>JAQPPZ010015339.1:2500000-3750000 GCA_028583015.1 Wollemia nobilis | reverse complement strand
GATCTGATTTGCCATGGGAGCTTGACCATATGGAGCATATTGTCCCATCATAGGCATCTGGGGAAATCCATAGCCCTGTGGTGTCATTTGCTGCTCGATGGTCATGGCTTCATTGTAGGCTAGAGCGAGCATGGTGACTTGAGGATTTCATCTTGCAAACATGGCTGTCATGGGATCCAATGCCCCAAAATATATTTGCAAGGCCACTGCGGGATCTATGGCAAAATGCCGAACTGCTCTATTATAGCATTTTTGGAATTTCTGATTAAAGGTTCTGATTGGTTCACCCTGGCCCCTTTTGCATGTAATAAATTGATTGTAGATGGTTGCGGGATCCAAAGGTGACCTAAACTGATTAACAAAGGCGTTCTCCATTTGCGTCCATGAAGTGATTGAACCAGTAGGCAAGCATATATACCATTCATAGGCTACTGGATCTAGGCTCATGGGAAAAATTCTGCAAGCCACATCCTCATGTTGGACTTGCAACCTTATTAAAACATCCCTATAGGCTTGGATATGCTCTTCTGCAGTTCTTGGGCCATCTGGTTTATATTTGGGCAAGAATATTTCTATGTTCTTAGGGATTTCATGGATATCCCCTGCAATATTCAAGGGGATATTATTAGCTCCATACCAAGGAGCTGCTGGAGGTTGAGCCATTTGACTCAAAATTGATGAGGACAACCCTACAAGAGTGGTGGAAATGGTACTGATGATAGGTGCACTAGTGGCAATTGATACCACTGGTGTAGGTCCGCTCGAGGTTCCTGAAGAAAAAAGATCTTTTGTGACTGGTAGGTTTACAACTTGCTTGGTTTTGTTCTTGGGAGTACCAGTGAGTGTAAGGTCATGGAATATGGTTTCCCTAGTTGTTTGGGACCTAGTCGCAATACGGCACGGTGGGTCCAGCCTGCCTGACGAAACTCTCGATTATCTCCAAGAAAACCTGCAACACAAAAACAAATGCTGCAGTTTAGCCGTTTGTGAGATTTAAGAGATAATTTCAAAATCGAATCAAAAACATATTACTTCTGTATGAAAATCAAAATAAAGTAAACCAATCAGGCCCTCCTTCTAGCGCCAATCTGTTGAGTGGTATTTTCACCCAGTTGTGAAAACACACTCTCCGATAGGATCCGAGTCCCAAATCCTCTGCTTGCAAAGAAATTACACAAGTAATTTCTCCAAGGTTCCTGTTATGTTAGCCCTTTTGTACCAATGATGCTATTCAATTTAAATGCTGGGAATACCTTAGTGTTGCAAGTGAATGTTAACAAGGGGCACTATGGTTTATTCTATTCTGAAATTACAATGGACTCAAAGTGAATTAATCTAAAAGATGAATCTATTTCGATTTCGAGCTTTGGTAGATTTTCAGTTATTTATTTGAATGAAGGTAATTAAATTTCAAAAAAATAAAGAATTGAGAAAAAAAAATAATGCAAAGAGAATGAACTAAACTACGTTCAGAGTGCTACGATCTTAATTTGGCAAAACCGAAGATAATGAGGTTTTCTGCACACAACCTAACCTATTGAACCTACAAACTCGCACAATCCCAATAAGCTAGGTGCTGGTTTCTGGGGTCTTAACTATAGTTTTCAGATTTAGGCATTCGCATGAAGCAACCAAGAGAACTCGCATTAAACTTCACCTATAAACCTAAAAATCTGAAAAAGGAAAGATAAACATTAAATCTTGCATGCAAAAATAACTCCTCCTTTCTTGCCAATGAGATGCAACTCTCTATAATTTTGTATTAAAAGAATATATCAGTTACAATGATAGAATGTTCTAGTTTTGACAAAACCAGAACAAGTGGAGGAAAATGCTCCAAAAGCAGGCCCAGAATGGCTTGTTGCCTTTGGCTCTGCAACTCTGCTAGCAGCAATTTCCGACCCTTGTATCAATCTGTGCCTCTGATTTTATACTTTCTGGTGCGGCTCTCTGTTTCGCTCTACGGCGCTTCGTTTCACCTCCCAGAATGCATCGTTTCGTATTCCTCGCCTTTTCGTTGCTTTTGACTTTATGTTCGATGCCGAAACGTTTGATATTCTCTGTGAACATGTAACGCTTCTGTAACCCTGACACCTGTATGCCACGTGTTTCGTGCTTCCTCTGCATGCTTCGTAACTGCCCCCTTGTAAATCATGACAAAAATAGCATGTCACGATATCGCGACGTTTTTTGTATGCAACCCCGCTCTTCTACCTCATCGCAAAAACAAGACGTGTCACGAAATCATGACATTTTTTGGCCAACAACCTTGTCCGCCACCATGCACAATGAAAATGATACATGTCACGAAATCATGACATTTTTATGCTATCGGGCCATGTGGGTGCAACTCTGTCACGAAATTGTGACGCTTTTCTCACTGTGTCGACATGGTTTTCTTGCAATTCTCGTGAAATCGTGACACTTTTCTTTTCGTTCACCTTGGCAGCTTTCTATCGTGAAATCATGACGCTTTTCATCTTCGTATGCCTTGGCTGCTTCCTGTCGTAAAATCATGACACTTTTCATCTCCGTACGCCTTGGCTGCTTCCTGTCGTGAAATCATGACGCTTTTCATCTCCGTATGCCTTGGCTGCTTCCTGTCATGAAATCGTGATGCTTTTCATCTTCGTATGCCTTGGCTGCTTCCTGTCATGAAATCGTGACGCTTTTCATCTCCGTACGCCTTGGCTACTTCCTATCGCGAAATCGTGACGCTTTTCATCTTCGTACGCCTTGGCTGCTTCCTATCATGAAATCGTGACGCTTTTCATCTTCGTACGCCTTGGCTGCTTCCTGTCACGAAATCGTGATGCTTTTCATCTTCGTATGCCTTGGCTGCTTCTTGTCATGAAATCATGACACTTTTCATCTCGTACACCTTGGCTGCTTCCTATCGTGAAAGTGACATGTCGCGATATCGTGACAACTTTAGTGCCTTGCCCTGTTTGACTTGTTTGACCATGATTTTATGACATGTCGTGATATCGCGACAATTTTCCATTCTATCTTTCTCTCTCCTATATGGGCCACGATTTCAAAGCACATCGTGAAATCGTGACATTTTCGATCAACACTTCTTCCTGCTTACTCTGATCGTGATTTCATAACATGTCATGATATCGTGACATTTTCTCTTGATGATGCATTCTGCTGCTCTTAGCCATGAAAACATGACATGTCATGAAATCGCGACACTCTTTTGTTCAACTGCACTATGCTTGTCTGAGTCGCGACAGAGCAACACGTCGCGATATCGCGACAACTTTCATTTCTGGGCAGCGACAGTGCAACACGTCACGAAATCGTGACAACTTTCATTTCTGAGCAGCGACAGTGCAACACGTCACGAAATCGTGACAACTTTCATTTCTAGCAGCGACAACGCAACACGTCGTGAAATCGTGACAACTTTCATTTCTAAGCAGCGACAGAGCAACACGTCACGAAATCGTGACAACTTTCATTTCTGAGCAGCGACAGCGCAACACGTCGTGAAATCATGACAACTTTCATTTTTGAGCAGCGATAGCACAACACGTCACGAAATCGTGACAACTTTCATTTTTGAGCCACGACAGCGCAACACGTCATGAAATCGTGCAACTTTCATTTCTAATCCGTGACAGAGCAACACGTCGCGATATCGTGACAACTTTCATTTCTAAGCAGCGACAGCGCAACACGTCATGAAACTATCATTTCTGAGCAGCGACAGTGCAACACATCACGAAATCATGACAAATTTCATTTCTGAGCCGCGACAGCGCAACACGTCGCGAAATCGTGACAACTTTCACTTCTTGGCAACGACAGCGCAACACGTCGCAAAATCGCGACAAATTTCATTTCTTGCTATATTTTCTTGATTTTAGCATCTGGGTCACTGAGATCTTCTTTGAAAGCAAGCAAAAAAGGTGGGTCCCCAATTTTGGGGTGTGTTGTGGATCAGTCACAACAGTTTTGGATATGTTTAGGGGTAGAAATTGCTTGCTTTGGGTTTTGTAGGCTTCGTAGGTCTACTACGATTACGCCATGCCATCGGATGCAATTTTGGTTCTATTTTTAGTAATATATTCCCAAAACCATCTATTTTATATACCTCTACAATTTCAAGTCATTTGGAGTTGATTTAGATAGGCGTATTTCATATTCATGTTTTCTAGTCTTTTAGTGCTTGTGGGGATTGCATGTTTTCACCATACACACTTGCTATTTAATGATTCTGATTTCCTTGTGTGCAGGTGCAGGTTTATACATCATACAAGGAAGGAGCACAAGATCATAGAACAAAGTGGCAACATCATAGGTTCACCCACCTCAATTGTGGGTACGAGGAAAGACATTGGAAGTGCACGCGAGCTTCTTTGAAAGGACTTGATCCTTTGGGCACCCCATCATTTTGTAAAAAATTGTATCGATATTGAGCCCTCAAGGGGACATCTATGTAACCGTGGTTTTGAACCATCAAATTAATAGAAAGAAACTTCCTTTTATTTCATTTCTTGCAATTTGGTGTCTCTTCCACTTTTACTTGCATGCTTCCGTTTTGATGCTCATAACACACTAGCGATAGATGCATATTTTTTATCTTCATTAGGTGCACCATTTTTCCCCTAATTCAGTGGTGATCATAGTGGGACCCTATCCCTATTGCTTAATTGAAGGTTTAACCTCGGTTTTTGCTTGGTTTTTGTTGCAGGTACTGGTCGTCCTGGCCTGAAACGACCCCTGGATTGCTCCTTGGCTCACCCTGGGATGGCCACACAACCATCCCACCCTAGGATGACCATAAAAATAGTAGCCATCCCACCCTAGGATGGCCACAAAATAGAGCCTTTTCTGCTCATATGCCAGAAATAGCAGGTTCCTCGGGTGATAAGGTAGGTACCTAAACTTTTGGTTTTTTGTTACACAATCAAAAATTGTTGAAGTTTGATTTTTCTCACATGCTTTGTTTGCTAGAAAGGTAGAAAGATAGTTTCCTTTTCTTATAAATGCAAAAATAACAAAAAAAGAAGAAAAATAAAAAAGAAGTTAAGTTATGATGCCCTTGTATGGTTTGCTTGCATGTAGGCTACCTAATGGGTAGGCCATCATTTAGGGTTTGCATCTTGTAGGTTTCTTTTTATCTAGCTTTTTTGAAAGTAAAATATACCTTTCTTGCATTTAGTGAAATATCATTGAGTGCTTCATTGTTTACTTTATTTTAAGCTTAAAAGGAACCACACACACTTGCACGTATCACAATAACATTGGTAAGGTTGGATTTCATCACCAACCCCCAATTCAGACCGATGACATTGGATTTCACCTCCTTCCATCGGCTTGCCCCTTAGATACCTTAGATAGAATAGGGCACTCTCTCAAGATGGAATAGGTCATTAGTGTTCAAACTCCCTCCCACTATTGGAAACACTTGTCATTTCAGAGTGGAAGAGCTAGGCGAACCCTCCACTCATTGTGGGTTTTAAGAGGTGTACCCTAGACTCTTTTGAGGACCTCATGTTTGGCACTAGTGTTCCTAGTCACCACTTTGGTTGAGTTCCCTCATTCTAAGTCCAAAGCACGAACAAGAAAGCAAGAGCAACAACAAATCCAAACACACCAAACAACTTAGGGATTCACATCTAAAACTTAAAGGAGATAATCACATTGTTTGCTTGTGTGCTTCTTTGATCATTTGATTGTGTGTTCTTAAGATTTAAAAGAGATAATCATACACATCTAATCCTTAAAAGAGATAATCATGTTGTCTACTTTGTGTGTTTCTTTATTGTTTGGGTAATCAACCTAGGATCCTTGATCTGGGACCAAACCCTAACCCTAATTTTTCAAAGAAATTTATTGAAAAAAAAAATACTTTTTGATTCTGCATCCAATGGATCGAGAATCATGCAAATCAGAGCTATAACAAAAAAGTTATGTTGGTTTTATGATTACTCTATTTTCGAAGCCGAAAATAGGGAAAAACTACACTAAAATAGTCATAAAATGGTCTAGACAACTCCAAAAATTGCCAAATTTGTTTTGTTGTCTTAGTTAGCTCCTTCTGCACCTCTCACAAAAATTTTGAGTCCTAACTCTTCATGCTTCAAAATTTCCCAAAAATTCCTAAAAGTGGGCATTTCCCCACGGGCCCCGGTTGGCCAAATATTCCAAAAATACAAAATTTTGACCCAAAAGTCAGATTTTGGAGCCCTAGCCCATTGTGATCAGCTCGTCGCACTGATCATTTTGATATATAACACTTATAACCTTTTTTGAAAAGTCAAAATTTTCTAAAAATGGTCGATGGACCCCCCTTTTACGGATTTGGTCCAAATACGGTTAAAAATAAGACCTCCAATTCAGAGAGAGATTCAAGCTCCATAACTAGTGAATATCTCCAAATAAGTCTAGAGGACATGCCCATCCCTGAATGGCATCCCAAGTTTTATCATAACAACAATACCATCCCCAGGGGGCAAACCTTCGAGATATCCCTACTAGGGAAGCACCCAGAGGTCCTCTAGGAAAACTTCCTGATTTGGATACCCTGATAGAATTCTATATAGAAAATAATCTACCCATTGAGGGGTCTAGTAGGTCAATATCATAGATTCACATCCCAACTTGCTCTATACATCAATCGGAGTATGAACATGAGAGTACACCATGGCCTAGCCTGGATGAGCAGACCACCCCGTCTGATCGAGCAAGTCACCCCCATACTCCTCATAGAGAGCACTCAACATACACACATCGTGCTTCTGTGCAGCCTGAATATATAGAGCCTACATCCAAAATTGAATATGAGTCTTTCCTCATAGATGAGGAAGAAGACCCAAGTCATCCTCCTACTCCTCACATAGAGTACTTGGTGCAACCACATGATGGCTCTACATCATCGGACTATACAGAGCCAATTCATAAACTAGAGTCTCAGGTCAATGCAACCTTTAGGGAGCATGGAAAATAGGCAATAGATCCTACTAGGGGTGAAACACATGATAAACCCATCCATATTTCAAATACAAGGGCTCACAAACCCCATGCAACTGAGCAACGAAATCATATTCATCAGGCACTTAGGCCAAATATTCATAGACAACAACATACAGATCAACCCCAGTTGGATCAACAACAAAGAAATCAACAATGGGTGGACTCACAACGAGCACACCTACAAAGGTTGTATCAACAAAAGATACAAGAACAACAAATGATACAACAAGAGCAATTGCAAAATGCATTACATGAAGTGGTGATTACCCCTAGCACCTATAGGATGCAACAATGGGCAAGGTGTCCAATACAATCTCAAATGTCACCCCCTAGACCTCCTAGGCCTAATCAAGAATTGCCTCCTAGGCCTAACATAGGGCACCTACCATAGGCAGTTACCCCTCCTTATAGGCCAGCTCAAGAGATGCCTTATGGGGCTTACATCGAGCATGAGCTAGAAGTGGAATATCTTGAGATGCCTTATCAAGGTAGGGGGGTGATATTCCACCACCCCATAATAGGCTTGATGTTCCTCATCCTCCACTGTAGGAGTGAAGCAAGGAAGAGGAGATCAAATCCTCTGATGCATATAGGGTATTGCTAGAGTACCTAGAATCAATGGAGAACAAGACCTCTAGGTCTGGGTCTCAGAAGCCCACTTTGCACCAGTTATAGATTCAACCACTCCATCCTTCCGTACCTACCCCTTCCTATCCAGAATAGTTTAAAATGCCCCATCTGGTTGACTTTAAAGGGGAGGAAGATGCACAGGAGCATGTCACCAAATTCCTAAACCAATGCTTTGGCATCCAAGATAATGATGCTTTACTCTTGAGGATATTCTTGACTACCCTCTCTGGCCCAGCCATGGAGTGGTACAACCAACTCCCAAAGCATAGCATCTACAATCTTGACCAATTCATAGATGTGTTCCTAGAATGCTTCGCCTTCAACACTGAGCGAAAGGTGACACTAGCTGACCTCGTAGGGTTGAAGCAATATGATGATGAGTCAATCATCGACTATGGTAATAGGTGGCAAATGCTTCTTGCTAAGCTACCATACATACTACCCATGTCTGAGTTGATTGGCATGTTTTCTAAGAGCTATCTTAAGCCTATCTCCTTGTTGTTGCAACTCCAACAGTATCCAACTCTTGAAGATGCTCTAGCGCAAGCTAGAATAATTGAAGACATCAAAATTCAAGAGGGAGAAATTGCGAAGCCATGCAAGGAGTGGACTAAGAATGCCAAAAACAACCTGGCACAACCAAAGCTGACATCAATCAATCAAGTTGCTATTAGTATTCTAGGGCCTGCGCAACCCGTGCCACCTCAAAAGCCCAACTATCAAGCCACACCTGGAAACTATGACAACAACAATCAAACTAACCAAAGACAAGGCCAACAACATCGACCACTATGACAATATACTCATTTGTTAGAGCCCTTAGCATCGATCTTCAATCGATTGTATGAGGCACAAGCAATCACGCTTCCCGAGATCCATCCATTGAAACCTAATAAGCGTAGATCAAAGGTGCACAGGAAATATCTATACTATGTTTACCATCGACAAAGAGGCCATGACATCCAAACATGTTATCCCTTTAGAGATGTAGTTTAGGATATGATCGAGAGGCAAGAGCTTTCGATGGGCAATCCTCTTGCTCCAAACAACCAACCAATAGGAGACTTCCAAGACCTCTGGCCCACACACAAAGCAAAAACAACACCTACCAACCACGTTGAGCAACCCAATCAGGTGCATAACAACCCACCTCCCCAAGAGTTTGTGGGAATGATTAGTGTTGTAGCACAAGACCAGGAATTTCAAAATTGATCTACACAATCGGTGATTTCATCCAATGTTTCACCTTCACCCATCTCATCTCATCGGAACATGGGCATTGTTGATCATATTGTAGTGGATAAAATACACGTTGGGGGTCCCAAAGGTAGCATACCTTCCCCACCATCCACATCACAACCAATGAAGCATAGTGAGAACTCTAAAGGTATCACACCTTTCTCACTTTCATTGAGTAGCACACACACTGGGGTGCCTAAGGTATCATGCCTTCCCCTCACAAAAATAAATCAAAAACATTCAAAATAATCAAAATCCAAAAACATTAAAAATAAAATAAAAAAAAAATAAAATTAAAAACAATGGAAAACATCAAAATCCAAACAAATCAGAAAACATTAAAAACACAAAAACATTTGCATTTACATTTTGCATATGCATTCATTTACTTGCATTGCATTAGGCATGTTCATCCATTGCATTTGCATTAGGATAGGTTGTGTTTACAATCTTACAAATGACACCATGTTTGTATGCCAATCATGCATCTATTCATCATCATCATCCATTCACCCTTGTGAGTAATTGTGTTTTTCAACACAACCCCTTCCTGTTGCTATAAGGAATATACTAGGGTTTTCCAGTCATTCAACCATACCTAGTGATCTTCTCAGATTTTGTAGAAAGCTATCTTCACTTTCAGAAGATGAGGTCTAGTTCTGATAGCACCTAGCATATCTCAAAATCCTATCACTAATCAAACACTAATAATCCTAGTTTTGCACAAGGAAATATGAAACCTACAAAGTGGTCTAGGTTACCTTAAGTGAAAAGTTTATCCTGCTCATCCCCCTGTGTGGATGGTTCAAGAATGCTGAGAATTGGCAAAAGGACAAGCTCCTCCTTACCCAATTCCCCAAAATAAACAATGGTTTTCACCACTATCAATGATCAAAATCCCAAAAAGCAAAAAAATCAAAAGCAAAATAAATAGTGGTTATCACCACTCCCCAAATCCCTTGCTCAAAGAAAACAAAATACAAAATAAATAGTGATTTTCATCACTAAGTATGAGCAAATATCCCTAAAATCAAATAAAATAAAAGAAGGGAGTATTGAACTTGAATCCCTAGAATTCTTAGCATTTGACAAACCATTAGGTGATCCTCATTACAGGTTAGGTGGCATCAAGCCTACTTGGAAATGGTGGTATCCTTACGCATGATGATATGTCTGTCACATTAGCTTTTGCATGTGTGCAGACCAATGTTTGCATGTGGATGAGCTAGCTTTTGGTAGCCTATACTACCTAGTGGTCTAATCCAACTAAGTCCAAACTTAGGATCATGATGAACATAGGGTGATCCTCATTACAACAATGGGTTGAATGAATCCCACTTGGCAATGAGGTAGTCTTATGTCTCATCTAATATATTCATTTGCACACATAGGGATAATGAATATCTTGGTCTTCATAACAAAAGCTTTATTCTTTCAGGAGTCTAGTATAGTCATTATACAACTTTTGATAAGTCAACTAGGGTGTTTGAGTCTCATGGAAAACCTCAAAAATTCCCTAATAGCAACAAATCATTACATCAATCATACACATTTTCACATCTCACAATCATCTCATTTCACATATGGATGCTTAAATGATTAATTCTTATGATAAGAGTTATCATTTTCATTCATGATTTTTATACATTCTATGGTGTCATCCATTAGATTGTTAAACACATATTACATTGCATTCCTTATGTTTTAAGTGATTAAAGCATACATGTTCATTTACATTAGATCATCATCATGTAAATAATGCATTACATACATTGCATTCACCATATCATATCAACATAACTTAAGTGCATAAAAAATTGAATCAAATTAAACATGCATTTAACATTCACCATTGCATCCATATATGCATACATAGTAGAGCATCTACACATCTAGATCACAACATCTAATCATACATTTATCATCTAGCTAGTGCATGTCATCAATACATCACATACATATAGCATATTGGCATCATCAATAGGTATTGCATCCATCAATGCATCCATAAATCATAACACATAATGCATCTAATGGTCCAAAAGCACACAATTGCAAATCACACAAACATTTTAAACATCAACTAGGGCATTATTGATATCATACCCCCCCTAATCAGCAATCAAATAACTAAGCAATCAACCTCAAAATGCTCCAAGGGTATCTACAAACCGCTTGGTCAACCCAAAACACTCCTAGGTGGTCTATGACCATCTAGGTCACCCTAAAATGCTCCAAGGGTATCTACATACCGCTTGGTCAACCCAAAATATCCCTAGGTGGTCTATGACCATCTAGGTCACCTCAAAATGCTCCAAGGGTATCTACATACCGCTTGGTCAACCCAAAATACCCCTAGGTGGTCTATGACCATCTAGGTCACCCCAAAATACCCCAACGACATCCACTAAGCCCATTGGTCATAATAATAACATGCATAATCCAAATCAACAATTGATAACTTAATCAAGTTAATCATGTTCATCTTATGAATCATTGCTAAAGACAATCATGCACCCTCCTTGCTTGGGGAAAATAAGCAAAATATCAAAAGCAAATTCAAGCAAACTAGTAAGCTTATCTCCTAATTGCCATCAAGGCTAGGATTTAATTTAAGCTTATCTCCTAATTGCCATCAAGGCTAGGATTTGATTTAAGCTTATCTCCTAATTGCCATCAAGGCTAGGATTTGATTTAAGCTTATCTCCTAATTGCCATCAAGGCTAGGATTTGATTTAATCTTATCTCCTAATTGCCATCAAGGCTAGGATTTGATTTAAGCTTATCTCCTAATTGCCATCAAGGCTAGGATTAGACTTAAGCTTGTTTGCCAATATCCCAAAGATTACCAAAATCAAGTTCCTTAACTTGTCGGAGGCAATGATTCTGTGATGTGTACCCTTTCCATGATTGGGGCATCTAACGTTGATGAGGTATTCTTCTATGAAATCTCATCAAAAATAAAAAATTCAAAAACAATTGAACAATCAAAATTCAAAAACAACACAAAAATCAAAGAAAAGGGTCCAAAACCCACCAAAAATAAGTCAAATCTGATGGAATTCACTCAGGATCAATATTGAACCCAAATTGCTCATGGATGAATGGAAAATTACTTACTTCAATCCCTAAGAAGGCCATTGTGGTTGGACCACCCCATGGGAATGAAGTTTTCAACTCCTTTCTTCCATGCAACATCAACAAAATCACCAAAATCCTCTCAAAAATGCTCCATTTTTCAATGAGTAAAATTGGAGGAAACCCTAACAAAGTCATATGTGTCAAGTGACTCATCACTTTTATCACTTGTCACTCCCTCATTGACTCATCACTTGAGGGGGTAGTCATACTTAGCACATTCATAATCACAATCAACAATCACACACTCAATCATGCAAATTGCGTTCGTTCAACGAATCTTTGACAAAGACAATCATGCCCCTGCTTGGGGTAGCAAACAAGCACAAATTAAATAAATTCTTGGCATTATAGAATCATGAAGGATAATAGGCCCTGCCTCCTTCATGAATGAATAATGTCCAAGATCAAGTCAACCTGAAATGCAAGGTTGTACTTGAAGCAAGTTCCTTAGCTCGTCAGAAGCAAGGATTCAAGAACGCATGCTCTTTCCATGATTGGGGCATCTAAAGTTGGTTAGGTTATTGAATAACCCTAATAATTTAGTATTTTAGTCATCTATTTTTGCTCAGTGCTATGTTGCACACAATGCATCTCAAAAAGGGGCATCTGTAGACACTAAAATATGGTCAATCCGATTAGGCAATCAAAAGCATTGGTTAATTGACACCATATGGCCCCCTTGGGCAACCCTCAGAGGTTTACTAGTGGTCCTAACCACACTTGGAAGGCTCTACCCCACTTTTGGAAGATTTTGGGCCATATAGGCATGACCATCCCACCCTAGGATGGCCATAGTTTATGGTCGTCCCACCCTGGGATGGTGGAAACTTGGTCATCCTGGGGTGGGACGACCACAAGCTTTGACTCCCAAAAAGTCAAATTTGGACAAATGGCGCCCAAAAATTGCCATTTTCCCTACCTATTCAAGCATGCAAGTTAGAGGGCATAGCATCCTTATGACATGCTGCATGTAAGAGGCCAAATAGGGAGATTCTCTTCCCCCTCCAATGCATGCCACCCTGTTGGCCAAATGGCGCCTCTTGCCCTGCATGCCCTCACATGCCTTCTTGCCCAAAGGCTTCCTTTGGCTATAAAGTGGATCTATTTTCCACACAAATTATAGAGAGGAGTTTTGAGACATAGCAACGGAGTGCTGCCAAGATTTCCCCTCACCATTTTGTGCCCTTTTTCCTCAGAAATATCTACCTAGCGAAGGAGGTTTGCGAGTGATCTAGGAGGCACAATTTGATTCCAAAACCAAACCATATGAGTGATTTTTACCACCAAATTTGATGACAACACTATTTAGGAGGTCCCTAACCAATTCACAGAGGAATTGGTGATAAAATAAGTGTAGAAATTGGTGGTCGTCCCACCCTAGGACGGTCCCTAGTCTATGATAGTCCCAACCGTCCCACCCCAGGATGAGGACATATCTGTGCATGATTTCTTTACTATTATTTTTTAGTTAGATTCTAGATTATCATATGAACATGCTGTCCAAATTTCATGTATTTTGGAGCTATATTGAGCGAGATATCATATTTTTAGTGTTTTGTAGGGTCTTATGCAGGTCTACGGAGCTCATATGGAGATGCACCTGAAAATGTTATTTATTTTGCAAATATGACCACATGGGTTGTCTTGAAATGTCATTTTATGTATTCTTTCCAAGTTTCATGCATTTTGGATATGTTTAGGGGCAGAAATTGCTTGCTTTGGGTTTTGTAGGCTTCGAAGGTCTACTACGATTACGCCATGCCATCGGATGCAATTTCGGTTCTATTTTTAGTAATATCTTCCCAAAACCATCTATTTTACATACCTCTACAATTTCAAGTCATTTGGAGTTGATTTAGATAGGCGTATTTCATATTCATGTTTTCTAGTATTTTAGTGCTTGTTGGGATTGCGTGTTTTCAATATACACACTTTCTATTTAACAATTCTGATTTCCTTGTGTGCAGGTGCAGGTTTCTACAGAATACAAGGAAGGAGAACAAGATCATAGAACAAAGCAACGGCATCATAGGTTCACCCACCTCAATTGTGGGTACGAGGAAAGACATTGGAAGTGCACACGAGCTACTTTGAAAGGACTTGATCCTTTGGGCACCCCATAATTTTGTAAACAATTGTATCGATATTGAGCCCTCAAGGGGACATCTATGTAACCATGGTTTTGAACCATCAAATTAATAGAAAGAAACTCCCTTTTATTTCATTTCTTGCAATTTGGTGTCTCTTCCACTTTTACTTGCATGCTTCCGTTTTGATGCTCATAACACACTAGCGATAGATGCATATTGTTTAGCTTCATTCGGTGCACCATTTTTTCCCTACTTCAAAACCCTAAAGTGCAAGGAATACACTTTGTACTATGATTTTTATTTTAAGGAGATGATTTTATGCCACTTGAGGAAAATAAAGGTGATTTACCTAGATTAAGCTTTACCTCCTTCACCTCATTTGCTTTAAAAGTTGCTTCCTCATCTTCCTTTGCTTTAAATTTTTCCTTCCCCTCTTCCTTTGCATATTTAGCTCCTTCTATATTTGAACTTGAAAATTGTACTTACTCATCCCTCATGTCATTTTTTATTCTAATGGTTGATTCAAGTGAACTGTAATGGTCTTTGCCATTTGATGATGCAGAGGGTTTTTCTTGCCACTTTCTTAGGAGTGGAAAATCCTTGATTTGACATAGATTATCCTATGATATGATCTCCTTGTTTCAAATTAAATCTACCCTCATGCCATGAAATTTACATCTCTTACCCCATCATTTTCACTTTGCAATCTCTTACCATGTGCTTGGTTTCATGACATTTGCAACATCAAAATACAATGTTTTATAGTCCACTTGTTGATCCCATTATCTTGATTCAAATTTAATCCTAATCGATTGGAACCAAATGTTTTGAAATATCCATGGCAACACATAGTATAGTGTATACAATATGCCTTCTCTTCTTAGTAGTTTATTCCTCATGTATGAATTCCTAGAGCATTACCAATATTCTTCAAAACCTCCTTATTGATGAGTTGATAAGGAAGTCCAAAAAGCCTAATCCATACCAAAAGTCTTTTATTAGTTTCTATGTCCACAAAAAAATTCTCACTCTAGGGTATTAAATATAATTCATCTTTATCTATAAACCACATACCTCCATCCATTATTTTATCCCTTATTTTTGAATTGGAAAAAATAACGAGGAAAATCCTTTTGGAAGAAAATTCATGGAGTAATTTGAATTCAATCACTACTTCCACTTGATCCAATTTTGAATCTCAAAAAAACCTGGCCAATATCCATGGAAATTACATATTAACCCATTGGTTTTAAGAACCATTATATCATGCTCAAACATCTCATCCTTTCTAATCATTTCTGGTGTAGTATCTGCTACCTGGACAAGGATTACCATAGATTCACTCTTCCTCTTATTACTATCTAGGGCATCCATACTTCCAACTAGGTCATTCTTACTTGTAGTAAGGACTTTCAAAAATGATTTTCTCTCCATGTTACTTAGATTTTCCTTAAATTAATCATTTAAATTATCCTAATATATAGAACAAGAAGTGACACTTGTTCCTTGATCACACTTTGCTTTCTACTTCCTGCTTATACTTCCTCCTCGCTTCTTGCTCACACTCGCTACTTCGTGCTTACATTTCCTCCTTACTTCCTGAGAAATGAAACGTGAAAGTAGGGGACTAATAATAATAAAAAAAGTAATGCGAAATTGTGGATACGTAAGAAGAAGAACAAAAAGACAAATGAAAAGAAGATGTTTGCTCACTTTATTACTAATTAAATTATTTTTATATAATTTAATTATTAATATAAAGTAGGGAGGGGAGTTGTGCTAAATAATTAAAAAAAAAATCCTAATTAGTTATGAGAAATAAAATGTACCTTTTTGGAAGAGATATTTTGAAAACCTTTGTTTCTCTACAAAAATTGAATCTTTATTTTTAGAGCACCAAATATTTCATTAATTTCCACTGGTTTTCCAATTGTGCTCTAATACCACTAGTTAAGATACCGCATAAATATTTAATATTCACAATAATACTTCAATATTGAATTATTAATAACAACATGCAAAAAATAATAATTCAGATTCAAAGGCCATGAAAAATATGCAAATATCAAATCTCAAAATAAATTAATGCAATAGCAAATCCATAGCCACTCAGAGAGGGCAAAGTCTCATAGCCACTTTGAGAGGGTGAAGTCTCTTATGTGCACCGAGGTGACTTAAATCCAAGTTATTCGATGATCTAAACTAATAATATATTTTTCCTATTTATAAATAAAACTAATAATAACCTAACCCTAATTCTCAAGGTCTGATGAACTAAATTTATGGTCCAAGATAAAAATAATTAGTCGACATGGCAATATTGGGACCGTTACAGATTACACCATAAAAAATTGTTTACCATAAACAAAGCCACCTTGGTCCTCTAAGATAACACAATCTAAAATGCTTTTCAATTTATTTACCATTGTTATTTAAATCACCTTATAAATCATATTAAAAAAGCTTATTGGACAAAACAAAGTCAATATATTGTGTCACCTTTTGGGAACTATAGTAGCCCAATTACTACCTTCAAATTTCCAATGATTCAAGGCCTTGAAGGATAAAGGGGTCAAACAACTAAAGCCTCTGAAACACCCTTTTTAGACCCCTAGAAAGCAAGACATTAGTTGAATACCAAAGTTATGATATGCTCCCAAGGAGCAATTTCTCAAGATGTGAACCACTAAAAAATGTGAATCATTATGTTACAGAGTAGCAAATCACACTTCCCAAATGAGTGAGTTGCTAGTTTTGGGGCAAGTGGGATAAGAAAACATAAAATTAGAGAAAACTAACTAAGAAGCAATATTTTATCATTTCATGGCACCAAAAGCAAGAGAAGGCTTTTAAATATTTTAGGAACAATTTTGGATGAATATAACATTTAGTAGTGCATTATTTTGCTAAAGATGACCCTAAATTAGTAGATTTACTAAGAATAGAATTTTGTTACCTTAGGTAAGTACTATCTATATAATTTTCTTTAAATAAGAGCTAAGGGCTCTATTATACACACCTTTTGGCTATTGAATAAACTAGAGCTACACTCTTTGCTCCAATATTAGAAATAATATAAATATTATGCATGACATTACTTTTTAATTGTAACACTTCACTCTTTGCTCTAATTTTTGAAATAATAGAAATATTGGACATGCCATCTACTTTCTAATTATAGCACTGCTCTTTTAGATTGTGGAATGTATAGTGATTGTGCCACCGCATTTCGCTTTCTAGCCCTTTCCTTCTATTATTTTAGTTTCATATGCATAGGTGCACATTGATGTTAATTGATTTCTTTGTGTTGATTGATTGCACATCTCCTTACTATAGTTATGATCATGTTTTATTTTCATGCAATTTAATTTGATCTCTTATATCCTTACCTTCATGTATTTATTTTTTGTATTTAGCTTAAATTAGTTTAGCTTAGCAAGGTTAGTAGAGAGTCAACCCAAATCCATAGGTTGAAGGAGACACATTCTTTCTTCTAACTATTGAAATAGACTATGAGATGCATGAGAAGTTAGATATTTTTGTAATTTAATAGGTTTTTGACTTGTCTAATGGGATGAAGGGTTTTATTTGCAAGAGGAAATCAAGTATAGTCCTTTTTGCAAAATTTTTAATCTAATTGAATCTTATTTTCCAAAAATCACTTATAAAATTTTGGGTGTTTCATGGAATGGTGACTCTATTATGAACCTTAAAAAAAATTCAAGAGATTTGCATTCTAGTTCTTGAATAGTAGTGTTGCGGGATTGAATGTGACCCCCTTGGGCTCCTTAGGTGATGTGACCCCCTACAGTTGTATCTTCGATGTCTTTCCCTACATCTCGTGTAGGGGTGCCATTCTTGGGAATTTTGAGAGAGAGTGGGATGCGACCCCCACTAGATGACCTCTAAGGTTTTGTACCTAAGTTTGAATCCTTGCTTCTGGATGTCTTCTTTGATTCTCGTCATTTTGTTGTTATGCTAGTATACTCCTATTTAAGTTGCTTAAAGGGGAAATAGAGAAAGGGAAGATAACATGCACCATGACATAAAGCATAGAAAATACAACCTAACTAGGTTGCCTATGGATGGCAATGCACAAAATAAGAGAATACAATTTCCATCTCATTTCAGTGGAATAGATGAACACATGAACCAAGCATGAAAAAAAGTTGAACATAAATTTGCTCATATAAATGATATGTATAATCAAGATAAGCTTGAGGTATGTACATATAACTGGATCAAGGTTAGAGTCCAAACTAAGCAAGATAATAGAAAAGAGATAAAGTAAATTCCATAGGTTAGATGCTTGACATAGTAACAAATCCAACCTTCTATGTTTTAGGTCCTACAAATAATATTTATACCATTCTTACAAAAGTTGGAATTCAAAATTCCCTTTAAAAAAATAAGGGAAAGAAAAGACTAAGTACATTAATAAATGACTTCACAAGAAAATAGTGTTGCAAAATATAAAGGCTTGCTACACTTTATTATCTATAAGCATAGTGTTGATCAAATTTTCCTTTGAAGGTATCATCTAGTAGCTCTGAACACTGGAACCCTTCTCTTGTTCATGAGCGTCGGGTTCCAATGTTGTATTGTCTCAGTGGCCTTGCAAAAAAAAATGGGGAGGGTCTGGTGAAGATTGATTATGCACAACTTTCCTCATCAAACTACAACCATTCTTCAAAACCAGACTATAGTGGGAAAACCACTACAATTGTGGTGGCTCCCAGGGGGCTTTTGACTAGTCCAAGGCTAGAATCCAAATCCTAGTAGCCTTTCCATTAGGTATGGAGTTACCCCTATAGTTTATTGGTTGCAACGATGACCTATTACCATTCATATTTAGTGGGCATATTGGAACACAAGCATTGCCAATAACTCTTTTGGAGCTCTTGGAATCCTTTGAAGATGGATGGTGCATGTTCTTGATGGATATGATGGATAAGTGTCTCTAAGGAAATGATGGATTTTATCACTGTATTTATATTTTCTTCTATAAGGAGCTTCAAAAAGACTTCACTCTTCTCCAATTGGCTTAGTCATTGTTTGTAATTATTTTTGGTAAGAATTATCCATTTGGATTAAAAGGAGAGGGAAGCCTCATAGTGATGAGTTAAGTGATAAAACCTTTCCACTCTCTAGTATTCTAGACTAAGGTTTCAACTTGTTTGGTGTGGCTTCTAGTGGCTTGCTAGGAAGTTAGGACTGTTGTGATCCTTTGTAGAATAAGATATTTGTTTGCTATACCAACCATAGTCCATTATTGTAGATCAGTCTGAGCAAGAATGCTCAAGAAGGAGTGAGCTTCCTCGAATCAAAGATCGAAAGTTCCTTTAGCAACCAAGAGTTTTTCTTTGGCCTCCACACTTAAGGCGTGGATCATTTTGATGCAATTGAAAACTGGGAGAAGCTCATCTATCTTTTGAGCAATGCCCTTCCAAAGGGATTGAATTACTTCTATGAGTTGTTCCTATGGGGGTGGCCTCTTCTCTAGTTTGGTCACCCTTGCCTAATGTTCTTTGAGCTTAGACTCCTTTTTGTTGAGCCAATCAAAGAGGTAGTATAGTTTAGTTTTGAGGGTTTTGAATTCAAGCTAAGCTAATTCAAGTAGTTATTTTGTTTAACCCAATCCATTTTCCTTCCAAGCTAGTTATTTTACATCAATCATATATTTATGGATCATCATCTTGATTCAATTCTCTATGAATTTAGACATCTCCTATGGTAGAGCATCTTAAAAATCTAGACCGAAAGTGGATATTTGATAATCCTTCAAGCGCATATCTCCTAGAGCCTTTGGAAATAAGGGATCGAAGGTAACCACTCCTAACCCATTTCATCAAGGGAGTAAAGAGGTCCTTCTTACTGAGACAATTAAACCCTGACTACTTTTTCATACTTTGATCTAGTCATGGTTAAATCTACTCCAAGTCTAGTTGTTAGTTGTTGGTTGTAAATTAATTCCATGATGGAAGAGATGAGTTTGGGATCAAGGGATTGTAGTAGCTCCATAGAAGGTCATGTCAATGGTTTTATGAATGGTAAAGGATATTGAGGGTTAACTAGGGATACATCAGTGAAGAAGGTTGTAACATCTATCACGGGGGTGGCTATAGTGGCTAGCTATGATGTAGAGAGGTTTGGTGGTCTAATGGGAATGGGAGAAGTAGGGGAAAGGGTATGGGGAATACTACCAAGAAGTTTTTTGATGGTAGAGCTAGTGAGTAGTAATTGAGTGAATGTTTTAGGAACTATGATTTGCTCTGGTTGGAGCATTGATGGTGTTAGAAATAGCTTATATTACATTATTTGGGTCATGTAAATGTACCTTCCTTGGTACATACTTAGGACATTATATTACTTTATGGGGAAGTTATCTAGTTACTTCATGCAATGTAATAAATGCACAAGTGTCAATGTGCAAGGTGTCCCTTGTACAACTAGGTAGAGTGTTGGCCAAGGAACTTATCTTCCTATATAAAGGGTCATAGATATAGAATATATAAACACAATAGTGTAGGATAGAAACAATAGTGTAGAGTGTGTGAGATATAATTTTAGAGCTCATTCATTGAGTAGTAGCTTGTATCATGGAGTGTTCATTTCCTCCATAGCTACTATTGTATTCATTTCCATCATTTCTATTTATAGTATATTTCAGTCATCTCACAGATTTAATTTATTTCTTATTATTCTACATCTTGTGAATGTTGTATCCCATTGCATGTTGTATCAAAAGCTAACAGATGGTTTGGAGTATCCCTCGTCGATTTATGGGCATTAAATAGAGAGTATTCCTCCAACAAGAAGCTCTTTACTCATAGTTTTAGTTTTATTCTTCTTCCTTGCCTTTTATTAAGCTAATTTTGACCTCTATATTTTCTTAGACTTTTTATCCTTCATAGTAGTAGTCTCACTAAAATATATTTTTGTAGAAGAAGGAGATGCTTTCTTTAAATTAACTGCAACTAGAGGGTTATTGGAGCTTACCTTGACCATTAGGGAAACATCCCCCCTTGAAGTGTTATCTAGTAAGGGAATCCCTAGGTTAGGAATTGGTTGGTCTCCTCGAGGGGTTTATAGAATCTGATCTATTTATTTTTGAATTGTCATCATCAACCATTTTGTTTGCTTCATCATATAACTTATTCAACTTGTCATCTTTTGAATTGTCCCCCAACATAGAGACTGTATCTCTTGGATCCATCAATATCATATCTTGGAATTATCATACCCTCTTTGCTTCAACCTATCAAATTTTTTTCTTTATATATTATTAGTAGGATCCACCACCCAATTTTTCATGTTTTGTTTGAGAAGATCAAACCACGACCCCAATTTCTTACCAAAATATGGGAAATTATCTCTCCAAAGTAATATATAATGGTCTTCTTTAGGGCTCTAATGGAGCTCATTTTTATGTTGTCTTTGAGGTATGAAATTCTTTGCATTCATAATCTTGGACAACCATCCTTGAAAAAATCTCTTTGGATCATATGCCCATGGGTGGTCCAAGATTTCCAGCTTGAGGCTTTTAAGATTATCTTTCAAAAAATGAGTGGCCCTCCTTTTTAATTTGTTTATACCTCCTAGCTATATCAAAAATTAATAATAGTTGGCCTTACTTTTACCAGTACCAAATGTAGTATATATCGTGTCAAGCTACCAAAACATTTCAAGGGCAAAAACCCTTTCTAATATGAAATGAGGCAATAAATACACTAGATTGGAGAAACTGGGGATATAGTAACTGGTATTCTCCGAAAAACCAATCTCCTATATAGTCTTTGTGTAAATTCTTGGCACATTATTCAAGTATGCAACATGTTCTCTCCCCATTTAATGCTCCAAGGACTGGCATGAGAAATTGGTCCACAATAAAACAATAAGGGAACCCCAAAAAAGGATCCTGACCTAGAGAAATATTGGTTACCTTTGACCATATTATTTAGTCACTAAGCTCAAGTCCTCTAAAAAGTCTTAGACTTTGTGCCAAGGCCAAGTGTACTAGATACAAAGGATATCTAAAAGGTATCCTCCCACTAAAATTCCCCAAGCCTTCATGAATTTGCCTAGATAGATAGTTGCTAAAATCATGAATAGCTTCATGATTGTACTACACATACCTCAGGGCATAGATGACTCGTAGTTCTTATGTATTCACATTGTTGTCATCGTATCTCTTGAAAATAAATTTGACCATACCCAATGCATCTCTTAATTTATATCTAAACCAATTTAGTGACAAAGGGAAGATTTTATAACAACCCACCAAACAGACCCAAGGGAGAGAGAGATTTTTTCCACAAGGAATGACTTACAAAGAAGTCCTAATATTTTTCAACACTATAAGGCATAACCACATTTTAAGTTTTATGTCATTGCAAATGGCACTCAAATGGATAGGAGTGGCCAAATTCCCATAATTTTTGGGTTCAACTTTCTAAACCTCACCATTTATAAAGGACATTGATAGTGATCCCCCCACTTTTCCTATATCCTCACCGGTATAGGAAAACTTGACCATGATGTAGGGATTATCCTTTAAGGGCTATAAAATTTAAAGGGATATTCCTATTTCTATAACTTACATAAGTCCATCTATGTAGGATTATTCTGGTGTAATGCCTTAGTGTTTAGTTACCACACCTCCATGGGTTAACTAAGGCCATTACCACTCACTTGATAATGAGCATGGTCACTCGATCCTCATTGTTTAAGGTACCACCACTATACTATATTATGAATGATTCCTAGACCTCACTATTAGGAATATGTCCATGCCTCACCACTTAGGACTACCCAAAAACCTCATCATTTTGGGAACACCCAAGCATCACCGTTTAGGGTGTATCATTCACAAATATCTAGTTATTGCATCACTGCAACTCCTCCCAAATTCATAATACCTAGTTATTGCGTCACTAAAACTCCTCCAAGATTCATAACACCTAGTTACTGCATCATTGCAACTTCTCTTAGGTTTGGGAACATATTGTCTCAAGAGTTTTCTAATATGGCTCTAGATTCACGCCCCAAAAAAATCCACCAACCTAAGAGTCTAAGCATTTAAAAGAAATAAACATCTCTCCCAAAAGGAAATAAAGTGCTATATTAATTCAAAAATTCAATTCAATATAACACATTGCTAAATATTAGAAATTTAAATACTTTCAAATCATAATACTAACATTAGTCTTTCCAAAATTACAATTAAATAATAACACAACATTCAAGTATTTATATTCATAAACCATATTCTTTCCATTTTGCTCAAGACCAAAAATTCCAAGAACTTACATAAAAGAATAACAACACTTAAAATTCTATTTCTAAATAATAGATCAAGAATGTTATATACTGATTATTCTCTCTTCATAACAAGAAGATCATAAAGGTCCTCATCTCAAAAATATTACATTACAATCTTAAAAAACATAAGTAATCATTCATCTTCATCAAGGTCTTCACTTGTTGAGTCTTCATAAATAAACTTGAAGCATATTTAGGGATCAAGACAACTCTTGAATATGCATATGCAAATCTTAACATGCACTAACCAAGAAACAAAAATCCATGCAAGATATATTACATGCAAACAAGGAGAGAATCCCATACTTATCTCAATAATGGATTCCTTTATCTACTCAAGCCTTAGGTTCCAATTATTAAATATTAAATATATGCAACTAAGGAGAGAATCCCATACTTCTCTCAATAATGAATTCCTTTATCTTTTCAAGCCTTAGAAACCAATTATTAAATATTAAATATATATTCCATATAAATATTCACAATAAACTTCTCTTTTCTTGAACCAATTTATATCCTTTACATTTAGCTAAAACAACTCATGGAATATCCCAATATTAATCCAATAGTTTACAACATTACAACTTGATAAATAATAATTAATGAATACATTATTAAAATAATATTACAAAAATAAGTCTTTCTTCTAAAGGTTACATTCCAATAATATCCATAGGCTATTGGTAAGTTCTAACTATTTAAGCATAACTAAAAGTATTCAGAATTTCTTTTAGTTCCAAGACTATGATTATTTGCATTTTTAAATTACTTACCAAAGGATATTAAAATTAATTTAACCTATTGCTTCACATAGGGCACACAACAAAAAGGTGCTTCCAACTTAATAAAACACTATAAATAGAAACTAAGATGACAACTCAACTCGATCCACACTAGATTAGGATATTCAGTGGTTACGGCTTAGGAGTAAGGAATTAAAATCCAAGGATCAACCCTAAGGCTCTAACACATGCACAAAAAAGAATGTACATCTAGAGCCTATCACTCTAATGGATCCTACTAGCCTTCTCAAATCACAATACCATCTTAACCTCTCTAAAATATGCATACAAACTTCCAACAACCAACTTAGAACAATCTCAAAGGAACAAAACAACAAAGACAAGAAAGACAACCATTAATTAACAAAGCAAGGTGATGATAGATTTTGAGCAACAACATACTCTTCCTTTATCCTATCCACTATTTCCATAGAAGAACATAGAGAATATAGAATCAGAGCACTGCTAAGCATACTAGACAAGGTTGATAACATCGAGGCAACCAAAGGTATCAAGTCTACTTAAAGATTGATACAACACTTTTGATTCACAAAAGAGATCATTATTCATCTCAACTTACAATTTTTGAAGGTTTTAGATGTGCTCATAAGTAGAGAATTACAATCAAGTGAAATCCACCTCAAGAGCGTCTACAAGAATCATAGGCTTAACACTCCCATACAAGGTTCTTACACGAGAAACCAACCAAACCAAGACATTCTACAAGTTTAATAAAAGAATCCTACCATAACTGAGGCTTCCTAAAGAATAAAAATGCAAAACAACCCTACCCCAAAGCTCAAGCAAAAACAAACAAAAATAAATATACATGAAGCTATGAAAATTCTTAAATAATGACATGAATTATTTCCATTATCACAAACATAAGAAGCAATTGTTTTCTTGGAGATAAAAGAGGAAAATCAAGTACCTCTATGGTAACCTCTCTAAGTAACTCTTTCCTTCATCTCCAAAAATTCATCTCCTGGCCGATATTCTTCTTTAGCTAGCTCCAAAACATGATAATCCTCCCAAACATATATTCCCCAAAGGAACAAAAAATAATAAAGTAGGAAGCCATTCTTTCTAGCATGCAATCCGTTATGCACAAGAGAGTAATGCTTACAAGATTACATTGCAAGGTTTCAATATTGCCATTTTGCCAACTTTTCAAATTCAATATTAAAATATAAGCTCTATATTTTATCAAATATACTCAAAGTTTATTATTGCTTGCATTACTTTAATTAATGCCCTTTGATCTAGTATTAATTAAATAATCTTCTTAACATTTATTTCTTTCTAATACTACCCAAATTAGAATATTAAGTTAAATACTCAACTAATTAATTTAATTACTTCATCAGACTGAACGCTTGTCCCTTTCTAGGTGCTTTTAGTGGTGTAAAAGGTTTAAAATAATTGTGGCATGGTGGTTATAGGTGTGGACTGCATGAAGAACTGTGTGGTAGCTTTCGGGATGGACAACGCAGAATACTGTAGTGGCCATAAAAGACAGACAACCTATCCAAATTTGCGATGGCTATCAATTCCACCATGTAAATTAAAAAATAATAATAATAATTTAATTACTATTGAATGCTAATATTAACCATTAACATCGATATCAAACAATTCCACATACAACAACTCAAGGGCTCTTGCTAAGTCATCCATACCCAACTAAGATGCAATAAATAATATGCACAACAAAGTTTTTCCTTAAGTAGGAGGCTTTACGATAATTGCAATATTATCACCCTTCTACGAAGGATGGCTCTTTTGCTTAAATAACAACCTCCTTGCCCAATGGTGCATTCAATCAAACATACACATATGCAATGCACCTACATGAAGGGTTTCTTTTTACCCTTGAGTTGTCGATGAGAATTTCATCCATCATTTCCCTTTTTCTCTCAACTCTAGTGGTTGTCCCATACCAATCCACCCATGAGAGTACCTGGTCCTGCAACCACAAATTTCATTAGCAATACCATATTCTAAAAGTAGTATAATCAAAGCATAAAGTGCAACTATCAACACATCTTGATAACATAAAATAATATTATGCATTTGATATCCACACATCAATACATAAATCAAGTATCAAGAATAAGTCTTACCAAGGAGGGCCATTACATACTCCCCCTTGGACTAAACATAGTCCCTTGTGTTTCTTGAAAATAAAGCATATATTTCATTCAAACAAAAATGAGAATTGCTTTCTCATTTCCTCAACATCTTCCCAAGTTGCATAATTTTTAGAATAATGGTCCCACTGGACCTTACATTGATCTAGGGTTCATTTTCTCAAGATCTTAGAATAAAACCCTAGAATTCTTATCGATCACACCTCAATGGCTAAGGGATCTTCCATCTATAATTTTAAAATATTCCAAACATGAGAAGGATCAACAACATACTTCCTAAGTAGGGATATGTGGAAAGTATCATGGATCTTTGATAGGTTGGGTAGCAAGGTGAGCCTATAGGCTATTGGACTAATCTTATCAATGATCTCAAAAGGCCCAACAAAATGAGGATCCAACTTAGTTGACTTGATGGCACTTTTCATGGGTCTTACCCTCAAGAAGACTCTATCTCCCATAGAGAATTCTCTTGGTGATATTTTTATATCAACATAGCTCTTCTGATGATCGGTTGCTTCCTTGAGCCTCTATCAAATCACTTTGAGTTGCTCCTCCATCTCTCTAATAGTGTTCGATCCAATCACCACCTGATCTTCTAGATTATCCCATGATAGAGGTGTTCTACATCTTCTACCATACAAGGCCTCAAATGAAGCCATTCCCAAGGATGCATGGTATCCATTATTATATGTAAATTCAACCAAATGCAAAAAGTATTCCCATTTAGACTTTTGATCCATGCAATACATGCAAAGCATATCTTCAAGAACTTGGTTAACCCTCTTTGTTTGCCCATCTATTTTTGGATGGTAAGCAGAACTGATATTCAATTTAGTGCCCATTACACGATGAAGAGCCTACCAAAATTTTGATGTAAACCTAGAATCTTTGTCTGATATGATCACCTCAAGAAAACCATGTAACCTGAATATTTTCTTGGCAAACCTATTTGCCACAATCGATGCATCATCCTTGATGTTCCTCGGTATAAAATGTGCAACTTTAGTCAACTTGTCTACCACCACAAGTATTGCATCATGTTGGTACCTTGTCTTAGGTAAACCCACAATAAAATCCATGGATATAACTTGCCACTTTTGAGTAGGTATATCATGTGGGTATAATTTTCTTACTAGATGTTGATGTTCTGCCTTAACCTTCTAGCATTCCAAACATCTAGCAATGAAACTAGTAATATCTTGTTTCATTCTAGACCAATAAAAGGTCTTTTTCATATTTTCTCTCATCTTTGCACCTCTCGGATGAGCATAATATGGAGAATTATGCACCTCTTGCATAATAATTCTCCTTAAATCACCAATATTGGGTATGACAACCCTATCTTTAAAACATAAAAGTCCATATTTTATGTTAAAATCCTTATTTTCCTCAGGATTTTCCTCAATTTTAGCCTAGATTTCAATGCAATATTGATCCTATAACTGCATTTCCCTGACTTTGTCCATCAAGTCTACATGACTCTAGGTTAATGTTGTTATATGCCTTCTCCTACTCAAGGCATCTAGCAACCTTGTTTTCCTTTCCTTTGATATACTCTATACCAAAGTCATATTCAACTAGGAACTCTATCCACCTTCTTTGCCTTGCATTCAACATAGGTTGGGTAAATATATACCTTAGACTTTGGTGGTTTATCCTTAGCTCGAAAGGTTTCCCCAATAAATAGTGCCTCTAGACCTTAAGAGCATGCACAACCACTACTAACTCTAGGTCATGTGTAGCATAATTCAACTCATGCTTCTTGAGTTTCCTGGATTCATATGCTATTGTAGCCTCATTTTGGGATAACACCCCTCCCAAACCTTCTAAGGAAGCATCTGTACATACTATAAAATTCCCAAGAGGATCTGGTATCCTAAGAATTGGCATTGTAGTCAGCTTATTATTTAGAGTTTCAAAGGTGGCCTCACACTTATCCATCCATTTGAACTCTTTTCCTTTTCTCTGAAGGTTGGTAATAGAGTAGGCAATTTTTGAATAGTCTTTCACAAAATGCCTATAATAACTAGTGATTCCCATGAAGCTTCTAACCTTAGACACATTAGTGGGTGTAGGCCAACTCAAAATGGCTTCAATTTTCTTAGGATCTACAACAATCCCTTCTACAGATATAATATGCCCCAAATACTGAACTTGTGAGGCATAGAACTCACATTTTGACAACTTTTCATAAAGTTGGTTCTTCCTCAACACCTCTAACACTAACCTCAAATGTTGGTCATGTTCTTCTCTGGTGTAAGAATATATCAAGATATCATCTAGAAATATCAAAACAAACTGATCCAGATATTTCTTGAACACATTGTTCATCAGATTCATAAAATTTGCTAGCATATTTGTCAACCCAAATGGTAACACTATGAACTCATAGTGTCCATATCTAGTCTTAAAAGTTATTTTGTGAGTATCCTCCTCATGAATCCTTAGCTGATGATATCTTGATCTCAAGTCAATATTTGAAAATATAGTGGCATCCTTTAACTGATCAAAGAGATCATCTATCCTTGGCAATGGATACCTATTCTTGATGGTGACCTTATTCAGCATTTTGTAATCAATGCACAACCTTAAGGAACCATCCTTCTTCTTCACAAATAACACTGGAGCACCCTAGGGTGACACACTAGGTTTTATCAAACCCTTTCTCAAAAATCTTGGAGTTGCACCTTTAGCTCTTGCAACTCAATAGGAGTCATTTTGTAAGGTATCCTTGCAATAGGTTCAACTCCAGGCATTAATTCAATGGTGAAATCAAATTCACATTGAGGTGGTAGGCCTAGGAGATCCTTTAAAATACATCCCTAAATTCATGTAGAATTGGATATTTCTTAAATATTTTTGCATCTCCATTATTGCCTTTCTTGCCATTTATCTTAACTACATACAACATCCCACCTCTCTTGATTGCCTTCTTAAGTTGCATAGCTGACAACAAATGTGGTCAAAAAGACCCTTGCCTACTTTGAACCCTTATTCTCTTCTTATCCTTATCAGTATAGTCCATCCACCTTTCTTGGAAGTTGATTAGGGCTCCATGAGCCTTTAACCAATCCATCCCTAGGATAATATCAAAGGCATGTAGCGGTGCTACATATAAGTGCCAAATAGTTGATCCATTTGGTAAGGAGATCTCAATCATAAGTAAACATTGATCCATTGAGTAAGTCTATCCAGACCCATACTCAACTTTCCACCCTTGTACCAAAAATATAAGATTTTTTAGAATATCCTAAATAATACTAGTGGAAATAGAACTATCTGTAGCTCCACTATCAATTAAAATTTAACATTATTATTGGATAACTTACCATTTAATATCATGGGAGTTGCATGTCCCTCAAGATTCTACTTCTTGTGGCTACATAAATTTGATATGGTTGCTCCTCAACATTTTTATTTGACTCTAGTTGTTGGGGACACTTATTTGCATAATGAGGACCCCCTTAAATGAAATAACCTATCCTGGGTACCTGAGACATTTTTTGCATTTTATCCCTTGTATCCTCTTTTGAGATGACTATTAGCTTTTGATGAGTATATTATATAGGAAATGTAACCACAAGATGTAAGATAAGCAAGTTATGATATCTATATGATAATGGCACTATAATATGCAGGAAAATACAGATATAACCTTCTAAAATAACTCAAAAATATGTCATTAATGAAAGCTTACAAAAATAATACAATGTAGCATAATGGAGGACATGAACACTCCACAAATTGTTTTTAAAGGAACTACGTTGTACTTCTCTACCAATCTATACTATGCACTCTCTATATTCTCTCCTCTCTAATTCATTCACTAGGCCTATATATAGGAAGATAAGTTCCTTGGCCCTCACTCTACCTTTGACTCTATCCTATGACTCATGTACATGTGGACTACATGCACATTTACATCAATGCACATTCTAACACTTGTGCATTTATTACATGCTAAAGTAACTACTTAACTTTACTCTAAAGTAAACTCCTACTCTAGTAATGTACCAAAGGTGATACATTGATATGTACCCAATAATGTAATATACTCTAATACCCCCTTGTATTACATTATTTAGGTATTTAAGACTTTAGCCTTCACTATGAATCTTCGTATTGTTTATGAAATTTGAGCTCTTCTCTCTTGCTTCCTTCATTGTCTTATTTGTCTAAATACAGATGAGTATCTTTTCCTGGTTCTTCTTCTTCTTCTTCTTCTTCTTCTTCTTTTGTCTTCATGTTGTCTCTTCTTGTCATTTTCATTTCACTACCTTTTGTTGTTTCAGGGTATTTGGAAGAGTCTTTGACCTTGTAGTCTTCTAGGTATCCTTGATGAACTAGTGATCTCATAATCTTGCAAGTCATAAGAGGATCATAACTTCTTTCATTTTTGTTCCTTGGCTTTCTGTATGGCCTGTTACCTTTATCTTCAAAAATGTCAAGCTTAAACTCATTGTTAGTGGATGCTTATGAAATAAGAACTTGGAGGAAACAATCTAATCTGAATATTAGTCTCTCATCAAATATTTTATAGTACTTTTCTTTGTAGTAACAGGAGTAATATGGATGAGATTTTCCTCCAAAATATTTATAGGGATGGAAACTCCAATAATTTACCTTCTCATGACCAAATTGGTTGCAATAGGAGCATAGTAAAAGTATCCCAACTCCTTTGTTGTCTGTTTTAGGAATATCATGTTTATCTATTTTCTTGATGAAATAGTTAAACCATGTGTGTACAATTGAAGCTATTACATCTTTACTTCTTTCATAAATATGTATGAGGTCTTTTTCATCAATATTCTTTTCTACCTTTTAAATATGATCTTCAATATCTTCATTATTATAATTATCATCAACTCTCTTTACTATCTTACTAGAAGATGTTCTTGAATAATCTACTTTCATCAAACTATTAGTTTGCGAGTTTTCAAATATATTTTTAAATCCCATTGATTCTTCTCTTCCATTTGCATCTTCTTTATTATCCATTGAATTCTTTGAAACATCAATCATGCTTTTAAGCTATATTGGTATTTTCCTTGCTCCTTTTCTAATTACATTATTTAATGAGTTCTTTGGAGTGGACATCCTTATATCTCCCTAGTTTAGAGTATGTGAACTATTTTGATAAAATATTTCTAATACTTAGGTTTTTTAGTATACTTATGTCTCCCTAGTGATTAGAATATAATCTAATCTTGGTAAAGTGATTTAGGAAGTAATATATCACCATTTGAGTTGATTTGGTAATGTTTTTTGGAATAATAATAATCAACTTCTATTTCACCTTATTTCTCCTATTGAACTATGCACTTTCAAATTTAATGAAGTTATCTGTAGTTGGATTCCTTTTGTCCCTTTAGTATGAGTATGAGATAAATATAAGCAATAAATTTCCAACTCTTTAACCAATGCTATGAATAAATTCTCTCAATTCTAATTTTCAACAATTTAATTTTCTAAATTCCAATTAGTTAAGTTTTGGTGTAGTATTCCTTATATCTCCCAAATTTGGAACTTTAGAAAATAATAACACTTGCAAAATAATTTAATTATCTAAGGTGGAAACCCTTATATCTCCTAATTTGATTATTTTGCAAATACTATGTTATTGGAATTTCAAGCAATAGAATTTGAAATGCTTTTTCCAAAATAAACTTCACCCTTCAATTAGCTTTCTAGAACTTAATAGAATGTCTAAGGTTTTATCTCCTTATTCCTCCTATTGTTTAATAAACCAACCTTAGGAATTGAATAACCTTTATAGAAAGCAATTAATGATATACTATGGCTTATACCTTTTAATAATGTGTTGCTCATCGTTCTCTACTTGTTGTTCGATGTTCGATGTAGGTTTTGACTACAAATTTCAACCTCTTGAATGTTAAATATTCACGGTCCATGAGGTATGGTATCAAGCACTGCTTTGGGTGATGTTCTCAGTGTTAGACTACAATCTCTCCCTTCTTAATCATTATTTGACTATGTAGAAAAAATATCCTTCTACGTTCTCCTTATTGGCAAAGGTATTTAATGAACCTTACCTCCTTATGTAACGTATGCCAAATGGCATATACATTATTGCTTGAGCCTATCTCTCCTTGCTAGATGGTGCCAATCTGTGAGGTGCATTAGAAGATATCACTCTTGGTAATGTAGGTGTTATTACAATGTCTATATACTTGAATGATGACTAAACTCTATCATTTTGTGTAGAGCGTTACTTAGGCGCTCCTCTTCCTTTTCACGTGTTATGAACAAAGGTATTATGAAAGACTCTAATGGAACTCCTTTGATCCTTAAGTCTTGTGCCAAGTGGTACAATGTTTCTTCACTTGAGATGGCAAGTGGACATCTTCAACCTTGCATGTAGCTATACCCTTTCATTCACTTATTAGCCCAATGCTTCTTGCCAACTATTGATCATTTGCTCAATGCTTTCTTGCTTAGCTTTCTCCAGCTAATGGTGGCTCTCTCCAATGCTTCTTGCTTTGCTTTCTCCAGCTAATTATGGCTCTCTAAAACTTCTTTCTTATTTTTCTCCATATAATAGTGGCATTATCTAACACAAGTGGTTCCAAGGTGATTCACTCCTGATGGTTGGAAGGCATTTGTTTTAGTCCTAACACCGTTCTTCTTCCAAGATTTTGACAACATTCGTTTGGGTAATAAGCTCCTTACTTACATCTTAATTTTGTTATTTTCTATTATACTGTAGCATAGGGGTGTAGTATTCCCATGTGGGGAGGTTATATTTTAGGGCCAAGAATTATCAATAGATAATTTCCAACTTGACTACCAAATTGTACAATTGTATCATCCTCCAAACTACCCCTGGTGATAGCTAAACAACTTGTACGGATGTCAAACTCTCACACTATACGGTTGCAAATTGTATAGGGACATGGATTGTATGCTATTGCACTCATTCAATTGATAGATTCAGTTTGAAAGCTGTCGTACATAGTTTTGTAACTATTTAAGTCGATTTCCTCAAACTACCAAATCGGGTGAGTTGATCTTTGTGGTTCAATTTGCCAAACCGGGTAAGTTTACTTTGTATGATTTATACGGAATTTGATGTATGATCGATAGAAACTAATGGTACAGTAAGTTGTCAATTTATATGCTCTTATGCCTCAATCTCTCTCAGGTATGTTTTGTAAGGTTTTACTATGCCAATTAATCCATTCTCCGGGTTGTGCCAACCATCGCAAAGGAGTTCGAGAGAGATTCCATTCAACCAATTATGTACAAAAATCATACAAGAATCATAACGTTAGTTTCCACATTCCCATGCTCATATATCATCCCTCAAGTTCCACCAATGTTAACCTCTATCAAGGAGTTGCAATAGTGCATACAAGTAATCTAAAACAATAACCAGAAAACACACATACATCAAGATTGCAATATAGATCATCAATCACCATTGCCAAGATCATACACGACGTATAATGATGCATTTCCATTCCATTATAGCATAAATGTCATTAAAACAAGGTTATTCTATCAATCTCTTTCAATAACTAAGATTTAAGTTAGCTATTACAACCAACTAGTACTCTATTCTACCTCTTACCAACCAGACCTACAATTTTAAAAATGGGGCCTTATATAACATTGCCCAGGCCATTCCAAAGTGGTTCCTAAGGCAATTAGTTATTTACAACTGCCCATGTACAACTGAATTCATTAATTCAGCCTTTTACTAAGTCTAACACCTTAGTTAGCAAATCTATGTGCTATTTTACCATGAAATTATGTTTCCCATGCATTTAGATGAATTTAAATGCACCTTGTATGATTTGCCACTACTCTATATGATTTTTCAATCCAATTGTATGGTTTGGTTCTTTGGTTGTACGATTTGCAAAACTTGGCAAACTATCAAAACTGTAAAAATTGAGCAAATCCTCTTTGATCACTTCTTCTTCTAAGAGGTGGATTTTCTACCTACATCTACCCTCCCTTTACTTTGGTCAGTGTCCTTATCGACTTGTTCTGCTTCTTCCATTGTGCTTTGTATTCTACCACTGCAGCCTCTAAGTCCTTGACTTGTGACTTATACATTTCTTGTTCATTTTTCAATTTGGCTGCGTAGCTTCCCATCTCTACTGATTTTGCCTCGTGGAAGTTAGCCTTTTCCTCAATAGTCTTTAGGAACTCCATCATCTAATTTTCACATTCTGAGGCACTCTTTTTTAGCTTCTCCTTCCAGTGAGCTTTTGCTCGAGCTGTTGCCTGCAGTTCATTATTTTCAATAATGGTCTATAGGTGGTGATTGATATCAGCCTCCATAGCTCAAACACTATCTTCCTTAATTTTCAACTGAGCTTGATTTTCAAGGACCATCTCATTCAATCTCTTATTGTCCTTTGTTAGATCCTCTATTTGCTTGGCTTGTTTTGCCATTTGCTCACTCTCCTCAACCAAATGAGTTGTCATCCATTCTTCTTTCTCTTTGAGTTGTACCTCCAACTCATTAATCCTATCTTTTGCCTTCTATGTCTACATTTAATAACAATCCAATAGCATGGAAAGTCATTCTAAAGTTTTTTGACCTCTTTGTTAGTGCCTCGTGCATTTTTCTTTTTATAAAGGTACCCTAATCATACTGAATTCCATTGGTGATACCCTCTACATACTGTGCTATACACATTGGCATTTATGTGACCCTTATATCTCTTATCAGTCGAGCCATGACTGTATTCATTGCACATAGCCAATGTTCCCCTTTCAACTGGCTCTGTTTAATCCTACGTGTTCTTGCACCTGAGATCTTTACCTCAATCAGTGAAGTGATAGTGGTGAGTGTAGTGACAAGGTGATATACCTCTATTGGATCTACCAATATATTTACTACCTCCATATCATATTTTGGCAAGCCAAATGTCTTTTGAAATGCCTGAACTATCTACAATAGATAATTATGGAAGAAGGATTTGTGAAATGGTCAAACTTGTACAATTACTGCTACATGAGCATCCTTGAACATCTTCCTCCAAGGATGATTCTTATTTCTTTCATCACTCCACCACTTCCTGCAGGTATCTGCCCCATGCTATACAAATGTAATATTTATGATCTCAACCTGTCCCTGTTCCTATCCACTGCTCATATTATCCTCTTGATATGGTAGGTGTACCTCACTTCTCATTTCCCTCTATGAGGTCCTTTATTATGCCATTCTTCCCTCTCTATGCCTTGGTGGTGTTCTTCTCATATTAGTCCACCAATGTCTATGCCCCCTCCATGACCTATATCCTCCTTTCCTCCAATGATGATTACCACACCACTCGTGAGACTGAAACTGCCACCCTTGGTGTTATCATGGGTATGCTTCTCTCTCGTGTAGGGGACCCAGTGATCTCTCCACCCTATTGGCTACAATCCACCTTAACTGACGTTCAAATTATTCTATTAAGATCATTCCTCCAACATCTCGTCGATTAACTTGAAATCCACCATCATCATTTTTGCAATCGAAAGCGTACCAAAAATCATACAAATTGTTGTAAATCATATGATTTATGGTTCTTTGTAGCCTTGTATGGGTATTACCTTCCCAGCCACTTCTAGATCGTACACTACCTTTTTTTTCCCATAGTTCTATTTCCAACCCGTTAGTCTTCAAACTATCATATCTCCTTCAAATCGTACACCCATAATATAAAATTGTATAGTATGATAGTAATCCATACGATGTCGCTTTTGGACTACCTTCCCCCTTACAAATTTGTACGGTTTCATACGATTTCGTATGATTTGCTAAGAACTGCCCGAAATGGCCTAAAAATCACTAGAACTGTACTGTTTTGCTTTGAAATCATACGTTCCTCCTTTGAAATTGTACAACACAATTTTTCAAACCCTAGGTTGTGAAAAATTCAAAATTCTGGCCCCTTTGCCGGATATTTCACCAACCCATTTGCCGAATTGCCCTGTTCCTTCGTTTCAGTGTTTTTCGTGAGCAATTTTCCAACTCCTTCACCTCTGGCACAATTTATTTCCCCTTGATGAATTTTTGGTTGTACTTTGATGACTGTACGGACTGCACCTTCTATTATTTGCTTTTTCCAGCTCTAATTCCTTTGTTTCTAGGGTTTAAATCTTCTCTTTTCCTGTAATTTCCATCGCCCAACTCCAATTTATCACTTCTCCAAACTCTAATCTATCATTTATTGCCTCTGAGTTTGTACTTGGACATTTTCTATTATATGTTCTTCGTATTTCTTATTAAACTTCAAATTTTCCCTTTTTAATGGAGTAAAACCCTAATTTCACTCTCTTCCAGGCTAATTTCGCTGAAAATAAAAAGTACTCCTTGGTGCTAATCAGGATGGGTCCTTCTAATTGTGGATTGTTGATGAAATTTGGCTACCCATATGGTCTTCTCCATTCAATTGCACGCTTTCCACCTTCGTCCTCCAAAAAATTTGAATTCACTTGTATGATTTAATGAAATTGCTAGTTCTGTCTTCTATTTAAAGCATTTCGAAAACCCTAACTAAACCCTAAATTGCGCCACTTTGCACATTTCCCTTCCATCTTGCACGAATGATTGAAAACTCAACAATTTTTTGAAATTTCATCTTTTTCCCCCCGCTTTTTCCTCCAACCGTTGCTTTTTCCCATGCATGTCGCATTAATTGGTTAGTTGGAAATCATACAACCTGGCCAACATTGTACAATGTATGATCCAAATTGTACAAAATGTCATATTGTACAATTTCATATACCTTTGTGTCGATTTTACTTGTACGATCTCCCAATTTGTACGGTTTCATCCTCAATTTTTACTTGTACGATCTTTATACTTAGAGAAATTTTCAAATTTTCTTTCTCTGAAGAGGTCGTCATTTCGATTTTCAACCACTTCCTTCTTAATTACGTCCCAAGGGATTTTCACAACTAAGGCACTTTTTTTTTCTATCCTAATCTATTTATACTTACCTTTTTGGCAATCGTACAGTGACATTCACTTGTATGATCCTGTCAAATTCTTCTCTTGGGGATTTCGCTATAATGTTTAGAGTGGTTATGTTGCCTGTTGGTATTTGTTCCCTAGGTCGATTCATCTCCTCTTATGATGTTACCAAATTTCTTGGCCTTCTTCTTCCATGTGTATAATTTGGAATTGTATAATTGCAAGTTGAAATATCTTCACCTAGTGTCCTTTCCCCTTGCTGCATAGGTGATTTATCCCTTGGTAGCGGTGTCATTACTGCCCTACTATCATTTGAGTGACTTCTCCATCTATCCCCTCAGATCAGTTCTAGATCCAGACTTGGTGATCATATTCTTAGTTATCCTTGGTTTCTTTCATCTAAAAACTGTACTCTTCCCCAACCGATAAGGCCTCTTTCGCACGAGTGTCTCCCCCATCCTATTCCTCTTGGCATTGGGTTTCTCTGTGTGAATGATGATTCCTCCCTTCTCTGGAGTAATCCTCTACCACCCATACCTCATTGAGATGGTTGTCCCCATGTATGTTGCCTTACGAGATTTGGTAATATACCCCTAATTCTTGGTAATCCTCACAAATTTCTTGTCCAGTTATGACAAGCTAAGGATGTATCTCCTAGCCATCTTGGATTAGGGGGTCAGAATCTTCCTCGCCCTATTCCTCCTCTAATTGTAACATCACCTTGTATTTATTCATTTTATATTTGAATGCCTCCTCCCCTTCCTAGCTGAAGCCTTAGGGATCTTTCTCTATCTCTTCCTCCCGTTGTTCGGGTATCAAGAGTTATTTACACCAACTCAATATTGGCTAGTGGACTTCTACTTCTTCTTCTACTTGGTGATAATTGTAATAGTTCTCTGATTCTCCGATCCGCACGGGCTAGGCGACATCTCCATATTATTTTCTCAAAGTTTTTTTGTGGGGATGATGTTGCCAAAAATTCTCTATATGCATTAGAAAAGTCCATCTCAGAGCTTGAGTGATTTTGATTCTCCTCTCTTTGTTCTACCCAATTTGTTGGTAAATTCATCATCCTCTCTAATATTTGTACTTCTCTCCTTTGTATTCTCAACTGTCGATAGGCTATTATATATTCTTGCGGTCCATGGTTGGTTTGATGTCCTTGTGATCGCCCTATTTGTCGTTGTCTTATTGTACATGCTGGGGGATCACGATTACCTTGAGGGTTCTGAGGATTCATTGGGCTATTATATTCCTCACTACTTCTTGTACTAGGTTCCATTATGAGCCAAGGCATACCTTCACTACTGGAGTCTATCAAATCCAGCAGTGTATTACCTTGTGGTTTGGGTGATGTAGTTGCCTCTTCAATATCTCACCACATCATCTTCGCATCTTCGTTTTTCATAGGTGGGTCACTTGGTGGTATCTATGAGCTAGAGCTTACACCACCCTTTCCTCCACCACTTATTGAGGTTAACTCCTCGACCTCATCGGGTTACCTTTTAATCTCTTGTAGCTTAGCTACCCTTTGTTCCTCCAACCTACGTATTGTGCCATCCAACTCCTGGATGATTTGCTCTCTCAAAATCATATTATGACCCCTCAACGTTTGATATTCTTCTTGCAATTGTTGAGTTTGTAACCAAATTATTTGTTGTAATAACCCTATCTAAGCCAATGGAGTAAGTCCAGCCAATTATTGATCAATGGTCTCATTCCCTTCTTCCTCTAGAACTTCCATTTCAAATGTGTCCACTCTATCTTCATATCATACTGTTAGTCGTATCCTTCGTTGACCTTCCATTTTTTGGGGTAGTTCCCTTCATCCAACCTGGGGGAACATCCTATTTTTGGGTAACAATACTATCTCTTGATGTTTGCTTCTGTCTGGGGGAATCCATTCCCCGTCTTCTTCTTCAACTCTTTTAGTTCCATTAGCAAATCTAACATGTACTCGTAATATTCTTCTTTCTCCGGGTCGAGGTACCAACTCTTGTTGTTCTATGGTTGGTCGAGTTCCTCCCCTTCTACAAATAAGTGTGTGTCCTATGTTCGGCTCTTCCTCTGATGTATCTGGTTCACTCTAAGCTTCATCTTGGGTTTTCGCTCGTCTTCATCGTTCCACTTCTTCTGAAGCAATGAATAAACACTATACCTTGTAAGGCTTCAACTTTGAGCCATTTATAGTATCGGGTACTTCTGTCCCATTCAAGTTCTACAACTTGACTGCTTCATTATTCATTACTTCCACTACTTTATAAGGACTAAGTCATAACATCTTCAGCTTACTCGTCTTGATTTCTCTTTTCCCATTAAAATTTAGAACTAAGTCACCTGGACTAAGTTCCAACTTCCTCAAATGTTTGTCATGCCATGCCTTGCGTATTTTCTAAGCTATCTCAATTGCCCATTGTGCCATGAATCTTCTTTCGTCTAACTTGATCAGTGTTGTCAATCGCTCTTCCAAACTTTCTTGATCACCCAAGCGATGCTCTACCATGACTCTCAAACTTGGTATCAAGAATTTGACTAGCACCACTCCTTCCTTTCCATACATTAATTGGAAAGGTGTATGTTTCATTGTAGGTTTAAAATTTGTTCTATATGCCCATAAAATGTATGGTAGCCTTTCCTCCCAGTCTGCTCCCTCTATTCCATAGGTTTTATACAGAGTAGAAAATAGAACTTTATTCATTGCCTTCGCTTACCCATTCACTCTGGGATAATACGGACTAGAAAATGAATATAAAATATTGAACTCTATTGTCAGTGTCTTGATAATCTCATTAACAAAGTGTCCTCCTCAATCACTTGTTATCCATAGCGGAATACCAAACCTTATGATTATCTATTCGTACAAGAATCTCTATGTACTCTTCACCGAGTTATCAGGTAATGCTCTTGCTTCCACCTATTTTGTCAGGTATTTTGTTGCTACTATGATGTATCTACACTTCCTCCATCGAGATGTCTTTAATGGGCCTACAAAGTCCAATCCCCATCGTTCAAATACCTCTTATAGTTGCAATGGGTGTAAGGGCATAATGTCCCTCTTTATTGGATTTCCTGCTCTTTGGCAAGTGTTGCATGCTTTCACATGATCCTTTGCATCATTATACACTGTGGGCCATCATAGCCCTGCTAGCAATACCTTCTTAGTAGTCATGTCTAGTCCCATATGCCCTCCTGATAAGCCTACGTGATCTTACTTCAATGCTACTTTGACTTCTTCGTCCATCACACATCTCCGTAAGACACCATCACTTCCTATTTTATATAGTAATCTTGCTATTATCTAGAAAGGTGATGACTTCATTATTATTTTCTTCTTCTTAGTTGTCGTCATTTCCTGTGGCAACTCTCCTGTGGATAGGTATTGGCCAACCAACTTGTACCATGATGGTACAACATTAATGGTGAATAGTTATGAATCTAGGAATTCAATAGGAACTCCAGTAGGTTTCCCTAATCGTATCTGAGAAAATTGGTCTGCAATCATGTGCTTCTTACCAGGTCTCACCACTACTTAGAATATGAAATCCTGAAGGGTGATGAGCCACCTGCTGACTCGTCCTTGTATCATTGACTTATTTATAAAGTATAATGCTTGGTGATCGACATAGAAGGAAAAGGGATTCACCAATAGGTAATGCCTAAAATTCCAAACTGCATATACCATTACCAAAGCTTCTCTTTTTGTTGTACTATAATTCCTCTATGGCCTTGACAAAAGGTGACTAGAAAAGAAAATAGGTTGATCTAGCCTAAAATGTCCTTCTTGTGCTAAGGCACATCCAATTGCAAAATTGGAAGCATCAATGTGGACATGGAATTCCTTATCCCAGTTTGGAAACACCAAAATTGGACTACTCACAAGCTTAGCCTTCAGATCCTCGAAGGCTTCGTGGTGCTCCTTCATCCGTCTAAAAGGAACATTCTTTTTTGTCAAGGAATCGAGTGGGTAGGATACATGTGCATAATTCCTGATGAACCTTCATTAGTACCCTATTGATCCAAGGAAGGTTTTTAGTGAACTCACATCAAATGGTTCCTCCATGTGTAATATCACATGGATCTTATCAGGATCTGTCTTCAATCCTTCACTGCACATAATATGTCCCAACAGTTTCCCATACGGTACCATCAAAAAGCATTTCATTGGATTTAATGATATTTGTGCATTTTTGTACCTACTCATACATTCACTGAGGGTAGGAAGATGTTCCTTGATCTTCCCGGAAATGGACCAATCATCCAAAAATGCTTTAAAATTCCCTATTGCCAATTGATAAAATATATACAATATGATGTGTTGGAATGTAGCTAGAGCATTATAAAGACCGAATGGTATTCGATTGTATGCATAGATGCCATTCCCCACAATAAATGTGGTCTTCAACTTATCCTCCTCAACTATACTGATTTTATTGTATCCCGAGAACCTATCAAAAAATGAGTAAATCTCATGTCCTGTGACTTCTTCCAAGATAGAATCTATGAAGGGGATAGGGAAGGGGTCGAAGGGGATAGGGAAGGGGTCCTTAATAGTTACAACATTAAGACTCCTAAAGTCCATGCATATTCTGATCTTTTCTACTTCCTTCTTCAAGGTGATCACTATGGGTGAAACCCATTCACTGTTTGTGACTCTGAAGATAATTCTTGCTTCTAGTATCTTTTATATATTTGCATTTACTAGTGCTACATATTTTGGGTTCATCCTATATGGTCTCCTTCTCATAGGTTGAGCTCCAAGCATTAGTGTAATCTTATGGATACACAATTCTGGTGTTACTGCTTTCAGGTCCTTATATGTCAATGCAAAGACATCCTTATATTCCAAGAATATCTTAAAAGTTGTCGCTTTAAGTACAAGATTCCAATCATCGCCACAGTGAATCATCCTAGGTTCTTCCTCTATTCCTAAATTGATGTCCACTATTTGAGGTCCTTCATATTTGATATTTTCTGGTTCACTTGTAGCTTTCTCTATATTCTATGGGTATGCCGGTCTTGTATCAATATCTACATCGTCTACTGTATACTCTACAAAACTTTTTAGAAATATCCATTTCTCTTCTGCTTCCTTCTTAGGTTCTTGGCTAACTTCTAGTTTGTCTTGTTTTTTTGTGATCTCCTCTGATTAAATATAGAGGTAGTTGGGCTAAACAAAATTTTACTCCTCCATTTACCAATGAAGAAGTTTGCTACCAGATTGAACTTCATATTCACTATATTCTTCTAGGTACAACATTCATTCTCCATCAGGTTCATGAGCTTCATCCTCTAAGGAATTTTTTGATTCATCCGTTGTAGCTACATCCTCACTAACTCTTTGATTAGCTAGATTAATCATATATTTGTGTTTTCCTTTCTTAAAAGTGATCTAATTATTCCTATAGTTGTGATTGAATTTGGCTACTCGTAGCCAGCCTCTCCCCAAGAGAGAGTCGTATGCAGGTTTTTGCATTGTAATCACAATGAAATCCAAGATAAATTATTTTTTAGCTATCACCACTTTTTGTGCATTCAAGACTCCCTTTGTCTCGATGCCATTCTGATCAACACCATATAATCAAAAGCTCGATGCCCATAGAGATGGAGTACCTATTTATAGCCATGTTCTTTTAGGTAACACATTGATGTTGGATCCTCCATCCACAATAACTTGTGTCGACTTATGGCCTAGGATATCCATATGAACTAATATAGGTTTCTTTCCTACATCGATCATTAATACAGTTGGATCCATGAACTAATACTTCCACTCCTCCTGAATCGGTTGGATCTGCACTTCCATCACCTTATTCTGTTGTATTTCTTCCATCATTGCTTTCTGCAATGCTAGAATAGCTTCTGACAGGTTTGATACTTTAACTTCTACTATGGTATCCAAAACCTGTGTTGCTAGATTTTGCACAACTATCTCCTGATATGATGGTTTCCTTAGTTCCTTACCAGCTATCGACTCTACTCGCTTAGTCTTTTCAGCTTCTTCTTGCAATATTTTCTTTGCTACTTGCCAGCGTTGCTTTTCCTTTGCTGGCTCTGGATACTTATCCTTCTTAGCCTAATTCCTCATCATGGATAAAACTTCTTGGGTATCCTCCTTAACTTGAGAAACCTCTACGTTCAAATAACTAATGTTCTATGGGTTACTCAAACTTATCTATTTTGGATAATTATTTTCTTTGTGGTTCCTCAGACCACACCATCTACACATATGTGTAGTGCTTGCTTGCAATGTTTCTTGCCTCTGATGTGCAGGAATTTTTTTTATAAAATCCCCCATTCCTGGTAATTGCAACACTGTATGATCGGCCTTTCTTCTGAGTCATACTACAAATGACTCTATCCTCCTTATCGATTACCTTTATTTGGTCTTCCACCTCGTCTACTATTTCTATAATTGCTACTTGTTGCTTGTTGCCTACTTTTTTGGGCCTTCAGTTTCTCTTCCTGCTCTTGGATTGACAATACTTGTGGGTGTACTCTTGCATTATACGAGCATAACATTACTTCATGCCCCATCATATTACAAATGTGGCAATAGTCATTCCTTGGACACTTCACATTTGTATGGCCTTCTGTTTTGCATTCCGTGCACCACATATCATTTTTGTTCGATTTGATCTTTTGTTCTTTTATCAGTTTATCAAACTTCTTGTGAACTTATGCTACTGTCCATTGTATAATGTCGTATTCTCCACTATCTGAATCATTCACCTTGGGATGAGATAAAATTCTTGTATACGTTTGTTTTGATTCACTCTCAAAATTCTTTGCATTCTTCAGTGCTTCTTCATATGTTTCTGACCTATCCAAAAAGCATGCACCTATCTAATAGATCAATTGAAATCAACATAAAAGCATGAAAAGAGAAACAAGATTACATATGACAATAAAATGAATGCTTCTTTTATTAATATTTGCAATGAATCCCGATTACAATCATGCCCCTCTTAGGGTCACCCAAATGTTGATACAATTAATACAATGCCAAAGCCCCCAATGGGGTAGGCGCAATACTATTGCTCTCCAAATAGTCACAAACTGCTCTAGGGTGGAGTTGACCCTCTTCTTCGCGTTGAGGAAGGAATTTGGTGATTGAAGCTCCTTTGAACCTGTTCCCTGCGATCAAGAAACAACACAAGAAAGTTATACAAATAGGCAACCTCTCGTGATGAGGCCCTTTAAAGCATGAAAACATAAAGATGCCATGAATAACATGAAATCAAGAAAGCATATAAAATGTGTTAAACATATGCAAGATTTATCAAGATTGCTTGAAACATGTAAACAAGAATTATAGCTACCAATCTAATGGATCAATTATGTGAAATGAAGCATTATAACTTGAAATTAAGCTATTTAGGTCCTACTTGCTAAAGTGAAGTAAACCTAATAAAATCCTTAATCCAGTTAGTCAGGGTCTCTAAACTACTAAAACAAGTGCTTAAATGATTAATCTGATCTAGCTAAATAAACTGTAAAAGGAATAGTAAGGAGATCTTACACCTGTTGCAAACCATAGCTCTGATGAGCGGTCTGCACTGTAAACCATGGCTGACAGCCGTGGCCTGCAACCAAATAGGTTTTCCCTCCAATTCTAGGGTAGTGGGCTTGATCCTCCTTGTCAAATTGATGATCAAGGGTCACCTCAGTGTCCTCTGACAGGTTTGGTGGTTGAATTGTTGAATAGGGCCTCCGTTTGCCCGAATTAGCATTTCTTGGCTCTCCTAGGCTCCTAGGACCTCCATGGCAAATTGATCTTTTGATGGATAGCAAAGTGGCCTTCTCACATGCATGAACTCAGTATGCAATTCGATAGGGCTTCGCTGCTCGCTTGATCAATTCACTCTCTATATTCATCCCACATTTGGAAGGGGTATTTATAGCTTGTCCCTAGGGCTAGGGGTGGCTTCATGGAGAAGCCAAGATCAAGAAGAGGTAGTTAGGACAGTTGGAATGGAAGCCTCTAGAATATTTCATCCTTTAACCACCTTCTTCTAGATCAAATGGTCGTTCAAACCAATTTGGCTTGGATGAAGGCCAACTGAACTTCAGTTAAGACCGCAGGTGACAGCTGCGGTTCAGACTATAGACCATAGGTGTCAGCTGTGGTTCAGACTGTGGACCATAGGTCTGAGCTGTGGTTCAACCTAATTAGGCTAGGGAGCCCAAATTGAGTGGTTAGAACCACTACTCTATCTTGGAGTCTATCCAAGATCTTCCATATGGTCTTGTAGCATGTCCATATGAGTAGTCGCCATCGACATGACGTGTTTTAGGTGTCTACAGATGCCCCTTTTGAGATGCATTGTGAGATCGAACAACGCGTGAGCAAAAATACACCACCTAAAATGATGTCGAAGGTTCTATGATGATCATTAATCGGATCAACATTAGATGCCCCAGGTCCAGCAAAAGGATGCGCATCCTGGAATCATTGCTTCCAACTCTTTGGAGGCTTAAATTTGAAAGAGTTTGCACTCATCATCAGACATTCGAGTAGCTTTGGTGCTACAATAGGAGTTAGGCCTATATAATCGAAAGGATGAGAGTTACAAACAAAATTATCATATTTTCTATTTACCCCAAGCAAAGGGGTAAGCTTATGATAGTTGTTGACAATGATTCGCAAGGACGAACGCAATTTTGACAAGATCAAGGGATCTACGATCTTCGAGGATCTTCTACTGATTTTGATTATGATTTGATATTATGACTACCCCCTCAAGCGACGAGTCGATGAGGGTAATGACAATGTATGAAGCGACGAGGTCGCTTGACCACAATGAATGATCTGAACAAATTTAGAATTAAGCATTTAATTACTTGGCTAAGCCTAGTTCAGCTTATGATTCCAACTGTTAATAGTAATTGCACATTCCTATCCCATGGAGCAGTCAGGCTACAATAGCCGTCTTAGGGAATCAAAATTATACAAATCCAATTAGTTTTGTGTTGAATCACTCTTGTCGATGATTTGCTGAAAAGATGTCATAGGAGAAATGACATGAAACGCCTCATTCCCATGGAGCAGTCCAGCCTCAAAGGCCTTCTTCGGGATTGAAAAGAAACATGTCAAGTCAACGATGACAATTTTACCCCAAATGTCCTTATGGTTATTTACTCATCTTGTCGGATTGCATGGAGCGCAAGTCGCTGCAACCGCCAAGTGTATAGGGTAAATAACTGAATACGAGGTGCATTTGGCTTTTGATTTTGATTTTTTTAATTTTTTTGAATTTTTGAATTGATCATGGTGCTTGAACATCACCAAATTTGCAACATTGATTTTTCTTATTAACATTTGATCCATTAGGAGTCATTAATTTATCATTTTAGACCTTCCCACGGTGGGATTTGAGTGCATTTAATGCTAATTGCAAACCACGGGTACGGTCTATGATTGAAACTTTCAAAATTTGGGAACCGCAGGTCAGACCCGCGGGCGGCAAACCCTAATTCTGGGACCACGGGTGACATCTACGGTCCACCAAAATTAAGAGAAACTATAAATAGTTTTCTCATTTGAAAATTTCATTATTGTCTTGAAAGCAATTGCATTTGTGAGAGCTCTGAAAGGTAGAAAACATCCCTTGATCTAGAATGTTGTTGGAATTCGACCTCACATCGCACTCATACCTTGATGGTGGACTCTAGACAACCTTCCACTAGTAGAGGCCATGGTGCGGTAAGGTAACTCGAAATCGAGTCCTCGCAATCATTACCAACTAAAATAAACCACATTAATTAATGGGTTAATGAACTTCACTAAATTGTTGGCAATGAACCACACCCTAGATTAGGCTAGTGTAGGTTTAATTTTTTGGCTTAGTTAGGCTAGGAAGTGACCCAAAATGGGTCTTGTTCCTAGATCACAACTAGCATATGTGGTTCCCAATTGTCAGATTGGGGACCGTAGGTATCAGCTATGGTTAGCATTCAAATTACAACGGTCAAAATTTGACCAGCGGACCGTAGGGTTGACCTGCGGTTCACCACTTTTGAAAAATTTTTCAATGTTTTTGCATTTTTCTAATGTTTTCTTGGTAGTTAATGCCATTTATTGCACTTTGGAGATGTAATTTTTTTGGGAAAATTTTTATCATTTAGATATTTTGTCTTTTTATCATTTTTTTTGATGTTTGATCTTTTTTAGGTTTTTTTTTTAGCTATTTTAGGTTGATTTTAGTTAGCTTTTTCCTTATGCCTTGTTTATTTCTAGAGTTTGACCTCTAGAGCTAGGGAGCTCGACATACTTTACACCCTCTAGATAACTTACTGAGGGGGAGTGAGAGTGGTTTGGAGTCATGGCTTTGGCTATGTATTGGATCTACCCACTATCAGGGTAGATCAAGCTTATCTGACTGCATTGGCCCGATGCTAGAATGCGTGGACCAATACATTTCACCTTTCGATAGGTGAAATGACCATTACCTTGGAGGACGTCTACCGGATCTTTCGGATCCCTATTGATGGCGAGGCCATCACCTCCTCCTCCAGTGGGAGAAAGGAGGCAGTTTGTGCTGCTATCTTCGATGATCGGAGTGATGAGGCTCAGTGCAATATGGACCATGGAGGCATGCACATCGGATACTAGTAGGGGGAGCACATATTCTCTATCAGAGAGGTAGTGTTTATGCACCTAGTGGTGCAGATTGTGCTTCCAGACTCCTCAAGCATGAGGATTCCCTGGAACCTTCTAGCCTACGTTAGGAGAGTTGTTCTGAGCTCGATAGAGCGACCACTACTCCTAGCCTAGGGGAGCACCTTGTTGTGCCAGCTATACTAGGAGCTTTACCAGATCACCAATCAGAGCTAGGTTGGGATCAGCTGTAGTCTTCTTCTATAGATCTAGGGTTGGTAGCATATCAGGATCGAGCATCCTGTAGATCTACCTCTTACTATCACTATGATTGATGATGCACATCAGTGCTACGCTACATGTTGGCCTCGTGAGGAGGAGGGATTTTAGAGTAGGTCCCATGCAGGGGATATAGACCACTACATCGCTAGATTTGTAGCACTTAGACTAGATGACATTGAGTGGCATCCATATATGGATTGCCCTGCATGGGAGGAGGCTAGCGAGCGACTATGCCAGGCTCATTGAGATAGGTGGCTACTCGATCACAAGGATGAGATCAGGGAGTATCAGTTCTACTCTCGTGTCTTATGGTAGTTTGGCCTAGTATAAGACATCCTAGAGCTACCTTTTATCTATAGGCATCTAGTACTGGAGACTCATTTGACATGGATTCTATCGACAACACTAGGTGATGCAGTTGATGATTTCTAGGAGACTAGAGTTGCTAGGGTTGGGACCACCCCAACATATGATACTTGGTGGTCCCTACTATAGTGGTAGGGATCAGGACCCCTAGGCAGGACAGATGACCAGGTAGAGGCAGATCCATAGGGGTGCAATGTGCACCAATGGATCGAGGGTGGATGGGGTGCATAGGATGCACCACTAGTGGAGGCTGAGGATGAGGGCCTAGATGAGGGTGAGGTACCTCCAGATAGTGAGGTAGGGTAGCTTCTAGCCTAGGTAGTATATTTGTAGAGCCAGGTTGGGAGGCTATAGTCTCAGTAGCTACAGTGGGATACATCTATCACCATGTTAGAGGTAAAGTTATCTGATAGAGAGAGGCAACTTCTGGAGGCCCAAGAGTAGGCCACAGCTATGATAGAGCATGCTACAGTAGTAGAGGGGTGAGTTTAGGAGCTGACTAGAGCACTTGAGCTAGTAGAGGCATGATGAGTGATGACTATAGCAGAGAGGGACTTGGCTCAGTCCCAAGCTCAGAGAGGTGACCCATCATCTTCTCGTGCTATCATGGCACCACCTTTAGCACTAACACTCAGACTTCTAGGAGACCGTGACCCTATGGCCGAGATTAGGTGGCTTACTTCCCTTGTATAGGAGGGGAATGATTTATGTGATGTGAGGGTAGCTCACATCTCTCAGCTGGAGGGATGGATTAGACTGATAGGTGGGTAGGTTCTAGAGGATCCACATGCTTCAGGGTCCCAGTGGACCAGATCTAGGACTACAGGGTAGTCATCCATGAGCTCGAGTCACAGGACTCATAGGACTGAGAGGACACATAGGTCCTCTAGTACACATGGCGCTAGCTCGCATGGGAGGCACAGGGATGACAGAGGTGATACTGGTGACTCTCCGGCTAGGGGTGCAGGCCCTCCATAGCATACACATGGGTTGCTATTTTGATGTACTATTTTGTGTGTAAGGTCGAGGACCTACATGGATGTAGCCTACGGGTATTTTTGATACTCCTGATGTACTTTTGAGACACAAAAAAAAAAAAAAAAAAAAAAAAATATATATATATGATTTGATCATTTATGGCTCATTATGTGTACTTGTGTATTTTTGATTTTATGTTTATGTTATGCACATGGATGCAATGCTTATATGTTATGTTTGTTTGATGCTATATGATGTGATGTATGGATGACATGCACTAGATAGCTATTTTAATTTATGATGATGATATGCAGTGATCTAGATGTTTAGATGTGCTATTTATGATGGATGCATATGGATGCGATGCTATCTCTTTAATGCATATTTGATATTGCTTTATTGTATGCATTAATGTATGTAATGCTTTATTTACATGATGGTAATCTAATGTAAATGAACCTGTATGCTTTAATCACTTAAAACATAAGGAATGAATGCAATATGTGTTTAACAATCTAATGGATGACACCACAGAATATGTAAAAATCATGAATGTAATTGGAAATCCTCATAATAAGAATTTGATCAATTAATCACCCATATATGAAATGCAATGATGTGCGATGTTATGATGCGAATGATGCAATATGTCATTCTATTTTATTTTTGCACTTTTGAATGATATGCATGATATAGTCAGTGGTCGTCTAAATATCGTTTTTGATATCCATCCGGTATCTATCCTATATCTTGATTGTGCTTACTGTTAATGATGTATCGCTTATTGGATACTTTGCAATTTGATGTTTTGAAATGACTTTTACTTTTTGATGGTTTGTGATATTTGACATTTGTTGCTATTAGAGAGATTTTTGAGGTTTTCCATGAGACTCAAACACCCTAATTGACTTATCAAAAGTTGCATACTAACCATACTAGACTTCTAAAATGTAAGGCTTTCGCTAGGATAGGCCCTAACTGTTCATTATCCCTGTGTGTGCACATGAATACTTTTAAGATAAGGCACAAGCATACCCCGATGTCAGGCGGGATTCTTTCAGCCCATTGCTAAGATAGGGGATCCACAAGTGTTTATCCAATCTTAGGTTTAGATTTTAGTTGGACTAAGCCACTAGGCGATACAGGACACCTGAAGCTAGCTCTTCCACATTCAAACATTGGTCTTGTTCATAAGCGAGATGCTAATGCATCAGACATATCATCATGCGTAAGGTACAGTAGTGCTGGCAATTCTAGGGATTCAAGTTTCGTCCCTCTCTTTTCTTTCATTTTTGGGATACTTGCTCATATGTAGTGAAGCAAGGGAGTCGATTCCATTTTGATTTTGACTTTCTTTGGATCTTCATTTGATCTTCATTGGAACTTGCTTTCTGATCTTCATTTGATCTTGATGTGAAATTTTATTTTTGATCTTCATTTGATCTTCACTTTTTGGAATTTACATTTGATAATTTTCTTCAAAAACTTTCCTTTGGGGATTTTACTTTGGGGGAATTATTTCTGTAACATCGATTGAGTGTATCGATCTATGATATCAATATAGGATATCAATCTGGGATGTCGATCTATGATATCGATCTAGGGTATCAACCTTGAGGATTGATGTGGGATATCACTCTGGGATATTGCTCATTTTATCGTAAGCAAGGGATTCTGAGTAGGGAATATACTTGTCCTTTTTCCAACTGCCAACATTTCCCATACCGTCCACACAGAGGGATAAGCAAGAATAACTCTTTTCACTTTAGGATACCCGGTCCTGCTTTGTGGCTTTCATCTTCCCCTAGTCCTTATTAGGATTGTTTAATTTTTTGATTAGTGATAGGATTATGATATGCTAAGGGCTATACTAACTGGACCTTAGCTACAAAAGCAAAGCAAGCTTTCTATCAACTCTTGATAAGACCTCTAGGTATGGTTGGGTGACCAGAAAACCTGAGTATATCTCTCATAGCAACATTATGGGTTGTGTTGAAAAACACATTTACTCACATGACTGATGGATTATGATAAATGCAGAGGCGCATGATTGAAACACAAACATGGTGTCATTTGTAAGACTGACAAACACAATGCCTTCTATTACGGAATGCAATGGATGATGAATGCCTATTTGCAATGCAATGAAGTGAATGCATGTGTGAATGAAAATGCATAATGCAAATGCAAATGTTTTTGGATTTTATGCTTTACCAATTTTTTTGGATTTTATTGATTTTATAATTTTTATGAGTTTTTGAGCCTCATATCTGACCAAACGATGAGTACATGCCTTCGGAGCCTTTAAATTGACCAAGCGATTCTTAGGAAACCTTGGAGCTTTTAGGATTGACCAAAGGGATTATGAGCACCTTTGGGGCATTTTGGGATGACCAAGCAATTTTTAAGAATCCTTGGAGCTTTTGGGTTGACCAAGCAGTTTTTTAGAAACTCTTGGTACCTTTTGATTGACCAAACTACTCATAGATGAGCTTGGAGCCTTTTAGGATGACCGAGCGATGTTTAGCCAACCCTTGAAGCCTTTGGGATTGACCAAGAGTTTTAAGCAAACTCTTGGAGCCTTTTACTGACATGACCAAGCGGTTTTAGGAACCCTTGGAGCCTTTAATTGACATGACCAAGTAGAACCCTAGCCTTTAAAAACTGAGCCTTTACTATGCTCTCAAGCATAGAACGCCTTAATATGGATGATGTTGAGAGGTTCAGGCTCTTCAACACCCCCTAGCGATGTTAGGCGATAGGTACCTAGACCAATATTTTTAGATATGATATAAGGTCCTAGCCAATTAGCCATGAATTTGTCTCGCATATCTAGTGGTAAATTAGAGTTCTATTGGTTCTCTTTCAAGACAAGATCCCCAACTTCAAAGTCTCTCTGGTGGACTTTGATATTGTAAGCTCATTTTAGTCACTCTTGATAAATATGGAGATGCTCCAGGGCATTCACGTGATGTTCATCAAGCAACATCAGTTGATCCAATCGAGCTTGTCATGTGGTGTCATCATCGATGAACTCTTTCAATGCGATGCACAATATTGGAATTTCCAATTCCAAGGGTATAATGGCCTCAGTGCCATATACTAGTGAGAACGGTGTTGCCCTAGTGGGCATCCGAATACTAGTCCTGTAAGCCCATAATGCAAGGGGCAGCTGGATATGCCAGTATTTGTGGTTTTCTTGGACCATATTTTTCAAGATGGCCACCACTATCTTATTTGAAGCTTCAGCCTACCCGTTTGCTTGTGGATAGTATGGAGTCACAAAATTGTGTTTGATTCTATATTTAGATGTCAAAGCTCTCACAGTTTTGTTCTTGAATGACGTTCCATTATCCGATATTATTTTGGATGGAATCCCAAAATGACTTATGATATGCTCCAGTATAAACTCTGCTATACGAGATCCAGTGGTCATTGTTAAGGGTATTGCTTCCACCCACTTTGTGAAATACTTAGTAGCCATGATAATAAATGTATGTCAGCCCGATGATGGAGGAGAGATCTTGCCTATAAGATCTAATCCCCACTGAGAAAATGGCCAAGCCGCTTGGATGGGCTGTAAGGCCTATGATGGCAAGTGCGTAAGATTAGCATGATGCTGACATTTGATGCATTTCTTGACATACACATTGCAATCCTTCTCCATAGTGGGCCAATAGTAGCCCATTCGAAGGATGCACTTGATGATGGCCATGCCGCTGAAATGGCCACCGCATGTACCATCATGAGCTTGTGAAATTGCCCATGATGACTCTTGGGGCTCTAGACAATGAAGGAGAACTCCATCGTAACCTCGTTGGTACAAGATGTCTCCTATTAAGACATATTTAGTCACTTTTTGTTTAAATGTGCATTTTGCGGCATGCGACAATCCCTCTGGGATTATACTAAGTTTTAGGAAGTCTTGAATTTATGACATCCAGTTTTGATAAGCCTCAGCTTCGACTGCTAAGATGACTTGCTCCCCCTGTGTATTTACTTTTGCAAATGCAGACTAGGAAACAACCCTATGGTGAATGGTAGTACCACTCCCCATCGGACTCTGAGAGGTTAATGACCCCCAGGGTGCCTTCTTCAGAAAGTCTTCAGCTCTGTAGAACCATTCAACTTTTGGTTCTATGCTAATCATGTTGACTGACATTTTATTATCAAAGGCTTCTCGCTCCATTGTAGGATGCGAGAGCATTTTAACATGAATGGTAGTGAAATCAGTAGATGGATTCTGAGGGATTAAGGATCCCAAAGATGCCATGGTGTCTACGAACCTATTTGATGAATGAGGGATTGCCTCGATGTCATACCATTCCAATTTAGCTAAATATGTAATCACAAGATCTTTGTAGGCTTTTAGTATTGGACATCGACACTGAAAGAGCCCCTTAACTTGATTTACTATGAGCAAGGAGTCACCAAAGATGTTTAATATTTTAATATTCATGGCGATGGCTGTGTGGAGGCCCAACAGTAGGGCTTCGTACTCAACGTTGTTGTTGGTGCACGGAAAATCTAATTTAAATGACAAGGGCATTGGAGCTCCTTGCAGTGTGAAAAACACTATTCTTGCACCACCTCCTTGCTCGCACTTTGAACCATCGAAGAATAGAGTCATATCAGCATTGTTCTCTGGTTCCTCGGGTTCGGGAGCTTCAGATATGATGAAGACTGCATCATCTGAAAGCTCTATGGTCAGAGGCCTATTGTTTGATAGTGGTGCCTCAGCTAATTGATCAGCTATGACTTGTCCCTTAATGGACTTCTGGCTTATGAATTCTAGATCAAATTCTATCAGTAGCATGATCCACTTTGTAGTATGCGTATTATGATACGTCTTACTCATCATGTACTACAAAGGATTTTGTTTTGATATAACATATGTTGTATGACTTAGCATATAGTGTCATAATTTCTTTGTAGCGAACACTACTACTAAACATAGTTTCTCCACATATGCATATCCTAGCTCGTAACTCACCAAGGTTTGGCTAATATAATATATGGCTTGTTCCTTGCCTTGCACATTCTTTTGGGCTAACATGGTCCCTAATGCAAAGTCGATCACCGATATATATAGTAGAAAAGGCACATCTGGCCTTGGTGGAGCTAGTACTGGCGACATCACTAGGTATTGCTTTATTTCAGTGAAAGCTGCTTGATAGTCCTCATCCCAATTGAATGGGACCCCCTTGTGTAGCAGTCGATTCATGGGTCGACATTTATCCGATAACTGAGTGATGAATCACTTTATCGATGCTACTTTGCCCTGAAGGCTTCTTAACTCTTTAATATTGGAGGGAGGACACATTTCTAAGATAGCCTTGACCTTCGCTGGGTCAACTTCGATGCCTCGCTTTGAGACGATGAATCCTAATAGCTTACCAAAAGTTACGCCAAATACGCACTTCTTAGGATTCAACCTAACATTATATTCTATTAGGCGATCGAAGACCTTCCTTAAGACCTCCGCATGCTCAACATGTAGCAATGACTTGGCCAACAAGTCATCCATGTAATCTTCTAGAATCTTATGCATATAGTCATGAAAAATGTATGTCATGGCCCGCTGATATGTTGCACCAACATTTTTGAGGCCAAATGGCATAACTTTATAGCAAAATGTTCCCCATGGTGTTATAAATATGGTTTTATGTTGGTCTTCGGGTTTAATCCAAATTTGATTGTAACCAAAAAAATCATCCATTAAGGAGAGCATTTCGTGACCTATAGTTGCGTCCACAAGAGCATCGATATTAGGCAATGAAAATGAATCTTTGGGTGTTGCCTTATTGAGGTCTCTAAAATCCATACAAATATGGATTCTTCCATCAGGTTTTCCCATGGGTACCATATTGGACACCCATTCTGGATAGTCGATGGAGATTACAAATTCTACGTCCAACAACTTTTGTAGCTCATATTTCACCATTAAGGCTACTATTGGATGCATCTTTCTAAGCTTTTGCTTGATCGACTTCTTCGTCAGATCTAGCGAAAGGTTATGAGTAACCAATTTTGGGTCTAGACCTGGCATATCTTTATATGTCCAAGCAAATAGATTTGGTCTCTCTTTCAGTAGAGGGATGAGGGTGGCCCACTCATCTGGAGTGAGACTCTCTCCAAATTTAACCTTCTTTGAATTGGTGGGATCATTACTGATATCCACCTCGAAGGTTTCCTCTACTGACATATGTGATCCCTCCTCAAGCTGATGAGGCGTAGGAATCAAATGGATGTCATCCACTGGGTTCATAGGTTCCATGTTGGAAGCATCCTTAGCATGATACACATCATATGCATAGCCTGGCACAAAATGGAATGGTTGCAACATTTCTTCATTAGGGAAGAAATCTTCAGGCTCTATAGGTGAGTCAACGTGATCCCAGTCGATAGCATCTACATTGAGATGCAATGGTTTAGATGGATCTATTGGATTGTGGAGTGGGGTGGTCAAATCAATGGAGACCATGTTGATGGAATGGTATTGGTCTCCAGAACCACATGGATAAACTTCTACATAATCGATGTAGTCCTCATACCCATGATCTGGCTCTAATGACATGGGCACAAATGGGTCTTCTCTATGTGAAGTATGGACAACTGGATCCTCCCTATGCACTGATTGTAAAATAGGATCATTTGGCTCAAGGAGCTCCATGTAGGTCGATGGAGGGGATTAACCAACCGATAAATTTGATCCAGGTTTAGTCATCTCGCTCTCAGATGAGGACCAACATGTAACTGATGATAGACCTCATCTATATCGATGGGTTGATGATGGTAATGTAAATAAGGAGGACCAAGGTAGGCCCTCTCTAACTCATCTTCTTCATCACTATCAGACAACCAGAATCCATCATTCACTCCTACTCCTATGGGGCGCTCTAGAAAGTGTGGCCCCATGAATCTTACTTCCTGATTGTTGTCATCACTATCCAGAAAAATTGGATAATTATACCATAAATGTGACATTGCCAAGAAATCTAGCTCTACTTCTTCCCCCAAATGATCAATGTTGGGAAGAGTCTCTTTGGTATCATGTATCGACTCTATAGGTAGTAGGTGATGCACATACAAAGGCCTTAGATAGCCCCCTCAGCTTCATCCTCAGATTGATCATTGTTTGAGGATTCATTATCGGCATCATAACTCGGTCCACTTATCTTGGAGGTGGACTCCTCTCCATCATCATTGTATAGATCTCCTGACTCGAGATCACCTAAAACTATGGGGTTATGCCCCTACACACCTCTGTCATTGGTTGCATTATGGATTTGATGACCCAGGTTGTCTCTAGGGTTCCACTCTGTATCAGTATGCTCTAAGAGCCCTTCATGATCTTCTTCAAGTGGCTCGACGGTGATGACAGATACCATTGGGTGAGTCCTCCAGAAGCTAGATGGGTTAGGATGATATGGGTTAAAGTCCACGTCATCCCCTAGACTAAGGTACAAGTGATCTAAGGATGCTATGAGCAAATCATCTTGTCCTTGTATCTGTAATCCTAGGCTGAACCTATCAGTTGCTAGCTGATAACGTAGCTCGAGCGGAGTCCTACGCCCTTGTTCAAATAGGCCAAGTCCGTACCCATGCTAGTGATATAACTCAAAAATATGCATGGAGTACTTCGGGTTGGATAAATAATGAACATTTACTATGAAAGGTTCATCGCCATCTTCATCCATAGGCGTTCATGCTGGAAGCTGATCCAACCCAACGTAAATGAAGTTAGTCTGATTAGGTGGCTCTCCCAATGGTACCACCGATCCAACCAAAAAATGATGGGCATGCGGTCGGCCCATCTCTTGTGCAGTCTCCAAAATAGGTCCGAAGGTTACATTCTACACAATATACTCACCTAACCTTGTGTTGGCGAGATGTACAGTCACTCATGGTGCGGATGACCCTACTGACGATGCAGGTGAGGTAGGCTGAGGTACCTCCTCGGCTATGTCTTGGGCTTCCTCTACTTCCATGGGGATGGGAGCCTCCTCGATGACTGGTTCGGGCATATGTCTCTTCTCTTTTTCACCCAATTTCACCTTTAACTTCTTGTTGTCTCGAAGCATCATTGATGCAGTCGGTTTCAAGGAAGTAGCAGTAGTGTGCTCAGATCTGTGTGACATAGATATCGATGGTTGAGCACATACTCTTTGTTTTTCTTCTGGATGCTTAACCGGTGATGTTGGTCGGACGTCCAAGTGCATTGATGGGAGTATGAAACCCCCTGGCAGATCAGCCATGTTCATGAATTTAAATGGTTCTCCATCTGATGGCACCACGTGAACTTGTCCCTCATGAATATACTTCACGCATTGATGTAATATCGAGGGAACGCAATGCATCTCTCGAATCCAAGGTCTACCCAGTAGGATGTTATACTGCATGGTACCTTCTATCACATGACACATCATAGGGATGGTCTTTAGGCCTACCTGAATAGGTAGGACAATCATGCCAACCATTGAACATAACACATCGTTAAACGCTCTCAATGTGAATGCAGTTGGTACAATGTGTGATTTAGGCAGCTTCAAGGGACTCAATGCCTTGGTCGTTATGATGTTGATCGATGAACCAGTGTCGATCAAGACCCTTTTGAATGGCACATGGTTGATACATGCAATAATATGCAATGGTGGGTCAGCCGTATCGGTGGGAACCATCCTGATTTTATGATCATAAAATTGGATCATCGGTTCCTAGCACTATTGTACATGTCCCATAAAATTTGTGAATGCTTGAGCATCCTAGGATTGTACTTTGATAGACCTCAAAATGTCCATGAGAGTCTCCCTGTGCCTAGGGGACTATTGTATCAGTTCATATATAGACAACTTCGTAGGAGTTGTCTGCAGGTTTTGGACTAGCCTACTCCGTATGGTCACCACCGGTCTCGTTGGTGGGCCTGGAATATTCTACATCGATTGTTGATTCGGCATGGCTTGTATTCTTATGGGAGCACATGGTTGATTCAGCTGCTCATATCTCCCATGCCTTGTAACAACATTAACCATACCTATGAACCCCTGGGTAGGTGGTTCGACGTGCACCTGGTTGACGTGACCAACATTGTTGCATGGTGCCTCATGGTTTGGAAGTGGATTTTTGTAAATCCCCATGTTCTGGTTGTCGGGCACTAGTGGATTACTTGGTACTACAAGCTCACCTTTTTCTATCATGTTTTGCACAATATGCTTGAAGGACCAACATACTTCGATGTCATGACCCTTCGCTCGATGAAAGATGCAAAATAGATCATCCTGGTACCCCTTTGACTTGGGTTGATTTGGATCGACCATCTTAATTTTGGGTAATCTGATTGCCTTGGCCTCGCACAATTGGTGGAATATCGACGTCAGCGATTCCATCAAAGGCGTGAATTGGTGAGGTGGGCGTTGCTCTTTGTTCTTGCCCTTATAATTATTATTGCACTTTTCGTACTATGTAGGAGGAGGTTGGGCCTGATAATTCTACTTTTGCTACCCTTTATCCTCTCTCTGGAGGTTCAACACCACTTGGTTGATGTGGGCCTACTTGCCCTTATGCTTCATGGAGCTCTTCTTGGGCCCCTCTTTCCTGTTCTTAAGCTTCAAGTTGCCTTCCTGCAACTTGATGTCTTCAATTACCTTGGCTTGCGCCAAAGCTTCCTCGAATGTTGAATATTGCTACAGCTGCAACAATAGCGAGATGTGCTTGGCACAACTCTTGGTAAACATTCGGGTCAATTTCATAGCAGGAATAGGGAATGGCAGCTTCACCATCAACCTCCTCCATCTCTTTTCATACTATTCAATTGGCTCGTCATCGCACTGAGATAGCGCAGCCAAATCGGAAAGGTTAGCCTATTTCTTGATGCCAAAAGAAAAGCGTTCAAGGAAAGCATCATCCAGTTGCTCAAAACTGGTAATGTTGTGCCTCTTTTGCTGGTTGAACCACTCTCGAGCTGGGCCTGAGAGGGTCATGACAAATATGTGCAAAAGTAAGGCATTATTGCTCATAATTTGGAAACAGGCATCCAAAAATCTCGTGACATGCTCTTGTGCATCTTTGTCACCTTTAAATTTGTCTAGCCTGGGCATAACAAAATGTTCAGGATAGGTAGGAGCAGGTATCGAGGGGTCCAAAGGCTCATTGTGAATCTTTCTTAATGTCAGCTTTTGAACAGCCACGCCTTGCCTCTCAATCACTTTTACTTTAGCTGCTAAGGCTTTATAAGCCTCCGAGGATAGAAAGTCCTCCTCCCTAAGCTACCATGGGGGTGGTCTTGGAGGCACATTCTTCCTCTACCGAGGTGGAGGGCATTGCTCTTCCTCCTCCTCAACTTGGGAGTCTTTGGGATACTCTTGATCATTTCCCACTCCCTCTTCTTCCTCATATTGTTGTTGCCTCTCATGTTCGAATGGTGGTGGTCGTTCTCTTGGTAGGGCACTAATATGAGTATGATCGTCCCTGCGCTCTTGCTACACATCGGCTTGTGAAAAAGCCTTTCTCTGAATGCACTCTCTATTCTCGACATGAGTATATAGACCAGCCCTGGCTAACCTATCTTCCTGCTCTATGCACTCCTTTTGGGTAAGGATGCATTCCTCATGCATGCGCTGCTCGTATAGTCTTTGTCTGATGAGCCTCTACGATTGAAGATTCTCTTCTTCAATGCACTACCTTTCTAGGTGAGCATCCTCCAATTGATCTTGGAGGAGCTGTCATCGCTGCTCAGATACCAGTCTGTGTGATCTATCAAGGTCATTGGCCATGATAGGCCTCTGGTATGCATGCTCTGTGCGAGCGACCTTATGGGTTCTGTACCCATCTGACTGATTTGTGATGCTTTTGCCCTTGTCTGTAAAGATGGCATTGGCGTCCTGCTGAGCTCTGTGCTCTGTGCCACCATGCATGGATGGTGGATGTGTCACATGAGGGCGCTTAGAAGCCTCTCCATGTTCTCTAGCAGTCTTAATAGAACTCACACTATGCTCACTCAGGGCATGAGTGGGCGGAGCCAAAGGCTTATAGCCTAGCTGCTCAAGGATGCTACCTAAGCCATCTAACTGTCTGGATCTCCACCGCTCGTGTGGTGGTGTGCCATTGGCTCCCACCTTAGCCATATCAATAGTGATATTTTGATGTTCACTACGTGTGGGAGTCTACACAGGCCTATGCTCAACGGTGGCCTTGTCTGCGTGCCCTTGAATGGGTGGATCTCGATCCTGTATGTACTCCGAAGGTGGAGCCATGGATCCTCCTATAGACCTATGATGTAAGGGTACTAACTTAGACCCCTGGATAACGTACTCTTCGGCCGATCCCATGGATGCACGTGCAACGCGATCTCGGTAATGGCTTTCGAGTGGAACACCCTCATGTTGAGAGGCTCCCTGCTCTATTCTGTGCCTAGAAGAATGCACAGAAACTCCTCTATTGGGGGTATGCTCAGTAAGTTCCCCTCTTGTCGAGTTGTCTCCTCTAATGCTTGTCGAACGACATTCGAGAAGCGCATGTGGGCGAGGATTCGACATGTGCTGATGTGAATCTGTTGGGGCTTGGTCATGGGCTTCAGGCTTGTGCCTTTGCCGACCACCCCGTGTCTCCACCATGGTGTACCTAGCATCTAGATTTATTCTTTATTACACAAACAAGGTATACAATGGTGTTTATCTCGTATTAATTTTTAAAAGTGAGCCCTAGATTGTTTGATGTTGTTTCAAGTTTGTTGTATCAGTATAGAACTCCTTATCATGTTTTGAAAAGCGTTGAATGATATTCTTAGTTTAAATTGGCTTTCACCTGTATGCTCATAGCTCGACAACCTGGATGTGACTTCCAGGCCACGTAAATCCCCGTGTGTGGTAATGAAAGTCCACACCCGGACAAGGAGCACAGGTCCTCCCAGATCCTCACCCAATCTCACCCAATCAGCGTTATACCCTCCGAAGAGAAGTACATGCAAATTTTTTAGGCTACGGATGGTTCTTGGATCCGGTATTGGGCTAAATGATTAATATGATCTAGCTAAATAAACTGTAAAAAGAATAGTAAGGAGATCTTACACCTGTTGCAAACTGTAGCTCTAATTTATGGTCTGCACTGTAAACCATGGCTGATAGTTGTGGCATGCAACCAAATAGGTTTGTCCTCCAATTCTAGGGTAGTGGTCTTGATCCTCCTTGTCAAATTGATGATCAAGGGTTGCCTTAGTGTCCTCTAACAGGTTTGGCGGTTGAATTGTTGAATAGGGCCTCTGTTTGCCCGAATTAGTGTTTCTTGGCTCTCCTAGGCTCCTAGGACCTCCATGGCAAATTGATATTTTTATGGATAGCAAAGTGGTCTTCTCACATGCATGAACTGAGTATGTAATTTGACAGGGTTTCATTGCTCACTTGATCAATTCATTCTATATATTCATCCCACATTTGGAAGGGGTATTTATAGCTTATCTCTAGGGCTAAGGATGGCTTCATGGAGAAGCCAATATCAAGAAGAGATAGTTAGGACATTTGGAATGGAAGCCTATGGAATATTCCATTCTTTAACAACCCTCTTCTAGATCAAGTCGTTCAAACCAATTTGGCTTGGATGAAGTCCCACTAAACTTTAGTTAAGACCGCAGGTGATAGCTATGGTTCAGAATGAAGATCACATGTGTCAGCTGTGGTTCAAACTGTGGATCATAGGTCTGAGCTGTGGTTCAACCTGATTAGGCTAGGGAGCCCAAATTGAGTGGTTAGAACCACTGCTCTATCTTGGAGTCTGTCCAAGATCTTCCATATGGTATTGTAGCATGTCCATATGAGTAGTCGCCATCGACATGACGTGTTTTAGGTGTCTACAGTTTCTTAAGGTACTATCTTCATATTTTTCTTATATTTTTGAAGTAATTCATCTACAAACCACCACTTTACTATAATTTCTGCCAGAGGTATTTACATCTTATCGACTAATTTCTTTAGTTTATGGTTATAGGACTTCACATCTTCAGCAGGTTTTTGCTTTGTCACAAAAATTTCTATCACAATGTCTCCATCACCCTTCAAAGGTCAAAATTCTTTGATGAACTTCTCCTTTATCTGATTCCAAGTCTAAAAATCTATAGTATTTTCTCTTCAAATACCAATTAATTACCAATCCTCTCAAGGTAGTAGGAAATATAATTACCCAATCCTATGGTCTATCCATTCCATTTTCTCTCCAAATGATTATGCAAGTTCCTATGTGTTGTGTGAGATCTTCCTTACCCTCACCTGAAAATGATGGACATCTCTATTTGGCTGCCCTATTATCCATCTTAGGAGAGTCATCACTCTCACTTGAGGTGTCTCATGGAAAATCTGACTGATTCATCCTTGGGGTGTCTTACTCTCATTTTCTTCAAAAGTGTCAATTTGAGGTATCTTATTTTTTCCCACCACTCAGTGACCAAACTCTCGTGCGTCTTCACTCAATGACCTCCTTCACTGATGTGAGGGAGATGGTATTGGTATTTCCTCCTGAGACCTCACATCCTGTTGCTTTGATGCCTAACTCCCATCATCCACACTCCCTTGAAACCCTCTTGTCACTTTCTAAGGTTTCACCATCCACTCTCCATCCTCTTACAAATTTCCTTTTTCAACCCTTGATGGTTCTACTTCCTTGTCTTCCTTATCTATCAACAACGCCTCAAAATATCATTCTTTCGATGTCCAAACTTGCTCTATTTATGGTTTGTGAGTACACCAGTATGAGTTACTTGTGTTTTATTTCTAAAAAATCCTTGTGCTCCTTCTTACTAATTTTTTTTATCATGCTTCTCATCTTCCACAGTTTCGTGCATTGGTGTCTGTCATTCACCTCCAAATTGTAGTATAACACTTCGTCAATTTAAACCGTTTTAACAAAATTACTAGATTTTATAAGATAACGATGCCAAATGTAGCATAGGGGTACAATATTCCTTAATGGGTAGGTGATATTTTAGGTCCAATGATAAATATACAATTTCCAACTTGACTACCAAATCATTCAATTGTACCGTCCTCCAAACTACCCCTGGTGATAGCTAAACAACTTCTACAGATGTCAAAATCTCACATTGTACGATTAAAAATCATACAGGGACATGGATTGTATGCTATTACAATTAGTCAACTAACATATTTGGTTTTAGAAGCTGTTGTACACAGTTTTGTAACTATTCAAGTCGATTTCCTCAAACTCCCAAATCAGGTAAGTTGATCTCTGTGGTTTAATTTGCCAAATCGGGTAAGTCAAATTTGTACGATTTGTATAGACTCTGGCGTATGATAGATAGAAACTGATGGGATATTCAAGTGCCAATTTAGATGCTCTAATGCCTCAATCTCTCTAAAGGATGTTTTGTAAGATTTTACTATGCCGATTAATCCATATTCCAAGTTGTGCCAACCATCGCAAAGGAGTTCAGGAGAGATTCCATTAACCAATTACATACAAAATTTGTACAACAAGACTCATAATGTTATTCTCCACATTTCCATGCTCACATATCATCCCTCAAGTTCCACCAGTGTTAACCTTTGTCAAGGAGTTGCAACAATACATAAAACTAAGCTAAAACAATAACCAAAAAACACACATACATCAAGATTCCAATATAGATCATCAATCATCATTTCCAGGATCATACATGATGTGTAATAATGCATTTTTATTCTATTATAGTATAAATTTCATTACAACAAGGTTATTCTATCAATCTCTTGCAATAACTCAAATATAAGTTAGCTATTACAACCAACCAGTACTCTATTCTACCTCTTAGCAACCAAACCTACAATTTTGAAAATGGGGCCTTATATAACATTTCCCAGGCCATTCCAAAGTGGTTCCTAAGGCAATTAGTTATTTACAACTACCCATGTACAAATGAATTCATTAATTCAACCTTTTACTAAGTCTAACACCTTAGTTAGCAAATCTATGCATCATTTTACCATGAAATTACATTTCCCATGCATTTGGATGAATTTCAGTGCACCTTGTACAATTTTCCACTGCCCTAGACGGTTTGTCAATCTAGTTGTATGGTTTGGTTCCCTGGTTGTACGATTTGCAAAACTTGGCACACTGTCAAAACTGAGAAAATCCTCTTTGATCACTTCTTCTTGGAGGTCAAAACTTAATGTAGTCTTCTTTGCTTCAACTAAACAATAGGAAGATAATATTTTTCTTTGTGTTGAAATATATCTAACTCCTATTTTAATGTGCAAGTATTAACCTTAAAAGAAACTATATTCTGCACTCCCTTGAAGACTCTAATATGCAACCTTTTCTTTAAAACTTTTAACTCTAATATGGTGCTTAAAAAATCTTAATAATGAACCAAAAATCTAAAGTTCAACTAATGAACCTTTTGCACCAAAGTTGCTTACCTTAATGAACTTTGTAGATGAAGGATTGCAAGGTTATTAGATTCACCTTATTGCTACCCTTAACTGGATGAAATTACAACTCTTATTTGTTGTCCAAAATAACTTCTCAACACACCAATTTGCAACTTTGTATCTCCTTATATCTTGTTGCCCGATACTGTAGTTTGGTGTCTTCAACTCTCCTTCAGGCTGTATCCTGGAAATCTAAAACTTAGTAGCTATTGATACAACCTAAGTTGTTGCTTTCTTGTTGTCCTCAAATCTAAAATTTTTATATTGCAAAGAAGTCAATCTCTCTACTAAAATTTTGTCCTTGAATCTCAAAAATTTGGTAGGGAACTCCTCCAAATTGTAGCTGAGATTTTCCTTCAAGAACCCTTCAATTTTCTATTATAAAAACTAGCAGATCTCCTTTCTTTGAATGAGCCTTCTAGCCTTCAAAGGCAATCTTCAAACCTCTTAGGTTTGGTAGAAAGGTTAGGCTCCTTTTCCTTCAACCTCCTTGTTAAATTTTAACTTCAATCAAGGCCTTATTCTCAAGAATATAAAAGTCTTGAGGTCTTCACCAATATGCTTTGAAATTTGGTAAACTTATTGCCAAATCCTTCTTATTTGGGCTTGTTGTCCTATGGCGATAATTGTCCTAAGTTATTCCTTTATCAAGAACTTTTCCTTGGTGGTAATTTTCTCCAATGAGTCCTCCTAGGAACTCCTTTAATGACCTTCTTTGAATCTCCTTCAATGAGGCTCTCCAATCCTTCTCCTTCTTTCTCCTTAAGACCTATTATCTAGGGTCTTCACTCTCACAGCTTCTCTAGTATTACAAATGAGACCTTTTATTCAACCTTTTACTGTGGAATTTTGGTAATGAGATATCCCTCTCGGATATCTAAAATCTACTACTTTAGGAACAAGACTTTTGCTAGTCCTATTTATCTTCCAAAATTAGAAGTTCTTCAATGGGATCTCTTGTAGGTTTCTTTAGCTTCTCAAGATTATTTCTTCTACTCCTTCAAGGTGAAGTCTTCAATATTCAATGGAGATCACCAATCTCCTATCTTCACCGAGACTCTTCTCTAGAGTCTCTTCAATCTACTATTTGTAGTCTTCAATGGAGATCACCAACCTCTAATATTCTCTTGGAATCTTCTCTAGAGTCTCTTCCTCGAATCTACAACAAGGCTCCTATGGCATTTTCTTCCTCTACACTCTAAAATTTTGAAATATCTAGCAATGGGACATTTTCTTTAGGCCTCCAAATATTTGTTCTGTCGTTTGCTTCTGGTGCTAGATTTATTCTAAATAAGATATTCTTCTTAGCTCTTTTGTAGGAAGCTTCCCAACTTTATTTGAATCTTCTTTTTGTTGCAGCAAAGTAATAGGACTGTAATGGAAGAAATTTTAAATCTAGAGATAATCAATCTTCACTAGTTGATTTGTCAATCTAGTTGAATCAATGCTAAGTCCTAGTATTCATGAGTTTTTTTACAACTCTGTGGAAAGACTCTAGCTAAACGCAATCTCAAAAGTTTTGAAAATGATATTTTTGGATTCCTCTCAATTTCACTTGTGGCTCTTCCTATTTCCTATCAATCTACCATATTCTCTAATATCAATATTAGATTTTCATGAGTATATGATATAGGAAATGCAACCACAAGATGCAAGATAAGCAAGCTATGGTATCTATATGATAATGACACTATAATATGTAGGAAAATAAAGAGATAAACTTCTACAATAACTCAAAAATATACCATTAATGAAAGCTCACAAAAATAGTACAATGCAGTATAATAGAGGACATGAACACTCCATAAACTATTTTTAAAGGAACTACATTGTACTTCTCTACCAATCTATACTATGCACTCTCTATATTCTCTCATCCCTAATTCACTCACTATAAGGCCTATATATAGGAATATAAGTTCCTTAACCATTACTCTACCTTTGAATCTATCCTATGACTCGTGTACATGTGGACTACATGCACATCTACATCATTGCACATTATAACATTTGTGCATTTATTACATCTAAAGCAACTACTTAACTTTACTCTAAAGTAAACTCCTACTCTAGTAATGTACGAAAGGTGGTACATTGATATGTACCCAATAGTGTAATATACTCTAACACTAACTCACTATACTTATGAGGTTGGGGTTTTGAATTGTCCTTCTTTTGGAAATTCTTCTTATAATTCCCTTGGTTCCCATTATTCTTATTTCTAAACTATTTTTTTTAAGCGAAAAACCCCTTGTGGAGCCGCCTTGGTCTGAGAGACCACAAATAGGGGGTTCTACACCGTCAAAGTCACCCGGGGGTCGCACCCGACCCTGCCCGCACCAATATTATCAATTGGATTTTAGATACCCAATTCAGCTTTTTGGTAGGGTGGAGATTTGAACCTGGGACCTCCCTTGGAGGATTGCCCTCTCATCTCCAACTCACCTACAACACCTGGGTTATTATTTCATTTACTTTTTTTATTTTTCTCCTTATCCCATTTCATAAACCCAACACTCTTCCTCATCCCGAGTTCTTGTTTCTCTTGTTCTATCAACCCTCCATAGTTGAAGATGGTCTTCTTGGTTTGTAGATTGATATCTTCTATTGAGCCAAATCATATGCTTTTTGAAGGATTTTGAGCTTGAATAAATTAATCATTGTTCGAATATTAAGATACACCTCCAATATGAACTTGTGCACCTTCAAATTCTCCTTAGTCTCATATTCAAAAACATATTTCAAAAAATTGATAGATTCTTGATTATAAAATTCCATAGTTAGGGTACCTTGTGGAAGTGTAGAATATTTCTCAAAATTTTTTGTATCAAGTTGATCTAGTAGGAATATTTCCTTGAATGCCCTTACAAAAATCTTCCATTTAAGAGCCTTGACTTGGATTACTCTGCCTACCTTGAATGTGTTCCACTATTCTAGGGTTGTATCCTGAAGATGAAAGGTTTCCCAAATAGTTTAGGTTTTGGGTGAGTAATTCTTCATGGAAAATAAAGTTTTCAACTCATTTAGAAAGACTCTGCTGCATCACCTTCTTCTCTTCCATTAAATTTATATACCTTAACATTCTTAAGGTCCTTAGCAAGCTCATCATTGATCCAAGCTTTACCCTCATGGATTCCTCTAGCAAGATTATCTTCCTATCTACCCTCTAAATACCTATTATCAATTTTATTATTAACCAGGGTTTCCAAAAAAAATTATTGTTGCTCCATATGCTCCTAAAGAAACTTAACTATTGAAGAAAGGTTTTCCACCCTCTCATTGGAGTCCACTATTCTTTCAATTTTCTTGTTGGAAGCCATTATTCTTCTAGACTTCTTACTAGAGTCTATTGTTCTTCCAGATTTACTGATGGAGTCCATTGTTCTTCTATACTTATTTTGGAGATGTATTGTAGCTTCCTCTTACGTAGCTGACTCCACCTTCTTATATGATCCTCCTCTCAAAATAGGTGCCATATCCTATCCATAAAAATAAGTTTGATAAGTTACAATTTTGATCGGTTGTAATAGCTTACATTTAATTTATCAATCCGAGGGTAAATCAAGGTTAGATTTAAAGAGTAGGAATCTAGTATAGATTGTACCATGGTGATCAATACTAAGCTTAGCTTAGATTTCTTTTCAGTTTCAGGTGTTCACAAAAACACAAATAAACAAAAATTAAATTGTGCAAGTATGAGATTAAAATACAATTTTTGATTTATGTAGTAAATATGATAATTACTTATTAATGAAATGAATTTAACTATTTTTGAGAATAACTAATAGTAATTACCTACTGATGAGTTGATCTATTAGTGAGGATCCTCATGCAGTTAGTTTTTTTATCTATTTTGAATTTATATTATATGAAAATGCAATTTACTTTATTTTATATTGTAAGGTTAATTAACTATTTTCTAACCTATTGTAGGGGCGAGAGTTTAGGGACTGGTTGTAGGAGCGGGCCTTGCCTCCTAGAAGACAATGTAAGTCTTTCTCCCCTAGTTTACTTTATCTTAGTAACTAAGATACATAATTACTACTAACATCATTCTATTCTATGAATGCAGGAATGTACAGTTACAATTACATAAAATAAATTTAAGCAGTAAACACAAATGACACAGTTACCATGTGTGAAGAATAGAGTGCTACTTTTATTGCTAGAAATTCAAATGTACATGCTGGCATAATTCTTCAAAAATTGTACTTAGACATTCCTCCATTTAACTTTTCAACATTACCCCTTTTCAAAGGTCTTCCTATGTAATATATTATGACTTGTACAGTTTTGAATAAAATCTTCCATGTATTTTGCCATGTGGAGTTTGTGGACTTATGATGCGAAAACTATGTACTAACCAAAATAATCTAAACTAATACAATTCCTATTCCTGCTTGGACTCGATAAACATCCTGAATGGTTTAAGTGGCAATACGTAAGCTAACTTAACAAAGAAACACTAACTTTGATATTTTGCAAGATATACAATATAACCATATGTCCTTTATTCTAGGAAAATGTACTAACAATCTTGCGTCTAAATATAATAAACCTAACAATAGTTGGATTACACAACTTTATTGAATAAAGTAATAACAAATTTATTAATCACAATATTCCTCATGAAGAATACGTGACAAATCAAATATTATGCTGACTAGAAATACTTGGCTACCATGTGAAAACGTCATGGTGTCATTGATGTGGCACGCAACATCAGTCAATGGACTTAGTCATCCTTCGATAACTGTTGGTAAAAATATCCTTCGGTAACATACTTCAGTAGCTACCTTTTGTAATGTACTTTGATAACTATCTTTCGTAACATGCTTCAACTACCATATTCTGTAACATGCTTCAACTACCATCTTCTGTAACAGTGATCTACTACTACTCTGTCACCATGCCTTAAGCTTCCTTCATCCTTTGTTCTTACATCCATCTTCTCGTGTCCAAGGTGTATCCCAAAGCTTGTGCTTGTTGCATCGTTCATCTATGGAACATTCTTCAACACCTTGCTTGCATAATTACTCATAACTCGGACGTATTTTACATAAAACAAACACATTTATCATATTACTTGCATTCATCCTTTTATTGACAAATTACAAAAATATACAACAATAACTTACATAAAACATATTATAATCATCAATTAAACATAAGAATTAAAAATTTTGTTATATAAATATATGCCAAATATTCTCTCATCATTTCCCCCAAATGTTGCAAATGTGAAGAGGGTTAAGGCCTAGAAATATCTGGTTTTTCTAGGCTCAGTGTGAAAACAACGGTGTTTGTCGGCAAGGTTTAATTGTCGGCAAGATTTTATTTTATATTTTTCCTCTCCCGATATTCTCTCCTCTCCCTATTCTCTCGTATTCCCTTTCCTCCCTATTATTTTGCCCCTTATCTCTCCTTTCCTTTCCTTATCCCTCCACGCCGACTCCCTTCCTCCTTCTTCTCCAACCCCCTTCCTCACCTTCCTTACGTTCTATATATATATGTAAGTTTTCGAAAATGAATAGAAGATTTGGGATATAAAAAAATTGTTTTATTTAACATTCTGGTATCAGAGCCGAAGGGCCAGGGGTGCAAAAATTGGGGCATGGATCCCGAGGTGAGAAGGGAGTAGTCAGCAGGAAGCTATCCGAGGTGGCAGTTACTGGCGTAGCATGCATCCCGAGGTAGATGCGATAGCAGACAGAGAGAGCTGAGGAGCTATCAGGGACAGCTGGGTGCATGCGGATCGAGAAGGCAGACAGCAGACAGTGAGAGCTGACATGGCAAGAGGACACGTGGTGGCTGGCAGAGTGTTGACTGGGCAGCACGTGGATCGAGGCGAGCAGACGGGTGGCAGACTGACGAGGACACGTGGCGAAATGAGACGTGGATGCGTGGCAGCTGACGTGGCATGGTGAGTGGCACGCACGTGGATGGCTGAGCGGGTGATGAGTTGCATGACACGTGGCGAGTGTTCATTTGAGTCTTCATTGGCAAAAGGAGGTCTCGATTGCCCGAAGGCAACCGAGTTCTTTTGTGCTCGCGGGCGTATAAAAGCAGCACGAGAGTCTTCTTCCCACTGCATGTGGGATAAAAGACTTAGAGTTTTTTTTTTAAATTGTCGTCGGACGATAATATATCGCGCGGCCCTATTTATCATTCCAACCGAGCCCCCAGCGCGGTTGGTTACGTTGGCGGATTTGCAAAGGAGAGGACCCCGGTTCGAATCCCGTCGGGTTTAAAAAAATGAAGTTTTTTTTTGGTTTTTTCGTCAAGGCGGAGCTTTAAGAGGAAGAGCGGGCGGATTGTTTTTCAGAGGAGCCGCGCGGTGTAGCGGCAAAGGCGCTTGTTTGCATACGTGAGGTCACGAGTTCGAATCACCAGAATAATAAAAGGTTTTAAAAAAAGTTTTATTATTTTTTTATTAAAGTTTCTTTTAAATTGAATTTAATTTTCAAATAAATGCTTTTAATTATTTTATTAATATAGTTATTTTTAATTTATTAAAAGCATTATTGATTATTAAATTTAAAAAAAAGGGCTTTATAAAAAATTTGAAAACCTTTTTTTTTGGAGAAAAAATTGTGAAAAGTGGAAAGTGAAAATTTGCATATTGTGAACCTGGAAAAGTGACGGGAAGTCTTCCGAAACGCCCGTTTAGCACTGCCCTTGGAACCCCGTTCAAGGTTAAATATTTGTTTTGTAATAGCCTCAACGGCTGTAAAAGGGTGAAAATTTTAACCTTAGAGGCTCTAATGAAGTTGTTTTTTGCATTGATGAGTAGATGATCAGATCAACCGGATGCTATCATGCCCTTTGTTCTCTTTTACGAAGAGAGAACGCCGAATGGTTTGACAAAAAATTTTGGAGATATGGTTTGCATACAGTTTTCAATCAATTAGAAAATGCGGTCATAGCCCACCAAAGGAATCCGGATTCTGGTTACGAAGCTGACTCAGAAGACAACATATTCGGACAACGAGTGGAGGAGTCCGATTCAGTTGAAGTCGTACCTGAGGAACAATCCAGTGATAGTTATACCCCACGCTCGCTAGAGCGAGTAGGGAGCGAGCAGAGCTAGAGCCGGAGCGAGAAACCAGCCAACCCTCGATCGGTAGTGCTTCTCTTCAAATATTGGAGCCACCTGAGCCAGCTGCCCCTGAAATCATCCTCATCAGTGACAACGAGGATTCCATTGTCGACAATTTTGGGCATCCAGTACTGGGAGATCCACAACAAGAAGAACAAAGTGAGAGAATTAAAAAATCTAGATTTGATTTGAACTTGTAATTACTTTGCTTTGTTATTGCTTATATTAGTCAAATCAAAGTTTAATTTCAAGCAGTATAAATGGCCTCAAACACAAGTCTCCCAATTCCAGAATTCAATGGTAGTGATTATGAATACTGGTCAATAAAGATGAAAACTTTGTTAATAGGCAAAGGTTTATGGGATATTGTAACAGAAGGGTATACAGAACCCACAACTGCTGAATGGGCAGCTTTGAGTGTTGCAGATAAAAAAACTAGAAAAGAAGCCCAGAAAAATAATTCCTCTGCCCTGTACTATTTACAAGCAGCCCTAGATAAAAGTATCTTTCCTAGAATAGCATCCTGTGTCACAGCTCAAGATGCTTGGAAAGTTTTGAAAGAAAGCTTTCAAGGTAGTGATCAAGTAAAATAGGTTAGACTTCAAACACTGAAGAGAGATTTTGAAAATCTCAGAATGCAGGAAAATGAGAAAGTAGGAGACTACTGCGTGCGGGTTAAAGCCGTAGTAGATAAAATGGTCACTCTAGGTGAAGATATTAAGCCTGAGGTTATGGTGAAGAAAGTGTTGCGAACACTTCTTCCAAAGTGGAATCATGTAGCAATCATTATTGAAGAGTCAAAATATTTAACTACTCTTTCTTTTGAAGCACTGATTGGTTCTCTTCTTTCACATGAAGAAAGATTGCAGGACACTCCTTCCACCAGCCATGGAGGAGATGATAAAGCCTTCGCTTCACAAGAAGGAAGAGGTAGAAGTCATGGCAGAGGTCAGTACAGAGGAAGAGGCAAGAATAGTCCATGAGGTGGAACCCCAAGCAGAGGAGGATCTTCAAATAGAGGTGGAGGTCAGAATAGAGGTGGACAACAGAATAGAGGAAAGCATCCAGGCCGAGGAAAAGGAAATGACAAGTCAAAGCAAGTTTGCTACAATTGTGGCAAACCTGGCCACTATGCTCATGACTGTTGGTCAAAGCAGCCTTCACAAGGGAGCAACAACAGCCAGAGCAGTCAGTATGGCAATTTTGGAGAAGAGGAAGGGACCACAAATCTCTTTCTCTCATATGGCCAGTCAGATCAGAACATGAATGACACCTGGATTTTGGACACTGGGTGTTCAAATCATATGAGTGGCAAAGAAGAACTCTTTGCTACCCTGGATTCTTCCTACAAATCCAGCATCAAGTTGGGGGACAACAAGTCATTGGCAGTTGAAGGCATTGGAGCCATGGCGGTTCCAACTAAAGAAGGTGTTAAGCAAGTAAGTGATATCTATTACACACCCCATCTCCAACACAATCTTTTAAGTGTTGGTCAAATGTTAGAAAAGAACTACAAGTTGCTTTTTGATGAGGGTAAATGCACCATTTTTGATAAAAATAATAGTAATAGAATTATTACACAAGTGCCAATGACAAAGAATAGGCTATTCCCTTTAAGGTTTGGTCAGCCAGGGGGAGATCAATTAGCAAATGTTGCTATTTCAAATCCAAGTGTGTTGTGGCACTTGAGATACGGTCATCTGAATTCAGCTAGTTTGAAGATGTTAACCTCTCAAGCGATGGTGACCGGACTTCCTAAAGTTCAGGATAATAAAGAAGTCTGTGAAGGTTGTGCTTTGGGCAAGCATGCCAGGACCAAATTTCCATGAGGGCAAGCATGGCGGGCCAGTTATCCACTCCAACTAGTGCATTCGGACATCTGTGGTCCAATGCAGACCAAGAGCATTGGTAACAACTCTTACTTTCTTCTTTTCATTGATGATTTTTCAAGAATGTGCTGGATATATTTTCTAAAGCATAAAGATGAAGCATTTGATTGCTTCGTAGATTTTAAAACAAGAGTTGAAAATGAGAGTGGATATTTTGTTAAGTGTCTTAGATCAGATAGAGGAGGAGAATACTCCTCTAATGAATTTTTGAATTTTTGTAAAGAACATGGAATAAAAAGGCAGTTCACTGCTGCCTACACTCCACAGCAGAATGGTGTGGCTGAGAGAAAGAACCGCACCATTGTAGAGATGGCAAGATCTATGCTTCAGACGAAGCATTTGAGTAATATGTATTGGGCAGATGCAGCCAGGACCAGTGTGTATATTTTGAATAGGAGCCCTACTTCAAGTTTGAAAGGGAAAACTCCTTACCAAGCATGGTATGGTAAGAAACCAAATGTCAAGCATTTTCGAGTGTTTGGTTCACTGGCATATTCTCATATTCCTGATGAGCTGAGAAAAAAGCTTGATCCAAAGAGTCAGGCATGCATATTTGTAGGGTACTGTGAGAACACAAAAGCTTATAGACTCTACAATCCTAGGACTCGAAAGATTGTGCTTTCCAGGGATGTGATTTTTGATGAAGGGGGAGAATGGGGTAAGCCCCAAATATTCAGTGATGATGAATCCAATGATGCAGTTTCTAAACAGGTGCAACAACAGTCACCGCAGAAAGGTAAGAAGTCTCCTCCCACAAGCCCAAGTTCATCTTCTAGTTCAACTTCTTCACCAAGTCCTTCTCCACAGAAGTCAGTAAGTTCTTCACCGATGGATATTGATTCTCCATCCAGAGGTAAGAGAACACTCCAACATCATCCATCTCATCAGATGTTGGATAAAAATTTTCAAAGAAGATATACTAGAAGTCAAGCTAGTGAAATGACTTCAGTTTTGCAACGATTGGAAAATCTGCATTTGTATGGAGATGACGACTCCCAAGAGCCCCGAGGAGATGTAGTCAACTATGCTTTGTTGGCTAGTGCACAACTTGAACCTTCTAGTTATGAGAAGGCATGTACTCAAAAAATTTGGCAAGATGCAATGAAAGAGGAGATAACCTCTATAAAAAACAATGACACTTGGGAGCTGGTAAAGCTTCCTAAAGGCAAGAAATGTGTTGGATGCAAATGGGTCTTCAAGACCAAATTCAATGCTGATGGAAGCATTGAAAGGCACAAAGCAAGATTGGTTGCAAAAGGATTTACACAGAAATATGGTATTGATTATGAGGAGACATTTGCTCCTGTAGCCATAGAGAGACCATCAGAATAGTTCTTGCTTTAGCTGCTCACAAAGGTTGGAAAATTCAACACATGGATGTGAAGAGTGCCTTTCTCAATGGGTACTTGACAGAGGAAGTGTATGTTGAGCAACCTCAAGGATTTCAAGAGAAAGGTAAGGAGCACCTTGTTTACAGACTGAAAAAGGCACTCTATGGCCTCAAGCAGGCACCACGAGCTTGGTACTCACGCATTGATGGGTACTTCAAAGATTTTGGGTTCACCAGAAGCAGAAATGAACCCACCCTTTACTACCTGAAGCAAGGTAATGACATCCTCATAGTTTGCTTGTATGTGGATGATCTCATATTCATGGGTAGTAATGAAAAAGTGAATATGGAGTTCAAGCGCTCCATGATGAAGCACTTTGAGATGAAGGATCTTGGCTTAATGCACTACTTCCTTGGAATGGAGGTTCATCGGTCGAGATACAAGGATCTTCATCTGTCAACATAAGTATGCTCGGGACATGATCAAGAAGTTTGCTATGGAGCATTGCAAACCAGTTGCAACTCCAGTTGGACATGGGATCCAATTAAGCAAAGATGATGGAGCATCAAAAGTTGACGTGACCACTTTCAGAAGCATGGTTGGGAGTTTGATGTTTCTCGCCAACACTAGACCTGATATTCAGTATGTTGTTTCTCTTGTCTCTCGATTTATGGCTAGCCCATCTGAGCTGCATTTGCAGGCAGCTAAGAGAATTCTTAGATATGTGAAGGGTACATTGGATTTTGGAATCCAGTACCATAAATGTAACACTATCAAGCTTGTAGGCTTCAGTGATAGTGATTGGGGCAGCAACATTGATGATAGAAAATCAACTTCAGGGAATTGTTTTAGTCTGGGATCAGGACTAATAACTTGGAGTTCCAAAAAGCAAACTGTGGTAGCGTTGTCTTCTACAGAAGCTGAGTATATAGCAGTCACCTATGCTAGTACTCAAGCCTTGTGGCTAAGAAAACTGCTGGAAGAGATTGGAGAGCAGCAAAGTGGTCCGACCAGAATCTACTATGACAACATCAGTGCCATTCAGTTGGCATACAATCCAATCCACCATAGTAGAACGAAACATTTTGATATGAAGTACCACTTCATCCGAGATATGGTGGAGCAAGAAATTGTTGAGCTTCAATTCTGCCGCACTTTGGAGAATGTTGCAGATATCTTCACCAAAGCGATGGCTAAAGCTCAATTTATAAAGCTGAGAGACTGTGTTGTCAGTCCTCTCAACTTTAAGGGGGAGAATGTTGCAAATGTGAAGAGGGTTAAGGCCTAGAAATATCTGGTTTTTCTAGGCTCAGTGTGAAAACAACGGTGTTTGTCGGCAAGGTTTAATTGTCGGCAAGATTTTATTTTATATTTTTCCTCTCCCGATATTCTCTCCTCTCCCTATTCTCTCGTATTCCCTTTCCTCCCTATTATTTTGCCCCTTATCTCTCCTTTCCTTTCCTTATCCCTCCACGCCGACTCCCTTCCTCCTTCTTCTCCAACCCCCTTCCTCACCTTCCTTACGTTCTATATATATATGTAAGTTTTCGAAAATGAATAGAAGATTTGGGATATAAAAAAATTGTTTTATTTAACAAAATCTATGTGTGTCCTCATGCATATGGAGAAATGAGATAAACATAATATAACAATTTTTACACATATATCAGATGTCACTATCCATATCCTTGTAAATAAATGAAGGATTAAATTTAATCAAAACTCATATTGTCTTTTCATAAAATCATTTGCAATTCACAAAACATGACATCATAGTTATTTAGGAATGAACAAACATACATCAAACATAATTTCCAGAAAAGAATCATTGATACTGAGAAATGAAGATTTCTAGAAATACGTAAAACATAAGCCAACAAATTACACATTTTTAATCAAATATATGCTACTGAAGATAAGACATTCTAGATAATAATACAATTTTACAGAACTTATCAGAAAATAATAATTCTGGAATTCTTTATCAACAAAAATCATAAAAATAATGTATCGTTCATGATTGTTTTCAGAGAAAATTCCTGTAAAAGCATGTTATCAGAATGGTTCTTAACAAAAAAATACATTCTCCAAATTATTTTTCCACAATTTCATATAAAAACATCAAACATTATCTGTACATGTTGTTTTAAACATGAAATATTTATATGCAACATCATCAACATCATTAAAAAGGTTTATGTATATTACTAAAATAATTACAGATAAAACAATAAATATTTTATAGATAACAATAGTAATATATCAATATAAAAGTCTGAATAAAATAATTTAATAGTTTTTGCAGTTCATTTGACTTGTGCTCATCGAGTAGAGATTCGTGACGATGGTGCTATTGTTGGCAATTTTGGGTACCTTGGGTACATTGCCTTTGCTCAAGTGTAGATGTTGTCATTGATGTCAAGAAGCGTTTGAAGGAATTTGATTTGATGTCAAAAGGATCCAAGTTCAAGGAAGGGTTTTTGTGAAAACCAAGGCAGACAAAATAAACGGTTTTATTTAAAACCATGGGCAACAGATTTGAAATGGGTTTTTCTTAAAACCCAAGTTGGCTTTTCGTTTCATTGAAAAATGTGCCCCGGTGATGAAGATATTTAATTTTAAATATTTAGTTTAAATTTTATTTATTTAAAATTTAAATTAAAATTTTAAAATTAAATTAAAGTTTCCATCGTGTTTGGAAATGCCGACGTATTTGGAAATGCTTCGAAGTGCATATATAATGAGGCTAATAAATTCATTTCAGTGAGGGCTAAGTCATCGATATCAATTGGTGTGCATTTCGTTTTCGACATCGTCTGCGCCAGCGAAGGAGAAAAACAATATAAGCGTGATTAATATTTTTGGTAAAAGTGGTTAGTCGAAAGGTGCGACGCGAAGTACGAAGGCACCTTGCATTACGACGAAATTTTGAGATACTCGGTGGATTGAGTGAAACCCTACGCACGTGTTTCTACGATACGAAAATTGATGATCGCACAAAATTTAGAGAAAGCATTTGTAGAGGGTTTCGGAATAAGTGGACGAGTGTGCCGAGGAGTGTTTTGAACTCCATGCAAGGGGTGTGTGATCTACGTGCCGAGGGTTGTTTTTGAACTTTGCACCAAGGAATGTTTTGAACCATGCGCTAAGTTGCCCGATAATTTCACAAGGTTAAGGTATGCAAATTCGTACTAGACAATGCTTGGTTTTATGTTTTGGAAGGGGTAAATAATTGATGTAATTATAAGCAAGGGAGTTATAAGGTGTGAGAGTTGTTTTGATTATTAATATTTTGATTATCTTTTGAAAGGATAAATGTATAAGGGTAGTTTTTGTTTTGTGTGAGAGATTAAGTGAAATAAAGGAGTTATAAGGTAGAGTGTCTAATATTGAAATGTTGAATGAAGAAGACATAGAACCTTGATTATATTTGAACCAAGGAATATTCTTGAGGAAATATTAAAGAAATATGTTGTCTACTAACCTTCTTGAGTTTGGCAAAAAGGTGGTTATGGTTATGACAAATTTGTGAGATCTTCTTCATCTTCAATAAGGTATGGGCACATTCTTCTTATGAGTATGATTGGTGTATGTTTTCCTGAAATAAGATTGGAGTGAAAAGGTATTCAACTAGGTTTCCTTTGGTTGGGTGTAAATCCTATTTTCTGGTTTGTTGAAGACTACTTATGCATTGTTATCATTGATGAGAGTTTTGGTGAATGCATAATTCTGGTTTGAGGTAGTGGAAGCATTGTGCACTAAGGTTTATGTTTGTGAGTCTTGCTACTTGCTTTGAGTTGGTGAAACCCTTGGTTGGCTGTTTTGAGGTTGATGGTTGAGTTGCTTCCATAGAGGTTGTTTGATCAAGTTATTGCTTTTACTTGATTCATGATATTGGGCTTACTCCATTGAGTTGATTTGAACAAGTTATTCTTTGCATTTGGTGATATTGTGTTGGTGGTTGTTTTGTTCAAATATCTTTGGAGGGAAAAGGATTTCTACTTGTTTCCTTTTCTTGTGATGATTGGTTGAATGCTTCAAGGTTAATGTTAAGTTGAATGATGTTGGTTAAACCTTGTCTTTGAGCATTGTTGTTGAAGCCCTAATTGGTTGAGAAAAGATATTGGTTGTTGGAAAGAACATGAGTATCATTGTTATATGAGATATTGCATGGTTGGCAATTGTTGGGTTGTGTTTCATGTTCTTGAGAAAAGCATACTACATCTATCTTATTCTGTTGAGATTGAGATTGAGTTGAGATTGAGATTGGGAGTTAAGTATAGAACATATTGAGTCTCTAACAATTCTCTTTATGCTTCTATGAGGTTGATGAATCACATTGGGTCTCTAACAATTCTCTTTGTGGGTTCATGCCAAGCAAGTTTTCTTGATGAACTTGTGAGGAGGTTTTGGACAGGTTCCGTTGGGGACTTGTGAGGAGGTTTTGGACAGGTTCCATTGGGGACTTGTGAGCAGATTTGGACAGGTCCTAGCAGAGGACTTGTGAAGCTGAGTTTGATAGTTCTATCAGAGAACTTGAGGACAGAGGTGCATTGGTTCTATGAGAAGAACCCGAGGACATTTGTGCTAGACCGAAGGACTGTGTTTAGTGCAAATTCGAGGACCAACTTTGAGGTGATAGAGTTGAGGACAGAGGTCTCCAGCCAGAGCAGGGAAGACAGGTGTCTTCTATGGATAGAGTTCCATTTGCTAAGGGCAGCGGAGGCAGAGGTCTTCTAGAGGATCACCGACGGAGCGAGAGGTAGGGGAAGGTATCTCCTTTGAGCAGAGGCTCATAAATTCAGATTGGGGGAAGGTTTCTCCTTTGAGCCGAGGCTCATAAACATTGTAATTGGGAAGGTTTCCCAAAGAACTTTGAGATAACTTTTAGAGAAAATTTTTGTGGATGAACCACATCAAAATTGTTGTGTCACTTTGTGGATGATCTTGTGCATTGTTTTGATATTGCTTTGGATATATTGCTTTATTGTTTTGAAGTATAAAGGAAAAGTAAAAAGAGGTCTTATACTGTTCACCCCCCCTCTCAGTATAAGCTTGTGTTCTTCAATTGGTATCAGAGCAGGTGCCTTCGAAAAGTTTAAACAGCTTGAAGGAAGATCTTACAAGAACACAAATGGCAAGGAAAGGCAAAAGCAAAATCATTAGACACAAGAAAAAGAAATCTCACAGGGTCATGAAAGAAAATGAAGATGATCTGGAAAGGGGGAGGGGGGGGGCGGCTGGGGCCCGGAGGGATTTGGGGCCCCCCCCCGGGTGGAAGAAGAACATTCAAAAGTGAAGAAGATAAACAGGATTATGAAAGGCATAGGCATCAAAGGAAGAACAAAGATGAGCACAGCTATAAAGGAAAGAGGTATTCTCACAAGCACAAGAAGAGCTTCTACCTAGACAAAGCAAGTAAGTGTTCTAGTAGTGATAGTGAAAGTTCTTCAAGTGATAATGAAAATGAGATGTTGTTCATATCAGAAAAAGAGGAAGAACCAAAACATAGATTCATTATCATGAAATGTCTTAAATGTGGAAATTTTGGTCACCTTGAGGATGATTGCACAAATAATGATTTGGTTGCTAGTATGTATGAGGATGCTCCAGAAATTGATAAAGAAGATGCTTGTATGGTTTTTGAAAAGGGTAGCACCTCTAGTGATAAGAAATCTGAAAAAGGCCTTGATGATTCAAAATGCAATCAAATAGAGGATCTTGAATGTGAACTTACTAATGCTCTTAGTGTTTTGAAAAAGGAAAGAAAGAAGAATGCTAGACTCAAGGATAAGTTAGATGAATGTTGCATGGAGAGAGATAAACTTATAGAAAGTCTTGACGTCTCTATGGCTAAAGCACAAGAACTCAAGAATGAGTTAGAATCTAAGGTGCTTGAGTATAGTGAATTAGATCAGAAAATGGCTTCTTTGAAAGAGGAAAATAAAGAGTACAAGGATAAGCTGTACGGGTTTCAAGAAAGCTCCAAAAAGGTTAAATCTCTTATCAAAGGTCAAAGAAAGACAACAGATAAAACAGGTCTTGGTTTTGTTAAGCCTCACAAGAAACAAGTTGGAGAGTCTAGTAAGAGACTCCAAAAGAAAGAGAGTTCTGATGAGGAAAGTATTTCAGATCATGAGTCCTTGAATGATAGATGCACAGAACCAGAAAATAGAATTCAGAATGAGAAGAAGAAGAAGTTTTTAGGACCCAAGAGGTCAAATAAAGGAAAGTTTCAAGGCCGATGTTTTGCTTGTCACGGATTTGGTCACATGGTTGTACATTGCATGGCTCAAGTGAAGAAGGTAAATGACAGTTTCAGAAGTGGTAATTTCTTTCATGGGTATTGCTACTCTTGCAATCAGTTTGGGCATAAAGCAATTTTTTGCAAGGCAAATATCAGGAACTGGGTTAGTCGAAACGAGGTTTGGTCAAAATAGGTTTGGTCAGAACTGGTTTGGTCAGAACTTGTGGATTCAAAGAACAGGTATGCCTAAAAGAAATAACATTGTTACTTGTTATAAGTGCAACAATGAAGGTCACACAATCAGACAATGTAGAGCTGAAATTCTAGAATATAGGAACAGGAACAGTGGCATGATCAGGTCCAAGGATCAAGGCATTGAAAAGAACAGGGATAAGAAAAAGAACAAGAACAATGACAGGAATAGGAATATGGACAAAGAGTTCAAGAGAAGGCCCGGCAAGGAAGTTATAGACGCTGATGATGATCAGTGCCTAATGGGAGTTTTACTCCCACCCCAGAATTAATCACCTCAACAAGAGGTGGGGGAGGGACTAAGCTAAGAGGCTCATTCTTAGTTCCGAGCCCCAAAGGTGGCCCTTTGCCATTGATGACAAAGGGGGAGAGATATGAGTAAGGGGGAGAGCTTCAAGTGAAGAGGAAAGCTTCAAGTCAGGGGGAGCAAAACTTCAAAGAGAGTGATTTCAGTTTTGGCTCTTGAAGATGTGTTTTTAGTAAAGTTTTGCCATCAATGACAAAGGGGGAGATTGTTGGCAATTTTGGGTACCTTGGGTACATTGCCTTTGCTCAAGTGTAGATGTTGTCATTGATGTCAAGAAGCATTTGAAGGAATTTGATTTGATGTCAAAAGGATCCAAGTTCAAGGAAGGGTTTTTGTGAAAACCAAGGCAGACAAAATAAACGGTTTTATTTAAAACCATGGGCAACAGATTTGAAATGGGTTTTTCTTAAAACCCAAGTTGGCTTTTCGTTTCATTGAAAAATGTGCCCCGGTGATGAAGATATTTAATTTTAAATATTTAGTTTAAATTTTATTTATTTAAAATTTAAATTAAAATTTTAAAATTAAATTAAAGTTTCCGTTGTGTTTGGAAATGCCGACGTATTTGGAAATGCTTCGAAGTGCATATATAATGAGGCTAATAAATTCATTTCAGTAAGGGCTAAGTCATCGATATCAATTGGTGTGCATTTCGTTTTCGACATCGTCTGCGCCAGCGAAGGAGAAAAACAATATAAGCGTGATTAATATTTTTGGTAAAAGTGGTTAGTCGAAAGGTGCGACGCGAAGTACGAAGGCACCTTGCATTACGACAAAATTTTGAGATACTCGGTGGATTGAGTGAAACCCTGCGCACGTGTTTCTACGATACGAAAATTGATGATCGCACAAAATTTAGAGAAAGCATTTGTAGAGGGTTTCAGAATAAGTGGACGAGTGTGCCGAGGAGTGTTTTGAACTCCGTGCAAGGGGTGTGTGATCTACGTGCCGAGGGTTGTTTTTGAACTTTGCACCAAGGAATGTTTTGAACCATGCGCTAAGTTGCCCGATAATTTCACAAGGTTAAGGTATGCAAATTCGTACTAGACAATGCTTGGTTTTATGTTTTGGAAGGGGTAAATAATTGATGTAATTATAAGCAAGGGAGTTATAAGGTGTGAGAGTTGTTTTGATTATTAATATTTTGATTATCTTTTGAAAGGATAAATGTATAAGGGTAGTTTTTGTTTTGTGTGAGAGATTAAGTGAAATAAAGGAGTTATAAGGTAGAGTGTCTAATATTGAAATGTTGAATGAAGAAGACATAGAACCTTGATTATATTTGAACCAAGGAATATTCTTGAGGAAATATTAAAGAAATATGTTGTCTACTAACCTTCTTGAGTTTGGCAAAAAGGTGGTTATGGTTATGACAAATTTGTGAGATCTTCTTCATCTTCAATAAGGTATGGGCACATTCTTCTTATGAGTATGATTGGTGTATGTTTTCCTGAAATAAGATTGGAGTGAAAAGGTATTCAACTAGGTTTCCTTTGGTTGGGTGTAAATCCTATTTTCTGGTTTGTTGAAGACTACTTATGCATTGTTATCATTGATGAGAGTTTTGGTGAATGCATAATTCTGGTTTGAGGTAGTGGAAGCATTGTGCACTAAGGTTTATGTTTGTGAGTCTTGCTACTTGCTTTGAGTTGGTGAAACCCTTGGTTGGCTATTTTGAGGTTGATGGTTGAGTTGCTTCCATAGAGGTTGTTTGATCAAGTTATTGCTTTTACTTGATTCATGATATTGGGCTTACTCCATTGAGTTGATTTGAACAAGTTATTCTTTGCATTTGGTGATATTGTGTTGGTGGTTGTTTTGTTCAAATATCTTTGGAGGGAAAAGGATTTCTACTTGTTTCCTTTTCTTGTGATGATTGGTTGAATGCTTCAAGGTTAATGTTAAGTTGAATGATGTTGGTTAAACCTTGTCTTTGAGCATTGTTGTTGAAGCCCTAATTGGTTGAGAAAAGATATTGGTTGTTGGAAAGAACATGAGTATCATTGTTATATGAGATATTGCATGGTTGGCAATTGTTGGGTTGTGTTTCATGTTCTTGAGAAAAGCATACTACATCTATCTTATTCTTTTGAGATTGAGATTGAGTTGAGATTGAGATTGGGAGTTAAGTATAGAACATATTGAGTCTCTAACAATTCTCTTTATGCTTCTATGAGGTTGATGAATCACATTGGGTCTCTAACAATTCTCTTTGTGGGTTCATGCCAAGCAAGTTTTCTTGATGAACTTGTGAGCAGGTTTTGGACAGGTTCCGTTGGGGACTTGTGAGCAGATTTGGACAGGTCCTAGCAGAGGACTTGTGAAGCTGAGTTTGATAGTTCTATCAGAGAACTTGAGGACAGAGGTGCATTGGTTCTATGAGAAGAACCCGAGGACATTTGTGCTAGACCGAAGGACTGTGTTTAGTGCAAATTCGAGGACCGGCTTTGAGGTGATAGAGTTGAGGACAGAGGTCTCCAGCCAGAGCAGGGAAGATAGGTGTCTTCTATGGATAGAGTTCCATTTGCTAAGGGCAGCGGAGGCGAGAGGTCTTCTAGAGGATCACCAGGTAGGGGAAGGTATCTCCTTTGAGCAGAGGCTCATAAATTCAGATTGGGGGAAGGTTTCTCCTTTGAGCCGAGGCTCATAAACATTGTAATTGGGAAGGTTTCCCAAAGAACTTTGAGATAACTTTTAGAGAAAAGTTTTGTGGATGAACCACATCAAAATTGTTGTGTCACTTTGTGGATGATCTTGTGCATTGTTTTGATATTGCTTTGGATATATTGCTTTATTGTTTTGAAGTATAAAGGAAAAGTAAAAAGAGGTCTTATACTGTTCACCCTCCTCTCAGTATAAGCTTGTGTTCTTCAGGTATCAACTATGGTAACCTGTGTTCTTGTTTCACCCGTTGTACTTGCTCTTTGGCCCTCTGTTCATCAATTGGTGTTTCAACCATGATTGTCTTAATGTGCTCAACTTCATGAGAATCCTCCTTCTGCTCTGCATCCTACATTTGAGAAGGTGAGAGTTCCTCAATTGATGCAACAATATTATTTATTACTGCATTAATTTTTGGAGGCATCCCGACATTCAAGACAAGATTCCTAGGTGCGGTTCCTATCTTGGTGGGAGGATCCGGTCTCTTCGGTTGATTCTATTGAGTTAAACTGATAATCTTCTGGGAACTTTCTTCCTTGAGAAACTTAGAAAATTCAAAGGGTTTATTGGCATAGACTGCTTTGCTAAAATTCACAGATTTCTTTGGTTTTTATCGGAGGTGGAGCTTTTGTTCAGGGAAGCATCGACATGTGGTGGTCGATTGATAGAATCAATGGGTTTCATCACCCTATCCACTGAAAGTTGTTTAATCATGTCTATCTAGAGGGCAAGGGCTCACTAAATCAGTTTAGAATGTTCTATGAAATCCTCTCACAACTTGTCAATTTTTATCTGTAAGACAATGTTTTGTGCTTGAAGGTGGGATAGGATTTCGACAGTCGACTCAGGTGTAGGTAAATCAGACTCATGCCCTGGTGTATCCCTTTTCTCATGAGTTTTGATAGTATTTTTTTGATGCCTAATTTTTGGTTGGGTTGGTTTAATGGTTTTAGTAGATCGGCGTTTACGTTTTGGACTATCAGGTTCTTCCTCCTGACTATCGGACTCATGTTCTTCTTTAGTCGAATTATCTTCCTCAAACTCATTCTCAGTGGATTCAGAGTACTCTGATAGGTTAGATTCTTCAACTATCCGGTTCCAAGCAACTTTGACTTCATGAGCTTTCTTTAAAACTATTAACTTAATCAGGTCGTGATGTGCAAGTAGGTGCAATTTGGGTTTTTCTTGGGGATTTTTAGGCTTAACTCGTAAAATTGTAGACTTTAATGATTGAAACAAGAAGTAAGGTAGATTGATAACACAATCACTATTTTCAAGAAACTTCAAATTCATTAACATACGAATATGGTAGGCTATGCAGGTGGACATACATCCTTCTAGGGTAAAAAACTTAATAATCAGGATGACTGATTCCTACCACATGAGGGGAGTGAAGAAGTAGCCACACCCTTAATCCAACCCTCCTTATCTTGAATAATAGTACATTTCTCACCAAATTTAGCTACTAGTTGGGTGACACTTTTAGAGGGGTTTTTGTAGTATGGTAACCCTACTTTTGGTAGACCCAGTACCTCAGAAATTAAGCTAGGGTTAAGGTCAAATTGAATACCTCCAACTCGGGTGGTCATCCTATCAAGGTCACAATTTAGGATAAACTATTTAGCCACCCCCTGGTCATGCCCTCTAAATTTTGTGAGAGCCTCCCACCATCTGGCTTTTTGGAATAACTCGGTTACAGAATCACTAGGATTATGTGTTTCAACCGAGGATGGTTCACTGCATTTTTGAAACATAGAGTGAGGCATAGTGGAGTTTAGGGTTTTTAGGGTAGAAAGGGGTAGGCAGAGTTTTTTTTTTTTTAGAAATTTTCAATATTTTATAAACCAAAAACCCTACAAATATTCCAATAGCAAAAGAAAACTTGTTTTACAATTCCGTAGAGTATTTTATTATTCTCAAAAATGAAAATGTAAAAACAAAATCGAAGTAATTTTTTCATAAACTTGTTTAATGGTTAACCCAAAAAAATTATCGACAAAACCATTCTTAATCCCATCCTAATATTCTACATACTTTCTACATTTTTATTTTAATATCCCCTTTACTTTATGTGCAGCAGAATGATAAAGAAAAAAATGATTTTGTGACAACTGAACAGTAAACAATGTTTTACCTATCGCTTTCGATGTTACTTTGCCACCCTTCCTACGTTATTGAAGAAATTATCCTTCTGCCCATGCAATTATTCAAAATTTTGAAGCTCACCTCCATTTAATCAAAAGAATTCAACAATTTTTATCGAAAAAACTAGGAAATTTTACTTAGGGTCAAGTTACAGAGGGTCGTCGACGATTTCGAGTGGATTTCTATGGAAGAGATGATTTAGGCTGGTTTTCCTCTACATGGCTGCATGTAGAGGTCATGCATCATTGATTATTCCTATCCAATAGTGGAGACCGATCTAACATCTATCGACGGTGGTGACCATTTGCCCTAAAATCAACGACAAAGGAAATACTTTTGGTTTGATAAATCATCATCCATCGATTTGGTTTTAATCAATGACATATGGCTTAGATCCATGTCACTAGTACATAATTCATCGATGAAAGCCATACATCAACAATCGTCTCCCTCCTACCAATATCATGGCAAAACTTCTAGACCCATCATGTTTTTCCTTCTTCCATCGCAACCCTTCATTCAAATTTTAATCAATGGCTAGCATTGTCCATCCACGTCATCTCTTGTGATTGGTGAAGAGAATCCACCTATCCTACAATGGTATGGGTCCTAGGGTGGTTGGTTTCCTCTTGGCACCAAACCTACCCGCCACCTTGCATGGTGAGGGTGGACTTTACCTACCAAATGTTATAATATCTTTGGTCACCTGACGGTTAAAAAACATTATTTTAATCATTTTCCATTATGCCATATTTCATCTATGTGGCACTTTATTGCTAACGCGACCAAGTGGATTGGTCCACATCCTCATTTATGCATGTGTTCCAATAAACCATTGTTCTTTTAACTCTTACTTTCGACCTCGAGAATAGTTGTGCTTTCAATAGGGATTTTAAAATTTAATCGGCACATGGCACCAGTTCGTATGTACACATCATAAGAGGGTTCCCCTTAATTTACTTAAAATATTACTACCACGTTTCCCTTAAAATATTTGTTGATGCACCTTTATTACTTGTCTTGTCATTCCCTGGATTGCCACATGTCTCTCTTGTCTAGCCGATTTTAAATTTTTACACTTAGAATATTTTGTGATATATGTTTATGGATGACGTCTATAGATGGTGCTTACAAAATATTGTTACTGATGATACCTACAAAAATTTTTTACAGAAGACGTTTACAGAAAACTTCTATAGAAGACATCTACGGAAGACATCTACAAAATATATCTACAGAAGTCATCTACATAAGACTTCTATGAAAGACTTCTACAGAAGATATCTACAAAAGACCTCTATAGAAGACTTCTACAGAAGACCTACGGGAGACTTTTATGGGATTAGAGTTTTAAGAAAATACTTTACCTATTTCTCCCCCCCAAACTGTATTGTGAACTTCATATACTTCTTATTTATTCCTCCCCCAAACTGTAATTTTGGCTATATAGCCAAAACAAGAAGAAGGGTGTTTTATTTATATTGATGGATAATATAATAATAAGTTTTATTTATGGGGGTTTATTATAATTTTTGTGATTGTGCTTCCTGAATTTCATTAAGGAGTATCCAAGTGAGAGAAAGATAATGATTAAAAATCTTGATATCAGTCATCAATGTATACAAAAATAGATATCTATCAAATACTTAGGATATTTTCAATCATTTAGAAAATATGGAATAGATATTCTAATATTGGGATGGCTTTTGCTGAAAGATATAAATTTTGATAGATACAAGCCATGTTTTTGTAGGGAAAAATGCACCAAAGTACTTTCATGAGAATTTGCTTCTGACTTTTGCTTGCTTATGATATTCTAGAGTTATTTCTCAAAGACTTCAAACATTCTAGTGACTTTTAAACAACTTCATTTACTCACTTCACAAATCAATGTGGTGTTAAAGTCATCCTAGTGTTTTCAAGCTTCTTTAGGACCAACTATGTGTGCAGTGAATATTCATTTCCCATTATGAGTAAGGATTGAGTAACAACAAAGGTTACCTATGCCAAAAAGCTAGCTTATCTATGAGCATCCATAGGTCTTGTCCAGACTTAGTGCTATTTGCGTAAGGATACTTTAATGAAGAGTACCCCATGGTGTTCAAGATACTAAGAATTCTAGGGATTCAAGCTCTTTTGCCCTTCTTTTTTTTTTAGGATACTTGCTCATTTTGTAAGGAGCAAGGGATTTTTATTGCTTTTTGGGGTTCTTGCCTATTTTATGAGAAGCAAGAAGATACTATTTGGGATACTTGCTTGATTAGATGAGGATCAAGGGATTTTTTTTGAAGGAGTAGGAACTTTGGGGAGTCGGATTCCCAACCACTCTATCAAAGTCCAGATGGGAATTTTGATCCTATCCTTACTATTCTTCTCCTTTTCCTTTTTTTTTTTAAGGGATGAAGGGTGAGCTTGTCCTTTTTCCAATTTATTAGTACTCTAGACCATGCGCATAGATGGATAAGCAAGGGAAATTGTTCACTTATGGCAATAGTAACACATGATTTAATCTCTCCACATCTCACAATGTTTTTATATGTTCAAATGTGCGTAGTCCAAGAAAAATTTTGATTGACTAGGAATAACTTACAACATCAAAATATTGCTTGAATTTCAATGAAAATTTTCTCAAAACACTAATGTTGTTTGAGTAATTGAAAAACATCCAGATTTTATCTAGCAAACAAAGTATTTATGCAACATATGATAGTCATTTCCTACAATATTTTTAAAGAATTACCTTTTTAAGCTACTTTTGAAACATGGAGACTGAAAATTGGTGAGAATAAGATAGAAATGTTGTAGATGTAGAAACTTCATGATGAAACAAAGGAAGCATAATTTTTTTTTTAAGTGAGAGAAATTATTATTTAATAGTGGTTGATTGCAGTTCATAAATGCACTACAATTTGGCTTGTTGCTTAAGGTGGTGTATGAATTCCTCCTTAGATAATGGCTTTTTATAAATTTTAAGCCTATGGCCATTTACTAGTAGTTTTCTTGTTGAATCATCTATAGGCTTAAGCTTGACTATACCATTTCTGAATATTTCTTTGATTTCATAGGGTCCTAGCCATCTAGTCCTCAATTTACCTTGAAAGTCTTTGTAACGAGAATCAAACAACAAAGCTCAATCTCTTTATTTGAATGTGCATGGTAAAATGTGTTTATCATGCCATTTATTTTGTTGTTGTTGGGTTATTTTAGTCATATGTAATACCTCTATTCTCCTTTCATCCATAATGTTTAACTTTTCTGATCTAGCTTTCTGTGCTTTATCCAAATTTACATCAAGTTGTACCGTTGTGCAAAGAGTTTCTATCTCAAATTCTATGGGTATGATAGCTTGTTTTCCATAGACCATTTCATAAGGTGATAATCCTATGGTGGTTTTCCAAGTTGTATTGTATGCCCGTACAACTTCTTTTAATATCTTAGCCCAATCACATCTATTAACAGTTACGGTTTTTGTAATGATCTTTTCAAGTTCTATGTTTGTAACTTCTACTTGTCCATTGGCTTGAGGGTGATATGGTGAGGTTTTCTTATATTTTATTTGATAGGTGTTAACAAAATGTTCAATCAATTTGAAGATAAAATGGGTTCAATGATCTGAAACTAACTCTCTAGGTTCTCCAAAGCGTTGCATAATGTTTTCACAAAGGAAATCAACAACTGGTTTAGCTTGCGCTTGTGGTAAAGCTTTGACTTCAACCCACTTAGTAACGTAATCTGTACACATAAGTGTGTGTTTATTACCTTCGCTTGGAGGGTCTATTGGTCCAACAAAGTGAATTTCCCATTTCTCGAATGGCTTAAATACTACTTGCAGAACCAAAGTCATTTCCATCGAAGGAGTAGGCTTAATAGCTCTTTGACAAGCGTCACATCTATCAACAAATATATGGACATATCTATTCATGGTAGGCCAAAATTAACCAATTTGAAGTATTTTACTAACCATCCTTTGGATGGTATAATGGCCTCCACAGGGTTCTTCATGTGTTTCCCAAATGATATCATATACATCATCTTCTTGCACACATCTAATTACTTGGTCATGACATCTTCTAAACAAGACTCCATGAATCCACATATAAGGAGTGCTTTGACATATTAACTTTCTATGATCCTGCGATGTATAGTTTTGAGGCATTTTTCCTGTTACTAAGTAATTTACAATAACAGCATACCAAGGGGTAAATACATAAAGAGCAAACAAATGTTCATCTGGGAAATTATTAGGAATTAACTCATTATCATCAAATATTTGCATACGAGATAGGTGATTTGTGATGATGTTATATTTTCCTACCTTATCTATAATCATAACATTGAACTCTTGTAGAAAAATAAGTCATCTAACCACTCTACCTCCTATTGTCACTTTGTTCTTTAAGTACTTAATGGTAGAGTGATCAGTGTGAACGAATACTTCATACCTTGTTATGTAATGTTTAAATTTATTAATGGTATGGACTACAGCAAATTTTTTTTTTCAGTAACAGTGTAATTAAGCTTGGCTCCATGCAAAATTTTATTTACATATTAGATAGCATAAGATATTTTGTTCTCAACTTGTTGCAATATTGCTCCTATTGCATAACCCGGAGCATCGCAATGTATATGGAATGGTAATTTCCAATTTGGTCCTCTTAGGATTGGAGTAGTAATCAATTTATCTTTTATAACTTCAAAGGCTTCTTGACATGCTTTAGTCCAATTGAATTTGATTTCTTTAGTTAAGAGCTTAAGCATGGGAGCAACAATTTTATTGAAGTATTTAATGAACCTACGGTAGTATCCTGCATGTCCTAGGAAACTTCTCACCTCTATTTGTATTTTCGGAGGTTGAAGGGTTTGAATAACTTGTATTTTTGCAGGATCTACTTTAACACTTTATTCTTATATGTAATGTCCGAGAGCAATCCCTCCTCTCATCATCATGAAACTCTTTTCATTCAGAGAGAAGTTTTACTCTTGACATATATTCAAAACTTTTTGCAAGCTTGACAAGGTTTCTTCAAAGGTATTATCATAGGTTGTGAAGTCATCCATATAGACTTCTACACACTCATTTATTAAATCAGCAAAGATAGCTAAAATAGTTATTTTAAAAGTGGCAGGTGCATTGCATAATCCAAAAGGTAAGACTTTATAAGCATAGGTACCTACTGGAAATGTAAAGGTTATATTTTCGTGATATTCCTCAACTATGGAAACTTGATTATAGTCACTAAACCCGTCTAGAAAGCAAAAATATATTTTTTCCAGCCAATGAATCAAGAACTTGATCAATGAATGACAAAGGAAAAAAAAATATTTTTTTACCTTTTTTAATTCCCTATAGTCCATGCAAATCCTCCATTTTCCATTCTTTTTAGGGGCTATCACAAGAGGTGACACACATTGACTGTCAAAAATTGGATATATAAATCCTGCCTTTAAGAGTTTAATGGTTTCTTCCTGAACCACATCTTTCATTGCTAGATTTAATCTTCTTTGAGGTTGTCTTACTGGATAAAATCCTTCTTGGATAAAAATATGATGGGTACAAACATTTGGATGTATCCCTTTCATATCCTCGTAGTTCCATGCAAATACCGATTGACATTCCTTAAGAATGTCTATTAATTGTGATTCTTGTATGCTTGTGAGCTCATAACTAATATTCAAAGTCCTTCCCAGTGTGATATCTATTTTCTTGCATTTTTTTGTGTTTGCATCTATCCCTATTATCTCATGTTCAAGAATATTTAAGTAACATTCATATGGTATCATTTTTTGAGACTGACTTGTGCTTGCTTCATTAATAGCCATGGTAGGTTTAGATGGACAAGCATTGTCTTGACTTTGATCCTTGCTTTGATTTCCTAACAGTAATGGTCCCTCGAACTCTTGTTGAAGATGTTCACTCAGAACATTAATGGATAAGGTTTGGATTTCATCAAAATCATGAGGGAATCCATACCACAATTATTTTGGAAACTCATCTTCTATTGTTGATTCAGGAAATAGTCTAAGGTCTTTAGTATTTTTACCATAAAAAATAGTCATATTTCCCGTTCTATAGATAATGTAAGCATCAGCTATTGCAAGCCATGGTGACCCTAAAATTAAGGGATGTCCCCCTAACTTTTCCTTAGGTTTTAAGACTATAAATTCTACAGGGTATTCCTATGAACTTACGGAGACTATAACGTCTTCTATTTTTCCCTCTAGCTTAATAGTAGACCTATTTGCGAGTTGGAGTGCAATAGAAGTTGATTGCAATTTATGTAACCCTAAATATTCTGTTGTCTCTTTAGTCATGCCATTTATAGTGGCTGGCCTATTTCAATCCTACATAACCAATGAAAAAAACATACCAAGTAACATAAATATTAAATGAGAAGAAAATATTATCTTTAAAGATGAATATTTATATGAAAAATTATTTGATGAGAACCCAACTCTTCATATCCTATTTATTCAACAAAAGCATAGTAAGCAAGATGATGATAAAACAAATGGATAAAAATATCTTTAAATATGAGCACATGGACAATAAATATTTTTGTATATAGACCAATTTAATACCCATTTATGTATAGACATTAGGTTAGATCATATTTAAGGGTGAGAAATTGGAGGTTGTTCCTTATATAAGTACTTGGGACTTGAATTCAAATTTAGTTACATTTGGAATGCTTTTTTAGAAAAACATATAAGAGGAGGTTTGAAATATTTCTATGCCCTACTAAATGACTATAGAGGAATTGTAAATTAGGAAATTGATTTTAAAACATTGGTATAAACATTAGTTTTTATATGGTTGTCTTTTTTGGCATCTTGGCCTATGAAAAGAAGTTTGAAAAATGTTGAGAGAGTCCCAAAATATTTTTTTCTAGAAGAACTAGAGGTTAAAGTTCAAATTCATTATCCATAATATTAATAGAAATGAGAATGCTACTATTAGGAGAAACATTATGTCAATTATCTATCTATATATCTATATCTATATATATATATATATATAATGAAAATGAATAAAAGTACTTTACCATATAAATGATGCTTACAACTCAAGAGAATGATTGATACCAAGATGATATGAAATGGATTAAAAATAGGAAATTGATGAAAGTGATTTACTAAAATAATCATTAGGAATTTTAAGCTTCATACAAAAAATAATAGATATTATTTAGTAGGATCTTAGATTTTTTTAAAAATCACCTATCAAAATAAGCTTGAAATAAGTGTTGGTGATATTACATTATTTGGTACCATTAAGTACCATTAAATACTATTGTAAATATTATATTAGGAGTGTGTTTAATATTTGTGTCAATAGTACTTATTTTTTTGCTTGATAAAAAGGGGTTGTACTCGGGTCCCCCACCCTTAAAAAATTACATCTCTCTTCTTTAGAGCTTGAGAGTTTACAAATAGATACACTTCTCATCTCAATTGAGATGCTATAGTTAGAAACCTACATCATTTTACATAAAATGTCTGAATTCTTGATTTTCATTTTTTGGATCTTTTCAAATCTCTGTATGAATACAATTACTCCAAAATTTAGCATCTTTCTTGACATTTTCCTATAGCAGCCTTCACAATGCCAAAACTTCACCTCTACTATCTATGCCTTGCATCTTAGTAGAGTAATATTTCCAAAACATCGCACTAACATAGTCCGCTTTACCAAATCTGGATTGCTAGTTTCCTTCCTGAAACACAAGTGCAACCACAAAAATTATAATAAATAGTCTAAATGAACACACATTATTGTTACAAAATAAAATAGATATTACCAATGGAAAACATTAAAGTAAATCTTAATCATTAATTGATTTAGGCAATCAACAATTTTTGTCAGCTTCAACTAAACTTTCTACTTCCTCTAACCATGGAAAGGAGATGTTAACTTCACGATCCTCAACCAAAACCCCTCTATTGGCTAGCTTATCTGCACATTTGTTTCCTTCCCTTAATATATGTGTAAACCTGATTTCTTCAAACTCTTTAGCAAGATCTTGAATTTCCACAATTATCTCTTGTATGTTCCATGGAGCCTTTGCTTTCCTCAAAATTGCATTTATTACTATGAGAGAATCACCTTCCATCCAAAATCTATTCCATTTCATTTGTTTACATATTTTTAACCCTTCTAAAGCTGCCCAAGCTTCAACTTCATTATTTGTCTTAAATCCACAATTGAAAGCATAATGAGACAAAATCTCTCCTCTATTATTTCTAATTATTCCTCCTCCTCTTGGTCCTGGGTTTCCTTTAGATGCTCCATCAAAATTCAACTTTAACCCACTCCACATCTGGTGGTTTCCACTTTATATTCTTTACCTTATTTTTGCTTCTCTTGTACCCAACATCATAATTCCATTTAATGACTTGACTCCATCTATCAAGACTCTCTGCTTCCAAATTAGGGATTGGGTGAGTTGATAGGGTTGGTTTAGACTCCTCTATGGCTAAACATATCTTCTTTTTCATTACCTCTAAACTACTTTCCTTTCCTTTAAATATTCTTCTATTCCTTTCTAGCCATATAGTCCAAAGTATTGTATCTTTTGATATATCCCATATTGTCTGTAAAGCCTCACTTTTATAAGTGCTCTGCCATTGCTTTAACCAATCTTCAATTCTTCTATTCATCACCATGCATTTACCAAACATATTAAGAATCCATTGCCATAGATTCTAGACTATTGAGCAATGTCCCAAGAGATGGTCAATACTCTCCTCCTTATTATAGAAAACACATTTAGAGGGGCCATGAAAACCCCTTTTCATAAGGTTATCCCAGGATAAAATTCTTCTATGACCTACTAGCCAAACAAACATTTTGACTTTAGGAATGCTTGGGCTATCCCAAATATCTCTCCAAATTCTAGTGATATTATTATTATGTTGGTGTTGAACATTATATCCACTTCTTGTTGTGTATTCTCCTGAGCTATTCAACTCCCAAATCAATTTATCCTTGGCACCCCTTAGAATAATTATAGTTGTTATCTTTCTACTCAATTGCCTCCTAGCATCAATGTCTTGTATACTTGTAAAAAAATCTTCTTTCCATTTGTATCTTCCTTCTCGATCCTTGTACAAAATGTTTGAAACCCTATCACCGTATTTGTCTTGAAGCAATCTCATCCAAGGTTTCAAAACTGGATCTAAATTGAGTGGTTTTTTATCACACCAAGTATCCATCCAAATAGAATTTTTTCTCCAGTTCCCACCACCCATATTAAACCTTTAATCATAAGATCAATAGATTTTTTAAACCATTCCAAAGAGTAGAACCATTTGGAAGAGAGAATGTAGTAAATATTAAACTTGGGTCATTGGGATCAACATACTTAGAAGAATTCTTGCCCATTGTCTTTGACTCTCTTTGTACAATCTCTAGATAAATTTTCCCCTAAGAGCTAAGTTTGCATCTGTAAGAGCTCTTAAACCAAGACCTCCCTAGTTTTGTCATCACACAACTTGCTCCATTTCACCAAAGAAAATTTCCTTTTATCATGTAAACTTGACCATAAAAAGGATCGCATAATAAAGATTAAACTTTTTTCAACTGATTTTGGCATAGAATACAAAGACATATAATATGTTGGAATGGCTTGTAAGACTGACTTAATTAACTGCACTCTTCCTGCTAATGATAACCATCTACCTTTCCAAGCTGGAAGTTTATTTTGAACTTTACTAATAACTGGATTCCATAAATCTATCCTCATTCTCCCCTCAAATAAAGGCATCCCTAGATAAGTTGTTGGTAAATTTGCCTCCTCCATTTGAAGCAACCTATAAATTCTTGCTTTGATATTAGCAGGAGTGTTAAGAAAGTAAATTTTGGATTTAGTCCTATTAATTTTTTGCCCTGAAGCTCTTTCGTACTCTTTTAAAAAGTTATTCAAAGCTCTGGCCTCATTTATCCTTGCCCTTCCAAAAGGGTTGTATCATCTACAAACTGTTGATGGGTGATGTTATCGATGTTATTACTAACCTTAAGTCCACTTATAAACCCATATTTGTAAGCCTTCTTTAAGTTCCTACTCAAAACTTCTGCCATAATAATGAACAAATAAGGAGATAGAGGATCTCCTTGTCTAAGGCCTCTCTTGGCTTTAAAATATTCTGTCACTAACCCATTGACCAACACTAAATAAGAAACTGTAGAGACACAAGCTTTAATCCATCTAACCCATTTCTTCCCAAAACTAAACTTATCTAAAACTACAAAAAGAAAATTCCATTTAACCCTATCATAGGCTTTACTCATATCAAGTTTTAAGATCATAGCTTTCTCTTTTCTTGAAGTTGTTGAATGTATAACTTCATGAGCTACTATGATCCCATCCAAAATTTGTCTCCCTTTCACAAAACCTCCTTGCTCTTCTGAAATGATTTTGTCTAACAATGGCCTTAATCTATTTGCCATCACTTTGGAAATAATATTATAAGCCATATTACATAGGCTTATGGGTCTAAAAGAATCAAACAATTCAACATCCTTCTTTTTGGAATTAGGGTAAGATAAGTTGCATTTATTTTATAAGGAATGTATTGTTTTACCCTAGACTGTTCCACTGCCACCAATAAATAATCCTTCACTATATCCCAATTATGTTGGTAAAAAGTTGTAGAGAGCCCATCTGGACTAGGGGATTTATCCTTATTAAAAGAGAAAAGAGCTAAATGAACTTCTTCTAGAGTAATAGGCTCCATCAGTTTCCTATTGTCTTCATTTGTTATAACTGAAGGAACATCTTGAAGAAGTTTATCATTAAGAACTTCGGTCTCCTCTGAACCTAGAATATTATGATAAAATGACTTAGCCTCTTTTCTAATTTCACTTTGATCTTCAATCCAAACCCCTTCTATTGATTTAATTCTACCAATTCTAGAAGAAGATCTCTGTACTATAGCCATCCTATGAAAAAACTTTGTATTTTTATCTCCTTCTTTTAACCAAGTCTATCTTGATTTTAATCTCCATAATTTCTCTTCCTTACTCAAAATATTATGATATTCACTAAGCAACTCCCTTTCCTCTGAGCTTGTATTATTTTCATCACCTTTTTGGAATTTTGAAAGTTTATCTTTTAGTTCTTCTTTCTTCTCAAAAATATTTCCAAAGGTGTTCTTGTTCCATTCTTTTAATCTAGATGTCATAGCTTTAATTTGGTTTGGAAGAGCATACAACCCACCATTACCTAAATAATTCCATGTTTGAGCTATCATATCAACAAATTGAGGATGGTCTTCCCACATCTGCTCATATTTAAAATATGATATTTTTTGAATTCACTAACCACCATTTTAACTCTTATTGGCTAGTGATCTGAACCAATCCTTGTTAAGGTATTAATTTTAGCACAAGTTCCTTCATCTAGCCAATGATCTGAGAGAATGCATCTATCTAATTTTTTTGCTATTAGGTTCTGGCCTCTCCTATTGTTGGTCCAAGTATAGTTGTCTTCTTCAAACTCAACTTCCCATAGATTGTTGTTTTGAATAAAAGTTGAGAAATATTTCATACTTTGGGTCAATTTCCTAATTCCCCAAATTTTTCATTCAGCTTGGTAATGGCATTAAAATCTCCAATGATCATGAAATGGGTTTCTTGGTCTTTACTTCTCATAAAGGCCTCAATCCCACTCCAAACTTCTAATCTACTTGACTGAGTTGTAGGACCATACACATTGATAAGGATGAAGCGAATATCAACAAAGTAGCAAGTGACTAAAGAGGCTATCCAATGCCTAGTTTTATGAATGGTTACACAAGAGGTTCTAGAAGGATTCCAACAAGTTAGAATTCCCCCTATTGCTCCTTCAGAATCCATAGCATCCCATTCACATCTTGCCCAAACTGCTTTCATAGTTTTTGAAACTTCTTCTTTTGTCATTTTAGTTTCTTGGATACAGAGAATATCAGGTTTATTACTTAAACATAGGTCCCTAATACACCTATGCTTTGAGGGGGCATTAGCACCCCTTATATTCCATGAGATGATAATCATGTCTCATTAGGGGCTTTTGGCCCCTCTTGCGTATTACCAATATCATTTTGTTGTTTGGTAAAGAGAAGTTCAACCAACTTAGTTTGTGTTCCTTTCTCTATGTTAGCTCTTGCTTCCCTGGATCTTGCTTGATAATTTGAGGGTTTTCCTCTTTTTGCCTTGCCTATATCAAGAGTAGGTCTTATTATTCTATTCCTCAATATTATTTCACCATTTTGTTTTTCAACATATTTATCCTCTCCTGGCTCTATTATAGAAGCTTTTGACTTATCTTGCTCATTTTTTGGTATTTCCTTATTAATGGTAGAGGTATTACCTTCTAAAACTACATTTTATTTACCAATTATTTTCTCCTGAATGGTGCATGGTACTTCAAGAGAGTCTTCAAAATCTGATGAAACACATTCCTTGGGTTCATCGAGAATGTTCTTCCTTAAATTAGGATCATATTGAATAGATGGTTCCTTGCTAATATGTTGAAATTGTTGTCCTGTGTCCTCTAAGTTTTGATCTACTTTTTCTTCATAGGCTAAAGCCTCAAAAGAATTGGAATTTCTTCTAGTATCCTTTCTTATTGGTCTCCATTGTTCATTTTCTTTTATTTTTCTAGATCTATTTTTTGGAAGTTGAAAACCATCTTTATCCATAACCATTTGTAAATTTCTCTTACGATTTTCTACAAATGATTATGTTGGGCTCTTCTTAGGGCATGATCTCTCAATATGCCCCACCTCATGACATATTCTACATCTAAAAGATATGTTTTCATAATCTATAGTTTGGATCCACATCTTATCCCCATACTTAAGAATGATTGATTCTGGTAAAGCTTTACTTATATCAATCATGACCAATATTCGAGCATAAATAGCCAAAAATCCATCTTTTGTTGTATCTAAAATCTCAAGGAATTCTCCTAGAGTGTTGCCTATTGCCTTGAAGGTATCTATTTCCTAAAATTCAATGGGTAATCCAAACATCCTAACCTATATTGGTACTAGGGATAGATTTACATTTTTAGGTGAAAAGCCTTCATACCAGTGGGTAAGGAAGAGCCCTGCTCTTCCCATAAACCAAGGACCCCCTTTTAGGATTCTTTCTCTTTCTTCCCTAGAACAAAAAATGGCTAGGAAGAAACCTTTGGGAAGAAATGATAGAATCACTCCTGGAGACTTCCAACTCCTATCAATCCATTTTCTCAAGGTTGAAGCCCCTGGCCAATACCCATTAAATTTACCAAAAACTGCCCTATCTTGGAGCAATGAGGATCTCTCTGAGGTGCGCTCACTAACCTCTACCACTAGGGATGATTCTAAGGATTTAAATATAAATCGATCCATGGAAAGGAAACTAAAACTCAAAATCTAATGAAATTTATCTGAAAGTTCTATAACAAATATAATATTTGATAAAAACTTTATAAAATTTTCATGCACAATTTCTAAGATAAAGAAAGGGAAAAAATAACTTAGCTAAAAAATTCTTTGTCCAGATAGAATGTCTTGCCTCACTGAAGTCCTAGCCCTTCATTGCTCTTCCCATCGTTCGAACCCTAGTTGGCAAATATTTGCAATTTCATTTTTCATGACTTGAAAAATCGTCACTGCCCTTGTTTCGAATGGTTGACTTCACAGGGTTGTATCTCCCTCAATATTGCTTGATTTTTGCATATGACCACTCATTTTAAAGCTATTCAAATTCTGCACAAGTTGGTCCAAGAATCAGCTGAATCGGATAACTCTTCACGAAGATATGGCTCCTAAAATATGAGATATTTTTCAGGAAAAAACCCTAATCCTTCGCACTTTGCAATTTTGTTTTTCATGATTTGAAAAATTGTCACTGCCCTTGTTCCGAATGGTTGACTTCACAGGGTCGTATCTCCCTCAATATTGCTCGGATTTTTGCATATGACCACTCATTTTAAAGCTATTCAAATTCTGCACAAGTTGGTCCAAGAATCAACTGAATCGGATAACTCTTCGTGAAGATATGGCTCCTAAAAGATGAGATGTTTTTAAGGAAAAACCCTAATCCTTCGCACTTTGCAATTTTGTTTTTCGTGATTTGAAAAATCATCACTACCCTTGTGTTAGTCTCAGAATGACACTAAGAGGGGGGGGTGAATTAGTGTAGCTCTTTAAATCTTAAATCTTCAACTCTTAAAGCCAAAACAATGAAAACTTAAAACCACATAAAGCAAATATAACAAGAGAGCATCACACAACACAAGATGTACTGAGGTTCACCAGTTTTGGCTACTCCTAAAAAATTGACTATTTGGACTCCCATCCAAATCCAACCTTTGCAAAGCAACAATTTTACAATCAATTTACCAGCACACACTGGAAGGAGCACCAACCCCTGATTTATCTGCACCAATAGAAAGGAGCACCAACCCCTGATTTACCAGCACCAACTAGAAGGAGCACCAACCCCTGATTTACCAGCACCAACTAGAAGGAGCACCAACCCCTAATGCCAAGAACCAACTTGGACTTCGATTCTGAACTAGAAGATTGACATAAAAATGCCTTCACTTTTACAAGACCCTAACTGGTCTATTGCTTACTCAACATTGCTCATGCAACACACACCCTTCTCGCTCGCCTCTCCCACTCCTCTCGCACACTTCGCAAGATCAAATTAGCACTCTCTTTTGGCACTATTCACAAAATAATCCCCACATAAATTCTCCAAGCAGCACTCCTTTTATAACCATCCTTTCGCTTTGTAACTCCAGTTGTAACTCCTTTCATATTCTCATGCACCACTTGTCAATTGTAACGCCTTCTTTATGTAACTCCTTTTGTATATATAGAGTAGGCATTTCGTCAAACATGTTATATGCAAATAATTGACACCATATTCTCCTACCATGACTGTTTGTCTTCTCGGTCATGACTGTTCGTTTTCTCCTTTGTGCATGCATGCTTTTTGGTTCCCAAAAAAGCTTTTTGTTTCTATTTTTATGACTGTTTGTTTTCTCCTTCTTCGACTGTTCATTTTCTCCACATGGGCATGCGTCCATTTCTTTCCATGACTGTTCATCTTCTCCACATGGGCATGCATCCATTTCTTTCCACATGTAACGACCATCTTAAATGATTTCAAAACATTAAATATTCCTTATGGGTCCATGTCACTATGCAGTCTTCAGTTTCACCATCCTGGTGTTCATGTCGCGATATCATGACACTTTTGTTACTTTGCTTGCCTGGCCTTTTCGAGTCACAAAAATGTGACATGTCACGATATCGTGACACTTTTGTTACACTACTGCCTGGCCTTTTCGAGTTGCAAAAATGTGACATGTTGTGATATCGCGACACTTTTGTTTCTCTACCAGCCTTCCCTTTTTGAGTCACGAAAATGTGACATGTTGCGATATCGCGACACTTTTTCTTTCTCTGCCTGGCTGCCCTTTTTGAGTCGCAAAAATGCGACATGTCACGATATCGCGACACTTTTTCTCCTTGCTCTTTCTCTTTGCTTTGGCCCCCAAAAATACATGTCATGATATCGCGACACTTTATCCTTGCTCTTTTTCTTTGCTTTTGTCGTGATATCACGACACTTCTACCTTCTTACTTTCTCTCTCCTCATTTAGTCGCGAAAATGCGACATGTCACGATATCGTGACACTTTTTATCCTTTGCTCTTTCTCTTGCCTTCGGGTCACGAAAACGTGACATGTTGCGATATCGTGACACTTTTTCTCTTGGACTCTCTCTCTTGCAATATGTCATGAAATTGTGACACTTTTTCTTCCATACAATCTCTCTTGCAATATGTCGCAAAATCATGACACTTTTTCTACTTGCCTTTTTCTCTTCCAACATGTCATGAAATCACGACAGTTTTTCCTGCTTGCGCTTTCTCTTTGAACATGTGAAATCGCGACAATTTTTCTTGCTTGCGCTTTCTCTTCGAACATGTCACGAAATCGTGACAGTTTTTCTTGCTTGCGCTTTCTCTTCGAACATGTCATGAAATCACGACAGTTTTTCTTGCTTGCGCTTTCTCTTCGAACATGTCACAAAATCACGATAGTTTTTATTTCTTCTCAACATGTCGCGATATCGTGACAATTTTTCTTTCTTGCTCAACATGTCGCGATATCACAACATTTTTTCTTTCTTGCTCAACATGTCACGATATCATGACAATTTTTCTTTCTTGCTCAACATGTCGCGATATCACGATAGTTTTTATTTCTTGCTCAACATGTTGCGATATCGTGACAATTTTTCTTTCTTGCTCAACATGTCACGATATCACGACAGTTTTTCTTTCTTGCTCAACATGTCGTGATATCACGACAATTTTCTTCCTTGTGATTTTCTTTTGATTTTTAGCATATGGACGACTTCGATCTTTTGGAAAATCATTGTACATACTCTGAAGAACCTCTTAACTCCTGTACACTGCATCAACTGATCTGTCTGAATGTGGTGACAACAATGACAATACTGTTACTGCACCTTGCTCAACAATCTCCCCCATTGGAATTGTTGGCAACACACGATGCAATTTCTGTAATTCTTCTCCCCCTTTGACAATAATACCAAAGGGCTACTGTAGACTCCCCCTGAGTCCATGCACAACATTCTCAGGCACAAATTATTATAGTTAGCAAAAATTACAAACATGAGCAAAAAGATAATCAAATATATAAATTCTCCCCCTAAGAATGTGGTCTCGATAGCTAGTCAGTTCTTGGGAAGCATGACCACTCCCAATTTATTGTGAAGGTACTCAAAAATTTCCTTAGGCAACGGTTTTGTGAAGATATCCACTACTTGCTCTGTAGTTGGGAAAAAATCCAACTTAACCTCACCTTCTGCAACTTTCTCCTTCAGAAAGTGATATCGGATAGCAATATGTTTTGTGCGAGAATGCATAACCGGATTCTTTGAGATGTTAATGGCACTGGTGTTATCACACTTAACTGAAATTGGCTCACTGAAGTTAATGCCAAGATATTTCAGGGTTTGTTTCATCCATAAGACCTATGTACAACACATAGTTGCTGCAATATATTCTGCCTTTGCTGTGGATAAGGAGACTAACTCTTGTTTCTTACTATGCCATGCGACCAACCTGTCTCCAAGATAGAATGCACCTCCACTGGTACTATTTCTATCATAAAGTCTTCTTGGATAAGAACTCTAATCTTTGCTCATCATATTATAATTACTGTTGTACCTTGCTTTTACTTATTTAGTATAGGATGGTCAACACTCAACTTTCAGCTACGCAAAAGTTACTGCCAAATCAAAAGTGACCGACTCTCCAGGTAGCCTGCGCGTGATTTCTTCAGCATTTTGACTGCCACTTCCTCCATGACTGATGACTTTGCATTGCATATGTTGTGCAACTCAATGTCTCTGGTTTCTAATGACTGCCATGAATGTTTTCATCGCCTACGTAGGTATTGACAGTGGACCGTTACATCTAGCGTTGGAGCCTCAATCTGTGTGCAGTCATCAAATCTCAGTATTTTGCTTCTTGCTAGGGCATATGTCAGGGCTACTCAATGTCTTAGGTGAACATTCTTCACATGAATCTAGGGAGCATTTCTCATCGCTGTGATCAAGGGATTCCTCAGGCAATATCTCTCATTTCTCAAATAATGTAGGACTTTCTTAGGTGCATATGCATCTTGTCCTTCTTGGCGGTTCACCACCTGGGCGCTATTCTCTCAATGTCTCTGCCTTGCATGTGCCATTTGGCACTATTGACAAACTGGGTGCTAGTGCCACTGTTTGCTTTGACTTTGGCATCTCTTTGATAACGACTACTTGTTTAGAGAAAATTGATGCTCTCTTATACCAAACAATGTGTTGTATTTTTGGTTAAGAACCTCATGCCTTCCACCTACACGATGGCAGTAATTTTCATAACGATCATGAAGAGCTTTACCATAGTCCTCCATCGATATTGGTAGATGAATTGAGACATACTTACAACATGAATTCTATTTTATCTACAGATTGGGAATGTTACAGGCTTCAAAACCAGCACTTGCCAGCATATGCTTCCATGACACGTCGACCTGTGCTGCATGTTCTATCTCAGATAACGCCTATCAGTTGTTGCATCGAAAACCTAGTTGTTCACCATGTTGTTCTGCTGAAGCACATCAGTTTGACACCATCTCCACAAACATCTACATGAACTGAAGCACACTTTGACAACTATACGACAACTCCCCCTGACTACTTGCCTTTCATCCTCAGATAACCAAAAAACATAGGAGCATTAAAATAAAACTTTGAGATTTCTCCCTTTGAGGATGTGCTACCTGGAGCTGCTTAGTGCAATACAGGAGTAGTTTCCTTTAGTCCAAGGAGACACGATTTCCTCTCTTCTTTCTTTCTCCAAAATTTCTTGAACCTGGGCTTGAGTTTTTCAACTGCATCCCTATTTTGAACCTTTTCGTGAACTTGAACATTTCTCTTGGGTGGTTGTCTCTTGTGCATCCTTGATGGATGATTATTTTCCTTTCTTTGATGCACATGATTTCTTCCTTGTATGTTTTGCATTCTTTGTGTTTGATGAGATCTACTGTCTTGGCTTAGATTAGATACAAAAGTTCTTGGACAAAAACTTGCTATGTGCCCATGACCATTACATTTAAAACATTGCACATGGTGTTCAACTAGAATAACAGATGTATTTCTACCAGCATAACTCTTTGATTTATTATTCAATCCACAATAAAGTGCCTTGTGACCATAATGGTTTTATCTAAAACAATAGCCATTAAAAGCATTATTATGAATAGAGTGAGAGTGATAGAACCTCTTTTGTTGTGGTTGCTTTGTTGTAGATCTCCTTTGAGATTTTATTCCTTTTGAAGATTTAGCTTCAAGCTTTTCTTGCTTTGATCCTTCAGCAATGGACTTCTTTTTTGCATATTTAGAAGATGAAGGTTGTTCAGCTTCACATCCAAGACCAAGCTTACAAATGGGGCTTCTTTGTTGCTGTTGGTCATCAAATCCGCACAGGAAAGGACTTTCAGTGTAAGTGTACGCGCCCTAGACCTGGACCAACATTGAAAGGCCGAGGGGAAGAGATGCCCCTCGTGCCAATCTCCGAAGAAAGGCCGGCTCCTATGCTAAACTACTTTGGGTGTTTGAAGACAAGAGTGCAGGAAAGAGATAAATAGAGTAAGGGTTAGGAAAAGAAATAAAAAGGGGTAAGGGTTAGAGAAATAAAATAAAAAGGGTAAGGGAAGAGAGATTGATGATTTAAGGTGGGAGAGAACAGGAAGCACGATCGCTAACAAATAACTTGAATAGCAGCAAGGAACACCAAGAGTGAAACGAAAGAAATGTGGTATCCACCTTCCTATGTATCCTCCCGAACGAGTTTCAGGACACTGTCCCCGATCGCACACCGGACGCAGAGTTCAGCATCCAACATATAAACGGAGAGAGATAGAAGAATCAAGCAAGGCAGGCAGCATAAAAGAAAGTCAATACAACACTTATCTACTCCTATGTATCCTTTCGAACGAGTTTCAGGACACTGTCCCCAATCGCATACCGGACGCAGAGTTCAGCATCTCGGTCTACAAACAGGAAGAGATAGAAGAATCAAGCACAGAAGGCAGCATAAAAGAGAAGAATTGAGCTCAAAGTCTCTTAGTATTAATCGCAGGACATCAAGTTACAACAACTTTCTAGCAGATAGTTCCCCCCACCTTTTCCATTACAATGCCTAGGTTTTTATAGAGGACCCGGGCCTCTAAATCATAATTACATAGCAAAGAAGAGTACGCCCTCGAGCTCTAAAAATTTGGCCTTCCTCGGCTCTCGCGACTGAGCTTTCAAATATGTTACCAAAACTGGCAACTGTGACCGGGTCAACCATGGAAAGGTGCATTGATGAGCCGTCTGGACGTCCTTGGTCTCTGGGTGCAGTGCTCGAGTGGCCGCCATGCTCGTCGGGTTCTCCATCATGGCTTGATACTTCGCTTTTGATTGCCAAAAATGAGCAACGGGCTTGTTGGGCACGAAAAATTGCATTTATGAGGCACTTGATCACCTCGGGAAGATACTCGGCTTGGAACGTGTGCCCGTGAAGCGCTTCGCTAGGTCTTCATCCACCACTTCGCTTCGCAATGGTTCTGGGCCAAAGCAAAACTCCTCTTTGATATGTACTTCGCAGGATTGAGCTTCGCAAAACTGCTTCGGGGGTGGGGAGCGCCGAAGCATATCTCCTTCGCAAAATGGTCTTCTTCGTCCTTGCCGCTTTGCTGACAAAACTGCTTTGCTGATGCCTTGGAGAAGTACTTCGCCGCGATCCTCTTCAAAATTGTGGTTCGGAGAGATTTCGGCCGAAACACATTCCTGCCTTCAAAATGCTTCGTTTCTCTTGGCTGCCAGAACTTCGGTTGAAAATGCTTCGGGCGAAAACTAGCCGAAGTGAATGCTTCGCTAGGTTTTCCGCCGAAGTAGAAATGGTTCGGGTGTGAGGAGGCCCGAAGTAGATGCTTCGACAACTTTCTAGCGAAGTAATCTTCGATGTTCCCTTGGATTCTACTTCGCTGGTGCCTTGGCCGAAGTAGTTGTTGGAAATGTTTCGGGCCCGAAGCCCTTTTCGTCGGTCCTCTTGCATTTTTCTTTGGCAGAACTACTTCGCAAAATTTTCACCCGAAGTAGTGTTGGAAATACTTCGGGTGCGAAGCAGTTTCATTTTCTTTGGCGAAGCTCTTTTCTCTAGTTTGTTCGGTAGCGAAGCTTTTTCTCTTTCTATTTTTTTATACAAAGGGGTGGCTTTGAAAGCCAAAATTGCTGCAACTTTTCAAAATAAAAATAACAAAGCAAAAAACTTTACACAACACTATACAAAACTTGTTTCTTATCTACCCCTTGAGAAATGTGACAAAATTGTCAACATTCTTGGTGGCTCGTGGGGCAACGAGCTCGTCTCGGTGAGAGGACCCTTAGTCTTGATCCATTGGGCCGGAGTCCTTTCTCGATCCTTCTCCTCCTTCTTTCGCACCTTCCTTTTCTTCTGGGAGCGCCTCGGTAGCTGGTTCTCCTTCTTGCTCTGCTCCCTCTTCTTCTTCGCCCTCTTCCTCTGATGCGGCCTCTTCTAGAGCAGCTTCCTGCGGCGGTGACGGGGCAAGACGCTCATGGATTTTCTTCATCGTCCGGCGAACCTGGGACCAAGCACTCTTCGAGAAAGGTTCCAGATCTTGTAATGCCTTGATCAATACTCGAAACCGATCGATTTTCTCGATGTCTGCATGTTGGGCTCTAGTATACAGGTCATTTAGGCAGGCCGCGATCTTGCAGTATCTCAGGAGGTAATCTGTGATCTGCCTTTCTGTGATGGGCTCCGCCCATCCGTCTATCTCCGAGACGTCGCCTTCAAACTGAAGCCATGTTGGCTTAATCTCTTCTTTGGACAGGAGATGCCCGTCATCATCTGTGAAGCTTGGGAAGCCCATGGAAGAGAGATCCTAAAAATAGCCCATTGATGTGCGTTGTTCGTTCTCAAATATATCCAGGAGGTCTTTTGCCTTTTGCATTTTTTGTACCTTGGAGAAGAAAGCGCGTACTGTGGCTCGGGCTGTAGACCAGTCCTTAGCTGTTCGGCTCATCGCAGGGATCTGCAAGTCTTGATACTTGGCGCTTTGTACATCGAAAGCTAGTTTGAGTCGGCTTCTAGCTTTTTGGGTGATTTCTTCGATGATTGGCCCTCCTTCGGTAGTGGCATTCCGGGCTTCTATAATGTAGGCCAAAATTGAAAGAGCGCTGGAGGCCCGAGATCTAAAGTTTTTGAGCAAATGCGAGTGAATCTCCTTGATTCTGCTCCTGTCACACAGCCCTAGGCCCTCCTTTTCGTACAGCTAGTTTTGCATCTGCAAAATTTTTCCTTCGAGCTCTTTTGCCCTCAGTTCATTCTCGATCTGTCTCTGTGCTCGATTTTTAGCTGTACATTCCAGTTGGTTTATTTGCGATTTTAGGGCATGTGCTTCTTTTTTCATCAGCTTGCACTGCTCTTCAACGTCTGCTAGCTTGGACCGGACTCTTGCCAACTCTTCCTCTAGCTTAATATTGGCCCTCTCTGCTTCGAATCTGCGCTGATTTGCAATGTTTGCATGCGCTCGAAAGGTCTCGACCCCTACATGCATAGACAAAGACTCATTGTCTATGTTCAGGTGCTCCAGGTCCTTGGTTTTCTCCTGATAATCATAATCTGCTGGGGTCATCTCATCCAGAGGCTTCTGGACTCTGGGGACCTTCTTCACTTTGTACAATTTTCCTGCCTCCAGATCAAAGACTGCACCTTTCTCGACTTGGGCCAGAGATCGCCCTCTTTTCTTCCTAGCCTCCTTCAGCATCTTCTCAGTGTTTTGTCGGGCCTGAAGTAGTTTTTCAGCTAGAGGACATTCTTTTATTATGGACAGCTCGGATTCAAATGAGGCTGGATCTCCAGCCGAAGGGGTAAACAAATATAAAGGGTTAATGGGGAATGCCTCGCCAGAAGGTTCGACGATAGGTGTAGCGGGGGCCTCGGCTAGTGGGACAGCACCGTGTATGATGGGAACCTGGGTCTCGGGATTCGATGATGAGATATTGACTTCGCCTTGGCTGAGAATGGCAGGGTCGATGGCGTGGGCGGGCGAAGGTGTTTTAACAGGTTTGTCTTGGTCGGATGACTCGGGTGGAATGGGGTTAGGCAGAGAAATAGGCAATGCTTGGAGGGATGATTGGCCTTGTAGGGAGGGAAAGGGTTGATGATGACCCTCAACCGAGACCATGGTGGACACGTCAGAGATCGAGGAGAGAGGGAGAGAGTGCGTACCTGTGTGCCCTCCTGGCAAAGCGGCCAGGGTAACTTCTTGCGTGATCGGCTCTTGGCCCTTATGGGCCTCTGCACCTTCGGCCTCCAAGACTTCTCCCTCAGGATCCCCTTCCTGTTGGAGGAGTTCCTCAACATTGATAACGTCTACGTCTGGGACCGTCTCGGCATTTGGTGGCACAACATCTTCATTATTTGCTTCGGCCGAGACTGGCGTAGGTTGTTCGGCAGGCAGACTCGGATGCCCTGTACGAGATCGCTTTGGATGGGTCGAGGGCGCTTGTATTTGCTCTGGCCTTTTCCTCTTTTTTCTTTCCAATGGCTGCTCTGATTCTTCGATGCTTGTATCCTCAGATGGTGCTTGCGTTAGTACCTTAGGCGCAGTTTCAGCTTTTTTCTGTGCTCCCAAGGCATCGTCAGTCTTCCTTGGGCTTTCGCCCGATCCTGGGGTAGCTGGAGGGATAAAATCGGTGAAGGATATGGGCTTCCAAGATCCAACCTTAGTTTCATAGACAATCGCGAAGTCCCTATCCGTTGCCAAGAGTCCGTAGGAATTCATCTTTCGGCGATGGACTCTCATTATCCACCATTCCCTCAGCTGTTCCTCATCCCAGTTCTTTAATTCTTCCTTCAGATCATCCTTGGCCTTCTTCCAGAATGTGGAGTCTGGGGTTGGAAATGGGTGTTGATCAGGATCGAACTCTATTTCCATGGGATAAAAGTCATGCCAGGGAGGCAATGTTCTCATTTTTTCTAAATGCCACTCTAGATCTTTCCCGTTGGGATTGTTTCTCTGCTCCATTATTTCGGGATGGGGGCAGGCATGAAAATTTTTACATTTTAAGTGATTTTTCATCACCCCTATGGGATCATAAAACCACCTTTGAGGAATCTGAAGCAGGCCAAAATTAGCCAGTTTTTCCTCCAAGAAAATGTTCTGCTTTAAGGCGAAAACTTCAATCACTCCCATTCTAAAGGGAAAATCATAGGTGGGGGCCCACTTTCGGCCATGGCCATAGATTTCATTGGTTGCGTCGCTCTGTCGAGCGACCTCCAGTGTGAATTGGTACTCAGATGGGAAAACCGGCAGCAAGAAAGGTTTTCCCACAAAGCCGAACAGGCGTATCACAAGCCCCTGTGTAAGTTGAAAAATATCCCCCTTTTTTGCCTGCACCACCCTGTCTCTCAGACTGAGGGGCACCCGAGGGCTGGACCCTATCAACAATTGCATGGCGGGTCCCAAAAATTGTTGATTGAAAGAATAATAAGACTCTGACCTCAATAGGAGGCGAGTCCACTGGTATACGGGCAAAGGATTTCCATCCTTATCACTTGGTGTAATTGCAACATGGGGAAGATTCTTATGTGTATGGTAAAAGAAAAGCCATACCAAAAAAGAGCATGGACTAAAGTGCTGCTCCGCTCCAGAAGTCTTCATTGCGGTGAGCCGCGAGTGCAGGTTTCGGGCTACCCATTCCGCCCAGTCAAAGAAGACCGGGTTGGTATTTGGCCTCGAAGCATCGGGAGCATAGAACTCCCCTCTGGAAATACACTCGGCCAAAGACACCTGCCAAGGGTATACCGAAGTATCAGTTGACAAGCCCGCCACCCATGCAATGATGGAGAAGATGTCCGTGTTCTTGAAGGCTTCCAAGGGTAGGGGCATTTGGGGCAGTTTTCCTGAAGGGAGCCCGCTTTTGAGGTTTTCTTGCAAGAATTTCAACACATAGTTGTTTGAGGTGAACCTCTCCGTTTGTTCGCTTAAAATGACACTGCGAACTATATATCCCTTCGACGGCCCTTGCTGTGGTGCGAAAGCTGCTTGCACGTCCTCCTTCAGGATAGAGAACAACTTATGGCCAGCGGCATTCAACACTTGCCTGGAAGCTGGTTGGTAGTTCTGTGCGATGGCGTAAATCAGCTCAGGGCAATGGTGCACAGGAGGGGTCAGATACCAATAGATTTGGGAGTAATACGTAGTGGCTCTCTTGTTTTTTGGCGTGAGCCTGCTCTTCATAAAATCAATAATGTACCTGAGCTCGGCTATGCCTTTTGAGAGTTCTGTATCTTTAATTTTCTCCCACCTGTCGACCGGTGGCTCTACAAGTCGTTCATCTTCGGATTCCTCTCTTTCTTCCACAACTTGCTTTTCTAGGCGGAGGCTTGGATTGACCTTCTTCGGTCTCTACTTTTTCTCCTCTGAACCTTTCGCTTTTTTAGGAACTGTTACCTCTGGCTCCTTTCCTCTCGGGGTTGAACTTTTCTTTCCCATGTTGTATGATTATGGCAGCACCACCAGCAGCGTAGACTGTTTCAGCGTCAGGGAGCTTCTCGACGAGTGGCAGCAGAATTTGCGGACGAGCAATGTGCCTTCAATCTTGCACTTTCAAATAACTTTTTCCTTGCTAAGGCCTGCATTTTATAGCCTTAAGGGGTGACTACCCCTATTTATGGCTCTTGCCATAATTAAACCTATGCTATCGGCCTAGGAGATTGCTGCGCCATCCGATTGGCTGTTCGACGGCATTGTATGCGGAGTTACGCGCCCCAATGATTACACCCTGCATTGGAAGCACATCTTGTACTCGGGTGCGAGCCCTTTCCCCAACTGAATCACCTCGGGACGTGCCCCACCACCTTTGCCTTAAATTCGTCCGCTTCGAGCTCTTTTCAAGGTGGTAGTCGGCACATTTTTTGAGACATGCTTTAAATGCTTTCGTCCTGCGCATAATCAGTTCGACGAAGCTTGGGTCGGACTGGGAAATGCTTCGCACCGAACCTCTTCTTCGGGCTGATCTTCTGTGCTTCGGGTGTGAAGTACTTATCCTTCTTCGCGCTTTGCGAGGGCCACCTACCGAAGCTTGTGCTTTTGAAAATTACTTCGCAGAATTTCCACCCGAAGTGGTTGCTGGAAATGCTTCGGGTGCAAAGCTTTTTCGTGCCTTTGATTGAACTTTGGTTCGGCCCTTCACTTTCTCGCAACCGTTACTTTGGGTAAAAATCTCCGAAGGAGATTACCGATTTTTTTTTTTTACTTTACACCCCTTTTGTAATGTGACAAGAGTGTCAACCTTCTTAACGGCTCACGGGGCAACGAGCTCGTTCGGGTGGGAGAACCTCTAGCCTTGATCTATTGGGCCAGAGTCACCTCCAGACCCTTCTCTTCTCTCTCCCTCTGGGAGCGCTCTTGTGTCTGGTTCTCCCTCCTCTTCTGCTTCTCGAGACACATTCAATGGATTCTGGTTGAATTCATGTGTCTCGCTCCTTGCGATACAAGAAGGGCACAAAAAGGTGCCTTCCTCATTCTCAGGCCTTACCGCTGGAGACTGCTCTCCTTGGACTACCTCCTGATGGCGATTGCAAGCAGCCACATTGTCCATTGTTGGGTCAAAGCTTGCATATTCCCATTGTTGTTCTTGGGCAAAATTTGCTTCTTGAGCTCCGAATGACTGCATCTCAAACCTATGCTCGGTACGAGGAGTCTGCCATGATGAATACTGTGTAGGATGGCCAGGGGCAGTGAACAGTGATGGGTTTTCTCCCCACTGCCACTTTCCAGATAGGAACAAGAGTTGTTCTGCTCGTATTGCTTCCTCAAAGATCTGAGGAAACCTTCGTTCACCTGATTGCAGTAAGAGAAGGCGTATATCTGGGTGAAAGGCACGAACATAGAAGAGGTGAGCTTGGGCATGCGTGGGTTGGATCTCCACTGGAATGCTCTTCCAACTTCTACAAAATTAGACATTGAAGTCCGTGATGCTCTCCAGAGGTGCTCTCATGATAGCGAATAGATCCATCAAAAGCTGGGAGGGATCTTGAGAGCCGTCGAATGTCTTGATCAAAGCTTCGGCTAAATCGCTCCATGAGCAGATGCTTTCATGCTCGAGTAATCTGAACCACCGCATCGCTTCTCCTTCCAGAGACATGACCAGAAGTCTAACCATGACATCTTCATGGATTATGTTGTGGAGGTTTGCCAATGCCGCAACGTCTTCAAGGTGCCTTTGGGCCATTCCTTTAGTGCCATCGTATTTCGCCAATGTATGCAAGGCTCCTCTAGGAATTTTATGATAACCTTGAAGATTCAGAGGGGAACGGGCATTCCAACTAGGGTAACGTGCTCCTTCCATTATAGCGGTGGCCTTGATTTCATGGGACATTTTCTTTCAACTTAAAGGCGCCTACGATGAAGGAATCTGGGCTTTCAGCTCAGCAGAGTCGCCAGGTGATTTTGATAGATGGGGGCAAGCCAGAGATTCACCAACTCAGACTTCCTTAAAACATGGGGATTTGTGTCATGAAGGCATGGATTTGGGTACTGGTCTTTACGACTTAGAGATTTTTGGGTAAACAGAGTCGCCAGATGCTATTAGTCTTTCAGTAATGAGGGCATCAGTCCTCACTACCACTAGTCAGGTGAGACTGACCAGGTCACATCGAGAACTGGTTAGAACTATTGGCCCCTATGTAGATGGGATTGTGCATTAAAATATGGGACCTTGACTGGTTATGGATCTTCCTAAGACAAATACAGTCGGTCCCACCGGGCGTGCTGAAATCTGTTGGTCATCAAATCCGCATAGGAAAGGATTTTGGTGTAAGTGTACGCGCCCTAGACCTGGACCAACATTGAAAGGCCGAGGGGAAGAGATGCCCCTCATGCCAATCTCCGGAGAAAGGCCGGCTCCTATGCTAAACTACTTGGGTGTTTGAAGACAAGAGTGCAGGAAAGAGATAAAAGGAGTAAGGGTTAGGAAAAGAAATAAAAAGGGGTAAGGGTTAGAGAAATAAATAAAAAGAGTAAGGGAAGAGAGATTGGTGATTTAAGGTGGGAGAGAACAGGAAGCACGATCGCTAACAAATAACTTGAATAGCAGCAAGGAACACCAAGAGTAAAACAAAAGAAATGTAATATCGACCTTCCTATGTATCCTCCCGAACGAGTTTCAGGACACTGTCCCCGATCGCACACCGGATGCAGAGTTCAACATCCAGCATATAAACGGAGAGAGATAGAAGAATCAAGCAAGGCAGGCAGCATAAAAGAAAGTCAATACAACACTTTTCTACTCCTATGTATCCTTCCGAACGAGTTTTAGGACACTGTCCCCAATCGCATACCGGACGCAGAGTTCAGCATCTCGATCTACAAACAGGAAGAGATAGAAGAATCAAGCACAGAAGGCAGCATAAAAGAGAAGAATTGAGCTCAAAGTCTCTTAGTATTAATCGTAGGACATCAAGTTACAACAACTTTCTAGCAGATAGTTCCCCCCACTTTTCCATTACAATGCCTGGGTTTTTATAGAGGACCCGGGCCTCTGAATCATAATTACATAGCAAAGAAGAGTACGCCCTCGAGCTCTAAAAATTTGGCCTTCCTCGGCTCTCGTGACTGAGCTTTCAAATCTGTTACCAAAACTGGCAACTGTGATCGGGTCAACCATGGAAAGGTGCATTGATGAGCCGTCTGGACGTCCTTGGTCTCCGGGTGCAGTGCTCGAGTGGCCGCCATGCTCGTCGGGTTCTCCATCATGGCTTGATACTTCACTTTTGATTGCCAAAAATGAGCAGCGGGCTTGCTGGGCACGAAAAATTGCATTTATGAGGCACTTGATCGCCTCGGGAAGATACCCGACTTGGAACGTGTGCCCGTGAAGCGCTTCGCTAAGTCTTCATCCACCACTTCGCTTCGCAATGGTTCTGGGCCGAAGCAAAACTCCTCTTTGATATGTACTTCGTAGGATTGAGCTTCGCAAAACTGCTTCGGGGGTGGGGAGCGCCGAAGCATATCTCCTTCGCAAAATGGTCTTCTTCGTCCTTGCCGCTTTGCTGACAAAACTGCTTCGCTGATGCCTTGGAGAAGTACTTCGCCGCGATCCTCTTCAAAATTGTGGTTCGGAGAGATTTCGGCCGAAACACATTCTTGCCTTCAAAATGCTTCGTTTCTCTTGGCTGCCAGAACTTTGGTTGAAAATGCTTTGGGCGAAAACTAGCCGAAGTGAATGCTTCGCTAGGTTTTCCGTCGAAGTGGAAATGGTTCGGGTGTGAGGAGGCCCGAAGTAGATGCTTCGACAACTTTCTGGCGAAGTAATCTTCGATGTTCCCTTGGATTCTGCTTCGCTGGTGCCTTGGCCGAAGTAGTTGTTGGAAATGTTTCGGGCCCGAAGCCCTTTTCGTCGGTCCTCTTGCATTTTTCTTCGGCAAAACTACTTCGCAAAAATTTTCACCCGAAGTAGTGTTGGAAATACTTCGGGTGCGAAGCAGTTTCATTTTCTTTGGCGAAGCTCTTTTCTCTAGTTTGTTCGGTAGCGAAGCTTTTTCTCTTTCTATTTTTTATACAAAGGGGTGGCTTTGAAAGCCAAAATTGCTGCAACTTTTCAAAGCAAAAACTTTACACAACACTATACAAAACTTGTTTCTTATCTACCCCTTGAGAAATGTGACAAAATTGTCAGCAGTTGCTTTATCATTTTATCTAGCAACTCTGTGCTCTTCTCAAATTTGAGATTTGTATTGGCCTCTTCCAGTTGTTTCCTCAATAAAACAATCTCCTCTTCTTGTTTGTAGCAAACAATCTCTTTCTCATTGATCTGTGACTAGAGAGTTTCTTCAATCCTTTTGGACTCTTCTACTTGTAGCTTTAGATCACTAAAAACTTTGTTAGATTCCTCTTCACATTTGCTACATACATCGACTTTATCATCCAGGTGTGACTTCAAGGCTTCTTCTATTTTCTTGGCTTTATGAATTTGTAAGAAGAGATATTCAATCTTATCCCCATATTCTTCCAACTTCTTGGATAGTCTTCTATTATTTTTCCTTTTTATATTCAACTCTTCAAGTGTAGCGATCAACTCACCTTCTAGATCTACTTCAGGCTCAAGGTTTTCATCACATACTTCAAAATTCACTTCTTCTATATTTTTTGGTTCAATTTTCTCTTCCACAGGAACTGAAACTAACTGATATGCCTTATTGGAGGAAGATCTATTCTTCTTACGCATTGCGTACTAATCCAAGATCAACCTTAGATGATTTAGCTTGATAAGGGAAACTTGCTCTGATACCAATTGTTAGTCTCACAATGACACTAAGAGGGGGGGTGAATCAGTGTAGCTCTTTAAAACTTAAATCTTCAACTCTTAAAGCCAAAACAATGAAAACTTAAAACCACATAAAGCAAATATAACAAGAGAGCATCACACAACACAAGATGTACCGAGGTTCACCAGTTTTGGCTACTCCTCAAAAATTGATTGTTTGGACTCCCATCCAAATCCAGCCTTTGCAAAGCAACAACTTTACAATCAATTTACCAGCACACACTGGAAGGAGCACCAACCCCTGATTTATCTGCACCAACAGAAAGGAGCACCAACCCCTGATTTACTAGCACCAACTAGAAGGAGCACCAACCCCTGATTTACCAGCACCAACTGGAAGGAGCACCAACCCTTGATTTACCAGCACCAATTGGAAGGAGCACCAACCCCTAATGCCAAGCACCAACTTGGACTTCGATTCTGAACTAGAAGATTGACATAAAAATGCCTTCACTTTTACAAGACCCTGACTGGTCTATTGCTTACTCAACATTGCTCACGCAACACACACCCTTCTCGCTCGCCTCTCGCTCACCTCTCGCTCCTCTCGCGCACTTCGCAAGATCAAATCCCCACTCTCTTTCGATGCTATTCACAAAATAATCCCCACCTAAATTCTCCAAGCAACACTCCTTTTATAACCATCCTTTCTCTTTGTAACTCCAGTTGTAACTCCTTTCATTTCTCATACGCCACTTGTCAATTGTAACGCCTTCTTTATGTAACTCCTTTTGTATATATAGAGTAGGCATTTCGTCAAACACGTTACATGCAAAGAATTGACACCATATTCTCCTACCATGACTGTTCGTCTTCTCGGTCATGACTATTCGTTTTCTCCTTTGTGCATGCATGCGTTTTGGTTCCCGAAAAAGCTTTTCGTTTCTATTTTGATGACTATTCATTTTCTCCTTCTTCGACTGTTCATTTTCTCCACATGGGCATGCGTCCGTTTCTTTCCATGACTGTTCGTCTTCTCCACATGGGCATGCATCCATTTCTTTCCACATGTAACGACCATCTTAAATGATTTCAAAACATTAAAGATTCCTTATGGGTCCACGTCACTATGTAGTCTTCAGTTTCACCATCCTGGTGTTCATGTCGCGATATCGCGACACTTTTGTTACTCTGCCTGCCTGCCTTTCTTGAGTCACGAAAATGCGACATGTCATGATATCGTGACACTTTTGTTACTCTGCCTGCCTAGCCTTTTCAAGTCGCAAAAATGCGACATGTCTCGATATCGTGACACTTTTGTTTCTCTGCCTGCTTGCCCTTTTTGAGTCGTAAAAATGCGACATGTCACGATATCGCGACACTTTTTCTTTCTCTGCCCTGCCCTTTTTGAGTTGCAAAAATGCGACATGTCGCGATATCGCGACACTTTTTCTCCTTGTGCTTTCTCTTTGCTTTGGCACCCAAAAATACATGTCGCGATATCGTGACACTTTTTCTCCTTGCTCTTTTTCTTTTCTTTTGTCGCGATATCATGACACTTCTGCCTTCTTACTTTCTCTCTCCTCCTTTAGTCGTGAAAATGCGACATGTCACGATATCGCGACACTTTTTCTCCTTTGCTCTTTCTCTTGCCTTCGGGTCATGAAAATACGACATGTCACGATATCGCGACACTTTTTCTCTCGGCTCTCTCTCTCTTGCAATATGTCATGAAATCGTGACACTTTTTCTTCCGTACAATCTCTCTTGCAATATGTCATGAAATCGTGACACTTTTTCTACTTGACTTTCTCTCTTGCAATATGTCGTGAAATCGTGACACTTTTTCTTCTTGTACATTTCTCTTCCAATATGTCATGAAATCGTGACACTTTTTCTTCTTGCTCTTTCTCTTCCAACATGTCGTGAAATCGTGACACTTTTTCTTCTTTGCTTTCTCTTCGAACATGTCACGAAATCGCGACACTTTTTCTAGCTTGCACTTTCTCTTCGAACATGTCGTAAAATTGTGATAGTTTTTCTTTCTTCTCAACATGACGCGATATCGTGACAGTTTTTCTTTCTTGCTCAACATGTCGTGATATCGTGATTGTTTTTCTTTCTTGCTCAACATGTCACGATATCGCGATAGTTTTTCTTTCTTGCTCAACATGTCGCAATATCACGACAGTTTTTCTTTCTTGCTCAATGTGTCACGATATCGCGATAGTTTTTCTTTCTTGCTCAACATGTCATGATATCGCGATAGTTTTCTTTCTTGCTCAACATGTCGTGATATCATGATAGTTTTTCTTTCTTGCTCAACATGTCATGATATCATGACAGTTTTTCTTTCTTGCTCAACATGTCGCGATATCGTGACAGTTTTCTTCCTTGTGATTTTCTTTTGATTTTTAGCATATGGGCCACTTCGATCTTTTGGAAAATCACTTGTACATACTCTGAAGAACCTCTAAACTCTTGTCCACTTGCATCAACCGATCTGTCTAATTGTGTTGACAACAATGACAATACTGTCGTTGCACCTTGCTCAACAATCTCCCCCTTTGGAATTGTTGGCAACACACGTGCAATTTCTTGTAATTCTTCTCCCCCTTTGACAATAATACCAAAGGGCTACTGTAGACTCCCCCTGAGTCCATGCACAACATTCTTAGGCACAAATTATTACAGTTAGCAAAAATTACAAACATGAGCAAAAAGATAATCAAATATATAAATGCTCCCCCTAAGAATGTGGTCTCGATAGCTAGTCAATTCTTGGGAAGCGTGACCACTCCCAATTTATTGCGAAGGTACTCAAAGACTTCCTTGGGCAATGGTTTTGTGAAGATATCCGCTACTTGCTCTGTTGTTGGAACAAAATCCAACTTAACCTCACCTTCCACAACTTTCTCTTGCGTACAACACGTTGTCGCTACAATATATTCTGCCTCTGCTATGGATAAGGAAACTGACTCTTGTTTCTTACTGTTCCACGCGACCAACCTATCTCCAAGATAGAATGCACCTCCATTGGTACTCTTTCTGTCATAAAGTCTTCTTGGATAAGCACTCTAATCTCTACTCATCATATTATAATTCTTGTTGTACCTTGCTTTTACTTATTTAGTATAGTATGATCAACACTCAACTTTCAGCTATGCAAAAGTTACTCCCAAATCAAAAGTGATCGACTCTCCAGGCAGCCTGCGCGTGATTTCTTCAGCCTTTTGACTGCCACCTCCTTCGTGACTGACGACTTTGCCTCGCATCCATTGTGCAGCTCAATGTCTCTGGTTTCTAACGGCTGCCATGAATGTTTTCATCGCCTGCGTAGGTATTGACAGTGGACCGTTACATCTAGCATTGGAGCCTCAATCTGCACGTAGTCATCAACACTCGGTATTCTGCTTCTTGCTAGGGCATATGTCAGGGCTACTCAATGTCTTAGGCGAACATTCTTCATGCGATTCCAGGGAGCATTTCTCCTCGCTGCGATCAAGGGATTCCTCGGGCAATATCTCGCATTTCTCAAATAATGCAAGACTTTCTTAGGTGCATAGGCATCTTGTCCTCCTTGGCGCTTCACCACCTGGGCGCTATTCTCTCAACGTCTCTGCCTTGCATGTGCCACTTGGCACTCTTGACGAACTGGGTGCTAGTGCCACTGTTTGCTTTGACTCTGGCATCTCTTTGATAATGGCTACTTCTTTAGAGAAAATTGATGCTCTCTTATACCAAACGATGTGTTGTATTTTTGGTTAAGAACCTCACGCCTTCCACCTACACGTTGGCAGTAATTTTCATAACGATCATGAAGAGCTTTACCATAGTCCTCCCTCGATATTGGTAGATGAATTGAGACATACTCACAACACGGATTCTATTTTATCTACAGATTGGGAATGTTACAGGCTTCAAAACCAGCACCTGCCAGCTTATGCTTCCATGACACGTCGACCTGTGTTGCATGTTCTATCTCAGATAACGCCTATCGACTGTTGCATCGAAAACCTAGTTGTTCACCATGTTGTTCTGCTGAAGCACATCAGTTTGACACTATCTCCACAAACATCTACATGAACTGAAACACATTTTGACAACTATACGACAACTCCCCCCGACTACTTGCCTTTCATCCTCAAGATAACCAAACAACATAGGAGCATTAAAATAAAACTTTAAGATTGCTCCCCCTGAGGATGTGCTACCTGGAGCTGCTTAGTGCAATAGAGGAGTAGTCTCCTTCAGTCCAAGGAGACACGATTTCCTCTCTTCTTTCTTTCTCCAAACTTTCTTGAACTTGGGCTTGAGTTTTTCAACTGCATCCCTATTTTGAACCTTTTCGTGAACTTGAACATTTCTCTTGGGTGGTTGTCTCTTGTGCATCCTTGATGGATGATTATTTTCCTTTCTTTGATGCACATGATTTCTTCCCTGTCTGTGTTGCATTCTTTGTGTCTGATGAAATCTATTGTCTTGCCTTAGATTAGATACAAAAGTTCTTGGACAAAACCTTGCTATGTGCCCATGACCATTACATTTAAAACATTGCACATGGTGTTCAACCGGAATAACAGATGTATTTCTACCAGCATAACTCTTTGATCTATTATTCAATCCACAATAAATTGCCTTGTGACCATAATGGTTGCATCTAAAACAATAGCCATTAAAAGCATTATTATGAATAAAGTGAGAGTGATAGAACCTCTTTTGTTGTGGTTGCTTTGCTGTAGATCTCCTTTGAGATTTTCTTCCTTTTGAAGATTCAGCTTCAAGCTTTTCTTGCTTTGATCCTTCAGTAGTGGACTTCTTCTTCTCTATAGATTTAGAAGATGAAGGTTGTTCAACTTCACATCCAAGACCAAGCTTACACATGGGGCTTCTTTGTTGCCTTATCATTTTATCTAGCAACTCTGTGCTCTTCTCAAATTTGAGATTTGTATTGGCCTCTTCTAGTTGTTTCCTCAATAAAACAATCTCCTCTTCTTGTTTGCAGCAAACAATCTCTTTCTCATTGATCTATGACCTGAGAGTTTCTTCAATCCTTTTGGACTCTTCTACTTGCAGCTTTAGATCACTAAAAACTTTGTTAGATTCCTCTTCACGTTTGCTACATACATCGACTTTATCATCCAGGTGTGACTTCAAGGCTTCTTCTATTTTCTTGGCTTTATGAATTTGTAAGAAGAGATCTTCGATCTTATCCCCATATTCTTCCAACTTCTTGGATAGTCTTCTGTTCTTTTTCCTTTCTATATTCAACTCTTCAAGTGCAGCGATCAACTCACCTTCTAGATCTACTTCAAGCTCAAGGTTTTCATCACATACTTCAGAATTCACTTCTTCTATCTTTTCTAGTTCAATTTTCTCTTCCACAGGAACTGAAACTGACTGAGATGCCTTATTGGAGGAGGATCTATTCTTCTTACCCATTGCGTACTAATCCAAGATCAACCCTAGCTGATTTAGCCTGACAAGGGAAACTTGCTCTGATACCAATTGTTAGTCTCACAATGACACTGAGAGGGGGGGTGAATCAGTGTAGCTCTTTAAAACTTAAATCTTCAACTCTTAAAGCCAAAACAATGAAAACTTAAAACCACATAAAGCAAATATAACAAGAGAGCATCACACAACACAAGATGTACCGAGGTTCACCAATTTTGGCTACTCCTCAAAAATTGACTGTTTGGACTCCCATCCAAATCCAGCCTTTGCAAAGCAACAACTTTACAATCAATTTACCAGCACACATTGGAAGGAGCACCAACCCCTGATTTATCTGCACCAACAGAAAGGAGCACCAACCCCTGATTTACCAGCACCAACTGGAAGGAGCACCAACCCTTGATTTACCAGCACCAACTGGAAGGAGCACCAACCCCTAATGCCAAGCACCAACTTGGACTTCGATTCTAAACTAGAAGATTGACATAAAAATGCCTTCACTTTTACAAGACCCTGACTGGTCTATTGCTTACTCAACATTGCTCATGCAACACACACCCTTCTCGCTCACCTCTCGCGCTCCTCTCGTGCTCCTCTCGCACACTTCGCAAGATCAAATCCACCACTCTCTTTCGGTGCTATTCACAAAATAATCCACACTTAAATTCTCCAAGCAGCACTCCTTTTATAACCATCCTTTCTCTTTGTAACTCCAGTTGTAACTCCTTCTTCATATTCTCATACGCCACTTGTCAATTGTAACGCCTTCTTTATGTAACTCCTTTTGTATATATAGAGTAGGCATTTCGTCAAACACGTTACATGCAAAGAATTGACACCATATTCTCCTACCATGATTGTTCGTCTTCTCGGTCATGATTGTTCGTTTTCTCCTTTGTGCATGCATGCTTTTTGGTTCTCGAAAAAGCTTTTCGTTTCTATTTTGATGACTGTTCATTTTCTCCTTCTTCGACTGTTCATTTTCTCCACATGGGCATGCATCCATTTCTTTCCATGACTGTTCGTCTTCTCCACATGGGCATGCGTCCATTTCTTTCCACGTGTAACGACCATCTTAAATGATTTCAAAACATTAAATATTCCTTATGGGTCCACGTCACTATGTAGTCTTCAGTTTCACCATCCTGGTGTTCATGTCACGATATCGTGACACTTTTGTTACTCTGCCTGCCTCCTTTTTGAGTCATGAAAATGTGACATGTCGTGATATCGTGACACTTTTGTTACTCTGCCTGCCTGCCCTTCTTGAGTCATGAAAATGCGACATGTCGCGATATCACGACACTTTTGTTACTCTGCCTGCCTGCCCTTTTTGAGTCACGAAAATGCGACATGTCGCATATCGTGACACTTTTGCTTTCTCTCTTTGCCCTTTTTGAGTCATGAAAATGTGACATGTCACGATATCGTGACACTTTTTCTCCTTGTGCTTTCTCTTTGCTTTGGTCCCCGAAAATACAACATGTCGCGATATCGCGACACTTTTTCTCCTTGTATTTTTCTTTGCTTTTGTCGCGATATCGCGACACTTCTTTCTTACTTTCTCTCTCCTCCTTTAGTCGCGATAATGTGACATGTCGCGATATCACGACACTTTTTCTCCTTTGCTCTTTCTCTTGCCTTTGGGTCACGAAAATGCGACATGTCGCGATATCGTGACACTTTTTCTCTCGGACTCTCTCTCTTGCAATATGTCATGAAATCGTGACACTTTTTCTTCCATACAATCTCTCTTGCAATATGTCGCGAAATCATGATACTTTTTCTACTTGCCTTTTTCTCTTCCAACATGTCGTAAAATCGTGACACTTTTTCCTACTTGCGCTTTCTCTTCGAACATGTCGCGAAATCATGACACTTTTTCTTGCTTGCGCTTTCTCTTCGAACATGTCACGAAATCGCGACACTTTTTCTTGCTTGCACTTTCTCTTCGAACATGTCGCGAAATCATGACAGTTTTTCTTGCTTGTGCTTTCTCTTCGAACATGTCACGAAATCACGACAGTTTTTCTTTCTTCTCAACATGTCACGATATCGTGATAGTTTTTCTTTCTTGCTCAACATGTCATGATATCGCGACAATTTTTCTTTCTTGCTCAACATGTCGCGATATCGTGACAGTTTTTCTTTCTTGCTCAACATGTCGCGATATCGTGATAGTTTTTCTTTCTTGCTCAACATGTCGCGATATCACGACAGTTTTTCTTTCTTGCTCAACATGTCGCGATATCGCGACAGTTTTTCTTTCTTGCTCAACATGTCATGATATCGTGACAGTTTTCTTCCTTGTGATTTTCTTTTGATTTTTAGCATATGGGCCACTTCGATCTTTTGGAAAATCACTGTACATACTCTGAAGAACCTCTTAACTCCTGTCCACTACATCAACCGATCTGTATGACTATGTTGACAACAATGACAATACTGTTGCTGCACCTTGCTCAACACTTTGTTCTGACTGGTTGAATTCACAAGGTCGTATCTCCCTTTTGTATCAATAGTATTTATTGAAAATAGATACTGTGTCAATAGTAGGTGTCAACTTGTGAGGAGTGTTTATGTGTTATATAGTGAAGTGTGAAAGGTGTCAAGTGTGAAAGTGAAGGGTCATAAGTGAGAGGTGTCAAGTGTGGAAATGAAGAGTCATGAGAGATGTGTCAAGATGTGAAGTAAAAGGTTATGTAATCATTAGAATCTTTTTCATAATGTGAGGCATGTGAAAGGTTGCATCTCTCATGATTTTGAGGAGAGCAATAGTTAGGAGTATAGAAGAGTTTATTATGTAAAGTTTTATATTGGAGATAAAGCTCCATGCTATGTAACATAGTAATAAAATAAATGTGAGAATGAAATACAGAGTATTTTTTTGTGCAATACTTATGTTACTATTGAATGTGATTTTATGTGTGATTATTTGATCTCTATGATATTGGTAGGAACCAAAGTTCCTAGCAGATGGATTGATTATAGAATGAATGAATCAAATGCAAATGAATGAAAAATGAAAGAATCACTTTTTTGAATTTGAATCACTTTTTACACTGGAGGCAAAAACCAACCAATGGATCAAATAAATTATATATTTGTTCTTTGATGGATGCTTGAAGACACCCATGGAAATGCATATATATATCTACCTAAGGTTGTGATGTGAAAGGACACGTTGGTCCATAATTAAATGAATGAATTAAATAATAGGAATAGTTAGGATTAGAATCCTAACATGCCACCCTCCTTAAAAAGAGCTTTGTCCTCAAAGAGAAAAATGAGGAAATTGTTGTTGGATATGATGAAGTGTTTCCCATGTAGCATCTTTGAAAGGTAGGCCTCTCCATTGAATCAAAAGCTTAGTGATAGTGCGATGTCAAATTTGGTGAGTGCAACGATCTAGGATAGCTTTAGGTTCAACCATGAGTGCTCCATCTTCTGTGAACTCAGGGAGTTGAGTTTGTGTAGTGATGTGTGCACCAACTACTGGTTTAAGGTAGGAGACATGGAACACGGGATGAATTTTGGAGGATTCTGGTAACTCAAGTTTATAAGCAATGGGCCCAATGCGTTGTAGAACTTTATAAGGTCCATAAAATTTGGGAGCTAACTTTTGAGAACCCTTGAGTTTTAGAGAAGTTTGATGATAAGGTTGAAGATGAAGGAATACCATATCTCCTTCTTGAAAAACTTGCTCGATTCGATGTTGGTCCGCTTGCTGCTTCATACGATGTTGTGCGGTGTGTAAATTATCTTTGAGAAGGTGAAGAATATCATCTCGAGTAGAAAGTTCCATCTCCACTATTGGCACATTTGTACTTCTTGGAATATAAGAGGTAAGGGATGGTGGTGTTTGGCCATATAAATCTTCATATGGAGTCATCTTAATGGTGGTGTGATATGAGGTGTTATACCACCATTCGGCTAAAGGGATCCATTTAACCCAATGAAGGGGTTGAGTAGAAATAAAACAATGTAGGTAGGTTTCCAAACATTTATTAACAACTTTGGTTTGACCATCCATTTGGGGATGGTAAGCGAAACTCATACGAAGTTGAGTGCCCTGGAGTTTAAACAATTCTCTCCAAAAATTGCTAGTGAAGGTGGGATCACGATCACTAACTATAGTGGAAGGCATGCCATGTAATTTAAATATATTATCAAGAAAAATTTGGGTGATGGTACTAGTTGTATAAGGGTGGGCCACAGGGCAAAAATGAGCATATTTAGATAAGCGATCCACCACAACTAGAATAGTAGTTTTACCGGAAGATTTTGGAAGGCCTTCAATAAAATCCATGGAAATATCAGCCCATGTTTTAGTTGGAATGGGAAGAGGTTGAAGAAGACCCGGAGTACCCATTGTCTCTCCTTTTTGTCTTTGGTAGGTCTCACATTCATTCACGAATTTCTTGATATCATTTTTCATCCCTACCCAATAAAAATATCTAGCCACTCTTTTATAAGTTTTGAGGAATCCAGAGTGTCCTGCAATGGGTGTGGCATGTAACTCATGGAGAAGTTTTGCACGATATGAGGATGTGGGGGATAGGACAATACACCCTTTGTACCTAAGTATGTTATCTCTCCAAGAGTAGTGGGGCTTACTAGTGGAGTCTTGTTGAAGTTGTTGAATTAATGTGTGCGTGGTAGGATCATTAAACCATTCCTCATTGACTTGGTCTATCCATTTGGGAATAGGAGAGGAAAGGGCATGTAATTGGGGTATTTCTTCAAACTTTCATGAAAGGGCATCAGCAACCATGTTATCTTTCCCTTTTTTATATATGATCTCATAATCATATCCTAGTAGTTTAGTAACCCACTTTTGTTGCTCTGGAGTGGTTATGCGCTGCTCAAGAAGGTACTTTAAACTATGGTGGTCAGTGAGAATAATGAAACGTTGGCCGATAAGGTAAGGTCTCCAATGTTGAATAGCATGAACAATGGCTAACATCTCTTTTTCATATGTGGAGCGGGCCAAATTCTTTTTAGAAAATGCCTTGCTAGTAAAAGCCAAGGGTCTTTCATTTTGCATGAGCACTGCTCCTATTCCCACTCCTAAAGCATCGCTCTCAATAATAAATGGTTGGAAAAAATCTGGCATGGCTAAGATAGGGGTGGTACACATTGCATTTTTTAAAGCGATAAAGGCATCATCAGCCTTTGAAGACCAAAGAAAAGCATTCTTCTTGAGTAGTGTTGTTAAGGGGGCTACAATTTTGCCATAATTTTTGACAAATTTGTGATAGTATCCTGTTAGTCCTAAAAAACCATGCAAGCCTTTCAAGGTTTTTGGGATAGGCCAATTTTTCACATCTTCAATCTTGCGGGGATCCACTTTAACTCCTTTAGAGACAATATGTCCGAGATATTCAATTTCTTGTTTTTCGAAGGAACATTTTGATCTTTTGGCATATAATTGGTTGTCCTCCAAGGTTTTCAATGCTTGGTCTATATGGCGTAAGTGATCTTCCCATGTTTTACTATAAATCAAAATGTCATCAAAGAAAACTAAAATAAACTTTTGAAGGAAAGGGTGGAATACCTTGTTCATTAGACTTTGAAATGTAGAAGGGGTGTTGGTAAGGCCAAATGGCATAACCATGAATTCATAATGCCCTTCATGAGTGTGAAAGGTAGTTTTTGGAATATCACTTTCCTTAACTCGAATTTGATGGTAGCCTGATCGTAAATCTAATTTTGAGAAGTATGTAGCCCCATGAAGTTCATCTAATAATTCATCGATGATGGGGATAGGAAATTTATCTTTGATGGTTAGTTTGTTAAGGGCATGGAAGTCAACACATAGGCGCCATGACCCATCCTTATTTCAAACTAATATAATAGGAGAAGAGTAAGGACTCACACTAGGTCTAATAACCCCTACTTTAAGTAGTTCTTGTACTAGTTTTTCTATTTCTATCTTTTGTAGATATGGGTATCGGTAAGGCCGAATATTAGGGGGTTGGTACCCTGGAAGAAGTTGAATGGTATGATCATGGCTTCATTGAGGAGGTAATCCTTTTGGTTCATTGAATACTTTATCATGGCATTCTAGGAGTTGTTGTAGTTCAGGTGCCATTGGTTGTTCTTCATTGGTGGGTTGAATGGAAAATAGTTGTGCGATCATACCTTTACCTCCTTTGCGAATAATTTTTTCCATTCTATGGGAACTTACGATTTGTGAAGGGCCTGATTTTAATCCTTTAATAGTATATGTTTGGTCCTTTTGTGTGAATTTCATCCATAAGTCTTCAAAGTCCCATTGGATTATGTCGAGTGTTCATAGCCATTGCACTCCTAAAATGATGTCACATCCCCCTAAGGGTAGTACATACATGTCCCCTTTCATATTATAATCACCCATAGTGAGTTTAATATTTTGGCACTTTCCCTTACACGCAATCCTTCCTCCATTTCCAATCATGACTTCAAAATTATTGCAAGGATGTATAAAGCAGTTAGCTTGTTTTGCCACCCTTGGGTCAATAAAATTATGTGTGTTGCTAGAGTCTAGAAGCACAATAAGGTTTTGTTTTTTAAAGTATCCCTTAACTTTCATAGTTTGTGGGGCAAAAAATCCTATGAGGGCATTAAAAGAAATTTTTGTTTTATCCTCGTTATTTTCTTCCTGGATATCCATCACTACTTCCACTTCAATATTATCCTCTTCTTTTGGAGTACAATTCTCAATCGTATCCAAAATATATAATTTTGGTGTAATGCATTTGTGATTAGGGATGAATTTCTCATCACAATGAAAGCAAAGGCCCTTTTCTCTTCTTTCCTTCATTTCCTCAGGGCTAATTCGTTTAATTGGCAAGACTCTATTTAGTTTTGGGATGGTGTAAGTGTTTTGTGGTTTCCCTATTGATAGTCTTCCTATTCGGTGTTGGTTATTGATATTTTCTTCCACCATCTAGGCTAACGCAACAGTGTGCATCATGTTGGTAGGATTGAGCATTTGTACTTCTAATCGAATTTCTTCCTTTAGGCCACTAATGAAGCAACTTTGGAAGAATGATGCATCTAGTCCTGATGTAAGATTTGCCAATTTCTTGAACTGAGCTTGGTACTCTCGTACTATCGTGGTTTGACGGAGTTTGGTAAGAGCCCCTGTGAAATCTTCAAATTTTCTTGGGCCGAATCGTACCATTAGATTTTTTGTAAATTTTGTCCATGTAGGGGTGCCATTTGTCTTTTCGTACCATTGGTACCATTGAGTAGTGATTCGTTCCAGGTGGAAGGATGCAATGCAAACCTTTTGGACCTCAGGGATTTGATAGAGGGAGAAATATTGGTCCACTCGATAGATCCAATTTGTGGGGTCACCTCCTTCAAATTTTGGAAAGTCCAATTTAGTGGTTCGAGGTAGGATTGATGTTTGTGGTCCCCCGAGTAATGCTTGTTGTGTTGGTGCTACGATAGGTTGGCTGACTTGGATTAATGCCAAGTTTTGTTGTACCATATCGACGGAGTGGTTGGTGGCACCAATTTTTAAGTCTAGTTTTACTATCTTGTTTTCATGGTCATCCTTCCATAGGCAAAAATCCTCCTTTGTCATGATTTTCTTTTCAAAATCGTCCTTCCATTTATTCAATTCTTGCATGACTTCCTTCATAGCTTCCTTCATAGGGTCTTGTGATCGCCTCCCATCAGCCATTGTGGTGTGGTTTTGGGAATTGCAAGTTTTCTTTTATCTCTAATTTTATGGCACTTAATAATTGATTTGGTCAAAATTTGTCAAATGTTGACAAAAATTAAAAAATTTTGCAATATTTTTGTCAATAATTGATAAAAATTATCAAATTTTCTTGATAAAATTAAAAATTATTGCAAAAATAAAAATTTGGTTATTTTTGTTTTGAACTATCTCCTTCTATGTTTTTCAATTTGATAGAATGGTCAAATTAAATTTGAATTTTTGAATTTGCTCGATAGATAATTTTTGAATTTTGAATTTTTTTTGTGTTCAACGACTAGCTCGAGGGTGGTAATATGAACAAGCGATGACACAGTGATGGGGAGGAGTAGGTGGAGTGGAGGGCTAAGCAGTGGGGATGCGATAGGAAGTAATGGTAGAGCAGAATGGTTAGTGGAGGCATGAAATTTAAGGTAAGAGTCAGAGAGCATGAAAAACCATAAAAAATGTGACAAGTGGTGATCGAATCAATTGGGTTCCAAGTCAAATGGGGTGATGACAAGGCTTCGTATACACGAGATTCTAAGGGAGCATTACCAAAAGTCACGTTAAGTTATGTGTATCATGCATTATTTAAACACGTGAAACACCCTCGTATATTAGATGTGGGGCTAAAAGTTCCCTCCAATATTCTCCTCGTCACTTTCTTCAACCTCAGAGTTCATCGCCGACGCTGGAATTTTTTTTAAAACCTATATAATTTTTTGCTGAAGTTCTTGTGTTGTCACTGGAAACATCTCAGACAGTGTTCAGATTGATTTTTTTTTATACGATCTTCGAGGTTTCCTTCGATCTGATTCCTGGTATGATGATAAAATAAATTGTGATGTTCCCTTGAGGACTTAGGATTTGAATTTTTAGCACTATTTCCACTTGTTAATGCCTCTACAACTATTTTTGACCTGCGCTATTTTCATCTACTGGCAGTGTTTGAATACATCGCCTTGCTAAATGAAACTATGTGATATATGTTGAAATGTGATGAAACTTTTATTGGGTGAATGGTGGTGATATGGTTGTTTACAATTGTGATACACGTTAATGATAAGTGATGTAGTTGAGCAACCAAGAATAGTGATTAACGCAGTGGGATAGAATTTTTTTGTGAAAATGTGTATGAATGGCCCTACGAATTTTGCTCTGATACCATATGGTAGGAACCATATTTCCTAGCAACTTGATTTATTATGAAATGAATGAATCAAATGCAAATGAATGAAAAATGAAAGAATCACTGTTTAAATTTGAATCACTTTTTACACTGGAGGTAAAGACCAACCAATGGATAATAAATTATATAATTGTTCTTCGATGGATGCTTGAAGACACCCATGGAAATGCATATAAATATCTACCTAAGGTTGTGATGTGAAAGGACACGTTGGTCCATAATTAAATAAATGAGTGGTTAGGATTAGAGTCCTAACAGATATATTTAGGCATATTTTTCCATCAGCAATATCGAATCCACCTTGGTGAAAGCCATTATGTTGGTGAGAGATTACTGGATGAGTGAATTTGAAGGAGATATTTGAGTTAGGATTGCTGGAGAGAAGATATTGGAAGGAGATATTGTTGCAAAGATATTACTGAGGATGCAAATATTTTGAGAATATGACTTGGAGGAGCACAAAGTGAGATTTTTGGGTGCATTATGGAGAAGATATATTGATGATTTGAGATGAAGAATTGGTGGAGAAGATACTAGAACTATGGAATAGTGGAGGAGATATATGTAGAAGCCATAAGTACAATGACTTGAAAATCTTGAGATGAGAGAATTTACTATTATATGCTAGACATGTTGGAAAGAACAAGTGATACAAGATTAAGAGAGAATTTTGGAACATTGGAAGACGTGTTGGATGACTTGGGATTGTAGACATGTGAATCCAAGGAGTGAAGCTACTGGAGAGAAGCTAAAAGTGTAGGCAAGTTGGAGATATCTTTTGAGGAAGAGTGAAGATACTAAATGTGAAGCTAAGAGCATAAGCAATATGTAGACATAAATTTGAGAGCACATGCAAGGAAATAAAGTTTCTAGAGAATAAGTTGAGTTACTATTGAAATATTGGAGGAAGTATTCACCAAAACTTTCTCATGAAAACCTTAGCAAGAAGAGGAATTGACTATTTTTGTCACACATTTGTTGAATCTTTAAAATACTCGATATAGTGATTGCATTATAGAGCCATTTTAGGAGTTGCTTGATTGAGAAAAATATTTGTTTGATAAGTTGCAACAATAAGAGCTATTTAAGGTGAGACTTTTTTGGATTATTTGGTTGAATTACTTTACGAGCACACATTTGATTATTTGTTGGGAGTTATAAGGCATGTATTTAATTATTAAATTAATTTTAGAGATATAAGAGGACGGTTTAAGACTAAAGTGAATGAAGTAATCAATTAATTGGAATTAATTAATTAAAGGAGAAATTTGGAATTGGGAAATTAAAAAATCAATTTGGGAGACATAAGAGATTAGAGATTTGAATTTGAAAATTGATGAATGATTTGATAATTTATTAATGAAAAGTTTGTTTTAAAGAAGGAATAAATTAATGAATAGGAGATATAAGGAAATTAAATGCTTTAAATTTAAATTGAATATTGAGGAAATAGGAGTTTGGATTAAATTTAAATTTGAAATTAAAACTTTGGGAGTTATAAGGAGTGAAAAGTAAATTTGAAGAATTGATTGATTGTTTACTTTGAAGCAAAAGAAAAAGATATTTAAAATTTACTTAATGGAAATTGAGAAAGGAAAGAAGAAAAATTCATCAAAGAAAACTAAAGATAAAGAAAGGACACCAAGAGATCATTTGAAAAATATCATTGAAGTTGGAAACAATGGATTGCCAAAATCAATGGAATATCTACAACTTATTTACAAGAGAACTACAGATAAAATGTGTTTAATACTTCAACATTGTTTAAATTGGATTCTCAAGAATAATAATAAAAATACATATAGGGCTATGATTATTAAGAAAAAAATACAAGAACTAAGGGACAAAAAAATAATGAAACATGCATATAATCTGCATCAAAGGAAAAACAAAAAAATATTTCAAAAACATGTGCAATGTATAAGAAATGTAATCGTTGCAATAGATTTGAACATGAAGAAGAATAATATTAGAATCTTTGTCCTTGTAAGTTCTATGGAAGAAATAATCATCCTCAAGAATTTTTTAAAACAAGGATAAAGATTTTAATAGATGGAAATAATTATTTATTATGATATCTGATAAAATTCTTTAAAAATTTATCTCTAGAATAATTCCATAAGCTATTAGAGTCACTATCAAAGTAGGAGCAAAATTGTCCATTTCAAGGAAAAATGGAGTAGGGATAGCATTATAAATAAATTAAAAAAATGAATACAAGAAGAATATCAAAGACAGAGATTGAAGGCAAAGGCTTCCAACCAAATAATCTAATATGAGGGGGCATTGGTGATATTAAATTATTTGGGATCATTAAGTACTATTGTAAATATTATATTAGGAGTGTGTTTAATATTTGTGTCATTAGTAGGTGTCAAGTTGTGAGGAATGTTTATGTGTTATATAATAAAGTGTGAAAGGTGTCAAGTGTGAAAGTGAAGAGTCATAAGTGATAGGTGTCAAGTGTGAAAGTGGAGTCATATGTGATGTGTCAATATGTGAAGTAGGAGGTTATGTAACCATGTTAAGTTTTGCCATAATTTGAGGCATGTGAAATATTTCATCTCTCGTGAGTTTGAGGAGCGCAATAGTCAAGAGTTTTGAAGAGTTTATTATGTAAAACTATATATTAGAGATAAATATCCATGCTATATAACAAAGTAATAAAATAAATGTAAGAAAGTAGATTTATGAAGGTAATAGAGTATTTTATTGTGCAATACTTATGTTACTATTGAATGTAATTTTATGTATGATTATTTTGATCATGGAGAAATTTACCTATGATATCTTTAGGCATATTTGCAAACAAAAATGTCAATATCCCCAAAATATTTCCAGATAGTAGGACTAGGGGTTAATATTCAAATTCCTTCCCCAATGATATCAACATAAACAAGAATAATACTATTAGAAGAAGCATTGCATTTATTTTTAATATGTATAATCAAAATAAAGTAGATGGAGAGACACTTTGGTGATTTGAACAAAACTATAGGATTTTCTTAGTATTGGCCTAGGTAGGGTTTTGAGTGATCTTGGGTAATTAGAATATGGTCCCTAGCCTTAGTGGACCAACAAATAGCACTAGCACCATGGAAGGGATTGCATGTGAAGATGGCTCCTCTCAAACATCCAAAAAAAATTTGTTTTGAAGGTGGTACATGAGGTAACCCTCTTTCCCCTTATGTAGTTCATCCTTTACCTGATTTAGACAATGCATGTAAATGGTTAGTCATTTACCCTAGTTGGGTATTTTTTGGATTGTATCCCCAATGAATCCTCCCTTTGGGCTCGGGTCAATGCAGCCTAGACTCCTCATGGAGTCAACTTAGAAATGATTCAAAACCTTATGAAGGGCTTTTTCCTATTTTAGTTTGTAGAATCTATCCATTCTAAGGTGAATTGCGAGCATGGACCATGGTACATGTGGATCTCACTACTTGTCTATTCAACATGGACCTATTATTTTTCTATTTTTGAAGAAATAATTACCAAAGTACCTATGTGGGTTGAATTTTGTAGGCTCCCTCTTCTCCTTTGGCCCTTATTGAACCACATAGTGGCTTTATAGGTTGAGTAATTATTGTTAAGGTAGACAAAACTTTCCATGCATTCCTATAAAAGTATATATGTGTCAAATTTGATATCTCTTGGGACCTCAAGGAAACCATTGAGATCCAAGTTGGTGAGTTCAAGATCTCATAATGGGTCTTGTACAATAACTTTTCCAACCTATGATTTTTATGTCAGTCATTTGAGCACAAGGTCAAATATTATCCCTTGATTCCACATAGTAAGGATAATTAGAGCCCTACCACACCAAGTGTGCTAGCTACTTAGCCCAAATAGGATGGATGGTCCACCATGGGTGGGTGTAAAAATGTACAATCTATTATATCTAAAGGCTCATAGCCAAAAACAACATAGACAACTATATCCAAGCTAGTGGAGAAGATGAAAGAAAAAGACAAGGCTAGCCCCATTCCAACATAAAGTAATAGCAAAAAGGATTCATAGCCCCAACATGTTCACACCTCAAGGGTAGAAACTATGATTGCTTCTCAATTTGGATATTTGACCAATCATTCCACACACTCCCCCACAAAAAGTGCACAATGCAATTATTAAAGTTTGTTAGAATTTTCTAAATATGAGAATCTTGTGTCTATAATAAGTGAAGGTTTTAGATTTTTTTTTTGTCCTTGGTATGTCATGCCATCTGGTCAAACAATTTTTTCTTGTATAGCAACCATGAATCAGGTTGAGGTGGCATTGCTACCTTTGTGGAAACGTGATGGTGGTTCCATATAATAGACCATGATTGAAACCTTGATAACAAAACACTTTGGGCCACATTCAAAATTAAAACCATGCATTGGGAGTTATAAATATGTATGCCTCCAATGATGCCATAGAAGGGACCCATATTTGGCTTTGCATTGTATATTTTCTACCGTCTACCACATGGGTCATGTATGGTGACTTCAATATGATTGAAGATACCTACAACAAGCAAGGTGGGTACTACATGCTCTAGGTAGCTATTGAAAGGGTTGGTTAGTTCTATATGCACTAAAAATTAATGTTTTATGATCCCAATATGGTTTGACACCAGCCACACCATCCTTGGTACATGCGATCCAATTTGTCTGTTGGATATAATAGGAGATTAAAATGTCTTGATTAAGTGATGTTAGGGAAACTCACCTTTAATTTTGGAAAATTTTTTGGTCTCCTTGTGGAAATTCTCCCCAAGGTCATCCACTTAGACCACTCCCCTAGAAGATTTCACATTGAATGGTATAATAGTGGGTAGGCTACATTAAGTAGCCAGTTCTACTTCAATACATCATGGCTTTTCCATACACCCTCTCTGGCCCACATTCACCATGTGTGGAACTTAGTTCCATGTATGTAGAAAAAGGACAACTAAATTGAGTGGTGGAAGAATGCAATTGAACGTGTCATGAAATTTCTATGCACTTACGATTACCAAATTGATATTTTTTATTTTTGGTCCTATGAAGCTACCTTTTCCAAGCTAAAAAAATCCACATAGCATTACAAGCCCAACCTTACTCCATATCTATCCAATTGAAGGTGGAAAAGTTGTGGTATCTGTAATAGGTTACAGATACCTATGTAGCTTGGGGAGAGTAACTAAAGGTAAAAATTCACTGGATCAATTGGTGATACTGAGTTTCCAAAGATTTTTTTCTTTAGATTAGAGGCCATGAATTGGCTCAAAAAATCAAGTCCATTCAAGAGGGATAACAATTTTTTTTAGACCTCCTAGACATTGTGCAAGAAAGTTTTTGACACTACAAACAAGTGTTCAGAACACAAGATCCCTCCCTTGCTCAAGACCTTGCTCTACAACATTATTTGAGAGTGGCCTCCTACCAACTATCTTCATCTCAAGAAGCTGTTTATGAAAATATTCTATCATAGAATGAGCTTAAAGTGATAATATTTTCTATGGCCAATAACAAATATCTTGGTATAAAAAACTTCCCCTATAAATTCTACAATTCCCTTTGGGACATGATGAAACCAAATCTAAATAAAGTCTACTTGGAATATCTCAAGATGAATTCCTTGAGTTAGCTAATCAATAGGGACAATATCAAGCTCATACCCAAAGTTGAATATCCAAAGGATATCTACAAAGATCATTTCTAAAGCCCTTTCTATCCATCTGTGAGACCTATTGCCTCTCATCATTTAACTAGAGCAAACTAGAATTATCAAAGGTAGATATATTTTGGATAACATCATTGCTATCTGGGAGGGAATGGAATAGGTAAGACAATCTCAATATAAATCCTTGTTTCTTAAAATTAACTTTTCCAAATACTATGATAGGATTTAGTGGTCCTTCATTCGATACATGCTACAAGCCCTTGGATTTGGCCTAGCCATGTTGCAAGCCCTTGAGTTTGGCCCCACCTTTTTGAGCATATTTAAAATGCTTTTTTAGATGCTTTGGTTTACATTACTATTGATGGCCATCAATACTCCTCTTTTGGGATGTATAGGTATATTCAACAAGGGTTTAATGCCTCTAAAACTTTCACTTTTATATATGAAGGATATTTGACCATCAAATTTTGTTGATCTAGTTGACTGAATTGTGTCACATATTCTTTCTATTGGAATTTTTTTAATTTGGTGTAAAATTGTTCTTGTTTATTTAAGTATTCTTATAGTAAATTACATTGTATAAATTGTAGACACTTAAAACATGTCATATTGAGAATACTACCTATATGGACTCCTTTTCAGGATATATGACCCACCTTGGGCACCCCTAGGGTAAAATAGTGGGTTTTACCACTCAAACAAGGAGGAATTACCCTTTTCAGCCTAGATCACCCCACCAAGAGACAGTCTCAATAGGCCATCCTACCCTGAGGTGATCAACAGTCATGATCACCTCACCCCAAGATGACCGCACCTATAACAATTTTTAACTCTCAAACTGAGAGAAAAATGGTTACACGGGATAGCTAAGCACACACAATTAGTTGCAGGAAAGTTCTAGAATGTGCGGTTGCCTTTCTTGAATCTAACCACTTCTTGATTCTTGGATTACCCATTTGGGAAATCTATAAAAAGGCACCTAGCCTTCATGAATAATATAGCAAGTTTAAGATAATGAATTTTTGTTCGATTCAATAACCAAAGAGATTACACTCTTATAAGCAATGAAGTGCTACCCAAATTCAATCATGGAGCTTCAAAGCATGCCAATGAATCATCTCAAATATTGAAGATTGAATTTGTGCTTATTTTTCCATTCAATAGCCTTTCTTCAATGTCAAATTCTACCCATAAGTCATTCCTCATGAGTGTACCAAGAACATCAATCCACCCATGGATCAAATATGGCATTGTCTCGCATCGGCCATAAGGAATTCGCTCATAGTTTAGAGGTCATATCGCTTCAAGATGGTCCACTGGCATGAGCTCCTCACCCTGAGATGAATAGTAGGTGAGATAGAATTGCTCAGAGATGACCTCCTATCAGAGATCTCTTTTCTTGTTTTCTTGCTTTCATTAGATTTAGTAGCATTTCAATTACTTACTAAAGTAGTTAGATTACATTATTATGCATTTGTTTATCGTATTTCAAATTTCTTTATCATTTATTTATCATGGATATGGGCCTCATTTTGGAAGGCTCTTCATATGCTATTGATGCCTTTTAATTTTCTTTGTGTGCAAATTACATATCTTTCAATGGAGAAAATTGCATAAATATTCATTCCTCATCATAATATATTACAAAGGTCACGAGAAACCCTCTCCAAATCAGTTTGTGAGGATGCAAAGGAGATCCTGCAAAATACATCCAAAATGGCTATAATTGTATTTCATTGTATCAATATTGGTAGCAATCCCTAAGAGGGATTTTATTGTAATATTCTTGGAAATAATAAAGTATTATTAATAAAAGGGCACCCTGCAATAATTTTTTTTATCTTGTTCTTCATTTGTATGGTTACATTTAGATTAATTATATTGCAATATTATATTTTTATCTTATGGATGTATGTTCTCTTTTACATACTTTAGTGGTGATCATGGTGGGACTTTGTCCATATTTCCAAAATTTATTTCTAAATGTTGCCTTTCTTGGTATTTTTGATTTGTAGGTACCACCATACCTATTAGAGATGGTCAACAAGCGCAACCATCTTACTCCAAGATTTCCAATAGGTACCACCACCCTTCTCAAATATGGCCTTAGAGTAGAAGGTAAAACAACAAATAAATGATAGCTACAACAAACTTAGGCTACACTTGTGAGTTATTCTATCCTTCATTTCCTATTTTCAGTAAGAAAGTTAAAATTTTCATGCTTAATTAGAGGAATTATAGAAGATTTTTTAGTTTTAAAATAGTCTATTTGTGACCGTCCTCGGGTTAGATGACCTCTATCTGTAGTCACCCTATCCTAGACATCCCTTGTTTCTGACCACCTCTATGTTAGATGACCCCTGTTTCTCAATGCCTCTATTTCAGACGACCACTTCTATAGACCATCCTTTTTAGAGATGGTCTCTATTTCTATTTTGTTATGGTTTTATTGTTTACTACCTACTTAAAGGCTACTTCATGTAGGGTTTTGCATCTGATAGGTTTCTAAAATTAAAACATTTATTATTTAAAAATCTAAATTTGAAATGTTCTTTTATGCATTAGTGAAAGATCATGGAAATGCTTCTTGCTTTTACTTTATTTTGCATAAAATAAAAATAACCACACACACCATGTACTAATTTAATATTAATGAGTTGGACTTCATCCCCAATTGTTAATCAAGACCAACGACGATGGGCTTCATCTCCATCCGTTGGCTCACACCCAACAACCTAGTTAGCCAAAGTGAGTGGTCTTTTGGACTTCATCACTAGAAGATCCACTACTATTGGGTGTGCCCAAAGTAGGAAGGACTAGTAGTGCCCTTTTACCATGGGGTGAAATAATCAATGGAATACAACTATTATTTTTGTCCAAGACATGCTTGAGTGTTGAAGCGAACTTCTTATTGGACTAGTAGTAAGACTTAGACAACGCGGTCTCCTTTGGGGGGTTATTTTTGATTCCTAAGGTTTACCTTGATCCAACATCCATTAGGAAACCATTATTTACCATTTGGGTTACATTATCCATCAGGGGGTATACTCGAATTACCTTCTAGTATTTTCTATTTTATTTACCCCTTTAGTTTCATAGGATTAGGGGATTCAACATCAAAACACAAAAAAATATAGGGATTCACAAAGAAAAAATAAAAGATATAATCACATTGTATACTTTATTTGTTTCTTTAATATTCACATAATAAAGATCATGGTAACTACATGCAGTCGATCTCAGTCACTAATCGATGATGCAAAATTTTTACAAGGAGTCCCTAAACGCCTATGATTTAGTCTTGAAGATTTTGTCATTCACAAATGTTGCCCTAGAATTTGTCACAATGATAACACCACTTATAGGTAATCAGACCTACAGGATGTCCCACTCCATGAGGTACCTTTTGATCCTCAAGATGATCAATAAGATGAACCTCTTGGTCAAATTTGATCTTGTACCACCACTAGATATAACCTACCCATTGAGGGGCCTAGTAGGATGGTGTTGCAGATACACCATACTGAGTATGAGAGAGATTATGCACCAATGCCTAGCCCAAAAATGCAAGACACTCCACTTAATCGACCATGGATGATTTGGCAATTTTCTCATTGAGACATATACGACCCTCAGTGCCAAAAGAGGAATATAGCCTTATCCACCTATCTTTGTATTGAAAATGAGGAAGAGGAAGGCCCAAGTCATCTTGATTTTCACTATGGGGATTGTTCCATGCAAGTGCATTGTGCCTCTACACCATATTAGTATGAATACTTGACCTTCAAAGAACACCAGATTAACGCGACTCCCTTGATCATGGAAAAAATGTAGTCAAGCCTCCTAGACCCATAGAATAACCAAATTCTCTTTGCATTGATTTAAGGGCTCGTAGGCCACACACGAATGATACACTACCTATTCCAAACACAAAATAGTTGCAACTAGATAGGTTGCAACAAAATCAAGAACTCCTAGATCATGCCAAACTAGAACAACATGGGGTGCATCAAAAACGGTTGCATCATCAAAGTTTGCACCAAGAAAGATCACAAAAAGAGGCTCAGGAGGAAGTTCACATGCCTAGAACCTATAGGTAGGAAATATACCAAAGTTGTATTATGAAACACCATGACCTACCTCCTAGGTCTAACTGTCCTCATCGTGTACCCACACAAAGTCATCGATCCCAATAGTATCAAAATTGTCAACCCAAGTACAAGGCCTATGAATACCTAGAACCAAATATCCGGACCAAGGGTATATTGAGATACTCTATGAGGGCATAGATGATAATTATATTCAAATATACCATCCTAAAAAAAACCTCCTACCTCCCCCTCTACAAGAACCAATACAAGAATATGAGATAATCTCATCTCAAGCCTACAAGGTGCTCACTAAGCGCATAAAATAATTAGAAAAACAAGGGACAGGCTATCAAAATCCCATGTTGCATTAGTTTTACAACCAACCACTCCATCCCTTAGTACCATGCCCTCCATATCTTGAGAATTTTGAAATGCCAAGAATGGATAAATTCAAAGGGGATAAGGATGTACAAGAACACATGACTAGATTTATGAACCTTTGTTTCCAACTTTAAGATGATGATACCTTGTTGTTAAGAAATTTCTTGATCTAGCCTAACCTTAGAGTGGTACAACCCTTTATTGAGGCATAAAATTTATAGTTTTGAGTAGCTCATGAATGCCTTCCTAGAATATTTTTATTTTGACATTAAGAAGAAAGCCAATCTGACTGACTTGTCTAATCTTAGACAATTTTATGATGAGCCAATCACAAACTATGGTAATATATGGATAAAGGTGATGTCCAAATTGCCTTTCACCCTACTTGTAATTGAATTAACTTAAACATTTATGAGAAGTTGTTCAAAGTAAATTTCACTTCTCCTACAATTACAATAGTATTAGACATTCAAAGAGGCTTTGGTGCAAGCCAAGGTCTGGTAGGAACCTAGGGTTCCTAGCACATAAAATGATAAATAAATAATAAATAGACCTAAAAGTAAAAGAATCGCCTTTTGTATTTTTGGGAATTCCCTTCAATAAATTGTATTATATTTCATATTCATGGATGATTGAATGATAAGTTCTTACAATATTTTATACCCCTCTAGGGTTATAGGTGAAAGGTTGCAATGCTTCCTAACCCTAATCTTATAATAATATAATAAATAATATAATTAATTATTATATTATTTATTATTATATTATTTTATTATTATGACCATAGGATATAATATATTATTATTATTAAGATTATTAATTAATGTTAGGATAGGATCCTAACATTCCACCCTCCTTAAAACAAGATTTGTCCTCAAAGCTTGGAATTGTAGTGTGTAAGTATATGCTCTTCAATATTCCACCTTGGAATAGTACTTGCTCTATGGTTTACTAAGGGAGTAGGTTAATTTGACTCCAATGGAGTAGTAAACTTTATACAATTCACCTTTAGCTAAAAATTATCTCCTTTAATGAGTTCGAGCACCACCTCATAGACTGTGTAAATTAGAAAAATTTCTTCCACCTTATACGTTTTGGTATCATTGATCAATCTCGTAGTCAAGCACACAAGATGGAGAGATTTGGATCTGTCATCAATCTAGCATAGAATGTTATCAGTGACGACTCCTATTAAATGGATTAATGTGAGAATATCCGTAGCAAATCCAACTGATACTTTGGAGACATCTAGGTATTCATGCCAACTCGACATGCATTTTTGCTTACACCACTCTACATCTTTGCTGAAAGCATCAATATGGATCTTACACAAGTTTCTAAAGTATTGGAGCATGTCGCGTCCTTGAAGGTCACCAACTTCATCTGCTAGCCCATTCACAATATTGTACAAGCCAAGAAAGAAAACTTTTATGTGATCAGGAATGCCATCCAATGTATTGAGATCCCACCTGGCAAATGCTTCATTGAGTAACATGGTGTCGTCATGAGAACCATACTTATCATAAAGATCATCGAGAACAACAAGCAAGCAACCAATTTTTGCGAAGTCCATTCTACCTCTGCCATATTCAGGCTCAAACATGCTAGCCGCCATTGTGAAAAATATTTCAATATGCCTCTTGCGGGTGAATTTCAAATTCCTAAAACCATAATCTATCCACCACTTGTGCACTTTTTGGTGTATAGACTGCATTGCATTGAAGTCAACTTTAGCCAGCTCCACATATTTCTCATTGTTAACATATGGCAACCTACAAATATTTGAGGGCACATTATACAAAGTCTTCCCTAAAAACACTTCATTTCCACGACCACAGATATCGATATAAGTTCTTGCCTCCATTTTGGGCAAACTTTGGTGAAACCCAAATTTTAGTTTATACTTGACCTCTTCAATGAGAACTTTTCGAAAATGGTTTAGCTACTTTATATTTTGTTGCAAGTAAACTACGGCAAAGGCTTGTGCTTCTTTCATTATTTTATTTTTTTGTGGAAATGTTACTTGTGAGCATTTATAGAGGCTCAGCATGCCTTCGATGTCTCTGTGTGTTTTATCAGAAAAACTAAAGAACTCTCCATTCTCATCCATAAAATTCAAAATAACCTCTGAAGATACATCGTATTCATGCAGTCTCAGTATCCGAAATCCCAAAGTTGTGTCATTGATATTCGCAATAGTATCATGTCTTCCCCTTCCTATTCCTTCTAGTGTCTAATGTCTGTATATATAATCCAATGCATCCTTGGTTTCCCTTTCAAAATAGTGACCGATTCCCAGGTGTTCAATGGTGTCAATGGCACGAAGACGTTCATGGAGATCACAAGGATAAAATCCAGGTACATGGTCTCCAAAGATTTTGACGATAGATGCTATAAAATCCAGGCATCTTTCGTCTTGTGTGTGCATAAATGCACAAGCTGTGGATGTTGGCGAGCCTACTATAGATCCATATTTGAAGAGAAGATCCAAATTTTTTTCCAATCGACAAATTCGTGCAGGCCCTCCAAGTAAAAAAGAAACAACATAGGTATACTGTGTAAGGCCGAAATGTTAATCCCTTTTAGTTGATCCTTCCTTATTACAAATATTCTCTTGATAAACAATGATTTGTGGGAAATACCCAGACTTAAACTATGAGCCTCTTTCAACATAGAAGCAAATAAAATGACAAATCCAAGTGGCATATTGCAATCCTTCGCTTCATTGAACTGTTGAGTCTGGTTGTTAACAAAGTCTATGCCTTTCTGCACTTGGGTTCCCTAAACTCTCCATATTTTGAGGCTAATTATAGATGCAAGAGTACAAAGAAGTCTATCATATAGTAAATAAAAGGATTCTTCCCCCAAGAACCATCAGTTAACTGATTGGAGACAACCCATTGGAGTGTTTGTGGAAACTACGGTTGGGAAGAGTTGTGAATGGTGGGTATTCGTGCAACCCAGGCAGTATCATATGCAGATGGGCTTTATGTTCCCCTTCCCCATGGAGTGGAACATGTTTTTGTTATCATATATCAACGTCTGCATACTCATATAGTTTGGAAATGAATGTGATATTGAAAACAATTCATGAGTGACATATCCAAAATAAGTTGTATGAAAAAGCTCCTTTCCAGATGTAAACTGGTTGTACATTTTGATTTTTTTGCAGGCCAGTTTATAGTAAAACTGTAATTATGTTGCCCTACAAGTTTTAATCCATGATTGGAGAGGAGACCACAACTATATTTTTATGTTAGGAGAGAAGAGGAGGTGGCCATGGTGGAGGGCGTATAGATGAGAACAATGCACTACCCCATAAAACCAACAGATAATCAACATTTTGTATTTCCATCATGGTGGTTTTATTTTTGAAATTTACAAAAAATTTTGTATCTTCCTCTGTTTTAATGAGATTTTTCAAAAAAAAATTGTAAACATCCTTGGAGATACCTTTGAACAAATTTGTTTGCTGAATTAGGGTGATTTTAAATTTATTTCTGCCTTGATGGTTGACCGAATGCAGATTTGTAAAACAATACTTTTGGAAGACTTTATCTTTATGCAATTTTTTCATAAAAATATTTGTAATTTTAGGGATTTCATTAAATTTTTTCGGGAATGCATTCCGAACTATTTGAAAGTCTATGGCTTTGGGCTTTTTCAAAAAAATTAATTTAGTGTTTGGAATATTTTTGGGAAGTGCAATGAGTACCCTCTGGGATTCCATGGCAATGGGCTCCTCCTCCACTTTATATTCCATGGCTATGGGCTCTTCTTCTTCCTGGGATTCCATGGCTAGGGTCTCCTCTTGCATTTCCATTAAATATTGTATAATACGATCAGAACATTCCATTTTTTTATTTTGTTTTTGTTCAATCATTCTTCTAATGTCTGCAATGTCATTTTTTATTCCTTTGATATTTATGTCCCATATGGTTGGATCCATATGAATCTGATACCAGATGGTAGGAACCTAGGGTTCCTAGCACATAAAATGATAAATAAATAATAAATAGACCTAAAAGTAAAAGAATCGCCTTTTGTACTGTCGGGAAGTCCCTTCAATAAATTGTATTATATTTCATATTCATGGATGATTGAATGATAAGTTCTTACAATGTTTTATACCCCTCTAGGGTTATAGATGAAAGGTTGTAATGCTTCCTAACCCTAATCTTATAATAATATAATAAATAATATATTTAATTATTATATTATTTATTATTATATTATTTTATTATTATATTATTTTATTATTATGACCATAGGATATAATATATTATTATTATCATTAAGATTATTAATTAATGTTAGGATAGGATCCTAACAAGGTCATAGAGGACATTAATATCCAAGAGGGGAACACTAAAATCCAAAAGAAGGAATGAAAAAAAAACCCTAGGGGTAAATATCCACAACAAAAATTACTTGCAATCAACTATGTTGTCCTGACCATTCAAAAGCCCGAGAAAGTGCCTCAACAACCCAACTATCAGGTGCAACCTCCTCCAATGCAAAATCATGATCGACCATAGCAAAATCAGGCATAGAATCAACTACGCCACCAACCTCATAATTATACGCCATTGCCTAAATCTTTGGCATCTCTTTTCAATTGATTATGTGAGGTGAAGGTGATTACACTACCCAAGATTCACCAAATAGATCCTGAGTGCCCAAAACCAAAGTGGTACAAAGAAGACCTATATTGTTTATACCATTGACAAAAGGGTCACAATATCCAAAATTGTTACATATTTAAGGATAAAGCACAAGATATGCTTGACCAGAATTGACAATCCTCTTATTATCAATAACCAACAAATAGGTATATCTAAAGATCCATTTCCTAAGCATGAGGTTAAGGAAGATTAAATCGGATTAGTTAACAAAGTCCATGTGGCCCCACCTAATGAGGGTTTTTTTGGCATGATCAATATTATGCTAGGAAATAGGAGATATCCTAACCGAGATACATCACCTATATCTCCAAACGATATTCCTCATACCTCAAAATTTCTACCACAATCAAACCCTATTTAATACTGTAAGGAAAATGTAATTACCTTTTGCAATCATGAGATCAAACCAACTCCCACTAATGGACCTGATCCTCCACTACACATCATTGCTAGTGTGAATTAGATTCCATATAAGTGAGTCTTGATTGATACATACTCCTCTATTAGTATCATCACCATGACTACACTGCATTATCTTAACCTTTTACTGTCACACATCACAATATTCACATTCACCCTAAAAGCATTCAATGATGCCTTATCCCCCATTGTTGGCACGATAGTCCTCCCTATTCAGGTTGGGCTAAATACTATACCTACATTGTACCACATATTGGAGGATGTAAGACAATACAATATACTACTTAGAAATCCTTGTATGAGATATATGAAGTGCATCCCATAGATAGTGCATCAATGTATCAAGTTCATACATGAAGGGCAAGTTCATGTGCTCCACATAGATCCAAAGACCTTCAAGTATTGCAATATGATTGATTATCTGCAGGATTCTACCCTGACATCCACACATTTGGACTTTAGACTCAATGATCCTATCCAAAGTCTAAATCCAACATCGTAGTTAGTTATGGAACCATATCCACCCCTATCATTACCATAGATTTCTTCCAATATCCCTACTACATCGTCATATCCTTCTGGTAAGGAAAAGTTGATGGAGCCATTTGAGGAGACTCCCCCATTAATTTACACCATGACAACATGGAACATTCCCACTCCTATCGATGAGAAAGAATCCATTTTTATGATGAGTGAATCAGACCATACCATACCATCGTCATCCACCTTATCGTAGGTCATGGTTTATTTGACCAATATCGAGCTCAATGAAAATATAGCATAAAATATTACGTTCATGTCTATAATTAAGTCAATCAAAGATCTAGGTCACCCTCCTATCAAGTCTCTACCCATCAACACCATTCATGATTCATTACATGAACATGGGGGACAAGTAAAGCATCCTAGGTAGGTTAATGAGGTGTACATACCTCATCCAAATGAAGGATTTTTTGGAATGATCAATGTGGTCATAGAAGACCATAATTCTAATATTCCATATAACATTCCTCCAATGTTACAACCACTTCTCCAACCCTCTCAATCACCTATCGATAACTACCAACCACCCCTACTAGTCTTACAACATATCTTGGATTGGCTAGCCAAAATTGAGATACAAGTGGGTCACCAAAATGATGCCTTACAATAAATAATGAATCAACTCACAAAAATCGAGTTAACTTAGCCAACCACAATTTAGGTCACACCACCTCCAGTGTGATCGTAAGATCAACCACAATATGATAAGCCAAACAAGCTATAACACTATTACACAAATCTTCCAATGCCATCCTTAGCCCTATTTCAAAGGCTTTATGAGGCACACACAATCCTACTACCATAAGTAAAGCCAAATAGACCTAAACCTGGGTCTCATGATGAAAAAATCTATTGTCCCTATCATCATCGCAATGGATACAATATCTAAACCTGCTACCCATTAAAAGATCTTGTTCAAGACATGATAGAATGAAATGAGATTCACAAATTGGTTCACTCTCCTTATCCTATTGAGACATTAGAACTACACGAAATTCATTTCCACAATAGGGGGATCGATATTTATCACTCCTCCCAACCAAGCCAATGATATCACATCAATCACAACCCATACTGGGGGTGCTTAAGGTGTCACACCTTCCCCACTATACACATCACAATCGGTGTCACCATACATTCTAGGGGTTCTTAAGGTATCATACCTTTCCCCACACAAAAAAATATTAGACAAAATAATACAAAACATAAAAAATACAAAAACGTTTGCATTACGTCATCATGCATTTCATTGCATTCATTGATTAGGTATATTAGACATATTCGTCCACTGCACTTGCACTAGGATTAGTTGTGTTTGCATGCTTATGAATGCCACCATGTTTGTATGCCAATCATGAGTCTTAAATCAACCTTATTCATAATCATCACTCACATTTTTCTTTATGAACTTTTTCTTCTTAAGAGGTCCTCATAAGATAGGTTAGATATTGGATGAATATCATAAATGGTATTTAGATGGCTATTGACTATTTTATGTACACATTTTAGTTTACAAAAATAGCATAGGGAAAACCCCCACATACCACATATCACTACCATCCACATTACCATTTGTGAGTAACTGTGTTATTTTAAAAACCAATATGCTACTATAGGGGGTTCACTAGGGTTTCTGATCATTCAAACATACCTAGTTCTATTCTTAGACATTGTAGAAATATATATTGTATTTTATAAGGTAAGGTCTTTCTTTGATAGTACCTTGCATATATCAAAATCCCAACACAAATTCACATATTAAAATCCAAGTTTGAACAAGGAAGGATGACACTACAATGTAGCCCTTACCACCTTAAGCAAAAGGTTTCATTTACTCATCCTATTATGTGCATGGTATATGATTTTGGGGATTGATAAAAGGATAAGCTCCCCCATACCCAAGCAATCCCCTTGATCTTCCACAAAATGGGCAAGTTCCCAAAAAAAAAAAAAGAAATAGTGGTTTTCACCATTAATCAAATCCCTTGCTCCCCCCCCAAAAAAGTGGTTTTCACCAATATAAAATGAGCAAGTATCCTAAGAATTCAAAAGAAAAATAAGTAGGTAAAAGGCTTGAATCACTGGAATCTTAAGTATTCAAAATCCATGGGGCAATTTCCATTACAACAATGGGTTGACTAAAACCCTCTTGATAATGGAGTAGTCTTACGTATGGCGATATGCTTATCACATTAGAGACTTTATTTTGTACAAACCAATGTCGATTTATGGATGAGCTAGCTTTCTGTATCTTGTATTTGCTATTAGTCTAGTCCAACTACGTCCAAGATTAGGAGAATATGACCATAGAGTGATACTAATTACAACAATGGGTTGCATGAAACTCTCCTGAAAATTATGTAGTCTTATGCATCATATAATACATTCACTTTGCACACATAGGGATATTGAATATCTAGGTATTCTTAGCATATTTTAATATTTCAAAGTCTTGTGTATCTAGTACACACATTTTTATCAATCAACTAGGATGTTTGAGTCCCATGGACAACCTTAAAATTCCCTCATAGCACCTAACTATCACATCATCACTTACAATATTCCTTATGAGCTTTTGCTTATTAAGGGATCTTCGTAAGATAGGATAGATATAGGATGAATATCATAAATGATATTTATATGACCACTAACTATTTTATGCACACCTTTTAGTTTGTAAAAGCTTACAAGAAAAACCCCCACATCCCACACATATCTCATCTCACACACTCACATCCAAATGTATAACTTTTGTGATAAGGTTGAAATTTTAGTTCATGATTTTTATGCATTATGTGGTGTCTACCATTAGTTTTTTAAACACGTTTAGATTCATTTATTATGTTTTAAGTAATTAAAACATACATCCACAATTTGCATTAAAACATCCATATAAAATTTAATGCATCTCATACACACTAGATTTGTTATAACAACAATATGAATTCACATTCATAATCAAATAAACAAATCTAAAACATGCATCTAATATTAGATATCGCATCCATACATACATACATATAGACATACATCTATGTATTTATACTACAATGTCTAGGTATACATACATCATCCATAATTGCATCTATCATTACATCCATAACATAAAAATCAACACATGATATAAACACATGATGGATCATAAATAAGAGATATATAATATATATATGGTGAACATTCGGTGCATCATGATACAAATTTCATGTAGGCTACAATCGTGGAGGTCCTAAGACCTTAGACCCAAAAATAAATCAATGCATAGATACAATTCATGCAGGGCATGCACCCCAAGAGCCACCTATTCCTTCTACCATATCTTTATGAGACCACCCTAATCCACTGGTAATTGACCTCTTTGGATTGGCTGATGACCTATGAATTCACACCACTAACGATTGTCCTGAATCACTATGTCGGCTCTACTATGATCGTCCTACCAAATATCACTCAGGTATATGACTCCCAAGTATCTTTATTTGACCCTTAAAATCCATGATGTACACTTTGTCATATCAATGTTGAGCATCATAGTCACTCAACAGGATCCACAGTCTACCCACCTCAGCCTGTAATCCTACCACATCCCCTATGGCTTCACTACTTGATCCCACCTATTCCTGACCTATAACCAAGGCTGAAAATTAAACCTAAAATGCACCCTATTCTATTGTCCTCACTGCTACCTATGCCTAAAATGTATCTCACTCTACTATCTTTGCAACCATCTATGCCTATAGAGCATCCTGATATATAATCACCCTATTCTTCTCTATCATCACCTTATCCACCACTACTTAGGAGCTCTCCAAATGTGCAGTTAGAAGAACATTCTTGTTACAGAATACCCTCCCCTCTATTACCCTTTTCCTACCTGGCTTTGTAGTACTACAACATTGGTATCCTACTTTGCTAATTGCTCTTGGAGAGTCTACCCCCGATCCTAAATTGAGCACCCTCATATTTTGGATCCTCCTCATCTCCACCCTCATCCTATGGCTCCTCCACCCTCTCTATAGGTTGGCCCCACTCTCCCTCTATTTTATGAGACACTCGTCATCCTCCCTCACCTATCTCATATCACAAGCCCTCACTTACCTCAACCCCAACTGGCCTGCACATAGGCCCACCTCCCTGCCATAACTGAGTAACCCACTATATCATACTCCACTATCATACCTAGATCCTCTAAACCTAGAAATACCAATGGCTCATCCTCCTCATCCCCTAGTGGCTCCACTTAAGACCATTCCAATTGCATGTCTACTCCTTAATGATGGTAAATAATGGGTTCCTTAGGAACACCCTAGCATATATTGAACTAGCGAGTCATGTAAGAGTACTGGAAGTATTCCCACTCTGTACCATGCTACCTAATCAACCACCAATAATATATCACATGACCTAGCTATTTTGCTACCTCTATCCAAGGTGGAGAATCCATATAGGGCCTCCAAATAACCTACCCTGGTCTCAGTCCCTCAAGGGATCCTGCATAATGAGTCAACCTACCTTCATGGGGATTGCTATGAACTATCTCTTGATATCACCTCCATCGAGCTACATATCCCATGTTAGTGTCATTCATATTTTATCATTGTATCCATGGTAGCTCCTCTAGTTGGTCCACTCATATATGCTTCCATCTCTAAACCTAAAGAAGGAAGTTACAACCTAATCCACTTTGACCTCATTGTATGATCTCATACAACTCATCATACAAATGAGAAAGTGCTACCCCATACCATGATCATTGGCTCTTGCATATCGCACTCTAGAAAATCTTATACCAAATCAAGAAGATTCCATGGAAACCTCACCCCTGAGGAGTCATACAATAAGATGTTTGAAATAATTCCCATCAATACTACGTATCTCCAAGTAAACACCTATGTAGTATACCATGCATCAACTAGGAATTTTCCACTATCCATACACTGCCTCACAATCTCCCACTCATCATGAAAATCTCTCTGTAGAACTCTCTCCTATCAAAGAAGGGGAGTGGAGGTGATAAAAAATCCTGCAATAAAAATACAAAGAATTTGGTAGACATCCTCCAAGGTGATTGTCATCTCGCCAATCGTGAGGTGAAAAGTGCTAGACCAATTGTCCCATCAATCAACTAACATAGTTATATAGGCTTGATCTACCTTCACTACCTCTAGTCGAGTCACTTTCTTGAGGCCGGTTACCTCAAGCCATATCCACACATCATTAATAAGGAGTCCTCACACCATTTCAAAATGTGTGGGAACTCTATAACGAGCCTTCGAAAGCTAAATACAAACAAGTGAACAATTAGACAATCATGTCTAAAAAAATAATCAAAAAACTATGCCACCATATTAGGCTGAGACGGTTTACAGGCAAAACCATCTCACCTCGAGACGACCGTTGCAACGGCCAAAATTTTACCATTTGTTTTCAAACTGCAGCCGCCCCCCCAGGATGACCCCAAAAATCCAAAATAAGAACTACCTCTTCCCGAGAGGACCTCAAAATTGAGAAAAATACATATTAAAAACAAAAAAACCTACAATAGATTTCCTAAACTAAGGTTTGTTCCTTGCCTTAACTTTATGTGAGTTTCATTTTTCCACATTAATTAGTGAGGTTCATTTTAAATCACTAATAACAATAGTTGGAACAAGGTGTCTACATTCATCGCTCCAGATCCTCTGCTCGTTGAAGCCTCAGGCTAGTCCATCTTAGGATTGCATCAATAATTTGTTAGCACTTCACATTATAAATTGCTCTCCTCCTCCTCACCTCTCCTCTTCCCCAACTGCCAGTAGTGCAAATGACATCAAAAATTTGGAATTTTTTTTTTTATGTTTTTAAAATTCTGAGACCACCCCTGTGTGAGGCGGTTGCATTCAATGTGACCGTCCTACCCCGATATGACCTCATAATTGGTAGAATGTAACCGTATTACCTTGGGATGACCTCAAAATTACAAAATTTGCAAGCATCCCACAAGCATATTCAACACCAACTAGGGCACTCAACAACACCTAATGGTCCATATTAATAAAAAAAATCCAAATATACCCAAAATATTTTGATCAAAACTCTTAAGTGATCCTTGTACCTAGTGATTTACCCTATACACATGGTGGTTGCAGTGACTAACTATCCATACAAATTTGTTGGATGGGTAGGTTACCATCAGGCCACTTGAACAAAAAATAACTCTAACCAGAATCAAAATGGTATTATCTCAATTCCCCAAGAAATTCATGCAACTAGACTGCTCCATGGGATAGTGATATATATTTAATTCATTCACTTGGACTCAAGTGATCCTCATATAGAATGATTTACTTCTCAAGTAAATCATATTATTATCACTTTAATTCCCTAAAAGAGCCATGTGATTGGACTGCTCCAAGGGATAGCGATGTACAATTACCAATAATGGTTGAAATCATAATTGTAATGGGATTTTTTCCCTTTCACATTAACAAAAGTCCCACAAAACCCAAAAAAAGTCATCTTAGTCAAGCAACTCATCGCTTTCATCATTTTACATCTCATCGACTTGTCGTTTGAGGGGGTAGTCAATAATCACAACATTCATAATCAAATCAATAATCAAACACTCAATCATGCAAGTTGCATTTATTCAAGAAGTATTAACAACAACTATCATACACTTCCCTATTTGCTAGGGTAAAAAGCAAAAATATTAACCTAATGCTTGGTATGGCTGAAAACCCTAGACTTGTAGAATCACCTCCCCAAAAAGTTTTCAGAGTACCAAGATCAGGTATTCCTAAAAGCCTAGATTAAGTCTCTATCTTTGATCAAAAGGTTTACCAAAACCAAGTCCACCAACAAGTTGGAAGAAATTATTGAAGGATGCATGCCATTTCCATGATTATGCAGAAATATATGATGAATGAGTGCTTGAAATTGATCCTAATTCATTTTATATCTGATTTGGTTTAGGTAGATTTTATCTTCTTTTGGTTAAGTAGATTTTAACAAATTTTATCTTTCTTTGTTAAATTTTTCTTTGAACATGAAAGAAAAGCCTAAAATCTATCTCTAAAATATGAATCTTGGATGATGATTGGATTCATTTTCTCTTGCTTTGTTAGGTTTTGTTTGAGCATAAAAGAAAAATAACTAAAACCTAACTTTGCAATGTAGTAGTAGCTTTAGAATAGCACCTTAATGGTTCATTTTAATGAAATTTTGGAAGTTATTGAAATTTCCATATTTTCCATTAAATGAAATTAATTTGCTTCTTTAATAGTGCAAAGTTTAAATTTAGTATTCCCTTTTAAAAATGAATTTGTGCAGAACTTAAATTGCCAATTTCCTCTTAGTAGTGTGAACTTATGTGAAAACTTGAAAGTTGCAACATTCCTTAAAAATGTGGATTTATGTAAAATTTGAAATTGCAAAACTCCTTTTAAAATGTGAACTTTGTTAAGCTTATTAGAAAATGATATAACCTGTGGAGTACAAAAAGAAATCTATTTTGGAACCTTAAAATGAATGCCTTAAAAATGTCCAAATAATTTAATAAGTTAGCCTTAAACAACAAAATTACTTGGATGTCTAATTACTTCAAAACCCCTAATTTTAATGCAGAAAATTATGAACTTATTAGGATTTTGAGTGCTTCATGGAATTTTAAAGAAAATAAAATGAAAGATAAAGAAAAATATAAAATCTAGGGTTAGAGAAAAAAATTAAACAAATTTGAAATAAACGAAAAAAAAATGCGAAAAAGAAATAAAGGTGAGTTACTGTAAAATTTTATTCCTCCTTGTTCTGCAGAAAAGAGAAGATCATGAACATTAATTACTTAACCATATTCGACTTGCATTGACACAATATAAATCGGGTTAAGTGCAAGAGTCTAAGGAAATAAACCATACATTAATAGTCTTAAATGATGCAACCATTAACATGCATAAACATCATCTAATAAAATCAACATATGGAGGAGAAAAATATTCAATAAAACTTTGCATTCAAAACCTTCTGTCTTGTTTACAAGGTGAGGAATTCCATAGCAGTAGCTTTAAAAATCCTTCTACGCTCTTCTTGTGTTTTTGCTCCCAAACCTCCAGCCCTGTGTCCTGCATTTGCATGTCTATTTAAAATTTCGAAGCAAGCCCTTTCATTTTCATTCCAAGTCCTGGCTATTCACCTTCGTTTCTTTTCCATCCTTCCTTTGGCTTAGTTGCATAACTTCTTATTTGTAACCGTAAAATCTTATGAAATGCTTCTGCCAGCAAAAAATTAAATATCTTCCAAATGAAATGCTTCTTCCAACAATAAATTAAATATCTTCCAAATGAAACGCTTCTTCCATAACATTTTTTTGCCAGCAATGAATTAAATAATGCTTTTCTTTTATTTAGAAACATGCCAACATCAATATAAAACATTAATTCACACAAAATTTAATAAAATTATAAATTCAACATAGAAATTAATATCAAACCAATATGTAAAGAAATATTAGTGTGCCATGAGAAAAGTAAATGCTATTATTTTATTTTATTTTATTCATTTTCATTTTTATATATACATATTTTTTTATTCTGATTTATTTTTTGTTTTTGTTTTTTGCTTTCTTTTATTTTTATCTTCTTTTATTTCTTTATTTAAATTTGATTTAATTAATTTCAAATATTTGAATTAGCTTAATTCAAAACATTTGAAATTAATACACAATGTTATAATTCTAACCAAACCTTAAATACTTGAAAAGAAATTAAGCCCATTGAACCTAAACAAACACTAGATATTTAAAAGAATAAAGAAGACATTACCCAACATCCCAACCTTGGACTTTATACTACAAACTCATCGGTAAGGACCTATCAAAATTATCACTCAAAGAAAACCAAAATTCCTAAAAACAACAAAATTTAAGGTGGGTCCCCAAAATTGAGGTGTGTTGTGCGATGCCACAACAACACCAATGGTGTTTCCAATTTTGGTGAATATCTTCTCTCTCCAAAAATCCATAGGGAGAGCATATAAATTCACCTAGATTGGGAAGCCATCAACTTCTTCTATAAGGGGGTTGAAATTGGAAGTCGAAGGTTGTATATAGACACCCATTTGTCCAAAAAACCTATTGTATCTATAATAGATTACCCTATCTCTATCCGCTAAATCAAAAAAATAAAATAGAAAATAAATTTTTGGGTAGCAAAGTTACTTGGAATTTATTAGACCACCAAAGTTTAATGTATCCTTTGAGCTCCTCCAAACTTGGTATTTTACCCTTGAGTTTGTAGATAATTATTTGAGCTTCATGATCAATCGAAACCAACCCAAATTCATCCTCTAAAATATTGATAGACGATGGAGGTTCTATGACCACCAAAATGACCTCACACCTATGCCTCCTACTGCCTAAATGAAATAAAAGAAACAAAATGAAACCATGCGAAATTGATAACAAATGGGAAGAAGAAAAACACTTTTATTCCATTGTATAAAGAAGCCAATCTTGATTACAATTACGTCCCTTTTAGGGATACCATTTTGATACTCTTATTATAGTGGGAAAAAACAATGTTCCCTCTTAAGGGTATATATGAGTTTTAGGCCCTTTGGGGTGACACAAATTGCTCTACGGTGGAATTGAACCTCTTCCCCGTGTTGAGGAAGGAATTGGATGGTTGAATCTCCTTTGAATCTGCTTTCCTGCGGTCAAGAAACAACACAAACGCATTAAAAGCATAGGCAACCTCTCATGATGAGGCCCTTTAAGGAATGTGAACATAAAGATGCCACAACACTAATGAAATCAAGAAAGCAACTAAAACATGTTAAACCTATGCAATGATTGAAAATATTAATGGAAATATGTAAATAGAAAGCATAACTATCTATTTATAAAATCAATTACATGAAATGAAACATGATAATATGAAAAGAAGCTAATTCTATTCTACTTGTCATAATGAAGTCAACCTAATGAAATCCTTATTTCTATCGGTAAGAGTCTCTAAAATGTCAATAAAACTATTTAATATGCTTAATATAACCTAATAAAATGCATTGCAAAAAGGACAGTAAGGAGATCTTTCATCGATTGCAAACCGTAGCTCGGATGAGCAGTCTGCATTGTACACCATGACTATCAGCCACGACGAGCAACTTAATAGATTTGCCCTCCAAATCCAAGGTTGTGGGCTTGATACTCCTTGTCCAAATGATGATCGAACATCACCTTGATGTCCTTTGACTGGTTTGGCGATTGAATTGCACAATTAGGCCTCCGTTTTCCTGAATTATTATTTTTTGGCGTTCTAGATCCTTAGGGCATCAATGACACAAATTGATATGATGCTTGATGAATTAGAAAATGGATTGCATAAAACTCTCTCAGTACACTCAAGTGAGTCTACAATCTGATAGGGCTTCACTGCTTTGATCTCCAATGCACACTTTATCCTTTTTGCCCTAATTCGAAGGGGTACTTATAGTATTACCCAAGGGCTAGGGGTGGCTTCATGGAGAAGCCAATATCAAGAAGAGGTGGTTGGGATAGTTGGATTGGAAACCTATGGAATATTTCATCCTTCATCTACCCTCTTCTAGAACAAATGGCCATTCAAACCGATTTGGCTCGGATGAAGGCCAACTAAACTTTAGTTCTAGACCACGGATGACAACTGTGGTCTAGCCTATAAATAGCGGGTGTCAATTGCAGTTCAGACTGTAGACCGCAGGTCTTGACTGTAGTTCAAACTGATTAGGCCAAGGAGCCCAAATTGAGTGGTTAAAACCACTACTCTATCTTGGAGTCTATCCAAGATCTTCCATATGGTCTTGTAGCATGTACCATATGAGTAGTCACCATTGACATGATACATTTTAGGTGTCTACAGATGCCCCTTTTGAGATGTGTTGTGATTTTGAACAACGCTGAGAAAAATAGACCTCCTAAAATGATACCGAAGGTTGCATGATGATCATTGATCTGATCAATGTTAGATACCCCAGGTCTTGTAAAAGGATGCACATCCTGGAATCATTGCTTCCAACTCATTGGAGGCTTAATTTGAAAGGGTTTGCACTCGTCATCAAGCATTCGGGTAGCTTTGGTGCTACAATAGGAGTTAGGCCTATATAACCAAAAGGAGGAGAGCTACAAATAAACTATCATATATGTTATTTACCCCAAGTAGAGGGGTTATATTATGATAACTGTTGACAATGATTCATAAGGATGAAAGTAATTTGACAAGATCAAGGAATCTATGATCAAGGGATCTTCTACTAATTTTGATTATGATTATGAAAGTATGACTACCCCCTCAAGTAATGAGTCAATGAGGGTAATGATAATTGAATGAAGCGATGAGGTCGCTTGACCACTATGAATGATCTGAACACACTTAGAATTTAGCATTGAATTACTTGATTAGGCTTAGTTCAACTTATGATTGCAACTGTTAGTAGTAATTGCATACCCCTATCCCATGGAGCGGTCGGGCTGTGATAGCCTTCTTAGGAAATCAAAATGATACAATCCCAATTATATTTATGATGAATCAATTTTTTGATGATTTGCTATAAATATGTCATAGGATAAATGTCATGAAATGCCTCGTTCCAGTGGAGCGATCCAACCTCGAACTTCGGGATTGAAAAGAAGCATATCAAATCAATGATGACAATTTTTCCCCAAATGTCCTTATGGTTATTTAATCATCTCATCATATTTCACGGAGTGTCAGTCACTGTAATCACCGAGTGTCTAGGGTAAATAAATGGATACAAGGTGCATTTGGATTTTGACTCGTTTAAGAATAATTTCTTTTTGAGTTTTTTATTGATCTTAGTGCTTGAAAATCACCAAATTTGTTACATTGATTGCTCTTGTTGAGATTATAATCCATTAGGAATCATTAATTTATCATTTAAAACCTTCCCACGATGGGATTTTAGTGCATTTAATGATAGTTGCTAACCACGCTCACGGGCTGTAGTTAGAAATTTCAAATTTTGGGAACTGCAGCTCAGAGCTGCAATTGGAAAACCCTAATTTTGGGACCATGATTGTCAACTGCGGTCTGAAGAAATTAGAAAAAGTATATAAACTTTCCCATTTGAAAATTGCATTATTATTCCTTGAAAGCGATTGCAACTAGAGAGATCTGAGAGGTGAGGAAACAAACTTGATGTGAAACGCTGCTGAAACCGCTACCTATGACCTCACACACATCCCAATGGTAGACCCTATGCAACCTTCATCCAGCTGAGGCATTGGTGGTGGAAAGGTAACTCAAAATTGAGTCCTCACACTCCTTACCAATTTCAAAATTAACCACATTAAGTAATGGGTCCAATTAATCTCACTAAATTGTTGGTAAAGAACCTCACATTAGTTTAGGCTAGCTTAGGTTTTTAATTTTTTTGGGTGCCAGGCTAGGAAGTGATCCTTTGAGGGTTACATTCCTAGACCGTAGCTGGCAAAAACAACTCCCAATTTTTATATTGGGGACCACAGATGTAAGCTGCGGTGGGATTTAAATCCCAACAGTCAAATTTTTAACCATTACGTAGACGGTAGATTTGACCTGCGGTTCTGCAATTTTGATTTTTTTTTAATTTTATTTATTTTTTGATTTTTCCTAGAAATTAATGCCATTTATTGAACTTATGAGATGCATTTTGATTTTATTTTGTATTTTTTGATCACTTTTAGCATGTTTTTGTATTTTTATCAAATTTTTAATTTATTTGATGTTTTTAAGGTCGATTTTTAAATATTTTTAGTTATTTTTAGTTATATTTTTCCCTTATGCACTGCTTCTGTTCAAAAATTAAACTCTAGATCCCAGGAGCCAGATCTCCTCCGCACCCTCCATGAATAGCTCACTAACTAGGAGTGAGCATGGTTTAGTATGGTTGGCTTCGGGTATGTGCTTAATCTACCCACGATCAGGGTAGATTAGGCTTACATGACTGCATTGGCCCAACGTTGGGATGCGTAGACCAACACATTTCACCTACCCATAGGTGAAATGATAGTGACCTTGGAGGACATCTACAGGATCTTCAAGATCCTGATCAATGGGGAGCCCATCACCTCCACTTCATTTACCAGTAGGGGAGCTATTTTTGATGTCATATTTGGTGACCACAATTAGGATACCCAAGGAAGGATTGACCATGGAGGTGTCCATGTCAAATATTTATAGGAAAAGGGCATCTTATCGGTCTGAGAGGCGATCTTCATGCATTTACTTATCTAGATTGTGCTTCTAGACTCCTCGGGAATGAGGATCCCCTAGAACCTCCTGGCCATCATTAGGAGAGTTACTCAGAGTTCTACATAGTAGCCACTACTCTTAGCTTGGGGGAGCACATTATTAGCCTAGTTGTATCATGACTTATACCAAGTTACCCGCAGGAGTCGAGTTGGTATTAGCTGCAACCTGCTACTTCAAATCTGGGGTTGGCAGCACATTCAGATTGAGTGACCCACAGTCTTGTCACTTTGCATTGCTACTATTCCTACCACACACTAGTGCTATGAGGCATGTTGGCCTCATGAGGAGGAGGGGTTCTAGAGCAGGTCTCATGTTGGGGACCTAGATAATTACATTGCTAGATTTGCATAGTTTTGGGGGTCGATACAGAGTGATGCTCTTACATGGACTACCCCGCATGGGATGAGGCTGGCGAGTGATTGTACTAGGTGAGGAGAGATATGTGGTTACTCGATCGCAAGGCCGAGATTCATGAGTATCAGTACTAATCATGCATCTAGTGGCAATTTAGGATGGTTTAGGATATTTCGATGCTTTCGACTATCTACAGGCCCCTAGTCTTAGAGAGAGATCTACAGTGGGTCTAGTCGACACCGCTAGGGGATGGGGTTGATGACTTCTAGAAGTCAGGTGTAGATCAGGCTAGAACCATTACAATGTATGATACTTGGTGGTCACTCCTATAGTGGTAGGGAGAGGGGACCCTCGATCGGGTGGATGATGGCACAAAGGCTGATCTAGATGGACATAATGTACGCCAACATACCGAGGGTGGATGGGGTACAAAGGCCATTGCAAGTGAGGCTCCTTAGGTTGAGGTAGAGGAAATAGTTGAGGAGGGTGAGGTGCCTCTTGATAGTGATATTGGGTAGTTATTGGCTCAAGTGGTGGGCTTACAAACTCAGATTGGCACTTTGAGGAGCCAGCTATGCCATAGGGATACAAATATTGCTATGTTGCATGTACAACTCATAGCATCTCAAAGGTAGGGGGACTTTAGCTATGAGGGCAGAGCCCTCATATACATAGACTACCATATCACCTACCACGACACCATATGCTCTACTGCAAGTAGGTCGTGACCCTATGGCTAAGATTCAGAGGCTTCATTCCCTCATGGAGGATGGTAACGATCGGTAGGATGGTTATGTAGCTTGCATCTCCAAATTGGAGGGCTACATCTAACTGAGTGGTTTGGAGGTACCATAAGAAACTTGCACCATAGGGACCCATAGGAGCAGATCCCACACTAGGACCAGGGAGATAGGACGGTTTGCTGCTAGTTCAAGCCACAGGATGCCTAGGACCAAGAGGATGCATAGGTCTTCGAGCACTCAAGGTGATAGCTCTCAGTGGAATCACAGGGGTGGTGGAGGTGCCTCAAAGAATGGGGGTGCATGCCCTTAGTATAGATCTTTAGAGATACTCATTGTATCATTTTTGAGTGCAAGGTCGAGGAGCTATACAGTTGTAGCCTACGGGCATTTTTGATCTACTCCCGATGTACTCTTTTTGGACATATATATATATATATATATATATATATATATATATATATATATATATATATATATATAATATTGATCATTTTGGATCATTATGTGTACTTATTTATTTTTGATTTTATGTTTATGTTATGCACATGGATGTAGATGTTCATATTGATGCTATGCTTATATGATGTGATGTATGGATGACATGTAGTAGATAGCTATTTAATTTATGATGACGATGATATGCAGTGATATAGATGATTAGATGTGCTATTTATGATTGATGCATATGTATGTGATGTTTACTTTCAAACACATATTTAATTTTGTTGTATTGTATGCATTTAATTTATGATGATGTCACAATATACTGCTGTAATATATGTAATGCATTGTTTACACAATTGTAATCTTATGTAAATGAACCTATATGCTTTAATCACTTAAAACATAAGGAATGAAAGTTATATGTGTTTAACAATCTAATGGACGACACCACAGGATGTGTAAAAATCATGAATGTAATTGAAGATCCTCATTACAAGAATTTAATAAATTAATCACCCATATATGAAATGCAATGATATGCAACGATATTATGTGACTGATATAATGTCATTCTATATTCTTTTTGTAATTTTAAATATATGCACAATATAGTTAGTGGTCATCTAATATATGGTAATTTGAAAATTTTGAGGGTTTTTCATAAGACTCAAACACCCTAGTTGACTGATCAAAAGTTGTATACTGACCATACTAGACTTCTGAAACATAAGGCTTTCGCTAGGATAGATCCTAACTATTCATTATCCCTGTGTGTGCACATGAATATATTTAAGATAAGGCACAAGCATACCCCGATGTCAGGCATGATTATTTCAACATTTTGCTAAGATTGGGGGTTTACAAATGTCTATCCAATCCTAGGATTAGATTATAGTTGGAATAGACCACTAGGTGATACATGACGCCTGAAGCTAGCTCTTCCATATTCAAACACTGGTCTATACATAAGCGAGGTGATAATGCATCAAACATATCATCATGCGTAAGGTACAATAGTGCTGGAAATTCCATGGATTCAAGCTCACTCCCTTCTTTTCTTCTATTTTTCAAGATACTTGCTCATATAAACTGATAAAAATCACTGTTTATTTTTGTACTTTAGTGACAATAATCACTATTTATTTTGTACTTTATTTTATTTTTTTGGAGCAAGGGATTTGATACTGATTTGGCTTTTCTTGTATAATTTGTCTTCATTTGACTTGAATTTCTAGAATTTACATTTGATAATTTACTTAAGAAAATTCCTTTGGGGAATTGTTTCTAGGATATCAATTTTAGGATATCGATCTTATGATATCGATCTTATGATATCAATATGGGATATCAATCTAGGATGTTGCTCATTTTATTGTAAGCAAGGGATTTTGGGTAGGGAATGAACTTGTCCTTTTTCCAATTGCCAATATTTCCTGTACCGTCTGCACAAGGGGATAAGCAAGAATAACTTTTTTACCTCAGGCTACCTGGTCCTGCTTCGTGGCTTTCATCTTCCCCTAGTCCTTATTAAGATCATTTAATTTTTTGATTAGTGATAGAATTATGATATTCTAAGGGCTATACTAACTAGACCTCAACTACAAAAGCAAAGCAAGTTTTCTATCAACTCTTGAGAAGACCTCTAGGTATGGTTGAATGACCAAAAAATCCTAGTATATTCTTCATAGTAGCATTATGGGTTGTGTTGAAAAACACAATTACTTGCATGAATGATGGATTATGATAAATGTAGAGGTGCATGATTTAAACACAAATATGGCATCATTTGTAAGACTGACAAACACAATCCATTCTATTTTGGAATGCAACAGATGAAAAATACATATATGCAATGCAATGATGAAATGCATGTGGAACATGAAATGCAATGATGCAAATGAAATGCAAATGCTTTTATTTTTTTATATTTTTCTAATTTTTATGGATTTTGAGCCTTTATATTTGACCAAACGATGAGTACATGCCTTTGGAGCCTTTCATATTTGACCAAGCGGTTTTAAGAAACCCTTGGAGCTTTTTTGGATTGACCAAAGAGCTTATGAACACCTTTGGAGATTTTTGGGATGACCAAGCGGTTCTTAGGAACCCTTGGAGCCATTTTCTACACTCTAAAGCATATAATGCCTTAATATGGATGATGATGATAGGTTCAAGCTCTTCAACACCCCATAGCAACGTTATGCGATAGGTACCCAGACTAATATTTTTAGATTGAAAAACACAAGCTTATACTGAGAGGGGGGGTGAACAGTATAAGACCTCTTTTTACTTTTTCCTTTATACTTCAAAATAGTAAAGCAATATACCCAAAGCAATATCAAAGCAATGCACAATATCATCCACAAAGTGACACCAATTTTAACGTGGTTCACCCAGAATGGTTGGGCTACATCCACAAAACTTTTCTCTAAAAGTTATCTCAAAGTTCTTTGGGAATCCTTCCCAATTACAATGTTTATGAGCCTCAGCCCAAAGGAGATACCTTCCCCCAATCAAAATTTATGAGCCTCTGCTCAAAGGATATACCTTCCCCTCTGCTCTAGAAATGATCCCTCAGAAGATCAACTACCTCTACCTCTTGCCAGCATGTGGAACTCCTTTCCATCGAAGACCTCCTATCCTCAATGCTTAGCCTAAGAGACCTCTGCCTTCTATGATCACGTCCATAGTAGCTCAGCAACCTATACCAAACATAGTTAGTCGATCTAGTACAAGTCTTCCTCTATTTTTCATATCTATCCAACTCTTGAACAAATCAATCCTCTACATACAAGCCTTCTCAAAGACTTGCCAACTGTCCTTAGGTTCTTCTCATAGAACCAATGCACCTCTATCCTCAAGTTCTCTGATAGAACTATCAAACTCAGCTCACAAGTCCTCTTCTAGGACCTATCCAAATTTGCTCACAAGTCCCCACCGGAACTTGTCCAAAATTGCTCACAAGTCCCCACCGAAACCTGTCCAAAACTTCTCACAAGTCCCCATTGGAACCTATCCAAAAACTGCTCACAAGTCCCCACTGGAACCTGTCCAAAAACTCAGCAAGCTCACCAAGAAAAACTTTCTTAGTAGGAAATCACAAAGTGAATTGTTAGAGACCCAATGTGATTTGTCAAACTCATAGAAGCATAAAGAGAATTGTTAGAGACTCAATATGTTCTATACTCAAATCCCAATCTCAAAACTCAACTCAAATCAACTCAGCTCAATCTCAATCTCAAATCTAAAAACTCAACTCAATATCTGAAATGGATAGGATAGAATGTTTTCTTTCAAGAACATGAAACCCCAACAATTGCCAACTATGCAAAGAATCACATAACAATGATACTCATGTTCTTTTCACCATCAATTAGGGTTTCAACAACAATGCTCATCAAACAAGGTTTAGTCAACCAACACCATTCAACTCAACATCAACCTTGAAGCATTCAACCAATCATCACAAGAAAAGGAAACAAGTAGAAATCCTTTTCCCTCCAACATTATTTGAACAAAAAGCATCCAACACAATATCACCAAATGCAAAGAATAACTTGCTCAAATCAACTCAATGGAGTAAGCCCAATATCATGAATCAAGTAAAACAATAACTTGATCAAACAACCTCTATGGAAGCAACTCAACCATCAAACTCAAAACAGCCAACCAAGGGTTCCACCAACTCAATGCAAGTAGCTAGACTCACAAATATAAACCCTAGTGCACAAAGCTTCCACTATCTCAAACCAAAAATTATGCATTCACCAAAAACTCTCATCAAGGATAACAATGCATAAGAAGTCTTCAACAAACCAGAAAATAGGATTTACACCCAACCAAAGGAAACCTAGTTGAAAACCTTTTCACTCCAACCTTATTTCAGAAAAACATACACCAATCATACTCATAAGGAAAATGTGCCCATACCTTTTTGGAGTAGAAGAAAATTGATCCTTAAAGTTGTCACCACACACAACCCTCAAACTTCCAACCAAGTTAGGGTTAGAACCAAGATAAATGAGCATATATAAAAACTTTCCTTAATTACACCTTTTAGCTCCTCTTCTTTAAAAACAACCACCAAAGAAGCCAAAAACACAACAACCAAAACTTACACCTTATATCTCCATTTTTAAATTTAGCATAGCAAAAGACTAATCTCAAAAATACAACCAAAGAAATATCCCCTTATTTCTCCTATGTCTTTTAAACAATGCTAAACAATGCCAAAAATCATATCAAGAAAATAATCACACCTTATAATGGCTGCCCTTGAAGAATCCGAAATTCGCGGCACAAAACACGTTTTAATAAAAACGTGACTAATCCATGCACAACTCCCTCCACGGGGATCGAAACGTAGACCTCCGCCTATGCAAGGCCCAAACGTAGCCTTCATCGCCACTAGCCCACAAGGGGCTTACGAATTCCAAGACGGACTTCCTTCCACATAAACGGTCAAGCTTTCCGAAAGCTTTTCAAACCACGAGCTCTCCTCTTTTGCAGTGTAAACAGAACATTCGATCGCAGCCAAACCAATTAATTGCCTTCAATTTTCCAAGAGGGTTTAACCTTAGGAACCTTCTCATATTTATAGTCCATACGTGGACTTTAGAACACGTCGGCTGCAAAGAAAAGTAATTTCGAATTTAATCAAAATTTGCTTTCTAAAGGGTTTAAAAACCCTTAAAGTATTTTTAATAAATTAAAAATAATTTCTCCCTTAATTAATTAAATAATTAATTAATTAAAACCTTGAAGGGTTTTAAATAATAATTAAATAAATAATAAAGAGAACCTCCATTGGTTTTAATAAAAACCATTGCCAATGGAATCTCTTCGGATTCTCTTAAAAATATTCTCTTGGAATCTTCCACCTTTGAAGCCAACCCATCCTCTTAACATTAATGCCATTTCCTTTTGACATCAATGACAACTCATAGACAAGAAGCTAGGATCTCAAACCCAAAATTGCCAACAATCTCCCCCTTTGTCATTGATGGCAAACCATGCTTCACAACAACACAGAAACTCAACATAAATAGCTCCCCCTGTCTTGAGGCTCTCCCCCTTACTCATATCTCTCCCCCTTTGTCATCAATGGCAAAGGGTCACCTTTGGGGCTTGGGACTAAGAATGAGCCTCTTAGCTTAGTCCCTCCCCCACCTCCTGTTGAGGTGTTTAATTTTGGGGTGGGAGTAAAACTCCCAACGGTAGGCGATCATCATCAGTGTCTATAGCTACCTTACCATGTCTTCTCTTGTTCTCCTTGTCCATATTATTGTTCCTGTTCCTGTTATCATTCCTGTTCTTATCCATGCCTTGATCCTTGGACCTGTTCATACCAATGTTCCTATTCTTGTACCTTGGAAGTTCAGCTCTACACTGTCTAGCTATGTGACCTTCATTGTTGCACTTATAACAAGTAACAATGTTATTTCTTTTAGGCATACCTGTTCTTTGAATCCACCTGTTCTGACTAACCCTGTTCCTGTTATTAGCCTTGCAAAAAATTGCCTTATGCCCAAAATGTTTACAAGAGTAGCAATACCCTTGAAAGAAATTACCACCTCTAAAACTGTCATTTACCTTCCTTACTTGAGTCATGCAATGTGAAGCCATGTGACCAAACCTGTGACAAGCAAAACATCTACCATTAAACTTTCCTATAAATGACCTTCTAGGTCCTGTAAACTTTCTCCCCTTTTTCTATTTCCTATTTTCTATTTCTGTGCATCTATCACTCAAGGACTCCTTTTCTGAAATACTTTCCTCATCAGAACTCTCTTCCTTTTGGAGTCTCTTACTAGACTCTCCAACTTGTTCCTTGTGTGGCTTAACAAAACCAAGGCCTGTTTTATCCATTGTCTTTCTTTGACCTTTGATGAGTGACTTAACCTTTTTGGAGCTATCTTGAAACCTGTAAAGCTTATCCTTGTACTCTTTAGTTTCCTCTTTCAAAGAAGCCATTTTCTGTTCTAACTCACTATACTCAAGAACCTTAGACTCTAACTCATCCTTGAGTTCTTGTGTCTTAGCTATAGAGAAGTCAAGACTTTCTATAAGATCATCTCTCTCCATACAACATTCATCTAACTTATCCTTGAGTCTAGCATTCTTCTTTCTTTCCTTTTTCAAAGCACTAAGAGCACTAATAAGTTCACTTTCAAGATCCTTTATTTGTTTGCTTTCTGAATCATCAAAGCCTTTTTCAGATTTCTTATCACTAGAGGTGCTACCTTTTTCAAAAACCATACAAGCATCTTCCTTATAGTTTTCTGAAGCATCCTCATACATACTAGAAACCAAATCATTATTTGTGCAATCATCCTCAAGGTGACCAAAATTTCCACATCTAAGACATTTCATGATAATGAATCTATGTTTCGGTTCTTCCTCTTTTCCGATATGAACAACATCTCATTTTCATCATCACTTGAAGAACTTTCACTATCACTACTAGAACACTTACTTGCTTTGTCTAGGTAGAAACTCTTCTTGTGCTTGTGAGAATACCTCTTTCCTTGATTGTTGTGCTCATCTTTGTTCTTCCTGTGATGCTTGTGCTTTTCGGAATCCTTGCTCTTAGAATCCTGTTTATCTTCATCACTTTCATTCTTGGGAAAAGTACAATTAGTAGCATAATGACCAAACTTTCCACAATTGAAACATCTTATATTTTTCATGCTTTTGTGCTTTCTAGAGAACTTGCCTTTCTTGCTGTAATATGCCTCTTCATCACTAGAAGACTCATCACTATCTTGAAGTTGTTTACCCTTGGATTTCTTGGTAGCCTTGAAAGTTGCCTCTTTCTTGACATCAACCTTCACTTGAGTTCTCAACTCAAATGTTGCAAGTATACTATGGAGCTCATCCTTTTTCAACTTATCCAAATATTTAGCTTCCTCAATAGCAAAAATATTTTCACTAAATCTATTAGGAAGAGATCTTAAAATCTTATCACAAACATCATTTTCAGCAAGCTCAAGACCTAAGTCTTTCATGGAGTTAACAACCTCATCCATACGAAGCATGTAGTCACTAATATTTTCATCATCATTCATCTTGGAGTTGTTCAAACATACCTTTGAAGTGTCTCAACTTGGCCTTTCCGACATTTGTATCACTCGTATGAACCACCTTCAATTGTTTCCACATTTCACTAGCTGTCTTGTAGTGAATCACTTTGGTGAGATCTGCTTTCTGTAAGCCTTTCAGGATTGCATTCATTGCTTTTGAATTGCTTGTGATGTAGGAGCCTTTCTTCTTTAGTATTAGGACCATGTACAGGAATAGTGTACTCATCTTCAATCACTTCCCAAACCTCATTCCCAAGTGCCATTAGATGAACCTTCATCCTTGCACTCCAAAGACCAAAATTTGACCCATCAAGAATAGGTGCTGCATTGCCACTTGAATGATCCATTGTGTTCTTTACTAGCTTTTCCTTCAAGCTATTAAAATTTTCGAAGGCACTCGCTCTGATACCAATTGAAGAACACAAGCTTATACTGAGAGGGGGGGTGAACAATATAAGACCTCTTTTTACTTTTTCCTTTATACTTCAAAATAGTAAAGCAATATACCCAAAGCAATATCAAAGCAATGCACAATATCATCCACAAAGTGACACCAATTTTAACGTGGTTCACCCAGAATGGCTAGGCTACGTCCACAAAAATTTTCTCTAAAAGTTATCTCAAAGTTCTTTGGGAATCCTTCCCAATTACAATGTTTATGAGCCTCGGCCCAAAGGAGATACCTTCCCCCAATCAGAATTTATGAGCCTCTGCTCAAAGGAGATACCTTCCCCTCTGCTCTGGAAATGATCCCTCAGAAGATCAACTGCCTCTACCTCTTGCCAGCACGTGGAACTCCTTTCCATCGAAGACCTCCTATCCTCAATGCTTAGCCTAAGAGACCTCCGCCTTCTATGATCACGTCCATAGCAGCTCAGCAACCTATACCAAACACAATTAGTCGGTCTAGTACAAGTCTTCCTCTATCCGTCGAGATCTGTCCAACACTTGAACAAATCAATCCTCTCGCATACAAGCCTTCTCAAAGACTTGCCAACTATCCTCGGGTTCTTCTCATAGAACCAATGCACCTCTGTCCTCAAGTTCTCTGATAGAACTATCAAACTCAGCTCACAAGTCCTCTGCTAGGACTTGTCCAAATCTGCTCACAAGTCCCCACAAAAACCTGTCCAAAACTGCTCACAAGTCCCCACGAAACCTGTCCAAAACTACTCACAAGTCCCCACCGGAACCTGTCCAAAAACTACTCACAAGTCCCCACTGGAACCTGTCCAAAAACTCAGCAAGCTCACCAAGAAAAACTTTCTTAGTAGGAAATCACAAAGTGAATTGTTAGAGACCCAATGTGATTTGTCAAACTCATAGAAGCATAAAGAGAATTGTTAGAGACTCAATATGTTCTATACTCAAATCCCAATCTCAAAACTCAACTCAAATCAACTCAGCTCAATCTCAATCTCAAATCTGAAAACTCAACTCAATATCTGAAATGGATAGGATAGAATGTTTTCTTTCAAGAACATGAAACCCCAACAATTGCCAACTATGCAAAGAATCACATAACAATGATACTCATGTTCTTTTCACCATCAATTAGGGTTTCAACAACAATGCTCATCAAACAAGGTTTAGTCAACCAACACCATTCAACTCAACATCAACCTTGAAGCATTCAACCAATCATCACAAGAAAAGGAAACAAGTAGAAATCCTTTTCCCTCCAAGATTATTTGAACAAAATAGCCTCCAACACAATATCACCAATGCAAAGGAGTAACTTGCTCAAATCAACTCAATGGAGTAAGCCCAATATCATGAATCAAGTAAAACAATAACTTGATCAAACAACCTCTATGGAAGCAACTCAACCATCAAACTCAAAATAGCCAACCAAGGGTTCCACCAACTCAATGCAAGTAGCTAGACTCACAAATATAAACCCTAGTGCACAAAGCTTCCACTATCTCAAACCAGAAATTATGCATTCACCAAAAACTCTCCTCAAGGATAACAATGCATAAGTAGTCTTCAACAAACCAGAAAATAGGATTTACACCCAACCAAAGGAAACCTAGTTGAAAACCTTTTCACTCCAACCTTATTTCAGAAAAACATACACCAATCATACTCATAAGGAAAATGTGCCCATACCTTTTTGGAGTAGAAGAAAATTGATCCTTAAAGCTGTCACCACACACAACCCTCAAACTTCCAACCAAGTTAGGGTTAGAACCAAGATAAATGAGCATATATAAAAACTTTCCTTAATTACACCTTTTAGCTCCTCTTCTTTAAAAACAACCACCAAAGAAGCCAAAAACACAACCAAAACTTACACCTTATATCTCCATTTTTAAATTTAGCATAGCAAAAGACTAATCTCAAAAATACAACCAAAGAAATATCCCCTTATTTCTCCTATGTCTTTTAAACAATGCTAAACAATGCCAAAAATCATATCAAGAAAATAATCACACCTTATAATGGCTGCCCTTGAAGAATCCAAAATTCGCGACACAAAACACGTTTTAATAAAAACGTGACTAATCCATGCACAGCTCCCTCCGCGGGGATCGAAATGCAGACCTCCGCCTACGCAAGGCCCAAACGCAGCCTTCGCTGCCACTAGCCCACAAGGGGCTTACGAAGTCCAAGACGGACTTCCTTCCACATAAATGGTCAAGCTTTCTGAAAGCTTTTCAAACCACGAGCTCTCCTCTTTCGCAACGTAAATAGAACATTCGATCGCAGCCAAACCAATTAATTGCCTTCGATTTTCCAAGAGGGTTTAACCTTAGGAACCTTCTCATATTTATAGTCCATACGTGGACTTTAGAACACGTCAGCTGCAAAGAAAAGTAATTTCGAATTTAATCGAAATTTGCTTTCTAAAGGGTTTAAAAACCCTTAAAGTATTTTTAATAAATTAAAAATAATTTCTCCCTTAATTAATTAAATAATTAATTAATTAAAACCTTGAAGGGTTTTAAATAATAATTAAATAAATAATAAAGAGAACCTCCATTGGTTTTAATAAAAACCATTGCCAATGGAATCTCTCCGGATTCTCTTAAAAATATTCTCTTGGAATCTTCCACCTTTGAAGCCAACCCATCCTCTTAACATTAATGCCATTTCCTTTTGACATCAATGACAACTCATAGACAAGAAGCTAGGATCTCAAACCCAAAATTGCCAACACGGATATGATATAGGGTCCTAGCCAATTAGCCATGAATTTGTCTTGCATATTAGGCGATAAATTAGGGTTATGTTGGTTATCTTTCAGCACAATATCCCCAACTTCAAAGTCTCTCTGATGGACTTTGCTATTATAAGCTTATTTTAGTCACTCTTGATAAATGTGGAGATGCTCCAGGGCATTCATGTGATGTTCATCAAGCAACATCAATTGATCCAGGTGAGCCTATCACACGGTGTCATCATAGATGAACTCTTTCAATATGATGCGCAACATTGGAATTTACAACTCTAAGGGCATAATGGCCTCAACACCATATACTAGTGAAAATAGAGTTGCCCCAGTGGGCATCCAAATACTAGTCCTATAAGCCCATAATGCAAGGGGCAATTGGATATCCAATATTTGTGGTGTTCTTGTACCGTATTTTTCAATATGGAAACCATTGTCTTACTTTAAGCTTTAGCTTACCCATTTTCCTGTGGATAGTATGGAGTCACAAAACTGTGTTTGATTATATACTTAGACATCCTTCTCCATAGTGGGCCAATAGTAACCCATTCAAAGGATGTGCTTGACGATGGCCATGCTGCTGAAATGGCCACCACATGTACCATCATGAGCTTGTGAAATCGCCCAAGATGACTCTTGGGGCTCTAAAATGAAGGAGAACTCCATCGTAACCTCGTCGATACAAAATATCTCCTAGCAAGATATATTTAGTCACTTTCTATTGAATGCGCATCTTACGACACGTGACAATCCCTCTGGGATTGTACCAAGTTTTAAGAAGTCTTGGATTTGCGACATCCAGCTTTGGTAAGCCTTAGCTTTGACTACCAATATGACTTGATCCCCCTACGTATTTACATATGAAAATGTAGACTAGAAAACAACCTTGTGGCGAATGGTAGTACCACTCCCCGTCAGAACTCTAAGAGGTTAATGACCCCTAGGGTATCTTCTTTAAAAAGTCTTTAGCTTGTAGAACCATTCAACTTTTGGATCTACACTAATCATGTTGATTGACACTTTTTTATCAAAGGCTTCGTGCTATGTTGCAGGATGCGAGAGCATTTTAACAGGAATGGTAGTAAAATCAGTAAACAGGTTCTAAGGGATTAAGGATCCCAAAGACGCCATTGTGTCTATGAACCTATTTTATGAACAAGGGATTGCCTCGATGTCATGCCATTCCAACTTAGCCAAATATCTAACAACAAGATCTTATAAGCTTTCAACATCGGACATCGGCACTAAAAGATCCCATTAACTTGGTTGACTATGAGCAAGGAGTCACCAAGGATTTTTAATATTTTAATGTTCATGGCGATGGCTGTATGGAGGCCTAGAAGTAGGGCTTCATATTCAACATTGTTATTGGTGCAAGGAAAGTCTAATTTGAATGACAAGGGCATTGGAGCTCCTTGGGGCATGACAAAAACTATTCCTACACCACCCCCTTGCTCAAACTTTGAACCATCAAAGAACAAGGTCATATTAGCATTATTTTTTGGCTCTTTGGGTTTAGGAGCTTCGGATACAATGAATACCGCATCATCCGAAAGCTCAATGGTAAGAGGCCTACTATTTGAAAACGGTGTCTTAGCCAGCTAATCAACTATGACTTGTCCATTAATGGACTTTTATCTTATGAATTCCAAATTAAATTTTATCAGTAGCATGATCCACTTTGTAGTACGTGTACTATGATGTCTTGCTCATCATGTACTGCAAAGGATTTTGTTTTGATATTACATATGTCGTATGACTTAGAATCTAGTGACGCAATTTCTTTGTAGCAAACACTACTACTAAACACAACTTCTCCATATATGCATATCCTAGCTCATAACTCACCAAGGTTTAGCTAATATAATATATGGCTTGCTCTTTGCCTTGCATGTTCTTTTGGACTCATATGGTCCCTACTGCAAATTTTGTTGCTGATATATATAGCATAAATGGCTCATCTGGCCTTGGGGGAGCTAGAACTGGTGACATCGCCAGGTATTGCTTAATTTCAACAAAGGTTTCTTGATAGTCCTCGTTGAAATTGAATGGGACCCCCTTGTGTAGCAGTCAATTCATGGATTGACATTTATTTGATAATTGAGCGATAAATTGCTTTATCGATACTACCTTGCCTTGAAAGCTTCTTAGCTCTTTGATGTTTGTGGGGGATGCATTTATAGAATAGCCTTGACCTTTGTTGGGTTAACTTTGATGCCTCATTTTGAAACGATGAATCCTAAGAGTTTTCCTAAAGTTATGCCAAATACACACTTCTTAGGATTCAACCTGACATTATGCTCTATCTGGTGATCGAAGACCTTCTTTAGGACCTTCACATGCTCAGAACACAGTAATGACTTGGCTAACAAGTCATCAATATAATCCTCTAGGATCTTATGCATATAGTTATGAAAGATATATGTCATGACCTACTGATATGTGGCACCAACATTTTTAAGACCAAATGGCATAAATTTATAGCAAAATGTCCCCCATGGCGTTACAAACATGATTTTATATTGGTCTTTGGGCTTAATCCAAATTTGATTATAACCAGAAAAACCATCCATTAAGGAGAGCATCTCGTGACATTTAGTTGCGTCTATAAGAGCATAGATATTTGGCAATGAAAATGAATCCTTAGGTGTTACCTTATTCAAGTCTCTTAAATCTATACAAATATAGATCCTTCCATCAGGTTTTCCTATAGGCAACATATTGGATACCCCTTCCAGATAGTCGATGGAGACAACAAACTCTACGTCCAACAACTTTTGCAATTCATCTTTCACCATTAAGGCTACTATTAGATGCATCTTTCTAAGCTTCTACTTGACTGGCTTCTTTGAAATATATAGTGAAAGGTTATGGGTAACCAATTTTGGGTCTAGACCTGGCATATATTTGTAAGTCCAAGCGAAAATATTAGATCTCTCTATCAGTAGAGGGATGAGGGTGGCATGCTCATTGAGAGTGAGACTCTCTCCAAATTTAACCTTCCTTGGATTGGTGGGATCATTACTGATATCCACATCAAAGGTTTCCTCTACTGACATGTGTGATACCTTCTCAAGCTAATGAGGTGTAGGGATCAAGTGGATGTCATCAACTGGGTTTATAGGTTCCACATTGGAAGCATCCTCAGCATGATAGACATCATAAGCATAGCCTGGAAAAAAATGAAATAGTTGCAGCATTTCTTCATTAGGGAAGAAATATTCAGGCTCAATAGGTGAGTCAATGTGATCCCAACCGATAGCATCTACATGTAGAGGCAACGGTTTGGATGGATCTTCTAGATTGTAGAGTGGAGTGGTCAAATCAATGGAGACCATATTGATGGAATGGAATTGATCTCTAGGACCACATGGAAAAATATCTACATCATTGATGTAGCTCCTATACCCGATATCTGGCTCTAGCGACACAAGCACAGATGGGTCCTCTCTATGTAGGCTATGGATGATCGGGTCCTCTCTATGCACTGATTGCAAGATTAGATAATTCAGGCCAATGAGCTCTATGTACATAGGCAGGTCAAAAAACACCATGTGATAGATCACATCAAAGTTCGATGGTCTTCCCCTCAGGCAAGGGTTGATATTGATCTCTTGGAGCATGTCCTTAGTCATATAAAGTGCATTACAATGACATAGGTAAGGAGGTCCTAGATAGGCTCTCTCTATCTTGTCCTCATATTCATTGTCTTAATACAATCCTTCACCAATATCCATTAATATAGGACACTTTGGTAAATGTAGCCCCATATAGGCTATCTCCTGATCACTATCGTCACTATCTAGAAAAATAGGGTATAAAAATTATAGATATGATACTGCCTCATAAATCGGCTCAGCCTCACTCCTTGATTTCCAGGTGAGGTCTCACTGCCCACCAAGATATCCTCGTGATATGACTCAAGTGGTGCTATGGTGATGTAAGACACCATAAGGTTATCCCTCTAGAATACAAAAGGATCAGGGTGATACAAATTGAAATCCACATCATCCCCCAGACTAAGGTACAAGCGATCTAAAGATGCTACAAACAAATCATCCTGTCCTAGTATTTGCAACCCTAGCCCGAACCTATCAGTTGCCAACTGATAATGTGGCTCAAGCGGAGTCCTATGTCCTTGTTCAAAAATACCAAGGCCATACCCATGCCAATGATATAATTCAAAAATGTGCATGGAATATTTAGGGTTGGATAGGTAATGAACATTCATTACGAATGGTTCATCATCATCTTCATCCATAAGCATTCGAGTAGGAAGCTGATACAACTTAGCGTATATGAAGTTCAATTGATTGGGTGGCTCTCCCAACAGTACTACTGATCAAACTAAAAAACGATGAGCATGGGGTCGGCCCATCTCTTGTGCAGTCTCTAGGATTGGTCCAAAAGTGACATTTTGCACAATATATTCACCTAACCTTGTGTTGGCCAGATGAACAGTCACCCGCGATGCGGATGACCCTGTTGACGATGCAGGCAAGGCAGGCTGAGGTACCTCCTCAAATTTATCCTAGGCTTCTTCCACTTCCATGGGAGTGGGAGCCTCATTGGTGACTGGTTCATGCACATGCTTCTTTTCCTTTTTTCCCATTTTCACATTTAGCTTCCTTTCATCTCGAAACATTGTTGATGCAGTCAGTTTCAAAGAAGTTGTTGTAGTGTGCTCGGACCTGTATGATACAAATATCGATGGTTGAGCATGCATTTTTTATTTGCCTCATGGATTATTAAATGGTGACACTAGATAGATGTCCATGTGCATTTATAGGAGTATGAAACACCTTGGAAAATCATCCATGTTTATGAATTTGAAGGGTTCTCCATCGGATGACACCATGTGAACCTGTCCCTCATGAATGTACTTTACACATTGATGTAGTATAGAGGGAATGCAATGCATTTATCGAATCTAAGATCTCCCCAGAAGAATTTTATATTGCATGGCACCTTCGATCATGTTACACATCACGGGGATGGTCTTTAGGCCCACCTAAATAGGTAGGATGATCATGTCAACCGTCGAACATAATGCATCGTTAAATGCTCTCAATGTGAATGTGATGGGCACAATATGTGACTTGGGTAGCTTTAAAGGACTTAATGCCTTGGTCGTTATAATATTGATCGATGAACCAGTGTCGATCAAGACCCTCTTGAATGGCATGTGATTGACACACGTGATGATATGTAATGGCGGGTCAACCATATCTGTAGGAACCATCCTAATTTCATGATCATAGAATTGGATTTTAGGCTCCTAGCACTATTGTACATGTCCCACAAAATTGGTGAATGCTTGAGCATCCTGGGACTACACCTCAATGGACCTTAGAATATCCATGAGAGTCTCCCTATGCTTGGGGTACCATTGTATCAGCTCATAAATAGACAACTTTGTAGGAGTTGTCTACAGGTTTTGAACCAACTTGCTTCATATGGTCACCACCGGTCTAGTTGGTGGGCCTAGAATATTCTGAGTTGGTTGTTGATTTGGCATAGCTTGTATCCTGATGGGAGCGTGAGGTTGATTTGGCTTCTCATATCTCCCATGTCTAGTAACAATATTAACCATGCCTACAAACCCTTAGGTAGGTGGTTCGACATGCACTTGGTTGACCTGTCCAACGTTTTTGTATGATGCCTCATGGTTTGGCAATGGATTTTTAAAAATCCCCATGTTTTGGTTGTCGGGCACCAGTGGATTATTCGACACTATAAGCTCACATTTATCAATCATATTTTGCACAATATGTTTGAAGGACCAACATACTTTGATGTCGTGGCCCTTCGCACGATGGAAGATGTAAAATAGATCATCCTGATACCCCTTTGGCTTGGGTTGGTTAGGATCGACCAGTTTAATATCGGGAAACTTTATTGCCTTAGCCTCACACAATTGATGGAATATTGATGTCAATAATTCCATCAAAGGTGTGAATTGGCGAGGCGGGTGTTGTTCCTTATTTTTACCCTTGTAATTATTCTTGCATTGCTCGTATTGCGTAGGAGGAGGTTGGGCCTGATAGTTCTACTTTTGTTACCCCTTATCCTCTCTTTGGAGGTTTAAAACCGCTTGATTGACATGGGTTTGCTTTCCTTGATGTTTTTTGGAGCTCTTCTTGTGCCCCTCATTCCTATTTTTGAGCTTCAAGTTGCCCTCTTGCAACTTGATATCCTCAATTACTTTGGATTGCGCCAAAGCTTCCTCAAATATATGGTACTATTGCAGTTGCAACAATAACGAGATGTGCTTGGCACAACTCTTCGTGAACATCTAGGTCAATTCTATAGCAAGAATGGGGAATGACAACTTTACCATTAATATCCTCCACCTCTTTTTGTATTCTAGGATTGGCTCATCATCGCGTTGAGCTAGTGCAGCCAGATCATAAAGGTTAGCTTACTTCCTGATGCCAAAAGAAAAATGTTCAAGAAAGGTGTCAGCCAGTTGCTCAAAATTGGTGATACTATGCTTCTTCAGCTGATTAAACCACTCTCAAGCTGGGCCTGAGAGGGTTGTGATGAATGTATGCAAAATCAATGTATTGTTGCTTGCAATCTAGAAGCATACGTCCAAAAATATCATGACATGCTCTTGCGCATCTTTGTCACCTTTGAATTTATCTAGCCTGGGCATGAAAAAATGCTTAGGATATGCTGGAGTAGGCACCGAGGGGTCCAAAGGCTCGTTATGAATCTTGCTCAATGTTGGCTTTTGAAAAGTTGTGCCTTGCCTCTCGATTGCTTTCACTTTCTTTGCTAAGGCCTTATAGGCCTGCGAGGATAGAAAGTCCTCCTCCCTAAATTGATGTGGGGGCGGTCTTAGAGGTACATTCTTCCTCTATTGAGGTGGAGGATGTTGCTCTTCCTCCTCCTCAACCTAGGAGCTTTTAGGATATCCTTGATCGGCTCCATCTCCCTCTTCTTCCTCATATTGTCTCTACCTCTGATATTCCAACATGTGGTGGTCATTCTCTCTGTTGGGCATTGACATGAGTGTGAGCATATCTGTGCTCCTGATGCACGTTGGCTTGTGAAAAAGCCCTCCTATGAATGTGCTCTTCGTGCTCAGCATGAGTGAATAAACCAGCCCTGGCTAGCCTATCCTCTTTTTCCACACACTCCTTTTGGGCAAGGATGCATTCCTCATGCATATGCTACACATACAATCTTTGTCTAATGAGCCTTTTTAACTGGAGATTCTCTTCTTTAATGTGTTGCCTCTCTATGCGAGCATCCTCCTATTAATCTCAGATAAGTTGTCTCCACTCGAATACCAGTATATGTGATCTATCAATGTGATTGGCTATAAGAGGCATCTGGTATATGTGCTCCGTGCAAGCAACCTTATGGGTTCTATACCCTTTTAATGGATTCGCTACACTTTTGCCTTTATCCGTGAAGATGACATTGGTGTCATGCTGAGTCCTATGCTATGTGCCACCATGCGTGGATGGTGGATGTGAACCATGAGGGTGCTTGGAAGCCTCTCCATGTTCTCTGGTAGTCCTAAAAATGCTCCTACCATGCTCACTCGGAGCACGAGTGGGCAGAGCTGAAGGCTTATAGTCTAATTGCTCGAGGACGCTACCTAAACCATCCAACTTTCTGGATCACCATGGATCATGCGGTGGTGTACCATTGGCTCCCACCTTGGATACGTCGATAGTGATCTTGTGAGGTTCACTATGTGTGGGAGTGTGAATAGACCTATGCTCGAAAGTGGTCCTATCTGCATTCCCCTGGATGGGCGGATCTCGATATCTTCTATACTCTGAAGTTGGAGGTATGGAACCTCCTATAGACCTAGTATGTAGAGGTACCAACTTGGCCCCCTGTATGACATTCTCATTGGCTAATCTCGTGGATGCACGTTCACTAAAATATCAGTAATGGCTTTCAATTGGAGCAACCTCATGCTGAGAGGCTCTATGCTCTATCCTATGTCTAGAAGAGTGCATAAAAGCTACTCTATTAGGAGTACGCTCAATGGTGTCCTCTTGTGTCAAATTTTCTCCTCTGATGCTCACCAAATGATGTCCAAGAAGCTCATGTGTGTCAGGGTTCAACACATTTTGTTGTGAATTTAATTAGGCTTGGTCAACGACATCAGGAGTAAGCCTTTGTTGACCTCCTCGTGTCTCCACCATGGTGCACCTAGTGTCTAGATTTATCTTTTATTATGCAAACAAGGTATACGATGGTGAGTATCTCAAATTAAAGTTTAAATGTGAGCCCTAAACTATTTGATGTTGTTTCATGAGTTGTTGTGCCAGTATTAGAAACTCTTATTGTGTTTGAAAGCTTGTTGGATGATAATATCAGTTTAATTGGCTTTCACCTGTATACTCATAGCTCGACAACTTGGCTATGAACTCCAAGTCATGTAATCCAACCTATAATGTGTGGTAATGAATCCCACACACGGTCAGGGAGCACATGTCATCCCATATCCTCACCCATTTTCCCCCAATCAATGTTATACCCTTCAAAGAGAATACATGCAAATTTTCTAGGGTGCGAAAGGTTCTCGGATCCAATATTGGTCTAGAACGTAGGTACATGGGATTTGGCCCAAAGGATGGAAATCACCCCCACCGTCGTTGAACCCTACTAGTGGTTGGATGTGAATTCCAAATCACTAGTGTTTACTTTGGAATGTGGTGTGTGTGGTTCTTTTTAATTGTTTCATGAAAAAGAAAATGCATCATACAACATCCATGCTCATTTCTTATGTGCTATGCAGCGAAAGAACTTTTCAAATTCAAAAAAATGCAAGCTACATACTACATGATCCTTTCAAAAATGCACTTTACGATGTAAATGGCCTCTAATTGGGCCTTAGACATGCAAACCAACACATAAATTAATCTAGCACATTGGATTCTAGGGCGGACTGCACTCAGAGGTCCGTTGTTCCTAGCAGTGCCTAGCTAAAATATAGAAAAAGAAACCCTAAGGACCTAATCAACTTTTATGTTCTTTTTATCCTTAATCCATTTAGGTTTCAATTTCTCTATTCTGGAAAAATACAAAGGTAAAATACAGAGACATAGAGTGTCAAAAGGGCCTACCTCAAGTCCTCATTTGATCTAGCTTTGAACTTCTACTATTTATTGTGTCTACTATAAACTATAACTCTGTTGCATGATTGATACTATAGACCGTGTCTTGAAGCCGTGGGCCAACAATGAGACCGTAGCTATCAACCGTGGTTTGCACCTGATATTAGAAAACATAAAAATGTCATAAATCAAATGCTAAAAATGTGGAGTTCTGTCGTGATCACCTACTGTGACCACCAAAAAGGCCTCACACCTATGCCTCCTACTGCGTAAAAAAAATAAAATAAATAAAATGGAATCATGCAAAATTGACAACAAATGGGAAGAAGAAAAACACTTCTATTCCATTATATAAAGAAGCCAATCCTGGTTACAATTACGTCCCTCTTAAGGATACCATTTTGATACTCTTATTATAGTGGGAAAAAGCAATGTTCCCTCTTAAGGGTATATGTGAGTTTTAGGCCCTTCGGGGTGACACGAACTGCTCTAGGGTGGAGTTGACCCTCTTCTCCATGTTGAGGAAGGAATTGGATGGTTGAATCTCCATTGAATCTACTTTCCTACGGTCAAGAAACAACATAAATGCATTAAAAGCATAGGCAACCTCTCATGATGAGGCCCTTTAAGGAATGTGAACATAAAGATGCCATAACACTAATGAAATCAAGAAAGCAACTAAAACATGTTAAACCTATGCAATGCTTGAAAATATTAATGGAAATATGTAAATAGAAAGCATAACTATCTATTTAGCAGATTGATTACATGAAATGAAGCATGATAACATGAAAATAAGCTAATTATATCCTACTTGTCATAATGAAGTAAACCTAATAAAATCCTTATTTCTATTAGTCAAAGTCTCTAAAATGTCAATAAAACCACTTAATATGCTTAATCTAACCTAATAAAATACACTGCAAAAAGAACAACAAGGAGATATTTCACCGATTGCAAATCGCAGCTCGGATGAGAGGTCTGCACTGTACATCATGATTGTCAACTGCAGTGAGCAACTAAATAACTTTGACCTCCAAATACAAGGTTGTGGGCTTGATCCTCCTTATCCAATTGATGATCAAGGGTTACTTGGATGTCTTCTTATTGGTTTGGCAATTGAATTGCACAATTAGGCCTCTTTTTGCCCGAATTATCATTTCTTGGTGTTCTAGCTCCTTAGGGCATCAATGAAACAAATTGACATAATGCTTGATGAATTGGCAAATGGATGGCACAAAACTCTCTCAATACACTCAAGTGAGTCTACAATATGATAGGTCTTCACTGCTTTGATCGCCAATGCACACTTTATTCCTTTTGCCCTAATTCAAAGGGGTACTTATAGGATTACCCAAGGGCTAGGGGTGGTTTCATGGAGAAGCCAATATCAAGAAGAGGTGGTTGGGACAGTTGGATTGGAAGCCTTTGGAATATTTCATCCTTCAACTACCCTCTTCTATAACAAATGGTCATTCAAACCGATTTGGCTCGGATGAAGGCCAACCGAACTTTAGTTGTAGACCATGGGTGACAGCTGCGATCTAGCCTGTAAACTGCGGGTTTTAGCTATAATTTAGACTATAGACCACATGTCTCAACTGCGGTTTAGAATAATTAGGCCAAGGAGCCCAAATTGAGTGGTTAAAACCACTACTCTATCTTGGAGTCTATCCAAGATCTTCCATATGGTCTTGTAGCATATCCCATATGAGTAGTCACCATCGACATGATGCGTTTTAGGTGTGTACAGGTTCCTAAAAAAATCCACCCACAAACCTAAATATCCCTGAGAGACATTTCTTATGACCAAAGATGCTTTCTTATAGACTAAAGAGCAATTAATATCCTCCTGAGTACAATGAGTGGGCTACGAATAATGCTCTTTCTACAATGTTTGACTACACTTAGGGTTTGCACCCCTTTCACTTTGTTCCATCCTCATGTCCTCCTATGTATAGAAAGCGGGCTACAAACAACCCTCTTCTTGCAATGCTTGACTACACCTAGGATTTGCATCCCTTTCACTTTATTCCATCCTCATATCCTCCTAAGTATAGTAGGCAGGTTGCAAACAACCCTCTTCCTACAATGCTTAACTAAACCTAGGATTTGCATCCCTTTCACTTTGTTCCATCCTCATATCATCCTGAGTATAGTAGGCAGGTTGCAAACAACCATCTTCCTACAATGCTTAACTACACCTAGGATTTGCATCCATTTCACATTGTTCCATCCTCATGTCCTCCTGTGTACAACGAGTGGGCTGCAAACAACCCTCTTCTTGCAATACTTGACTGCACCTAGGGTTTGCATCTAGAGTTATTTATTTTCATACAAGTTAGTTTAGATATGTGTAGGAGTTTTTTTTAGATTAGTGGAGATCTAGCATAAATTAGAAGGTTGGGAGAATCCATTTACAATCCCATTCAACCTTGTTGAAACTTATATTGGGGGTATAAAAACTTGATTAAAATTTTAGACAATTCACTATGCAATATAGTTTTTGGCATGCCTAATGGAACCAACACTTATTTTATTTTAATTTTTATTAATTTTTTTTATATTTTCATTCCCAAATTATAGTTGTCACTAACAGAGCAATTGGGTTGAATTTGGAAAATTCTTTCACCAAGTCAAAAGTTGGTAGTGATTCATTCTAAAATTTGAAGCAATTTTCACCATTTTAAACAAAAAAATTGCTAGCTTTTTGAATAGGTTAACTCATAGAAAGTGTTAAAGTATATTACATCATTTGGGTTATTTAAATGTACCACCTTAGGTACATAGTTAGAGTATGATATTACTTTAGGGGGAAGTTAGCTAGTTACTTCAAGAAATGTAATAAATGCACAAGTGGAAATATGCAAGGTGTCCCCTTATACAACTAGGTAGAGTGTTGGTCAAGGAATCTATCTTCCTATATAAAGGACCTCATAGTGGTATATCATAGATCAAGTCAATATCAAGTTCTTATCAAGTGCATTGTAGTATATAGTAGTAGTGCTCTTGTATGGAGCACAATGTAGCTCTTTAGCTCATATTAATGGAGTGACCATTTCCTCCATACTGCATTGTATTTTCATTATTTCTATTTATAGTATATTTTAGTCATATTGCAAACTCACTTGATTTCATATTTATTACATCTTATTAGGACCTATGTTATATCTCTTCCATTGCATATATCCTCAAAAGCTAACAGTGGTATCAGAGCCATAGTAAACAGAGATAGGAGGACCTACATCCATCATAGTTCCTCTTTGCACTTTTGTAAATCGTATTCGCTAGTGTGCACCGCAACTTACAAAAGTCATCACAAGAGAAGTCCAGTAGGTCAAGAGGAATAGGGAGAGTCATAAGTGAGGACTAAAAAAAATCTCAATTGCAAAAATTTTGAGATTATATTTTGCTAGTCTTTCCATAGAGTTGCAGAAAAACTCGTGAAGACAACATTCAAACCACTAGATTGACAAATCAACTAGTGAAGATTATTATATACAAAATTACACATTCTTCAATTCCAATTTATAACAGCTTATTGTAGGAAAATGAGATTCAAAAAAAGTTTGGGAAGCTTCCTACAAGAGAGTTATAAAGAATATCTTCTTAGAATTATTCCAGCACTTGCAAAAACAAGGAAGAAGAATGAATATTTCAAAGACCTCAAGAAATATTCCATTACAAGAGCTGCAATCCTGTAAAGTGTAGAAGTGAAGAAAATGCCACAGTAGCCTTATAGTAGACTCAAGAAAGAAAAGACTCTAGAAGTTGAGTCAAATAAGGAAATAGGAGATTGGTGATCTCCATTCAAGATCAATACCTGTAGAGTGTAGAAGTAGAAAAGGCCATAGAAGCCTTGATCAAGAAGAAGGTTGTAGAAGCCTTAATTTTGAAGAAGACTTCAAAAAAGAATTTTTGATTCAGAAGATAAATTCCTAATTTAGAAGAAATACTCCAAAGAATAGAACCTAAAGAATACTTTAGAAAAGAATTTTTGATTCAAAAGATAAATTTATGATTCAGAAGAATACTCCAAAGAAGAGTTCCTTGTACAGTTTGTACAAACCCTTGCTGCAACTTACACTCAAATCTATCAGTCTGCACAACCATTCCTTTCAAGATAAGTTTTGGAATGTTTCTTTATGACAATTGCTCACTTTCCTTCCAACATGCAAACCCTAATTCATTGGCAATGAATTACATTCATCAAGAGCATTTCTAGAAATCGTACAACTGTTTGTAAATGTAATTGCACAGTTGTAGTCTATCATGCAATCAATTCATATCATGTACAATTTGGTACAACTTGTGTACAATTTGTACAAACCCTTGCTACGACTTACACTAAGATCTATCAATCTACAAAACCATTCCTTTCAAGATAAGTTTTGGAATGTTTCTTTATGATAATTGCTCACTTTCCTTCCAACATGCAAGCCCTAATTCACTGGCAATGAATTATATTCTTCAAGATAATTTCCAAAAATTGTATAACTATCTATAAACATAATTGCATAGCTGTAATCCATTATGAAATCAATTCATATCCTCACACTAGGTTTGTAGGATGATCAAAATCATTCATGCAATTCCATCAATTAACATGACAAGTTATGCACCCAAACACCAATTACACAACTTGTAATAACAAAAATATACAATGTAATTCACAAGGACATGGAATCAAAGAGAATTGCTATTGTATTAAGATTATAAGTATTTCTAGACAATATATCCTTCATCATTGATCACAATAATAGACTCAACAACCATAGACATCAACAATGAATAGTATGCAACTCTACCATGAACAATCAATAACTCCATGAATGAATGAACAACCTAAAAAATTGAATGGGGGGCTATATAATGCATGCCCAGAATATTCCAAAGCATTTTCTAAGACATCACATTACTTACAACTTCCATCCAAAATTAACCCAAAATAATTCATTACAAGGTTTTACTAATTCTAATTTGATTTTTATCAAATTCACCCCAAATGCACATTCCACCTAATTTCATTGATATTTCAAATTGTACATTTGCAAACCTTGTACATTTCACATCTACTTGTATGTTTTGAAACTTGTACATTTTAATAAAAAATGAGCAAAATTGAACAAAATTGTGCAAATCCAAAAATCATTTCTTCTTCTTTTGGGAGGTGGATTTGCTGCCTACAATAACTAGGGAGTCATAAGGTAGATCACTTAAGAAAATTTGATCTCATAAGATACAAGATCTATCAAAGTACTATATAATCTAATCCAAGGAGCTATAAATATGAATACCAGAGCATTAAAAAATACACTTATAAGTGGAATGATAAAAATACTAATATGGATTAAAAGCATGATTGGTAATACAATGGATAATACAAAAGGAAATAAAAAATCAACAAGATGGGAAATAAATTGTGAAATAAATAGCTACAAAAAAATATATTCTTCTAATGAAGCTGATGATAGCTATATCAATGAAAACACAAAATACCACAAGGGAGAAAAAGAGATAGATCAAGAAGACATCATACAAAGAAGTAAAAATAGAATAGCTTCAATTGTGCACATATGTTTTAAGGATCTAGTCAGAGATATTGATAAACATTATATTCCCAAGATAGACTACAAAGCAGTCAAAACATCTCTATTGTGCACCTATTGCAATCAATATGGTCATGAAAAAATCAATTATTGGAATTTCCATCCATGCAAATACTATGAAGGGAAAAATCACTCATCTTTATTCTGCTACTATAAATACAAGTATTATAAAATCCATGAAGAAAGTTTACTACAAATAATAGATTGCTACTTTCAAAATCTTATTCCAAAAGCATCTACTAACAATGATCTCAAGTTTGATACTTATAAAGGTTAGAGAGACAGGTCATACAAAAATCCAAAGGAGAAAATATGGATCAATTCTGATCCACTTCAGACATGCCAAATCATGAGATCACTTGTTCATAAAAGACATGATTTCAAAGAATAGAGGCTTGGAAAGGATACGAAGCTATAACATGAAGACTGAAGCAGCTAAAGAAGAACCTGATCAAGCCAAAGAAAATCCACAAGAAGATTCATATTGAAGATTGAAATCTTCAATACCCAAATAATGTAATATACGAGGGTGTTAGAGTTAGAGTATATTACATCATTTGTGTTATGTAAATGTACCACCTTAGGTACATAGTTAGAGTAGAATATTACTTTAGGAGTAAGTTAGCTAGTTAGTTCAAGCAATATGATAAATTTACAAGTGGCAATGTGTAAGTTGTAATGTGCAAGGTGTCCCCTTGTACTGATGGCTTTAGTAAAATTAAATTATATCACAAGATAGAGAACAAAACAATAAAGCATATCATTACATGAATAGAGAGAGTGATATAATATAAATGGAGCTATGAGGTCATTTATATAGGAATATGGATTCCTTGGCCAACACTCTAACTAGCTGTACAAGGGGACACCTTGCACATTTACAACTTGCACAATGGCACTTGTGCATTTATTATATTGCATGTAGTATCTAGATAACTTCCAACTAAAGTAATCTATCATATCCAAATGATGTAATATATTCTAACACCCCTTGTATTAAATTATTTGGTATGAAGTTCTCTTGAATTGTATAGATGATCTCTAAATTTTTGAAAAATGACCTTTCCAAGTGCTTTTGTAAAGATGTCTTGTAACTGATCTTCTGTGGGCACATACTCGAGAATGATATGTTTATTCTGAAAGTGTTCCTTGATGAAATGATATTATGCTTTAATATGCTTTGTTATTTCATGTATGATAGGATTCTTGATCAAGTTCAATACTCCTTGATTATCAAAGAATATCATGGTTGAAGTTCATTTGATTCTCATATCGGCTAGTATGTATTGTAGTCATAGAGCTTCATAGGTTGTATCTCTTGTTGCTCGATATTCTGCTTCAGTTGATGACTGTGCTATTGTATGTTGTTTCTTTTTATACCAATATATGGGTCCTGATTGAGATAGAAGACATATCCTGAGGTAGATTTTCTATCATAAATAGATCCAACATAGTCTGAATCTGAGTATCCCTACAAACAAAATCCTTTGTCATCCTTTAAATAGGTTAATCCATAGTCAGTATTCTTTATATATTGAAATATCCTTTTTGTAGATTTCCAGTTACTTTCCCTTGGTCTTGCATGAACCATGATAGATAATTTACTGTAAAGGCAATGTCTGGTCAGTTGTTTGTTAAGTATAGAAGACTTCCAATTAATTGACGATATACTATCGCTAAAACCAATGGTGTTTCATCATTTTTGGATAGTTGAATCCCTTTTTCCATTGGTGTATCTTTGGGATTACATTCTATCATTATGTATTTTCTAGAAGGGCTTTTGCATATTTTTATTGAGTGATTACTATTTTGTCCTCTCCTTGATAAATCTCTAGACCAAGATAGTAACTCATTAACCCTAGATCTGTCATCTCAAATGCCTTTTCTAGATACTTTTTGATATATCTTATTATTATTTTGAGCTTACAGTAATCATAATGTCATCAACATAAACTATGAGGATCAGGATATCATTTCCAATTTTCTTGGTATATAAACTAGTATCTGATGAACTTCTTTTGAAGTTATGCTATAGTAGATGATTGTTGATATTTATATTCTAGTCTCTATGAGCTTGTTTTAAACCATATAAATATTTATTTAATTTGCATACCTTATTTCATATTCCTAAGCGATAAAGACTTAGGGTTGTGACATATAGAATTCTTCTAAGTCACCATTAAGAAAGGGACTTTTTATATCCATCTGATGAAGTTTCCATCTCTGATGTACTGCTAGTGCATAGACTGTTTTGATAGTAGTCATCCTAGCTATCGGTGCAAATGTTTCTTCATAGTCTATTCCTTTTGTTTGAGTATATCCTTTGGCTACTAAATGGGCCTTGTATTTGTCTAGTGTTCCATATGCTTTGTATTTGACCTTGTAAACCCATTTACATCCTACTACCTTTTTTCCTGGGGGTAATTCCACTAGATTCCATATTTTAGTCTTTTGTAGTGACATATATTTAGATTCCATGGATGCTTTCCAGTTGGAATCATTTAGTTCCTATAGTTTTAATGTTGGTTATGTTATGTTACCCAATATTCCTCTATTTATTTTGGTTATACTGTGAATTTGAGGTCGTGTAGTAGTAAGATCTAACATCCTTTCTAGATTTGCTTCTTTGAGTGTATCTTTGAGCCATATTGGTTCTCTTCTAGGAGTTTTCGTATCTTGTTCTTGAGATTCATATTTTGACTCTTCACTTATTATAGGGTTATGCATAGTGGTGAATTTTTGCCATTGGGGCAAAAATTGGCATTTTCAAAAATTCAAATTTGTGAATTTGGGGGACCCGAGCATCAACCATTTAGTTGGAATTTTTCGGGACAAAAATTTCTAGGTGTCGGTTCACCATGCGTTGATAATAGTATAACGTTTATTTTTAAAAACTCACCAACAATCCTGCCTAAATAAAGTACCCTTTTTACCACAAAATTTTAAAATTTATAAATTATCTTGCCCATTTTTCCAAGTATACCACTATATATAATTAACACCCCAGGGATACTTTTTCATTTCTAGACCTTGTTCTACACTTGATGGATATACTAATCCAATTTCTACAACTGTACGAAACCATTTAGTAACAATCCAATACCAACCATTTTTGAAATCGTTCAAAACCATTTTTACAACCATCCAAAATCAAATCTGTAATAGGCAAAAACAAACCATTTTTGCAACCGTTCAGATCCCTTTTTGCACCTGATCAAAACTATTTTGTAATTGGTTGGATCCTATTTGCACTAGTCTAGACCCTATTCTACTTTCGACCAGATCCTATTTTGCTTCCAACTGGATCCTCTTCTGATATCGGCCAAATCATGTTCTGCACCAGTCCGAACCCTATTCTACTTTTTGCCAAATCTTGTTATGCACTAGTTCGGACCCTGTTCTGCTACCGGCTAGCACCTATTCTGCACCAGTTCGAATCTTATTCTACAATAGTTCCAAGCCTATTCTACACCAGTCCATAATCTGTTCTACACTAGTCCAGACCCTGTTCTACACCAGGTTCTCTACCACTGCTCTATTTGCCATGTTTTTCTATATTTTTCCATGTTCTGCATGTTGTCCCCTATTTTATCTCTTTCTGTTAAAACTCTTTGATTCTTTGTTTATATTCAGATATACTTTTCTATTATAAGATTATGAATAGGTGAATTCTTTGGTTCTTTAAAGGCATTGTGATGCTTTGTTTCTTCGAAGACATTGTGATTCTCTATTTCTAGTCTATTTTGTACCATAATATGATAGTTTTCGACATGTATATTTAATTATTTTTCAATATTGTTCTACACCATACCAATATCCGAGCCTTGTTCTGCATCTAGATGGTCATTGCTTTGTTCCCATGTTTTTCTCTATTTTGCCCTATTCTGCATGTTTTCCCCTATTTTCTCTATTTCTATTAAACTCTTTGATTCTGTGTTTCTGTGTTTTTACAAGATTATACATGGGTAAATGCTTTGGTTCTCTAAAGACATAGTAATGCTCTGTTTCTCTAAAGAAATTGTGATTCTCTATTTTCTAGTCCATTTTGTACTATAATCTAATATTCTTCGACATACGTATCTCCAATTATTTTTTGCATAGACAAGTTTTTTCTTTAATTGATTTCAACTTGTATGTTAATTACTTTGGTGCTTTTATTAGTTACAAGTGCTATCATCAGAATATGGACTAGTGACATACATTGATAAAATCACAATAAAGCATGGTAGGAAACAAGTATGTATTTTCTACCAGCCAACCATCTGTTTATTCTATTTACAATATTATATTGAGGCCTAACAAAAGTACGACCTCTTCAACATTTTATTACTCTTCTAAATTGAAAAAACATTTTCCTTAAAAGTAAAATTTCACCTACTGGCGATGGAAAGAAGGGGCCAAATCTTCTACTGAAAGTTGCAACATCCCTTAAAAATGTGGATTTATGTAAAATCTGAAATTGCAAAACTCCTTTTAAAATGTAAACTTTGTTAAGCTTATTAGAAAATGATATAACCTGTGGAGTACAAAAAGAAATCTATTTTGGAACCTTAAAATGAATGCCTTAAAAATGTTCAAATAATTTAATAAGTTTAGGCCTTAAACAAAAAAATTACTTGGATGTCTAATTACTTCAAAACCCCTAATTTTAATGCAGAAAATTATGAACTTATTAGGATTTTGAGTGCTTCATGGAATTTTAAAGAAAATAAAATGAAATATAAATAAAAATATAAAATCTAGAGTTAGAGAAAAAAATTAAACAAATTTGAAATAGACGAAAAAAAAATGCAAAAAAGAAAGAAAGGTGAGCTATTGTAAAATTTTATTCCTCCTTGTTCTGCAGAAAAGAGAAGATCATGAACATTAATTACAAAACCATATTAGAATTTCATTGACACAATATAAATCGGGTTAAGTGCAAGAGTCTAAGGAAATAAACCATACATTAATAGCCTTAAATGATGCAACCATTAACATGCATAAACATCATCTAATAAAATCAACATATGGAGGAGAAAAATATTCAATAAAACTTTGCATTCAAAACCTTCTGTCTTGTTTACAAAGTGAGGAATTCCATAGCAGTAGCTTTAAAAATTCTTCTACGCTCTTCTTGTGTTTCTGCTTCCAAACCTCCAGCCCTGTGTCCTCGCATTTGCATGGCTATTTAAAATTTCGAAGCAAGCCCTTTCATTTCCTTTCCAACTCCTGGCTATTCACCTTCGTTTCTTTTCCCTCCTTCCTTTGGCTTAGTTGCATAACTTCTTATTTGTAACCGTAACATCTTATGAAACGCTTATGCCAGCAAAAAATTAAATATCTTCCAAATGAAATGCTTCTTCTGGAAATAAATTAAATATCTTCCAAATGAAACGCTTCTTCCATTACATTTTTTTGCCATCAATAAATTAAATAATGCTTTTCTTTTATTTAGAAACATGCCAACATCAATATAAAACATTAATTCACACCAAATTTAATAAAATTATAAATTCAACATAGAAATTAATATCAAACCAATATGTAAAGAAATATTAGTGTGCCATGAGAAAAGTAAATGCTATTATTTTATTTTATTTTATTCATTTTCATTTTTATATATACATATTTTTTTTATTCTGATTTATTTTTTGTTTTATTTTTGCTTTCTTTTATTTTTATCTTCTTTTCTTTCTTTATTTAAATTTGATTTAATTAATTTCAAATATTTGAATTAGCTTAATTCAAAACATTTGAAATTAATACATAATGTTATAATTCTAAACAAACCTTAAATACTTGAAAATAAATTAAGCCCATTGAACCTAAACAAACACTAGATATTTAAAAGAATAAATAAGACATTACCCAACATCCCAACCTTGGACTTTATACTACGAACTTATCGGTAAGGACCTATCAAAGTTATCACTCAAAGAAAACCAAAATTTTCAAAAACAACAAAATATAAGGTGGGTCCCCAAAATTGAGGTGTGTTGTGCGATGCCACAACAACACCAATGGTGTTGCCAATTTTGGTGAATATCTTCTCTCTCCAAAACTCCATAGGGAGAGCATATAGATTCACCTAGATTGGGAAGCCATCAACTTCTTCTATAAGGGGGTTGAAATCGGGAGTCCAAGGTTGCATATAGACACCCAATTGTCCAAAAAACCTATTGTATCTATAATAGATTACCCTATCTCTATCCGCTAAATCAAAAAAATAAAATAGAAAATAAATTTTTGGGTAGCAAAGTTACTTGAAATTTATTGGACCACCAAAGTTTAATGTATCCTTTGAGCTACTCCAAACTTGGTATTTTACCCTTGAGTTTGTAGATAATTATTGAGCTTCATGATCAATCGAAACCAACCCAAATTCATCCTCTAAAATATTGATATACGATGGAGGTTCTATGACCACCAAAATAGCCTCACACCTATGCCTCCTATTGCATAAATGAAATAAAAGAAACAAAATGGAATCATGCAAAATTGACAACAAATGGGAAGAAGAAAAACACTTTTATTCCATTGTATAAAGAAGCCAATCTTGATTACAATTACGTCCCTCTTAGGGATACCATTTTGATACTCTTATTATAGTGGGAAAAAACAATGTTCCCTCTTAAGGGTATATATGAGTTTTAGGCCCTTCAGGGTGACACAAATTACTCTAGGGTGGAGTTGACCCTCTTCTCCGCATTGAGGAAGGAATTGGATGGTTGAATCTCCTTTGAATCTGCTTTCCTACAGTCAAGAAACAACACAAACGCATTAAAAGCATAGGCAACCTCTCATGATAAGGCCCTTTAAGGAATGTGAACATAAAGATGCCACAACACTAATGAAATCAAGAAAGCAACTAAAACATGTTAAACCTATGCAATGATTGAAAATATTAATGGAAATATGTAAATAGAAAGCATAACTATCTATTTATAAAATCAATTACATGAAATGAAACATGATAACATAAAAAGAAGCTAATTCTATCCTACTTGTCATAATGAAGTAAACCTAATGAAATCCTTATTTCTATTGGTCAGAGTCTCTAAAATGTCAATAAAACCATTTAATATGCTTAATCTAACCTAATAAAATACACTACAAAAAGAACAGTAAGGAGATATTTCACCGATTGCAAACCACATCTCGGATGAGCGGTCTGCACTGTACACATGACTATCAGCCATGACGAGCAACTGAATATCTTTGCCCTCCAATCCAAGGTTGTGGGCTTGATACTCCTTCTCCAAATGATTATAAAAGGTCACCTTGATGTCCTTTGAATGGTTTGGTGATTGAATTGCACAATTAGGCCTCCGTTTTCCTAAGTTATCATTTCTTGGCGTTCTAGATCCTTAGGGCATCAATGACACAAATTGACATGGTGCTTGATGAATTAGAAAATGGATGGCACAAAAATATCTCAGTACACTCAAGTGAGTCTACAATATGATAGGGCTTCACTGCTTTGATCTCCAATGCACACTTTATCCTTTTTGCCCTAATTCGAAGGGGTACTTATAGGATTACCCAAGGGCTAGGGGTGGCTTCATGGAGAAGCCAATATCAAGAAGAGGTGGATGGGACAGTTGCATTGGAAACCTATGGAATATTTCATCCTTAAACTAACCTCTTCTAGAACAAATGGTCATTCAAACCGATTTGGCTCAGATGAAGGCCAAGTGAACTTTAGTTCTAGACCACAAGTGATAATTTTGGTCTAGACTATAAACCGTGGGTGTTAGTTGCAGTTCAAACTATAGACCACAGGTCTCAACTGCAGTTCAGACTGATTAGGCCAAGGAGCCCAAATTGAGTGGTTAAAACCATTGCTCTATCTTGGAGTCTGTCCAAGATCTTCCATATGGTCTTGTAGCATATCCCATATGAGTAGTCACCATCGACATGACATATTTTAGGTGTCTACAGATGCCCCTTTTTAGATGCATTATGATTTTGAACAATGCTAAGCAAAACTAGACCTCCTAAAATGATATCGAAGGTTGCATGATGATCATTGATATGATCAACATTACATACCCCAGGTCCTATAAAAGGATGCACATTGTGGAATCATTGCTTCCAACTTATTTGAGGCTTAATTTTAAAGGGTTTGCACTCATCATCAGACATTCGGGTAGCTTTGGTGCTACAATAGGAGTTAGGCATATATAACCAAAAGGAGGAGAGCTACAAATAAACTGTCATATATGTTATTTACCCCAAGTAGAGGGGTAAGCTTATGATAACTGTTGACAATGATTCACAAGGACGAAAGAAATTTGACAAGATCAAGGAATCTATGATCAATGGATATTCTACTAATTTTGATTATGATTATGAAACTATGACTACCCCCTCAAGTAATGAGTCAATGAGGGTAATGATAATTGAATGAAGCGATGAGGTCGCTTGACCACTATGAATGATCTGAACACACTTAGAATTTAGCATTGAATTACTTGACTAGGCTTAGTTCATCTTATGATTGCAATTGTTAGTAGTAATTGCATACCCCTATCCCATGGAGCGGTTGGGCTGTAATAGCCTTCTTAGGAAATCAAAATGATACAATCCCAATTAGATTTATGTTGAATCAATTTGTTGATGATTTGCTAAAAAGATGTCATAGGATAAATGTCATGAAACACCTTGTTCTCGTGGAGTGGTCTAGCCTCGAACTTCGAGATTGAAAAGAAGCATATCAAATCAATGATGAAAAATTTGCCGCAAATGTCCTTATGGTTATTTACTCATCTCATCATATTGCATGGATTTTCAGTCACTGTAATCATCGAGTGTCTAGGGTAAATAACTAGATACGAGGTGCATTTGGATTTTAACTCGTTTAATAATAATTGTTTTTTGAGTTTTTTATTGATCTTAGTGCTTGAAAATCACCATATTTGTTACATTGATTGCTCTTGTTGAGATTCTGATTCGTTAGGAATCATTAATTTATCATTTAAAACCTTCCCACAATGGGATTTTAGTGCATTTAATGATAGTTGCTAACCACGCTCACAGGCTACAATTAGAAATTTTAAATAATGGGAACTGCAGCTCAGAGCTACGGTTAGAAAACCCTAATTTTGGGACCATGATTGTCAGCTATGGTCTGACAAAATTAGAAAAAGTATATAAATTTTCCCATTTGAAAATTGCATTATTATTCCTTGAAAGTGATTGCAACTAAAGATATCTGAGAGGTGAGGAAACAAACTTGATGCCAAACACTGATGAAACCGCTACCTATGACCTCACACACATCCCAATGGCAGACCCTATGCAACCTTCATCTAGCTGAGGCATTGGTGGAGGAAAGGTAACTCAAAACTGAGTCCTCACACTCCTTACCAGTTTAAAAATGAACCACATTAAGTAATGGGTCCAATTAATCTCACTAAACTGCTGGTAAAGAACCTCACATTAGTTTAGGTTAGCTTAGGTTTTTAATTTTTTTGGGTTCCAGGGTAGGAAGTGATCCTTTGAGGGTTACGTTCCTAGACCGCAGCTGACAGAAACAACTCCCAATTTTCATATAGGGGACCACAACTATAATCCACGATGGGATTTAAATCCCAACGGTCAAACTTTTAACCATTACGCGGACCGTAGATTTGACCTGTGGTTCCGCAATTTTGATTTTTTTTAATTTTTATTTATTATTTTATTTTTCCTGGCAATAAATGCCATTTATTGAACTTATGAGATGCATTTTGATTTTATTTTGTATTGTTTGATCACTTTAAGCATGTTTTTGTATTTTTAGCGATTTTTTAATTTATTTGATGTTTTTAAGGTTGATTGTTAAATGTTTTTAGTTATTTTTAGTTATATTTTTCCCTTATACACTACTTCTGTTCAAAAATTAAACTCTATATCCCAAGAGCCAGATCTCCTCCACATCCTCCGTGAATAGGTCACCGACCAGGAGTGAGCATGGTTCAGTGCAGTTGGCTTCGGGTATGTGCTTAATCTACCCACGATCAGGGTAGATTAGGCTTACATGATTGCATTGGCCCAGCGTTGGGATGTGCAGACCAACACATTTCACCTACCCATAGGTGAAATGATAGTGACCTTGGAGGACATCTACAAGATCTTCAGGATCTCAATCGATGGGGAGCCCATCACCTCCACTTCATTTACCAGTAGGGGAGCTATTTTCGATGTCATATTTGGTGACCACAATTAGGATTCCCAAGGAAGGATTGACCATGGAGGCATCCATGTCGAATATTGGCAGGGAAAGGGCATCTTATCAGTCCGAGAGGTGGTCTTCATGCATTTAGTTATCCATATTGTGCTTCTAGACTCCTCGGCCATGAGGATCCCCTAGAACCTCCTGGACATCGTTAGGAGAGTTACTCAGAGTTCTACACAGTAGCCACTACTCTTAGCTTAGGGGAGCACATTATTAGCCCAGTTGTATCATGAGTTATACTAGGTTACCCGTAGGAGTCGAGTCGATATTAGCTACAACTTGCTACTTCAGATCTGGGGCTGGCAGCACATTCAGATCGAGTGGCCCACAGACTTGCCACTCTGCATTGCTACTATTCCTACCGCATGCTAGTGCTATGAGGCATGTTGGACTCATGAGGAGGAGGGGTTCTGGAGTAGGTCTCATGTTGGGGATCTAGATCATTACATTGCTATATTTGCACAACTTTTGGGGGATGACATACAGTGGTGCTCTTACATGGACTACCCCGCATGGGAGGAGGCTGGCGAGCGATTGCACTAGGTGAGGAGAGATAGGTGGTTACTTGACCGTAAGGTCGATATTCATGACTATCAGTACTAATCATGCATCCAGTGGCAATTTAGTATGGTTCAGGATATTCTGACGCTTTTGACTATCTACAGGCATCTAGTCTTAGAGAGAGATCTACAGTGGGTCAAGCCGACACCACTAGGGGATGAGGTTGATGACTTCCAGGAGTCGGGTGTAGATCAAGCTGGAACTACCATAGCGTATGATACTTGGTGGTTACTCATACAATGGTAGGGAGAGGGGACCCTTGGTCGGGTGGATGATGGTACAAAGGCTGATCTAGATGGACATAATGTACGCCAGCATACTGAGGGTAGATGGGGTATAGAGGCCATTGTAGGTGAGGCTCCTTAGGTTGAGGTAGAGGAGGATACAGTTAAGGAGGGTGAGGTGCCTCCTGATAGCCATATTGGGTAGTTATTGGTTCAAGTGGTGGGCTTATAGACTCAGATTGGCACTTTGAGGAGACAACTATGCCATAGGGATATAGATATTGCTATGTTGTAGGTACAACTCATAGCAGCTCAGAGGTAGGGGGACTTTAGCTATGAGGGAAGAGCCCTCATATACATAGACTACCATATCATCTACCATGAAACTATATTCTCTACTGCAAATAGGTCATGACCCTATGGCTAAGATCCGAAGGCTTCGTTCCCTCGTGGAGGAGGGTAACGATCGATGGGATGGGTATGTAGCTTGCATCTCCCAATTGGAGGGCTACATATAACTGAGTGGTTTGGAGGTACCAGAGGACACTTACACCACAGGGACCCACAGGAGCATATACCACACTAGGATCAGGGAGACAGGATGGTCCACTGCTAGTTCAAGCCACAGGATGCCTAGGACCAAGAGGATGCATAGGTCTTCGGGCACTCAGGGTGCTAGCTCTCAGTGGACTCACAAGGATGGTGGAGGCGATGGAGGTGCCTCATAGAATGGGGGTGAAGGCCCTTAGTATAGATCTTCAGAGATACTCATTGTATCATTTTTGAGTGCAAGGTTGAGGACCTATACAGTTGTAGCCTGTAGGCATTTTTTATCTACTCTTGATGTACTCTTTTTGGACACACACACACACACACACACACACACACACACACACACACACACATATATATATATATATATATATATATATATATATATATATATATATATATATATATATATGAGATTGATCATTTTGGCTCATTATGTGTACTTATTTATTTTTGATTTTATGTTTATGTTATGCACATGGATGTAGATGTTCATATTGATGCTATGCTTATATGATGTGATGTATGGATGACATGTAGTAGATAGCTATTTAATTTATGATGATGATGATATGCAGTGATATAGATGATTAGATGTGATATTTATGATGGATGCATATGGATGTGATGTTTACTTTCAAACACATATTTAATTTTGCTATATTGTATGCATTTAATTGATGACGATGTCACAATATACTGTTGTAATATATGTAATGAATTGTTTACACAATTGTAATATTATGTAAATGAACCTATATGCTTTAATCACTTAAAACATAAGGAATCAATGTGATATGTGTTTAACAATCTAATGGACGACACCACAGGATGTGTAAAAATCATGAATGTAATTGAAGATCCTCATTACAAGAATTTAATCAATTAATCACCCATATATGAAATGCAATGATATGCAACGGTATTATGCGACTGATATAATATGTCATTCTATATTCTTTTTGTAATTTGAAATATATGCACAATATAGTCAGTGGTCATCTAAATATCATTTCTAATATCCATCGGGTATCTATCCTATATCGTGAAAACTTTGTGGTCAATGTTATGATGTATCATGGATTCAATACTTTGCAATTTGATGAATGAATGACTTTTATTTTTGATGGTTTGTGATCTTTGGTATTTGTTGCTATTAGATAAATTTTTGAGGGGTTTCCATGAGACTCAAACACCCTAGTTGACTGTTCAAAAGTTGTATACTGACCATACTAGACTTCTAAAACATAAGGCTTTCGCTAGGATAGACCCTAACTGTTCATTATCCCTGTGTGTGCACATGAATATATTTAAGATAAGGCACAAGCATACCCTGATGTCAGGTAGGATTATTTCAACCTATTGCTAAGATTGGGGGTCTGCAAATGTCTATCCAATCCTAGGTTTAGATTATAGTTGGAATAGACCACTAGGTGATACATGACACCTGAAGCTAGCTCTTCCACATTCAAACATTGGTCTATACATAAGCGAGGTGCTAATGCATCAAACATATCGTCATGCGTAAGGTACAATAGTTGCTACTATGCAAAATACCTTGTCGACCCTGATATGCCTTGACTTGAAGATATTCCCCAGCAAGAGATGCCTTCTAATGAAAATCCTCTATACAATGACATCCATCAAACACTTGAAGACAACCCCCAAAATGACATAACAATTGAAAATAATAGTTATAAATCAAAATATTTATAAACTTCTTTTGAGTCTTCAAGCAAAACTTCTAAAAATATAAAAAGCATCTAACTGGATTATTGGAAGGGGATTTAAGAAATAATGGGAAAAAATATTTCTCTGGACTGAGCCTATACTGATAGAGGATAACCAAATTGATGAAAAATAATGTAGATGCAAAATTTGCAGTTGGAGACTTGGTAAGGATCATAGGCTGCAAAATAAGATAGACACAACAGAAAAAACATGCTGGTAAAGATTATTTAAAAGTTAAAAGTAGTAATGGTGAACTCAGTAAAGAAGTGAGGTGGAAAAATACATCAGAACGTATACATGTTAGATATGCAATAGAATATGAAAATCACTTAAAACAACAACAATCTCTTGTTGAGAAAAGTGCAACGATTGTATCCCAATTTTAAAAAATTCACAAGACCATCTTAGCTTCAAACAGTTTGCAGTTTGTTGTTGTATTAAGTATTCTCAAGAAAGGTAAACCCATGTTTGATTTTATTGATTATAAGCACCTATTACAACTAGCTAATGTGCAAAACCTTCCTAATTCACATTGGTCAGATCGAAGTGTTTGGGAAATGGTAAAATGTCTATCTTTAGTTGAGAAGGAAGACCTAAGGGAGAAAGTAAAAATTGCTAGATTTATTTCACTTTCTATTGATGAGGTGACAGCTGTGGACAACACATCCTGGATTTGCATGCATGTGTACACATTTCAAAATCATGTAAGGAGGCCTATTTTTCTAGGATTACATAAGATGGTGGAAAGTTCAAATGCAAAAAATATTTATAATGTTATTTTGTATAGTTTAGGATATTACGAGAATAAATGATATAGACATAGAAACAAATTTAATTTACATTGGATCTGATGGTGCTGCTATTATGCAAGGGCACAAGATTGGTCTTTGTGTTTGACTCCAAATCACAGCTACCCCATATATGATTCCCATTCATTGTATGGCTCATAGAGTGAATCTTACATATAAAATTGTGAGCACCTTTGAAAATTTTTCTAGAGTGGAAGGCCTTATTCATGAAATACATTCTTATTTCTCATGCATCCCAAAAATATTTATAGAATTTCAATAGTTTGCACTAGGAGTTACCAAAGGAAATGTTTAAAAAAAGATGTGGATACAAGATGGATTTCACTGTATCAACTTGTTCTCATAATTTTTGCAGAATATAAATCATTGACGGGTTTTATGCATGCAAATCATAGGATAGTTGATAAGGCAAAATATTTGTTGTTCCGTTTGAATGACTTGGAAAGCCTTTTCAAATTATGTGGTATTAAGAAATGAAAAAATTAATTAAACTTCCACAAGAGATATCCATATATATCGTTGATTTCATGAGGATAAGAAAACAAATATGTTTGGTTATTGATACGTTATATGTGTTTGAGGTATATTTTACAAGTCCTTTATTTTATAGTTGGAATACATTGATAAAATGAACAATCCAAAAAGCTTTTTAAAGTTTGACATCAATGATCATCTTTGTATTAATGTTCATGGAAAGTTGATAGCACTTTGTTGTTTTGAAAGGCAATCAAGTATAGTTGTGGATGATTTTGAAGAAGTTCCTATAACACACAATAGGTTTGATGTTATTTTACAGAAAACTAAGAAAATTTTGTCAAAAATAGCAAAATATTTAACAAGTGAGATAAGAGAACGGTTTTAGAGAGATGAGTTGCTCGAGGCCATGGGTGTGGTTAACCCTATGTTTTGGGGTCCTTGTACTGAATACAATTCTGCAAATGAGTTTTTTATTAAATATATGGGAATCCTCATGAATCATTTCAATAAGAAAGTGGAATTCAATGGTGTTGAAATCAAAGGTATACTCAACAAAGATCTTTTGAAACAACAATCATCGCATTTTGGAAGAACAATGGTTGTGCAAACATAACTTATGACTAGCATCCATTAGATTGGTTCCACTGCACATTTTTGGGAAAATTGTATCCAACTACTATCTTACAAGATACGATAAGTGAATAATTTTTTCTATATGAATTATGTGAAATAATGATTTTGGGGTCTATCAAAGATGAGAGAGTTTTCAGTGCACTATATTTTGTTAAATGTAAGATCCACAATAGGCTAGATAAAAATTTAGAAAATTGTTTAAGAATTTATGTGTCATTGTATCATTTGGACAAATTTTTGTATGATAGAGCATTGGCATACTAGAGTTCCCTTTCAAACAGAAGGGGTACCACGAATATTATTGATAACTATGATGATGATGCTTTCAATGATTAGTTGGTGGAGACACAGATATCCGCTATGCTTAATAATGATTTCAAACAAGCTGATATGTTTCAGCTACCTTAATTCTAATTATTCCATGATTTCATGCCATCATGGACATTGATAAACATGAATTCATTTGATAGCACAAAGTTCACAATATTGTTCCAGATTTACAAGATTTCAAAAAATTATTTATTCATAAATCGTATGTTTTATATCACATTGTTGTTTTATAAATTGAATATTTTATATCAGATTGTGGTATTAAAAATTGTATGTTTTTATGTCATATTATTGGTATTGATATATGTATATTAAAAAACAATATGTTTAGGATATATTTCAATTCTTGAGATATTAAATGATGCTTCGAGTTGGTTTGCATGAAAATATATGATCTATTTTTTTTGAAAAATTTTGAAAAAACTTGTATTAAAACAAAGATCATTTACAAGTTGGGAAGAGACTTTTCCCAGCCATAGTCAGAGAGAACACATGCTTACAATAGTAAAAGAAGATTTGCAATGGAGCCAAATCTCTTAAACCATTAACTAGCTAACAGGGGAGACGGTGAATCTGACATTCAAGAGTGGAGAGACTCCTTCCCCAATGGCCTAAGGCATGATCCTACAGGTTTCAATGTTCACACAATGTGAGATGTTTCCAGGGGGATCGGTTTGGTCTATTGATGCAACTTGTCGCGATATCGCGACACTTTTTCCTTCTTCTCCTTTGGCCACGAAAATGCAACATGTCGCGATATCGCGACACTTTTCTCCTTTGGCCGTGAAAATGCAACATGTCACGATATCGCGACACTTTTTCCTCTTCTGGCCGTGACGTTGCAACATGTCGCGATATCGCGACACTTTTTCCTCCTTTGGCCGCGACGAAGCAACATGTCGCGATATCGCGACACTTTTTTCTTTTGGCCGCGATGATGCAACATGTCACGATATCGTGACACTTTTTCTCTTTGGCCGCGATGATGCAACATGTCACGATATCGTGACACTTTTTCCTCCATTGGCCGTGGCAATGCAACATGTCGCGATATCATGACACTTTTTCTCCTTGGGCCACGGCATTGCAACATGTCACGATATCGCGACACCTTTTCCTCCTTTGGCCGCGATGAAGCAACATGTCGCGATATCGCGACACTTTTTCTCTTTTGGCCGCGATGTTGCAACATGTCACGATATCGCGACACCTTTTCCTCCTTTGGCCACGATGAAGCAACATGTCGCGATATCGCGACACTTTTTCTCTTTCGGCCGCGATGATGCAACATGTCACGAAATCGTGACACTTTTTCTCCTTTGGCCGCGACGATGCAACATGTCGCGATATCGCGACACTTTTTCTCCTTTGGCCGCGACGATGCAACATGTCGCGATATCGTGACACTTTTTCTCCTTTGGCCATGACGATGCAACATGTCGCGATATCGCGACACTTTTTCTCTCTTGGTCGTGATGATGCAACATGTCGCGATATCGTGACACTTTTTCTCTCTTGGCCGCGACGATGCAACATGTCACGATATCGTGACATTTTTCTCCTTTGGCCGTGACAATGCAACATGTCGTGATATCATGACACTTTTTCTCCTTTGGCCGCAATGATGCAACATGTCACGATATCGTGACACCTTTCCTCCCTTGGCCGCGATGAAGCAACATGTCACGATATCGCGACACCTTTCCTCCTGTGGCCGTGATGGTGCAACATGTCGCGATATCGTGACACCTTTCCTCCCTTGGCCATGACGAAGCAACATGTCGCGATATCATGACACCTTTCCTCCTGTGGCCGCGACGGTGCAACATGTCGCGAAATCGCGACACCTTTCCTCCCTTGGCCGTGACGAAGCAACATGTCGCGATATCGTGACACCTTTCCTCCCTTTGCTTTTTCTTTGATCATTAGCTCAGGGACCTTTCAAGACCCTGCCTAATCACCTCATCCTCAATAGCCATGTCACTATGCAACTGAACCCCTACCTCCTTCTCAGCACCCATCTTAGCCAGGAAGTCAACCACTTTATTTAAATCTCTACTCACATAAACTGGAATCACATCATCTAATTCCCTCCATAATTCCTTAATTTGAGTGACAAGAATCCTCAACCTCCATGCTTTCAAAGCAAAGTTCCTCATGCAATCTAGAGCTCCAACCATTATTTGAGAATCTGATTCAAGTATTATCCTCCTGTGGCCCTGTTTTACTGCCCAAATAGAAGCAGATTTGATAGCTATGGCTTCTGCTTCATTGTTTGTGGCTCTTCCCAAGCCTTGCAGTTCCCAATAGAGCACTTGTTCCAACATGATTCCGGCAAACCACTCCAATTTCGGCTCTACCCGGATTGCCTTTTGCAGCTCCATCGGTATTAATTTTAATCCAACCTTCTGGGGGTGGTTTCCAACTAGCTCTGTCCTGTCCCTCTTGCACTTCAACTTCCTCTTCCATTGCCCCAATAACAACCTGAGTTTCCTCTTTAGCATAGACGGCCACAGTTTCTGTGACTTTGCTCCAAATGACCTGCCAAACTCCATCTAAAGAAGAAAAAGTTTCTCTAAAAATTCTAGCATTTCTCTCCAACCACACTTGCCACCAAATAAAGTTTAATCCAAGCTCCCAACCAATACAAAGAGCTTTAGATTTAAATCTACCCCTCTTCCATATTTCCCAGATATTAATCCGATTCAAGTCACCATTAACTTGAATTTTATAATATAAAAACCATCTCTCCCAAATCTGGCGCGTGAATGGGCACTCAAACATCAAGTGATCAGTTGTTTCCTCGCTCTTGTAGCATAAGACACATTGATATGGACCGATGATTCCTTTACATCTGAGATTATCAAAAGTGAGAATTCCATTATGCATGAACTGCCAGGCAAAAAAGTTTACTTTCGGCCAACCCTTGGACTGCCAAATCTTTCTCCAATCCTCAACCTGATATGTATGAGGGGGAGGCTCCGGAAGGATCTTATCATATCCGTCCTTCACTGTGTAGACACCAAGGCTCCCATAGCCCCAAGCTAATTCATCCTCCTCGTCTCTACCTGTGAGAAATCTTTTTGTCAAGATTTTAGTCATGATGGGTGCCAAATCCGGAGGGATTGAAATTGGCCACTCATCCAACTTCTTAAACTGCTTAAACTTATAATCCCCCAGCTGACTAGTGGTGAAATAACTTTCAATTTGGACCCATCCCTTGGTTTCTATGGTTGTTTTTATTGGTTGCAATTCAGGAAATTCAACAATGATAGGTGGGTATTGATCCCATGAATCTGTCCAAAATCATGCCTTCTCCCCTCTCCCCACTTTCCAAAATAATCGATCTTTTACTACCCGAGATCCTAACTTGAGAGCCTGCCACACTAAGGATCCATTACCATCCAAAGGGAAATGACCCACCTCATTTGGGTTTACATGTCCCAAATATTTACTAGTTAGGATTCTACTGAATAAGGAAGTTGGTTGGGAAATCCACCTCCAGTAAAGCTTTCCAACCAAAGCTTTATTATTTAACTTTGATCTTCTTAGTCCCAAACCTCCTTTTACCTTGGGCTGGGTTACTTTGTCCCAACCTACTAAGGCCCATTTCCTCTCTCCTTTTACTCCTTCCCATAAAAATTTTCTAGCCATCTTGTCCAACTCTTTCCATATAGTATGTGGGGCAGCCAGGATAGAGAATTTATAAATTGGCATGGCCTGAATGATTGACTGTAAAAAAGTTAATCTACCCCCATAGCTTAACCATTTGTGAGACCAATGATTAATTCTATCCTTGATACAATCCAAAATATTCCTCCAGATATCTATTTTTAGTTTTTTAAAATGCAAAGGGACCCCCAAGTAAACCACCGGGAGAGAAGTCCTTGTGAATCCCAAGATCTCTAAAACTCTGTCCTGAAGCCTTTGATCAAGATTGAAAAAGACCACTTTGGATTTTTTATCATTGATGACTTGGTTTGTAGCCCTAAGGTAGACATTAAGAGTATCTCTGATCATTCTTGCTTCCCTAAAGCTGGCCACTCCCACCAATCCTGTGTCATCCACAAACTGCAGGTGAGTCAAAACTTCCTCACCCACCTTGATACCTGTTAGCAAACCTTGTTGTCTTCTCCTCAAGAAAAGTCTACCTAATCCTTCAGCCAATATGAGAAAAATATAGGGAGAGCAAGGATCTCCTTGACGAAGGCCTCGAGTGGCTCCAAACGGTTGTGAGGGAAGACCCTTGATTAACACTGAGTATGTCGGAGTAGAAACACAACTCATGACCCATTCTATCCAATCCTAAGAGAAACCAAAGGCTGCCATCATCTTTGACAAGAAGCTCCACTCCACCCTATCATAAGCCTTTGACATATCTAATTTTATGAACATTCCTCTATTACCAAATGTTTGCATTGAATGGATTGCCTCCTGAGCTAGAACCACACCATCCAAGATTTGCCTACCCTCTACAAAACCCCCTTGCTCTGAGGAGATAATGTTATGTAAAAGAGGTTTTAGCCGCTCAACCATTACCTTTGTGATTATTTTATATATAACATTGCATAAGGCAATAGGTCTATAATCTGAAATATGTACCCCCTCCTCCCCTTTTGGAATTAAGGTAATGAAAGTATGATTTAATGCTTTAAGCATTCTTTTACTACCTCTGGACTCCTCTATAACAACCATTACATCCTCCTCCAAGTTATCCCAAAAGGCCTGAAAAAACTCAATTGGAAAGCCATCTGGACCTGGAGTTTTTCGGTGCTCATTCCAAAGACCACATTCTTTAGTTCCTCTCTATCAATGGGTTTAAGAAGGGTCTGATTTTCTTCTTCAGAGATAACGGAAGGTATGACAACAATAACATCATTTTGAGCCTCTTCATCTTGCACCATACTTTCCTTAAATAGTTTAGAAAAATAATCCATTGAATGGAAATGCATACCTGGAAGTGTATCAAAGGAGTGTCCATTCTCATCTTGAAGAGCTTCCATGTTGTTCATCTGTCTCCTAGCACAGGCAATCCGATGGAAAAATTTGGTATTTCTATCACCTTCTAATAACCAAGTGGTTCTTGCTCTCTGTTTCCAGTAGGTCTCCTCTTGGTTGTCAATGTCCTCAACCGCTTTACGCAAGGCATCATCCTCGTATTTGAGCTGCTCTGTAATTGTTCCTTCCCTAAAGTGTTTTTGAACCTCATCCCATCTGGCCACCAAAGGAGCTCTTTGGACCTGGAAGTCTGTCTTGTTAGCTCGCCTCCATTGTTTCAGTTGATCTTTGACATAATGAAGTTGTTTGTGGAATCTAAACATTGTTGTCCCATATGTTGGGCGACCTTCTTCCCACCACTGTGGAATTTTCTTTTGAAGTTCCTCTTTTTGTAACCAAAAGTTTTCAAATTTAAATGGTTTGTGATGCTGCCCTGTCTTAATCCCTCCTTCCAACAAAATGGGAAAGTGATCTGAAACTGGACCCTCCAAAATCTAAAATTTTGTATTCCATTTTACAAATGCCTCCTCTAAAACCAAAAAATGGTCTAACTTTACCTTCCTACTATGTGGCTCCCTCCTCTTATTAGTCCAAGTATAGTTGGTTCCAGGGCATTTAATATCCACCAAGTGTAAAGCCTGGACTTGGGCAATCATAAGTCGATCCCCTGGGTCCAAAATTGGGGTTCCCCCTTCTCGATCTCTAGAGGATAATTTAGCATTAAAATCCCCAGCAATAATCCAGTCTAAATCTTCCCTTGAGACTCTCATGTTATGCACAACTTTCCATTGAAGCCTCTGACCATCTAGGTTTTGAGCCCCATAAAAATTTGTGATTAAAACATGTTCAACTGTGACATTATTTCTAAAATGTGATGTGAGAACACCCCTCCAAGCTATATGTTCTATTACAGTCCATTCTAGAGAGTTCCAAAGAGTAACTATCCCCCCTAAGGCACCTTGGGCAGCCACTTCCATATGACCAACACCCCTCCAAATTCTGTTAACTGTTTTACACATAAGATCTAACGACATTTTTGTCTCCTGGATAAGCAAAAAATCTGTTTTACATTTTTCTAAGAGTCTTCGAACAGTAGATTGATGGGTTCTACTTTTTAAACCCCTAACATTCCATGATTGTATAATCATTGGTTACCTTGAGAGCAGTAAGAATCTATTGGCCTCACCGATCCTCCAGTGATCAGTTTGTCTCCTTGAACTGCTAGCAATTCCTTATTTGATTTTCTACCCACTCCTTGAGAGTTGCTATTTTTTGATCTCTTTTCCACCTGAGTTATCCCTAAAGTTGGCCTTTCTCTATTCTTTTCTGCTATTCCCATGCTGACATCCTTAATTATTGGCTACTCTTGGTTATGCACTATCAATGCCCCTGCACTCTCTGACTGAGGTAACTCACTGTGCTCAATTACCTGCTCTATGATGGGGGGAGATGAAAGAGGAGCTTGAACGTGGATGTTATTATTTTCATTATTCCCATCCACTCCTTCCATGAATTGTTCTTCTTGGTCCATTAGTGTCTTAAATATCTCATACCTATTGGCGGGCTTGAGTTGGGTTTGCTCTTTACCATCTTTTTTCTTTTGCCTTCTCCTTCTTTTGGGTTGTTCAAAACCATCTCTCTGTGCTTCTTTACCCTGAGAAATATTGGTTGGTTATTTGTTTATTGTTGACTTACCCTCCTTAGGAAGAGTTGACATTCCTAGAGGAGCCTCCATTTTTGTGTTCATATTATTTGGGCAAGATCGGGCCAAATGCCCATATTTGTGGCAAACTCTGCATCTGAAGGGTAGTGCCTCATAATCCAACTTTTGAATCCAAGATAGTCCTGCAAGTTCAAGTTCCACCTCTGTCGGTAGAGGCTGGCTAAGATCCATTTCCACACATACTCTTGCATAAATAATTGTGTTTCCTTCTATTGTGTCTTTGGAGACACCCAAATGTCTTCCAAGGGAATTACCGATAATTTCCAAAACCTGCTCACTCCAAAACTCCATTGGAAGTGCATACAAATGGATCCAAACCGGGACAACAGTGGGTTCAATTCGAGGATCAAATCCCACTCTCCAAGGTTGAACAAATAATCCTGCCGGACCATGATTCCTCTTTTTTGATTCGAAATCCCTATTTCTATCGGCTAGTGAAGAAAAACTAACAATAAAATACCCATTGCTAATAAACCATAAAGAGTACTCACCAAGAGGCTCCCAGTTTTTCCGAACCTAGGAATGCAAAAATTTAGGGTAGGGTGAATACCCATGAATTTACAGATCAAATCGTGATTGGCTCTATATAAGACTGTTTCTTCAACCATCCTTGGCTCAATGATAATCTTTGGCCTTGATTCTGACTGTGGCAAGCATCCATTTTTTTTAAAGCGAAAACCCCTTGCGAGGCCACCTTGGTCTAAGAGACCATGAACAGGGGTTCTACACCATCAAATTCACCCGAGGGTCACACCCAGCCCTGCCTGCACCAACATTATCAATTGGATTTTGGGTACCCAATTCATCTTTTTGGTAGGGTGGAGATTCAAACCTGGGACCTCCCTTGGAGGATTGCCTCTCCTCTCCAACTCACCTACAACACCTGGGTTGTGGCAAGCATCCATTAACTCGTTGAGATGTTGATATATTTCCAGCAGCCATAAAGAGCATTTTTAATGCAGTTCTTTGTGCTTCGTCAGTCTTGGATGGAGATTTATCTTTTAACAAATCTTCATAAGAGCTATTTATCTCTAGAAGAGGATTCTAAGGTGTCCCCATTGGACCCTCCTAGGGCAACAATCTTACCTTCAAATCCACAATAACCAAAAATCTCTTTGGCTACCCAACTGATGCCCTAGTTTTTCCCTAGCTCCAAAAACCCTAGTTCATGCGCTTCTCTCCCAGTGCTTCCTCTCTTACCCAACACCAAAATAGATTATTGAAACTTTGAAAATATATGATCTTATCTATGGTACTTAAGATCATTGTTTTAGTTTATTTCTATTACAGTTCATTTTAGTTTAGGATATATTATAGTTCGTGAGATCTTAAAGATGCTTAGTTTGCATAAAGATCTATGATGTTATCTATTATGCTTTTGTTGTTTGAGATGAAAATAGTAAACTATATTGGCCAAAAATAAACTAAAATAGCAACACAAATTTATAAATGCAAACAACCCTTGAATGATGGAAGACACAAAATGAGAAAATGTCTTTTTAATTAATTCAAGTAGAAATATATACAATCATACAAAATTGTTGACAACAATCAACTTGAAAGCATTTTACATTGTCAAACATTTTATTGGGGGTTTACAACTTCAATATATATTGGAGTTGTCTTTTCTTTTCCTTTATCTTCTTCTTTGATGACCTCTTCTGGCAGTGCTTCAGCTCTAACTAGGTTTTCACATACTTTAACAATACTTGCCACCAATGTTGCTTCTTCTTTGTTTTGATCTTCAAGTATTATTGGAAGTGTTTCTTTTGCTTTATGTTGCTCTAGTACGTGGTCTGGATCTTCATTGAGCTTCTCCCTGATGTATTTTATTAAATTATTATTATCCGCTATTTTTGCTTACATTTTCTTTTTCATCTCCATTGCATTATGCAAAAATATCTTCTCCCTATTAATATTGGCGTCCATGCTCTTAACCTATCTTTTTAAGTTATCAAAATTTGACTGCAAAATAAATTGAAAACATAATTCAAAAGGGTTATATTAAAATTATTACATGTTTTAAACAAATATAAAAATAAAAATGTAATAGAAAATTGAAACTTAACAAACTTTTCTTACCTCAGCCACGTCCCTTGTAGCCTCAACAACTGCAACTTTGTCCTTATCTTAATTCCAATGGTTATAAAAATCTTGGGCTTCCGCATTAATTTTCTCTAATTTGTCGACCGCAACATTTAAAACATCATCATCATAAACAAAAATTAGACTTCACTGATCCAAATTTGGCCTATTGTAGCAGGCAATCAAGCTTTTCTGGTTCATACTGAACCAAAGAATAAATAGAATATTTTTTTGTATAATTTTTATAACAAGCGTTAATATCCTTTATAAGAACTTTTGCTTGATATTCCCAATCCTTCATCTCTTGCAAATATCTAAGCACAACCTATTTAATGGTTGCTTCAGTATTCTTAGTCATTAAAATATTTTCATCAAAATTTATAATATTCTCCTCAGTTCTGCTCAGTTGCAGGGGCTTCTCTCTATTTTTCTTCATCTTGTGGCTCATGAAGCACATATTTTGTCTTGATCCCTAAAATGTTGCCTTGCAAAAAAATCATCATTAAGTTGGATATTATCCAATCCCACACTTGAAACTTTTGGTTCTTGTAAATTAGTATCAAATGTAAAAGATGACTAGCCCTACCCAAACTTTGTGCTGGCACCTGTGATCTCTGTGAGAACCCATTTCTAGAACATGATGTGGGCCCCTGTGATCTCTATGAAAACAATTATTTTCTAACGTGCATTTGGCCTTGCATTAGCATAGGTTGTTCTTGTTATTGATATGTTGGAAGCGGTGGGTGTGGTGTGAGCAGTGGTTGTGATGTAAGCAGTGGCTATGATGGAGGTAGTGGTGCCATATGGCCTCTCATTTTTGAATATTGTACTTGTTGATATTGAGAATTGACTAAAAACAAGTCAAAATTTTTTTTTACACATTTTTAGAAAATAAAATAGGAAACAATATTAATTTAAATTAAATACACATAGATTTACCTGAAGATGATGAAATGTGTTGAATCTGGGTGCCAATGGGTGAGGGGATAACCGCACTAGATTCAGGCTTCACATTTTGTGCATACCTAGGTGTACGAGAATCTCTAGGAGTAGCGACTTACCCAGAATATTTAGATGACCTTTGCAATGGTGTCACTTATGATCTAGTTTCCTTAGAATCACCAATTTGTTCTGGTCTATGACCCCTATTGGCAACATCCTGTTTATTCTTTGTAATGACTACCCTACCCTACATTTATATGAAAAGAAAATTAAAAAAAATAAAATGTGATAAAATAATGAAAACACTCATTGTGATAAAAAATAAAATTTAGAATCATCTTCAATTCCTCTTCTATCATTGCAATAGCTTGAAGTGTTGCATGCACTACAATTGGTATAGTAGTTTGTAATTCATGAAAAGACGCATAAGAGAGTGCTAAAATAAAATTAACAATAGCCACAATGGGCTGTCTTGCTAGTTTGCATTTGAACATAATGCAACTCAACCTTGATGCGATCCAAAATATACGTGCACCAATTCAACCCTGATTCTTCTCAGAATGAAAAATATAGGCTAGTGCCCAAAACATAATTTTTGATGTTTCAATAAGAATAAGTATTGCCTAGAAGAACTCAATAATGGCCTTTAGAGTTGGATTGTTGACATCACTTATTGTTAACCCTCTTTTTGACTTGGTGGCGGAAGCTGCAAAAATAAAATTAGATGAGAATTTACAAATTTGAAACTTTGAAAAGTAATAGAATATAAATAACAAGAATTATACCTACCAAATATTTTGATGTCAGTCCGTACTTTGTTTCAAGGTATCCTTTGTGATCTGGAGTTAGTTGCAACCTCGTTGACACTTGAGGACAATCATTGAATGGAATATTTGTTAACCTGTTAATGTTTGTAGGTGTGACGCTAAAAATATGATTTTTATTTCATATTTTGATTATGATAGTAGCCCTGTCATGGTCATAACCGACTATGATATGTTGTAGGAGGACTTTATCAATTTTGAATTATGGCATCGAAACCAAGGTTATCAAACCTACGTTATTTAGCCATGAAAATTTTGTACCTAGGGTTGTTATTAAATTTGAAATCAAAGTGCAAGAAAGGTTCTTGAACTTTGATGCATGGGTGGAAGCGACAACCATTGCAAGAAGTTGGTAGCAGAAGAAATTAGATTGGGAAAATTGAGAACCGAAAGCCTGAAGGTTGCTTGTAAAGGTTAGCTCTGGTTGGTTGTACTCACAGAAATGAACTAGAAAAATGACTATTGATGCCCTTTTATAGAGGGAAGAGGTGGGGTGGACACATGGCAACATTGTACTGGACATGTAGTGTGACTGATCGAATGTGTGACATGTGGCAACCAGTCAAAGGGTGAACATTTTCAAAGCTGAACCTTTATCTACATCTAAATCATATTCCACATGAGGCTCCTACACCGGATCATATTCTACAACTGGTTTCAGATCAGATCATATTCTGCGTCCAGTTTCAAACCAGGTCATATTCTACATCCAGTTGTAGAGTAGATCATATTCTACATTTGGTCTCAGAACAAAATCATATTTTGCATCTAGTTTTATACTGGATCATTTTTTGCATCTGATTTTATACTAGATCATTTTTTCATCCGATTTGAGCCCGGATCATTTTCTGCATTCGATCTAAGACCAGATCATTTTCTATGTTCGATCCATGACCGAATCACTTTTTGCATCTGATATATGATCGAATTACTTTCTGCATCTGATTTCATACTAGATTATTTTTTGCATCTAGTCTGATACTGGATCATTTTTTGCATTCGATCTGAGACCGAATCACTTTCTACAACCGGTCCGTAACTAGATCACTTTCTACATCCAATCTGATATCGGATCATTTTTTGCATCCAATCCAAGATCGGATCATATTCTGCATCCAGTCTAAGACCGTATCATGTTCTTATCTGGATTGATACTGGATCATGATTTGTAACCTAGTCGTCATCACCGAAACTCATTTTCCACTTGGTCTAGTGAGAACATTGAAATTCACCATTTTTTCTCAATTTGTTTTTAAATTAAGGTAATTTGCCATATCCTCCTATATTGAGTTGGCCAAGATTCACTAGGTTTTCACAACAAATTCACCATTTTTTTACAAGTATGTTTCGAGCCTGACCCCTTATGCATAGCCCTAACTTATTGTATCTTCTTCGGATAGATCTAGAAGAACTTTTGTGTCACCACTAGATTTTTTTGTGTCAACTTTGACTTTTTCATCAAATACTACACCTCTACTAATGTAGACCTTCTTTGTAGATGGATTTAGTATTATGTATCTTGCAGATTCATTTTCATAACCAAAAAATATCCTTGCCATAGTTTTATCATCTATTTTAGTCCTCTTTTGTTTTGAAATATGCATATAGGCTTTACATCCAAAGATTTTTAATTTTTCTATGTTTTGCTTTTGTCCCGACCATGCTTCTTATGGTGTAATATGTTTGAGTACTCTTGTAGATAGATTATTTTATATGTAGACTATTGTTTGTACTGCTTCTGCCCAATATTGATGATTAAGTTGTGCCTATTTCAACATACACCTAACCATTTCTATTATTGACATGTTTCTTATTTTTGCAATTCCATTCTATTGAGATGAATATGCTATAGTAAGTTGTCTTTTAATTCAATTTTCTTCAAAAAATGAGTCAAACTCTTTAGAAATAAATTCTCCTCCTATGTCTGAATGAAGTGCTTTTATAGTCTTTCCAGATTCTTTTTCTACTTTGAGCTTGAACTGTTTGAAATGACTAAATGCATCTGACTTGTATTTCATGAAGTAGACCCACATTTCATAGTGTGATCATCAACAAATAACTAAAATTATTTATGTCCTCCAACACTAAACTCTCATTGGCCCACATAAATATGTATATATCACCTCTAGAGGTTGTTGAGCTCTGTGTTGATGAAGTTTAAAAGGAATTATGTGTTGTTTTCCTACTAAACATTTTAGACATACATTAGTCTCTGGAGATAAGTTGGGTAATCCTTCAACCATTTGATAATTGAATAATTTCTTCATTAAAGTTTCACTTAAATGTCCTAGATGCTTGTGCCATAGATCTAAATCTTTGATTGAAAGTGTTGAGTGAGTAGTAGTATCTAGAACAAATAGAACATTTTTATAGGAACCTGATGATATCCTCTTTCCTTGCCCAAACATGTGACATTGTTTTTTGCCATTGAAAAATTTGAACTCAATGGTTATGTTTTGATCCATGAGTTGAGACACAGGAGATTAGTAGTCAATCCTGGAACATATAGTACATTTTTATTATTCCTTTTTCATTTCCTAGATTTATAGGAATATTTCCAATTTCTTTTACCTCATATGTCTTGTTGTCTACTACAACAATTGGGTTCACATGCATCTTTTTTAAATAATTGAACCAATGAATATTCCTAGTCATATGCTTGCTTGCTCTTGAGTCTATATACCAATAATCCATAGTGAATGAATTCAAGGCTTGATCATTTTTTTATGGATGCTAATATTACCAAGTTTTTTAGAATGCCTTATGACTCCCTAGGATGTTTTGGATAGGATATATGATCAATATAGTGATTTTTGTAAATTGTAGTTCAATTTTGAGTTGATTTTATGAAATTTTGTAAACATCAAAATCAACTTTTTCTATCTCCTTATAACTCCTATTGAACTAAGAACTATTTCAATTTTTGAAGAGGTTTTGATGTTGGATTTATTTTCCCTTCTTTGAGTGTTTTGAGATAACACTATTATAAAAATTCTAACCTTTGAAATTTTTTAATAAACCTCTTTAAATATCCCTTTTGGTTGATTTTTAATGTTTTCTAATTTCCAATTCCTAAATTTGATTTTTTATTCCTTATAACTCCCAAATTTGGAAAGATTAGAAAAAAATATTTGCAAATGATTTAAATTTCAATAATAACCCTTTTTTCTCCTTGCTAACCTTTTGAAAATACTAATAATTTTGAAATATGCTTTCTTAATAAATCACTAATGTTGAATATTGCAATAGTAGATGTAATAAACCCTTATAACTCCAAAACCATGGGTTTAAAGCAAGCAAATAATAAAGGTTTAAAGCAAGAAAATAATAAAATCAACCTTTACCTTAATAATCCTTCAATGTTGTGCGGTGGTCGATTAGTAGCTTTGTGGAGCATAGCACTCATGGGCAGTCAAAGCCCTCTTTGATCGATGTTAGTTTTCTCTTAGGCTGGCACTTCTTCTCTTCTGTAGATGGCACCAAAAGCTCCTTGATATACGCTCTTCTTACGACAGAGCTCCTCTGAATGCACACACTGCTTCACTGGTTTTATGATAGCATATTTAATGCTATTGTTACACCTTTGAATGATGTATGGCTTGAATTAGCCTCTTTATTTAGATGATCTTCAATGATTTACTTAGTTTGACTTCAATATGATTTGTTCTACTACGTTCTACTTTATTTTTCTTTGTTCTCCAAGATAGGTGTATTAAGTAGGATGGAATTCATGACAAGTGTCACCTGAAGAGTTATAAGGTAGGTTTCTTCAATGTGCCTTCGACAATGATGAGGTTGGTGGTAACCTCCAAATATTCTTAACTCCCTTTACACGTATGTAACTCCATTTTAGGTGAGCGCTTAAATCTTCATGAACGTTGGGAAGCTTAGAGAATTTAGGCCAAGTTACACTCAAGGCTTGTGCATGCAAGCCTTCTTTGTAATTCTTCGAATATGATCTTGCAACCCTAATTATTCCTTTATCTTTGCATCCTACATGATATTTATATGTTTCTTAATATGTAAGATTTATTTTACACGTTATCTTGGTAAGGATGACATATGGCTACAGTTGGATTTCTTCACAGTTCTATGGCACACTTTTAAGCTTCCTTTAGGTGCATGTTTGCTTCAATGGATAACTTAGGTATAGCTCTTTCTTTTGCACCTATTTGCATGTTTTGTAGCTTGTTCAAATGCCAATTTTTTCCCTTCTTTAGTGCTTGAAAAATAGTGTTGTCTATAACAGCCAATAGGTAGCCCTTTTTCTTGGATTTTTATGTAGATAACCTATCACTGAATGCTGCCCTTTTTTCTATTTAAGCTCAAGTGATAATGCCTTATTTAAATGGCTTCACTATTGTAGGTGATGTGCTACTTATAGGGTTGTATTTTATGGAGGATAATGGTGTTTTTAAACACCTCGATTATTGGATGTGTGATCTCTTCGGTAGCTCCTTCCTCTAGATAGAAATATATTGATCATGTGAGCTCTTTATTGGTTCCTTCCTTTTGCTATAATGATGATCGTGTGAGATCTTTGGTGGATCCTTCTTCTTACCAAAAATCTACTGGATAAAACGTCCTTACTATCCCCCCTGTAAATAGTAATATTTTTGTCCTTACAAAAGAACAAAATAGGTGCTTTTTGTAATAGATAGATCTTGCACCAAAATGAATAATTTTTATGTAATCCTTCTTGCTTCTTCTTATTTGGATGATAGTCAATCCAAGCTAATGAAATTTTTTTTTGAATAAGGATTCCTACACTCTGTGCTAAAAAAGAAACCCTTATATTCTCCTTGAATCCTGAGAATTCCAAGGTCTCACTTTGAGGTTTCCTTCAAGGACTTCAATGGTGGCTTTCTACTCCACATTTTTTCTTGTAATGGTGGCTTCTTTTGGCCACAAAAGTGTTACAAATTTTTTACTTTTGTGCTTTTAACAACACAAACAAATTGAGAATAATTAGTTAAGAAATCAACTAGTATAGTGCTTAATAGATGCTCTTTTAATGATAACAATAATTTCACCTGATTACTCCACTAATTGTAAAAATACTCTTAACAATTCCACTACAACCTTTCAAGCATAATATGGAATGAACTTTTACAAATTTTACTACAAACACGGTTGTAGGATCTAGTCTTCTTTTTCTCTTCAAAATATAAGATAGGTAGTTGATTGTAACTCTGAAATCTAATCAACTCCTAATGTGCAAATGAATATTTTAAAAAGAACTTTTCCTTTTTTTTGCACTTTTGAAAACTGTAATGCAACTTTCCTTCTTGCAACTTTTAATCCAAATAAGGTGCCTTAACAGTTCTAATAATAATCTAATTTTGAATTTCAATCAATAAACCTGATTGTACCCAAGTTGTTTACCTTTAATAGCTAACTGTAGATGATGTAGATCCAGCTACCTTGAAATGAACGAAGTCTGCAACTCCTCTAGTCCTCTTCTTTCTATTACTATACTATAGCAAATTTTGTAAGGGCCAGTGCACCAAGGTGAGTCTGGTTCACAATGTCATAGGCCCAATAGTAGCAATGGTGATTTTCCTATTCCTAAGAATCATAACTCTGATACCACTGATGGATTTAGCAATATTTCATTACATCACAAGACAGAGACCAAAATAGTAAAACATCTCATTACATGAATAGAGAGAGTGATATAATCCGAATGGAGCTATGGGGCCATTTATATAGGAATATGGATTCCTTGGCCAACACTCTAACTAGTTGTACAAGGGAGTACCTTGCACATTTACAACTTGCACAATGACAATTGTGCATTTATTATATTGCATGTAGTTGTTGAGTGGAAATTTTATCCAATTACAAAATCCCCATCATAGTTAGGATTTTGATTAGAAAACCCTCTATTGCAAAGAAATATAAATTTCTCCAAGTTTCCTTTTACTTAATGTGTTCTTGTAATATTGTGAAGATGTATCAAATAAGTGCTAGGAATACCTTAGTGATTTGCAAGTAACTATTAACAAGGGGCCTGTGTTGGTTTATTTTATTACTATACTAGTGATTGTTCATGAAACTTAAAAGAAATAAAAATGTGATTGGCCCTCATATGACCATGATGTAAAGCCTTAGTTCATTTTATATTGAAGTTTTTTAGGTAGATTTTATCTTCTTTTGGTTAAAAATATTTTAAATAAGTTTTATCTTGCATTAAACCCTACTTTAAGCATGAAATAGAATATTAAAATCTATCTCTAAATATGAATCTTAAATGATGATTGGATTCATTTTAACTTGCTTTGAGCATGAAAATAAAATGATGAAATGACTAGCTTTAAAATATAAAAGCCTTTGATATGATAAATAAATTACCCCTCTTTTATGAAATTAATTTTCATAAAGAGACGTCAATTTATTGCTCTAAAACAATGGCCTTTGAAATGCCATATAAATCATTCCTCTTTAATGAAATTGTGATTTTCATAAAGGAAAGTTAATTTATTGCTTGCAAAGTAAATATGCAAAGCTTGAAATCTGATTTACCTTCAAAATATGAAATTATGTAAAATTTAAAATTATAAAATGTCTATAAAAACAACTTTGAATAATTTTTATAATTTCAAAATGGCTTCAAAATGAAATCGAAATTGTTCTAAATGGAGTGTTAAAGCTTGTTCTTCACACCCGTGCATTTATTTTTTGAAATTTTTTATTTAGTTGATTTTATTTATATTGTTGAATTTTTAAAAAAATCTGCAAAAAGGGAAGGGTTAGACAATAAAATAAAAGTCTGGAAATTGACCAGAACATTGAAAATACCCAAAAATATACTACCGCCAGTATGATACCACCATATTTCTGCAAAACCGAAGATGTGAGACACTTCTGCATGTAACCTAGTTTATCCAAACCTGCATTTGCACAACCCACAATAATCTAGGTGCGAGCTTCTAAGGAAAATGAAAATAAATTTCATGCTTTAAACATTCAATGATGCAACCATTAAAATGCATTGAACATCATCTATAAGCCTATAGCATGAAAGAGAAAAAATAAATAGTTAAATCAAACATGTATAAATAAACTCCTCATACCTTGCTAACATGATGCAAATTTTTGGAATCATTTGTATTCAAAAAAGCAAAAAATACAGTCTTGCAGTACATTTCCAGCCTTGGCCTCCAAAAAGGTCCAACCTTTGGCCTACAAAAAATCCAGCCCTTGGTTATGTCCATTGATGGGCTTTTAAACTTTTAGTCTATCTTTTCATTTGGATTTCGAGACGATGTTCATTCCATACGTTTTATTTTTATTTGTTTGTAATGTTTGCTTTTCGTATCCTTTTGCTTGGTATAGTAACTTTTTTCTATTTTGTCTTTACTACAAAGGGGTTTCAAATACTTTGATATCCATATGTATTTAAAACACCCTTGAAAATGTTTTTGTCCTCATTCATTTTATGCACTAGTGGGTTTGGTATTTTGTCTCACTTTGACCATAAGCTTATACCATGCCCTGCATAATTTTTGTTTTATTTATCATTAATCTTATCCCAAAATGTCTGTGTGAGAGTATGTGATCCTACCCGAAAATCCTTTGTTGACAGACATGAAAATCATAGATGTGTAAACTTTGTCTTATATCTTCCATGGGCCTATATGACTTTGACCACATGATGCAGGAGCATCCAGCAGCACCTGATGCAGAAGCATCCAGTGGCAAGACGACCACTTTAGAAAAGTTGCCTAAGGAGGAAAAACGTCGTGATTTCACGACATGTCATGAAATCGCGACAGAAAAAGGCAAAGAGGGTGAGGAGAAAAACCTGTCACGATATCGCGACAAGAAAAGTGTCATGATATCGCGACATGAAGAGGAGAGAGGAGCAGACAGAGAAAGTTGTCATGATATCACGACAGAAAATGTGTCGTGATATCACGACACAAACGGAGAACGGAGCCAGCAAGAAGAAGATGTCATGATTTTGTGGCATGTCACGATTTTACGACCCAAGCAGGAAGGAGAAGGCTGCAAGCAAAGATGTCACGATTTTGTGACATGTCACGATTTCGTGACATGTCACAATTTCATGACCCAGGAGCAGAAGGAGAGTACGGAAGGAGCAGATGTCACGATTTCATGATCTGAGGGTGAAGAAGGAGCCGAAGGAGAAGGAGACGTCGTGATTTCATGACAGGTCACAGTTTCACGGCCAGAAGGCGAAGAAGGAGCCAAGGAAGAAAGATGTGATTTCATGACATGTCACATTTTCGTGATGAAGGGGCGAGCGAAGGAGCCAAAGGAGGAGGATGTCACGATTTCATGACCCGATGGAGAAAAGAAGGCAAGGGAGCCAAAAAGTCACGATTTCACGACAGGTCACAGTTTCGTGACCCGAAGGAGAAGAAAGGAGGCAAGGAAGGAAGATGTCGCGATAGCGTGACATGTCACGATTTTGCGACGCCAGGAGGAGGAAGTTGGCAGAGTGAGAAGATGTCACGATTTTGTGACATGTCACAATTTCATGACAAGAAGAAGCGAAAGGAGGTAGAGTGAGAAGATGTCGTGATTTCGTGACATGTTGCAATTTCATGACAAGAAGAATAGAGAGGAGGTAGAAAAGGAAGATGTCACAATTTCGCGATGTGAAGGAGAGAGAGAAGGTGGAGCAGAAAGATGTCGTGATTTCGTGACATGTCACGAAATCGTGACCCGAAGGAGCAAGAGGAGGCAAGAAGAAAATATGTTGCAAAATCGTGACATGTCACGATTTTGTGACTCAAAGTGGAAAAGAGGAGCGAGGAAGAGAAATGTCACGATAGCGCAACATGTCGTGATATCGCAATCGAAAAAGAAAAATAAGGGCAGGATGAGGAAGATGTCATGATATCGTGACATGTCGCGATATCGCGACCCCTGCTACAATGCCGCGACCCCTGCTACAATGCAGCTGGAGGAAGAAGACGACAGAGGTCAGGCGGCGGTTGCAAAGCAAGGACGACATGTGGCACCAAGGTGCAGTTAAAGCGGGCGAATACCAAGAAGTATAGGAAACAAAAAGGATGGGTCACACAGAGTGATCTGACAGAAGTGGCGGTCAGGCGATGGTGATAGGGGCCATGCGGAGTGGAGCCATTAATCAAGTTATTGCTTCATTTTTTGTGTAATATGTTTCATAGGGTCAAGGCCTCTATAAAAACCCAGTTTCTATGATAGATTAGGGGTGGTGGATTGGAGAACGCACTGAGGGTGTAGTTAGAGAGAACCAAGTCAAGCGCTAGTTGTTTGTAAAGCCTGTGGGCTGTATCTGTAAAGAGATTTTCTAGTTAATGAATGACATTTTTTGGATTTTTGGAGTTTGTGTTTTCGGTCCCCCATCAGTGGTATTAGAGCCAGAAGTTCCTGAGTGTACAAACAGATCACCGGTCGTGATACAGTTTGCACCAGGATCTGTGGTAGGGTTCTGAGAGAGAAGAGAGAGTTTAGGATCCCTGAGCGTGTTAGCAGAGCACCGAAAGTGAGGTAGCTACACCAGGATCGGTTGAGCTTTGTGAGTAAAGCGAAGAAAAATGCCTCCACGAAGAAGCCGTGGCGGTGAGAGAGATATGATGACAATGGAAGAGTTTGAGGCGTTGCAGAGGCAATTTAAAGCCCTGCAAGAGGAGTGGCTCAAAATAAAATTGTAGATGCAAGAGGAGCGGTGCAAAAAGTGCAAGGATAAACTGAGAAGTAGAGGCCAGCAGAAGGGGTTGGAACAGGCTACAGAGGTAGATGAATGTTTGGAGGTGTTGTAGAAGGCAGTAACCATACAGTGCAGAAGTGAAGATCACTTCTCCACCAACCCCGGGTGTCTGATGCAGGAGCATCCAGCAGCACCTGATGCAGAAGCATCCAGTGGCAGGAGGGCCACTTCAAAAAAGTTGCCTAAGGAGGAAAAACATCACGATTTCATGACATGTCATGAAATTGTGATAGAAAAAGGCAAAGAGGGCGAGGAGAAAAACCTGTCGCGATATCACGACAGGAAAAGTGTCATGATATTGCGACACAAAGAGGAGAGAGGAGCAGACGGAGAAAGCTATCATGATATCATGATAGAAAATGTGTCATGATATCGTGACACAAACAGAGAATGGAGCCAGCAGGAAGAAGATGTCACAATTTCATGGCATGTCGCGATTTTGTGACCCAAGCAGGAAGGAGAAGGCTGCAAGCAAAGATGTCACGATTTCGCGACATGTCACGATTTTGTGACCCAAGAGCAGAAGGAGAGTACGAAAGGAGCAAATGTCACAATTTCATAACCTGAGGGCGAAGAAGAAGCTGAAGGAGAAGGAGACTTCATAATTTCACGACAGGTCACAGTTTCACGGCCAGAAGGCGAAGAAGGAGCCAAGGAAGAAAGATGTGATTTCGTGACATGTCGCATTTTTGTGACAAAGGGGCGAGCAAAGGAGCCAAAGGAGTAGGATGTCACGATTTTGTGACATGTCACAATTTCGTGACCCGATGGAGAAAAGAAGGCAAGGGAGCCAAAAAGTCATGATTTCATGACAGGTTGCAGTTTCGCTACCCAAAGGAGAAGAAAGGAGGCAAGGAAGGAAGATGTCATGATAGCGCAACATGTCACGATTTCACGATGCCAGAAGGAGGAAGTTGGCAGAGTGAGAAGATGTCATGATTTCATGACATGTCACAATTTCATGACAAGAAGAAGCAAAAGGAGGCAGAGTGAGAAGATGTCGCGATTTCGCGACATGTCGCAATTTCACGACAAGAAGAATAGGGAGGAGGCAGAAAAGGAAGATGTCACGATTTTACGACATGTCACAATTTCGTGACGTGAAGGAGAGAGAGAAGGTGGAGCGGAAAGATGTCACGATTTTGTGACATGTCATGAAATCGTGACCCGAAGGAGCGAGAGGAGGCAAGAAGAAAAGATGTCACGAAATCGTGACATGTCACGATTTCACGACCCAAAGTGGAAAAGAGGAGCAAGGAAGAGAAATGTCGCGATAGCACGACATGTCGCGATATCGTGATCAAAAAAGAAAAAGAAGGGCAGGATGAGGAAGATGTCACGATATCGTGACATGTCATGATATCGCGACCCCTGCTATAGTGCAGCTGGAGGAAGAAGACGACAGAGGTCAGGCGGCGGTTGCAGAGCAAGGACGACACGTGGCACCAAGGTGTAGTTAAAGCAGGCGAATACCAAGAAGCATGGGAAACAAAAAGGATGGGTTGTGCAGAGTGATCTGACGAAAGCGACGGTTAGGCGATGGTGACAGGGGCCGTGCGGAGTGGAGCCATTAATCGGGTTGTTGCTCCATTTTTTGTGTAAGATGTTTCAGAGGGTCGGGGCCTCTATAAAAACCTAGTTTTGTAATAGATTAGGGGTGGTGGATTGGAGAACGCACTAAGAGTGTAGTTAGAGAGAACCAAGCCGAGCACTGGTTGTTTATAAAGCCTGTAGGCTATATCTGTAAAGAGATTTTCCAATTAATGAATGAAATTTTTTGGATTTTTGGAGTTTGCATTTTTCGGTCCCCCATCACCACATTATGTAGCCTCCCAAAACCATCAAATGTGTAATGCTCGAGGGATGGTCTAAATAGTATTTTGTATGTTTTACTTCATTGATGTAAACTCCCTATTTACTGCAATAAGGTGATTGGATTTGCTACTCGTTGTAAATTGTTAATATCTTGCCAACCCAATGCATAGTAGCACTCACTTTTATGCACATTCATGGCCATATTACTGTCCAAAATGGTTCGGCTACGTCTAATTGATACTGCCATTATCACCACATATATTTTGGTGGTCCAAATACCCACATTGTTGCTAGGCTATGCTCATCCTCGAGGTCACCATTTTTAAAACCTGGTCACATGTCCTCTGCCTCATCATTGTTTAACTACCTATCGTATTGTTGGGTCATTTGCCACTATCTTCCCTCACTAGGGTCTATGGTTTCCTATTCCTAATGTCTCCCATTAAATCTATGTTAAAAACCACATCCTCATATGGGTGTCTTATCCAATATATCCACACACACCACTAATGATGTCCTAGTCATCGATCCAATGTCCTTACTTCTCAAGCATCCACATACGCAACACTATCTAGCTGATGTCTAGTCATCTAGGTATGGTCCATATAAATGCAGTCTCCTTCGATGTAATACACTATTCATATTTGCATGGCATTTCTATTAGGTGGGTTATTTTTCATCAGTATTGTATCCTATCTCATTTGTCTCGAGAATCACATTAGCTAGCTACCCTATGCATCCACCATCCAATGGTCTTGGTATACATTGTGTTGCATGTTTTGAAATCATCACCAAACCCCATGCTATCCATGTACGTATTATGTCCTGGTGTTCCACGATGGCCAATCATAAGCCTATGCAACATCCATTTCATTCAGCCACTACCACATTATTCTACGTTGCTGCTGTCTGCCAGTTAGTCCCTGCAAACATCACAAATCAAAACTTTAATTAATAACCTAAAACTTATAATATAAAAGTTAAAAGATATAAACTAAAAGTTCTAAATAAAACTAATACTACTCCTAACAAAAGAGGAAACCATCAAGGGCTTCCTTTAATTTATATACATATTTATATATAGATATGTATATAAATTTTTTATTATTATTATTTCTTTTTTCATTTTTATTATTATTTTTATTATATATATATATATATATATATATATATATATATATATGCATATATATAAATTTTATTAATTTCAAATGTGGAAATTATTTTAAAACATTGAAACTAACCCACCAATAAAACCCAGAACAAAGAAGCAAAACCTATCAAAATTATAACTCAAGAAAAACCTAAATTCCCAAAACCTAAATTTAAGGGTGGGTCCCCAATTTTGGGGTTAGTTGTGCGACAATCACAACAAATGGTGACTCTACTAGGAAATGCTCTTGAGCATTTCGAGTGAAGAACCCAATCTAAAATTAGAACATGAAAGATCAATGAAATACAAATTATTTAGCGATATCCCGAGAAGGTGGGGGTAAACAACTTCGAATAAACAACTAATCCATCTGCCTTTGCTTAGTGTGTGACAAAGTGATTTATTTTGTATCCTTGAAAATATTGGACATTTTGAGTAGATAAGTTGTCATTGATGTCAAGAGTGAGTGGTCATTGATGTCAAGATTTCAGCACCAGTCAGTGGCAGTTTTAGTGGGCAGCATCGGTTTTAGGTTCTCCAGTTTCAGTTGATCAAGACCCGGTTTTAGGACGTCAGATATGGTCTAAAGTGCAAAAATCCCAAGTGAATAATATTATAATATTTTTTATAATATTATAAAGGGAAGTTTTAAATTAATTATAAATTAATTAATATAATTTTTATTATAAATTAATTTATAATTTAATTTACTTAACTTAAAGTTATTTAAATTAATTATTAATTAATTTTGATATTAATTATAAGATTAATTTATATTAATTTTTAACTAACCCTAAGGAGGGTTATTAAAATTAATTCAAAATTTGAAATCGAATTTCTAAGCGCCGACGTGGGAAGAACATTTACCATGTGTATAAAAGGAGGATTACCCACCTTACCATAACTCCCAATGCTTTCGAACGATTTCCTATGCTGTGCGAATTTCATGTGAATCGTGTGTGCAACAAAGAGCTTTTAATTTTTAAAAGGTGCTAAGAGGAGGTGAGACTTTTTCATCCACCAAGGAGGGAGCCTTGGTCACCAATCGTTGGTAGCATAGTTGGCAACCACGACGGTAGTAAGGCATTAGGGCAATGATAGGCGCAGGTTCGAATCCCCCATGGAGGATCTTTTGTTTTGGTGTTGGAAATGCGGTGGACGTTGGTTGAAAGGGGAGGAAGCTTTGCTTCCTTCACGTGGGTGGTTGTAGCCCACGTGGTGGGCTCCAAAGCGCTAAGGCACTTGGCGCTTGGGGAGACGGTGGATCGAATCACGCCGAAACCCTTTTGGGGAATATTGAGGTATGCACTAAAGTTTGAGCACCGAAATTTTCGGAGAAGGTTGTTGAGATATTAAAAATTAATTTTTGCATATTATTATTTGGTATATGAGGTTTTTGGGGAGCTATAAGGTTATTGCAAAATAAATTTTTGGTATTATTTGTTTTAGGGTTTGAAAAATAAATAAAGGTGTTTTTAGAAATATTGGTTGTGATTTTTGTGGTGTTGGATATTATTTTAAGTTGGAGATTATAAGGTGTATCCAAGTAATTATTTTTGTGCATGATTTGATGAATGTTAGTTACAAGTAGGAGTAATAAGGTGTATTTGAGCTTTGAGTATTTTTGTGTCCAAGGAATATTTGAGAAAGTGTTTGAGTGATATTTTGTCATCTAACCCTTGAAATTGGAAGGAAGGAAATAGTGATTTAGACAGGTTTTCCAAGGGCACTTCTACATCAAACAAAAGGTATGGGCATATTCTTCCAAGTGAGTGATTGTTGAATGTTGTGAATGCTAAGTTGGAGTGAAAAGGATTTGATTAAGGTTTTCCTTGTTAAGTGTGTTTTGAGTTAATGCTTCAAGGTTTTCTGGAATTGAGAGTTGTTGTTAAAACCTTGTTTTATAAGCATTGTTGTTGAAGTGATTGATTGAGTGAAGAACTTGAACTAGGGTTTGCAAAGAACATGAGTATCATTGTTATGTGAGATTGGTTGATAAGCATTGTTGGAAACATTTGAGTGAGTGTTCATATGCTTGGACTAGGGTTTGTGAGCAAGGATTATTTCATTGAGTGATTGGTTGAGTAGAGTTGGTTGAGCCTAGTCAAGTGGATGTGTGAAGTGATAATTCAAGTTCTATGAAACAAATTGTTCTATATTCTGAATTGATTTGAGAAAGAGGTTGAGTGTTGATGAGTGTGAAACATATTGAGTCTCTAAAAATTCTCTATATGTTTATGTGATAAAAGAGATATTGAAAGTGATTGAGAGTTTGTGAATGTGAAGCATATTGAGTCTCTAACAATTCTCTGTATGTTTCTAAAAGAGTGATTGAAAGTAATTGAGCATTGAGGTGAATGTGAAGCATATTGAGTCTCTAACAATTCTCTATATGTTTCTAAAAGAGTGATTGAAAGTGATTGAGCATTGTGATGAATGTGAAGCATATTGAGTCTCTAACAATTCTCTTTATGTTTCTATGAGATTGGACAAGTTCTAGTGTGGACTTGTTGAGCATATTTGAGGTAAGTCTTTGAGAAGACTTGTGGACAGATTTGTGTGAGCTTTTGTGGAAGCTTACAATATAGATTGAGAGTAGATTTGGATAAGTTCTAGTGAGGACTTATTGAGTAGATTTGGACAAGTTCTAGTGAGGACTTGTTGAGCAGATTTGGACAAGTTCTAGAGAGGACTTGTGGATAGATTAGTGTGAGCTTTTGTGGAAGCTTACAAGGTAGATTTGAGATAAGTCTTTGAGAAGACTTGTGAGCAGAGTTGATTGATTGATTTGTTCAAACCTTGAGTTAAGGTTTGGGGTAGATCTAGCAGAGTTGATTTGAGATTGATTCAAGCTTTGTGTTAAGGCTTGAGGATAGATATTGAGGATATATTTGTGCTAGACCGAAGGATTATGTTTAGTGCAGATCAGAGGATAGATATTGAGGATAATTTGTGCTAGATTGAAGGATTATGTTTAGTGCATATTAGAGGATAGATATTGAGGATATATTTGTGCTAGATCAAAGGACTATGTTTAGTGTATATCAGAGGATAGATATTGAGGATATATTTGTGCTAGACTGAAGGACTATGTTTAGTATATATTTGAGATAGAGCTTTGAAGGTGATAGAGTATAGAGGATGATAGTCTCTAGTGGATAGAGATCCATTAGCTAGGGTAGTGAGGATAGGAGTCTTCAGTGGATAGAGATCCATTAGCCAAGGGTAGTGGGGGCAACAGTTCTTCTAGAAGATCACTAGTCAGAGCTAAGGAGAAAGGAGTTCTCCTATGGATAGAGATCCATGAACTTGATTAGGGGATTGGTGTCTCCTTTGGATAGAGGTCCATAAACATTGTAATAGGGAAAGGATTCCCAAGAGATTGATTGAGAAAATTTTAGTGAAATATTTTCTCCATGGAGTAGCCCACATTGGGTGAACCACGTAAAATTGGTGTCTCTATTGTGTGTGGTGATTTGTGCATTGCTTTGATTACTACTGTTGATATTTTTATCTTTACATTGCATAATATTGATTGGGAAAGAAAAGTAAAAAGTGGTCTTATACTGTTCACCCCCCTCTCAGTATAAGCTTGTGTTCTTCAATTGGTATTAGAGCGGGTTCCTTCGAAAGAGTTTAACAGCTTGAAGGAAAAGCTTTCAAGAACACAATGGATTCTAAGAATGTGTCCTCAGATAATTCAACACCAATATTTGATGGAAGTGATTATATATATTGGAGTATGAGAATGAAGGTTCACCTGATGGCACTTGGCAATGAAATTTGGGAAGCAGTTGAAAATGGATACATACCACCAGCTGATCCACCTACAGATAAGGAAGGTAAGCTTCTACAACATTACAATTCAAAAGTAATGAATGCAATTTTGAGAGGTTTGCATAGAACAGAATCAATAAAAGTTATGCATTGTAGAGATGCAAAAGGAATTTGGGATAAGTTGCAAAGCATATATGAAGGAGATAAAAGTGTCAAAAAGGCAAAGATACGAAATCTCAAAGGACAATTTGAAGAATTAAGAATGAAGGATGAGGAAAACATTAGTACTTATCTACTTCGGGTAGATGAGGTTGTTAATGCTATGCAAGGACTTGGACTTAATGTTGAAGAATCAGATGTTTGTGATAAGATCTTAAGATCTCTTCCAACAAGGTTTAGTGAAAATATTTCAGCTATAGAAGAAGCAAAGGATGGTGATTCTTTGACAAGAGATATGTTACTTGGTATTCTTACAGCATTTGAGTTGAGAACAAAAGAGGAACCTAATCTCTGGAAGGAAGCAACCTTCAAAGCAATTAATAAGACAAAGGGTAAGAAGTCAGAATCAAGCAATGAGTCATCCAGTGATGAAGAAGCTAATTATGGCAGAAGGAATAAGGATTCAAGAAGATTTAAAGATGCAAAATCTGTTAGATGTTTCAATTGTGGAAAGTATGGTCACTATGCAACTGATTGTCAAGAAGCTAAAAATAACAATGATGAAGAAAAACAAGATCACAGGAATAGGGAATCAAAAATATACAGGTACCAAAAGAAAGGCAAGGATGGACAAGGCAGACAAGGAAAGAAGTTCTTTCAAAGACAAAAGAGGAGCTACTATGCAGACAAGGCAAGTAAGTACTCAAGTGATAGTGATAATAGTTTTTCAGATAATGATAAAGATGAAGTCCTATTTTTGATTGAAGAAAAAGAAGAGGTTAAGAAAAGGTCACCAATAATTCTCAAGTGTTTTAGATGTGGTAATTTTGGACATCTTGAAGATAGTTGTACAAGGAATGGTTTCAGTTTCAGTGATGATGAATATGAGGATGCACTTGAAGGACCAGAAGAGAATATTCTAATGGCACTAGAAGAAGAAGAAGGTGATCCTATAGAAGACAAGTCAAAATAAAATGAAGATGTTGACAAAGGCAAACAAATAGAGGAAGAATCAGAGAAAGGAGGAGTTGATCTTGAGGGAGAGCTTATTTATGCTCTTAAAACTTTAAAGAAGGTAAGAAAGCAAAACTCCCAACTTGAGATTCAGTTTCAAGAATGTGATGAAGAGAGAGGAAATCTTATAGAGGATCTAAACAAGTCAATGGCTAAGACAAAGAAGTTCAAGGATAAGTTAGAAGCAAAGGTCTTAGAATGTGAAAGGTTAGAACAAGAAGTAGCCCTACTAAGGGAAGATTTAGAAAATTCTAAGGATAAGCTACACAAGTTTGGGAAGAGCTCAAATATTGTAGATAAGATGATCAAGGTACAAAGAAGGTCAACAAACAAAACAGGTCTTGGTTTTGAACAAGCTCAAAAGAAACAAGAAGAAGAGTCAACCTCAAGTTTTGAAGAAGAAGAAACTTTAGAAGAAGTAACTTCAAAAGAAGATAGTGTAAGAGAAAGTGAGACTTCTGAGGATGAGTTGGACAACATAAAGTTCAACAAGGAAAGAAACAATGCACAAAGGAGAAACAGATGGAACAACAATCAGAATAGGTTAAGAGAGACTAAGAGACCAATGAGGTCAAGACAAGGAAACTTCAATGGAAGATGTTTCTCATGTCACAGATTTGGGCACATGGCTTCACAGTGCAGGACACATGAAAGACAGGAATATGGGAACTTCAAAAATAGGTAACTTTTCCATGGGTATTGCTACTCATGTAATCAGTTTGGTCACAAGGCAATAAATTGCAAGGTACATAACAGGAACAGATATGGCTTCACTAGGAGAAATCCCAAGACATTTGCACCTCCAAGGAATAATAACATTAAGTGTTATAAGTGCAATAATGATGGACATACAACAAAGTGGTGTAGAGCAGACATTCTAGAATCAAGCATGAACATGAATAGGAACAAGAACAAGAATATGGATATGGACATGAATAGAAATAGGAATAAGGATATGAATAGGAATATGGACATGGACATGAATAGTCAAAGGAATCAGAGGAATCATATTAGAAGGAAAGAGGACAAAGGTAAAGAATAGTGCTTGCTGGGAGTAGAAATACTCCCACCCTAGAATTAACCACCTCAAGAGGAGGTGGGGGAGGGGCTAAGCTAAGAGACTCATTCTTAGCCCCAAGCCCCAAAGGTGACCCTTTGCCATTGATTTCAAAGGGGGAGAGATTTGAGTAAGGGGGAGATATTTGGTTTAAGGAGAGAGCATTGAGTCAAGGGGAGCAATGTCCTAGGGGGAGCAGAACAAAAAAGGTCAAGTTTTGGTAAAAGGATTTGGGTTGCCATCAATGACAAAGGGGGAGATTGTTGGACATTTTGAGTAGATAAGTTGTCATTGATGTCAAGAGTGAGTGGTCATTGATGTCAAGATTTCAGCACCATTCAGTGGTAGTTTTAGTGGGCAACATCGATTTCAGGTTCTCTAGTTTCAGTTGATCAAGACCTGGTTTCAGGACGTCAGATATGGTCTAAAGTGCAAAAAGCCCAAGTGAATAATATTATAATATTTTTTATAATATTATAAAGGGAAGTTTTAAATTAATTATTAATTAATTTTGATATTAATTATAAGATTAATTTATATTAATTTTTAACTAACCCTAAGGAGGGTTATTAAAATTAATTCAAAATTTGAAATCGAATTTCTAAGCATCGACGTGGGAAGAACATTTACCATGTGTATAAAAGGAGGATTACCCACCTTACCATAACTCCCAATGCTTTCGAACGATTTCCTATGCTGTGCGAATTTCATGTGAATCGTGTGTGCAACAAAGAGCTTTTAATTTTTAAAGGTGCTAAGAGGAGGTGAGACTTTTTCATCCACCAAGGAGGGAGCCTTGGTCACCAACCACTGGTAGCATAGTTGGCAACCATGGTGGCAGTAAGGCGTTAGGGCAGCGACAAGTGCAGGTTCGAATCCCTCATGGAGGATCTTTTGTTTTGGTGTTGGAAATGCAATGGACGTTGGTTGAAAGGGGAGGAAGCTTTGCTTCCTTCATGTGGGTGGTTGTAGCCCATGCGGTGGGCTCCAAAGCGCTAAGGTGCTTGGCGCTTGGGGAGACAGTGGATCGAATCACGCCGAAACCCTTTTGGGGAATATTGAGGTATGCACTAAAGTTTGAACACCGAAATTTTCGTAGAAGGTTGTTGAGATATTAAAAATTAATTTTTGCATATTATTATTTGGTATATGAGGTTTTTGGGGAGCTATAAGGTTATTGCAAAATAAATTTCTGGTATTATTTGTTTTAGGGTTTGAAAAAGAAATAAAGGTGTTTTTAGAAAGATTGGTTGTGATTTTTGTGATGTTGGAGATTATAAGGTGTATCCAAGTAATTATTTTTGTGCATGATTTGATGAATGTTAGTTACAAGTAGGAGTAATAAGGTGTATTTGAGCTTTGAGTATTTTTGTGTCCAAGGAATATTTGAGAAAGTGTTTGAGTGATATTTTGTCATCTAACCCTTGAAATTGGAAGGAAGGAAATAGTGATTTAGATAGGTTTTCCAAGGGCACTTCTACATCAAACAAAAGGTATGGGCATATTCTTCCAAGTGAGTGATTGTTGAATGTTGTGAATGCTAAGTTGGAGTGAAAAGGATTTGATTAAGGTTTTCCTTGTTAAGTGTGTTTTGAGTTAATGCTTCAAGGTTTTCTGGAATTGAGAGTTGTTAAAACCTTGTTTTATAAGCATTGTTGTTGAAGTGATTGATTGAGTGAAGAACTTGAACTAGGGTTTGCAAAGAACATGAGTATCATTGTTATGTGAGATTGGTTGATAAGCATTGTTGGAAATATTTGAGTGAGTGTTCATATGCTTGGACTAGGGTTTGTGAGCAAGGATTATTTCATTGAGTGATTGGTTGAGTAGAGTTGGTTGAGCCTAGTCAAGTGGATGTGTGAAGTGATAATTCAAGTTCTATGAAACAAATTGTTCTATATTCTGAATTGATTTGAGAAAGAGGTTGAGTGTTGATGAGTGTGAAACATATTGAGTCTCTAACAATTCTCTATATGTTTCTGTGATAAAAGAGAGATTGAAAGTGATTGAGAGTTTGTGAATGTGAAGCATATTGAGTCTCTAACAATTCTCTGTATGTTTCTAAAAGAGTGATTGAAAGTAATTGAGCATTGAGGTGAATGTGAAGCATATTGAGTCTCTAAAAATTCTCTATATGTTTCTAAAAGAGTGATTGAAAGTGATTGAGCATTGTGATGAATGTGAAGCATATTGAGTCTCTAACAATTCTCTTTATGTTTCTATGAGATTGGACAAGTTCTAGTGTGGACTTGTTGAGCAGATTTGAGGTAAGTCTTTGAGAAGACTTGTGGACAGATTTGTGTGAGCTTTTGTGGAAGCTTACAATACAGATTGAGAGCAGATTTGGATAAGTTCTAGTGAGGACTTATTGAGCAGATTTGGACAAGTTCTAGTGAGGACTTGTTGAGCAGATTTGGACAAGTTCTAGAGAGGACTTGTGGATAGATTAGTGTGAGATTTTGTGGAAGCTTACAAGGTAGATTTGAGACAAGTCTTTGAGAAGACTTGTGAGCAGAGTTGATTGATTGATTTGTTCAAACCTTGAGTTAAGGTTTGGGGCAGATCTAGCAGAGTTGATTTGAGATTGATTCAAGCTTTGTGTTAAGGCTTGAGGATAAATATTGAGGATAGATTTATGCTAGACCGAAGGACTGTGTTTAGTGCAGATCAGAGGATAGATATTGAGGATAGATTTGTGCTAGATCGAAGGACTATGTTTAGTGTAGATCAGAGGATAGAGATTGAGGATAGATTTGTGCTAGATGAAGGACTATGTTTAGTGCAGATCAGAGGATAGATATTGAGGATAGATTTGTGCTAGACTGAAGGACTGTGTTTAGTATAGATTTGAGATAGAGCTTTGAAGGTGATAGAGTATAGAGGATGATAGTCTCTAGTGGATAGAGATCCATTAGCTAGGGTAGTGAGGATAGGAGTCTTCAGTGGATAGAGATCCATTAGCCAAGGGTAGTGGGGGCAATAGTTCTTCTAGAAGATCACCAGTCGAGCTAAGGAGAAAGGAGTTCTCCTATGGATAGAGATCCATGAACTTGATTAGGGGATTGGTGTCTCCTTTGGATAGAGGTCCATAAACATTGTAATAGGGAAAGGATTCCCAAAGAGATTGATTGAGAAAATTTTAGTGAAATATTTTCTCCGTGGAGTAGCCCACATTGGGTGAACCACGTAAAATTGGTGTCTCTATTGTGTGTGGTGATTTGTGCATTGCTTTGATTACTACTGTTGATATTGCTATCTTTACATTGCATAATATTGATTGGGAAAGAAAAGTAAAAAGTGGTCTTATATTGTTCACCCCCCTCTCAGTATAAGCTTGTGTTCTTCAGAAAACCATTCGGATTCCATCACCTAACTTGCATTAGGCTATAAAATATTGTTCATAAAGATTTTTTTTATAGATAGAGCCCTATTGCCAATCAGGAATCTATAGCCCCGATAGATTTTATCTAGATTACCCTTTGTGTTTGATTGATTTTTTGCAAAGCTTTTCTTTTGATCAAGTTGTGTCTAGATAGAGCCCTACTACCAGTCATGTGTCTATAGCCTCGATAGAGTTTATCTAGACTTAGTGACTAATTTTAGCATGTTTTCATTTGCTTGCTTTATATATATATATATATATATATATATATATATATATATATAGCTTTGAAAAAATTTATGCCTCATATGGGTATTTGGAGTTGGATATTGAACATATTGGATTTTGTCTTAATTTGCAAATCAATATGACTTCATCCTTCAGGACTTCCAGAAATACCCTTTAATATATGGGTTACATGTGGAGCTTTAGCGAAATGTTTCATTGTTTCACTCTCCACCATTTTAGTCCCAAAATCTGAGCATGATCATAAAATAATTCCACCTCCCTTTTCTCAATTTCACCTATTTTCAGATTAGGCATTCCAACCTACTTAACAAAGGAACACAAAAAATAGTCAAGAGGCCATAAATTAGTAGCTATCACAAAACACAACCACAAATCAAGGGAACAAACCCAAAATGCAACACTCGAAACACAAACCAAATCCTAACCTAATGCAATCTAACAAGAAAGCAACACAAAACCAAAAATTAATGACAAAGCACAAAAACAATAAAACTAACACAAAAGCATGAAAACCAAAACTATATACAAAAATATACAATAATGTACAAGAGGATGTAAAATTTGGGCTATCATTTCCCTAGATCCCAAACACGATTAGCACATTTTTAAAGACCTATACTGTGATGTGTATGCCAAGCTTTATATAAATTTAGCCAAAACAATATTAAGCCATAACATACAACACTCATTATTTTACCTCTCTCACCCCATCAATTTGTTCTAATTCCCTTAGCAATCCCATGGTGAGGTTTCAATTCATCAAATTGATTAGACAATGATTGATCTTCAATTTTTTTTTGTCTATTACTTAGAATGCAAATTTCACAATTCGATTCATGTTTTAGAATTAGGCTTTCCTTTTCACATATGAGATATTGCAAACAAGAGACTATTTCTAAAAATTTTAAATCCAATTCATTTTCCATGCTTGTAGGCCAATAAAACTTATGCAAATATTTGCAAGCATCTAGGATATATACTAAATGAGAATCATTATAAGTTTGTATCCTAGATTCCATTATCACTTGTTGATGAATTTGATTCAACAATTCAATCACATCAACATCTCTTTCATTCAACAAAGCATTATCATTAGTGGTGTGGGTAGAAATCAAATCTAGCTCTTCATTCAACTTCAATGGCATTTCATCATAAGCAACATTTGAATCCCATAGATAATTAGGTAAGCTTTCACTTGGAGTTTGCATGGTTGAACATAAAAGGTGATATTCTATATTTTGTGCACTTTCATTTACCAAGACTTGATGAACCTTTGTGATTTCCTCTTGGTCTTTATCTTCATCAATTACCTATTCATCAAAAATGCCAAAATTAGGCACCCAATCAAAAACATGTCCATCCTTTTCAAAACATAACTTTTGTTGATCAAGGGATGTGTCAAATAACACATCTCCATGATCAATTACTTGAGTTGCTTTGAATAAAGCAACATTTTCATTAGTTGGTTCAACTTCCTTGTTAACCATCCATGATATTTCTTCCCTAAAATTTTCAATATAATCATGAGAATTTGCACCCAAGGTTTCAGTATTCCCAAATGCTTTACTTCTTCTTGATCCCAAAAAATTGAATTATGAGAAACATTTACCATTTCTTTCTCTTCTATTTCAGCTAGGTTTTCCATAAACTCATATTCAAAATGATCAAATTTTGGAACCTTCTCTATTTCTGAAATGGGCATGCCATTTTTTGCTTGTACAAGAATTACAAGATCTTCATGTGAGATAGTGTTTTTAGCATCCTGCATGTCAATAGAAATTTTATCAATAGGGGTGTGAACAACCGATTATTCTTCATATCTTCCCCAACCATTATAAAAATTGTCATCTAAATCCATAGGATGAAACTCTATTGTATCTTTTATATGATCTTCAGATTCATCGATTAATTATTTTTCACCTTTATCCACCTTAATCTTAGAAAATTCCTCTTCTTCAAATTCATATTTAGGTGATTCAAGGGGTTATATAATGGGATCAATTCTTATATTCATATTTCTATGGTTATCCCAATCCTCCTTTGTGAATAATGGTTCTAAACCCTTTCTTTCCCAAACAAAAGGATCATCATTTGGGACGTATTGGTATTCTTGATCATTTATTTCAACCACTTCATTCAATTCTATGGAAGGTCCTATCCTATCACATATCTCCATGCTAGTTAACTCTAGGACTCTTCCATCACTTGAAGGTTCATACATTCCAAAAAATGAATTAATATCGATATTTTGATGGGCTTGTTCACCATAATTCTCATTGGTGTACATTGGCTTTGAAACTTGCACCTCCTCTTGAATAATATCTAAGGTGGTTGTAACATTTGGACATTCAACTTCATCCCATTTATTATTCACCTTAGACATAGTTGAGTTAGAGGGTACTAGATTAGATGGTTGGTGTAAGTTGGCTACCATAACTCCTAAAGAACAATTCATCATGGGAGAAGATGGTACCTCATATTGACTCATTGGTGGTATTTTATTGCGAGCCTTAGGATTGAGCAATGATAGCTTACCCTCATTAACATTTCTCAAAATCCACCATTGTTCTACCATAATTACCTCATTGTAGACCTTATGCAAGGATGCATCTTCAATAGGCTTCCTTAGATATTTGGATATTGAGGGGTCTAAGGCTCCCATGTAAATTTGAAAGGCTTCTTCTTTTGAAATGGTATAATGCATCTCTATTTTGGTATACAACCTATGAAACCTATCATTAAATTGACTCATGGATTCATTAGGCTCTTTACATATAGAGGTAAACTAATTTGCTATCATATCTAGGTCAACTAGCTTTCCAAATTGGCTAAGAAATGTTGCTTCTAGTTGATCCCAAGAAGTGATAGAACCTATAGGTAAATTGAGATACCAATCATAAGTAAATTCATCTAATATGAATGGAAACATGTTACAAGAAATATATTCATGCATAATTTACCATTGAATTAAAGTGTTCTTGTATGCTTGAATATGTTCCTCACCTGATTCTATTTCATCATACCTAAACATATATTGGTTAAACATATATTAAACAAGTTTTATCTTGCATTAAACCCTAATTTAAGCATGAAATAGAAGATTAAAATCTATCTCTAAATATGAATCTTAAATGATGATTGGATTCATTTTAACTTGCTTTGAGCATGAAAATAAAATGATGAAATGACTAGCTTTAAAATATAAAAGCCTTTGATATGATAAATAAATTACCCCTCTTTGATGAAATTAATTTTCATAAGAGACGTCACTTTTTTGCTCTAAAACAACGACCTTTGAAATGCCATATAAATCACTCCCCTTTAATGAAATTTTTATTTTCATAAAGGAAAGTTAATTTATTACTTGCAAAGTAAACATGCAAAGCTTGAAATCTAATTTACCTTCAAAATATGAAATAATATAAAATTTGAAATTATAAAATGTCTGTAAAAATAGCAACTTTGAATAATTTACATAATTTTGAAATGGCTTCAACATGAAATAAAAATTATTTTAAATGGAGCGTTAAAGTTTGTTCTTAACTCTCGTGCATTTTTTTTTGGAATTTTAATTTTAATTTATTTATTTTTTATTGCCAAAGTTTTAAAAAAATCTGCAAATAGGGAAGGGTTAGAAAAATAAAATAAAAGTCTAAAAATGGACCAAAACGTTGAAAATATCCAAAAATAGACTATCTCCAGTATGATGCCACCATATTTATGAAAAACCGAAGATGTGAGACACTTCTACATGTAACCTAGTTTATCCAAACCTGCATTTGCACAACCCACAATAATCTAGGTGTGAGCTTCTAAGGAAAACAAAAATAAATTTCATGCTTTAAACATTCAATGATGCAACCATTAAAATGCATTGAACATCATCTATAAGCCTATAGCATGAAAGGAAAAAAAATGAATAGTTAAATCAAACATGCAAAAATAAACTCTTATCTTGCTAACATAATGTAAATTTCTGGAATTATTTGTATTCAAAAAAGCAAAAAAATACAATCTTGTAGAATATTTCCAGCCTTGGCCTCCAAAAAGATCCATCCTTTGGCTTGCAAAAAATCTAGCCCTTGGTTATGTCCATCAATGGGCTTTTAAAATTTCAGTCTATCTTTTTGTTTGGGCTTCAAGATGGTCTTCATTGCATACATTTCATTTTCATTTGCTTTGTAACACTTGCTTTTTGTCTCCTTTCGCTTGGTATAGTAACACTTTTCTATTTTATCTTTACTACAAAGGGGTTTCAAATATTTTGAAATTATCCATCTATGTTTAAAATGCCCTTGAAAACGTTTCCGCCCTCATTCATTTCATGCACTAGTGGTTTTGGTATTTTGTCCCACTTTGACCATAAGATTATACCATGCCCTGCATAATTTTTGTTTTATTTATCATTAACCTTATCCCAAAATGCTCACATGAGATTATGTGATCCTACTCGGCAACTATTTATTGACAGACATGAAAATCAAAGACGTGTAAACTTTGTCTTATATCCTCCATGGATCGATATGACTGTCACCGCATTATGTAGCCTCCCAAAACCATCAAACGTGTAATGCTCAAGGGATGGTCTAAATAATATTTTGTATGTTTTACTTCTTTCATGTACACTCCCTATTTTCTACAAAAATGTGATTTGCTTTGCTACTCGTTGTAAATCGTTAATATCTCCCCAACCCAATGCAGAGTAGGGCTCGCTTTTATGCACATTCATGGCCACATTATTGTCCAAAATGGTTTGGTTGCATATGACTGAAACTACCATTGTCACTGCATCTATTTTGGTGGTCCAAATGCCCACATTTTTTCCAGGATATGCTCATTCTTAGGGTCACCATTTTTAAAACTTGATCGCATGTCCTCTACCTTGTCACTGTTTAACTACCTACCGTGTTGTCAGGTCATTTACCACTATCTACCCTTGTTGGGGTCTATGATATCTAATTTTGAACGTCTTCCATTGCATACGTGTTAAAAACTACATCCTCACATGAGTGTCTTATCCAATCTATCCATACACACTGCTGACAATGTCCTAGTCATCGGCCCAATGTCCTTGAGCATCCACGTACACCACACTATCTAGCTGGTGCCTAGTCATGTGGGTCTAGTCCATATCGATGTAGTCTTCTTCGATGTAATACACTATCTGAATCCATATGGCATTTCTATTAGGTGGGTCTATTTTCATTAGCATTATATTCTATCTTGTTCATCTTGGGAATCGCATCAACTAGTTATCCTATGTATTTGTCGTCTATCGGTCCCGTCTACGTCGCACTGTGTGTTTCAAAATCACCACCAAACCCCATGCTATCCATGTATGTATTATATCTCGGTGTTCCACAATGGCCAATCATTAGCCTATGCAACATCCATTTCATCTGGCCACTACCACATTGGTTTATATCACCGTTGTCTACCAGTTGATCCTTGTGAACATCACAAATCAAAACTTTAATTAATAATCTAAAAATTATAATATAAAATTTAAAAGTTATAAAATAAAAGTCCTAAATAAAACTAATATTACTCCTAACGAAAGAGGAAACCATCGAGGGCTTCCTTTAATTTATATACTTGTTTATATATAAATATGTATATAAATTTATTATTATTATTTTTTTTCATTTTTTATTTTTTATTTTATTATATATATTATTAATTTTAAATGTGGGAATTATTTCAAAACATTGGAACTAACCCACCAATAAAACCCAAAACAAAGAAGCAAAACCTATCAAAATTATAACTTAAGAAAAACCAAAATTCCCAAAAACAAAATTTTAAGGGTGGGTCCCCAAATTTGGGGTTAGTTGTGTGATAGTCACAACAGTAGTATCTAGATAACTTCCTCCTAAAGTAATATCTCATATCCAAATGATGTAATATATTCTAACATGTACAACTAGGTAGAGTGTTGGCCAAGAAATCTATCTTCCTATATAAATGGCCTCATAGTGCTAGATCATAGATCAAGTCAATATCAAGTTCTTATCAAGTGCATTGTAGTAGATAGTAGTAATACCCCTATATGGAGCACAATGTAGCTCTTTAGCTCATATTAAAGGAGTGATTATTTCCTCCTTATTGCATTGTATTTTTGTCATTTCTATTTCTAGTATATTTTAGTCATATTGCAGACTCAGTTGCTTTCATATTTATTGCGTTGTGTTATATATCTTCGACTAAATCAAATGAATGCTACTAACAATAAAAATAATATCTCATAATTAATAATAACTCAATACAACAATATCTCACAAAATACAACTCAAATATGCACAATATCATAGGATTGCAAGAATGATTTAGATTGATTATATTGCATGGAGCTTTACCTCCAATATATCATTTTACATGACTTTTCAGTACTCTGACTCTTGCTCTCCTCAAGCATCTAATAAATACAACCTTTCATATTCCTCTCATAAATACAAAGCTCTCATATTACTGCACATCATGTGACTCTTCATTCTCTCTTGACACCTTGTACTTTCTCTAATATTGAAAAATATAAATCATCTACCAAACTAATGTTACAAGAGGGTCAAATAATGTAATATCTCCAATGCCCCTTCATATTACATTATTTTTTAGGAAGGATTTTTTCCTTCATTCTCTGATTGTTCTTAATTCTTCATTATTTAGCTCTGACTCTATCATGGCTAGATATATGCAATATTCATTAGGTCTTCCTTTATAAACTATCTATGTCTGCTTCAATATCAATGTATCTGAGTCACCTCAAGGTCTCTGCCACTATATCATTAACTTTGGAACTCTACCTTTAGGTCATCCACTAAAATTTCATCATATATCCTTGCTTGGTTCTTCTTTATCTTTGATTGTTATGGCTTCTATGAGACCTATTTTCTTGGTTCTCTTATCTATGTTGGCTACAGGACCTCTTTTTGTGAGTCTCCTTTTTTACTACAACTTGAATCAATCCTTGTGTGAAGAAAGCTCTTAGCTTTCAAGCAATCAAAGATGAAATTCTTCTCTATCTATTGTAGGAAACTTCTCAACTTCTATAGAGCAAATTTTCACTGCATTAATATCTTAGATAGATTTCATTAGCATTAACTACGCAACTTCTATAAAACTTTTAAATAATCTAAAGCAAAATTACAATGACCAACTTTCTCCTTGAGTTGGATCTCTAAAATTTGAATCCTTAATATTCATTGTTGTTCTTCAACCTAGTGGAAATATTCTTAGCTAACTTTGATCATACTTGGTTTCCTTTTGTAGAAACCATACAACATTATTTTATCTTATCCCATTCATTCATATTTATCCATCCACAATTCATTTTTAATCTATAGTCTTTATTTTCTTTTGTAGACAAAATATTTGTGAATGATTATGTCCTCCACAAATTTTACAACTATGGATATTCCAACATCTCTCTATCTTATGTCCATATCTACCATAATGATTGCATTTATTTTTTGTTACAAAATTTATTTTGCTATTTTGTCCTTCATTATAACTGGTTCTATCAATCCCTTTCATAGATTTGATGTTACTAATTTCTATCACAAATTTAGTCTCTTGCTCATTACTGCTAGTCTATCTTGTATATCCAAGATCTTCATATTTTGATCTTATTTTTGGTACAATTGGCTCTTTTATTCCTTGTCCATGTTTTCCCAAACCTATATATTTGTATCCCATTGTAATTAATAAATTTTAACCAATTCCTTTAGTATGCCTTTCAAAATAACAAAAATAATCATCAGACCGATCTCTATCAACATCAATACAACTTTGAGCATCACTATATCTATCATCATTTGAATCTATGTCAACATAAATTCTAGTAGTGGAAGCCTTTTCTGATTAATCATGAACTATACTCAAATTCTTTGTATCACATGTAACATCTATTTTTGCAACATGTTCTTATATCTTAGTCATGAATTCTAAGTCACTAGTATCATAACATGCATCAATCATCAATGGTTTTGATTCTATAGTATTACAACATTCATTCACTATCATAGACCTTAAATCTACTAGATTTAGAATATATTGCATCATTTGGGTCATGTAAATGTACCACCTATGGTACATAGTTAGAGTAGAGATTGCTTTAGGGAAAAGTTAGCTACTTACTTCAAGCAATATAATAAATGCACAAGTATCATGTACATGTTGTAATGGGAAAGATGTCCACTTATATAACTAGGTAGATTGTTGGCCAAGAAATATATTTTCCTATATAAAGGGCCTCATAGTGATAGATCATACGACATAGCATATAGATATCAAGAGCATTTTAGTAGAAAGTAGTTTGTGGTAGAGCTCCTGTATGGTGCACAATGTATTTCTCTAGATTATATTAATGGAGTGACCTTATCCTCCATACTACATTGTATTTTCACCACTTTCTATTTATAATATATTTCATTCATATTGCAGACTCACTTTCTTTCATCTTATCAGGACCTATGCTAGATATATCCCTCTACATATATTCTCAAAATCTAATAGTGGTATCAGAGCCACGGTGAATTGATATAGGAATAGGAGGACCTGCATTCATCATAAGAGAAGTCTAGTAGGTCAAGAGGAATAAGGAGAGTCACCATTACTACTATTTGCCTACTTATTTATAAATTAGATCTACCATTGAGTGTTACTACATGTAAAAGCTACCATTAGGATTAATTGATAGGAAAAGCCACAGTAGTCACCAGGATTAGAAAAGTGAAAATTGAAATAAATCTCAATTGTAGAAAACTTGAGATTATATTTGGCTAGAGTCTTTCCACAGATTTGCAGAAACACTCATGAAGACTAGGATTCAACATTCAAGCCACTAGTTTGAAAAATAAACTAGTGAATATTATTATCTCCAGATTTATAAGTTCTTCCATTCTAATTTCTAACAATTTATTATAGGAAAAATAAGATTCAGGAAAATATTGGAAAGATTCCTACAAGAGACTTAGGAAGAATATCTTTTTAGGATCATTCTAGCACCTGCAACAACAAGTAAAAGACTAAATATTTCAAATACCTTGAGAAAGGTCCCATTACAAGATTTATAATCTTGTGAAGAGTAAAAGTGAAGAAAATGGTCACAATAGCCCTATACCAGACTCAAGGAATAAGAGACTCCAAAATTTGAGTCAAGGAGGAGATAAGAGATTGGTGATCTTCATTCAAGATCAATACCTGCAAAGTGCAAAATAAGAATAGGCCAGAGAATCCTAGAAGAAGAATAGGCCAAGTAAGCCTAGAAGAATAATAGGCTAGAGAAGCATTGAAAAATAATAGGCCAAATAAGCCTTGAAAAATAATAGGGCAAAGAAGCCTTGATCCAAAAAATTCCATAGAAGCCTTAATTTTGAAGAAAAATTCAAAGAAAATAACTTGATTTAGAAGAATAATTCCTAATTTAAAAGTAGACTCCAAAGAAGATATCTTTGAAGAAAATTCCAAAAGAATTATTGATTCATAAGATAAAGTTCGTAATTTAGAAGAAGACTCCAGAGAAGATTCTAAGAAAGAGGAGATTTGTGATCTCCATCATAGCCTGCAAATTGCAAAAGAAAGAGAAATGACCAGTGAAGTCTTATTCCAGAATCCAAAAGCAGCAGAATCAAATATTCGAGAAGAAGATCTCATCACCAACACTTCTAAAAGTAGAAGGTTAAAGAAAAGGTCTCAATTGGAAGATCAAATAAGTTGCCACATAGAAGACCTTGGAGAGGTCTCAAGAAGAAAAAGAAGGCTTGGAGAGCCTTACTGTAGAGCTTGTAGAAGCGTCATTGAAATATTTCCTAGGAGAACTCATTGGAGAAATCCACTATCAAGGTAAAAATCCTAATAGTGAAGGACTTGGGATAATTATCGCCATCGGACAACAAGCCTAAGAGAAGATGAATTTGGTAAGGAATACCAAATCCAAAAGAAGAATCTAGTGAAGACATCAAAACATTTATAATCTTGAGAAGAAGATCCTATTTGAAGTTAGAATTTGATAAGAAGGTTGAATAAATATTCGGATAAAACAAGCCTTCCAAATCTATAAGATTTAGAGATTGCCTCTCATAGCAATAAGGCACAAGTTCAGATAAAGGAGTTCTATGAATCTACAATAGAAGGTAGAAGATCATTGGAAGGATAAACTCACCAAATCTAAGGTTCAAGATAGAAAGTTCAAGACCTCATTTTTGTAAAGCAGGAGGTTGTTATGGACAACCAAAAAGAAGCTATGAATTCATCCACTACAAGGCAACAACTTGCTGAAACAAAACACCAAGATCTACATATACTTCAGAAGCCATTAAAGGTAAGCAACGAGGGTGCAATCAGTTGAACTTAAATTAGGGTTCATTATCAAATTTCATTAAGCACCATATTTGGATTAAATTTTCAATAAGGGCTCATATTATAGTCTTCTAGAAAGTGAAAAAATTATAATTCATTTTAACATATATTTGCACATTAATAGGAGTTGGATATAATCGAAAGAAAGAAAATTAATATCTATCTAGAAAGTAAGAATACTACATCCTGCAATATTGATTGTAGTGAAAATTGCAAAAAATTATTGAGTGCATTAGAATTTATTTTGAGAGTTTATTATCATTAAAAGTGCATTATTAATCAATTAAGCACTATACTATTTGATATTTAACAAGTTACTCTCAAGAAATTAGTTTGTGTTACTAAAGTCACAAAACTAGCACAAGAATTTGCAGCACTGTGTGGCCAAAGGAAGCCACCAATACAAGAAAAAAGGTGAAGAAGGAAGCCACCATTAATATCCTTGAAGGAATTCTCAAATCGATACTTGGTGAGTCTCAATATTCAATGAGAATATAAGGATTTCATTTAAGTGCAGAGTGCATAAATACTTCAAAACAACATTTCATTAGCTTGAGTAAACTATCATTAGAAATCCAAGAAAACAGATTAAAAGAGGCAAAAAGGATTTCATAAAAGGTCCTTTATATTGGTGCAAATCTAACTACTACAAAGCACCACTTTTGTTCCTTTTAAAGAAAATAAATTATCATATTTACAGGAAGCAATGTAGATGTCATATTTTACAAATTGAAGGGCAAAGCTCAAGAAAAAGGAAGACACCAATGAAGAGCTCACACGTCTAAGAATAAAGGTGTTTAAAAACACCATTTCTCCACATCCAATCTAGCCCTATAAGAGAACATGTCACTTGCAACATTAGATCTATTAAGAAGCCATCTGAATTTACGTACAAAAAATGGTAGAATATAGAGGGAGATCATCTATGTAAAAGAGGTGCTATCAAAGCCAAGTAAAAAGGCTAACAATTAGTTGTTATAAAAGACATGCAAACAACATGTTACAGGTGTAAAAACACAAATAAAGGAGTTATATACCCAAGGTTTATACTTGGAGAAAACATCTTCCATTGAAGAGCACAAGAAGCTGCCATAGGCCCGCCATTGAAGAAGCACCATATAATAGATAAGCAATACAATGGGTGCCATCCATAATCCTCATCAAGATAATGTGTGAATGAGAAGAGGGATTTCTTGTATTTTAAGAAACATAGTAAGCCAATGCTTATTTCAAAGATATAGGTAAATATAGGGAATCAATGCCCATCATTGGAGCATTATAAAAAGGATGCATAAGCCATGAGTTCCACTTGGCATAAGAGCTCTAAGCATCCAATGTTCATAAATATTCCAATGCTCACCCAGGAGGAGTTACAAGTCTTTGGTAGGTTACCACCAAACTCATCATTACATATGTTGGAATATCAACACCTACAAAGTAACATTCGAGTGACACTTATTCAAAAGTCACAAGGAAGCAATCATATTTAAGGCATCCATATTGAAGAAGAAGCAGCACCGAAGGTCAAAGAAAAATACCAGCATTGAATGGTGTGAATAGGAAGAAGGCTAATTCAATCTTATGCTCCATTCAAAGGAGAACACCAACATTAATGAAGCTATCATAAGATTAGCATAGACATCACCTTATTCAAACAATAATCGAGCATCCAATTCATGGAATGAGTACATCATAAAACTGCCATATGAGCATGCTATTTGTAGAATATTATACTGAGCATACATGGAGGAATACAAATACTGATTATAGATAAAGTAAGTGCTACGTAAGGGATATTTTCAAAGAGGGCATTGACTATCATTGCAAAGAATTCAAATCTGCCACCTCACAACATCAAGGCAAAAGAATACGAAGGTAAATCATATACCATTTATTGCTTGCTATAGACTAAGGATATATTGGAGTTATAAGGGCACATTATATTTACTATTGCATTAGTAATATATTAAGCAAGCATATTACAAAATATTTATATTTACAAATAATAAAGTAGGAGGAATAAGGATTTCAACTTGGAAATTAAAAATCATATTATTGCAAATATTATATTGTTTTCTAATATTCCATATTAGGGAGTTATAAATAATACTATATCAAATTAGGTAATTGGAATTTAGAAACATTAAATATTGAATATCAAAAGCTATAAAGGAGGTCTATTAAGGAAAATCAAGAGTTGGAAATAAATTGGCATGCTTGTCTCAAACCATATTAAAGGGACAAAATAAATCCAACCAATAGAACCTCATCTAATTAGAAAGTGTGTAAGTTCAATAGGAGTAAAAAGGTGTAATAGAAGTTGATTTTTACCACTTAAAAAACATTACAAAATCAACTCAAAATTGAACTACTTTTATCAAAAAGCACTTTATCCATTATATAACAAATACAAAAGCACTAGGGAGTCATAGGGTTTCTACAAAGACTACAAGGTTTCTACTAACTAGGGAGATATAAGGAAGCCTACAAAACCTAAGCTTTATCAGAGTATTCTTCCAAGAAACTATAAATATGACTACCAACACATTAAGCAATACACTTAGAAAAATACCAGTATGTATTAAAAGCATGATGGATAATACAATGGATAACAAGGAAATACAAAAGATAAAGAAGAATCAATAATATGGGATATAAGCTCTGAATCAAATAGCTACGAAAAATTAGATTCCTCTAAAGAAACTAATGACAACTATGAAGACACAAAATATCACATCCAAAAGGGAAAAGTAAAAGTAGATCAAGAATATATCATACAAAGAAGTAAAATGAAATAGCTTCAATTGTGCACATATGGTTTAAGCATCTAATCAAGAATATAGATAAACATGATATCCCTAAGATAGATTACAAATTGGTCAGAACATCTCTAGTGTGCACCTATTGCAATCAATATGGTCATGAAAAAATCAATTGTTGGAATTTCCATCCATGCAAATACTATGAAGGGAAAAATCATTCATATTTCTTTTGTTACTATAAATACAAGTACTATAAAAGTCATGAAGAAATATTACTACACAAAATAGATTGCTACTTTCAAAATATTATTCTAAAAGCATCTAATGAAAAAGAGCTCGAGTTTGATACTTATGAAGGTAAAAGAAACAGGTCATACAAAAATCTAAAGGAGATAAAATGGGTCAATTCAGATCCACTTCAGACATGCAAAATCATGAGATCACTAGTTCATCAAATATATCTGATGTAAAAAAATAGAGGATTGGAAAGGACACAAGATTATAACATGAAGATTGAAGTAGCTAAAGAAGAACCTAATCAAGCCAAAGAACATCCACAGGAAGAAGAAGAACCAATTAAATAAGGCATACAATGCAATATGAATTAAAGGAAATACAAAGGAACAAATCAAGCTAAAGATCATTCACAAGAAGAAGATCCATATTGAATATTGAAATCTTCAACATCCAAATAATGTAATACAAGGGGGTTTTAGAGTTAGAATATATTATGTCATTTATATCATGTGAATGTACCATCTATAGTACATAGTTAGAGTAGAGATTACTCTAGGGGGAAGTTAGCTACTAACTTCAAGCAATGTAATAAATGCACGTGTCAATGTGCATGTTGTAATATGCAAGGTGTCCACTTGTACAGCTATGTAGAGTGTCGGCCAAGGAATCTAATTTCCTATATAAAATGCCTCATAGTGATCGATCATAAGACATAACATATAAACATCAAGAGCATTGTAGTAGAGAGTAGTTTGTGGTATCGCTCCTGTATGGAGCACAATGTAGTTCTCTAGCTTATATCAATGGAGTTACCTTATCCTCCATACTTCATTGTATTTTTACAACTTTTTATTTATAGTATATTTTAGTCATATTGCAGACTCACTTTCTTTCATCTTATCAGGACATGTTCTAGATCTTTCCCTGTGCATATATCTTCAAAAGCTAACAAAATCATCTATTTCAAAACAAGCATCTTTCACAATTGTCTTATTCCCTAAGTCTTCAACCTTTTCTTTGTTTCTTATCTTGGAAATATTTAGAGTTATTATTCCCTTGTAGACTATTCTCCATAGAGTAACAAGTACAATAACAAAATCTTCATAATAATAATTAGCATCATTAAGTATACTTTGCATGCATTTTTGAAGTATTGAAAATTCTTTTTTTTTTGCTTTACTGGTAATATCAACAAGCCTGTTCTTCAAATAAATTATCATTTCCTCTTGTCTTTAAGGACTTCATTAGAAAGAAATACCATATACATCATTTTTCCTATATCACTAGGTAATGTAAAAATACTTTTAGAATCTTTATATGCCTCATCAAGCTTTGAACTTAGATAATTACCAAGTATTGAAAATTTTTCATCTTTGACTTCTCTCATAATTGATTGTAAGGCACTCTTTTCAATTATTGATGTATCCTTTTGTTCTTCAATTTTTTCTATCATGTGTTGTGTATGGCATTTTAATCTTTCCAACCTTTCTGAAATATCTTGAATGTCTATTTGTTTTTCTTGAAAACATAGGTTTTCTAATTCAATTATTTTTGACAACTCATGTTTTTGTATTTTCATTTCTTGATCATTTGTTTTCTTTCTCATTTGCTTTTTCTTTGCCATGTTCCTTTGGAGTAGTAACCCTTTTATCTCCTTATATTTAAATTTTGTAAATTTATATTTTTCCTAAAAATTAGGGTTGAAAACCTTTTGACTTCCAAATAATTAATATGAAAAAATAATTTTCTATTAAAAAAAATCAACTTCAAATAACTCCAACTAAAGTTTAGAAACCAACAAAAATGAATTTTGCAAATAAAAAATTGTTCTAAGTCTGAAGTAGACTTTATCTCTCCAAAAATAATTGATTTGCAAAAATTCTATATAACTTTGATTTTCAAAAAATATAAACCTTGAAAATAGATTTCACTTCTACCTATCACTCCAAAACTTCAAAAATTAACTAAGGTATTAATATCTCTATTAAACTTAGTATTCCTCTATTAAACCTTATAAAAACTTAAAAAATAAAAATAAATCCTTCTCTCCAAAAATTAAAAAAAATCAAATAATTAACCTTATATCTCCCATTTTTCCTTTTAATTTTCCAAATTCCTTATATCTCAAAATAAAAATTAATATAAAACTTTTGATAAATTAAAAAACTATTTATCACTCCTTTAAATAAATTAAAATTAATATATATACCTCCTTTTCCTTTTTAATTGTGTGTCGATGTAATAGGTAAAGATTTACTTACTTTCCTGATGGTTTTATATACTTCCTTTTGGGATTAAGCTGATACCTATTAATAAAAAGTATTTGAAAATCTTCGGCATAATATAATATCAATTAATTTAAAAATAAAAATAAAAACATACCCTCAATGTAATTCAAATTTTAATAAATAAAAAAAATTGTACCTCCCTTAAAAACGTTGGATGGTGAGTGCACCACCATCACTACCTTTCATCTCAGCATGGGCAACGTCGGGACCCCAACAAGACTAACATGGCAGTGAAAAGGGTAACATGTGTCTGGACCAATGTGGTTGTAACCAAGGGTTTCGACTGGCCTACGTCATTGCTATTCTTCTACGACTATGAGTCAACTTCAAATGATCATTTATTGCACCATCCAAAACTTGAACTAACCATAGTATACTGCAGCACCCACCAAATGATTTTCAACACCACGTTACATAGATTGTCTAAATGTATTTGAAATTGTTACAAGGGTTTGCTGCAACCAAACTTGCACCACTCATTGCGTTTAAGGACACACTTTTTGAACCACACCTTCACTCTATGTGATTATAGTCCAGAGCAAGGCAATCCAAATTTTGAAAAAAATATGGATTCAGGTGAAAGTTGGAACATACAAAGGCGGTTGTTGGCTCTACTTTTGGAACACGGTGGCACCTGGTCACCCAAGGTTTCTTTCACCTTCTTACACAGTGGCTCAAACTAAGTCTTGAGCTCCTATCCCTGCATCCCCATGCTCCACTGTCTTCGATACTATGTCGTAGTTTTAGTTCTAAAGTCTTACGGTGGATTTCAAAGGAACAAGACTAGCTTGGAAGAACTCGGTGTACCACTACGACAACATCCTATAGTTGGATAATTTTAGGCTCACCATAGTTAATATCCTCATGGTTTCTTTGGCACCAACGTTATTCACATTCCCAAGGAATCCTTTCCTCAAAATTTCTTTGTGCATGTATTCTTCTTGCAATATTCTTCTCCCAAGTGCTTGGTTGATTAGAGATGAGAGGATCTAAACAACTCCTTCATAATCATACTTTTCCTTGGACAAATTTTTATACGTTGTATTCAACTCTATCTTCTAGGCATGTTGTTTTATGGCGATAATTATCCCAAAATTATGCAAAAAACCTAACTCGCTGACTTGAATACCATTGTTAGCTTTCTGAATAGGTTAACTCATAGAAAGCTTTAACCAAGATCAAGAATAAATCAAATTAATGCTACTAACAATAACAACAATATCTCATAATTAACAATGAAACTCAATACAATAATATCTCACAAAATACAACTCAAATATGCACAATATCATAGGATTGCAAGAATGATTCAGATTGATTACATTGCATGGAACTTTACCTCCAATATATCATTTTACATGACTTTTTAGTACTTTTACTGTTGCTCTCTTGAAGCATATGAGAAATGTAACCTTTCATATTCCTCTCATAAAGACAAAGCTCTCATCTTGTAACATATCATGAGACTCTTCATTCTCTCTTGACATATTGCACTTTCTCAGATATTAAAAAAATATAAATCATCTATCAAACTAATGTTGCAAGGGGGGCAAATAATGTAATATCTCCAACAAAAACTTGAAAGTTATTAAAGTGTTAAAAACAAATAATTTTCTTGTAATTTAAGTGAGTGATTCACCATTTGATAGTAAAATTTATCTAATATAGATATGGCAAGCGACTCACCCAAAATATGAGAAGCAATCCACTAGGGAAAAAAATTATCCCTCCCTTACAAGAAGGTAATTTTATCTAGTCTCAAAAACAATTTACTTTGAGCAATCTTGATGCAGGAGCATCCAGTGGTGTAATAGTGATCTTGCATCACCCAAAACAAAACAAAAAAATTGTAATTGTTTTAAATTTATTGTAAAACTAGTCAAACTTGCAAGATATTTTTGAAGGCCTTAGAGGCTAAATTTGAGGATTTTTAGTTAGACATAGGCCTTGGCATAAAGGGCTAGGGCCTTCCTCGCTTAGTTCGTCTCGTGCCCTTTCCAAAAACATGTTGTAATAGTCAATCGGGTCAACGAGTGTGAAGTTATGACCTCGGCAAGTTTCCCCCAAATTTCAAATTTCAAATGCATTGTTTTAGGTGGGAAAAAGGGAAAACAGGGTATTTGAGGGAATTTTCAAAATTGTAAAAGGGCTCTTTCTTTTGTATCCTCATTTTGGCATGAAAGTAAGGAAAATATTTGGTTCTCTGAAACACCTGTGTATCATTGGTTTTCTTTTTTTTTTATTCCCATCAAGTGGTATCAGAGCTGGAGTTCCTGAGTGTGTAAATAGAGTGTCGGAAATGAGGCAGTTTACACCAAGATCTGTGGTTAGAGTTTGGTGAGAGAAGTGAGCAAAATGCCTCCATGAAGAAACCATGGTGGTGGGAGAAATATAGTACTAGAAGAAGATTTTAGTGCTTTGCAGAGGCAATTTCAGGCCCTACAAGAGGAGCTACATAGAGGGTTTGAGCCAAGGATGCAAGATGGTAATGAAGATGAAGTTGAAGAAGAAGAAGACCAGTTCGAGGAAGAAGAAGAGATAGTAGATCCTACACAAGCCAGGTTATACAGAGCCATATCTCATATTGGAAAGAGACCGAATATGGAGGTTTCTACGTATTCTATAAATCTTGATCCAGAGGAGTTGATTGATTGGATCAATGATTTGGAAGAATAATTTGAGTATGATGAGGTTGAAGATCTTGAGAGGTTCAAGTTGCTAAGACCAAGCTGAAGGGTTGTGCTAGAATATGGTGGAAGGGAGTGCATCTAGACAAAAATAAAAGAGGGAAGGAAAGGATAACCAGGTGGTATCATATGGTGGAGAAGTTGAAGAGGCAGTTCATTCCAACTGATTATGAGTTGGATTTGCTCAATAAAATGCAAGGTTTGAGGCAGTCAAGTAAGTCTGTAAAAGAATACACAGAGGAGTTTTATAAAATTTTAATCAAAATAGACCATTTTGAGGCCAACAAGGAGAAGGTAGCCCATTATATTAATGGGTTAAGAGCAAGTATTCAAGAGGAGTTAAGTCTGGTTAGGATGACCACCATAGAGGATGCTTACCAGTTTGCCTTGAGGGTTGAAGATAAGTTGAACAAAAGGTTTGAGAGCAAGAAAATAGGAAGAGGTCATGGTGGAAGAACTGGTGGAAGAACAAATGAAGGACAAAATGAAGATCATAAGAAGAATGGAGAAGCCAACAGTAGTTAGTACCAAAATGGGTATAATGCTTATCACCCCCGTGATTAGAATAATGGTTACCAAAGAGGAAGAGGAAGGTTTGGACAAGGGTTTGGAAGAGGAGGATTTCATGAAACTTGTTTCCACTGTGGAGAAGAAGGACATCGAGCATACAAGTGTCCACAACACCAAGAGAGGAAAAATAAGAGACCCGAAGGTAATTCCCGAGTTGTTGTTGATGAAGGTGTTTAATATGAGCACTCTAAAGAAGCAGAAAGAGGAGAAGTAATGATCACAAGGAGAGCCTTGCTGAATGAGGAGAGAGATCTATATCAGAGGAAGAGCTTATTTTGCACAAGGTTTAAATGTGCAGGTAAGGTCTGTAATATTATCATAGACAATGGTAGCACAGATAACCTAGTTTTAGAAGGAATGGTTACCAAATTGCAACTAGAGAGGAAGAGACACCCACATCCATATCGAATTGTGTGGTTGCAGAAGGACCATAGGGCTTTGGTTAGTGAGCAATGCTTGGTAAAATTTAATATTGGGAATTACCATGATGAGGTCTTGTGTGACATCCTACCTATGGATGCTTACCATTTGTTGTTGGGAAGGTCATGGCAGTTTGATCAGTGTGTAATATATGATGGACGTGCCAACACTTACTCCCTGACAAAGAATGGAGTGCACCATAAGTTGAAGCCCCTGAAGGAGGTGGATGAAAAGGTATGTAGCAGTTCCAGAATCTGTTTAGTTGAAGGTAGAAAGTTTTTGGATGGTTTGAGGCATGAGCATATGTGCTATGCATTAATTCCTAGAGTTAGGGAAGAAGAATGCAAAGATACCCCAGTAGAAGTCTCAGGTCTGTTAGAAGAATTTCTAGATATTATATCAGATAATGTGCCTAAGGGTTTGCCACTAGTGAGAAAGATCAGTCACCATATATATTTGGTATCGGGATCTAGTTTACCCAATAAGGCAGCCCATAGAATGACTCATATAGAAAGTGAGGAGCTAAATAGACAAGTCCAAGAGTTTCTAAAAAAGGGACTGATTCGGGAGATCCTGAGTCCATGTGCAGTACCTGTAGTACTAGCACCAAATAAATATGGAGAGTGGAGGATGTGTATAGACTCCTGAGCCATTAACAAGATCACCATCAAATACAGATTTCCATTTCCAAGGATGGATGACATTATGGACTTTTTGAGTGGATCCAAGTACTTCACAAATATTGACCTGAAGAGTGGGTACCATCAGATTCGTATCAGAGAAGGAGATGAGTGGAAGACAACCTTCAAGACCAGAGAGGGTTTGTATGAGTTGTTGGTCATGCCATTTGGGCTAACCAATGCACCAAGCACATTCATGCGACTAATGAATGAGGTATTAAAGGAGTTTTTAGGAAAATTTATCATTGTCTATTTGGATGACATTTTAATATTTAGCAAGATCCTGGAAGAGCACCTGATGCATGTCAGGAGAGTCTTTGAGAAACTGAGGGAGGAGCAGTTGTTGATTAATTTGAAGAAGTGCAGTTTTGTGAAGAAGGATTTGGTGTATTTGGGATTCGTCATCTCAGTTGAAGGTCTAAAAATGGACCCAAAAAAAGTGAGGGCTATCATCGAATGGCCTACTCCAAGGAGTATTATAAAGGTAAGATCATTTCATGGCCTAGCCAGTTTTTACAAAAAATTTATTAGAAATTTTAGTAGTATTTGTGCACCCCTAACAAAAACCATGAGAGGGGATAAGAAGGAGTTTAAGTGGACCTTAGGAGCAGATAAGAGCTTTGATATATTGAATAAGAAGGTCACAGAGCAACCTATTTTAGCACTTCCAGATTTCAATAAGGTATTTCAGGTAGATTGTGATGCTAGTGGTAGTGCCATAGGAGCTATGTTGAGTCAAGAAGGTAAACTTGTTGCTTATTTTAGTGAGAAACTTAATGATGCTAGGAAGAAGTATTATGTATATGATCAGGAGTTTTATGCTATAGTTCAGGATCTAAAGAAATGGAGGCATTATTTGTTGCCAAAAGAGTTTGTTCTATATACTGATCATCAGGCCTTACAGTATATTAATAGCCAAGGGAAGCTAAATCAAAGGCACTTGAAGTGGGTTGAGTTTCTACAAAGTTATACCTTTGTGTTGAAGCATAGGAGTTGGAAGTCAAATAGAGTTGCAGATGCCTTAAGTAGAAGGTAGTGTTTTTTGACAGAAATGAAGGTGGAAGTCATAGGGTTTGATGAACTTAAGATTTTATACCCTGAAGATCCAGATTTTGCAAAGGCTTGGAGGGCTTGCATGGCACCTGTTACTTTGGATAAGACAAAATGGTTGGATTTTCTAATCCAAGATGGAATTTTATTCAGAGGAAACCAATTATGCATTCCAAGGAGTTCAATGAGGGAGAATCTGGTCAAGGAGAAGCACAATGGAGGGTTGGTTGGACACTTTGGTCGAGATAATACCATTGCCCTCGTTAGTGAGAACTACTATTGGCCACAATTGCAGCAAGATGTGAAGAGATTTGTACAGGGTTGTAGAGTGTGCCAGATGGCCAAGGGTGTGATACAAAATACTAGATTATATCAGCCATTACCTGTACCAGAGAGACCATGGGAGGACATTAGCATGGATTTTGTTCTTGGCCTACCAAGGACACAGAGGGGGAATGACTCCATATTTGTGGTGGTTGACAGGTTTTCAAAGATGGCACATTTTATTCCTTGTTAGAAAACTAATGATGCAGTTCATGTTGTAGGGTTGTTTTTCAAAGAGGTGGTACGACTTCATGGTCTACCAAAGAGTATTGTTTTCGACAGGGATACCAAGTTTTTTGGGTATTTCTAGAGGACCCTATGGAAGAAATTGAAGACAGACCTAAAATTTAGTTTTGCATACCACCCACAGACTGATGGACAAACAGAGGTGGTGAATAGAATTTTGGGTAATCTACTGAGATTCTTGGTAGGAAATAAGCCCAAGGGATGGGATTTGGTTTTGCCACAGGCAGAATTTGCATACAACAATTTTGTCAATAGGAGTACTAACAAATCTCCATTCTAGATCATATATGGGAGCAGTCCAAGAAATGCTTCTGAGTTGAGGAAGATGGATACAAGGGAAAAGTGTAGTGTTGAGGTTGAAGACTTTGCAGAGCATCTGAAGAGCTTGCATGAAGAAGTGAAGAAGCATATCACTAAGATGAATACTCAGTACAAGACAAGGGCAGACCAGAAGTGATGGTTTAAGGAATTTGAAGTGGGAGATGAAGTTATGGTCCATATGAGAAAAGAAAGGTTTCCTGCTAAAACCTATAACAAGCTAAAAATGAAGAATTTTGGACCATGTAGAATCATAGAAAAATAGGATTTAGGCAATGCATATGAAGTGGAATTTCCAAGTGGGCTTAACATATCACCTGTTTTTAACATTTTAGATTTGGTAGAATACCATGAAGGAGACAATGGTGAGGGACCAATAGCATAATTGTGGAATATTCTAGTATCTACTCCAGAGATGGAAGAGATAGAAGAGATCCTAGATACCCGCATCGGCAAAAGTACTAGAAACGGGTAGTATATAGAATATCTGGTTAAGTGGAAGGGCAGACCTATTGAAGATTCATCTTGGTTGTCGAAGGCTGAGGTTGAATGCCTTAGTTTTCTTCCAAAAATAGAGAAATGAAGGTCACTTCTCAATTTACCCTGGGTTTCTAGTGTAGGAGCATCCAGTGGTGTAATAGTGATCTTGCATCACCCAAAACAAAACAAAAATTGTAATTGTTTTAAATTTATTGTAAAATTAGTAAAACTAGTAAAACTTGCAAGAGATTTTTGAAGGCCTTAGAGGCTGAATTTGAGGATTTTCAATTAGATATAGCAAGCAAGGGCTTGCCCCTCTTAGTTCATCTTGTGCCCTTTTCAAAAACATGTTGTAATAGTCAATCGGGTCAACGAGCGCGAAGTTATGACCACAACAAGTTGCCCCCAAATTTCAAATTTCAAATACCCTGTTTTCCCTTTTTCCCACCTAAAAAAATGCATTTGAAATTTGAAATTTGGGGGAAACTTGCCGATGTCATAACTTCACGCTCATTGACCTGATTGACTATTACAACATGTTCTCAAAAAGGGCATGAGACGAACTAAACGGGACAGTGTCTAACTGAAAATCCTCAAATTCGGCCTCTAAGGCCTTCAAAAATCTCCTCCAAGTTTTACTAGTTTTACAATAAATTTAAAACAATTACAATTTTTTTTTGGTTTTGGGTGATGCAAGATCACTCTTACACCACTGGATGCTCCTGCATCAAAGCATTGTTTTAGGCGGGAAAAAAGGAAAACAGGGTATTTGAGGGAATTTTTGAAATTGTAAAAGGGCTTTTTCTTTTGTATCCTCATTTTGGCATGAAAGTAAGAAAAATATTTGGTTCTCTGAAACACCTGTGTATCATTGGTTTTCTTGTTTGTTGATTCCCATCAAATATGCTTGGATCCATCTCCTAGAAAAAAATCTAAGTCTAATATTTGGAAGTGAATTTCTTGAAATAGAAAACAAATCACCTGAATTTTCAAGATAAAGCACTTAGTTTATGAAATTTTATAAAATTACTTTTTGCTAGCAAATCACTCCAAAATTGCAAGTGAATTACTCTAATTTTATGAGCAAATTGCTCTACAAGTAGATTTTTTAATTTTATAAATTTAACCTTAAAAATATATCTATGTAGGTATGTACACTAGATGATCTAACATGATGATTTATGTTATGAAAACTATTATGAACTTTAGTAGAACCAAGTGGCTAATTTGCTTCCAAAAATAACCCAAAAAAATGGTATTGCCCAAAACCCTAGCCCCTAAATAGGGGGATCATATGAACTTTGCTCCTATATTTTATATATTTAGAATTTGGAAAATGTTATGGTGGCTCAACCATGGAGAAATAATAAAATTGTACAAAATGCATCATGGACTTAAAGTCCTCAAATATCTTAATACGTACAAATTCTTGAAGGTCAGCAGTAATTTCTAGAAAATATTCAACTACCTTTGAACTAATAGTAGGATTGTTAAATATATTTCCTTAATACCCTTCATTTTATTATCCTCCATAGCCTATGTACCTATCTCATGGATATGCAATGTATCCTCTCCTCAACAACAATAGTATGGTCGACCTCCTCATCAACAAAACAATCTAGGACAACCTCCTAGGCCATAAAATCAATTCCTTAATTGGACCTAATAAGGAATCAAAATTTGATGGCCTATTCTCTTAATAGCTATACAAATACTTCCCACCTTTGATGGAAATAGAAAAAAGACAATACTAGACCACTCTAGTGAATTGTCTACGTTCAAATAAATTCATTATATCCAAGAGGAAGACATTATGGCATGCTTTTTGATCTTATTTCTTTATGATAAAGCTACCATGTGGTATATGGGATTACCAAAAATTTAATTGCTAGTTGGGAATCAATAGTGGAACCATTTATGTGTAGATTTGGTAGCATGATAAATTGTTACTCAATTTTATTTTAATCAAATGCAAAAGACGTTCTCAAGAAAATATTCATGATTTTAATACTTGATAATTGAGGACCTTGAACTTAATCGTACAAATTGTTAGGCCAAATAAATAACAAACATTACCATATTATATCAAAGGTTTATAATTTGACTTAGCTTTAATGGTTTGTAATGCTAATCATTGTACACTAGCTACAACATTCAAACAAGTAGCTAGAGGAGAGGATATTCTCATTCGAGTAGCAATAATATCCCCTACTCCACTAATGGCCTATGTAGCCTAAATTTCTTGGAATATGCCTATACCTAGCTCCACACCAAACATTTCATCTATTCCTAATCTTCAACCAAACACTTTGGCTCATCCTTCTATATTACCATACATCATTACTCACCTTAGCCAATTATTATTATCTATTATAGCCTTTTAGTCACAACTTCTATCCCTCCTTGCTCCATCGAACTCAAGTAATGAGTCCATTAAAATTTTTACAATGAGAAAATTGATGGACATGATCAAAAATTTTGGTAAAAATTACATAATTAGTAGCCCCAAAAGACTTCATATTTGATAAAAATATTAGGTACCTCAACAATGCATTAATCAAGGAGAAAATCAGACTAACAATAATATGGTTAACACCAATACAGAGATAGAGCTAGCATAGTGGCTTCCTTGTATTGATAGGCATTATCTCATAGAGTATATTGGATCCATGAGTTATTCTACAACTATTTAGTATAATCAATAATTCCAAGATCAACGGGATTCCATAATAGGTGAAACTATCCCCAAAGCTAATATAACCATGTACCAACAACCCTAGGTTCTACCATTAGAGCCTACCCTTCTCAATCCCAATAATGTAATCCTAGCAAATTTTAGCATTATAAATATAAATAAGCAATTAGTGTTTGAAGGTGATTCCATTTATTCTAATAAAAAAAGGATTAAAACTAGAGGTAAGAAGCAAGCTTTTGAAGAGCAATTAATTAGTAGCCAAGACAAAATTGGGAAGGGTATAATAATCCCTAAAATAGGAAGGTTGTCTTTGCACTTGATAAATGTCCTATCATAGCATAAGAGAAATGGAAAGAGAAGGACAACATGAAAAAGGAAGCAAAGGATGAAGAAGATAATGGATTAGTTGATCCTTAGTCAAATATAGAATCAAAATATATAGAAGAATGTGAAGTGTTGACTTTTTCTTAGATGGACAAAAGTCTTTAGTGGAATTAAAATCAATCCAAAATATAAGGGGTTTGGGACCACTTTCAAGGATGTTCTATCTATGAGTATAACAACGACAAACATACAATTAGATTATCAAGCATTAGTGCCTCTATTAAATGATAAATTTGAGCATACAAGAGCAACAAAAGAAAAAATTGAGGGAGAATATGAAGAAGGAGACACTACAAAGTCTAAATAATTGACATGTGAATCAAATTTTATGAAAGCATTTTACTTTCTTGATGAGAAAATTTCAAAATAAAATTATCAAGTTTCTAATATTCCATATGAGTTTCAATTCATTGTGGCACCTAAGACAACTAAGGTTGCTAAAATTCATTTTCTTATCCAAGATGTCATCATGTATGATCCTCATAAATTATCAAAATATGGTAAAATATTTGCTCTTCTAGAATATGAGACTTTTTATTTCTCTTTAGGGAGATATAATCTTGTAGAAAAAGTGGAGGAGATCCTACAACCAGAATATGGTATATTTGCACAAGAGGATGAAGTTAAAATAGAAGAATAAACTAAGCTAAAATTTGGAACATACAATTTTATCTTGGAAAAAGAATTCTGTATAGGGTGCAAAGAAACCTTATGGTACCCCTTTTGTGAAGTACCCCTCTTTAGGGATGAAATCCTAGAAATAGATTATTTTAAACAAATGGAGAAGGATTCACCTATGAATCCTAAGATTATTCAAGTAATTATAGATAATTATGATACACTTAGTGATAGAGAATTCATGATCCTATAAATGGGATATTTTATTACAATCTTAGGGGGGGAAACTAGGGTAAAGTATGTATCCCAATAGTCTAATACTTTGAGGGATGATAGTGAATTATTCAAGGAAGAAGAACAAAAGAAGCCATCATTATTACATGATGTTATATTGCTCGATTGCATAAAATAAGTGGATCAAATCTTGGAAGAGACATTTTAAAAGAGAAATATCCTATGATTCCATGTGAGATACAAATCAGTATGATTCCTAGAGCACCCAAGGTTACCAAACTCTTCCTTTTCAAGATGTTGTCATGTGGATTCCTTATAAATCATCAAAGGAAGGTGAAATATTGGCTCAACTAGAATATGAGGCACTTTTATTAGAGTACGCATTGATACTAGAGGTTGAACATAAAATTTTAGGATCAAATCCTATGTAATAAATGGAGAATAATTCACCTATGAATCTTGAGTTTGCTCAATTGGTTCTAGATGATAGGGCTACATTGAGTAATAGAGAAGATATGTTTTTAAAAATGGGTTATTTTCCTATAATCCTAGGAATTACAACTAGGATAAAAATTATCTTCCAATAATTTGATGCTTTGGAGGATGACATTGAATTGGTCTAGGAACAACAACAAAAAGAACCATTGAAGGATGATGTGTTTCCTGGTTGCATAAATTAAATTATCCATATCGATAATTGCCATCAAGTTCCATCATGGAATAAGCTAAAAGGTAAAGAGACTATCATAATTATAAAAATTACAATGCCCACCCATACCTCCCACCACTTTGGAAGTAAAGAGTGGTATCAATTCCAATATGGTTAGAATTAAAAGGCTGATCAGGAGGGAATGATAAGAGAAAAGGTTGTTCTAACTTCCCAGATGACAACACCCACCCAAGGTTTTGATTATTTTTTGTGAATAGACATACTATCTCCTAAAATATCTCCATGAAGCTCTAAATTGGGGAATTCCACTTGGAAAAGGCCCTCCATATGCACCATTAATGTTATTTGACTTACTATGTTTACATATATATTGGAAAATGTTGAGTTGGAACCTTAACATTAGAAGGGTAAACTATTTTCTTAAGCTGGTGAATGGGGCCATATTTTTCTTAGAGAAATAACTATTCAATTTCTATGGCTTCAAAATTTTCTTTTCCCCATTAAAAAATAATAATAAGAAAGAAAGAAAGATAAAATCCCATCTCACCTTGGTGAAAATATTTTGAGATAGTCAGGTCCTCATTTCTTTACACCCTTTTTCTCTAAAATTGGTTGAATATATATCTAACATCAGTGGTTTATTCTACAAAGTTGGTAAGATGAGATACTAACCTAAGAAATATAATGATATCAAGGCAAAGTCTAATATGTAGACTATTTTAGGATAAAAAGGAGTTTTCTTCCTTCTAACCCCACAACCCAATAGATAGGGTAGAGCCTAAGATATGCCTTGTTGGTAATATAGTCTTAAAAATTATTATCAATATAAGGGTTGATAAAAAGTATTTTTGAAAATGAATGATAAAATGGTAAAGAGAAATGATAGACAACACCAAAGAGAAGGGATTAAAAAAGAAGGTTTATAAATAAATAAGAAAAAGAGTGCCAATAATAGAATCTACTAATCTAGAAGTATAAATTTATTCTACCATTTTTTTCCACATCATCTTCACTTTACTTTCACCCCTAGTTTCTCTTTTCCTCTTATTTCTTCTACTCCTTAAAATTGTTGGAGATATTACATTATTTGGCAACATTAAAGTACATTGAAGTGCTATTGTAAATATTAGGTTATAATTCTGTTAAAATTTGTCTAATGTATGTGTCAAAGTGTGGAGAGTATTATGTGTTATGTAATAAAGAGTGCAAGGTGTGGAAGTGTGAGCTATGAGAGTGAAAAGCATCAAGATACCAAGTGAAGAGTCATAGGTGTTATATCTCAAGTATGGTAGTGAAGATTCATAAATATGTGTCAAGATGTAAAGTGAAGATTCATGTAATCATGAGAGTTTTTCCATATGTGAGGAATTGAAAGGTTGCATCTCTTGAGAGTTTAAGGACAGAAATAGTAAAGATATTGAAGATTTTATCATTTAAAGTTATATATTGGAGATAATGCTCCATGCAATGTAATCAAGTTTGATGTATTTTCTTGATTATCAATAAAGCTTTATTTTGTGAGATATTGGTGTTATTTGTGAATGTATTCTATGTAATTGGTATTTGATCTTGGAGACATTTACCTATGATATAATCTAGCAAAATTTCCAATAGTGGTATCAAAGCCACATTGGTTCAAGTACCATCTTGAGAGAGATATTGAGAAGAAGAAAATTATTGGAAGAGTTGAGAGAACGATTGTTGGAGGATATTGAAAGGTATTGTTGTATTGAGGATTATTTGAATTGAGAAGATGATTGAGGATGATTTGTGTTGAGGAGAAATATGAAAAATATTTTTTTGAAGACATTGCTATGAATGGAATCTAAAAAAAAGAGAACATGTTGAAGCATTATGAGGAGAATATTGGAGAGATGAATTGAAGGAATTATGAGTAGATAGGAGTATTGTGAGTGGAAGAGTTGAAGGATATTGAGAAGATAAGTAGCTAAATTTTTGAAGTGGAACATGAGCAAATTGATGTAAAGGAGTGTAGAATTTATTAAAGAGAAGAGGACTATATTATGAAGAAAAATTACAGAAGCATAGTGTTGAAATATTGGAGAGTCGAGCTAGATAAGCGCTACTATGAAGAGATATTTCACCCTATGAAGGAGTCACATTAAAAAAATGCTATGAAAAATACTTGTTGTGAAGAAGTAATCTTGGATGTTGTTTGAAGAATGTTGCTAAATATTTGAGCATTGTTGCAAGGGAGATATTCTTGGATACTATTGTGAAGAAGATATGTTTGATAATTGAGTTTGTTGTGCCATGTAGACTAAATTTTTTATGCATGTGAAATATTGGCTAATGAGTGTTATATTTTGATTTACCCTGACATGTCAATTACACAAGTAGTAGTAAGGTAAGTATAGACATGAAAAATTGACCCACCCAAATGAGTCATTTTTCCTTAGGTTCCTTTGGGAGGCTCTCAAACTTTCTAGGAGCAAGTTTGACCCCTTTTTCTTGTGTTTTGCCTTGCTTTTCTTAACCTTGACCGAATCCATGCACTTGATAAATTACGAGGTGCGAATTCGATAAATTTAGGGTTTTTCTTGAAAAAAACCTAAATTTTAAGCCGACCCTTTTTGGGGTGTCAACTTAATCAAGGTTAATTTTCATTTTCCCACCTTTTAGCCCTCCAAACCCTCTATAAATAAAGGGATTGGATCCCCTTTTTCTACCTAGTTACTTACAAGTTCCTCCCACAATCAAGCTATCAAAGTTCATGCGAAATAAGAATTATTTTGGTCTCTTGTGCAATCTTCTAGTGCTCTTGGTGCTTTTGTGTTCTATTGTTGGTGTGTTCCTATGATCTACAAGAGGAGAAAGCCTTGATGACAACTTGTCTTCTTGAAGGAGGAAAGGTCTTCCACCTTTGCTCTTGCTTCTTCCACGAGATCACTAGGTTGTTTCTTTGCATTCATTAGTTCATTTATTCATCTTAGTTCATGTTTTGTTGCATATTTGGTCTCTGTTTTGGGGTTTTAAACCCTCTTGTGTGAATTTGCGCCCCGTCTGCTATAGGGCATATATTCGATGAAAGCTCTATTTTTCCCCCATCAGGCATTTTGTATCCACTTCTTCTCTGTTATCAAATCCACGCTCGATAATTTATAGGGCACGAATTCGGTCTAGGTAGACTTTGGGGTGATTATTCATCCCAAAACCCTAGGGTTTTGATTTGCGTGCCTATTGTGAATTGTTTCATCTCTATTTTTATTCTATTTAGGTCTCCATCATTCTATTTTACTTGCATTTCATATCACATTAGCTTGGGGGCAATCACTTGTTCCCAAACCCTAGGTTTCAAAGTTGCATTCTTGTTCATTTCATTGTGTCCATTCTATTTGCATTTCATTTATTATTCCATGCTATCATATTTCATTATGTTTGTTCCAAAGGTCAAAGCTCATTTTTATTTTGAATGATCAACTAAAAGGACCTAGGGGGCTTGATTGTTGCACCTCCAAGCTTAGTCTTATAATGGCCTAAGTAGGCCCCCAAATGTTGACCATATTTTCTAGGGTTTTTATGAAGCTATTTTGTAGATTTGAAGTTATGGGATATTCTGGATGCAAGATAAATCTTGGATCAAACACTGGATCAGATAAGTGCCCTAAGTAAATCTTTTAGGTTGTGTGTTGTTTGTTTTTGTTATTCTTGTTCATAACCTAGGTTATAAGTAAAAAGGAAAAAATATTTGATTGCTTTCTAGGCATTTAAAAGGAAAAGGACATATAGTTTTGCATCTAGGGTTTAGTCTTGTTTGTGCATTCCCTTGGTCCCTTGCTCAAAGAAAAGATTTCATTTCTTGCAACCTAGGGTTAGATATCATTGAATCAAAGAATCATATTAGGATTAGTCATTATCTTCTTGCATCTTGTGTGCTTTGCATTGTTCTTTCATTTCCATAGTTTAGTTTAGAAAGGCCAAACATAGGTGTTTGCTTAAATCACACATTAAACATTTCCACCCTAGACTTGGAGCGAGTCCTAAAACCATTCTTGGTGAACCTATTTCTTTGTTTCAAGTGTAGAGATATAACACACCCCCATAGTCACCTCGGCTCCCAGTGGATCCAGTCGAGAATCGTATGCGATAGGGTAGTTTTCCTCCTCTACATATTTGGTGAACTCGACGTGAACACACATCTTAGTGGCCAAGATAGGAAGCCTCTTCCTTTGCTTTTCTCTTGAAAATTTAAATAAGACCACTAATTTTATTTGTTTAGAATAGAAAACATTTAAAAATATCTTAAGAATCTTCTTGTGTGTCTTTCCTTGGTTTTCTCCTCTATCCTTTCATTTCTCCTAATGGCTCTGTTCCTTAGGAGTCAGTGAAGGTACTTAGAATCTGATCAGATTCCTCAAGAAGATGATCAGATTGATAGGGAGAATCCTAATCTTGATGTAGAAGAGCAAGAACATGTGGAAATTGATACTAACTATGATCCCTATGAGGGGCCTAATGGTGGCTTCACTTTTACATCATTTGATCATCTATGGGGTTTTATGAAACTCCACAAGGAGGCTTTGGTTAAGGCTATGGTAGAGGAAGCCCAACTCAAAAAAGGTGGGATGCCTCCTCCTCCTACCATCTCTCCTAGGAATGTTCATAACAACCCCTTGTTTGAATCTTCACATCATGTTAATCCTTCTCATCAACCAACATATGCTACTACTATGACCACCAATGTTGGAAGAATTTCACAAGTTCTTCCAACTAGTAGTGCCACTCAAGATTATGTTCAATTTCCTCCTCATTCTACTCATCTCAACATTCATGCTTCTATTCCACCAAATGTCAGTTATCCTCCATAACAAGATACCACATATCACAATCCATATCATAATAGTTTCAATACCTCCAACATTGGCCAAGTTCCCTTTCAACAACCTACCTATACCCCTCCCCTAGGGAACCTAGGGGTATTGCACAACAACAATCCTAATATGCAAAGTTTAACAAATGTGGTGAAACAATTGGTTTCAAGAGTGGATATGATTCAGCCTCCTAGTTTCACCTACAACTATAGAGAAATGTGCAATCAGCCCTTAGACCCTATTGTTACCTCTAGGCCCTACCCTAAGCATTTTCTAATGCTAGTTTTGCCTATCTATAAGGGAATGAAAGATCCAATTGAGCATTTAAGAATGTTTAGGACAACATGCCATGATATCATATATGATGACATGTTGTTACTAAAGATGTTCCCTAAGAGCCTTGGTGGTATGGCATTAGAGTGGTATTATCAACTGCCTAATCATTCTTTGAGGAATTTTGAAGAGATAATTGAATTATTTGTTCAACAATTTGGAGCTTATGTTGAAAATAATGTGACTATGAAAGATGTTTATATGTTAAAACAAGGTAAGGATGAAAGTTTTTTAAAATTTTTGTCTCATTGGAGGAGTCTAGTTGGATGCTTGAGATATACCTTACCTCCTCGAGACATGCTTGAGATATTTATTGGGAATTTACAAGAGCAAATATCTTATGAATTGGAAACAACAACTATCACCTCTTTTGACCAAGCAATAGATCTAGCAAGAAGGGTAGAGCAAGCCCTTATCCGAAGAGGTCAACTTAAGATAAAGGAAGATAGGACCATGAAAGCATAGTATAAGAACAAGCATGTAGTTGGTGATGGGGTAATAGATAGTAGGCCTATTAATAGTGTTGTTAACACCCTACAAAAGATGGTGCTTCGCCAACCTCAAAAACCCCCACCAAGAAATTTCACAAGACTCAACACACCTATGAATGTGGTCCTACAATAGCTTTTGGAAGCTAATATGATTGAGTTACCTCCCATAAGGCAACCTGATACCATGACTAATTGGTATAAGCCTGGTCAACATTGTGAGTATCATAGAGTGGAGGGGCACATGAAAAATTCATGTAAGAGGTTGAAACATGTGGTTCAAGACCTAATTGATGAAGGATGCCTTGTTATAGAAGGTTCTCGACCCAATCCTCCAACAAACAATCAACCTCCTACTCAACAAGCACCCACAACTAATCAAGACATGGGGATCTTCCAAGACCCCCTCCCTAAGCATGGTCAATAGGTAGCTAATCAAGTGTCATATCATAATGTGCCACCTCCCTATGATAATATGGTTGGTATGATAGCAATAACTACAAGGCAATAGGCTCAAGCTCAACCGACTCAACATTCTCAACAATAGATGAGTTCTTCATCCAATCCACCTTCAAAACCCACCTTAGTTTTGAAGAATACCCAAAAAAGGAGCACAAGAGTAGAAAACCCACCTTTAGTGTTGAAGCCACAACCTAAAGTCTCCTTTGACATTCAACAATAGTTAGCTAGTACCCCATCTAAGATCTCTCTCTTAGAACTTTTGCAAACTTCTCCTATTCATAGGGAAGCTTTGTTGAAGCTTCTAAGACAACAATCTGTTCCTCAAGACATTTCCCCTAGTGCTATAGCTAATGTTGTAGGTTCTCTTGGGATACATCATATCACATTTTTGGATGATGATATTCCTTCCTCAGACCTATGAGGGGATTCTTCCCTCTATATTACTACATTTATTGGGAAAACATTTATCAAGTGGATTTTGATAGATAATGGTTCTTCCCTCAATTTATGCACTTATCAATTTTTCCAAAAAATTGGATTAAAAGAGGAAGATTTAACTAAATCTGATATCATCATCAAAGCTTTCAACAATGAGTCCCAAGAGGCTTGCGGTATTATATCCCTCCCCTTAGGGTTGGACCCAAGATCATAGATACCTTGTTCTATGTGGTGTCTTGCCCTACATATTTTAATCTTCTTCTTGGATGCCCTTGGATTCATGTGATGAGGGTTATCCCTTCTACTTTTCATCAATGTCTAAAATTTGAATTCAAGAATCAACTTGTCACCATTTTGGGTGACCCTCATCCATTCCAATATTGTTCAATGGTTGAGCAAGCTCAATATAATCTCAATGTATGTCCATCAGTATCCTCATCTCACATAACTAAGCAACTTGAAAATCTAAAGGTGAGTGAGGAACCACTCATCAATGTCTCATCATGGGATCAAGTTAATCATTTTCTTTTAGAGCCTCTTCTGGATCTTGCCAAGCTACCACCTTCACCAAGGACTATGGGTTTACCCTATAAGAAAGGTGAAGTTGTACACATTGGCACATGTACCTTTATCTTCATAGGTATATCCCTCAAAGAAAATATTCATGGTAGCAACCCTCTTCCTATAGAGCATTCTTTTACCCATTGTTACCTATCCAATGATTACCCACTCCCCAAACAAATCCTATCTAGTATGGGATATGTAGGTAAAGGTTTGGGGCCATGATAGAAAGGTATTCAAGAGCCTTTGGAAGTTGATCTTTGGCCTGGGAGATGTGGTGTAGGCTACATCCCTAATAAAAACCAACCTTTACCCTTTGATAATGATGATCACCTTGTTACTTATGCTAAATATTTAGATCATCAAGGCTTGGAGTGGAGTGATGAGGATGAGGAGCCCCCTTATCCCTCAGATATTCTTTTTTGCAATATGGTAACTTTGGTGCATCCTGAGTTAGTTGTGGCCCTAGAGGAGTATGCTAAAAGGGATACCCCTTGTGACATAGCTCATGAGGATATCCTCTAAAACAACTTCTCCTTTGATGGGTCTATCCCTTGTGTTGTGCATGTTGAGTCTTCTCATTCTCAAGGGGACCCTATTCCTCTATCTCATAGAGACCTTGCAAAGTTGGGAATCTCTCCCCCTTTCATCAAAAAGGATGGCATAGTCAAAGTTTGCAATGACTTTCATGCAGCAACTCCTAGAGAATATGTTGTGGATGATCCTCTTTGTGATGAGAATCATGAAGGTATCCTCCATAATAGCCCTTTCTTTGATGGGTCAGTTCCTTGCACTACCATCTTGTTTGTTAAGATAGGCGACACAATCAGAATTTATGCCAACTTTAAGAACTTAAAGCACTAATAAATTAAAAAAAAACTAAAAACAAAAATACTATGCATGACTTTGCATCTTCATCTCATTTAGTTCACATATTGCATCCAGGTTTCTTGATTCATACTACATGACTACTTATCATATTTTACATGTTTTTCCTGACATTCTATTCCACTTGCATTTTTCTTGTCATACAATTGCATTGTTGCTTTTTCATACTTGCATGACTACTTGATCATATAGATTCTTGGGGATTTTTACGACAATGGCAAGTGATGACACCTAGTTAGGTCATAGCTCACATGCATTGCACTCACACTAGGGCTCTGATGCCTAGAGAATCCCCAACCTAGGGCCCATTTTTGTGCATTTTCATCATTGCATTCACCCATCCCATTCCTCTCTTCTTCTTATCTCTTCTTTCTTTATATTCCTTGACCTTGAAATTTTTCATTGCTTATATCTCTCCAAGTCAAGGGATATAGTTCTTCCTTTGTATATCCTTATCCTTTGCATGTTTTCCTTTCTTCCTTTCATCAAGACAAGGATATACATTCTTCTTCTATCTGCTCATTCTTGCTTTCACACTTCTTCCTTCTTGATTTTTGATGGTTAAGTGATCCTCGTGGGATAGGATAGATACCACATGAATATCACTCATGGTGTTCATACGACCATTGACTATCTTACGCACACCTCTTAACCATTGAAATATGGATACATACACTCACTATTCTTTGTTGCTTGCTCTTGACTTTCTTCCTTTACTTTTCTTTGTTATTCTAACACACACACTCACCTCTTGTTCTGCTCCATTGGCTTTGCTCATACATCTTTTTGCACACACCACACCCCTATCGGGTAGTACTTATTTTTGGAAAATCAATCACAAATTTCAACCCCCATACAAGATAGCTTCATGGTCATGAGCGAGGGGTAACCTCCATTCGACCATTTGTAAGCATACATCCTAGCAAGTATATCTCTTTCTCTCTGGCCATCTTAGTGAGCACTACACCCATAGCAGGTATCACTCCACACTTGTCCATATTTTTTGTAAGTATAACACCCTTACAGGATAGCTTCATGGCCACACATAAGGGGCAGCCTCCATCTCGATCATTTGTGAGCATACATCCTTACAAGGTTTCACTCCTTTTTCTCTTCTTTTGCTTAGCCTTTTGGAGCTTTGTTTTCATCTCTTTCTTCTTCTTCATTGTTTTATTTTTCTTCTTCTTTCCTTCCTTTCTTCTTTTCATTTGTTCATCTAGCACTAGCTCTGTGAGCCTACCTCCTCCACTCTGCTTGTTGGTGGTGGTCTTGGTAGCGCATGTTCATAGACCACATAGTTGTCTATGATTGAGATTATGATTTATTCTACGATCAAAGGGAGGATAGTGGAAGCATCCTTTGATCCACCAACATTGCTTGGAAGTATATAGCCTGGTAGGTATCCCTCTATAGCAGTACATCTCACCTCTCCTATACCCTCTATAGATGCTCCTATAGTAGGAGGATCCCCTCACTTGGTTGGCTACTCATTGTAACAACCATCCCCTCAGCCTAGGCCCATTGACGCTCCTACTATAGTCGGTCCATATTCCCTATGAGGTGGATCACCTCAACCTTTACTACATCTTGCTTTAACATAACCTAGTCTAGTTGTACACAGAGAGTGTTTATCTCTCTTTGCATAGTAGTTACCCTATCTGGTGGCACCTCTTCCACCCTTTTTGGGTCTCCTTGACCTGTATTCTCACTCAATCCTACCTATACTACTATGGGGACACCTTTGGCTATCCTCCCTACCTCTGACCTAAAGAGAGTGATGGTGGTCCTTATGGCTATCACCACCTCTACCCTGACCTATACCCTCACCTACCTAGGAGGCTATAGCATCTGCTCTCATCACTTTGTTTCACATCATTTAGCCTCTCAGAGTGCTAGCTACACTCATCAACCCATGACTTGGCACCTCTACACTAGCACCAATGGGGAGATCCTTGGGGGCATAATACCCCTATACCATCTCCTATATCCAAGGGCTACCCCAACATTATCTACTCTAGGATCAACATAGATGGGATCATCTAGGTCCTCCTATATGAACCTAGCCACATTAGGGTCCCCTCTGACTCTTGATGGATCTTGCCTCACCCTCCTATACCAGTAATCCCCTAGGTTTGGTATCTCTTGGAGAATATTGAACTATCATTGTACTCAATCAAACTAGTAGAGCTCTAGCTCGCCCTTCTCCATGGTGACCCATTGGACCCTCCTAACCCAAGCTAACTCCTCTACATACTCATCCCACCTAAGGTGTAAATACCATGGCTACCATACGATTTGATGGTCTCATAGCTCATCTATGACCCATCTCCCTAGTGGTAGAATACCTATGTATGACCTTTGTGTATGCTCAAGGTCTTAGGACCACCTGTATCTTGTTAGATGCTCTAGGTTGAGTAGTGGCCCTGGTAGTGCATCTGGCCTCCTAATGGCTATGTGCTCCCAGCACCACACTTGGAGCAAATTCATTGAACCTATATATCATTTGTACATGATGTTGTACAACATCTTAAACAAATGGGTCAACACATATGGATCCCATGCAAACCACACTTGCTGGTCTTGTATCTCTATCACTAATCCCATAAATACCCATGGTAGGTGTTACTAACACATTTGGCACACTAGAAATCCCACCACCACTCCACAGAGTACAATTTTTATTGCCCTAATCCCATGTCATTGTGGTATATCATCGATGTGGAATTTGCTCTTACAGATCTCATATGAGAGGTCACTTGTCAATCTTTGCACCATCGTATGAGGTACCTATGCCCTGTAAACCATCCTCCCCTTGATGGGGATCCTCAATATGCACCACATGTCCTCTAGTGTGATAGTCATATCTCTCATCGGTAACCAAAATATGGATAATTTTGGGTACCATTGCTCTATCAGCAAGATTAGTAGCACTATGTCCACCTCTACCCGAGGCATTTCTGCCAAGTGTAGAAGCCCCACTACCCCTAGTATGTGTCTCTCTACTAGTGTGAGCTCTTGTAGTGCCTCCTTAAGGGTACTCAACCACCATTCCCTGCTCTCAAGGACATCATGTTGTAATAAAAAATAATAATATAAAAACACAAAAATTAATTTCATCACATAATCATAAAAACATCAACATAAGCATGCTAATACAATTTTCACACTAAGAGCAACCTAATATCTTCTTTCCTTCTTCTTCTTTCCCATTTCTTTTTTCTTTTCTTTATTTTTTGAATATGTGCCTCGTATCCTCTAGGGCACAGATTCATGAATCTATGTCCTATACAGCATAGGACATAGATTCAATCACCGCCAAGGTTATACAGATCCATGGGTGACCATTGAATCTATGCTCAGGTCTCGCGTGCCACTTTCGCTCAAAAACGTAAAAATTTATTAAAAAATGCTAAAAACAAACTAAAATCTAAATTCTAGCTAGGATTTTGGCTCTTACCCATGCTCGGTCTATTGCTGCGATCGGCCTTACCCCTCGTAATTGCTACTCGGTGTGTGGAAAGTGCCATTCTCTCATTTTCTCTAGAGCTCTCTTCTATTTTTCTCATGCACGGTGAAAATGAATTAGGGTTTTCACCCCTTTTTGCTTTTTATTCCTCTTTTTTCTTTTCTCTCTCCTCTTTCTCTCCTTTTTGTGCATTTTTCATCATTTGATACTCTCTTTTTTTTTAAGTCCACCATTTCGAGTTTCCTTAGGAATTTCACATTCCTTCCAAAACTTGAGGGGACACCTTGGCCTGAGAGGCATTAATATCCCTAATGCCTTGATTTACGTGCAAAATATCCAAAGTGTCTAGAATGACACCATTTTTGCACCACCCTTTTCTTCTAAATCAACCATCCTTTTTTCCTTGTGTTTGCCATATTTTTCACCCATAGGTGTCTACATCTTTCTTTGACGCATTTATTAGGCCATAAATGCATCAAATAGGGGGTAAAATGTAGACATGAAAAATTGACCCACCCAAATGATTCATTTTTCCTTAGGTTCCTTTAAGAGGCTCTCAAACTTTCTAGGAGCAATTTTGGCCCCTTTTTCTTGTGTTTTGCCTTGCTTTTCTTAACCTTGACCGAATCCATGCTCGATAAATTATGGGGTGCATGGATTCGGTAAATTTAGGTTTTTTCTTGAAAAACCTAAATTTTAAGCCAACCCTTTTTGGGGCATTGACCTAATCAAGGTAAATAATTTTTCCCACATTTTAGCCCTCTAAACCCTCTATAAATAAAGGTATTGGATCCCCTTTTTCTCCCTAAAGTTAATCCTAGTTCCTCCCGCAATCAAGCGATCAAAAAGTTCATACAAAATAAGATGTTTTTTGGCCTCTTGTGCGATCTTCTGGTGCTCTTGGTGCTTTTGTGTTCTATTGTTGGTGTGTTCCTATGATCTACAAGAGGAGAAATCCTTGATGATAATTTGTCTTCTTAAAGGAGGAGAGGTCTTCCACCTTTGCTCTTGCTTCTTCTAAGAGATCACTAGGTTGTTTCTTTGGATTCATTTGTTCATCTTAGTTCATGTTTTGTCGCATATTTGGTTTTTGTTTTGGGGTTTTAAACCCTCTTGTGTGAATTTGTGCCTCATATGCTATAGTATATAGATTCTATGAAAGCTATGCTTTTACTTATCAGGTTTTTGCATCCACTTATTTGTTATCGAATTCATGCTCGATAATTTATAGGGCCCGCATTCAATCTAGGTAGACTTTGGAGTGATTGTTCATCCTAAAACCCTTGGGTTTTGATTTATGTGCCTATTATGAATTGTTTCATCTCTATTTATGTTTTTTATGTCTCCATAATTCTATTTTACTTGCATTTCATATCACATTAGCTTGGGGGAAATCACTTATTCTCAAACCCTAGGTTTCAAAGTTGCATTCTTGTTCAAGCATTGTGCCCATTCTATTTGTATTTCATTTATTGTTCTATGCTATCATATTTCATTGTGTTTGTTCCAAAGGTCAAAGCTCATTTTATTATGAATTATCAACTAAAAGGACCTAAGGGGCTTGACTATTGTGCCTCCAAGCTTAGTCTTACAATGGCCTAAGTAGGCCCCCAAACGTTGACCATATTTTCTAGGGTTTTTGTGAAGTTGTTTTATAGATTTGAAGTTGTGGGATATTTTGGATGTAATATAAGGCTTGGATCAAACACTGGATCATATAAGTTCTCTAAGTAAATTTGTTAGGTTGTGTGTTGTTTATTTTTATTATGTATGTTCATAACCTAGGTTATAATTAAAAAGGGAAAATACATGTTTGACATCCATCAGGCATTCTCTCACCTAGTAAAAATGAATCCTTTGAGAGGAAAGATAGACAATGCACATCAAGCACCATTTAAGGGATAATAAAGTAGGTTGATAAATACAACACTATGAAAAGAGCTTTAAAATTTGCTAAACCCATGATCCACAAATTTTGGTTGATGAAAGGAAGAGTGGAGCTATTAGTCATCAAAGCACTTTCAATACAAATTATGAAAGTCAAAATCTTAGTAGTGAGACAAACTGAGTCTTTTTTGGACCATGTGTGTTAAGGCACATATGAAATTTCTCAGATTAAATCCCTTTGTGCTAATCCACACCATATCTTAATAAGTGCAAGATCTTGCTCTTAAAATACAATTAGGTATATGGAAGAGGAGCTAACATCCAAGGCAAAGTATACTAAAGCACTCATTATTCAATAAAATAAATAGAGTAGGTGGATAGGTTAAATAAGAAGGTAGTAATCATACAATTTAAGTACATGTCCTACATATAAAGGAGACCCCAACAATGTAATTTTTTTATGATGCTCTTGGAATGAAAATTAAAGAATTGTGAAAGCAGATATAAGAACTACTAAATAGAGGATTATAAAGAAATCCAAAGTGGATATATCTATAGATAATGTTGCTTGGTGTTTCAAAGGAGATCATTGGCCCAAAAAGCCAATTGAGAAAGCCAAGAAAATAAAGAGGATTAAGGGAATAACCCCCATAGTATCAATATGAGTTGATATTGAACACCAAAATATGGATGATTAAGGTTGACCCCCATGCACTAATTGATAGGCAATTTTGAACCTGTTACCTTAGAATTAAACAAAGATGACTCATAACTTTACAATTTGTAGTAGGGATTTTAATTTTGAAGACTCCATACCTAAGGATAAATGCAATATCTAGGATTCTTTCTAATCAAGCTTGGTGCCTCGTGAAGTTATCATAAACTTAGTATCTCAACTACTACCTTATAATTTCAAGAAATTAGCTATAAAAAATAGATTTTGAAAACTTAGGAAAAACATTGCAAAATAACAAAATTTGCAAAAGTGATAAAATTTGGTTGTCTCCAAAAAGAATCAATTGGTTTTCAAGAGCGATTTGCTCATAAGATGGACCAATTGTCTTGCGGAAGCAATTCACTCGTAAAATAGATCAATTGGATTGTAGGAGTGATTCACTCACAAAAATGGATCGATTGACTCAAGAGATCAAATTGCTCAGCAAAAGGTGTCAATCCACTCTTAAATGCAAGTGATTTGCTCATAAAATATGACCAATTCAGTTATCAAATAAAAGTAGACCACTCGAGTAGCCACTACAATCAATTAAAGGTTTGGATCTTGAGGGAAATCTTATGGAAAAATACATTTTGGTATGTAGTGGCGCACTAACACATTTTGGAAGACTTCTAAGTCTATTAGAGGTATAATTGAGGTATGTTATATTGTAGTGCATCATTTTACTAAATATGACCTAAAATATTTAATTTTACTATAAGTGTTTCTCACCCCACATAACTCAGGGTAAAACGTTTACTATAAATAGGGTTCTAGGGCCCTCATTCCATTCATCTTTTGGCCATAAGAATTTAGAGCTACATTATGAAATTCATATTGTGCTTTGTGTTCATGAGGCTTTAAGAAATTGTAAATTACTTGGGCATTCCATTAGAGGTATTGTTCTTTTGGATTGTCAATTGCACAATAGTTGTGGTGTGGTCCTTCTAGCCCATCTTGTCATCCACTTATCAATTTCATAAACAAATGAATGGGTGAAAGTTAATGTTATTTGACTTCTCATTTATAAATTGATCATACACTTTCCTTGCTATAGTTTAAATGTCATATTTGCTGAAATCTCTTACACTCTCAGACTTTCAAATCATTTTATTTTTGCATTTTATTTTCATGCAGTTTCCTTCCTATATTTTATTTTCATGCAAGTTAGTTTAGATCAAGGTAGGAATTTTATGTGAGGTCAATGGGGAGCCAACCTAAATCTAGAGATTGGAAGAATCCATTAGCAATCTCATCCAACCTTGTTGAAACTCTCATTAGGGGTGCAAAACCTTAATTAGAAGTTTGGATAATTCCTTGATTCAATAAACACTAATGAAAAGGAAAGAAGATTTGGACATGTTTCATTTTATAGAATTAAAGATGTCTCATTCAAATTTTAAAATTATGAATTAATCTTATAAAACAGGAAGATAATTAATGTGAAAACATTTAAGTTTTATAAGAATAATATATTTTATGTAATATCAATCATGATAGCAGTTTATGGGTTGAGCTATTGAAAGAAGCTTTATTGTTAGCTAGTGTAGAAGGTAGGTGGTTCACATCATGCCGACATCATGGTTGATCACCATGTTTATCTAAAAATAATAGGATTATAATGTTCATATTATATAATTAATACAAATATCTTTGAACTTTAAAGTTAAAACTTATCTTCAATTGATTGCTCCTTCAACACACAATATGGATTTTGTTTTTACATGTATTTTTAATTGTTCTCAATCTAAGTAAAAAAGTATACATCAATAAACTAATTAAGTTTTAAAATTCAAATTAACAAATCAACAAAACAAGCAAGAAATTTTTAGTTGGTAAAATGTTGTCAACTTTAAAATTTAAAATATTAAAAAACATGACATTAATTTTAAAAATAATTAATTATAATTAATATTTATTAATTGTGAGTTAAATTTTAGTGATTTTTATAGTAATATGAGTTTATCAAATGGTTAAATATGTCAAATTTTAAGGCTAATATCTAGATTCAAGTATTGACAAACAACAAATGCATAATATTTTAATACGCTATGTGTGGCTTTTATTGTGGTCCACTTCCAAAAAAATATAAAACATTATGTTTGCTATCAAGTCCATAAAACCATATCAATATTTTCTTTTATTAAATATATTTTTCATCTATATTTTTATGAAGATATTCTTCATCTTTCTCAAATTGTTATGTTTCTATAATCAGCTTTTTGTTATCATTTCTAGAAAGAGAAAATACCATTGGACCAATTACCTTCTAAAATTTAAATTTTGCCAAGATGAATGGTTAATACCATAAATGGTTAAAATATTTTCTACCAAGTTTTCTTCTTAATAGATATGATGATATTTCCAAGCCTTTAACAACAGTTGGTGCACATTAGAAATAATATTATTTTTTAACCAATCCTTGCATCCATTTTTTTATAGTATTGTTAATAATAATAAGTGAATTTCCATCAATTGAAGTATATTTCTATCTTTTTCAATGGGAATTATGATCCTTGTAATAAGTGTCCTAGCCTATGTATAGTTGTTAATCAAAGTTCCATATGATTTTGAGCAAGAGAAGAATTTTCTCCCTTTATTATGAAAAATGCCACCTAGGGGAAAAATTATTTTCTTGCTCAAAATCATATGGAACTTCGACTAACAACTATGCATAGGCTAGGACACTTCTTACAAGGATCATAATTTTCATTGAATAAAGATAGAAATATATTTTAATTTATGGAAATTCACTTATTATTATTAATACTGTTAAAAAGGCTTACCTTTTGAAAAATATTCTTTGTGGAATGAAACTGTACCATGGGCTAAAACTAGGGTTTCAACTACAATAAGTGATGGAGATTGGGCTAGGGTTTTGAGTATCAATATGGTCCCCAACCTTGGTGAACTAATGCATAGCATTGGCACTATAGAAGGGAATGCATGCTATAATGCCTTCTCTCAACCAATTGTACAGGTTTATGTTGAGAATGGTCCACAAGGTAACCCTCATTCTCTTGATGTAATTCTTCCATTGCTTGAATTTAATTTTGCATGTCACTATTTAGAATCATTCACCCTTTTTGGGTATTTCATTGGATGCATCCCTAATGAGTCTTCCTTTAGGGCCTGGGTTAACACAACTTGGAATCCTCATGGAGTCAAGCTAACGATGGTTCAAAACCTTACAAAGGTTTTTTTGTTTTGCTTTGTGGAAACAATCCATGCTAAGGTGATTTACAAGCATGGCCCCTGGTACATGAGAAGCTCTCTACTTGTTTTTTCTCCTTAGACCCATGACTTTTCTATTTTTGAGGAAAGATCTATCAAATTCCCTATGTGGGTGGAATTCCTAGGACTCACTCTACCTCTGTGGTCCTTTCTTAATCGCATAGCAGCCCCTTTAGGACATGTCATTTTCGTGGAGGTGAACAAATTTTTCCATGCATACCCTCAAAAATGTGTTTGTGTTGAGATTGATATTTCTCGAGATCTCAAGGAGACTATTAACATACAAGTTGGTGACACTATGCTATCCTAAAGGTTCCTCTATATTAGTTTACCCAATAGATGTCCTCAGCACACAAGATCAAATATTATCCCTTGATGTCGCATAATAGGGACAAGAAGAGCCCCACCACACCAAGTGCGCCCACTCCTCAACCTCAGGAGGATGGTTGGACGATTGTGGGAGGGTGTAAAAATACATGTTTGGTTGCTTCTAAAGGTACACAGTCCAAGTTGACACATGTCTCAAAGCCGATAGAAAAAGGGTATGACAGGAAAAAATTGGTCCCCTAGCTGAAACTACCAATAATAAGGCTCCTCAGTCTCATCATATTCTTACCCCAAGGGATGCATAAGTGGCTGGTTCACAGTCTACCCAATAGACCAGTCCTCCAGGACATTCCTCCTGGCTAGTGCAAGGTGCTCCTACAGCCTGAGAAGGGGATCTATAGAAGAAGATGCCTCTCTAGAGAAGCGACTTCATATGACTAGTGTTCAGTTGGGCATTTGTGTTCTTGATTCATCCAATAACTACAATGTGTTGGAGTATCTTGGTGACAACGAGGATATGTTGTTGAATGCAGAACCATCATCGATGGAATTTATGATTCTTATAGAGGAAGTAAAATCTAAATATCCCTCCCTTTTCGTGTGGTTTTGATATTCTTGTAGTCCTCAATAGAGTAAAGAAAATGGAGATAGTCCACCCAAAAAATAGTTTTACCCATTTTAACCAATAGTTCCAACAACTTTGGGACACTGGCTTTGAAAAAACATAGGATGATGAAGCAATAAGTCTACTTGGTGCCTAGAGTTACAGTTCTACAATTTAAGGTTTTTTACTCTAATTTCTTTTTCTATGCTTAGTTATGTTGTTTATTTACCCTTTTAGGGGCTAGTTCTAGTTTTGATCATATGGGTGGCCTTGCACCCCAAGCATTGATCTTTATGGCTCCCTTTTTATTGTAACCTCTTATTTTTATTGAATATAATTGTTGGTTCCAATAAATTTTAAAAAAATGCCACCTAGGTACCATTAATATTTCTTTCTTTCAATGAACCTAACTTTTGAACATTTTAATTTTACCATAGGTCAATGTAGATGTTTTTTGACCCTTGCATGTGTATTCAAATCTTATAACTATGAAGTTAGCACATATCTTTCCACATTTAATACATCCCATGATGAGCACCATGTTTGTAAATATTTTTAACAAAAGGCATGAGTTAGATATTTTTTTTTAAGAAATCCATTATTCCCTTCAATCCATACTCCAAAAAACAAGGACCCATCCTTTACAAAATGCATAATGATTTAACTTTGAAATTATTAAACAATATGTCAGCAATTATTTCAATGTTGATGGAGCTACCAATATATTCTTATTTTTATAAAAAGTGGTCCCAAATGGTTTATTCAAGGGGACTATGAAGTAAATGATGTAATATTTTTAGATCTTTCTTACACAAGGTACACCTACAAGGTCTATGATATCCTCTTTTATGTAAAATTTCAACTGTAAGAATCTTGCTTTGGATTAATAACCAACCAAAGGAATTTTGAGGCCTTAGAGATGAACTAATGTGACCAAACATTCTTCTAGGAGAAATCTTCATGAGCAGGACATTTTGATTACTCTAAAGACTTATATTTGAATTTGATTAAGTCTCCACCATTTGTTTTGGTAGGTTGAGTTGAAAAGTGGGTTTTGAAAGGGGTCCCAAAACCTTTTTACAAAATATGAAAGAGTAGACCAGGTCAACAGACCAACCATCAAGACAAAAGGTGAGCCTTTTGTTAGTTACAATGAAACGGGACCAACACAGCGAGCCCAGGAAAGGAAAATCTCATGGTGAGTTGACAAGTCAGTAGGAGGGGAAAACAAAAATTAAATTTAAATAAAAGTTCCCATTAAGGAAGGTCCCAAGAACACAAAACCAAAAATCAAAAACTAGAAATCTAGATCTGGTATGCCTGACTACAAGAAGCTCGAGATAAGACAGAAAGAACTCCCACTAGGGAAGTGACTAATATGTTGCAATTGAAACACATGAATATCCCATCCAGGAAGGAACGAGACTAGCATGGGCTAGTTAAACATGGAGAAACCCATCTTGGGAAACATGAAAAGAGAGAACTAATAAAATTTGAAACTTGAAACTAGACTCCCACCTAGGATCCGAGACAACACTCCTGAAAAGAATGACAAACAGTCTGGAAAAGGAATAGCAAAAAAATGAGGATTAATGTAGGCCATGAAATCCCATTGCAGAGGTGGTTGTGCTACATGAAAGCTAGAGAAACTAGAAGATTCTTCAAAATTTGAAAACCCAAAGTGCAATGGTGGAGCTAGATTAGAAACAATCATGGGAAAGTCATAGCTACAGATAATAAGCACAAGTCCCAAACCAAAACCATGAAGGATGCAATGGACGTCCTTAGGCAGCAACAAAAAATGAATCCACCAACCATGGGAAGCACCATGGGTAGGAAGGACTCAAAAAATATAACTGGAGTAGGCATGAGATTGTCACAACTATAGATGATAGCCATAGGTCCCCCAACCAAGGCTATAAAATATGCAGACCCAAGCAACACTGAACAATTTAGCCAAATGAAGTCTCATTATACTGATGCTCAATATGCTTCACGAAGCCAGACATAGAGCAACTGCAGGTTCATCTCTACTAAAATAAAAATAATAAGACCCCCCTAAGGCTGAGAAATATGCAAAGAATCCTCCAAGCAAAAAAGAACAGGTCTATAAAAACCCTCAAAATAGGGGATCGAATAGAAGACCCGCCCATGAACTGAACAAGACCTCCAACGTCTCATGGGCATCCATAGGAGAAGCTTCACTGAAGATAAAACACATGTGGTTCCCCTGAAAACTAGAAATATGAAGTGAAACCTCTTGGGATGCATAGAGCCAAAGATGAACACCCACCCCAAAACCTCAACACAAAGAAACTAAGGAACCACCTGGAAGGGGCATCACATAGCAAACTACAAAAAGGACTTGGGAAGTACTTGAGAGCAAATACCATACCAGGAGGATCCCAAAAAATTAGCAAGGAACCCAAGGAAGAGCCCAAAGACATCCCAACTCAAAAATACGAACATAAAACCCTCTATCAGGCTAGGAAATTAGCAAAAAAGTGAAACAGGGACCTCCCACCCAGATAAAGGTCATCTGCATTATCGGCCAGCCCAAGGAGATGGTCCTAAAATGTGCCAAGCAACTAGGGTGAAACCAAGTAAGGGGGAGAGCAATAAAGCGGAGCGGGACCCCCATCTCTACCATGTTTTGATATATTCCAAATAAACTCATTTTTCATGTAAAAATGGATAATTATAACTCTTGAAGTATAATTTGAAGCTCATCTACAATTGGTTTGAGTTCTACCCCCCTCTCCCTAATTGATTTACCATCTAATATGTTTCTTGATCAATTACAAGCTATCTAATATGAAATCACATGTTGTCAAGCTAGGTAAGGTTTATTTTATGAATAATTTTACATTAGGAGAACATATATCTTTTCGAAGCAATTTTTTTTGCCCAACTATTTCCTTGATCTTTAAATAATATTCGATCAAGTTTTGCTTCTAATGCCACTTATAAGTTTGTAATTTTGCAAACCCACCTTTCAAATGTTATTTTCTTTGCAAACCATATTCCACTTACAAAGAGAAAACCTAATTTTGCCTCACATATTTTTCAAATAAAATCTCTTTAAATTTTATTAAATTTAAATATTTTATTTATTGACAACCTTGAAAGTAACATACCATATAATCAATAAATTGTAATGTAGTCTTTATTAGAGTTGAAGCCTCCTAGCTATGGTTAAGAACATATGTTTCCAACCTACCAAACAAGATTTTGTTCTATCCATAATTGAGTCTTAGATCTCCTTTTTTTCTACTTCTTTCCTTTACTAAACAAATGAATATCTAGATGTTGATAGCAAGAAAATAAATTGAGGGATGACCTAAAAAATCTACAATTAACAAACTAGAGATGAGATTCCATGGGGCCATTTGTTGCAACTTTTTTATTTGTCCTTCTATAGCTATATATGGGTACTTTGTTGAAATGTATTACTATACAATTTATTGAAATACCATGGTAACTTGAGTAAAGCCCATTTCAATCCCATATACCTAATTAAAAAATATGAGTTAAACTTTGAGATTTTTTTCAATATTTTTTTAAATATATTTTATTAAACATAAAAATATAAATCAACAAATTGATTAAATATTTATAAAGAACCACAAAGTTAATAAATACAAAAAAAAAAAAATTCTTTTATTTTATGTTTTAAAAATTTAAATAAATAAAAAACTATATATAATTATATATAATGTAAAAATAATTAACTATATGTAACATTTACTAATCATTAGTTAAGTTTGAATAATTACTATAATAAGAACATATAAGTTTAAATGTAAAATAGATTTTAAGTGATTGTCAATTAACAAGATTTGAGATACAATAGGTCTTAATATTTCATATAAAACAAGCAATCTGATATATTTTTTTATTAGGTAGAAGAGAGGGTTTTTAAAGGGGCCTCAAACCTTTTACAATGGGGTTTTAAAAGGGACTTCAAACTAAAATTGTTCATAAGAATATTTGATGAAAATAAAAGAAGAACATAAATGAGGTTTTCTTGCCTAGGGAGAACTAAGCTTGCATCCGAAAGAAAAATCCAACATCTAGTATCTAAAATGTGAAACTAGCATCTGACTAAGATCCCATCAAAATGAAATTTAAAAACTGGGTGCTTAGATTTGATATTTGATATTCTTCCACCTATTTAAATATTTCTTGCCTAACTCGAGAACCTATCAATTTGAAATAAAACTGGGCACTCATATTTGAAATTTGAAAATTTCTCACCCATTTGAAAATTCTTGCCCAATAGGAGAACTAGACACATCAGACATCGGGAAGAAAACTAGGTTTTGAAAGGAACCCAAAACTTGAACATAGGGTTTTGAAAGGAACCCATAACCATGATGTGAAACAAGTTTATTAATAGAGGACCATAGGGTTTTGAAATGAACCTAGAACCTTGGAAACAAAGATTGAATCTGAGTGCTCAAAATGAAAAACAACAAAATTCTAGAACTCTCAAAGAAAGATGGAAACAACTGCCTAGCGGGATAACCGAACCAAAAATCAAGCCACTAGCTAAGAGAAATATGCCCAAGTTAATGCATTTGTTGGAAAGAATAAAATTTAAAGCATCTTGCCTAAATCAAGAGATTAAATTCACTAGCCACAAAAAATTTTCTCAAGCCCATGCTTTAGTTGGGAAATTAAAATTTTAAACATCCCACCAAAAAATGAGATAACAGCACAACCAAGCAATATATCCACCCATTAGGCTCAAGAAACTTCTAGAATTTACCAAAATACTCCAATGGAGAAGACCATGGGTTCAAAGCAATCCTACTCCCTTGAAACCTGGAATTGAATCTACCACACCGCCTGGCCACGGAAAAGGGTAGATCAAGGAAGTCCAAGAAAGAAGCAAACCCAAGAATGCCCCCCACCACCAAAATATCTTCACCCAAAAGTTGAGTGAGTAGGAAGTAAAAAGCAAACCCTTCCATAGGGTCAACAAGACTACCTCCCACAACAAATAAACCAAAGACCGACCATAGCAACCTGTTGACTTACCAAACACAGGGTCGAAAATAAGAGCCTTTCTCAATTAGACAACAAAGAAGCCCAAGGTCTCCCCCTGGTATTTACTTCAAAGAGAGGAAAAAACCAAAATAATGTTGAGGAGAAAAACCCATTTGTCTAGTACCCACATCTAGCAAACAAAGAACCAACAGGACAACCACACTCGCAAAATACGGGGACCAACAACATGAGCCTTTCTCAAATAGACAACGATGAAGCCCAAGGTCTCCCCCTGGTATTAACTTTAGAGAGATGGGCAAAGACCAAAAGAATGCTACAGATAAAATCCCATCTATCAAGCATGCATATCTAGCAAACAACCAATAGGAAAGCCACACTTGCCAGACACGAGGGCCGACAATAGGAACTATCTTAACGGATAACAATGAAGCTCAATGTCTCTCATTGGTATTAGCTTCAAAGAAGGGCAAAGACCAAAAAATCTGAGGATAAAAACCAACTATCCAACACCCACAACTAGCAAAAAGAAGATCTTCCAACAACCTAGAAAACCTAGCAATCCAAAATGAACAAATCCAGCATTCCTCCCAATAATACAACCAGTTAGTGTAGTTTCTTCAACCAACCCAACCTTCCACCCAACCCCCCAACTATGGGTTCTTCAATTGAACCAACCTTCAACCCAACAAACTAAACTGTTGCTGCAAGGCCAACTATCAAGTTAGTTCTCCGCCCAAAAGGGAATCCACTAGGCTATAGGGCTTTGTTTTTCAAAAATCCTAACCCACGGTGTGGCGCGTTACTCAGGCCCTCAGGCCCACCTACAATCTGATATGTTAGTACAAATTCGTGTATTATTTTTTTTGGCATTTTATACAAATGTTTTTCAAATATTTTTAAGCTAAAATTTTTATAATTTTCTTCAGGAGGTCCAAGGTTCAAACCGCGGCATGGGTGAGTGTGAGGAGGTGGGTGTGTATGGTTGTGTTATAAATTCCCTATTGATAAGCGTAGCTCTTGGCTTTACAATGGGTCATGGTTGGGAGGATATTGCTCAGCCCTATGCGTTCATCATAGGGGTTTATCATACTACCAAAATTAAAAAATAATAATTTATCCTTAGGGGACAATGCAACAGTTCAAGGTATGGCTCTTCTTCGGAAGGTCCAAGGTTCAAACCATTGTATGTGTGTGTGGTTGTGTGTTAATACTCTATTGATAAATTTAGCTCTCGGCCTTACAAGTGGTCATGGTTGGGTTGGGACTACTCAATCCTAAGCATCGATTGTAAAGGTTTCTCACACTAACCTAATAGATAGATAAATAAATAGGTATTATTAAAACTTCAATATTTTTTTAATTAAATGTCTTCCATCCATTTAAGAATATCTCTAATCATATTTTATTGTTAATTTGAAATTAACAAAATAATAATAAAACAAAAGAACACAAAGTTTTTAACATCAATGACACCAAAAATAATTAATTGAACAACTTTAAAGGAGATACCACCCCAAAGACTAAATCATTTTTCTACTGTTTATTTTTGACAGCTCTCTCCACTTTATTCTTCTTTAAACAAATTATACCATTATTTAATTATTAAAGTATTATTATGGACAACTCAAATATCACTATATGTCTTACACTTTAGAATAAAATGCTTTATATATTATTAAAGATAAATAGAAGATACATATCATTTTATTTTACTTTTTTAATCATTATGTCTCATTTATAATTATATCCACATTATGACATGATATGATTTCAATGTTGTGCATGCTTAAAGTAAGAATCTCTTTTAATATGTACATTATGTTAGACATGTTTTAATTTTGTATTATATATATTTACATTAAATTAATTAATTTTTTTTATAAATTTTTAAAACATTGTTATTTTGTTTGCATAAGTGTGGGTGCAATTTCACACCGCTACATCCACATTCTCTCTTTGAAGGATGGTGCTCCTTGAGGTGGCCACCAAAATTTTGAGGAACATTGATGAACAGGTGGAAGATATCAAGTGGTGGCATTGACGGTGATGGGTGGCCTAAAGCAGTGGGCATATGGCGAATGGAAGCAGGGCAGATGATCCACCCTTGGCCTTGGGTGAAATTATCCAAAAGGTCTGTCCACTTGTTGGGTGGACCTTTCAAGCAGATAGCAAGGGTGGAAAAGTCACATAACCTTGCCCTTGAGGAAGACATAAACTCCTGCCCATCTCAGGCAAAAGTTGTAAGTACAAGTTGGGCGGAACTTTCAAATAAATGTCCACTCTCTTCCCTGATGTCTTTGAGGGCAGAAAGAATGACAAACAAAGCATCCACCCTGATGTGCAAAGCTCTCGCCATTACCCAAAATTCAAGCAGAATATGTACTCACTATCGCAGCTCTCCAATACCAGGTGCTCGTACGCTGAAGTGACAGATTTAAGGCACATTGCTCCCAAGGTGATTAATTTTAGTCATACACCTCCTAACCAAGTGATTTCCAGTCGAGTAAAAGGATGAGGTAGATGAAAATTAATGAACTGGATAGAAATATCAGTAATCCAAAGGCCCAGATAAAACCAAATGCACCTACTTCCTTCTAGAACATTAGTGTCATCTTGAGGAACAATGTACTAGCTGAGCACTTGTCAGTTTCAAGTGTTGACTTCCTGCCTACCACCATTAACGTCCAAATTTTGAATTTAATGTAAATTGCCTATAAATAGTGAAATGTTGATCATTCCTAAGGGTGGCTCTTTAACCATTATAAATCATAAATTTTTTACCACTGTGTAAATATAGATTCATCATAGTTTGGTCCTCAATTTTGCCTTCATGTTTTTATTGAATGTATGAATGTTTACTTCAGTTCTAGTAATTTGAGTGGTCTCATATTATTTTGCAATATAGATTTTATGGGATTTTCTTAGTTACTCGAGAGAGTGCATTTATAAATACGGGTTAGGGGTTTATTTCTACTAAAGCTAGTCGGATAGGAGTGCTCTAATTTTGCATCCTAGATTTCATGTACCTATTCGTTGGTTCTAGAATTCACTCTTCATCCATTGCTTTGTAAGAGCTTGATGAGGGCATCATAGGCTGATTTTTTAAGTGTTGTGTCTATGTTTTTGACCATGGTGTGGTGCCTGCATAGGTCTTGATGTGGCTATACATGTCCTTGTGAGTTTATGCTATGGCTATTTTCTCGTATCTTTCCTCCCTTTTCTCTTTTCCCACTCTATGATGTAGATAGCTATAACTACCCTTGAGGAACCGACCTCCTCCAGAGATAGACACTCTATCCCGAATTGACGGCTATTCTATGTTAGTCAGCCCTCACCCTTAGAGCAGTGTCGGATTGATGACCAATAATTTTTGGTGACTCTATTGGGGAACTCATTGAGTTTCCATGTTTCAATAAATCAGATTTTGGTGACACTTTGACTTACCCATATCCTCTCAAAATAACCTAGAGACTTCGACTGCGTGACACTTCCAGATCATGAGACTAGTCGCCTGCTCATACTGAAGATCCAAACATCCTAGAGGACTCAAGGTGCGATGAAAAACTTTGACCTCACTAGCGAAGATAGCATATTCATCTGGTGACTCTGAATCTGACTCCAATAGAAGAGTTAGGACCTCTTAATATTGATGCCAAGATGGCTCAATTGTATTTTCCCCAGTGGAATAACCTCGATTCACTAAACCTCCAATGCTGGTATGAGATTCCCAAGGTTGCTCTAAAATCCCTATCCAAATATAATGGCACCTTGGAAATTGCTCGAGACCATATTGAAGATGTTGTTGCACTAGCACCCCTCCACGATATAACCCATGAAGACGTCATGGTCAGGATTTTTATCTTATCATTAGAAGGAAGGGCGCTATTGTGGTATCGATCCCTTGGGCATAAATCCATATGCTCGTGGGCGAATTTGGTGGGATCTCTCATCGACAAATTTGATGGCTCCACAGATACCTAACAACTCTTGATGCACCTCTCATTCATTAAGAGGGCACCTTTTGAATCCATCATTGAATTCAACATTCAATTTGAAAGAAGCTGGAAAAGGATTCCTCCTCAATACCAGTCATCATCCGCCTACGCTCACTTGTACTATATCTGAGCTCTTAGTTTGAATATATACCTTCTACTACTATGATATAGGGAAAGGATATTCCATCAATTTTTCCAAGAGGTCGTATGGGTAGAGCGACTCCTACTTCAAGAAAAAAAACATCTTCAGATAACTCTACTCTCCCCTCCCCTTTTCCAACCGTTGTTGTTCCCTTCCCTATTGTACAACATCTGCCAAGGATGCCATTTCAAGTTGTACAAGAACTAAGGCTACAGTTCAATAGAACACAAGGGAAAAATTTCTTCTTGAGCCCATGCAAGAGAGGTGCAAGGACTGGCCCTGAAAGTGACAACTTTATTGCTTGCACACTCTATCAAAAAGCGGAGACTCTAGACCAAGGAGGAAATTCCACCCGTAGAGAGGGAGTATATTTGCACCCTTTTTGTATCCAAGGGCATGGTAAGCAGGGGCTAGGTCATCTTGATACTAGCCTAGATGATCAATATTCGATCCTTGAGGAAGTCCTATCAGCAATAGGTTCAATTAATGAAGTCTGTGACAACAAATGCGCAAGGACAGTGGAGTTGTGTAAAGCTAGGATTTCACAACAGGTGGATCCCAAGGACTAGCAACATTGAAACCCATTTCTAGATAAACCAGTACCAGAAAGGACTCCCATGTGGTAAATATTTGAGCTACATTAATCATCGAATGCATGAGTATTGGCATGCATGATGATTTTCCATGTCATATCTAGAACGTGACTTGGAAAGCAATGGTAAAAGGCCAGCCAATTTTTGAAGAACAATTGAAGTACAATACGATCTGGTCATGACATTATAGATTTACTGGGTAATTTCTCGAAGGCATTTTTAAGGTGGAAATATGCCTATAGCGTTGTAATTTTGTGTAAATAGGATGACTATTAAATAAAAGTGTAGGAGGTATGTGACAATGCAAGTAGGACATCATCAGGCTTTAGGTAACTCAATAGTGACACATGTTCTAGGAAATGGGTGTTGTGCAAAGCATTATCCTTCATAGTCTGTATCTTCCTTATGTTTTCCTAGTATTTTCCTCTTGTTTGTTTTTTTGACCCCGTGCCCAATGGATCTAAGGCTCGTGATTTAGGCATCTCTACGCACAAATCCCATAAAATATATTCATTACTTTTTTGAAAGCAGTGCCTACTCCTCGTATGATGGGAAAACTGTTTATAAAAGGCACCCCAAAGGGTAGAATAAACATGAAGAAAGAAACATGAAGCTAAGGATGGCATCATAAATTAAGATTCCTTGGAAGAGTGGAGATAAGCAAACACGCTTCTTACGAGATTGCATCAAAAAGAGGTGTTGCACTAGAACTAGCAAATACCTTTGGCATTCTATTTGTTCTTGAATCCATCGTGATCCTTGATGGGGTATGTTAAAGGGAGTGTGATTTGTGGGGGTATCCCATGGATCATCTTCCCTTTTGTTTTTGTTACTTTTATGTTCCTTCTCCTTCGTTCTCTTTCCTCGGTTCTCCCTTCTCGCTAACTTCATTGGCTAGTGAGAACTCTCCTCCTACCTCTATTGCTTCTTGTGCTTTTCCCTTTCGTTGTCCTTGTCTATCTTTCTTTTCCTTGTCCAACCCTCTTGTTTCTTCCTATCCCCCTTCTTTATTTTTCTGTGTCATCTACTGGTTTGTCCTCCCTCCCCTCTTTCTTCCCCTATCCTTCTCTTCAGAAATGTGTTAAGTTCCCTTCCTTCTTGGGTTCTTCTTTCCGACAAGGGAAAAGTCCCTATGAGTTGCCAAGAGTGTGGGTGCAATTTCGCACCTCTACACTCACATTCTCTCTTTGTAGGATCATTCTCCTTGAGGTGGCCACAAAAATTTTGAGGAACATTGATCGACAGGCATAAGATATCAAGTGGTGGCAGTAGTGGTGATGGGTGGCCTAAAGCAGTGGTGGATGATGAATGGAAGCAGGGTGAATGATAAATGGGGTGGATGATCCGCCTTTGGTCTTGGATGGAATTATCCAAAAGGTCCGCCCACATATTGAGCAGACCTTTCAAGAAGCTAGTAAGGGCGCAAAAGTCATATAACCCCGCCCTTGAGGAAGATAGAAACTCCCACCTATCTAGGGTGAAATTTGCAAGCACAAGTTGGGCAAAACTTTGGATAAATGTCCACCATCTTCCATGATGTCTATGAGGGTGAAAAGAAGGACAAGCAAAGCACCCACCCGACATGCAAAGCTCCTACCATCGTCCAAAATTCAAGCAAAATATATACTCACTATCATAGCTCTCTAGTACCAGGTGCTCATACATTGAAGTGATAAATTTGAGGCATGTTGCTCCCAAGGTGATTAATGCCAGTTATACGTCACCTAACCAGGGGATCGCCAACCAAGTAAAAGGATGAGGTAGATGAAAATTAATGAACTAGGCAAAAATGTCAGTGAATCCAAAGGCCTAGATCAAACCAGATGCACCTACCTCCTTCTAGAAAATCAGTGCCATCCTAAGGAACAATGTACTAGTTGAGCACCTATCAGTTTCAAGTATTGTCTTCCTACCAACCACCATTAATGTTCAAATTTTGAATTCAATGTAAATTGTCTATAAATAATGGAATGTTGGTCATTCCTAAGGGTGGCTCTTTAACCATTATAATTCGTATGTAAGGCTTTTGCCAATGTGTAAATATAGATTCATCATAGTTTGGTCTCATATTTTGCCTTCATGTTTTTATTGAATGTATGAATGTTTACTTATGTTCTAGTTTTTTGAGTGGTCTCATATTATTCTACAATCTAGAGTTTATGGGATTTGCTTAGTGACTCGGGAGTGTGCATTTATAAATATGGATTGAGGGATTATTTTTGCTAAATCTAGTTATATAGGAGCAATTTTGCATCCTATATTTCATGCACCTATTCGCTAGTTCTAGAATTTGCTCTTCATCCACTGCTTCGTAAGGGATTGATGAGGGCATCATATGCTGATATGTTAGGTGTTGTGTCTATGTTTTTTCCCATGGTGCAGTACTTGCATAGGTATTGATATGGCTATACCCATCCTTATGAGTTCTAGATACGACCATTTTCTCATCTCTTTCCTCCCTTTCCTTTTTCCCACTCTATGACTTAGATAGTTGGAACCACCCCTAAGGAATTGGCCTCCTCTGAATATTGATCGCCCTATCTCAACTCGATGGTCATGCTATGCTAGCGTTGGTCTTCCTTCGCCCTACACATGGTGCTGGATTGATGATCAAAAATAAGTAACGAAGTCAACAAGACCTTGAGCGCCTAAAAATCAAACCAAAACAACCCACTAAAAAACACTTAATTGTTTAAATATCCCGAAATCAACTATACTTGGACTAATAAGAGGAGAGCCACATAGTAGGAAGGTAAAGTTAGGTATTTTTTATATTTTAGAGGAGGTGATTGTGAAATAGAATCTAAAATTTTAGATTTTTGAGGGGGGTCAAGATAGGGCAGCATCACAAACCATTCAAATTTGAAAACTTTTGGTTACAAAAAGAGGAACTTCGAAAGAAAATTTCGTAGTGGTGGGAAGAGGGTTGCCCAAAATATGAGAAAACAATGTTTAGATTCCACAAACAACTTCATTATATCAAGGATCAATTAAAACAATGCAGGTAAGCTAACAAGACAGACTTCTAGGTCCAAATAGCTCCATTGGTGGCCAGATGGGATGAGGTTCAAAAACACTTCAAGGAAGGAACAATTATAGAGCAGCTCAAATAAGAGGATGATGCATTGCTTGAATCGATTGAGGATATTGACAACCAAGAGGATATCTATTGGAAATAAAGAGCAAGAACCACTTGGTTATTAGAAGGTGACAAAAACACCAAATTTTTTCATCGAGCTACTTGTGCTAGGAGACAGACAAACAAGATGGAAGCTCTTCAGGGTGAGAATGAGCACTCCTTTGATACAATCCCAGGTATGCATATTTTTCTAAATTGTTTAAGGAAAGTATGGTGCAAGATGAAGAGGCTCAAAAATAGGTTCTTGCTATCATACCCTCTATTATCTTTGAAGAAGAAAATTGGGCCCTACTTAAACCCATTGATATTTTGGAACTGAAGAAAGTAGTTTTTAGAATGAGTACTAAAAAAATACTAGGTTTAGATGGCTTTCAATTGAGTTTTTCATACCTTTTGGGACAACTTGGAGGATGATGTAATGGTTGTTATAGAGTCCAAAGGTAGTAAAAGAATGCTTAAAGCATTAAATCATATATTCATTACCTTAATTTTGAAAGGGGAGGAGGGGGTGCATATTTTAGATTATAGACTTATTGCCTTATGCAATGTCATATATAAAATAATCGTGAATGTAATGGTTGAGTGTCTAAAACCTCTCCTACATAGCATTATCTCCTCGAAGCAAGGGGGTTTTGTAGAGGGCAAACAAATATTGGATGGTGTGGTTCTAGCTCAGGAGGCAATCCACTCAATGCAAAAATATGGCAATAGGAGAATGTTCATAAAATTAGATATGTCAAAGGCTTATGATAGGGTGGAGTGGAGATTCTTTTCAAGGATGATGGAAGCCTTCAATTTCTCTTAGGATTGCATGTAATGGGCCATGAGTTGTGTTTCTACTCCGACATACTTAGTGTTAATTAAAGGCCTTCCCTCACAACTGTTTGGAGCTACTCGAGGTCTTTGTCAACGAAATCCTTGTTACGCTTATCTTTTTCTCATATTGGATAAAAGCTTGGGTAGAATCATCTTGAGGAGAAGACAACAAGGTTTGCTAACATATATCAAGGTGGGTGAGGAGGTTTTGACTCACCTACAATTTATGGATGACATAGGATTGGTGGGAGTGGCCAGCTTCAGGAAAGCAAGAATTATTAGAGATACTCTTAATGTTTACCTTAGAGCCACAAACCAAGTCATCAATAATAAAAAAATTTGAAGTGGTATTTTTCAATCTTGATCAAAGGCTTTAGGACAAAATTTTAAATATCTTGGAATTCACGAGGACTTCTCTTCCAGTGGTATAATTGGGGGTCCCTCTGCATTTTAAAAAATTGAAAATAGATATTTGGAGGAATCTTTTGGATTGTATCAAAGAAATAATTAATCAATGGTCTCATAATTGGTTAAGCTTTGGGGGTAGATTAACTTTTTGTAGTCAATCATGCCATACCAATTTATAAATTTTCTATCCTTGCTGCCCCACATACCATATGAAAAGAGTTAGACAAGATGGCTATAAATTTTTATGGGGATGAGTAAAATGAGAGAGGAAATGGGCCTTAGTAGGTTGGGAGAAAGTAAGCCAATTCAAGGTAAAGGGGGCTTTGGGACTAAGGAGATCAAAGTTAAATAATAAAGCTTTGGATGGAAAGCTTTACTAGATGTGGATCTCCCAACCAACTTCTTTATTTAGTAAAGTTTTAACTAGTAAATATTTGGGACAAGAGGACCCGAATGAGGTGAGTCATTTCCCTTTGGATGGTAATAGGTCCATAGTGTGGCAGACTCGAAATTTAGGATCTCAGGTAGTGAAATATGGATTATTTGGAAAGTGGGGAGAGAGGAGAAGGCACAATTTTTGACAAATATATGGGATCAATACCCACCTATCATTGATGAATTCCCAAAACTGCAAATAATAAAAACAACCATGGAAAGTAGGGGTTGGATCTCGATTGAAAGTTATTTCAACACTAGTCAACTAAGGGATTATAAGTTTAAGCAAATTAAGAAGTTGGATGAGTGGCCATTTCCAATCCCTTCAGAATTGACACCCATCATGACTAAAATCTTGGCAGAAATATTTCTCATGAGTAGAGATGAGAAGGATGAATTAGCTTGGGGCTATGGGAGCCTTGGAGTCTACACAGTGAAGGATGGATATCATAATATCCTTCTAGAACCTCCTCTTCATGCATATTAGGTTGAATATTGGAGAAAATTTTGGCAATCCAAGAGTTGACCGAAAGTAAACTTTTTTGTTTGGTAGTTCATGCATAATGGAATTCTTACTTTTGATAATCTAAGACGTAGGAGAATCACTAGTCCATCTCAATGTGTTTTATACTACAAGAGAGAGGAAACATTTGACCACTTTATGTTTGAGTGCCCATTCACACGCTAGATCTAAGAGTGATGGTTTTTATCTTATAAAATTCAAGCCAATGGTGATTTGAATCAGATTAATATTTTGGAAGATGGAAGAGGGATAGATTTAAATCTAAAGCCCTTTCTATCGGTTGGAAACTTGTATTAAACTTCATTTGGTGGTAAGTGTGGTTGGAGAGAAATGATAGAATTTTTAGAGAAACCTTTTCATCCTTAGATGGTGTTTGGCAAGTCATTTGGAGCAAATTCATAGAAACTGTGGCAACATATACTAAAGAGGAAACTTAGGCTAATATAGGGACGATGGAGAAGGAAGCTGAAGTGCAAGAGGGCGGGACAGAGCTAGTTGGAAACCACCTGTAGCACCCTAAAATTGGTGCAGTAAAACCTTAGCAAATAATTAAAATTACCTTAGTAATAATTCAAATTCAAATTTCAACCCCAAAATCGCTCCAAAACCGCCTGCTACCCGTTTCCTCATTTTTCGCATCATTTTTAGGATTTTTTTTGTTTGTTGGACGATATCATCGCCGATCAGATGATATCACCTTAGATCGGACGAATTCGTCTGGAGTAGAACGTCCAAACGATTTCGTCCCAAACTAATTTGTTCATAATTAGCTTTTATTTCAACGGCATCTCTAACCGGGGCAAAAGCGTGTCTGCACGGTTAGAGACTTCCCCCGTTGTAGATCTCCCAAATTGGGATGATCTCCAACCTCCCAACCTCCTTCATATGCCTATTTAATCTAAGGCCCTCCCCTTGACATCCCCCTGGCTGAATGTTACTGCACTTCGAGTTTTACATGCATTAGAATGTCGTAGACTACTGTTTGCCTTTGTCCCTTTTCGAATTTTCTTGCAGAAACTTTGTCATTCTTCAGCCAAAGCAAGCTCAGATCGTCGCAGACGATCCTGTACGATCTCGGACGATCACGCCACAATTCAAGACGATTCTGTATTTTGCAGACGATTTCGACTGCAGCCAATGTTGGGGGCAATCCGTGCCCTGAGTTTGCATTCTCTGTCCATTATCTACTATTTTTGCTTTGCATTAGTTAAGCTTATTATTGCTTTGCATCTTGGAGTTCACCTCATGTAGCCTAGATGCATAATAAAGTCAAATTTAGTCATTAAAACAATGCATTTTACTTAATTTGTTATCTAAAGTTGTCATTCTAGCATTCATACTTTCATTTCTATCATTTTCCCTTGCTTTTGCAATTGTATTTTTTGTTCTTGGTATCCATTTCTGTAGTTACAGGTTTCTGACGAAATTGTCAGACGATTTCGTCAAATTAGAGACGATCTTGTCATATTAGAGACGATCTTGTCAGATTAGAGACGATCTTGTCAGATCAGTAGATCAGGGATGATCCTGTCAGATCAGGGACGATCTTGTCAAATTCCAGACAATTTGGACTGCTTCAAGTTTTAGAATCTCCATCAAACATCCAAAATTAGGTTTAACTTATCTTTATTTAGTATATTCTCTATACTTGATATTCATTGCTACTTTCTGTATTCATTTAAATATGCATTTCATATAGCTTAGCTTAGATTCATTTGGCCAAACCTAGGACTTGGATGATTAAAGCTAAAACTGAACACATCAAACACATTCCCAACCTAGGCATGGAAACTACCATTCAAAATTTTCCTAGTGAACCCACCATCCATCAAAAATTCACCCTTATACACCTCCCCCGAGAGACGGGACCTTCAAAGGGCCTCTCAGTCCGAGGTATTGTCCCATCCTTCTTGCATCCCCCTTCCGGGCATAGATCCTATAGCCTGAAGGTAAGGGTGCAAAAAAATTGGAGCGATACATTTTGGTGAACCCGACGTGAATAACATAAGCATCTTTCTGATTCAAAAATATAAAAAAACAAATATATATATATATATATATATATATATATATATATATATATATATATATATATATATATATATATATATATATATATATATATATATATATGTATACAAAAAAAAAAGGTAACAAAATCATCAGTTCAAGTTTGTATGTTTTAGATTCAATTCTAAATAGTAGATACTAAATATTACTTTTAGAAGTACTAAAGAAACCATGAGTTTTTACTCAAATCAATATGATCCCATTAGTAATGTTGGAAGAATTCAGCTAAATACATTTTTTGATTATGACCAACCTCATCCCTATTCAACACCACCTCCATCACACTTTTCTCATTTTTCATCCTTACCCCAACAGGACAATCCCTTTGCCAATCCTCTTCATAACGATATTATCTATTCTCCCATATATCCATATTATGTCTATCAATCCACATACAATCCTCCTCCACCATTTCAATATTCTTCTTTCAATACAACACATTCATTTCAACAAGAAAATACTTATTCTTCCAATTCTACCATGCACTCACCTCCTACTTCGCAATCTTCCTATCATCATTCAACCCATAATAAAGAAAGTAGAGGTGAGAAACCATTAGGTCCTTTTATGACTGAATTCCTAAGGCACGTATCAAAAACCTCTCGAAAACATTCATCACATAAATTTACTAAGCTCAATCAACCAATGGATATAATTCTCAAGTATTTACTTGACACAAATAGGATTGAACTCCATTCCATAAGACAACCTGATACCACAACAGATTGGTTTAAACCTGAGCTACATTGTGAATATCATAGAGTATATGGACATATGACACAAAATTGTAAAGATTTAAGATGTGCAATTCAAGATTTGATTGATGAGGGTCTTTTTAATATAAAGAAATTACAATCTACAACTGATGATAAATCTCCAGTTAAACTATCAAACTCCTACACAACAAATACCAATAATCAATCAAGACATGGGGATCCACCAAGAACCCCTATTCAATTATCAACAACAAGAAACCAATCAAATATTGCATGTTAATGTGTCCCATCATGATGATATTACTAATATTGTAATAGAAACTACATATGCAACCTCAAGTTCAATCAATTCAATCTGATATTCAAGACATGGATTCCTCATTTGACCAACCTTCAAAACTATCTTTGACTCTAGAGAATGATACAAAATGGAATGTAAGCATAGAAAGCTCATATTTAGAATCAAAATCTCAATTTGAAATCTACTTTGATAGCCAACAACAAGTGTTTAATCCTCAAGCAAATATATCCCTTTTAGAAGTATTACAAAGTTCTCATAAGGAAACATTGTTCAAAATACCTAGCCAACAATTTGTTCCTCATGATATTTTCCCTAAGGACATAATTAATAGTGTAAACCCTCTTGAGGTTAATCATATTTCATTCTATGATGAGGATATTCCTTCCTCTACTCCACAAGAAGACTCATATCTTTACATTACAGGATCTAATAAAGAAATACTTGTTAAAACTATCATGGTAGATAATGGCTTCTCTCTTAATTTATGCACTTATCAATTATTCCAAAAACTCAAAATAAAGGAAGAAGATCTTAATGAATCAAATGTTATTATAAAATATTTTAACAATGAAATTCAAGAAACATCAAGGTCTATACATTCTCCATTGTCAAGATTACCTTCTATTTCTCACTTTTCTTCATCCATATATGATCATCCTTGTTTACCAAATAACACTCATGCATATCTTTCACATATACTTTCTCCATCTTATCAAGACTTGGAAGACAGTGATAAGAATGAAGAACCTTATTATCCTTCTGACATATTATTTTGTAACATGATCAATTTTACACATATAAAAGTAAAATCTTTTGCTACATTATTCTACATTATAATAAAGCTTTTGTTATCACTACCTTTTATTTATCACATTTTGTTCTTACCTTCAACACAACCAAATTATCCTTCAAAACCTCCTTTGATTTTGAAGCAACCTTAGACATGCTATACTCAAATAACCTTATATAATGTATATAGATCATCTTGTATATACCACAATTCCATCATCTAAAAATTCATATAAAAAAAAAAATTTCAAAAAAACCACTATCTTGTATTTCTTTCAATTCATAAACTTAAAATATAAAAACACCAAAAACATCCAAAACATCAAAATCTTCAAAACCGTCTTTTATATTTGTACCTCTCAATTTGTGAAGTATTGCAGTTATATTTTCGATTATTTTGGATAAATTAGTATTTATTTGAAATCCCACACTTTCACATTCACATGAATAAATATCTTGATTTTATTTGTTATGATTATTAATCTCTCTTATATCAAAGTCCACATCGGCATTAAATAAAGTTTTGAGCATAGAGAACTGATCTTGTTATTTACTTGCACCAAGTATATCTTTTCACATTAAAATGATTTCATTGCACATTCGATATGATGCTACATAGTAGAAATGGTTTCCTAAGCGAAACGTTTCCCCTGCTATCCTATCATGCACATGGTCTAGAATCTTTGAGAATTGACAAAAGGACAAGCTCACCCCTACCCAGAATAAAAATCCCTTGTTCTACAGCTAATCCGAGCAAGTATCCCTAGCATAGGAAGAAAAGAAAAGTTCAAGAAACAAAGAAAAGAAAAATGTTATTTGAATCATCACAGTAATATTTCAGCATTATCTCAAATATCAAGCAAAAATACAAAAGTACAAAAAAAAACAAAACAAAAATACAAAGAGAGCAAAAGAGAAAAGCAAAAACAAAAGCAATAAAATCCCTTTCTCTACCCATTGAAAAGAAAAGAAGGGTTGATGAGCTTGAATCCCTAGAATTCTCAATTATTCGAAAACGTGAGGTAAGCCCCATAACGATGTGGTTTGTGCCCAACCCGCTTGGCCTTGGGTAAATCCTAGCATGGCGATATGTCTGTCACATTAGCAACCTTCTTTTGTACAGACCTATGTCTGCTTATGGATTAGCTAGCTCTTGATAACCCGACTTACATAGTAGTATGGTACGGTTACATGCATATAAATCATGGTCAACGAACATTTATTTGGTCAAGGCAAATTACTTGTATCAAATTATCTTGCTCAAAATTGGTAAATGAACAATACAATCGCACACACATTTGTATTTGAGAGATTTTGTATCATTATGATAAATCAAGATTGGTACTGAACTCACATTTGCACATGAGGATTCCTTATAAATCTACATTTCTCTTTGATATAATTTAAAATATTTTTGTAACTCTTTTCAGAATAATTTTATCCTTTTATTTCAAAAATTTTGTTTTGTATAAAAGCAATTACATACATCTTCTCATAAAATCTCAAAAATAATTTCAAACAAAAATTTTCATATTATTATTTTTCTGTTTATCAAAAGTCAAAAATGCATCTTGCAATAAAACCAACAATCTATTTTCTTCTTTGGATTTCGCGATGATGGTATAAGTCTATACCTATAATTCTATGCCTAGCGCAAACCATCATTCTAATTTTCTTTTCCATGTATTTTAAAACAAAATTCATCAAAACATGTGACTTGCATCATTATGTTACACAATTATGCTTTACAAACAAACAAACACTTATTCTATTTTCATGTCATTATGTTCAAATTCAGTTTTTGCAACCATGGTATAAATTCTAAGGAATTGTTCAAAATTTTATCACACTTAGGAATTTATGCCTAGCAAAAATCATTTTTTAAAAAATATTTCATGCATAATATTTTCATGGAAATCTGAAAACAAATCACCATCATCATCATCATTTGCATCATCACAACAAAGTCTTAAGACAATCTCTTAAGCACTCTTACTTTTAACAATATTTCTATACTGGGATTAGCTTGACGACCGAGTGAGCGGCGACTCCATGAAATGGTCTATAATAGCGACAATGTCCTTTGAAATTATTGTTAGAAGTCCCTTTTATTTTTTTATCAAATCACACCACAACCACCAATTGTTTACATCAGATTATTTCATTTAAAATCTTACAGCATGACATCAAAATTATAATATTTCAAAACGACATAATTATATGAATCCTCAATCCAATAAGCAAACAATTCAAACAGTAAAGCATCATAAAAACATATGAACAAGTCATATCATCAAAACCAAAATCATATATACATATATCAAGCCATATATGTACATCAAAAACAGACAAAGTGAATAGTACAAATGAATTAGGGTTTTACCCTATTTTCTTAATTTTATTCAAAAACAACTTAACAACATTTTAAAATTTTGTTTTTTCGCGTTTTTACCTCAAACGTTCGATTTGGGTAAAAACACGGAGGGGACACCATAGTAAGCTGTCGTACGATTCGACCTAGAATCGTCGCCTAAAAATGGAAATAATTTTTGTTTTTTCGTAGATCAAGAAGAACTCATCTTTAACGCATTTTCTTCGGAAAATTCGCTAAAGGGGCAAAATGTAGCACCCTAAAATTGGCGCAGTAAAACCTTAGAAAATAATTAAAATTACCTTAGTAATAATTCAAATTCAAATTTCAACCCCAAAACCGCTCCAAAACTGCCTGCTACCCGTTTCCTCATTTTTTGCACCATTTTTAGGATTTGTTTTGTCCGTTGGACGATATCGTCGCCGATCAGACGATATCGCCTTAGATCGGACGAATTCGTCTGGAGTAGAACGTCCAGACGATTTCGTCCCAAACTGATTTGTTCATAATTAGCTTCTGTTTCAACGACGTCTCTAACCGGGGCAAAAGTATGTCTGCGCGGTTAGAGACTTCCCTCGTTGGAGATCTCCCAAATTGGGATGATCTCCAACCTCCCAACCTCCTTCATATGCCTATTTAATCTTAGGCCCTCCCCTTGACATCCCCCTGGCTGAATGTTACTGCACTTCGAGTTTTACATGCATTAGAATGTCTTAGACTACTGTTTGCCTTTGTCCCTTTTCGAATTTTCTTGCAGAAACTTTGTCATTCTTCAGCCGAAGCAAGATCAGATCGTCGCAGACGATCCTGTACGATCTCGGACGATCACGCCACAATTCAAGACGATTATGTATTTTGCGACGATTTCGATCTGCACCAATGTTGGGGGCAATCCGTGCCCTGAGTTTGCATTCTCTATCCATTATCTATTATTTTTGCTTTGCATTAGTTAAGCTTATTACTGCTTTGCATCTTGGAGTTCACCTCATGTAGCCTAGATGCATAATAAAGTCAAATTTAGTCATTAAAACAATGCATTTTACTTAATTTGTTATCTAAAGTTGTCATTCTAGCATTCATACTTTCATTTCTATCATTTTCCCTTGCTTTTGCAATTGTATTTTTTGTTCTTAGTATCCATTTTTGTAGTTACAGGTTTCTGACGAAATCGTCAGACGATTTCATCAAATTAGAGACGATCTTGTCATATTAGAGACGATCTTGTCAGATCAGTAGATCAAGGACGATCCTGTCGGATCAAGGACGATCTTGTCAAATTCCAGACAATCTGGACTGCTTCAAGTTTCAGAATCTCCATCAAACATCCAGAATCAGGTTTAACTTGTCTTTATTTAGTATATTCTCTATACTTGATATTCATTGTTGCTTTTTGTATTCATTTAAATCTGCATTTCATATAGCTTAGCTTAGATTCATTTGGCCAAACCTAGGACTTGGATGATTAAAGCTAAAACTGAACACATCAAACACATTCCCAACCCAGGCGTGGAAACTGTCATTCAAAAGTTTCCTGGTGATCCCACCATCCGTCGAAAATTCACCCTTATACACCTTCCTCGAGAGGCGGGACCTTCAAAGGGCCTCTCAGTCCGAGGTATTGTCCCATCCTTCTCGCATCCCCCTTCCGGGCACGGATCCTATACCCTGAAGGTAAGGGTGCAAAAAATTTGGAGCGATACACCACCCCTAGAAGATTGGATTAAATAAATACTAATGGAGCTATGAGAGGCAATCTGGGTAGAGCTGGAATTGGAGTGGTCTGCAGGAATCATGTTGGGACAATGCTCTATTGGGAACTGCAAGGCCTAGGAAGGGCCACGAGCAATGAAGTAGATGTCGTAGCTATTAAATATGCTTCTATCTGGGTGGTAAGACAAGGATACAGGAGGATAATCCTAGAATCATATTCTCAAATATTAGTAGGAGCTCTAGATTGCATGAGGAACTTTGCTTTGAAAACACGGAGGTTGAGGATTGTTGACACCCAAATTAAGGAATTATGGAGAGAATTAGATGATGTGAGTAAAGATCTAAATAAAATGGAAAACTTCCTGGCTAAGATGGATACTGAGAAGGAGGTAAGGGTTTAGTGGCACAATGACATGGCTATTGATGATGAGAGGATTAGGCAGGTTGGTGAGCAAATCTAGTGTTTAGCTAATTTGGACAGCCATTGTAGAAATATGGTTTAGGAAATTTGGCTCCAATGCAGATCTTCTTTTATGGTTGTAAATATGTGGACAACCATTGTAAAATATGGTTTAGAAGATTTGGCTCCAATGCAAACCTTCTTTTATTGTTGTAAACAAATTTCTCATCGACTGAGACTGAAAGGAGTCTCATTCCAACTTGTAAACAATCTTTGTTTTAATATAGGTTTTTTCAAAAAAAAAAATCAAACAAATACTCCACTAACGTCTTTTTCATTTATATGTTTTTTAAATTTAAAAAGAAATTAATCTTTATTTTTTTTTATCCCGGTACAAATCCAACTAAGCAAACTTGATCTCTAACTTCGATTTCTCCTTATGTGTCATTGTTTTCTCCAATACGTTTTCAAGCTTCCTTCACGTGTTTTATAATTATGTTCTAACATTGTTAATATTAGACACATCACAAACAATGTTTTGAAAACAGTAATTGGTATATATTTTCTATTTTATTGGTAAGAAGATAGCGTGAACTCCAAGAACCTCCCAAAAAAATAAATGCATGAAAGCGACTACGAAAACAATATGACAGAGAAACCCTTCTTTAATAAGCAATAAAAGTCTTCCTTCAATAAAAAATCTTAGCCATTTATTAAATAAATAATATTTATTATAAAGTTATTTTTTTGATGTTATCTTAAAAATTAGTTTATTTTTAAAAATATATCTCAAATTACATAACCTATTTAATAAAGCTAAAATTTAAACCTTGACATAATATACCCTATCTATATATCTCAACTATTAAACCAAAACCCAGTAAATAAAAAAAGTTAAATTAAATTATACTAATTTAAAGATCAACCTTAATTGACTATCCCAATTTTATGGCCTGCTAATAGGCTTATGACAAGCCAGGCAATTACGGAGTTTGAACAGACCCTTACTAAGAAGACACTCAAATTTGAATATTGAGGGCAGCATGTTTACAAAGGTAATAGTCTGATCTGAATCTTCTGAATGCACCGGTCAAACTGACAATGACCGGTATAAAAAACGATACAAATCCCTAACATCAACAATAACAACGAGGAAGAATAGATTTGATAAAAACAACCCTGTGATGTGATATGAACAAACTCTCCTATATAACTCAACTAAAAAATTGGGTTGTCAAAATAGCTTCATCACATGCAGCTTGATGCTCTGAAGTTTACCAGTTGATCTAACAGCTTTCTCCCACATTAGAAATAGTAACAAATGTTTGACTTATCGAATCTTGTGTTCGACAAACGGCCACGGAATTCGAAAAGTCAGTCAATGAACTTGGCTAAGAGGGCGTAAACTTTGACGGGTATGCCGATTACATAGGAGATTCCACACGATAGAATAACTCTATTCCCACATGAGGCTTTTGACTTTCAGAATCTATGAACTTATTTAGTTGGTTGAAGTTTGGGAATCTTCAATCATTGGAGATGGCGTTCCAAAATGGGATAATCTCCACTCTGTTGTGGGTGTTACTGCTCTTGCTGGTGGCGGGTGAATTAACGGTTGCGCTTCCATCGCCCAAGCAGAGAAAAATTATTGACCAGATCAACAAGGGAGGGCCATATCTCGGCATCGTTGTGCCCAATGCCTTCGAAATGGATCCTCTGCTTCAGTCCTCGGCTTTCAACGCCTCTAAAAGATTTCCTATGCTTGACATTCAAGGTCAGTGATCATGGTTCTAAATTATTCCCTGGTTTCTTCCCTTAAGGCCTTTTCCTTAAGATTTAATCTCCTTGTGTTTTTGTGCAGGGAGAAGATTTCACATAGGAAGGATTCACAAGCACAGAGTAATCATTGTAATGTCAGGACTCGCAATGGTTAGATATAAATCCCACTTTGAGCAATTTTTTATTTTATCACATTGCATTGGATTCATCTTGACAGGATTTGATAATATGATTGGAGTTATGACAATTGCTAGGTGCAATGTTAAAGGGATTTGCAATCTTATTTTCTTTTTATATCGTTTAATCTAATCCAGATTGAGATGGGCATATATTAATCAGGAGACACAGACCCAACAAAATTTGTATTACAGTTATGGAATATTAATTACAGGCTAAAACAGTGTCTACGCCTTCTAGCAGTTTTAGAAAAAGGGTGTTTTTTCTTTTTTGTCTTTCTTGTCTGTGTGTGTTTGAATGATCTAGACGGTCAACTAAAAAAGCAAAAATGAATTCAAAATGTGTTCTTTGCTGTTATAGATTCTTATGTTTTCCTTGTAATGCAAGTAGGTCTGATAGGCCTCGTAGACATGTTGGACAATCACAGTAAACTGGGTTTGTCATGGCCTAACTGTTAGTTTTAATTTTGTGGGTTTTTGTGCAGCTTAACTCTGGACTGACCACCCAATTACTGCTGAGTTTTTTCGATGTGAAAGGAATAATACACTTTGGAATAGCAGGGAATGCAAACCCTTCTCTGCATGTTGGCGATGTCACAGTTCCTCGTTATTGGGCTCACACAGGCCTATGGAATTGGCAGGTATGGACTTCAAAACTCTCTGCGTCGTCGACGATTCAAGTCCCTCAAATCCCTCGATAATGGTGCTCAATGTCTCAGATCTCCTATATGTATAACCCAAAAATAATTATCTGTATTAATAATCTCACTAGGTTGTGGAATTTGAGTGGTTTCGCTAAACTCTTTGTCAATGGAATAGCAAGCTTAAAGTGGAAGCCTTTGGTCCTGAGACTCTTGACCCCTATTACGCCATGTGTGTGGGGTAGTTAGCCCTCTTGCTTTTTGTGTGTGAGGGGTAGTTGGCCCTGTTGCTTTTTGTGGGGGTAGTTGGCCCTCTTTCTTTGTGTGGTGGGGGTAGTTGACCCTCTTACTTTCTAACTCTGTCTTTCAACTTACACGAGGTTTACATTGACTTTTTGAATGAAGATGCAATTCAGCCTATAGTTTGAACTTGTTTTGTGATTCAGAGATTTGGGGATGGACCCAACAGTGAACTTGCACTGGAAGTGAATGGAGACTATACAAGAAAAGTTGGATACCTTCGCTTTGCACACTTCAGCACCAATGGCAGCTCTGATAACCTTCTTAATAATGTGTGGTATCAGCCAGAAGAAGTTTTCCCAATAAGCGGAACTCCAGAGGTCAGGCAGCATGCCTTTTGGGTGCCTGTGGATAAGCACTATTATCAAATTGCAAAGAGACTTGAGGTATAAACTCCTTGTTTTCTTTGATGAATCGTTTAATGTCATATCTTCTTCCTAGATGTAATGTAATGATTGATGTCCTGATTTGTGAAAGCAGAGTTTGAAGCTTGTATCCTGTTTAAATGCAACAACATGCTTGTCACATACTCCAAAGGTTATGAGAGTAGAAAGAGGGTGCAGTGCAAATGTTTTTGTGGATAATGGGGCTTACAGAAACTTCATTCATTCAAGATTCAACATAACTCCCATAGATATGGAGAGTGCAGCTGTGGGATTGGTGTGCCTGGCACAGGGGCTGCCACATATAACAATAAGGGCACTCTCTGATTTGGCTGGAGGCTCTTCTGAGAGTAATGAGGCCTCCGTCTTCGGTAGCCTAGCAAGCCAAAATGCAGCAAATACTGTGATTCAATTCATAAAGCTCTTATAATAAGCTTATTGTTTTATTAGTTCATTTGCTTAGAATTCAACCTTGTTTGGATTGTGTGGATGTAATGAATATTTCCCCACTTTAAGATTCCATTTGGATTGATTTACAGATGCGTATGTAATTTGAATTTCAGTTATTCAACGACAAACATTCTTAAGCAACGTTTGAATCTGAACGTCTTTCTTTGGGTCAATAATGTGCCACTATTATATACTTGCCACTTCAGTACTCTTTAACAATGGAATCTTTGCTACGCTAAGCTTTAGTCTGGGTTGGTTAAGCTTATTGTGAACATTCTATAGCTGAGAGCAATTTCAAAAAAGAAATGCAGACTTGTATTTTGGATTAAGATTGTGAAAAAAACAGCTAGATCAGAGTAGAAGCAACTCTAATCTGTTTCCTGCAAGCAAAGTTTTCGTATAAATGAGAAGTAATGCACATCAAGGCAGAACATTCGTTAGTAATCAACATTCTTAAGAAAGGTCAAGATCAAACAGAAGATGAACAAAGAAGCAAAAGAACAATTGCTTGCATCGTCTGAATGTTGAATGCTTGAACATTCTTCTAACAATTAGAAGCAAAATACAAATTGATAATTGGATTTTATTCTCCCTTGACATTTTTTTTCCACATTTAAATTCTCGAGTACTATCCTAAGGTTTAGGAGGAAAGGCAATTATAAAAAGAGCTTTGGATTTTTTAAGATTGTATACTAGTTCTAGAGGAATTTTACTCGCTAGCTTTAAACAGGTTTTTAAATATTTTAAAATATTAAAATTTTAATTAATAATAATTTTATATAATAAAATAAATGATGTTAATTTAATAAGTTAAAAAAAAATACTTATTGTAAAACTAATATGTAGGGGATGATATAATATAAACAAGGTAACAAAAGAATAGTAAATAAGTACCATTTAAAAAAATAGGTAGTTTCAATTTCATATAGTTAATTAAAAATAATAATAATTTTATAAAATAGAAGAAGATATAAATAAAATAATAAAAAAACATGGATGAAGCAAAAGAATAAGCAGATAGATAAATGAAATATTAATTTATATGAATATTTAAATAATAATAAAATATAATTTTTTTTAATAAGTTTAATTTAAATATCAATTGAAGAGAAAAGATGCTCATGGTCTAATTGATGATGAGCTCACATCATCTTAGATGTGAAATATGTAAAGAAAAAGACCAAACAAAACATCAATTAAAGAATAAAGATGTTCATGGCCTATAATTGATGATGAGCTCACATCACCTTAGAAGTGAAATATGTAGAGAAATAGAGCAAACAAAGAAAGGGAGGAGAGGATATATGATAATACCATGAATTGTTTAACTCACTAAAAAAACACCATGAATTGTTTAAAAAGAAAAAAAATATAAAGAACATTGAAAATCAATAGCAAAATATTAACCTTGCAACAAGAAAAATGATTAGGTCAAATTTTTGGATTAACACCTTCTATTTTTTATGAAGTTATTTTATAGGCAATTTTTGGTCTCATGGATATTATAAACTTTCTATTATATTATTTTCTTGAATTTTATGTTAATTATTAAAATATATTTAAATTCTAATAATATTAAGTTATAATTTTTGAAAATTTTATTCAAAGTAATTAGTAATATATATATCCACGTGTTGTAGGTGAGTTTGAGAGGGTAGGGCAATCCTCCCATGGAAGTCCCTAGTTCAAATCTCCACCTACTAAACCCACATTGGGTACCCAAAATTTAATTGATAATGCTGGTGCGGTCAAGATGACCGGGGTGACTCTCGATTCTTAGACAAAGGCAGCCCCACATGAGATTTTTCGCTAAATTCAAAAAAAAAAAAAAATATATATATATATATATATATAAACAAAAATAATAATACATATAAATTCCTACTAATATATATTAAGTTAAGTGTTGTATATGAAATATAAGTCTTATTGTTTCGCTAAATTAAAAATATATATATATATATAATAATAATAATAATAATATATTAGATAAAGTGTTGTATATGAAATATAAATCTTACTGTATCTCAACCTCTATATAGCAATCACTTAAGTTACATATAAAATTATATTATCTTCTCTACCAGTTGTTCAAAAACTTAACTAATGATTAGTAAATGTTAGTTATAGTTAATCATTTTTAGATTTTTTATATATGTTTAATAATTTGAAATTTATTTTTTAATTTTTAAAAAATAAAATAAAAATCTTTCTTTGTAATTTAATAATTTGTTATAAAATTTTAATTGATTTTTTATTTAATTAAGAGTTAAAAATTTATATTAAAAAAATTTCAAGGTATCTTTCTTAATAGGTATATGGGATTGAAATAGGCTCCACATTGTGCTACTATGGCATTTCAAAAAATTATATAGCAATGTATTTTAACAAACTATATAGTAAGAATTATCCACATATATCTATGAAAAGAAAAATCAAAGGTATTTAAGGTGCAACAAATGGTCCCTTGAAGGTCATTCCTTAGTGATGAAGTTGATGGAGTTTAAATCAATATATTATGTTATGAGAATGTTGTAGGATAGTTACTGTCATCAACCCTTGCTACGGTCACGAGAAACCCACTTCAAGATGGTTTGTGGGTGTGAAGAAGATCCTACGCATTACATCCAAAAGATCTTTATTGTAAATCATTGTATCAAGATCGATAGCAAATCCCTAAGAGGGATCTTATTGTAACCTCATTGAAAGGAATGGATATTATTATTAATAAAAGGGCACCATCATTCATTTTATACATATATTGTTCTTAATCTTTATGGTTTCATTGATGTATGGTCTTTTTTTGCACTTCAGTGGCGATCACGGTGGGACCTAGTCCCTATTTTCTATTCAATCTGCTAATTACTATCTATTTTTTTGTTTGTAGGTTGCAGGCCTAATCATATGCCATAGATGCGGCCCTTGTTCAGTGATTGTCTGACCCTGAGATGATCCCTATTTGGCAATCATCCCTAAGAAATATGACCTCATATCAGAAAGCAAAAAAAATAGAAAGTTGGATCTTCGTCAAATGTAGAACATCAAGGTGAGTACATCTCTTCTCTGGTTTTGTTTTCATAGAAATTTATAGAAAAATATTTTAGATTGCAGAGCTTAGAATAGAAAATTTTTGCAGTATCGGGCTCTATCTATGACTGTCTCTAGTCTAGACGACCCTTGTCTGAGGTTTTTCCTGGTTAAGATGGCCCCTTTTTGTGGTTGTCTCTATGATAGACGACCTCTATCAACAATCATCTCTATTCAAGACGACTCTGAACCTGTCACTGTTTGGCTTACCTGTTGTTGCCTGTCCACAGGCTTATATCATGTAGGGTCTTGCACTTATAAGTTCTATTGTTTTGTAGAATTTATGAAACTAAATGTAATTTTATGCATTAGTGAAAGATCATGGAATGCTTCTTACTTTTAATTTCTTTTGCATAAATAAAAAGAACTCCACACACCATGATCCATTTTAATATCAATAAGTTGAACTTCATCACCAACCGTTGATCGATACCAGGTATGGTGGGCTTCATCTCCACCCATTGGCTTACACTATAGAAACCCTAGTTATCAAAAGTGAGTGGCTTTCCAAACTTCATCACTAGAAATTCCCCTACTCTTGGGCGCACCTAGAGTGGGAAGGATTAGTGAGCCCCTTTACCACAGGGCTCTTGAAAATAATTAGTGGATGTAATTATCGTTATTGACCATGCCTTAAATGCATGGGTTAAGTGAAATTTAGGCTTTTCTAATAGCAGGACATTAGATAGCACAACCCCTTTAGGGATTATTTTGTTCCTGTAAGGTTACCTTGAGCTAGCATCCATTAGGAATCCACTTTTTATCATTTGAGTTACATTCCTTGACGAACTACCTTTTAGTAGTTTTCTATTTTTTTACCCTTAGTGTTCATAGGTATAAGGGGTTTTCAACATCAAAATATACTCAAATAGTATAGAGACTCACACTTAAAACTTAAATGAGATAATCACATTGTTTGCTTGTGTGTTTCTTTGTTGTTTAATCAAGACCATGGTAACAACACGTGGTCAAGCTCGATCAAGGGCTAGTATCGTAGAAAATTTTTAAGGAGGCATGGAACACCTTTGCATCAGTCTAGAGGATATGGCCATTCCTGAATGGCATATTATTTTTTACAAAGAGTCTAATCTAGAGGAAATCCTCATTCAGGATGCACTTACCGATACTCGGTATGATCAAAGTGATGACTATGGTCAAGATACTTTTCGTGCTTATCCTAGATAAAATCTTTAGCATAAAGGTCCTTGTAGGTCGATGCTACGAGTTTGCATTCCAACTCACTTTATACACTAGTCAAAGCATGATTAAGAGTACACCTCATGGATGAGGTTAGATGATCAAGCCACTCTACTTGATCATCCATGGATGAGTCAACAATATATCCATTTAGATAGGTACAACACTCACTATCCTACTTAGATAGCCATATCGTCTCTACAGTCCTTGTCAATGAGGAGGAGGAATATTTTGATAATCCCCTACTCCTTAAGAAGAGTATTCTACACAAGTACATTATACCTTTGCACCACCTGAGTACACTGAGCTTACATTTAACCTCAGATACCAGGTCAACACAACTTCCTACAATTGTGGGAAACAGATAGCCAACCCTTTTGGGATTGCAGAGAAATCCAAGCCCCTTCATATTACTACGAAGGTCAATTGGCCCCACACTGCTAACTAACTAGATTAGGCCCTTAGAAATTATATTGATAGACAAGCATTGTTGAACCAATTACGACTAGATAAACAATGCTTATATCAATAATACCAGTTGAGTTAGCAGAGGTTGCAATAACATAGGTTGCACAAGGAAAGGCTATATCAAGAGAGATTACATAAAGCCATGCATGAGTTAATTCCTACATTGAGCACATATATGCAGTAGATCCATCAAAAGTACCTTGCACACCACCAAAAACTACTACCTAGATCCAATCAGAATCGTCCTCCTCATTTACCCCTTGAACACCATAGGTCCCAACAATGTCAATCAAATAATGTTCAATAGGAGCATGAGGCCTATGAAGACTTAGGGTCAGAGTATTAGGATTAGGGGTACCCCAAGTCACTTTATGAGGACATGGTTGATGACCATAATCAACCACCTCATCCCACTAAACATATTCCACCTCCCCCTCTTCAAGGGTAAAGGTGAGGAGATGAGATTATTTCATCTAAAGCTTACAAGGTGCTTATTAAGCGCATTAGATCATTGGAAAAACAAGCTTCAAGAATGGGTTACAAGAAACCCACACTGAGTCAACTTTGTAATCAACCACTCCATCCTTCTATCTTGTCTCCTCCATATCCAAAGCATTTTGAAATACCCAAGTTAGATAAGTTTAAAGGAGATGATGATGCACAGGAGCATATCACTAGTTTCATGAACATTTGCTTTCAACTTTAGGATGATGATGCCTTGTTACTGAGAACCTGTTGGAAATTTTGAGTAATTGGTTGTCATTGATGTCAAAGGATTGATGTCAAAAGTAAAATGATTGAAAATCATTTTCTAGGTTGAAATATTAAATTGCAAGGCAAATACCTCCATTGAAAAAGGAAGACAAGGTAGACAAAGCTCCTTTGAAAAAGGTTCAATTAAGTGCAAAGTTGAGGAAGTTTCCAAGGCAAAAGACAAAGGGTTAAAAGGATTAATTATAATATTTAAATTAAAAGTTTAAATATTATAATAATATTATTTAAATTTAAAATGGGCGCCAAAATTTAAATATTCTCCTAAGGTGGCAAAGCATCGACGTCGTCTTCCTAAGTCAAAGTGCATATATAAAATGGAACCAAAAATCATTTGGTGGTGGTGTGAAAATATTATGGTTGGCATTCAAAATTCCTAAGGCATCAAAATCCTTCGCAAATCACAGCACATGATCTTCGAGCAAGGTGGCATGAGGGTAAAGAGGATGCACGTTTTCTTTTTGGATAGCACACGAAAGTTAATAAGGAGAGCGCAAGCCTTTGGTTCCAATCGAGTGGGTAGCTCAGTTGGCAGGAGGACCCCCGTAAGGAGTAGCACGGAGGAGGTCTCGTGTTCGAGATGCGGTAGTGACAGGTTGTTCACGTTTTGTTTTGGGCAACGACAGTTTGTTTGGCGGTGATAGTTTAAAGGGAAGTTAAGTGCCTTGAGGTCTTGTGTGGGCAGTTAGCCCACGCGGTGCTCTAGCACGTGCTAGAGCGTGGGCTCCATGAGGTCGCACGCTCGAAACCCCACGATAGCAAAAGTTGGTAAGGGCAAAATTTTTATAAAGTTTTTGTTTGATTTTAGGGAGTCATAAGGGTTAGGTTTTATTATAAGTGCCATAAGGGTTGAAATTAATTTTTGCTATTAGGAGTTATAAGGGTTGAGTTTATTAAAGCTTTGTTTTTATAATTAGGGAGTCATAAGGTTGTGAAGTCATAAAGTTTTGTGTGCAAGGAGTTGTTTTAAGAGTTTTATTTTTGCAAACATAAATTACAAAGAGTGCCTTATATATTTTATTTTTGCAAAAGCATTAAGAAAAACAAAGGGGATATGTTTTGCATGCAAGAATAGGAGTAATAAGGTGTTATAGTGGTTTGATATTTTATTGTAATTTTTGTATGGTGAAAGTGAGTTTGAAGGTCTTTGATAATTATTAATGCCCTATATTTTGAGAACAAGAGAAGAGTTATTGAATATCAATTTCAGATTTCATTGAGCATATCTTTTTGAGAAGGAAGTTCATGTGGATGGTTTGAGAAAGTATTTTGCTATCTAACCCTTGTAGTGGCACTAGAAAGATCAGTTGTTTGTGAGACAGGTTTTTGAAGACATATCTCCATAAGAGCAAATTAAGAGGTATGGGCACATCATTCCTTCTTTAAGGTGTTTGTTGAGTAAATGTTTCTGGAACATAAGGTGGAGATAAAAGGGTTGTTTGGTATGCATTGTTGGAAATATTTGAGTTAGGGTTTGAGACCTACATGTGCATCAATTGTTGAGAGAAAGTTGAAATAATTGCATTAGAGTTTGAAGATCTTCTTGTACTTCATTGTTGAATGGTTTTGGAAATATTTGGGTTAGAGTTTGAGAACAAGTGTGCTTCCATTGTTGAAAGAGATTGAGGGAAATTTGTGCATTAGTGTGGTTGATGTTTGAGAGCAAATTTGCAAGAAAGATAGATCAGTTTTGTGAAGCAAGTTATACATTGTTTTGATTTGATTTGAAAGGGATTTTGCAAGAGATAGAGATTGGATTAGTTGAATGCAAGATTTGTGAGTGTGAAGAACATATTGAGGTTTTGATAAGAGCATATCATTCTCTATATGTTCTAGAGGTTAAACGAATTCTAGGTAGAATATGTCTGAATTGCCTAGTTGAAGAAAGTATTTCTAAAAGAGATTTAAGCATTTGTTTGTATGCAAGATTTGGAAATATTTGAGCAGGTTTAGTGAGATTTAAGGTAGATTTGAGCAAGTCTTTTGAGAAGGCTTGAAGGTAGATTTGAGCAAGTCTTTTGAGAAGACTTGAAGCAACTTTAAGGTATATTTGAGCAAGTCTTGTGAGAATATTGAAGGAGATTGAGATAGAATTGAGAGGTTTTATTGAAGCATTATGTTAAGGTTGGGTAGATTTTAGATTTGAGTAGATTAGAATTAGATTTGAGAATTAGAAGATTTTTGTTAAGTTACAGAGTAGAGGGGATAGATTTCTCTTATGGATAGAGATCCATAAACTAGAGTAGAGAGGGATAGAGTTCTCCTATGGAGAGAGATCCATGAACTAGTTGGGGAGATAGAGTTCTTCTATGGATAGAGATCCATGAACTAGTTGAGGAGATAGAGTTCTCCTGGATCAAGTTCCATGAACTAGATAGGGATAGAGTTATCCTGTGGAGAGATATCCATGAACCAGAGAAAGGGAAAGAGTTCTCCTATGGAGAGAGATCCATAAACTAGAGCAAAGGGGATAGAGTTCTCCTATGGAGAGAGATCCACAAACCATAGCAAGGGGATAGAGTTCTCCTGTGGAGAGAGATCCACAAATTAGAGCATAGGGGATTGGTGTCTCCTTTGGATAGAGGTCCATAAACATTGTAATAGGGAATTGATTCCCAAGAGATTTGTTGAGAAAATTTAGAAGAAATATTTTCTTCATGGATGTAACCCACATTGGGTGAACCATGTTAAATTTGTGTCTCTCATGTGTGTGATGATTTATGCATTGCTTTGATTACTGCTATTGATATTGCCATTGATAATATTGGATAATATTGTTTGGGAAAGAAAAGTAAAAGTTGATCTTATATTGTTCACCCCCCTCTCAGTATAAGCCTATGTTCTTCAATTGGTATCAGAGCGGGTTCCTTCGAAAGAGTCTAACAACTTGAAGGAAGATATTATAGGAACACAGATGGCATCTCAGAATGGATCTTCATAAAATAAGGCACCATTGTTTGATGGGAACAATTATACCTTCTGGAGTATAATAATGAAGACTTACTTGATGGCACAAGGATATGAGACATGGCAATCCATTGAGGATGGGTTCACACCTACAACTACTCCTCCCATAGATAAATATGGTAAGATGTTACATGTGAATAATGCCAAGGCTATGAATGGAATCTTAAGTGGATTATGTGAAGCAAAATTTGTGAAAGTTATGCACTACAAATCAGCAAAAGAGATATGGGAAAAATTGAAGCAAACATATGAAGGAGATAAAAAGGTCAAGATGGCAAAACTACAAAACCACAAGAAAAGGTTTGAAGATTTGAATATGGAAGATGAGGAAGATATTGCTACATACTTACTTCATGTGGATGAGGTTGTTAATACCATGCGTGGACTTGGATTCAAAATTGAAGACTCCAGTGTTGCTCAGAAAGTATTAAGGTCACTCCCTATGAGGTATGATGGAAAGGTTTCAGCTATAGAAGAGATGAGAGATATTGATAAGTTGACTATGGATGAGTTACATGGAATTCTCATAGCTTATGAGATGAGAATAGTAAAGGATCCCAACTCCAAGAAAGAGGTAGCTTTCAAAGCTTCAAAGAAGACAAAAGATAAGAAACCAGAATCAAGTGGTGAGTCAAGCAGTGATGAAGAAGCTAACTATGGGAGAAGAAACAAGGACTCAAGAAAGCACAAAGGTATGAAGACAGTGAAATATTTTAATTGTGGTAATTTTGGTCACTATGCATCTAATTGTCCAGAAGCTGGAAGTAGTAGCAGTGAAGAGAAACATGATCATAAGAAAAAGGAAGGAGGAAAATCCAGGCATGAAAAGAAAAATAGGTATGGTCAAGGCAAGCATGAAAAGAAGTTCTTTCAAAGGCACAAGAAGAGTTTCTATGTTAACAAGGCAAGCAAGGCTTCAAGTGATAGTGATGAAAGACTCTCAGATAGTGAAGAAGAAGAGATTCTATTTTTGGCAATAGAAGAGGAAGAAAATGCTCTTATTGAAGATAAAGTCGAAAAGTATGAAGATGCTCTTGGAGACCAAGAAGTAGAGAAAGATTCAGAAAATGAAGAGGAAGGCATAGTTGATCTAGAAGCAGAACTTATTGTTGCTCTCAGAGAATTGAAAAAGGTTAGAAAGCAGAATTCAAGACTAAAGGCTCAAGTTCAAGAACATGAGGAAGAAAAAGAAAAGCTTCTACAAGACCTAACAAACTCAAAAGCTAAGGCAAGGAGATTTAAAGAGGTCATGGTTGAAAAGTTAGAGGTAAAAGAGTTAGAATGTGAAAGATTAGAACATGAGGTAGTTTCACTAAGGATGGAAGTGAAAGATTCTAAGGACAAGCTACACAGGTTTGGAAAAAGTTCAAAGACTTTGGATAAAATTATCAATGCACAAAGATCTTCATCTATCAAAATAGGACTTGGTTTTGAAGAAGGACAAGGGAAACAAGAAGAAGGGTCAAGCTCAAGCTCAAAAGAAGAGGAAGTTTCAGAGGAAGAGAGTGAAGAAGAAATTGAGACTTATGAGGATAAGTTGAAGAATAGAAGCTTCACTAAGAAAGGAAACAATGCACAAACAAGAAACATGGATCATCACAGAGAAGGCAAAGAAAGGACTAAGAGACCAGAGGGTTCAAGACAATATTTCTTCAAAGGACGTTGTTTTTCATGTAATCAGTTTGGTCACAAGGCTATGCATTGCAGGATTCATGGAAAGAAGGAGTATGGCCTCACTAAGAGGAATGTCAACTCTTTCAAATATGGATATTTCTTCCAAGGGTATTGCTACTCTTGTAATCACTTTGGTCATAAAGCAATCCATTGCAGGGTTCATGATAGAAATGAGTATGGCTTCACCAAGAGGAACTTCAAGATATTTGCACCTTCCAAGAACTACAACATTAAGTGTTACAAGTGCAATAATCTTGGGCATAAGGCCAAGTGGTGTAGAACAAAGTTTCCAGAACTTCCAGAGATAAGCAAGAACAGGGACACTCAAAAGGATCAAAAGGGTATGGCTACAAAAATGTTGACAAAGAAAAAGAGCATTGTATGTTGGGAGTAGAGATACTCCCACCCCAAAATTAATCACCTCAAGGAGAGGAGGTGGGGAGGGGCTGAGCTAAGAGTCTTATCTTTAGCCCCAAAGGAGTCCCTTTGCCATTGATGTCAAAGGGGGAGAGATTTGAGTAAGGGGGAGAGCATTCAGTCAGGGGGAGCAGTTTCTCAGGGGGAGCAGATTTGGAATCCAGTGATAGGAAAAGGAATTTTTAGAAAGGGTTGCCATCAATGACAAAGGGGGAGATTGTTGGAAATTTTGAGTAATTGGTTGTCATTGATGTCAAAGGATTGATGTCAAAAGTAAAATGATTGAAAATCATTTTCTAGGTTGAAATATTAAATTGCAAGGCAAATACCTCCATTGAAAAAGGAAGACAAGGTAGACAAAGCTCCTTTGAAAAAGGTTCAATTAATTGCAAAGTTGAGGAAGTTTCCAAGGCAAAAGACAAAGGGTTAAAAGGATTAATTATAATATTTAAATTAAAATTTTAAATATTATAATAATATTATTTAAATTTAAAATGGGCGCCAAAATTTAAATATTCTCCTAAGGTGGCAAAGCGTCGACGTCGTCTTCCTAAGTCGAAGTGCATATATAAAATGGAACCAAAAATCATTTGGTAGTGGTGTGAAAATATTATGGATTGGCATTCAAAATTCCTAAGGCATCGAAATCCTTTGCAAATCACAGCGCATGATCTTCGAGCAAGGTGACACGAGGGTAAAGAGGATGCACATTTTCTTTTTGGATAGTGCACATAAGTTAATAAGGAGAAGCAGGATTTGGTTCCAACCGAGTGGGTAGCTCAGTTGGTAGGTGGACCCCATGTAAGGAGTAGCATGGAGGAGGTCTCGAGTTCGAGACGTGATAGTGATAGGTTGTTCATGTTTTGTTTTGGGCAGTGATAGTTTGTTTGGCGATGATAGTTTAAAGGGAAGTTAAGTGCCTTGAGGTCTTGTGTGGGCAGTTAGCCCATGTGGTGCTCTAGCATGCGCTAGAGCGTGGGCTCCATGAGGTCACGTGCTCGAAACCCCATGATAGCAATGTTTGTAAGGGCAAAATTTTTATAAAGTTTTTGTTTGAGTTTAGGGAGTCATAAGGGTTAGGTTTTATTATAAGTGCCATAAGGGTTGAAATTAATTTTTGCTATTAGGAGTTATAAGGGTTGAGTTTATTAAAGCTTTGTTTTTATAATTAGGGAGTCATAAGGTTGTGAAGTCATAAAGTTTTGTGTGCAAGGATTGTTTTAAGAGTCTTCATTTTGCAAACATAAATTACAAAGAGTGCCTTATATATTTTATTTTTGCAAAAGCATTAAGAAAAAAAAGGGGATATGTTTTGCATGCAAGAATAGGAGTAATAAGGTGTTATAGTGGTTTGATATTTTATTGTAATTTTTGTATGGTGAAAGTGAGTTTGAAGGTCTTTGATAATTATTAATGCCCTATCTTTTGAGAACAAGAGAAGAGTTATTGAACATCAATTTCATATTTCATTGAGCATATATTTTTGAGAAGGAAGTTCATGTGGATGGTTTGAGAAAGTATTTTGCTATCTAACCCTTGTAGTGGCACTAGAAGGATAAGTTGTTTGTGAGATAGGTTTTTGAAGACATATCTCCATAAGAGCAAATTAAGAGGTATGGGCACATCATTCCTTGTTTAAGGTGTTTTGTTGAGTAAATATTTCTGGAACATAAGGTGGAGATAAAAGGGTTGTTTTGGATGCATTGTTGGAAATATTTGAGTTAGGGTTTGAGACCTACATGTGCATCAATTGTTGAGAGAAATTTGAAACAATTGCATTAGAGTTTGAAGATCTTCTTGTACTTCATTGTTGAATGGTTTTGGAAATATTTGGGTTAGAGTTTGAGAACAAGTGTGCTTCCATTGTTGAAAGAGATTGAGAAATTTGTGCATTAGTATGGTTGATGTTTGAGAGCAAATTTGCAAGAAAGATAGATCAGTTTTGTGAAACAAGTTATACATTGTTTTGATTTGATTTGAAAGGGATTTTGTAAGAGATAGAGATTGGATTAGTTGAATACAAGATTTGTGAGTGTGAAGAACATATTGAGTTTTTGATAGTGCATATCATTCTCTATATGTTCCAGAGGTTAAATGAATTCTAGGTAGAATATGTCTGAATTGCCTAGTTGAAGAAAGTATTTCTAAAAGAGATATAAGCATTTGTTTGTATGCAAGATTTGGAAATATTTGAGTAGGTGTGAGTTTTGAGCAAGTCTTGTGAGTAAATTAGAGTTAGTTTTTAGGTTTGGTGATAGATTTGTGTATAAGGTTGGTGTAGATTTGAGATAGATTTGAGAGTAGGTTTGGTTGTTGATGAGGGGGTGGAAGGGAGTTGAGGTATAGGGTTGGGCATATGGAGTAGAGTTGAGTAGAGTAGAGGGGATAGAGTTCTCTTGTGGAGATAGATCCATAAACTAGAGTAGAGGGGATAGAGTTATCCTATGGAGAGAGATCCATAAACTAGATTAGAGAGGGGATAGAGTTTCCCTGTGGAAAGAGATCCATGAACTAGTGGGGAGATAGAGTTCTTCTATGGATAGAGATCCATGAACTAGTTGAGGAGATAGAGTTCTCTTGGATAAAGTTCCATGAACCAGAGAGGGGATAGAGTTCTCCTATGGAGAGATATCCATGAACTAGAGCAAAGGGGATAGAGTTCTCCTATGGAGAGAGATCCACAAACCAGAGCAAAGGGATAGAGTTCTCCTATGGAGAGAGATCCATAAACTAGAGAAAAGGGATAGAGTTCTCCTATGGAGAGAGATCCACAAATCAGAGCATAGGGGATTGGTGTCTCCTTTGGATAGAGGTCCATAAACATTGTAATAGGGAATTGATTCCCAAGAGATTTGTTGAGAAAATTTAGAAGAAATATTTTCTTCATGGATGTAACCCACATTGGGTGAACCACGTTAAATTTGTGTCTCTCATGTGTGTGATGATTTGTGCATTGCTTTGATTACTACTATTGATATTGCCATTGATAATATTGGATAATATTGTTTGGGAAAGAAAAGTAAAAGTTGATCTTATATTGTTCACCCCCCTCTTAGTATAAGCTTGTGTTCTTCAATTGGTATCAGAGCGGGTTCCTTCAAAAGAGTCTAATAACTTGAAGGAAGATATTACAAGAACACAGATGGCATCTCAAAATGGATCTTCATCAAATAAGGCACCATTGTTTGATGGGAACAATTATGCCTTCTGGAGTATAAGAATGAAGACTTACTTGATGGCACAAGGATATGAGACATGGTAATCCATTGAGGATGGGTTCACACCTACAACTACTCCTCCCATAGATAAATATGGTAAGATGTTACATGTGAATAATGCCAAGGCTATGAATGGAATCTTAAGTGGATTACGTGAAGTAGAATTTGTGAAAGTTATGCACTACAAATCAGCAAAAGAGATATGGGAAAAATTGAAGCAAACATATGAAGGAGATAAAAATGTCAAGATGGCAAAACTACAAAACCACAAGAAAAGGTTTGAAGATTTGAATATGGAAGATGAGGAAGATATTGCTACATACTTACTTCATGTGGATGAGGTTGTTAATACCATGCATGGACTTGGATTTAAAATTGAAGACTCCAGTGTTGCTCAGAAAGTATTAAGGTCACTCCCTATGAGGTATGATGGAAAGGTTTCAGCTATAGAAGAGATGAGAGATATTGATAAGTTGACTATGGATGAGTTACATGGAATTCTCACAGCTTATGAGATGAGAATAGTAAAGGATCCCAACTCCAAGAAAGAGGCAACTTTCAAAGCATCAAAGAAGACAAAAGATAAGAAACCAGAATCAAGTGGTGAGTCAAGCAGTGATGAAGAAGCTAACTATGGGAGAAGAAACAAGAAGGACTCAAGAAAGCACAAAGGTATGAAGACTGTGAAATGTTTTAATTGTGGTAATTTTGGTCACTATGCATCTAATTGTCTAGAAGCTGAAAGCAGTAGTAGTGAAGAGAAACAGGATCATAAGAAAAAGGAAGGAGGAAAATCCAGGTATGAAAAGAAAAATAGGTATGGTCAAGGCAAGCATGAAAATAAGTTCTTTCAAAGGCACAAGAAGAGTTTCTATGTTAACAAGGCAAGCAAGGCTTCAAGTGACAGTGATGAAAGACTCTCAGATAGTGAAGAAGAAGAGATTCTATTTTTGGCAATAGAAGAGGAAGAAAATGCTCCTATTGAAGATAAAGTTGAAAAGTATGAAGATGCTCTTGGAGACCAAGAAGTAGAGAAAGATTCAAAAAATGAAGAGGAAGGCACAATTGATCTAGAAGCAGAACTTATTGTTGCTCTCAGAGAATTGAAAAAGGTTAGAAAGCATAATTCAAGACTAAAGGCTCAAGTTCAAGAACATGAGGAAGAAAAAGAAAAGCTTCTACAAGACCTAACAAACTCAAAAGCTAAGGCAAGGAGATTTAAAGAGGTCATGGTTGAAAAGTTAGAGGTAAAAGAGTTAGAATGTGAAAGATTAGAACATGAGGTAGTTTCACTAAGGATGGAAGTGAAATATTCTAAGGACAAGCTACACAGGTTTGGGAAAAGTTCAAAGACTTTGGATAAGATTATCAATGCACAAAGATCTTCATCTATCAAAATAGGACTTGGTTTTGAAGAAGGACAAGGGAAACAAGAAGAAGGGTCAAGCTCAAGCTCAAAAGAAGAGGAAGTTTCAGAGGAAGAGAGTGAAGAAGAAATTGAGACTTATGAGGATAAGTTGAAGAATAGAAGCTTCACTAAGAAAGGAAACAATGCACAAACAAGAAACAGGGATCATCACAGAGAAGGAAAAGAAAGGACTAAGAGACCAGAGGTTTCAAGACAATATTTCTTCAAAGGACGTTGTTTTTCATGTAATCGGTTTGGTCACAAGGCTATGCATTGTAGGATTCATGGAAAGAAAGAGTATGGCCTCACTAAAAGGAATGTCAACTCTTTCAAAGATGGATATTTCTTCCAAGGGTATTGCTACTCTTGTAATCGCTTTGGTCATAAAGCAATCCATTGTAGGGTTCATGATAGAAATGAGTATGGCTTCACCAAGAGGAACTTCAAGATATTTGCACCTTCCAAGAACTACAACATTAAGTGTTACAAGTGCAATAATCTTGGGCATAAGGCCAAGTGGTGTAGAACAGAGTTTCCAGAACTTCCAGAGATAAGCAAGAACAGGGACACTCAAAAGGATCAAAAGGGTATGGCTACAAAAATGTTGAAAAAGAAGGTTGACAAAGAAAAAGAGCATTGTATGTTGGGAGTAGAGATACTCCCACCCCAAAATTAATCACCTCAAGGAGAGGAGGTGGGGAGGGGGCTGAGCTAAGAGTCTTATATTTAGCCCCAAAGGAGTCCCTTTGCCATTGATGTCAAAGGGGAAGATATTTGAGTAAGGGGGAGAGCATTCAGTAAGGGGAGCAGTTTCTCAGGGGGAGCAGATTTGGAATCCAGTGATAGGAAAAGGAATTTTTTTAGAAAGGGTTGCCATCAATGACAAAGGGGGAGATTGTTGGAAATTTTGAGTAATTGGTTGTCATTGATGTCAAAGGATTGATGTCAAAAGTAAAATGATTGAAAATCATTTTCTAGGTTGAAATATTAAATTGCAAGGCAAATACCTCCATTGAAAAAGGAAGACAAGGTAGACAAGCTCCTTTGAAAAAGGTTCAATTAAATGCAAGTTGAGGAAGTTTCCAAGGCAAAATACAAAGGGTTAAAAGGATTAATTATAATATTTAAATTAAAAGTTTAAATATTATAATAATATTATTTAAATTTAAAATGGGTGCCAAAATTTAAATATTCTCCTAAGGTGGCAAGCGTCGACGTCGTCTTCCTAAAGTCAAAGTGCATATATAAATTGGAACCTAAAATCATTTTGGTGGTGGTGTAAAAATATTAAGGATTGGCATTCAAAATTCCTAAGGCATCGAAATCCTTTGCAAATCATAGCGCACGATCTTCGAGCAAGGTAGCACGAGGGTAAAGAGGATGCACATTTTCTTTTTGGACAATGCACAAAATTTAATAAGGAGAGCATAGGCCTTTGGTTCCAACCGAGCGGGTAGCTCAGTTGGTAGGTGGACCCCACGTAGGGAGTAGCATGGAGGAGGTCTCGTGTTTGAGATGCGATAGTGACAGGTTGTTCACATTTTGTTTTGGGCAGCAATAGTTCGTTCGGTGATGATAGGTTAAAGGGAAGTTAAGTGCCTTGAGGTCTTGTGTGGGCAGTTAGCCCACACGGTGCTCTAGCACGCGCTAGAGCGTGGGCTCCATGAGGTCACGCGCTCGAAACGCTATGGTAGTAGAAGTTGGTAAGGGCAAAATTTTTATAAAGTTTTTGTTTAATGTTTAGGGAGTCATAAGGGTTAGGAGTTGTTTAGAGTGCCATAAGGGTTGAAATTAATGATGCATGATTTTTGCTATTAGGAGTTATAAGGGTTGAGTTTATTAAAGCTTTGTTTTTATAATTAGGGAGTCATAAGGTTGTGAAGTCATAAAGTTTTGTGTGCAAGGAGTTGTTTTAAGAGTTTTATTTTTGCAAACATAAATTACAAAGAGTGCCTTATATATTTTATTTTTGCAAAAGCATTAAGAAAAACAAAGGGGATATGTTTTGCATGCAAGAATAGGAGTAATAAGGTGTTATAGTGGTTTGATATTTTATTGTAATTTTTGTATGGTGAAAGTGAGTTTGAAGGTCTTTGATAATTATTAATGCCCTATCTTTTGAGAACAAGAGAAGAGTTATTGAACATCAATTTCATATTTCATTGAGCATATATTTTTGAGAAGGAAGTTCATGTGGATGGTTTGAGAAAGTATTTTGCTATCTAACCCTTGTAGTGGCACTAGAAAGATAAGTTGTTTGTGAGATAGGTTTTTGAAGACATATCTCCATAAGAGAAAATTAAGAGGTATGGGCACATCATTCCTTATTTAAGGTGTTTTGTTGAGTAAATGTTTCTAGAACATAAGGTGGAGATAAAAGGGTTGTTTTGGATGCATTGTTGAAAATATTTGAGTTAGGGTTTGAGACCTACATGTGCATCAATTGTTGAGAGAAAGTTGAAATAATTGCATTAGAGTTTGAAGATCTTCTTGTACTTCATTGTTGAATGGTTTTGGAAATATTTGGGATAGAGTTTGAGAACAAGTGTGCTTCCATTATTGAAAGAGATTGAGAAATTTGTGCATTAGTGTGGTTGATGTTTGAGAGAAAATTTGCAAGGAAGATAGATCAGTTTTGTGAAACAAGTTATACATTGTTTTGATTTGATTTGAAAGGGATTTTGCAAGAGATAGAGATTGGATTAGTTGAATACAATATTTGTGAGTGTGAAGAACATATTGGGTTTTTGATAGAGCATATCATTCTCTATATGTTCTAGAGGTTAAATGAATTCTAGGTAGAATATGTCTAAATTGCCTAGTTGAAGAAAGTATTTCTGAAAGAGATTTAAGCATTTGTTTGTATGCAAGATTTGGAAATATTTGAGCAGGTAGTGAGCAACTTTAAGGTATATTTGAGCAAGTCTTTTGAGAAGGCTTGAAGGAAGATTTGAGCAAGTCTTGTGAGAAGACTTGAAGAGGTAGATTTGAGCAAGTATTTTGAGAAGACTTGAAGTAGATTTGAGCAAGTCTTTGAGAAGGCTTGAAGATATTTGAGAAGTCTGTATTGAGAGAAGTGGGATTAGAGGTGAGATAGAATTGAGAGCAGGTTTGGTTGCTAATTTTATCAAGATTTGTGTTAAGGCTTGGGGTAGATTTGAGATAGAGTTGAGAGAGTTGATTTGATAAGCTTTATGTTAAGGCTTGGTGCAGATTTGAGATAGAGTTGAGAGCAATTTTGGTTACTAATTTGACCAAGCTTTGTGTTAAGGTTGGGGTAGATTTAGAAAATTGAGAGATTTGATAACATGGAGGGGGAATATTGGAGCAAAGTTGAGAAGAGCATAGGGGATAGAGTTATCTTGTGGATAGAGATCCATAAATCATAGTAGAGGGGATAGAGTTCTTCTATGGATAGATATCCATGAACTAGATCATAGAGGGGATAGAGTTTCCCTATGGAAAGAGATCTATGAACCAACTAGGGAGATAGAGTTCTTCTATGGAGAGAGATCCACGAACCAGTTGAGGAGATAGAGTTCTCCTAGATCAAGTTCCATGAACCAAAGAGGGAATAGAGTTCTCCTATGGAGAGAGATCCATGAACTAGAAAGGGGATAGATTTCTATGGAGAGATATCCATAAACTAGAGCAAAGGGGATAAAGTTCTCCTATGGAGAGAGATCCACAAACTAGAGCAAAAGGGGATAGAGTTCTCCTATGGAGAGAGATCCACAAATCAGAGCATAGGGGATTGGTGTCTCCTTTGGATAGAGGTCCATAAACATTGTAATAGGGAATTGATTCCCAAGAGATTTGTTGAGAAAATTTAGAAGAAATATTTTCTTCGTGGATGTAACCCACATTGGGTGAACCACGTTAAATTTGTGTCTCTCATGTGTGTGATGATTTGTGCATTGCTTTGATTACTGCTATTGATATTGCCATTGATAATATTGGATAATATTGTTTGGGAAAGAAAAGTAAAAGTTGATCTTATACTTGTTCACCCCCCTCTCAGTATAAGCCTGTGTTATTCAGAACCTTCTTGATAATGCTCTCGGGCCTAACCCTAGAGTGGTACAATCATATACCAAGGAACTTCATTCATAGATTTGAACAACTTGCAAATGCATTCATAGAATTCTTTTCATTTAGCATAAAGAAGAAAGCAACCTTGACTGATTTATATAATATTTGCCAATTTTATGATGAACTAGTCTTGGACTACGGTAATAGGTGGCGAGTGGTCATTTCAAAGTTGTCATTTACCTTTCTATGACAAATCTAACTCATCTATTCACAAGGAGTTGTTCAAAATAGATTTCATTGTTGTTACAACTCTAGCAATATCAAACATTTGAGGAAGCCCTAGCTCAAGCCAAGGTTATAGAGGAGATTAAGGTTTAGGAAGGAGAAATAAAACTTTGAAAGAAGGAATGGAACAAAAAACCAAAAGGTAACCACACTCAACATAAATCATCAATAGTTAACCAAATTGCCTTGAATGTTCTAAGGCATGTAAAGCAAAATTTGCCACAACAAGCCAATTATCAGGCCTAGTTCCCTCCTGCATAGTACAATCAACCTCAACAGAATCAAGGGTAAAAGCAACAACGTCACCCACATCACAATTATATGCCTTTATATAAATTTTTGAAGTCACTTTTTAATTGACTTTGTGAGGCCAAGGCTATCAATTTACCAGAGATTCACCTCTTGGATCCTAATAAGCCAAAACCTAAGTGTTATCGAGAGGAATTATACTATCCTTATCATTGATAAAATAATAATGGCATTCAGTCATGTTATACATTTAAGAACAAAGTATAGGATATTCTTGACAAGAATGAGCTTCAAAATGACAATTCTCTCGTAGTCAATAATCAACAAATGGGTATATTTAATGATCCACTACCTATACATGAGGTGTAGGTAGATCAAACATGATAAGTTAATGAGATCCACACAGCCTTGCCCAACCAGAGGTTTGTGGGGATGATTAATATTGTGACAAGGAATAAGAGGTATCCTAATAAAGTTGCACCACCTGTAGCTCCAAACAATGCTCCTTCTATATCACAACCTTTGATACTTATAAATTTTGTTCAAGGTCCACCACCTCACAAGGTGGTGATGATCAAAAGTAGAATTACCCAAAGTCTATGGATGACATCGATAAAACTCTCCATATATGAGTTGATATAACTATCACAACCACACAGAGAATCTCTAATGGATATTCTAAAGTCAGTTGAATTGTAGCCCTAAGATCCCAATGATTTTGCAAGTTTTGTGGAGCACATTCAACATTATAAAGATTTTGTTATCACATTTCATGGTCACGAGATCAATTCAACTCCCACTAAAGGGCCCGATCCTCCACTACACATCATTGCTAGTGTGAATTGGATTCCTTACAAGTGGTTCTTGATCGATACAAGCTCTTCCATAAATATCATTACAATTGTTGCACTAAAACACCTTAGTCTTCCAACCTCGCATATTGTAGCATCTACATTCACCCTTCGAGCATTCAATGATGCTTTATGCTCTACCATCAGCACAATAGTCCTTCCTATTTAGGTTGGGTTAAAGACTATTCCTACGTTGTGCCATGTCTTGTAGGGTGCAATGCAATATAATATATTTCTTGGAAGACATTGGATGAGGGATATGAAGTGTGTCCCATATATTTTGCATCATTGTCTCAAGTATATTCATGAAGGAAAATTTCATGTAGTTCATGCAGATCTTGAGCCCTTCAAGTATTGTAATGTGGTGCACCATTTTCAAGAGTCTACCTTGCCATCCACCCATATGGATATTAGATCTAATGATCCCATCAAGAGTCTAGATCTAGCACCATAGTCATCCATTGAGCCTCCTCCATCTTTTACATTGCCATTGGTTTCTCTCGATATCCCTTCTTCATCCTTGGATCCTCCGAGCAAGAAAATGTTGAAGGAGCCAATCGAGGAGATCCCACCATCCATTTCCACCATTTTTTTGTAGAAGATATTCCAACTCATTTGGATAAGAAAGAATCATCTATTACTATGGATGAGTCAGATTGATGTGTATCGTTAATAGAATCATTTAATATTATGATTTATCAAATCTGGGGTGGTGTCCAAGGCTATATATGATATAAGGTTTTGGTATATTATACTTCAGACATTCAAGTTACAAGCATTTATTCGATGAAACAGATGTTGATTTAACCTTTTTGGTGTCACAATAAACCTAATCTACATAATAAAAATTAAATTAACTTGCAAGAATTGAAAATTAATTCTAATTTGCAAAAATTGAAATCTAACTACAATTGCAATAATTGAAATTGCTAAATTGAAAAGTTGCGAAATTGAAATCCTAAATTACACTTGCAAAATTGAAACCTAGTTTACTCTTGCAGAATTGAAACCTAGTTTACTCTTGCATAATTGAAACCTAGTTTACTCTTACAAAATTGAAATGATGCTTGGAAATAACACTTATTCTAAAAACACCTGTCAGTGTCCTGCTATAGAAGGTCACCAAGCTTTCGCTACAATGATTGACAACAAAATGAAAACTGTTAAAAAACTGATAAAAGTTGCTAAAACATGAAAAACAAGGAAACATGGAAAATAGGGGAAATATGAGAAACTATGGAAACACGGGTCTAAAAAAAATTTCTAGCTGACACACACATTGGTTACACAAAAACACAACTAAAAATATGAAAACATCACATTAAATCAAAACAAGAAATGAAAATGTGACAAGCATTCTGCTAAATCTACTGCAATAAAGTTATCAGGAAAACCTATCATAAAAGTCCTCCTTCTAGGCCTGAAAGTGGGCCCAAGTTTCTTGATCCATAATAAGGTGGGAAATTATTTATAACTACCTAAAACTCACCCTCACTCATGAACACAAGATAATTGAAGAAACTGCACTTTATTGATTATTGCAAAATATTACAATTCTATAGGAAAAATCTTGCTTCTCATTGTTCACTATTAGCTATTGCTCACTATTATCAGCTATCAACTATCTACCAACTCAACCATTGAGGGATTTGTGTTATTTATAATTTCCTATTACATATGCATCATGCTCAAATTAGCTTATGATATTTCTTAGTGATTTGTCAATCAATTTTGAAACTGAATTAGTCCAAATTAAGACAATATGTGATGCAATAATATTCATTGGCCTTTGGAATTCATCTCTAGTGGTGGGAGTGAGTTGGAGGCAGTTTAGAAATATCTTGTACACCTGTATCCACCTTAAAATACCTTTTCCCTACCATTTTGGGTGCTCAAACCTCTATTTGGTTAAAACTGGCCACTTTTCCCCCTCATTCCGAAGCTTCTTCGAAATATCGGGTTGTGAAATAAAATTTATGCTCAACTACGCTAAAAATGTTCGACAAAGTAGGTTTAACCAGATAGGACATCTTCCCTATCCCTCAAAAGTCGTATCCAATAAGTTTTGCATGCCAATTCTGACAAATTCCAAGGCATCCAATAAAGTGATAACTTGTTGGTTTTTGTATGGCTATTTCTGCAAATTTCCAATTTTTTGTACAGTCATAATAATTTGGTGCCAATTTGGATTTAAAAAAAAAATTAGGGTAGGAAAAATATTCAAACATTATTGTGAGGTGATGGACATCAACATTTAACATTTTGCTATTTGAAATGCACAAAATAATCAAACTTGAAACAATGCAGAAAATGTTGCACAATTGTCCCTGTTTTGTGATGCCTTGTTGCTATCCATTTAGACTATGTGGTAATGCTTTTAAATAGGTCATATGTCTTCTTTAGTCCCTATGAATACATTCCATAAATTTTCTCATGCTTTGCTTGACAACTTCAAGGTGCTCCTTTAATGTGATAGCTGGCTGATTTTTGTATGCTGCACAAAACTTGTCATTGCCCTGTTTTACAGCAAATATTATTTTGATGCCCAATCACTTGAAAACTATGGTTTTAAAATGGGATGACACTTCAAACATGCTAGAGTTATCCAAATATTTTAACATGCTTATCTGCTTTATTCTTCTATGTTATTTTCATCAACAAAATCATGTCAAAAATGGTCACAAAATGCTGAAAAAAAAATAGTCAAAAAAGGGATATAGTGTTTCTAACATAAAATCATGCAAACACTTAACAAATAATATATTCTAATAAACTATTTGGCAATTAACTTTGTCATGTTTGGTAATATGACAGTTTTTATATGTCAAACATAGTGCAACAATGAGGTATTTTTGGGCCTCATCATCCCCCCTAGCTTGAATTGATGCATGCCCTCATGCATCCTAGTAGGCCATAGAAATATGCAAGTTTTATCCTTTTAAACAACATATTTTTCCACCTAAGAAATTTTACATTTTTTGAGAAATGACAAAGATGCTACAATTTCTAAAATTGTTTTTTTTTTCTAAAAACCTGCCAAAATTTTCAAAAATTGCTAAAATTTGGAACTTTAAAAATTGCTAAGAAATCTTGAACTTGTAATTTCTAAAAATTACTGAATAGTTCACATTACCTGCCACTTGAGAAATTTCTCCTTGTTGCATTACACTAAATATTTTGCAATTAAGCACATGCATTTCATTTTGCTGCAACTCTACAATTTTTCAATTTTTGTAATTCCTGCAATTTTTTTCTTTTCTTCCCCTTTTTTATTCTACTCTTTGTTTTGTTCTTGCATTTTTTTAAATTTTTTTCATTTTCAAATTGCAATTCTTTGATTTTTGCACTTTCACCCTTCAATATTGCAATTTCTACAATTCCTATAGTTTTGACTCTTTTTCTACCCTTCTACAAATTTTAGTGTTGCAAAGTACTTCTTAAAGGCTTGATAGTATGTGATTCATCTTGCAATAGCCTTATTGTGTTGTTCTAATGGAACCATACCTGGAAGATGCACTACTACTGGTGGAATTTTTTGTTCTGACAACATTTCAACTTGAATGTCTATTTTTGTTGTTTTTGCACCTTTGAAATAAAATTGACAAAAATTTGATTTTGAATATTTTTGAGGGATGTACTTACTTGTGGTGGGATGTTCTGAGCTTAAGGGAACTCAAAATTTGATGTGTCATGCTCTTTTTTCTATTTTGCAGTATTTTCAAGAATTCTAGCACAATTTGTGTCTTATTCTAAAGCTTCTTCAGAATGAAACTGTCATTCTGAAGTTGTCTATGTTCATTCCGAAGATGCATCCAAAAATGCAAAAATGACCTCCTATGCAAAATTTACCTGTAGATATAGAATAGACCACACATAGTAATTAATTGAAATTAGAAAATACATAGGCTTATATAGTTTAGAAGCAGGAAAAGCCGCTAACCACTAAGCCAAACTTAGAAGATGCTTATTCAAAGCAAAATAAAACTCTCCTTCTACCTAGAGTGCTGACAAGCCAAATATTATATGCCGACCATAGTATATGCTAGAAAGTGTCGGAAAATAAAGAAAAATCCCCTAATGTTAACCTATATGCTAACATTCTCCCCCTTAAAGTTGAGAGGGCTGACAAGACAGTCTCTCAGCTTTACATATTGAGCTTTAGCAACTCCTTTGGTGAAGATGTCCGCCATGTTGTCCAAAGTGCTGCAATGTTGAAGCTCAACTACCTGTTTCTCCACCATGTCTCGAATGAAGTGATACTTCATATCAAAGTGTTTTGACCTGCTATGGTGGATGGGATTATGTGCCAATTGGATGGCACTCATATTGTCACAGTACAATCTTGTAGGACCACTTTGTTGCTCTCCAATATCTTCAAGGACTTTTCTCAACCATAGAGCTTGAGTACTAGCATGTGTGATTGCTATATACTCAGCCTCAGTAGATGACAATGCTACAACAATCTACTTTTTGGAACTCCATGTAATTAGTCCTGACCCAAGACTAAAACAATTTCCTGAAGTAGATTTTCTATCATCTATATTGCTGCCCCAATCACTATCACTAAAGCCAACTAATTTTATAGAATTACATTTGTGGTAATGGATCCCAAAATCCAATGTACCCTTTACATATCTCAGAATTCTCTTAGTTGCTTGAAAATGAAGTTCTGATGGATCAGCCATAAACCTTGAAACAAGAGAAACAACATACTGAATATCAGGCCTTGTGTTGGTGAGGAACATTAGACTCCCAACCATGCTCCTGTAAGTGGTCATGTCAACTTTTGGTGCTCCATCATCTTTGCTCAATTGGATCCCATGACCCGTTGGAGTTGCAACAGGTTTGCATTGCTCCATGGAAAATTTCTTAATCATATCTTGAGCATATTTGTGTTGACATATGAAGATCCCTTTATCTGTTTGATGAACTTCCATGCCTAGGAAGTAATGCATTAAGCCTAGATCTTTCATTTCAAATTCTCTCATCATGGAGTGTTTGAACTCCTTATTCATCTTGTCACTACTACCCATGAATATTAGATCATCCACATATAAACATACAATGAGAATATCTTTACCTTGCTTTAGGTAGTAGAGAGTAGGTTCACTTTTGCTCCGAGTGAATCCATACTCCTTAAAGTAGCCATCAATGCGTGAGTACCATGCCCTTGGTGCTTGCTTGAGGCCATATAGTGCTTTTTTCAGTTTGTAGACAAGGTTCTCCTTACCTTGTTCTTTAAAACCTTGAGGTTGTTGCACAAAAACCTCTTCATTCAAGTACCCATTGAGAAAGGCACTCTTTACATCCATGTGCTGAATTTTCCACCCTTTGTGGGCAGCCAAGGAAAGTACTGATCTGATAGTCTCCTGTCTAGCAACAGGAGCAAAGGTCTCCTCATAGTCAATCCCATACTTCTGAGTGAAGCCTTTTGCTACAAGTCTTGCCTTGTGTCTTTCAATGCTTCCATCAACATTGAATTTGGTCTTGTAGACCCATTTGCATCCAACACATTTTTTACCCTTAGGAAGCTTCACTAGCTCCCAAGTATCATTCTTTTTTATAGAGGTTATTTCCTCTTCCATGGCTTGCTGCCATACATCATGAGTGCATGCTTTCTCATAGCTAGATGGCTCTAGCTCTGCACTAGTCATTAAAGCATAATTGACTACATCTCCCTTAGGTTCTTGGGAGTCATCATCACCATACATATGCAGATTTTCAAGTCTTTTTAAAACTGCATTCATTTCACTAGCTTGACTTCTAGTGTATCTTTTCTGGAAATTCTTATCCAACATTTGAAAATATGGATGGTGCTGAAGTGTTATTTTACCTCTTGATGGAGAATCAATATCCATTGGTGAAGAACTTACTGATATTTGTGGAGAAGGACTTGGAGTAGCATCATTTGTACTTGAAGTAGTACTCATACTTGGGCTTGGAGGACTTCCTTTGCTATTTTTGGGCTGCACTTGCTGCACTTGAGAGGAACTTGCATCATGAGATCCATCATCAACAAAAAGTTTTTGATGACCCCATTCTCCCCCTTCATCAAAAATTACATCCCTGGAAAGTACAATTTTATGTGTTTTGGGATTGTAGAGTCTATATGCTTTGGTAGACTCACAATATCCAACAAAAATACATGCTTGACTTTTGGGGTCAAGTTTCTTTCTTTGCTCATCAGGAATGTGGGCATATGCAAGACAACCAAAAACCTTAAAGTGTTTTACATTTGGATTTTTGCCATACCATCCTTCATAAGGAGTGATCCCATCTAGACTAGAAGTAGGACTCCTATTCAAAATGTAAACACTAGTTCTAACAGCATCATCCCAATACATGTTACTTAGATGCTTAGTTTGCAGCATTGATCTAGCCATTTCTACTATGGTGCGGTTCTTTCTTTCAGCCACACCATTTTTTTGTGGAGTGTAGGCAGTTGTGAATTACCTTTTTATTCCACAATATTTACAATATTTTAGAAATGCATTTGAAGAATACTCTCCTCCTCTATCAGTCCTTAGACTTTTTACAATAAACTCACTTTGTTTCTCTACATTATTTTTGAAATCTATGAAACAATCAAAAGCTTCATCTTTAGTTTTCAAAAAATAGATCCAACACATCCTAGAGAAATCATCAATGAAAGTGAGAAAGTAAGAATTATTACCAATGCTTTTGGTTTGCATTGGACCACAAATGTCCGAATGCACCAATTGGAGTGGATGGCTAGCTCTCCATGCTTGTCCTTTTGGAAACTTGGATCTAGAGTGCTTTCCCAAAGCACACCCTTCACAGACCTCCTTGTGTTCATCAACTTTTGGAAGTCCACACACCATAGCTTGAGAAGTTAACAATTTCAAGCTTGCAGAATTTAGATGACCATATCTCAAGTGCCAAAGTACACTTGGATTTGCTATAGCAATACTAGCAAGTTGAGCACCCCCTTGTTCCCCAAACTTAAGAGGAAACAACCTATTATTTGTCATAGGTACTTGGGTAACAACTCTATTACAATTGTTCTTATCAAAAATTACACATTTGCCTTCATCAAAAACAAGTCTATAATTTTTCTCCATCATTTGTCCAACACTAAGCAAGTTATGTTGGAGTTTGGGGGTGTAATAGATGTCATTTACCTTTTTGGTGCCTTCTTTTGTTGGAACCTCCATGGCTCCAATACCTTCAACTTGTAGAGCTTTGTCATCTCCCAACTTGATTCTTGATTTGTAGGTGGAATCCATTGTAGCAAAGAGCTCTTCTTTGCCACTCATGTGATTGGAACAACCAGTATCCAAAATCCAAGTGTCATTTAGACTTTGATCTGATTTTCCATAAGTAAGAAATAAATTTGAAGTTCCTTCTTCTTCACCATAGTTGCCATATTGACCTCTTCCTCCTTGAGAAGTCTTGGACCAACAATCTCTAGCAAAGTGACCAGGCTTGCCACAATTGAAACAAGCTTTCTTTGTTTTGTCACCTCCTCTTCCTTGATTGCCACTCCTTCCTTCCTTGATTTCCACCTCTTGAGCTACTTCTTCCTCTGCCTCTTCTTTGTCCTCTGCCTTGGCCTCTTCCTGCACCCTCATTGGATGAGAAAGCTTTGTCATCACCTCCATAGCTTGTTGAAGGAGAACCCTGTAATATTTCTTCATGAGACATCAAGGAACCAATTAGAGCATCAAAAGATAGGCTAGAAAGATCTTTTGACTCCTCAATAATGATAGCTATATGATTCCATTTGGGAAGAAGTGTCCTTAACACTTTCTTCACCACTACTTCAGTTTTGATGTCATCTCCAAGGGTTTCCATTTTGTTTACTATGGATTTCACTCTAATGCAATAATCACCAACATTCTCATCATTTTGCATTTTTAAGTTTTCAAAATCCCTTTTCAAGGTTTGAAGCCTCACTTGCTTCACCTGATCACTACCTTGATAACTATCCTTCAAGGATTTCCATGCTTCTTGGGCTGATAAACAAGAAGCAATCCTTGGAAAGATGCTCTTCTCCAAAGCTGCTTGGAGATGGTAGAGGGCAGAAGAGTTGCTCTTTTGGGCATCCTTTTTGGTCTTCTTATCTGCTGCACTCAAAGTGGTCCAATCTGAAGGTTCTGCATAACCTTCTTCAACTACATCCCATAGTCCTTTGCCAATGAGTAAGGTCCTCATTTTGATGGACCAATACTCATAATCTAACCCATGAAACTCAGGTATGGGTAGATTATTATTTGATGCCATAACTTTTGGAAATAAACTAGAAATACTCTTCTTTTATTCCTCAATACAAACAATCCACTATGCTTTGCAAAAGAAAATTACAGATTTAAATCAAATCTCACTTGGTCAACTCTCTCGTAGAGATCTTGTTCTACCTGCATAGGTTCACCTATCACTTCATTGACAAAATTGTCAGCAATAGAATCACTGTTGTCACTAACAATTATGACTTCAGGTGAATGTGGTTCTGGCTCCACTATCTCAACAGAATCACTGTCACTCAGATAAATGATCTCAGGTTCCTGTGGTGCAACTTCAATAGATACTGACTCCTCAGGTCTGCTATCAAAATAATTGTTGTCTTCGGAATCACCATCGTAACCAACATCAGGTGCTCTTAGGTTTGCTATTACAATATTTTGGAGCTGACTGAAGATGGTATTCAAACCATATATTCGCACTCTTTCATCAAAGGATTTAGGGGTCTCTCTAGCTAGAAGAGATTGTAGGACAAAGTAGCTTCCGTTTGACCTTAACATTAATGGCTGCAAAATTATTCCCCTTTGATGCAAAAAATATCCCCCTTAAAGCAGAAAATCAACACTTATAAAGCCTTTTTAGCTTGTTACAAAGATTGCCTCTTAGGCAATTGTGCAAATCATCTACAAAGATTGCCTCTTAGGCAATTGTGTAAATCATTTAATTGCAAAAAATAAAATTTTATCAAAGTTTTAATTAATAATAAAATTTAATTTTAACTAAAAAACCATTAAAATTAAAAAAAAATTTTTTAATTAAATTAATATTAAATTATTAAAAAAATTTGATAAAATTAATATTAAATATGCAAAAAAAATTACCACTAAAAAAAATTGATAATACCTCTTTGGTGGGGTCGAGGGTTTCGAACCCTCGACCTTATGGCCCTGGGCCTTACCGCTCGGCCTTCAACCAGCCGCGGTAGCTCACCTACCATGAGCAAAGGTGAGGCTCCCTCACCTTATTTCTAGCCCGAGCCAAAAGAGCACTTAACAAGCAGCTCTTGACCGTCGCTTCACCACCACCGCTCACTGCTCCGCCACCCTGCACTTGGCCACGGTTCCACCACCAGTGCTCGGCCATTACTTGGATAGTTGGAACGGCACCTCTAGATAAAAGCAGATAGATCAATCGACATATGATCGATGGGTATCTCAGCCACCTCTGTAAGCTTCTCTGAGGATATTAGCAAAGTGTAAGAAATAATCTACTGCATTAAAAAAATTTACCACCTTCTGTGACGGCCTAAGTTGAGGAAGAAAGAATATCTTAGTGAATCAGACGCCAAAATCACAATTGTAATCCAAAAAAATTATCTAAAAACTCCTCTAAGATCGATCACTGTTTGCAAAAAATAGATCTAATGACGTGTTTTTTAAGGAAAAATCAAAAATTTTATCACCTGTTGACAGTTACAGGTGTGCATCGTGTCTGGTTTGTATTTTTAGACTAATTATTTTATCCCACTTGCGTGGGAGAAAAACTATTTAGCTATTTAAATAGGTGAATCCTCACCTATTGAGGTGTCTCCTCTTGGGGAGACTTTTCTCGAGAGGACGACTCTCCTCTTTGTTGATGAGCGGCCCCTCCGGTTGCCACTATGTGGTTGTGTGGGCCTAGCTGGTCGGGGTTTTGCCCGATTGGTATAGTCTATTGTCGTTTTCCAATTGAGTTGTGCCACTTGGCGTTGTCCTCATCCAAAGTCAAGTCCGTCTAGTCTCCGTCTAGTGGTTGGTCGTCACATGTCCCAGTCTGCCAATTCGAGTCAGGTGTTGACTTTCGAGCTAGTCCACATCCCACATCCAATGTTAGGTGTCCCTGTTGTGTTTTGTGTCTGCCTAGTCACGTCACCAACGTTGTTTGTCTAGTAGGTCGCTTGGGTCCCTGATAGGGGTCAACCACGTTATGGTCATTCTTATCCTTGGTCACAGGCAGACGTCCAGTGGGAACCACTCGGCCCACCTAGACTTCCTCGGATTGCGAGCACACCTTCGATCCGATCAATTGCTTCGACCCCTCTCCAAAGCTCTGATACCAAATATAGAATAGATCACATAGTAATTAATTGAAATTAGAAAATACATAGGCTTATATAGTTTAGAAGTAGGAAAAGCCGCTAACCACTAAGCCAAACTTAGAAGATGCTTTTTCAAAGCAAAATCCTTCTACCTAGAGTGCTAACAAGCCAAATATTATATGCCGACCATAGTATATGCTAGAAAGTGTCGACAAATAAAGAAAAATCCCCTAATGTTAACCTATATGCTAATAGTAGATTCTATTATGGGCCCATATCTAGGGTGTGTGAGCCTTCCAAAACATCAAAAATCCCTTCTCCATCCTTTTGTTTAGATGTTATTCTTCATTTTGTATGTTGTTATTTTATTGCAGTAGTAGTAAAACAAAATCTTCAAGTGCATTTCCCAAATTATCCTCCTCAGATTTATGAGGTAATTGTGAGATATCAACTTGCAATTCTCCTTCTGAAACTAGCCCCACTAATTCAAATAGAATTTCTACCATGTCTATCCCAAAATCAAGTTTTACAGATAGTTTTGAATTTCTCATGCAACTAAGGGCAGAAGGGGGTGTTTCTTGATAGTTTGAACAACATGTTCCATTTTGACTTGCCAATATTATATAAATATTTTATGCTAAATACCGATTATCATATACTAAATGCTAAATGCTTACTATGACTAAATATAAGAAACACATACCTTACTATCCTGAAAATTTATCATGCACCTTACAAGCTGCTTTCGATGATTGTTAGCTGATTTTCTGAAATCAAAGACAACACATGTGTAGTAGGTGAGATTTGTACAATGGTGGAACAATGATGGGTAGATAAAATCAAGATAATGCATGCCAAAAAATCGATTTTCATGCAAGCCAATTCAGTAGTGCCTTCGAGAAGGTTTTCACTACTAAATTATTCATTTTTTCTCTTTTCTTCTTTTTTTTCATCTTTTTTTTCCATTTTTACATCAGAAGAGGCTACCATTTCTGGTTTTCAACCAACTTATGTATTTTTTTTAGAGGCTTTAATGAGATAGAATGTATCTCATAAGGTTGCAATGAGAGAACGTCTCTCATTATTATTTGGATAAGAACAATCCTTATTCTTCAAAAATCACATTAATATTTCCTGTATGAAAACAACATATTTTTCTACAAGAAAACAGTGATAATGAAGCAACCTTTCATTCCACATGAGTGGTAAGAATCTTCTTTTGTCATTATTACCTCTTTATTGCTGGAAATGAAGTATTGACTTCATTGTTCATCCTCCATGCTAAAATTGATGCATATCCTCATGTATCCTCATTTTGTGGGACATGCCTTATGTTGTAATTTCTCTCTCTCTCTCTCTCTCTCTCTCTCTCTCTCTCTCTCTCTCTCTCTCTCTCTCTCTCTCTCTCTCTCTCTCTCCTCTCTCTTTTCTTTTGTCTCTTTTTTTCAACTATTTTTTCTCGTCTTTCTTGTGCCCATGAAGGAAGTTCACAAACAAGATTATTCTTTTTTTTGCTTTTCTTGTATTTTTTTTCTTTTTTCAAACTTTTTAGCATCACTCTGAATCTGACATTAAAGAGAATTTTTCTTCCATCATGTGTACATCCAATTGTGGAATCTGCTTCAAGAACACCTCCTTAGTTAATGGTGCATGGTATACCCGAAGGCAATGTCTATTCACCACTAACTTCCTTCGTGAATCACCAATGGGAGAAAGAAGCACTGCTCCATATCTGAACATTTCTTCAATCAAGTATGGTCCAAGCCACCTAGTCTGCAACTTCCCAGGAAAATCTTCATAACAAGAATTGAACAATAAAGCCCAATCTCCTTGCTGATATTTATGACTATCATGCCACAACTTTTGCTGCTCTTGGATCACTTTTATTTGATGTAATGCATCCAACAAAAGTTCATCAAATGCCTTAAGTTGTAGAATCCTATCAATCTATACTTGCAACAATTCAATTCCAATTTCCAAATATGTTAAAAGCATTAGTAACTCAAATTCAACAATAAAATGTGGTTTCTTATCATAAACCAGTTCATACAATGTGAAACTGAGTATGTCTAATATATGATCAATCAATAATAACCAATGGAGGAACCCATCGATTATCAAAAATTGGATAAATAAATCCAACCTCTAAGAGTTTGTTTATTTTGGTTTTGACAATATCTCTTAAGGTAGGACTCAATTTTCTTTGCAGTTGTTTCACAGGTTTAACATCTTCAATATATTCCCTATGAGAACATACATCAGGATGAATTCCTAACATATCTTTGTATTTTCATGCAAAAGTATTGAAATGTTGTTTCAAAATAACAAATAGTTTTGCTTTTTGTTCATAAGTCAGCCAACTAATAATGTTCAAGAATTTTCTTGGTTGTACTTCAATTTGGTTCATTCCTAGGAGGATAGAATTTACCCCTTCGTATTTGCTTACTAAGGATTTTAATGGAAGTAAATTTTCTATGTGCAGATTTTCTATTTCTTCCCCTTTATCCAAGGTTGATTTTTGTGTTTTTATACTAAAGGATTTTTGTGTTTCTCCATTGAATTTTATCTCTTCAATACTAGGGGTAACAAGTTCAAGTAAGGTCTTTTTTGAGCACAAATGGATGTTTCTGTATTCAATATCATTTACTATAGTATTTTTACCAGATTTAGCTACATAGATAGGGGATACCTATCCTATATTATTCATATTAGCCACAGGTTGGTTTGGAGGTGGTGATTTTTTTACTTTCTCTATTTGTTGTTGTTGGGATCTCTCTTAAAAAAAATTCAGAATAGGCAACAAATTTTGTGTCTCTAGAAAATTTCTGAATTGTGGAAGTAAATGGCATTTATCAGTGATATGTCCATTTGAACAAATGCTACAAATAGTTGATATAGATGTTTTGTTCAAAGGATGGTCTTGTATATCTGCCATGATGGCTTCCCAACACTTGGTAAAAAAAAATTTATACTACCCTGATGATATGGATACAAAAAGGGCAACACAAGCAGATGGCTCCTCTAATTTTTTTTCAAGAGATATTATGCTTCCTGACAATGAGGATGATGAATTTCTTTCAATTTTATCAAGAATTTCAAACATAGGCAATTCAACTCCCTAAGTGTGAAGATCACCTCCTTGTGGTTTCTTGATTATTTTCTAAATGGACTGAAATGAAATTTACCAAAAATTATTACTTATACCAGTCATTTATCCATATTTCACTTTGAAGTTCATAACTTAGCACAATTAACAATTAATGGGCTGTTTTTACCCTCTAACAACACCATGTTTCTTGAAAACGGTGCCAAAAATGATGCATGTCGTTAATAGCATCATTTAATCTTATGATTTTTCAAATCTGGGGTGGTGTCCAAGGTTGTCTATGATAGAATATTTGGGCAGATTACACTTCAAACATTCAAGTTACAAGCATTTATTCGGTGAAACAGATGTTGGTTTAGCCTTTTTGGTGTCACACTAAACCTAATCTGTAGAATGAAAACTAAATTAACTTGCAAGAATTTAAACTTAATTCTAATTTGCAAAAATTGAAATCTAATTACAATTTTAATAATTGAAATGTTGCTAAATTGAAATCCTAAATTACACTTGCAAAATTGAAACATAGTTTACTCTTGCAGAATTGAAACCTAGTTTACTCTTACAAAATTGAAATGATACTTGGAAATAACACTTATGCTAAAAACACCTATCAGTGTCCTGCTATAGAAGGTCATCAAGCTTCTGCTATAGTGACTGACAACAAAATGAAAACTGTTGAAAAACTGATAAAAGTTGCTAAAACATGAAAAATAGGGGAACATGGAAAACAGGGAAACAGGGCAAACAGTGGAAACACAGGTCTAAACTAATTTTTTAGATGAAACACACATTGGATGCACAAAAACACAACTAAAAACATGAAAACATCACATTAAATCAAAACAAGAAATGAAAATGTGACAAGCATCCTACTAAATTTGTTGCAACAAAGTTATAAGGAAAACCTATCATAAAAGTCCTCCTTCTAGGCCTAAAAGTGGGCCCAAGTTTCTTGATACAGAAGAATGTGGGAAACTATTTCTAACTACCTAACACTCACACTCACTCATGAACACAAGATAATTGAAGAAACTACACTTTATTGATTATTGCAAAACATTACAATTATGTAGGAAAAATCTTGCTTCTCACTATTCACTATTAGCTATTGCTCACTATTATCAGCTATCAACTATCTACCAACTCAACCATTGAGGGATATATGTTATTTATAATATCCTATTACATATGCATCATGCTCAAATTAGCTTATGTTATTTCTCAGTGATTTGCCAATCAGTTTTGAAACTGAATTAGTCCAAATTAAGACAATATGTGTTGCAACAATGTTCATTGGCCTTTGGAATTTGTCTCTAGTGGTGGGAGTGAGTTGGAGGCAGTTTATAAATATCTTGTACACCTTTATCCACCTTAAAATACCTTTTCCCTACCATTTTGGGTGCTCAAACCTCCGTTTGGTTAAAACTAACCACTTTTCCCCCTCATTCCGGAGCTTCTTCGAAATATCAGGCTATGAAACAAACTTTATGCTTAGCTGTGCTAAAAACATCTGACAAAGCAGGTTTAACTAGATAGGACATCTATCATATCCCTCGAAAGTCATATCCAATAAGTTTTGCACGCCAATTCTGACAAATTCCAAGGCATCCAATAAAGTGACAACTTGTTGGTTTTTGTATGGTTGTTTTCTACAGATTTCCAGATTTTTGTATAGTCATAATAATTTGGTGCCAATTTGGATTTAAAATAATTTTTAGGGTGGGAAAAACATTCAAACATTATTGTGAGGTTTTGGAAATCAACATTTAACATTTTTCTATTTGAAATGCACAAAATAATCAAACTTGAAACAATGCAAAAAATGTTGCACAACTGTCCCTATTTTGTGATACCCTATTGTTGTCCATTTAGACTATGTGGGAATGATTCTAAATAGGTCATATGTCTTATTTAGTCCCTTTGAATACATTCCATCCATTTTATCATGCTTTTCTTGACAACTTCAAGGTGCTCCTTTAATGTGACAACTGGCTGATTTTTGTATGCTGCACAAAACTTGTCATTGCCCTGTTTTATAGCATAGATTATTTTTATGCCCAATCACTTGATAACTCTAGTTTTGAAATGGATGACACTTCAAAAATACTGGGGTTAGCAAAATATCTGAACATGCTTATCTGCTTTATTCTTCTATGTTATTTTCATCAACAAAATCATATCAAAAATAGTCACAAAATGCAGAAAAAATAGTCAAAATAGGGATATAGTGTTTCTAACATAAAATCATACACTTAACAAATAATATATTCTAATCAACTATTTTGATTTTAACTTTTTCATGTTTGGTAATATGGCATTTTTTATATGTCAAACATAATGCAACATAGTACAAAATCTCATATTCACTTCACTCATCGAGTCTGTGCAGGACATGGGTAGGCCTCACTTGTTGTCACTATCCATTGGTACCATTGTGCGCTTAGGGGTGTCCTCGAATCAAAAAAACTTTTTTTATGGGGGTTTTGATGATTTTACAAGTCTCTCCCATATGGAGGATGATGATGAGCCATTTTTAGGGAATGTCAATTATTTATCAAACTCATATTTCACCCTATAATACTTTTATCGCTACCATTGGCAAAGGAATGGTCTTGGTTAGTATGAATAGGGTCTCTAGACATCTTACCAACCATAGTATCAGCTCCCTATAGATAAGTTTGGCTTAGGGTATTTCATGTGTATGCTGAATGAGATCCTAGTAGACTCACTCTAGTGTCTTACCATAGGCTTTGAAGGTTAGATTGATGAGAATAACTACATCAATCTAGGCTACATTCATTTGCTAGAAGATCATCTTCCTATCATAATGGTTTCTGTTGAAGCCTTTGAATCTTCCAATGAGGCATCTGGAGAAGATGAGGATGAGACCAGTTTAGCATATCTTGATCCTAGCCACATTCATTGGCTCTACTATTAGTTCCGTGTGGACCCTCTTTTGTCCTCTAATCGAAAGCATAGTAGTGGTTGAATCTTTGATGCAGAAGAAGAGACCAACAAGCAAGAAGAGTCTGGCCTAGTCAATGACCTTGAGAATTATTGGATTGAAGAAGATGATGGATACGATCAAGATCATGATGACATGTCCATTGATTCATCTTACCATGGATCTAATGCAATGTCTATTGCTTTAGATAGCTCGAAGAATGAATTTGTTTCCATTGATCCCCTTAATTATCTTGATGAATTATACCTTCATCTATTCCTTGGGAGGATACCCATTTTATGGCAGCTACTTCCGCTAGAAGATCCAACCATCTTGGCTCCTCCTAGGCCTCATCTAGTCATTCCACCTCCACCTCAACTACCTCTAGTGCACTTGAGGCCACCCATAGTTGAAAGGTTTTTCCCACTTGTGAATGGAAACTATCTACCATCCATCAATATGGTTTCCATTGATCTGACCATGCCACTCCATAATCTCAATGACTCTTCAAAATATTTGGACCTTAATCATGAGGCCATTGATTTTGATCACACTACAATTCCACCATAACTTGTAGAGTTATTCCCTTTCAAATAAATGTTACAACCATTTTATTTCTACCAAGGGCTATCTAAATTTGTTTATCAAGCTAAGATTGAACTTGATCAAATGATCAATTCTCCAAATCTAGCTAACAATATCCATTTGATCCCTACACCTCATCAATTTGAGGAGGGATCCCACATGTCAGTTGAGGACACAATTGATGTGGATATTAGTACCGATCCCACCATTCCTAAAAATGGCAAGTTGGGACACAGTCTATCCCCATAAGAACAAGTTGTTATCACAAATATCTTGAAAGAGAAAAGAGAAGCCTTTACTTGGTCTTATAAAGATATATCAGGTCTCAGCCTGAGTTTGGTCATGCACAACCTGACACTCGATTCAAAAATAAAATCGTTCAAGAAAAAGCTTAGAAAGATGCATACAACAATAACATTGATGGTTAAACATGAATTACAAAAAAATTTGGATGCAGGGTTCATTCAACCCATTGATTATCCTGATTGGGTTTTTGATGGCAGACCAAAAATTGCACCTTCTCAAATCCAACTTTTCATTCAATATTTTGGAAAAACTTCCAGTAACAGCCCGTAGGCTTTACAACAGCTAGCGCTCGACTTAGCTTTCAACTACTACACTCTGCATGCAATCTCTAATCCACCCTAGTCTATTATAGAAACTGGGTTTTTATAGAGGCCTTGACCCTCTGAAACATCTGCCATGAAAATTGGAGCACCAACCCAATTTATGGCTCCACTCCGCACGGCCCCTATTATCGTCGCTTCCTGTCAGATCACTCTGACCCCTCTCCTTGTCAGATTACTCTACATGACCCATCCTCTTTGTTTCCTATGCTTCTGGGTAATCGCTTGCTTTAACTACACCTTGGTGCCACGTGTCGTCCTTGCTCTGCAACTATCGCCTGACCTCTGTCGTCTTCTTCCTTCGACTGCACTGTAGCAGGGGTCGCGATATCGTGACATGTCGCGATATTGTGACATCTTCCTTTCCTTGCCCCTCCTCTTTTTTGGTCGTGATATCATAACATGTCGTGATATCATGACATTTCTCTTCCTCGTTGCCTTTATCGCCTTTGGGTCGCGATATCGTGACGGTTTCCTTCCTCGCCTCCACTTCTCTGCTTCGATCGTGATTTCGTGACATGTCACGAAATCGCGATAAACCCTTTGGCATCTACTTTCCTCCTACTGGTGGCCGCGATTTCGTGACGGTCGCGATTTCGTGACATGTCGCGATTTCGTGACGATCGCGATTTCGTGACATGTCGCGAAATCGTGACACTCTCGTTAGCGTCTTCCCCTGTCTGCTCTTTTGTCATGATTTTACGATGGTCACGATTTCGTGACATGTCACAAAATCCTGACATCTCCCACTGCTCTACTCTAGTTGCTTTCTTTTGTCGTGATTTTGTGACTATCGTGATTTCACAATATTTCCAACTGTTCCCCCCGGCTGCTTGTTCCTGTCGCGATTTCATGACGATCACGATTTTGTGACACGTCACGAAATCATGCCTCTTTCCAACTGTCTTCTCCCAGCTACACTTTCTTCATGATTTTGCGACATGTCACGAAATTGCGACATTCCCAACTGCTTTCTCCCCTCGCCCACTTATTGTTGCAATTTTGCGACATGTCGCAAAATCATGACATTTTTGGCTCGCACCTTCTCTCTCCTCATCGTGTCGCGATATCGTGACACTTTTTCTGTCGCGATATCATGACAAATTTTCCTCCTCGCCCTCTTCTCCTTTTTCTGTCATGATTTCGTGACACGTCATGAAATCGTGATGTTTTTCCTCCTTAGCCAACTTTTTTGAAGTGGCTCTCCTGCAACTGGATGCCTCTACATCAGATGCCACTGGATGCTCCTGCATCAGACACCCGAGGTTGGTGGAGAAGTGATCTTCACTTTTGCACTGTCTGGTTACTGCCTTCTGCAGCACCTCCAGACATTCATCTGCCTCTGCAGCCTGTTCCAACCCCTTCTCCTGGCCCAAACAACTTTTGCCTTCCTCCAGATAGATTCTCCCACTGCTGCACACTTCTTCATCTGTAGCCTTCAACGGCTTTAACTTCTGTTTATCCTCACGCTTTCTGCGTCGCTCCTCTTGCCTCTACAATTTTATTCTGAGCCACTCCTCTTGCAGGGCTTTAAATTGCCTCTGCAATGCCTCGAACTCTTCCACTGTCATCATATCGCTCTTACTGCCATGGCTTCTTCGTGGATGCATTTTTCTTCACTTTTCTCACAAAGCTCAATTGATCCTGGTGTAGCTGCCTCACTTTTGGTGCTCTGCTAACACGCTCAGGGATCCTAAACTCTCTCTTCTCTCTCAAAACCCTACCACAGATCTTGGCACAAATTGCCTCACGACCGGTGATCTGTTTGCGCACTCAGGAACTTTTGGCTTTGATACCACTTGATGGTGGACCAAAAATTGCACCTTCTCAAATCCAACTTTTCATTCAATATTCTAAAAAAACTTCCAGTAACAGCCTGTAGGCTTTACAACAACAAACGCTTGACTTAGCTTTCAACTACTACACTCTGCGTGCAATCTCTAATCCACCCTAGTCTATTACAAAAACTGGGTTTTTATAGAGGCCCCGACCCTCTGAAACATCTGCCATGAAAATCGGAGCACCAACCCGATTTATGGCTCCACTCCGCATGACCCTTGTCATCGTCGCTTCCTGTCAGATCACTCTGACCTCACTCCCTGTTAGATTACTCTATGCGACCCATCCTCTTTGTTTCTCGTGCTTCTGGGTAATCCCCCGCTTTAACTACACCTTGGTGCCACGTGTTGTCCTTGCTCTATAACCGTCGCCTGACCTCTGTCATCTTCTTCCTCCGGTTGCACTGTAGCAAGGGTCGCGATATCGTGACATATTCCTTTCCTTGCCCCTCCTTCTCTTTTCTGGTCGTGATATCGCAACATGTCACGATATCGAGACATTTCTCTTCCTCGTTGCCTTTCTTGCCTTTGGGTTGCGATATCATGACGGTTTCCTTCCTCGCCTTCGCTTCTCTGCTTCGGTCATGATTTTGTGACATGTCATAAAATCACGACAAACCCTTTGGCATCTACTTTCCTCCTGCTGGTGGCCGCAATTTCGTGACAGTCACAATTTTGCGACATGTCGCAAAATTGCGACACTCTCGTTAGCGTCTTCCCCTGTCCGCTCTTTTATTGTGATTTCACGACGGTCGCGATTTCGTGACATGTCGCGAAATCGTGACATCTCCCACTGCTTTGCTCCGGCTGCTTTATTTTGTCACGATTTCGCGACTGTCGCGATTTTGCGACATGTCACGAAATCGTGACATTTCCAACTATTCCCCCTGGCTGCCTGCTCCCTGTCGTGATTTTGCGAAAGTCACAAAATCGCGCCTCTTTCCAACTGTCTTCTCCCAGCTGCACTTTCGTCGCGATTTCGTGACATGTCACAAAATTGCGACATTCCCAACTGCTTTCTCCCCTCGCCCGCTTCTTGTCGTGATTTCGTGACATGTCACGAAATCATGACATTTTTGGCTCGCACCTTCTCTCTCTCCTCGTTGTGTCGCGATATCGTGATAGATTTTCCTCCTCGCCCTCTTCTCCTTTTTTTGTCGCAATTTCGCGACATGTCACGAAATCGCGACGTTTTTCCTCCTTAGCCAACTTTTCTGAAGTGGCTCTCCCGCAACTTGATGCCTCTGCATCAGATGCCACTATATGCTCTTGCATCAGTTTCCAACATAGAACCCATAAGAAAACCAAATGAGAGGATTCACATATGCACAAATTTTTGAGATCTTAACAAAGTGACTCCCAAGGACGAATTTCCACTCTCGAACATCGATGCTCTAGTCAATGCAACTACATATCATGAAATGTTATCTCTCATGGATGATTTCTCAGGCTACAATCAAATTTGTGTTAATCTCAAAGATCAACCCAAGATAGCCTTTACCATGCCTTGGGGGACTTTTGACTACAAAGTCATACCATTTGGCCTCAAAATTTTTGGTGTGACATATCAACGAGCCATGACATACATATTTATGACTACGTGCACAAAATCCTAGAGGATTACATAAATGATTTACTAGCTAAATATCTACTATGTCACGAACCTGTTGATGTTCTAAGGAAAGTATTTGATTATCTTATTGAGCATAACGTTAGACTTAACCCCAAGAAATATTTCTTCAAAGTTACATCTAGAAAAATCTTAGGTTTTATAGTCTCAAAATGAGGAATCGAAGTCGATCCTATCAAATTCAAGGTAATACTCAAAATGCTTCCCCCTGCCAACCTTAAGTAGCTTCACAGCTTATAAGGGAAGGTAGCATCTATTCGACGTTTTATTGCACAACTTTTTGATAAATGTCAACCAATGAATTATCTGTTACAAAAGGGGTCCCATGCAATTGGTATGATGAGTATCAAAAGGATTTTGACAAGATCAAATAGTACCTGGTGTCTTTACCAATTTTAGCTATGTCTCAACCTGGTGTGTCATTTTTATTATACATATCAACTACCAACTTTGCTTTAGGGACCATGTTGACCCAAAATAATGAAGTAAATAAGAAATATGTTATTTATTACGTCATTCGCATCCTGGTTAGCTATGAGCTCAAGTATGCATACGTTGAGAAGCTTTACCTAGTCATGGTATTTGCCACCAAGAAGTTATGCCATTACTGCTCAATCAAATAACATATATTGCATCTAAATAAAATCCTTTGTGGTACATGATGAGTTGGACCTACCATAACAACCGTACAACAAAGTGGATCATGTTGTTGATAGAATTTGACCTTGAATTCATAAGTTAGAAATTCATTAAAGGTCAAGTAATTACTGATCAACTAGTAGAGTTTCCTCTCTAGGATGATAAGCCTCTTACAATCGAGTTTCCTAATGATGTAGTTTTTACATTATCAGACTCGTCAGAACCTAAAGAACCTGAAAAAAAAGCTGATATGACATTGTTCTTTGATGGTTCCAAGTGTGAGCAAGGGGGTGGTGTGAGAATCATATTTTTCACACCACAAGGAGCTCCTATACCCCTTTCATTTAAACTCAATTTCCCATGCACCAATAATAATTTTGAATACGAGGTATTCCTTTTGAATCTTCAAGTAGCTATCACCATGAGGATTAAGAAGCTAAATATCTTCAGTGACTCTATGCTCATTATCAACCAAGTCAAGGAAATCTACCAATGCAGGTATCCAATCTTGCAGTCATACAAAGCCCTTATGGATAAGCTACTAGCTAAATTGAAATGGTACAACATCAAGGCAGTCCCTTGTTCTTCTAATCGTTTTGCAGATACAATGGCTTCCTTAGGGTCCTTAATTTTGTAGAACCCTTTAGATGATATGACAAACATCCATGTCAAAATGCTTTTGCAATCAACAATTTCATGTGAGGCTTTAAAATATGACGAAGTTATCCACATGATTCATACTGAACTGCACCAAGAATGGATCTCTCACATACACAACTTTTTAAAACATGCTTTCTAGGGGTCTTTGATCCCAAAAAATCCTTTTGATAACAACACAACAATCTATCTTAAGGTTATCCCCCAATCGATATTCATGCGAGATGAATCTCAAAAGGAACAAGCAGTTCATTCAATCGAGACTCAACAATATCAAGATTGGTTCACCCAAATAAAATATTTCTTAAAGCTTGGTAATATCCCTTTGGGATTGTCATATGTCGTAAAACAAACATTCAAACAAAAAATGACAAAATATGTCTTGTTAGAATACATATTGTATCGTTGAGGCTATGATGGTCTTCTCATTCATTGTCTAGAGCTCCACAAATCTGCTTGGAAAGTTTCACAAGCTCACGATGGTACTTGTGGTGGTCATTTGTAACATCCCCTCTATTTTGTTGTCTATTTACTTGATATTATTCTAGAATGAGATACTACTGATGAGTTTTGTGAGTGCAGGAGTTGGTGCACATCATCAAGCAAGCAGTTCGAAGGATCATGGTGCCCTCCTTCTAGAAGAAAGGTTGAGGTAGTTCGTGTGAGGTAAGGAGGGATATGATGTGAATCACGACCTCCGTGAGTACATGGAAGCTCACAAAAAGTATACTATCATGTAGTTGCATCTATTTAATTAGTTCTGCATATACACTAATGTGTCTCTTACTATAATGATGTTAGATTTGTAATTGGTAAATTTAAAACCCACCATATATTAAAATGATATGTTTAACAATAATATAATAAAATTATATAAATATAAATATATAATAATAATAATAAAATATATAAATATAATAACAAGTAATATATATATATATATATATATATATATATATATATAACAATATAAAAAATAATAATAAAATGAAATGATAATAAATTATATATATAAGCCGTAAGTGGGCCAATAACTAACTTTTAAAATAAGAATTAAATATAAAAAATATATATATCAAATGAATGACTTATTGGCCATAAAGTTTACTTCTAATATCAAATGAATGACTTATTGGCCATAAAGTTTACTTCTAATATCAAATGAATGACTTATTGGCCATAAAGTTTACATCTAATACTGGCCACCATCTGACACGCCACGGATATGGCTAATGCATGAATCAACCCACCTGTCTAGTAAAATTTAGTATTGGAATTCTATTTAAAGAAATGAGAATAGCTTGGGGATTCATGGTGAACATAATTGCTCTGCGATATTGAAGATTGGGCGGTTGAAAAAAATTATCAAAACAAAACATAAACCAAGTCGGGTTATTCTCATCTATATAAATGAGTTCATAATTTTTTTTTTAATGTTGAATACTTGCTATAAAATGATTTTTAAAAAAATTAAAAAAATTGAAGTAAGCTACGAACCTAGGAGCTTTGTAGTAATGGGTGTAACTGCAACAATAAAAGCAGATTGCGTTCATAACATAAAGAAAAAGTCTAAATATTAAAAATATGTGATAATGGTTTTTCTTTCCATATTTTGTCAAAATATAGTGATAATATGACTGGAACACAATTCTGTGACTTGTACTAGAGTGTTAAAAATGTATTAGATAGGTAATCAAGCATATGGAGTAGACTATGCATATCATGAGTGGGAGTCGGGCTGACCCTAGGCGTATACTACAACCTTTTTGTCTGTTGTACTGTGTGATGCGACTCATCATTTGTTTGATATGATGAAATTGTTGGAAGCTATTGAGAGAAGACGGAGGGACAATAGTACATTATTGTATCATTTTCATTAAGCTAGAATGGTTTTGGAAGCCACGTGCTGCTTCAGACTTTAATAAATTTTCTCTCTTTAAAAGTTTACCATCAAAGTTTTGAGGGCATGTTTATTAATATTATTTGGGGCTATATTAAATTGTATTTGTTTTAGACGTAAAAGCATTGTAAAATTTGATTTTCGGTAATGCTAATGAAGAACTCAATAAGGAAAAATAGAAGCATTTCTTGGTGACATCTTGTAATCAATGAAATCGTAAATCGTGCGATAAATAGGACTAGGTGTAATTAAGAGCATGGAGATTGATTTCTTTAAAAGCTTATTGTTAAAGATTATCTATTAGAATTTGTGGTTGTCGTTGAGTGGTCTTGTTTAGAATACGAAGACTATAGAACATTTTACTATTGTGTTTTAAACTTGTTTGTAACTTTTGATAACAATTAAACATTATAGAAAATTCAACTCCATTGAATGTTTTTAAAATCCTTTAATAATTTTCAATTTACGTATTACTCAATATTTGAACCCGAAGTGCTTTACTCTGTGAGACAAGCAAAGTCTCCCCAATATCGAAAAATGTTCCACAAGATCAATCACACATAAAAGAGAAAAACCCACAACACCAATATTAAGTGGTAAAACCTTACTTCAAATGAAGAAAAGAAACATCCACTATGAAACTCACTATATTACTCAATGATTCAACAATACAAAAATGTTTCAATGTTATTGCAACAATATGCATCAACATGCGATATATATATATATATATATATATATATATATATATAAAGATGTAGTAGACAACACCTTTATTTAAAGAGAAGTTTTTCTACTACAACCCTAAAATTACCCTAATCTTATCACAATCTTATCTTGAGATGTGTGACAAGTGACATCTATCAAATATTAAAAAGTGATTTGCTAGAAAAGAAAAAATAACATTTTTCCACAAATTAAATATTCTTAACATCTTTATTTATTTATTAATTAGGTGAAAATATTTTTACATAAAATAAAATTATTTTCTAATTTAAATATTATTCTTTAGATTTTATATTTTAGTCTAAGAATAATTTAGACAATGTTGAATTACATATTCCAACACACTCTCCAATGGAGGTGAAATACAACTTTGAAAACTAAAAGCTTTGAATTTGTCATATTAATTTTTAGGTAAACCCTCACATGAACTGTTTGAGCGCACCTCACATTAACTAATTTGCAGATGAGATAGTTATCGTTAGCAAGTTTCTTTATTAGAAAATCCTACAAAGGCAAATTTCTTGTGTGAACCCATGAAAGCTTAGAGTATAATGTAAACTATAAAGTTACCCGTAGTCAAAGATTAATCTAAATAATTCCTATGCCGAACTTAAAATAGAGAATGAAAATCAAACTATGGTGTACTTAGAGTTTGTATTGGTTTGATAAAAGCTCTTAAAGTTGCTAGATATCGTGTTAGAATAAATTCGTAGAGGTACTTCATTTTCGTTGAATGTTATAATTTTATATTTCTTATTCCAAGTTCCCAAATTAGAAGTACGGATCAACGTTTCCAGCCTAGTATGAAACAAATTTTTAAACCTCCAATACCAAGTAGTAGTTGGTATTTGTCTAAAACTAGAATTTATTCGCATGATATGGTGAATGTCACTTATATTATCGATGATGTACATGTTATAAAAAGTATTTACTCATAAAAATAATATTTATGAAATATTTTAAAATTATGAAATATTTTAAAATTATAACATATAAGCCTTAGAACATAAAACGAAGAATTTTTAATACGTCTTGGACGGATGTAGATATTAAGAAAAACATAGATAAGTTTATATGTTCTTGTAGAAGGGTTCTAATAAGTTTAATTGCGTGGCTATTGCATGAATGCAATAGCAGCATAAATAGATTGGGAATGGATAATATAAAAATGAAATCAATATATAAATTAGAAACCGTTATGTTTTCCTCTAAGCACCAAAATTAGAAAACGTAGGCCCAACAGAACTACCCGAAGGAGTTTGAAATACGTTTTCAGCTTAATGTTAATCATTCTTTATGACAGTGCATTCAATATTCCAATATTGTGTTGTAGAGAAGAAACCATATAAATATATATTACCGTTTTCTTTGAATAACTAATCCTCTTTTAAAGAAAATTGCTAGAAGAAATAAACTATCATTTTATAAATTAGAACCATAGCTTAAAAGTTATTTGGGGATATAATGATTATGACTTTCATATTATCGGTAGAGACTTTATATCTTCAAGTTGATTAAATAATAGTTTAAGCTACATAGTTGTTTAATAAATATTAAAATATACATAAAAAGGTTTTTATGGTAGAGCATCTTATATATAGGGAATATTATGTAATAAAGTGAAAGTTAAAAATATTATGTAATAGGGTAATATTCATATGTCGTAGATGCTTTAGTATGAAAGATTACAATAAGGGTATGAATTAACATTGCTAAATACAATTATTTAGTTAAAAGAATTATGAAAATAATTAATTGGTAAAAAAATTATTTTTAAAGTATGTATTTTGTTTTATTAATCATTTAGTAAAATTAAAAGGATTTTAGCTTATTAAATTTATTTATAAATCATGATTCCAAATAAAATTTTCTTTCATTCATCGAGGAGGATGGAATTTTTAAAGGATTGTTTAGATGCAACATGGAGATGGATGAGCTTTCACCCAACACCGACAACTATAGATAGGGCAATTGTTGTGAATCGATATCAGTCATTTTCGAGCAATTTTGCCTAGGGCAAGTAGGTCTTATTACCATGAACAAGTAATGAGGGATGGTATGGGACACTCTCTCTAGGCTGATATACAAGTAGTACGTAAGGGGTCTCATATCTTATGTTCAATTGAGGAATTTCTAGTAGAACATTGGATCCAAGGGAAGCTAGATATCGGAGGTAGAAGATCCAGTGATGAGTTGGTATGGAACAACTCTTCATCAATCGCAACATAGCCTAGGATACTTGGTCTTGAGCTAGAGACATGGTGGACCCTAGTTGAATTCAGGGAAGGTGGATTCTCAACTAGGCACTAGGCATACTAATGCTATACCTTAAAATGGAGAAGATAACAAAAATATATGTACCTTGGGCAGAATTTTAGGGTAAGGAACCTAAACACACCATGCTATATGGTGGGGAATTATGTGTCCACCCTTCTAAGTGTTATGGGCCCTGTAAGGACAACCCCATACCGTAAACATAGACCTCTAGCAAAGGAGACGAATGTGTTCACAAGATGGCACTTATTACGGGATTTGGCCTATCTCAAACTTTTAAGGGACCATTTGTAGTGGTCAGTTACCTTGAAATGGATAACCTTATGCCTATGTACTAATTAATGTTGGGTGTTGCTTAAAATTTATATCAAAAGTTTTTACTTCATGTTTTATACAACCGAGTGAGTTGGACTTGGGGTGTTACAGTTGGTATCAGAGCCTAGGTTGTTTTGATGAGAACCTATGTAACTTATATTTTGCATGGCTCTTGTTGCATCCAAGAAAATGACGGGCTCTTTTAGGAAAGCTGCATTAGCTCAACAAGAGGTGCTTGTTGAGAGTCCGAAGAAGGGATAAAAATAATTATAAGAGAATCTGATAGAGAAGTTGGGGTAGAAGCACCCCATAGACTTGTCAGGAAGGACAAGAAACCTTTAGTCAGAAAAATCCCACAAAGGGAAGATAACTTAGCTAAAATGGTGCAATTATTACAAGAATAAATGAACCAGTAGAGAGACCACATGGAACAAAAGAGGGTTCAGTTGATTGAGTAAATATAACAACAAAGGGCATAGTTGGCCTAGCAACAAGAATCGATTTTTCAACAATAGAAGTTGATTGAGAATTTTTCTTAAAGAAAGGATCTAGAAGATGGTCAAGATGATTTGCCTAAGGGTTCTAGTCGAAATAAAGTTGGTGTTGAGCTAAATAAGGATTTAAAAAAGATTGATATTTTCAAATTTTATGGAAAAGGTGATGGTGAGGCAGTAGAAAACTAGCTGAGAGAGTTTGAAGGATATTATGTTATTAAGTGAAGAACATAGGCTTATACTGAGAGGGGGGTGAATAGTATAATATCAACTTTTACTTTTCTTTCCAAAATAGTATTATCCAATATTATCAATGGCAATATCAATAGCAGTAATCAAAACAATGCATCAATCATCACATACAAGAGAGACACCAATTTAACGCAGTTCACCCAATGTGGGCTACTCTATGAAGAAAATATTTCTACTAAATTTTCTCAACAAATCTTCTTGGGAATCAATTCCTTATTACAATGTTTAAGGACCTCTGTCCAAAGGAGACACCAATCCCATATGCTCTGATTTATGGATCTCTCTCCATAGGAGAACTCTTTCCCCTTTTCTTTGGTTCGTGGAACTTGACCCAAGAGAAATTTATCTTCTCAACTGGTTTATGGATCTCTCTCTATAGAAAAACTCTATCTCCCTAGATGGTTCATGGATCACTCTCCATAGGAGAACTCTTTCTTCTTGCTCTAGTTTATGGATATATCCATAGGAGAACTTTATCCCCTTGCTCTGGTTCATGGATCTCTATCCATAGGAGAAATCTATCCCCTCTACTCTGGTTCATGGATCTCTAATTATAGAACTCTATCCCCTCTACTCTAGTTTGTGATCTTCTAGAAGACTTCTACTCCAACTACTTTGGCTTGTGGATATCTCTCCATAGGAGATCTTTGTCCCCACTACACTGGTTGATGGATATCTATCCACTAGAGACTGTTATCCTCTTTGCTCTGTCACCTCCAAAGTCTTCTCTCAACTCTGTCTCAAATCTACATCAAAATTTATCCCAAGTCTAGTACAAATCTCATCTAACTTTGCTGATAAATTTACACCAAAATTTATCTCAAATCTATCCCCAAGACTTAACACAAAGCTGGATTTCTAAAGATACTAGACCAAGTTTTAAGTGAAGACCTTATTCTATCTACTTTTTGGAAGTAACAAGCTATATTCACCTGGAAACTCTACATTAGCAGAAGAAACCCAAAGGTATGTAGATAAAATATGTTGTCAAAATCTACTATCATATTTTAAATGGATTACCCCTAAGTACATATCCATTCAAATGAGATAGGATCAATCCCTTTGAGTCACCAAAATCCATCTAATGAATGGAAAAATATACCTAGATCTATACTAGCAATATGCTCAATCACTCTTTTTTCTTGTTAATTTCTTATTTGTATAATGTTGAATGTTGAGTAAAAGTGTTAGAAGAATTTCTTTCTAATATGTTAACATGAGTGTCTAAGGAAGGGTTTGAGGTTGAGAAGGATGGATATGTTGGGCACCGTGTGAGCATCGCATAGGCTTGCATGCCTTTGGGAGTGCCTACATGTGGGAGTTTTCTCCTTCTTTTGATTCTGTGGCTTCTTCTAATTGTGGGGGTGGGTATTTTATCAATTTTTGGGGTGGGTTGTTGCTACGCGAGAGTGTATTTTCTTGATCCAAGTGTGGGATAGTCATGCCTTTGCCTAGAGGTATCCAATACCAGAATAATATCTCATTTAAGGAAGCCCTTCATGGCTCGAGCTCTTCTTCTGTTTGGCATAATGCGGATGATAACGCTTTAGGCCTAGGTGGTTCTTCTTTGGGCTGAGTATTTTGTGCAAAGCAAGTTTATGGATGCTTGGAAAGGGCTGGGGAGAGACATGTTCTTGTGATTCAGCCTGAGTAAATTATAGAGGATGTGGATTATATGCAAAATCATGCTTTAATATACAAATTTTTGGGTATTCACGTCCCTTTATTGGCATTTAAAACATGGTCCAAGAGTACTTGGAACCCGGTTGGCGACATGGAAATCATGAGGGGAGCTAATAATTTCTTTTTGGTGGTGTTTTCTTGCTTGGAAGACCGAAATAGGGCTTTTGAGGGGGGGCCATACTTTTACAACCAGACTGACCTATTTATTAAACCTTGGCACATGGGTTTTAATTAGACTGAGGAGATTCCTTCTCGGGTTCCCGTGTGGGTTTGGCTTCCATGGCTGCCTTTGGATTTTTGGCGGACACATGATTGCATTGTTGTTAGGCAAACCGGTGGGACCGTCTTAGCAAACTTCAAAAAAAAAGGTAGTTTCATGTGCCTGTATTTGTGTTGAGTTGGATTTAACTAAGCCTCTGTATGATTCTATGCAAATATGTATTGGGTCTTTTTCTTGGGTTCAACAATTAGACTATGAAACTCTTCCTTTCCATTATCGGTTGTGTCATGAGTACGGGCATCTTCAGTGTAAATGTCCTAAAATACCTGAGAATAAATCATCTGGTTCTAAAAATCTAAATCTGCAATCTTCTGGTGGGAAGTCAGTTACGCAAGATGTTGGGCCTAGTCAAGGGAGTGGTCCCATGGATGTTAGTGGGGCGGATAAATAAGGCTTTGTTTCGGTTAAGACTCATAATAAGGGAAAAGTGTTGAAGCGGACCTTTACTGATAAACAAATTGATGGCTTACATAATAAGTTTGATGCCTTGGATGAGTTGGCATTTCCTGATGAACGAATGAATGGTAATCTGAATATGGATGCTCAAAATGTTACTAAGGTGCTAGACCATAATGGGCAACAAGAAGTAACAGATCCTTCTTTGGACACATCCCTGGCAATTGTTCCTATTTCGAAGGTGCGACAGGATGGAGTGAAAGGGGATGATCCTCTTTTGGTTGATTTGTTGAATACTGGTAGAGGAAAGGGTTCCAATCCTGGTCTTTCTCTAGGGTTGCTCCAAAAGAACTTTTAAAAAGGGGCCCCTGTGAAGCCAGTTAAGGTGGGTAGGAAGAAATATGCAGATAAACTTCATGTGGAGGAAGAAACATTGGTTGAGAGTGGGGTAGTTAAACCCCTGGAGTCTCACTTTTATTCTCTCTCTAAATGATTTTTCTTTCATTGAATGTGAGAGGTTTGAATAGCTTACCTCATGAAAAATCTATTCAGGATTTGGTGTAGGTGCATAAGATGGATGGTGTTTTTCTTCAAGAATCTAAATTATCGGTTGAGGTTCTATTTAGTATTACTTCTAAACTTTGGGCTCGAGGTATTTTTCAGTGTGTTGGGGTTGTCGGTAGTGCTGGGGGGATTGTTAGCCTTTGGAATCTGTAGAAGCTTACTCCTCTTTGGTGGGTCTCGAATAAATCAGCTCTTTCTATGATAGCTTCTTGCCATGAGACTAGAGAAGTAACATTTACGCCCCCTTAGATCTTGCTGGGAAGGTGTTGCTTTGGAACCATATTCAAAGTGTTCAAGCCTTGGTTTCATTCTATCCTTAGATTATGGTAGGGGATTTTAATGTTATATCTAGTATTGATGAGAATCGGGGAGGTGTTGGTACTTTGGGGCTTGCCTCTAGGCTCCTTAATGATAATATTCAACTTTTTAATCTTGTAGATATTAAGTCGACGAATGGTGTGTTCACTTGGAAGAATAAGCGATGTGGTTCTAACTCAATATCTGAGAGGTTGGAAAAATTTCTTACTTCTTCAAATTGGGTTAGCAATTCTTGGGTTATTAATTCAGAGGTTCTTGACTAGAGGGGATCGGACCATTGGCCTATTAAACTTGTTATTTCTCAGTAAGGAATGGGTCATCATCCAAGTTTTAAATTTTAGTTAATGTAGCTTAGGGATCCCTCTTTGTACGACTTGATGAAAGTCTAGTGGATTTAGGGTTGTCCTTCCCACGGTACTGCTATGTACTCTTTTGTTAAAAGGCTCCAATTTGTGAAATTTCAACTCAAAAAGTGGAACAGGCAATGTTTCAAAAATCTGTTTCAGGCTAAAGCTTTGGCTCAAAGTAGGCTTGATGTTATCACCAAGCATATCAGAGATCATGGGCTTATGGAGCAGAATCTGTAGGAGTCTGAAGCTTTGCATGAGCTTCAAGAGTGGGATCTTTGGGAAGAAATTTTCTAGAAGCAAAAGGCCAGAGTGGAATGGTTACAGGAAGGAGATCGAAATACAATTTTTTTCTTTAACACTGTTAAGGCTCGAAGACATGGCAATGGTATTTATTCAATTATTTCTTCTAAAGGTATTCAGTTGTCTACTTCTCAGGATATCTCTCAAGAGGATGTTCGGTTATTTTCTTCCTTATTTTCTAAGTATTCTTGTATGGATCACACTGATGATCATACTATTTTGCGTTGTATTCCTTCTATTATTTCAGAAGAGATCAATGTGCATCTTCTTCAACCTATTTCCATTGATGAACTAGAAAGGGTAGTTTTCCTTATGAAGACTGGGAAAGCTCTGGGGCCTGATGGATTCCCTGTTGAGTTCTTTCAACACTTTTGGGAAATTATTAAATTTGATCTTTTGAAGGTTGTTCTCGAGTCCTTTCATAATCATCAATTGTTGAAAGCTTTAAATTCCACTTTTTTGGTTTTAATTCCTAAAAGGGAGGGGGCTAGATCTTTTGATCAGTATTGGCCTATTTCTCTCTGCAATGTGGTGTATAAAATTATTACAAAGCTTATTGCGGAGTGTCTCAAGCCTTTCCTGGATAGAGTTGTTTTTTATGAGTAGGGTGGCTTTATGGTTGGTCAACAGATTCTGGATGGGGTGGCTATTGCTTCCGAGGCTATTCATTCTATGAGCACTTCTAAGGATAAATTTATGTTTATGAAGCTGGCTATGGCGAAGGCTTATGACATGGTGAAATGGTCTTTTCTTCACAAAATCCTCTTGGTATTTGGATTTGATCCTTCCTGGATTGAGTGGATTATGAGTTGTATTACGACTCCCTCATATTCTATCCTAATTAATGGGGAGCCCTCTCCTCTGTTTCATGCTTCCTGGGGTCTTCGATAGGGGGATCCTTTATCTCCCTACTTGTTTATAATTATAGCTAAAGGTTTGGGTCATCTACTTAAATATCACATTCAATAAGGTCTTATTCATGGGTAGAAATGGGAGACTGGTAGGCCAGCTATTTCTCATCTTCAGTTTGCTAATGATACTTCTCTCTTGGGTGTGGCCTCTATTCATGAAGCAACCAACTTTAGACGTGCGTTGGATATGTATTTGGATGTCTCTAGTAAAAATATTAATGAGCATAAGTCTACTATTTTATTTTTCAATACGGATCCCAAGATTCAAGCTAGAATTATTCAGATTCTCAGGTTTCAGGTTGGGACTCTTCCCCTTACATACTTGGGGATTCCTATTTTTGTTGGTCCTCTACCTAGGTCGGTTTGGACTAACATCCTTGATAAATTTTGTAGTTGAGTTAGTCATTGGACTCACAGATGGTTGAATTTTACTGGTCGGGTTTTACTTTTGAAGTCGGTTGTTCAGGCTTTACCGATGTATAGATGCCTTATTCAGATTACTCCGACAAGTTTTATTTATGATCTAGATTCTCTTTCTAGGCAATTCCTATGGGCTAGTAGTCTTGATTGCTCAAAATGAAGTCTTGTTAATTAGGAGACTATTTGTCGACCAAAGCAGGAAGGGGGATTGGGTCTATGCCTAAGCTCTATTTTTGGGACTACTTTTGCTGCTAAGATGTATTGGCATTGGTGTAGTAATCAGGAGCAAACTTGGGCTAGGATTATCTCCCAAAAGTACCTTAGGGAGTGGAAGGTTCTGAGATTCATAGATACAGCTTGACTGGTCGAGGATCATTTTTTTGGAATACTCTGAAGAAGGGTGCAGAGTTGATTAAGCAAGGGTTGTTCTAGATTTGTTATACTGGGTCTTAGGCTCTTTTTTTGCATGATTCTTGGGATGAATTTTCTCCTCTCCTTAGCGAATTTCCCCATCTTCAATATCTTGCTCAATGCTTTTTGTATGTTGGATGGGTGAGGGTGGCGGATTTCAAAACTGTTAAGTCCTTTGGTCAGATGGTTAGTTTACAGTGGAAGTATCCTCAGGAATGGCTTGTTGGTGGCACTATGGATGAAAGGGTGGAACTAGCCTGTATTTTGGCTAGTTGTATCTACTCTTCTCTGCATGGGGATGATGTGCTAGCACGGGGGAGGGGTAATAGAGGGATATTTTTGGTTGCTGCTAGTTATTGTGTTTTGGATCGACAGTGGTTTGGGGAGGATGTGGTCCCATTATGGAAGCAAGTTTGGCCTAAGTGTAGTTTTTTTGTGTGGTTGGCTACTCATAATCGGTGTCTCACTTGGGATAATCTTCAAAAGCGTGGTTTTTTTGGCCCCTCTTTATGCTATAACTATGGGAAGGATGAGGAGTCTGTTAGGCATTTACTTCTCCAATGTGACTTTGCTCATCAACTCTAGCATTATTGGTGGGGATTGTGGAATCAACCTTGTTCGCATGCTTCATTTGTCATTGATTTTTGTAGGAGTATGGGGCGACCTCCTACAACGACTTTCTTTTTACAAGTTGGGTGGAGCATTGGTCCTTCATACATTTTTTGGCAGATTTGGCTTGAATGAAACTGCCAAATTTTTGAAGGGAAGGAGTTAACTACTTCTCGGGTTTGGTAGAGGATTTTGTGAATGATCTAGGAAACTATGTTTGTAAAATGTTAGATTATTTCTCTCGTGGACCAAGCAAAACGTCAGATCATGGAAATATTAGGTTTGTTGGTTAATGGTCCTAGTCCTAATGTCTCTTATAGACGGATGGGTCAGATTAATCGAGTGTGGAGGACTGCTAAATGGAATCTGCCTCCTCCGATAGTGCTGAAGATTAATACGGATGGATATTCTCAGGGTAATCCAGGTAATGTTGGTATTGGAGGTGTGGGGTGGGACAGTAGTGGTACTATCTAATTTTTTTCTCTTAATTTAAGGGATATCATTATCATAACTTCATGGAAGTCCTTGCGATTTTATATTCTTTGGAGCAATGATATGCTTTGGGTTGGTGTCATATTTTTTGTGAATTTGATTCTCAGATTGTTATAAATTTACTGAATTCTGGGGATAGTCTTCATGGTAGTTGGCGATTGAGTTAGATTGCTCGATAAATTCTCAATATCTCTGATCACTTGGAGTTTATTTCTTTTGTGCATATTCCTTGGGAGTGGAATGGGGTAGCAGATTTTTTAGCTAAATGGGCTTCTGAGTTTCAGGATGGTTGGGATGTTCAGAATTGATCTCAACTTTCTTCTTATTGCTCTCAATCTCTCTCTTCTTTATTCAGAGCTGATATGTCTGAATAACTTCTTATTTTTCTTTGTATATTCAATGTTTTGCTGAGTTAATAAATTTTTTACCCTCTTTTTAAAAAAAAAATGTTAGAAGATATTAATAAGTAATATGTATGAAAAACTTTTTTTCCAATAAAAATTTGTATTTTTTATTAAAAAACAAAATATATGCTCGATCACTACACTAGAGCACCTCAAAGAATTGGTATTTATATACCAAACACATAGAATCATGGATCAATATGTGGCCTTAAGGCTATTAGTGGCATCTCTTAAGGGAGAGACACTCAAGAAATATGAATCCTTCCTTCTCATTCAATCACAAAATGAGATCAGTTGGCTTCATTAGTCATGAATGACTTTTTAATAAAAATTTAAGAAGAAAAAGTTGATATCAAGAATGAGCCAGCTTAAGAAGATAAGGTTTCATATGAACATCAACAAAATAGTCAAGTCCTCTCCAGTAAGAAAATATACAACAACATGGGTGATTTGAGTTTAAAGGTGTAATCTTGTGAGATAGAATACATGGTTGAATTGAGTTTAAAGGTGTAATCTTGTGTGATAGATTACAAGGTTGAATTGAGTTTAAAGGTGTAATCTTGTGTGATAGATTACAAAGTTGATTTGATTTTAAAGGTGTAATATTGTGTGACAGATTACAAGGGTGATTTGATTTTAAAGGTGTAATCTTGTGTGATAGATTACAAGGTTGAATTGATTTTAAAGGTGTAATCTTGTGTGATAGATTACAAGGGTGATTTGAGTTTAAAGGTGTAATATTGTGTGATATATTACAAGGGTGATTTGAGTTTAAAGGTGTAATATTGTGTGATAGATTACAAGGTTGAATTAAGTTTAAATGTGTAATCTTGTGTGATATATTACAAGGTTGAATTGAGTTTAAAGGTGTAGGTTGATTTGTAATCTTGTGTGATAGATTACAAGATTGATTTGTGTTTAAGGTGTAATATTGTTTAATAGATTATAGATAATTTATTTCTAACTATGAGATAACCTTGTTTGATAGGTTACAAGACAAAGGCGATGTAATATTGTTTTATAGATTAAAAGGTAAAAAATTTTAGGGACTCTAGTATAACCATATGAATGATCATGTTGATGGATTATGAGAACTATAATATGATTTTGATCAAACAACAATATGGTGGAAAATTTTCTAAGTTTTGAAATGTGAATGAATGTGAGAAGATTATGTATAGGATCTAAACCTGGAGAAAGTATGGGATCTCTCCATCTCTTATGAAACCTTAGACAGTTACTAGATCATATTGATTTAAATGGAATAATATCATCTAGGTTGGAGAATGAACGTGGGTTTCATTCTTGGAGGAATTATGGGGTTCCCTCTTGGTAACTGAGGAAATTTCTCCTTAATATGTAACCGATGATCTTTCATAAACATGTAGATATAAGAATTTGTGAGATTCTTATTTATTGCATTGATGACTTAGAGAAAGGAAATGTGGCATTTTTTTAATTGCATCATAATTAAAACAAGGAACAAGTTTATTTCTAAAATTATGTATTGATTTAGAAAAGGATATGTGGGATGCCTTTCTATACTTGTACTTATGAAAATTTTAAGTTTATGAAATGAGAGGAGAAACATATTTTGGAGGTTGGGTTTATTCCCCGTGAGGGTTCCTAAGGTATATGTTGTGTACTTCTATTTGTGGTTTGCAAATGTTGTTATGCATTGATGTTGTGTTTACTCTCTAGTATGATGTTATCTAGATAGATCATGGATATTGAATATGATGAAATAAACTCATCTACTTGCAGATGAAGGAAGAAGAGCTGGGAAAATTTCTAAAAAATGAGACAAGCAATGGAATGGAAGAGGAAAATCTTGGGCTTAGGGAGTATGCTCTCTATCTCGGTAAATCAAAAACCAAAAATCTCTAAGAGAGTACCAAATCTGTAACCTAAAGGCTTTGGGTCAATATAAGTAAACTTAGAAGAATAATTTGAGGAAAAGCTAGAAGAAGGAAGAAATTGGAATGCAGTGAGGGAGAACACAATAGAGGAAAGGCCACATGAGCGATGCAGTCTCATGCAAACTCGATGGATCCCAATTTACACTATCCCTGTGTTTTCTTTTCTTATATGTGTAATATACATGTGCTTTGGAATCCGATAGGTTCTTATTTATCGGATTAACATAGCTCTTATTTAATGTTGATTATGATATTGGGATTGTGATAACTTTCCAAGAAAATTAATGTTGACTTTAATTTATTTATGTAACGTGCTTTAGGATCAAATGAATCCTTGCTAAGTTGACACAGACTCCTCCTATGATTGTGAGTCGTAGCATTAGAGAGGGAATGTTTTAAATTCATAGTAAAGTTAGAGAGGGAATGTTTTAAATTCCATAGACTTTCCTAAGTTATCATAATCACTAAATATAATTATCAGTGTAAGTTAAAATATGGAAGGTAAGCAAACCGCCAATTTGTAGCTAACTCAAACCATCATCAAAGGTGAAGGTGCCCTCACGACCATCATTTGATGGTTATTCTTTCCCATGTGTAGGGATATCTTTATTGTGCCATTTTATCCCATCGTCTCTCATGTGGGATATTAGTCTACCTTGTAGTTTAAAATCCTCTTTGGTGATGAAATGAACTCTATCTCTATCAGGAAAAATTATGAAGGGTCTAGAAGCTGAAGTATTCAGATCAATATGCATCAAGCATGGCTTGGTCAATTCTAATTGGGTTGGATTCACTAAGAACCGATAGGTAAAATTATTGCACATTATAGATGTAGATGATTAACCCCATATTTACAAATATTATGATGATGGAAGTCTATTATCGTCAATGAATCCTTCAATATCATGTGAATTGTGTGGATGCTCGCTAGCTATAAATGATAACAACCTTATCATTGTTCTAGTAGTCACCTATGATTTTAAACTCTTGTCTAAGTATCTATACTTATGATACATTTCCCACAACATTTATTATGGGGACATTAATCTTTAATTGAAATTAACCCCCCCTGGGCAATCATTACCTCTACTAATTGACTCCATCGCAAACATTTTTTGGAATTGGTGTCTTTGGGATTGGCGAGTTCGTTGGTAGTATTTGCATTTTATCTTCACTACAACTATGTTTGTGATGAGGATAGAAAGATCCTCTCATCACCGCTCATTGTAATCACATGAAAATAGATATCTGCCTAGACTAGCATGTAAAAGTAAAAACTTTGATTTTCTTCAAAAATGGATGTGATTATTAAGGATTTTGATTACTGAAGAACACTTCATAACCCTTAGTAAAGATCTTAGTGGTTTTATTCAGCCATCACATTCTTATTTAGCTAAAGAGAGATTTTTTGGCTTATTAACCCACATGCTTCTTGTGGGAGCATGTGGAATCTTTTACAATAAAGCAATCTACCATTAACATTGATCTCAGTATGAGGACCACCGAGGTTGCAACCATCTAGGTGAAGTCTAAAATATGGCATGGTTGAATACTTTGACTGTGGTGAAATCAATAGGATAAGATTGGTGGATCTGATCTTTGGGTTAGACTAATAATTATTTTAGTAAATGTCCACTTTGAACCAGATAATCCCTCTTTAAAGGGATTCTGCAGGTTTAATAAATTTGGAAGGATTTTATTGAGATATTAATCCTCTACTAAAACTTAAACTTGGTCATTGAAAGGAAAGAGAATATGATGGCATAATATGGTTTGGGAAAAAGAAAGGGTGAATGCAAATTAAGAATGATCATAACCTTATAGATTATGATATTCATAAAAATATCAATGTAGAGACCATTATGCCCACATTTATTTTGTTATAGTAACCATTATGGTAAAATAGTAGAAAGTAAATTTGAGAAACCAAAAAGATCAATGTAGTTTCCATAATGGTAAAATGGTAGAAGGCAAATTGGGAAGAAACTTCGTAAGAAATCATGACTCACTTTGTAGAAAATCATGATGGGACAACTAGTGAGAAAATAGGGACACATTGAGAGTCAATTTATGAGAAAGTATAAAGTATTTTGTAGTCAACGTTTATGCCTAACTATAATGTAATATTGTTGATAAATTATGAGGGATACTTATAGATCAATTATTGTGTAATTTTATTAAAAAACAAAATATATGCTTGATCACTACACTAGAGCACCTCAAAGAATTGGTATTTATATACCAAACACATAGAATCATGGATCAATATGTGGCCTTAAGGCTATTAGTGGCATCTCTTAAGGGAGAGACACTCAAGAAATATGAATCCTTCCTTCTCATTCAATCACAAAATGAGATCAGTTGGCTTCATTAGTCATGAATGACTTTTTTATAAAAATTTAAGAAGAAAAAGTTGATATCAAGAATGAGCCAGCTTAAGAAGATAAGGTTTCATATGAACATCAACAAAATAGTCAAGTCCTCTCCAGTAAGAAAATATACAACAACATGGGTGATTTGACTTCAAAGGTGTAATATTGTGAGATAGAATACATGGTTGAATTGAGTTTAAAGGCATAATATTGTGTGATAGATTACAAGGTTGAATTGAGTTTAAAGGTGTAATCTTGTGTGATAGATTACAAGGTTGAATTGATTTTAAAGGTGTAATATTGTGTGACAGATTACAAGGGTGATTTGATTTTAAATGTGTAATCTTGTGTGATAGATTACAACGTTGAATTGAGTTTAAAGGTGTAATCTTGTGTGATAGATTACAACGGTGATTTGAGTTTAAAGGTGTAATATTGTGTGATATATTACAAGGGTGATTTGAGTTTAAAGGTGTAATATTGTGTGATAGATTACAAGGTTGAATTAAGTTTAAAGGTGTAATCTTGTGTGATATATTACAAGGTTGAATTGAGTTTAAAGGTGTAGGTTGATTTGTAATCTTGTGTGATAGATTACAAGATTGATTTGTGTTTAAGGTGTAATATTGTTTAATAGATTATAGATAATTTATTTCTAACTATGAGATAACCTTGTTTGATAGGTTACAAGACAAAGGCGATGTAATATTGTTTTATAGATTAAAAGGTAAAAATTTTTAGGGACTCTAGTATAACCATATGAATGATCATGTTGATGGATTATGAGAACTATAATATGATTTTGATCAAACAACAATATGGTGGAAAATTTTATAAGTTTTGAAATGTGAATGAATGTGAGAAGATTATGTATAGGATCTAAACCTGGAGAAAGTATGGGATCTCTCCATCTCTTATGAAACCTTAGACAATTACTAGATCATATTGATTTAAATGGAATAATATCATCTAGGTTGGAGAATGAACGTGGGTTTCATTCTTGGAGGAATTATGGGGTTCCCTCTTGGTAACTGATGAAATTTCTCCTTAATATGTAACCGATGATCTTTCATAAACATGTAGATATAAGAATTTGTGAGATTCTTATTTATTGCATTGATGGCTTAGAGAAAGGAAATGTGGCATTTCCTTAATTGCATCATAATTAAAACAAGGAACAAGTTTATTTCTAAAATTATGTATTGATTTAGAAAAGGATATGTAGGATGCCTTTCTATACTTGTACTTATGAAAATTTTAAGTTTATGAAATGAGAGGAGAAACATATTTTGGAGGTTGGGTTTATTGCCCGTGAGGGTTCCCAGGGTATATGTTGTGTACTTCTATTTGTGGTTTGCAAATGTTGTTATGCATTGATGTTGTGTTTACTCTCTAGTATGATGTTATCTAGATAGATCATGGATATTGAATATGATGAAATAAGTAAATACTATCTGCTTTCCAATAGAATGATGTATTTACATTATTATAAAGTGATTACTATAATTTTATATGATGTAATATTTTTTTAACAAGCAATGTTCCATGGATGAGAATAGATTATGATTGTTCTTGAGGACATAATAATTGATGCATTTGTATTTTCCAATGAATGGCTCTTCAAAAATAATGTAATAATTTATTCTTTAATTTAATTAAAGGCCTTGCTATGAGTAAGCATTATAATGTTTGGTTTAAGTAATACATGCATGGTATTCTGTTGCCAATAATAGAATTAGGAAGTAAGATTGAAATGGCATTCAATTGACTAAGTAACTGAACTTCCTAATAAAATAAGAGGTAGAAATAGTTAAACCAAGGGATAATACATATAATTATGGTATGTAAGATTGGATAGGAGTTGGTCACTCCTATAACAAGAGTTGACACTAACCATGTCATAATCCTCTCAGTTACTTACTACCCTACATGATGTGGATCCAATCATACTTGGTTATAACTTGACATGTTAGATATGTGCAAAAAAAAATCTATCTTCAGGTTTGGTTGGTAATGTGGGTTGTTACATTTGGTATCAGAGCCTAGGCTAGTTAATGGACTCTTATGATAGGTCTAGACTAGCAAAGAGATGGGCTTTGTTTGTAAACCTATAGTGGTTCTTGATGAACTCTAAACTTATAAATACATAGTAATGGAAGAATAAGTGCTTAGAAGCTACTAATGTGTAAATGTTTTTCTCCCACGCCTCTATTCACTAGTGATAGTGGAAAAATGGGTTTACCAATATGGTTTTGAGATATTTGGGTATCTTGAAGGGACAAGTGTGAAATTAGGTTTTTGTCTTTGATGACACCTATGTATATGAGCTTTAACTCATAAAAATGAGCTATTAAGGCATGGTGTAATACTCCTTTGTGAAATTTTTTGATGCATTTAATTAGACAAATAGAGTCTAATATATTATAAAAATATGAATTCATGTCATTTCTAAGGAAATATTCTATAGTTCTTTTCTTGCAGTACTCTATTATCATTGACTATGCAGTGATAGATGCTTTGATGCTTTGTTTTCATGATGAAAATTGTGTATTGATGATGTTTTTAATACTGATTATTGATGCAATACAGATGTTTTATTATTTTAAGAACGTGATATTTTTGATAGTTTGCACTTTTGCAGGTCCAGGTACTCCTGAGGATGGAAGATGTTGCTTACCATCAGGATCAAGACACTGGAAATAAGGAAAAGGATAATGATTCTATCTGATTTGTAAAAGACTAATGTTGATTTTATTGATTCCTGCATTAACTAAGCTAGGAATTAATAAAAAACACAAGGGACTATGTTTAATCCAAGGGGGGAGTATGTCACAGCCCACTTGTTGGGACTTCCTATAAAACATTAATTGATCCAAAGGATCAATTAATACTTACATTTTAACATTGACCAAACCTTACTAATGTTGCCAAGCATTAATAAGAGGGTCTAATTGATAAAACCTAGGGGATAGTAAACCCTAATTATTCTATAAAATCCCTAATTAAAAACTATTTAATCTCTACCAGGTTAATTTGGAGAGTTTTGAATACAATTAGGATTTTGGTAAGGTTTTGGGGAAAATAAAATAAGGCTTTTGCAAAAGGATTAATTTGGGGAAATTATCTTCTACAAAAGTGACTTACTAGAATGAACCTAATTTACTACAATTAGGTGCACACCAAAATTTGTCCAATTTTGAAAAGATCCAAACAGGACAAGGTCATGAATTAGTAAAAAAATGTACATACTTGTCTAGTGGGAGAACTATTCTACGTTTCACATGACTCTTTACCAATAGTAAGAGTGCAGGCTTTGCAATTACACGAGAGGGAAAGGGAAGGCCAAAAATGAGCAAAGTACTCCCACCTTACCCTCTCTTGTCTTATCCCTAATTTTTAAATGATAAAAAGCAATCCCACTATTTTGGTGAACTCCAAAAAAAAAGGTTATTTTAATATTAAACTCATCTACTTGCAGATGAAGGAAGAAGAGCTGGGAAAATTTCTAAAAAATGAGACAAGCAATGGAATGGAAGAGGAAAATCTTGGGCTTAGGGAGTATGCTCTCTATCTCGGTAAATCAGAAACCAAAAATCTCTAAGAGAGTACCAAATCTGTAACCTAAAGGCTTTGGGTCAATATAAGTAAACTTAGAAGAATAATTTGAGGAAAAGCTAGAAGAAGGAAGAAATTGGAATGCAATGAGGGAGAACACAATAGAGGAAAGGCCACATGAGCGATGCAGTCTCATGCAAACTCGATGGATCCCAATTTACACTATCCCTGTGTTTTCTTTTCTTATATGTGTAATATACATGTGCTTTGGAATCCGATAGGTTCTTATTTATCGGATTAACATAACTCTTATTTAATGTTGATTATGATATTGGGATTGTGATAACTTTCCAAGAAAATTAATGTTGACTTTAATTTATTTATGTAACGTGCTTTAGGATCAAATGAATCCTTGCTAAGTTGACACAGACCCCTCCTATGATTGTGAGTCGTAGCATTAGAGAGGGAATGTTTTAAATTCATAGTAAAGTTAGAGAGGGAATGTTTTAAATTCCATAGACTTTCCTAAGTTATCATAATCACTAAATATAATTATCAGTGTAAGTTAAAATATGGAAGGTAAGCAAACCACCAATTCGTAGCTAACTCAAACCATCATCAAAGGTGAAGGTGCCCTCACGATAACCATTTTATGGTTATTCTTTCCCATGTGTAGGGATATCTTTATTGTGCCATTTTATCCCATCGTCTCTCATGTGGGATATTAGTCCACCTTGTAGTTTAAAATCCTCGTTGGTGATGAACTGAACTCTATCTCTATCAGGAAAAATTATGAAGGGTCTAGAGGCTGAAGTATTCAGATCAATATGCATCAAGCATGGCTTGGTCAATTCTAATTGGGTTGGATTCACTAAGAACCGATAGGTAAAATTATTGCACATTATAGATGTAGATGATTAACCCCATATTTACAAATATTATGATGATGGAAGTCTATTATCGTCAATGAATCCTTCAATATCATGTGAATTGTGTGGATGCTAGCTAGCTATAAATGATAACAACCTTATCATTGTTCTAGTAGTCACCTATGATTTTAAACTCTTGTCTAAGTATCTATACTTATGATACATTTCCCACAACATTTATTATGGGGACATTAATCTTTAATTGAAATTAACCCCCCCTGGTCAATCGTTACCTCTACTAATTGACTCCATCGCAAACATTTTTTGGGATTGGTGTCTTTGGGATTGGCGAGTTCGTTGGTAGTATTTGCATTTTATCTTCGATACAACTATGTTTTGATGAGGATAGAAAGATCCTCTCATCACCACTCATTGTAATCACATGAAAATAGATATCTGCCTAGACTAGCATGTAAAAGTAAAAACTTTGATTTTCTTCAAAAATGGATGTGATTATTGAGGATTTTGATTACTGAAGAACACTTCATAACCCTTAGTAAAGATCTTAGTGGTTTTATTCAGCCATCACATTCTTATTTAGCTAAAGAGATATTTTTTGGCTTATTAACCCACATGCTTCCTTTGGGAGCATGTGGAATCTTTTACAATAAAGCAATCTACCATTAACATTGATCTCAGTATGAGGACCACCGAGGTTGCAACCATCTAGGTGAAGTCTAAAATATGGCATGGTTGAATACTTTGACTGTGGTGAAATCAATAGGATAAGATTGGTGGATCTGATCTTTGGGTTAGACTAATAATTATTTTAGTAAATGTCCACTTTGAACCAGATAATCCCTCTTTAAAGGGATTCTGCAGGTTTAATAAATTTGGAAGGATTTTATTGAGATATTAATCCTCTACTAAAACTTAAACTTGGTCATTGAAAGGAAAGAGAATATGATGGCATAATATGGTTTGGGAAAAAGAAAGGGTGAATGCAAATTAAGAATGATCATAACCTTATAGATTATGATATTCATAAAAATATCAATGTAGAGACCATTATGCCCACATTTATTTTGTTATAGTAACCATTATGGTAAAATAGTAGAAAGTAAATTTGAGAAACCAAAAAGATCAATGTAGTTTCCATAATGGTAAAATGGTAGAAGGCAAATTGGGAAGAAACTTTGTAAGAAATCATGACTCACTTTGTAGAAAATCATGATGGGACAACTAGTGAGAAAATAGGGACACATTGAGAGTCAATTTATGAGAAACTATAAATTATTTTGTAGTCAATGTTTATGACTAACTATAATGTAATATTGTTGATAAATTATGAGGGATACTTATAGATCAATTATTGTGTAATTTTATTTGACAAATTACAAGAACAATGTGTTAAAGGTAAAACCTTGAGTGATCGATTATGAGGATGATTTGAATTCTAAGGAGTAATCTTATGTGACAGATTACAAGGTTGAATTGAATTTAAAGGTGTAATCTTGTGTGATAGATTACATGGTTGAATTAAGTTTAAAGGTGTAATCTTGTGTGATAGATTACAAGGTTGAATTAAGTTTAAAGGTGTAATCTTGCGTGATAGATTACAAGGGTGATTTGAGTTTAAAGGTGTAATATTATGAGATAGATTACAAGGTTAATTGATTTTAAAGGTGTAATCTTGTGTGATAGATTATAAGGGTGAATTGAGTTTAAAGGTGTAATCTTGTGTGATATATTACAAAGTTGAATTGAGTTTAAAGGTGTAATCTTGTGTGATAGATTACAAGGTTGATTTGAGTTTAAAGGTGTAATATTGTGTGATAGATTACAAGGTTGATTTGATTTTAAAGGTGTAATCTTGTGTGATAGATTACAAGGTTGATTTGAGTTTAAAGGTGTAATCTTGTGTGATAGATTACAAGGTTGATTTGAGTTTAAGGGTGTAATATTGTGTGATAGATTACAAGGTTGATTTGAGTTTAAAGGTGTAATCTTGTGTGATAGATTACAAGATTGAATTGAGTTTAAAGGTGTAATATTGTGTGATAGATTATAAGGTTGAATTGAGTTTAAAGGTGTAGGTTGATTTGTAATCTTGTGTGATAGATTACAAGGTTGATTTATGTTTAATGTGTAATCATGTTTAATAGATTTCATGATAATTTATTTCTAACTATGAGGTAACCTTGTTTGATAGGTTACAAGACAAAGATGATGTAATATTGTTTGATAGAATAAAAGGCAAAAAATTGTAGGGACTCTAGTATAACCATATGAATAATCATGTTGATGGATTATGAGAACTATAATATGATTTTGATCAAACAACAATATGGTGTAAAATTGTCTATGTAGTGAAATGTGAATGAATGTGGGAAGATTAGGTATGAGATCTAAACTTAGAGAAAGTATGGGATCTCTCCATGTGTTATGAAACCTTAGACAGTTACTAGATCATATTGATTTAAATAGAATAATAACATCTAGGTTGGAGAATGAAAATGGGTTTCGTTCTTGGAGGAATTATGGGGTTCCCTCTTGGTAACTGAGGAAATTTCTCGTTAATATGTAACCGATGATATTTCATAAACATGTAGATATAAGAATTTGTGAGATTCTTATTATTGCATTGATGGCTTAGAAAAAAGAAATGTGGTATTTTATTAATTGCATCATAATTTAAAACAAGGAACAAATTGGTTTCTAAAATTGTGTATTGATTTAGAAAAGAATATGTGGGATGCCTTTCTATACTTGTACTTATGACAATTTTAAGTTTATGAAATGAGAGGAGAAACATATTTTGGAGGCTGGGTTTATTTCCTGTGAGGGTTCCCAGGGTATATGTTGCGTGCTCCTATTTGTGGTTTAAAAATGTTGTTATGCATTGATGTTGTATTTACTCTCTAGTATGATGTTATCTAGATAAATCATGGATATTGAATATGATGAAAGAAGTAAATACTATTTTATTTCCAATAGAATGATGTATGTACATTCTTATAAAGTGATTACTAGAATGTTATATGATGTAATGTTTTGTTAACAAGCAATGTTCCATGGATGAGAATGAATTATGATTATTCTTGATATAATAATTGATGTCTTTATATTTTCCAATGAATGGCTCTTTAAAATGATGTCATGATTTGTGCTTTGATTCAAGTAAAGGCCTTGATATGAGTAAGTATTATAATGTTTGGTTTAAATAATACATGCATGCTATTCTACTGTGAATAATAAAATTAGGAAGTAAGATTGAAATGACATTCAATTGACTAAGTAACTAAAATTCCTAATAAAAGAAGAGGTAGAAACAGTTAAACCAAGGGATCATACATATAATTATGGGATGTAAGGTTGGATAGGATTTGGTCACTCCTATCATGAGAGTTGACATTGACCATGTTGTAATCCTCTCAGTTACTTACTACCCTACATGATGTGAATCCAATCATACTTGGTTATAACTTGCCATGTTAGATATGTGCAAAAACAAAGTTTCTATCTTCGGGTTTGGTTGGTAATGTGGGTTGTTACAGTTGGTATCAGATCCCAAGCTAGTTAATGAACTCTTATGATAGGTCTAGACTAGCAAAGATATGGCTTTTTTTGTAAACCTATAGCAGTTCTTAATAAAATCTAAACTTATAAATACATAGTAATGGAAGAATAAGTGCTTAAAAGCTACTAGTGTGTAAATATTTTCCTCCCATGCCTATATTCACTAGTGAATTAGAATGGAAGGGTGAGGGAACCTACCACAACTTGTGGAGTACCCGAGAGACCGTTGAGAAAGGATACTTGACATTTGTAGTATGAAGCTAAGCCTCTTCCTTTATTAAAGTTTTGAGTAGAAAATGGATTCAAGAATTATCGAGAGGGGAAAAGCTTAGATTTTGTCTCACATCACGGACATTAAAAGTTGGATAAAACAAGTAAGAAGAAATGGTAGACATTGAGTGTCTATGAGGGTTTATGTGATAACACCCTTAACTCCCATTGTGTGATATGGGAAGGAAGTTAAGCATTGCAAATGATTGATGTTCTATCTACATGATAGGAAATATAGTCTTTTAGGCATGCACCAAATGTATGGGTTGAAATAGACCTAACATGATTCTAGTATTATCTAGAAAGGGAAATGTGTGTTCTTGTTGAAATAGACATGATAATTCCCAACAGTGTGGTATGTTTGATTACCTGATGGTCTTAACAGGAGGGATAACCACTCCTTTCCACAGGATAGACATTGACCACATTGATTTTTGTGAAGTGGGGTCTTGGACTCACTTGAGTATTCATATTTAAGAGAACCACACGGAGACTATGCTAAAGTAACCCCTTGATCATAAGCTTAGCTATGTTAGCTATAAAAGTTTCTCAAAACTGTGGGGTGTCAAAATTTATCTATGGAGAAAAAAACCATAGGATAATAGGAATGTAAGACCCCCATTTAGAATTTGTAAATGGTAATACTACCTTGCAATAAGGCAAGAGTCTATGTGAGATTAAGAGATCAACAAAATAATGTTTCTTTTATATTTTGATCAATGTTACAATACACTCATGGTTTTCAATCATAGGATATGGTGTAGGAAATGGCGGAAGCAATATTGAACATGGAAACCACCCACATATCACTAGAATTATCTTCTAGCATGAAACCTTGATATGGCAAAGGAGAGCAAGGACGATGAAACTTCATATTTAAGCATGGAAATCACCCAAATATTGACAGAGACATCTTTTGACATGAAATTTTGGTGCAAACAACTCAATTATCATCGCCACATGAGACTTCAACAACCTCTCCAAGTATCCCAACTCCACAGAAAGGTATGCCACCCGACCACCCGGGTGGTGGTCAGGTTTAATAAAGTGCACTACATTATTTAAATATGGGACTACCCTCTACTCAATGCATGTGGTATTATTATCCACACGGGTAAACTGGGGCACAGACCTTAAAATATTGTTTGAAGCACAGAGAGTCCTATGTTGTATACAAAAGAAAACAAAATTCTAGTTTCAAGGGATTTTAAGTAAACGATGTGATAAGGAATGACTACAGATATGTCGAACCTGGTTAGGAATGTTTACAAGATTCAGCAGCAGAGTAACTATTGGAAAGTATGTGATCACAGTATGAATTCCTATAAGACAATATTTACCATAGAAATCAAGTAACTCATAAAATTCCTTGCATAAGGCAAACATGCATCTCATTTAAGTAAATGATCTAGTAAATATGCATACCAAAAAATAATTTTCTAAATGATGCAAAAAGAACTGTAAAATTATGTCAAATAACAAGATGAGTTGATGACTAAACTCAACTTAGCACAAAGTTGAATTATTATCAAATAAACAACCATGATCAAGTTTTTGCAATAGTACCTTGTGTACGTTTTAACGTAACCTTGAAAATTGGAAACAATGTGATAAAGGATGCAACATCTAAAAGAGATATGCATGGGTGAACGTGCGCTCATCTGATGGAGCCTCTGAAAGGGTGATAAAAGGACACATTGGGATCATATTAATGGGACACTCATAAAAATGTGATACGACCACAAGTATTTTGGTAAGGAGAATTATTACCTTGGAAACTTTGGAAGAATAACTAGGATGGGATCAACGATATAGTACATTTGCATCAATCGAGACATGATCTATGGTGGATGTTGAATAGAATTTGAATAACTAGGGTACTTTCAATCAAATTTTTGATCAAAATCTATGTACCATAAACTAACAACTAGCTAAATATTTGGGAAAACCAAAGACGCGTTACTCTGTAAACGTTCAGAACATGAGAGTTCTACCCATGGAATGCAAGATGGTAGCACTTATGTTGGGGTTGGCATTACTATTTATGGGAACAATGAGAGTAAGCCCTATAGTTATCCTTATGATCATACTCCTAGTGCTTGTCGATATGTTGATCCACACTCTCTTAAGAAAATGGATTTCGGTGGTGCCATCGAAATGAGCCAAGAAAAAAATACAGTTTCCAGAAAGGATGTGGTTATGCAAGAAGTCAATAAAATATCTGAAGGTACATTTGAGGCTATTGTTGGAGTAGAGCTTCCTGAACAACCAAAATAGGCCCAAGAATATTTATGGGCCCAAGAAAGAATGAGATTAGAGGTTGAGATGGATGCAACCATAGCATAACAAGATAGGCTAAGGTCAGAGGAGGTACAAAGAAGTGACTAGAGAGCCAAAACCATGGTAGCTTTATACATAGAAAATGCACAACTATGTTAGACAAGTGATGAACATAGGACTGCATTTCTGACTACCTATTATGGGACACTAGTAAGCCATGGACTAATTATCTGATCTCCACCAATAACTAGAACATAATGTGGGCAAGGGAGAACCGCACGAGAAATTTGGAGAACAACCCAGGGTAGAGGTCAGGTAACCTCTAGAATAGCTGCCCCACCAACTTGTCCAGTTGAGTGTTTAGGTCCAGTATAGAATAGTGATAGGACCGAAGGATAATAACCTTAAGGGATACAAAAGTGGTTGAATCCACCCATTGTATATTGTAAGGATGATAATTGTAACCCAAGGGGGTTTTTACTTATGTGATATAAAGCAATGTTTATCTAATAAGTTAGATTATTATATTTGATTTTATTTCATTAAGAGTTGGACTGGATGGTCCCTAATACTTAGGGCTTGTTTTTATTTTGGGTAGTGGCTTAGAAAAAAATTCCAAATAACGGGTAGCTTTTGGGAGGTCTTAAGTAGGTAATCTTGGACTAAGTACCCTATCCGACATGTTGATCACTTGAATGTTGTCTAAAGCAATTAGATAACAGGTGAAAAATGTCTTGGAGGGTAAGAATAAGTATATCGAGATGCATTTGTATATGAGTCTAACAAACTAAAGAAAGAGAATATTATTCTAGTTAATATTTAAAACTAACTTAAATGAGCAAGGTTGGACATGAAAAATGTTAATATGGGAACACTCTTAGAAGGTATGAATGAGGGAACTATCCTTAAAGAGAAATGGAGGAATCCCTCTTACAATAGAATAAATCATGTTCTAATGATTGGTATGACATCTTACATGGGGTAAGTGTGGTCATAGGTACTATCGATGAGTGATAGTGTGATTGGTATACATGGAAAGAAAGATGAAACTTTTTGCATGGTACCTTACAAGTGGTAAGTATGACCATGAATATCAATATGGCATCAAAATCATAGTAAATACAATCATTGCTATTGGGTTTTTTTCCTCAGAGACTACACATGTTCAAGTTCTTCTCCTCCCACTATTAAACCATTGGTGAATCAAATTGGAAGAGCTAAGAGAACCCTCCATATTTTGTGGGTCTTAATGAATAACACAAGCTTATACTAAGAGGGGGGTGAACAGTATAAGACCAACTTTTACTTTTCTTTCCCAAAAATATTATCCAATATTATCAATGGCAATATCAATAGTAGTAATCAAAGCAATGCATAAATCATCACACACAATAGAGACACCAATTTAACGTGGTTCACCCAATGTGGGCTACTCCATGGAGAAAATATTTCTACTAAAATTTTCTCAACAAATTCTCTTGGGAATCACTTCCCTATTACAATGTTTATGGACCTTTGTCCAAAGGAGACACCAATCCCCTAATGCTCTGATTTGTGGATCTCTCTCCATAGGAGAACTCTTTCCCTTTTTCTCTTGTTCATGGAACTTGATCCAGGAGACCTCTATCTCCTCAACTAGTTTGTGGATCTCTCTCCATAGAAGAACTCTATCTTCCCAGTTGGTTCGTGGATCACACTCCATAGGAGAACTCTTTCCCCTTTCTCTGGTTCATGGAACTCTATCCATAGGAGAACTCTTTCTCCTCTGCTCTGGTTGGTGCTCTTCTAGAAGACTTTTGCCCCCACTACACTGGCTTGTGGATCTCTCTCCATAGAAGACCTTTGTCCTCACTACCCTAGCTAATGGATCTCTATCCACTAGAGACTATTGTCCTCTACTCTATCACCTCCAAAGCTTATTCTCAACTCTGCTCAATCTCTATCTCAAATATGCACTAAACATTGTCCTCGATCTAGTACAAATCTGCTCTAACTCTATCTTAGGTCTAGCACAAATCTGCTCTCAAATCTACATCTCTCAAAATTCTCGACAAAACTCTATCCTCAAGCCTTAACACAAAGCTTGATCAAATCACCAATCAACTCTGCTTAGATCTATCCCAAGCCTTAACACAAAGCTTGAAAAAATCAAACATGCTCTTAATGTTATCTCAAGTCTTCACCAAGACTTGCTCAAATCTGCCTATAAGTCTTCACCAAGACTTGCCTCAAATCTACCTACAAGTCTTCACCAAGACTTACCTCAAATATGCCTTCAAGTCCTCTCAAGAACTTGCTCAATCTGCTCTCAAGTCTTCACAAAGACTTACCTCAAATCTGCCTTCAAGATTTCACAAGAGCTTACTCAAATCTACTCAAACACATGCTCAAAATAGCTCACAAGATATGCTCAATCAATCTCAAATCTTGCACACAATGCTATCAATTGCTTTGTCTAATCTTCAAAGTAATTCCTTTAACTTGAAGCAGTTTAGACATATTCTATTTAGAATTCGTTTAACCTCTGGAACATATAGAGAATGATGTACTCTATCAAGAACTCAATATGTTCTACTCAATCATTAAGTCTGTCGCTTTCACAAATCTGATTTCTAATGTTTGCACATTCACTTTCAATATCACTCAAATCCAATGCTCAAGAATTTCACTCAATCATCCAATCAATGAAACACAACTTGCTTACAAACCCTAAACAAGTGTTTTCAAACTTCTTCAAACAAAGTGCTCAATGTGGGTCTCAAACCCTAACTCAAATAATTCTCAATCTCTATTTTAAATCAAATCATTCATCAACAAGATGCACTTAAACTTGCTCACACATTTCCAACAATACTCATCAATCCTTTTCACTCCACCTTATATTTCATACATTCATTTCAAACACTCTAAACAAAAGATAGTGTGCCCATACCTTTTTGCTTTGATGGAGATATATCTTCAAAACCTGTTTTACTCACAACAAAACCTCTTTGCCAATTTCTAGATTAGATAGCAACAGTCTATCTCAAAATCTCCACACAAATATTCTCCTCAATATTTATTTCACCATTCAAGAAATACAATAAACTATCAAGTCTCAAATACACCTTATTATCTCCAATACTCTCAAAATAACATTCAACACATAAAAATAAAGTTCCTTTGTTAACACCTTATAATCTCCAATTTTCTCAAAATAATATTCAATACATAAAAATAAAGTTCCTTTGTTAACACCTTATAATCTCCAATCTTCTCAAAATAATATTCAATACATAAAAATAAAATTCCTTTGTTAACACCTTATAATCTCCAATATTATTTTTATTTTCCAAGCTCCAAAATAAAATATTTATTTCAACACCCCTTATAAACATTTAACACATGCCTCTTTCAATTATCACGTGGCCTCAACCCAATTTTTGGTATTCCAAACTTTGGCAAAATAAATCAAATGTGCATACCTTATTTGTTAGCCCACATCACCAAAACATTGTGCACGACTTCGATGACCAGCGCCCAATGACCAGCACCCAAACTCGAACCTGTGACCAAATCCGTTGTAGTGTCTTAGCCCAAGGCTAAGCTGCTGCTTGGGCTACACACCTATATGTTAACCAAGGTTCCACACTCTCCTATCGATGAAAACCAAAACTTTCTCTCCTCTACCAAAATTAATTGCATGAGATTCGAAACCACAACCTGCTCCTTACAAGCACCTTAGCCACGCCTTCGATCACCGTCTGCGCTATCCAACACCTTGGGATATCTTTTTGATGCCACCCGAACTTAAATGAAGTTCTACCTCCTTTTATTAAAAACCAATAGGAGTCTTCTCCTCTTCAAAACAAAGCACACAAATTACTATTACTCACATGGGCATTCGAATTACATCCGACTTTAGGAAATGAAAAACATCTCCTATTTATACTCTTCGCTTTGCTTTGAAACACGTCGGCCCTTTCGAATTTTAAATTCGATTTAAATACTTTAAAATTTGCACCATTAATTATTTAAATTAAAATTTTAACCTTTAGGTTAAAATATTTTAATTTAAATAAATTAAATTAAAACTTTGCCAACCTTTATAATCTGCTCAATGGGTCTTGTCGGGGATAAATATTTTTTTAATGATTCCTTGGATCTTGTTATTTCTCGCCTCTTTCTTTTTCCCAAATATTATAATATTAAATATTATAATATTATTATTCCTTTCTTAAACTTGCTTCCCTCTTCTTGGGTCTTCTACCTTTTAGGCCTCTTTAGGCATATAATATTTAAAATAAATATTATACCCTTTTTCTTTTAACAACTTCCTTGCATTTTGGAAAATCAACCTTGTGGCATCAATGACGACAAAACTGGACATCAAACCTCTTGACATCAATGACAACAAAACTTGCTCAAATTTCCAACAATCTCCCCCTTTGTCATTGATGGCAACCCTTTTTTTTAAAACATTCCTTTTACCTTTTTTAGTTCTGCTCCCCCTAAGAAACTGCTCCCCTGACTGAATGCTCTCCCCTAACTCAAATCTCTCCCCCTTTGACATCAATGGCAAAGGGACTCCTTTGGGGCTAAATATAAGACTCTTAGCTTAGCCCCCTCCCCACCTCCTCTCCTTGAGGTGATTAATTTTGGGGTGGGAGTATCTCTACTCCCAGCATACACTGCTCTTTTTCTTTGTCCACCTTCTTTCTCAACTGATCCTTCTGATTCTTTTGAGTATTCCTGTTCCTGCTTGTCTCTAGAAATTTTGTTCTACACCACTTAGCCATATGCCCAATATTATTGCACTTATAACACTTAATGTTGTGGTTCCTTGAAGGTGCAAATATCTTGAAGTTCCTCCTGGTGAAGCCATATCCATTCTTGTCATGAACCCTGCAATGAATTGCTTTATGACCAAACTGATTACAAGAGTGACAATACCCTTGAAAGAGATGTCCATTTCTGAAATTTCTCCTGGTGAAACCATATTCCTTCTTTTCATGTGTCCTGCACTTCATAGCCTTGTGACCAAACCTGTGACATGAGAAGCAACGTCCTTTGAAGAAGTCTTGCCTTGACCCCATTGGTCTCTTAGTCTCTTCTTCCCTATGATGTTTCCTGTTCCTTATTTGTGCATTGTTTCCTTCCTTGGTGAACCTTCTATTTTTCAACTTATCCTCATAAGTCTCACTTTCTCTTCCACTCTCTTCTTCTGAAGCTTCTTCTTCTTTGGAGCTTGAGATTGACTCCTCTCCTTGTTCTCTTTGTTCCTCTTCAAAACCAAGTCTTATCTTGTTTGATGAAGATCTTTGTACCTTGATAATCTTATCCAAGGTCTTTGAGCTTCTCCCAAACTTGTGTAGCTTGTCTTTAGACTCTTTCACTTCCTTCCTTAGTGAATCTACCTCATGCTCTAATTTTTCACATTCTAAGACTTTTGCCTCTAACCTTTCTTTAAATCTCCTTGTCTTAGATATTGAATTTTTCAGATCTTGTATAAGCTTTCCTTTTTCTTCATCACATTCTTGAAATTGAACCTTGAGTCTTGAATTCTACTTTCTAACCTTTCTTAATTCCTTAAGGGTAGAAATAAGCTCACCTTCTAGATCAACTACTCCTTCATTTTTTTATTCTTCCTCTACCTTTTTGTCTTCAAGAGCATCTTCATACCTTTTAGATTTATCTTCAATAGAAGCACTTCCTTCTTCCTCTATTGCCAAGAAGAGAATTTCTTCTTCATTATTATCTGAATATCTCTCATCACTATCACTTGAACTCTTGCCTGTCTTATCTGCATAAAAACTCTTCTTATGCCTCTGGAAAAACTTATTTTCATGCTTGTTTTGTCCATACCTATTTTTCTTTTGATACTTGGATTTTCTTGCTTCCTTGTTCTTATGATCCTGTTTCTCTTCACCACTGCTACTTCCAACTTCTGGACAGTTAGATGCATAGTGACCATATTTACCATAATTGAAACACTTAAATATTTTTGTACCTTTGTGCTTTCTTGAGTCCTTGTTCCTTCTGCCATAGTTTGCTTCTTCATCACTGGATGACTCATCACTTGAATCTGACTTCTTATCTTTTGTCTTCTTTGCTACTTTGAAGGCTGCTTCTTTCTTGGGGATAGGATCATTTCCTATTATCATCTCAAAAGTTGTGAGAGTTCCATGTAACTCATCCCTAGTCAAAGTTTCAATATCTCTTGTTTCTTCTATGGCTGAAACCTTTTCACTATACCTCATAGGGAGTGACCTTAAAACCTTTTGACAAACATTTGATTCTTCAACTTTAAACCCAAGTCCTTGCATGGAGTTAACAACCTCATCCACACGAAGTAAGTAGGTAGCAATGTCTTCCTCATCCTTCATTTTCAAGTCTTCAAATATTTTCTTGTGATTTTGCAATTTTGCCATCTTGACCTTTTTGTCTCCCTCATATGTTTTCTTCAAATTTTTCCAAATATCTTTTGCTGATGTGCAATGCATAACTTTTACAAACTCTGCTTCACGTAAACCACTTAATATTACATTCATTGCCTTTGAATTATTTAGATGTAGAATCTTACCATCTTTATCTGTAGGAGGAGTAGCTGGCGGTGTGTACCCATCCTCAACTGCTTGCCATGTCTCATTTCCTTGTGCCATTAGGTAAATATTCATTCTTACACTCCAAAATGCATAATTGTTCCCATCGAATAATGGTGCCTTATTTTTTGAAGATCCACTCTGAGATGCCATCTGTGTTCCTATATACTTTTCCTTCAAGTTGTTAAACTCTTTCTAAAGGAAACCTGCTCTGATACCAATTGAAGAACACAAGCTTATACTGAGAGGGGGGTGAACAATATAAGACCAACTTTTACTTTTCTTTCCCAAACAATATTATCCAATATTATCAATGGAAATATCAATAGCAATAATCAAAGTAATGCATAAATCATCACACACAATAGAGACACCAATTTAACGTGGTTCACCCAATGTGGGCTACTCCATGGAGAAAATATTTCTACTAAAATTTTCTCAACAAATTCTCTTGGGAATCACTTCCCTATTACAATGTTTATGGACCTCTATCCAAAGGAGACACCAATCCCCTAATGCTCTGATTTGTGGATCTCTCTCCATAGGAGAACTCTTTTCCCTTTTCTCTAGTTTGTGGAACTTGATCCAGGAGACCTCTATCTCCTCAACTAGTTTGTGGATCTCTCTCCACAGAAGAACTCTATCTTCCCATCTGGTTCATGGATCACACTCCACATGAGAACTCTTTCCCCTTGCTCTAGTTCATGGAACTCTATCCATAGGAGAACTCTTTCTCCTCTACTCTGGTTGGTGCTCTTCTAGAAGACTTCTACCCCCACTACATTGGCTTGTGGATCTCTCTCCATAGAAGACCTCTGTCCTCACTTAAAAGACCTCTATCCTCACTGCCCTAGCTAATGGATCTCTATCCACTAGAGACTGTTATCCTCTGCTCTATCACCTCCAAATATTATTCTCAACTCTGCTCAATCTCTGTCTCAAATCTACACTAAACACTATCCTCGATCTAGTACAAATCTGCTCTAATTCTATCTTAGGTCTAGCATAAATCTGCTCTCAAATCTGCACCAAACTCTATCCTCAAATCTATCCTCAAGCCTTAACACAAATCTTGATCAAATCACCAATCAACTCTGCTCAGATCTATCCCAAGCCTTAACACAAAGCTTGAACAAATCAAACTTGCTCTTAATGTTGTCTCAAGTCTTCACCAAGACTTGCTCAAATATACCTACAAGTCTTCACCAAGACTTACCTCAAATCTGCCTACAAGTCTTCACCAAGACTTACCTCAAATCTACCTTCAAGTCCTCTCAAGAACTTGCTCAATCTGCTCTCAAGTCTTCACAAAGACTTACCTCAAATATGCCTACAAGATTTCACAAAAGCTTGCTCAACACTATCCTTAAGCTTTCACAAAAGCTTACACAACTCTATCCTTAAGCTTTCACAAAAGCTTACTCAAATCTGCTCAAACACATGCTCAAAACATCTCATAAGATATGCTCAATCAATCTCAAATCTTGCACACAATGCTATCAATTGCTTTGTCTAATCTTCAAAGTAATTCCTTTAACTTGAAGTAGTTTAGACATATTCTATTTAGAATTCTTTTAACCTCTGGAACATATAGAGAATGATGTACTCTATCAAGAACTCGATATGTTCTACTCAATCATTAAGTCTGTCGACTTCACAAATCTGATTTCTAATGTTTGCACATTCACTTTCAATATCACTCAAATCCAATGCTCAAGAATTTCACTCAATAATCCAATCAATGAAACACAACTTGCTTACAAACCCTAAACAAGTGTTTTCAAACTTCTTCAAACAAAGTGCTCAATGTGGGTCTCAAACCCTAACTTAAATAATTCTCAATCTCTATTTCAAATCAAATCATTCATCAACAAGATGCACTTAAAATTGCTTCACACATTTCCAACAATACTCATCAATCCTTTTCACTCCACCTTATATTTCATACATTCATTTCAAACACTCTAAACAAAAGATAGTGTGCCCATACCTTTTTTCTTTGATGGAGATATGTCTTCAAAACCTGTTTTTCTCACAACAAAACCTCTTTGCCAATTTTTAGATTAGATAGCAACAGTCTATCTCAAAATCTCCACATAAATATTTTCCTCAATATTTATTTCACCATTCAAGAAATACAATAAACTATCAAGTCTCAAATACACCTTATTATCTCCAATACTCTCAAAATAACATTCAACACATAAAAACAAAGTTCCTTTGTTAACACCTTATAATCTCCAATTTTCTCAAAATAATATTCAATACATAAAAATAAAATTCCTTTGTTAACACCTTATAATCTCCAATATTCTCAAAATAATATTCAATACATAAAAATAAAATTCCTTTGTTAACACCTTATAATCTCCAATATTATTTTTATTTTCCAAGCTCCAAAATAAAATATTTATTTCAACACCCCTTATAAACATTTAACACATGCCCCTTTCAATTATCATGTGGCCTCAACCCAATTTTTGGCATTCCAAACTTTGGAAAAATAAATCAAATGTGCATACCTTATTTGTTAGCCCACGTCACCAAAAAATTGTGCACGACTTCGACGACTAGCACCCAACGACCAGTGCCCAAACTCAAACCCGCGAGTAAATTCATCGTAGCGCCTTATCCCAAGGCTAAGCTATCACCTAGGCTACACGCCTAGACGTGAACCAAGGGTCCACGCTCTCCTACTAATGTTGTTGCATGAATTTTGGCAAAAACCAAAACTTTCTCTCCTCTGCCAAAATGAATCGCGTGAGATTCGAAACCACAACCTGCACCTTACAAGCGCCTTAGCCATGCCTTCGATCGTTGTCTGCACTATCTAGTGCTTTGGGATATATTTTTGGAGCCACCTGAACTTAAATGGATTTTTGCCTCCTTGATGCAGGAGCATCCGACGACAGTAGGACAATCGGGCATCAACCGGATTTTCTAAGTAATTTGTTTTACTTACCACGGCAAAGTTGGAAGGGGGGGTCACAAAATCACAACCCCAAAGGTAGCAGCAAAGCAGAGTGGAGTTTCCGTCGTGATATCGCGACGTCGCGATATCGCGACGATTTTCAAAGGCAGAAGACAGAGTGCAAGGGAGCTGCGAAATCGCGGCTCCGAAGGCGAAGGCAAAGACAGAGTGCAGGGGAGCAGCGAAATCGCGACATGTTGTGATTTCGCAACATGTCGCGAGATCGTGACTCCGAAGGCGAAGGCAAAGAAAAGCGAAGGCAAGGCGAAGGCAGGTGGAAGGCAAAGAACCCACGGCAAGGTTGGGAGGAGAGGGTCGCAAAATCGTGACACGTCGCGATTTCGTGACATGTCACAAAATCGTGACCCCAAAGGCTGCGGCTAGGCAGGGACAGTTTTTGTTGTGATATCGCGACGTCGTGATATCACGATGGTTTCAAGAGCTGAGGCGTGGAGGAGTTTTTCGTCGCGATATCGTGACGTCGCGATGTCGCGATGATTTTGAAGCTTAGTGCGGAGGGGCATTTTGGTAGTGATTTAACTACGTTTCTAGCGGATGAAGGCAAGGCACCAGTTTGGTCGCGATATCACGACATGTTGCGATATCGTGACATGTCACGATTTTGTGGCCAGTTGAAAAAAAATAGAATTTGGACACGTGGATGGCTACGCGCATGGGAAATGAGACAGCTGTTGCAGTTAAACATTCTGACAAGGCGACAGTTGCAGGCCACGGATAGTATGGGGCGAGTTGGCGGTTCAGATGGACAGTCTGACCAAAACGGCGATTGGAGGTCAAAGGGGGAAAATCTTTAATGCGAGCTTGAAAAGCGGATCGAGGCAGTTGGCCATTGATGGAGGGAAATTCAAAAAATTGCAGAGAAGCGGACGTTCATTTTGAATCTGAGGAATTCGTGCTGGGGAGGGCATTAATTGCCTAGGGAGCCGAGACTTCGATAAGAACTCAGAATTTTTTTGTAAGCGGAGTGGTGGACCGGAGAACGGGGAGAAGTAGCATAGTTAAAGAGACCGAAGCCGAGCTTGGTCATTGAAAAAAGCCTGCGGGCTGTTTTATTTTGATGTACGTATTATATTCAAAAGATTTTAATGAAAAGCACAAAATTTTGAAGGTGTGATTTTTCGATCCCCATCAGTGGTATCAGAGTCGGAGTTCCTGAGTGTGTGACAGATCGTCAGACGTGAGGCAGTCACATCAGGATCTGTGAGAAGGCTCGTGAGAAGGTGAGAAGATGCCTCCGAGAAGAAACCCCGTTGGCGGGAGAGGCATGGCAGCAACAGATTTTTGAGCTTTACAGTGGCAAGTTCAGGCCCTGTAAGAAGAACTGCGTAGAGGACACGAACCGAGGAGAGATGTAGACAGTGAAGATGAAGTAGATGAGGAAGAAAATTAGTTTGAAGAAGAAGAAGAAGCTGTAGATCCGGCACAAGCCAGAATGTACAAGGCCATATCCTAGATTGAGAAAAGGCCGAAGATGGAAATTTCTACGTATTTCGAGAACTTGAATCCGGAGGAATTGATTGATTGGATAAATGACCTGGAAGAATACTTCGAGTATGAAGAAGTTGAAGATCCCGAGTGGGTCAGATTTGCCAAAACCAAATTAAAAGGTCATGCCAACATATGGTGGAAGGGGGTACAGCTAGAACGAAACAAAAGAGGAAAAGAACGGATAACAAGATGGGAACGAATGGTAGAAAAATTAAAGAGACAGTTTATTCCGACAGATTACGAGTTGGATCTGCTAAGAAAAATGCAGGGTTTAAGACATATGAATAAAACTGTCCAAGAATATACGGAGGAATTTTATAAAATCTCCATCAGAACCGGCCATTTAGAAGCAAGTAAAGAAAGGTGGCTCGTTATATTAATGGGTTGAGACCTAGTATCCAGGAAGAGTTGGGCTTAGTGCGGGTGAGCACCATTGAATATGCTTACCAGTTCACTCTAAAGGTTGAAGAAAAACTGAACAGAAGGTTTGAGATCAAGCAAAAAGGAAGAGGGCCTGGAGGAAAGACCGGTGGAAGAAAAGAGGAAGGAAAGGAAGAGAAGAAAGAAGAGGTTAGCAGCAGTCGAAATCAGAAAGAAGATGAAGAACCCAAACCGCAAGTTTAGAACAATGGCTACCCAAGAGGAAGAGGTAGATCTGGATGTGGGTATGGAAGAGGAGTGTTTCGGGGAACATGTTTCCACTGTGGAGAAGAGGGACATCGGGCATATGAGTGTCCCCAGCACCTCGAGAGAGTGAACAAGAAACAAGTGGGTCCTACCAGAGTTGTTGTGGCAGTGGAAGATGCTGAATCAGAACATTCTGAAGAAGCTGAGAAAGGAGAAGCAATGATTGTGAGGAGGACCATGTTGATTGATGAAGACAAACCAGAGCAGAGGAGAAGCCTGTTTCGCACACGGTGCAAAAGTGCAGGAAAAGTCTGTAATGTTATTATAGACAATGGGAGTATAGATAACTTAGTCTCTGAGGAGATGGTAGCTAAGTTATAACTGGAGAGAAGGAGACACTCGCATCCGTATCGAATTGCATGGTTGCGAAAGGACCACAGAGCATGGGTCCGTGAACAGTGCTTAGTCACGTTCAATATTGGGAAGTACCAGGATGAGGTCCTGTGTGATGTTTTCCCCATGGATGCTTGCCATTTGCTGTTAGGGAGGCCATGGCAGTTTGATCGGAGTGCAGTGCATGATGGTCGTGCAAATACATACTCCTTGATGAAATATGGAGTGCGCCACAAATTAAAGCCATTACAGACAGTGGATGAGAAGGTATGCAGCAATGCCAGAATTTATCTGGTAGAGGGCAAAATTTTTTTTTGCCAAGAAACAAGATTTGAGCAGGTTGCAAAGGTTGATGAGTGCTTGGAGATATTACCAAGGATGCGGACCGAACAGCATAGAAGTGAAGATCACTTCTCCTTTTTACCTGGGGTGTCTGATGTAGGAGCATCCGGCGACAGCAGGACAATCGGGCATCAACCGGATTTTCTAAGTAATTTGTTTTACTTACCACGGCAAAGTTGGAAGGGGGGTCGCGAAATCACGACATGTCGCGATTTCGTGACATGTCGCAAAATCGCGACCCCAAAGGTAGCAGCAAAGCAGAGTGGAGTTTTCGTCGTGATATCGCAACGTTGTGATATCACGACATCGTGATATCGCGATGATTTTTGAAGGCAGAAGATAGAGTGCAAGGGAGCCGTGAAGTCGTGACATGTCGTGATTTCATGACATGTCACGAAATCGCGGCTCCGAAGGCAAAGGCAAAGACAGAGTGCAGGGGAGCCGTGAAATCGTGACATGTCACGATTTTGCGACATGTCGCGAGATCGCGGCTCCGAAGGCGAAGGCGAAGAAAAGCGAAGGCAAGGCGAAGGCAAGCGAAAGGCAAAGAACCCAAGGCAAGGTTGGGAGGTGGGGGTCACGAAATCATGACCCCAAAGGCTGCGGCTAGGCAGGGACATTTTTGTCGTGATATCGCAACATCGTGATATCACGACGTCGCGATATCACGACGGTTTCAAGAGCTGAGGCGTGGGGGAGTTTTTCATCGTGATATCGCGACGTCGCGATATCGCGATGTCATGATGGCGTGACGATTTTGAAGCTTAGTGCAGAGGGGCATTTTGGTAGCGATTTCGCTACGTTTCTAGCAGACGAAGGCAAGGCACCAGTTTGGCCGCGATATCACGACATGTCGTGATTTCATGGCCAGTTGAAGACAAACAGAATTTGGACACGTGGATGGCCACGCGCATGGGAAATGAGACAGCTATTGCAGTTAAACATTCTGACAAGGCGACAGTTGCAGGCCATGGACAGTATGGGGCGAGTTGACGATTCAGATGGACAGTCTGACCAAAACGGTGATTGGAGGTCAAAGGGGGAAAATCTTTAATGCGAGCTTGAAAAGCGGATCGGGGCAGTTGGCCATTAATGGAGGGAAATTCAAAAAATTGCAGAGAAGCGGATGTTCATTTTGAATCTAAGGAATTCGCGCTGGGGAGGGCATTAATTGCCTAGGGAGCCGAGACTTCGATAAGAACTCGGAATTTTTTTGTAAGCGGGGTGGTGGACCGGAGAACGGGGAGAAGTAGCATAGTTAAAGAGACCGAAGCTGAGCTTGGTCATTGAAAAAATCCTGCGGGCTGTTTTATTTTGATGTATGTATTATATTCAAAAGATTTTGATGAAAAGCACGAAATTCTGAAGGTGTGATTTTCCGGTCCCCATCACTCCTTTTATTAGAAACCAACAGGAGTATTCTCCTCTTAGAAACAAAGTGCACGAATTACTATTACTCACATGGGCATTCAAATTACATTCGGCTTTAGGAAATGAAAAACATCTCCTATTTATACTCTTCGCTTTGCTTTGAAACACGTCGGCCCTTTTGAATTTTAAATTCAATTTAAATACTTTAAACTTTGCACCCTTAATTATTTAAATTAAAATTTTAACCTTTAGGTTAAAATATTTTAATTTAAATAAATTAAATTAAAACTTTTGCCAACCTTTATAATCTGCTCAATGGGTCTTGTTGGGGATAAATATTTTCTTTAATGATTCCTTAGATCTTGTTATTTCTCGCTTCTTTATTTTGCCCGAACATTATAATATTATTATTCCTTTCTTAATATTGCTTCCTTCTACTTGGGTCTTCTACCTTTTAGGTCTCTTTAGGCACATAATATTTAAAATAAATTTTATACCCTTTTGCTCTTAACAACTTCCTTACATTTTGGAAAATCAACCTTGTGGCATCAATAACGACAAAACTGGACATCAAATCTCTTGACATCAATGAGAACAAAACTTGCTCAACTTTACAACACTTAAGTGGTATACCTTAGGCTCTTTTGAGGATTGCACTTGATATTTGTGTCTCTTGAGATATAAATATTGCAATGGACTGATCGAAAATGAGTGTCAGGGAACATCAAGAGTGGTGTACTAGTGGTGGCAAGTGGGTTTACCAAGATAGTGGCAAAATGGGTTTGCCAAGATGGTTTCAAGATATTTGGGTATCTTGAAGGGACAAGTGTGAAATTAGGTTTTTGTCTTTGATGACACCTATGTATATGAGGTTAACTCATAAAAAGGAGCTATTAAGGCATGGTGTAATACTCATTTATGAAATTTTTTGATGCATTTAATTAGACAAATGGAGTCTAATTTATTATAAAAACATGAATTCATGTCATTTCTATGGAAATATTCTATAGTTCTTTTGTTGCAGTACTCTATTATCATTGACTATGTAGTGATAGATGCTAAGATGCTTTATTTTCATGATGAAAATTGTGTATTGATGATGTTTTTAATACTTATTATTGATGCAATATAGATGTTTTATTGTTTTAAGAACATGATATTGCTAATAGTTTACACTTTTGCAGGTCCAGATACTCTCGAGGATGGAAGATATTGCTTACCATCAGGATAAATACACTGGAAATAAGGAAAAGGATGATGATTCTATCTGATTTGTAAAAGACTAATGCTGATTTTATTGATTCCTACATTAACTAAGCTAGAAACTAATGAGAAACACAAGGGACTGCGTTTAATCCAAGGGGGGAGTATGTCGCAGCCCTCCGGTTGGAAGTTCCTATAAAATATTTATTGATCCAAAGGATCAATTAATACTTACATTTTAACGTTGACAAGAGGGTCTAATTGATAAAACCTAGGGGATAGTAAACCCTATTTTTTCTATAAAATCCCTACTTAAAAACTAATTAAACTCTACCATGTTAATTTGGAGAGTTTTGAATACAATTGGGATTTTGGTAAGGTTTTGGGAAAAATAAAATAAGGCTTTTACAAAAGGATTAATTTGGGGAAAATATCTTCAACAAAAGCGACTTAGTAGAATGAACCTAATTTATTACAATTAGGTGCACACCAAAATTTGTCCAATTTTGAAAAGATCCAAAAAGGACAAGGTCATGAATTAATAAAAAAAAATGTACATGCTTGTCTAGTGGGGGAACTATTCTACATTTCACATGGCTCTTTCCCAATAGTAAGAGTGCAGGCTTTGCAGTTTCCCTAGAGGAAAACGGAAGGCCAAAAATGAGCAAAGCACTCCCACATTACCCTCTCTTGTCTTGTCCCTAATTTTTAAATGATACAAAGGAATCACACTATTTGGGTGAACTCCGAAGAAAAAAAAATTCTTTTAATATTTTAATATTAAACTCATCTACTTGCTCATGAAGGAAGAAGAGCTGGGAAAATTTCTAAAAAATGAGACAATTAATAGAATGGGAAAGAAAAATCTTGGGCTTAGGGAGTATGCTCTCTACCTTGGTAGATCATAAACCAAAAATCTCTAATAGAGTACCAAATTTGTAACCTAAAGTCTTTAAGTCAATATGAGTAAACTTAAAGGAATAATTTGAGAAAAAGCTAGAAGAAGGAAGAAGTTGGAATGCAATGAGGGAGAACACAATAGAGGAAAGACTTCTTGAGTGATGCAGTATCATGCAGACTTTATGGATCCCAGGTTACACTATCCCTGTATTTTCTTTTCTTATATGTGTAATATACTTGTGCTTTGGAATCTGATAGGTTCTTATTTATCGGATTAACATAAATCTTATTTAATGTTGATTATGATATTGGGATTGTGATCACTTTCTAAGAAAATTAATGTTGAATTTAATTTATTTACGTGAAATAACGTGCTTTAGGATCAAATGAATCCTTGTTAAGTTGACACAGACCCCCTAGGACTGTGAGTCGTAGCATTAGAGAGGGAATATTTTAAATTCATTGTAGAGTTAGAGTTGGAATGTTTTAAATTCCATCTACTTTATTATGTTATTATAATCACTAAATGTAATTATCAGTGTAAGTTAAAATATGGAAGGCAAGCAAACCACCAATTCATAGTTAACTCAAACCATCATCAAATGTGAAGGTGCCCTCACGACCACTTTTTGGTGGTTATTCTTTCCCATGTGTAGGGATATATTTATTGTGCCATTTGGCCCCATCGTCTCTCATGTGGGATATTATTCCCACTGATAGTTTAAAACCCTCATCGGTGATGAACTAAACTCTGTCTTTATCAAGAAAATTGATGAATGGTCTAGAGGCTGAAGTATTCATATCAATATGCATCAAGCATGGCTTGGTCAATTCTAATTGGGTTGGATTCACTAAGAACAAATAGGTAAAATTATTACACATCATAGATGTAGACAATTCACCCCATTTTATCAAAAATCATGATGAGGGAAGTTTATTGTCGTCAATGAATCCTTTAGTGTCATCGTGTGAATTGTGTGGATCCTAACTAGTTGTAAATGATAATAACCTTATCATTGTTTTAGTAGTCACCTGAGATTTTGAACTCGTTTTAGTAGTCACCTGAGATTTTGAACTCTTGTCTACGTCTATGTACTTATGATACATTTCCCATGATATTTGTTATGGAGACCCTAATATTTAATTGAAATTAACCCCCCTTGGTCAATCGTTACCTCTGTCAATCGACTCCGTCACAAACAATTTTTGGGATTGGTGTCTTTGGGACTAGCAAGTTCGTTGGAAGTATTTGCATTTTATCTTCACTAAAATTGTGTCTGTGATGAGGATAGAAAGATCCTCTCATCACCACTCACTGTAATCATATGAAAATAGAGATCTGCCTAGACTAGCATGTAAAAGTAAAAATATTGATTATCTTCAAAAAGGGATGCAATTATTGAGGAGTTTGATTACTGAAGAACACTTCATAATCCTTAGTAAAGATCTTAGTGGTTTTATTCAGCCATCACATTCTTATTTAGTGAAAGAGATATCATATTGCTTATTAATCCACATGCTTCATGTAGGAGCATGTGGAAGTTTCTACAATAGAGCAATCCACCATTAACATTGATCACAGTATGGGGACCACCGAGGTTGCAACCATTGAGGTGAAGTCTTAAATGTGCCATGGTTGGATACTTTGACTATGGTGAAATCAATTGGATACGATTAGTGGATCCAATATTTGGGTTAGACTAATAATTGTTTTAGTAAATGCCCACTTTGAACCAGATAATCCCTCTTTAAAGGGATTCTGCAGGTTTAATAAATTTGGAAGGATTTTATTGAGATATTAATCCTCTACTAAAACTTAACCTTGGTCACTGAAAGGAAAAATAATATTATGGCATAAGATGATTTGGGAAAAAGAAAGGGTGAATGCAAATTAAGAATGATCGTAACCTTATAGATTATGATATTCATAAAAAGATCAATGTAGATACCATTATGCCCACATTTATTTTGTTATAGTAACCATTATGGTAAAATAGTAGAGAGTAAATTTGAGAAACCAAAAAGATCAATGTAGTGTCCATCATGGTAAAACGGGAGAAGGCAAATTGGGAAGAAACATTCGTAAGAAATCATGACTCACTTTGTAGAAAACCATGATGGGACAACTAGTGAGAAACTAGGGACACATTGAGAGTCAACTATAAAGTATTCTTTAGTCAAAATTTATAAATAACTATAATGTAATACTATTGATAGATTATAAGGCATACTTATAGATCAATTATTGTGTAATTTTTATTTGACAAATTATAATACCAATGTGTTAAGGTACAACTTTGGGTGATCTATTACGAGGATGATTCAAATTCTAAGGAGTAATCTTGTGTGACAGATTACAAGGTGAATTGAGTTTAAATGTGTAATCTTGTGTGATAGATTACAAGGTTGAATTAAGTTTAAAGGTGCAATCTTGTGTGATAGATTACAAGGGTGATTTGAGTTTAAAGGTGTACTCTTATAAGATAGATTACAAGGTTGAATTGAGTTTAAAGGTGTAATCTTGTGTGATATATTTAAAAGAGTGAATTGATTTTAAAGGTGTAAGCTTGTGTGATAGATTACAAGGTTGATTTGAGTTTAAAGGTGTAATATTGTGTGATATATTACAAGGTTAATTTGATTTTAAAGGTGTAATCTTGTGTGATAGATTACAAGGTTGATTTGATTTTAAAGGTGTAATCTTGTGTGATATATTACAAGGTTGATTTGAGTTTAAAGGTGTAATCTTGTGTGATAGATTACAAGGTTGATTTGAGTTTAAAGGTGTAATATTGTGTGATAGATTACAAGGTTGATTTGAGTTTAAAGGTGTAATATTGTGTGATAGATTACAAGGTTGAATTGAATTTAAAGGTGTAATCTTGTGTGATAGATTACAAGGTTGAATTGAGTTTAAAGGTGTAATCTTTTGTGATAGATTACAAGGTTTATTTGTAATCTTGTGTGATAGATTACAAGGTTGATTTGTGTTTAAGGTGTAATCTTGTTTGATAGATTACAAGATAATTTATGTCTGACTATGAGGTAACCTTGTTTTATAGGTTACAAGACAAAGAAGATGTAATCTTGTTTGATATATTAAAAGGTAAAAATTTGTAGGGACTCTAGTATAACCATATGAATGATTCTGTAGATGGATTAATGGAACTATAATATGGTTTTGATCAAACGACAATATGGTGGAAAATTGTCTAAGTTGTGAAATGTGAATGAATGTGGGAAGATTAGGTATGAGATCTAAACTTGGAGAAAGTATGGGATCTCTCCTTCTGTTATGAAACCTTAGACAGTTACTAGATCATATTGATTTAAATGGAATAATAACATCTAGGTTGGAGAATGAACGTGGGTTTCATTCTTGGGGGAATTATGGGGTTCCCTCTTGGTAACTGAGGAAATTTCTCCATAATATATAATCGATGATCTTTCGTAAACATGTAGATATAAGAATTTGTGAGATTATTATTTATTGCATTGATGGCTTAGAGAAAGGAAATGTGGCATTTCTTTAATTGCATCATAATTAAAACAAGGAACAACTTGATTTCTAAAATTATGTATTGATTTAGAAAAGGATATGTGGGATGCCTTTCTATACTTGTACTTATGACAATTTTAAGTTTATGAAATGAGAGGAGAAACATATTTTGAGGCTGGGTTTATTGCCCGTGAGGGTTCCTAGTGTAATGTCCCCATCCTAGTCAGCTAACAGAGCGTAATATGGACTTGCCTATTCATAAGGTTCCGTAGGCAATGTCGAGTGTTTAGGAACCACTAGGTGTTATGGAGATATTGTTGGATGATCTGCATTCACAGTTGTCAGCTTTCAGGACCGTTTTTGGCAGTATTTTCAGAGACTTACTATTTTTAGTAAGTCAGTTAGGGTTGGATTCTTGGGAAACGAAAAGTATGACTGGCATCTTCGGCTTAATGGGTATCCATTTTCGTAAGTTGTTTGGTGGTTGGATGTTGGGAGAGCAATAATTTTAATGCCCGAATATTTATAATGTTATATTTAAATATAAAAGTTAAATATATTAATGTTGGGCATTAATTTAATCTTAAAAGGGGTCATGTAACCACTTGAATTAAAGGGGATTTTATAAAGTTCATATTTCTAATGTCATAAAAGTGGTATGGTCTCCTTGGAAAGTAATAAGTGAAATATATTACAATTTATGGTAAAAAGAATGCCTTCAAGGTGCAACGTAGCATTTGGAAAGACAAATTATCCCACATTCAAGAAGTGAATGGATCAACCAGCTTTGGGAAAGGATAAAAGTGGCATTGAAGAGTTGATTGTGACATCTTTGACTATTATTCTTGAAGCTTATTGTGTGAGACTTGCAAGTTGCAAGATTTCAGTCATTCCAGGCTTGTATTGTGACGAAAACCACATACAAGGACACCATATCTTGAGGTTGAAAGATACCTTTAGATTGGTTAATGAGCATTCATACTCAGTGGATGCAATTGAGCTGATAAAGGTGATATTTTCAGATATTGTTGAGCAGATTGGAGAGGGTTTGAAGTTAACAACAATTCCATTTCATTTGCACTTCACTCCTTCAATTGGTCGTACCATCTAGGGCCAAAATAGAGCGATTTGGATGCACACTCAGCAATGGTTTGTCGAAGTTTGAGATCTACTTGCAACTACAGACCTAGCCGCCACCTTTTCTGCAGGTTTTGGAGACTTTCATTGGATTTTTGTAGTGTTTATTAGCAGTCGTACCTGCTCCTGGCATGGTCGTACATTTCTTGGGGGACGAGTTGCTTGCCTAGGTCCAAACGCCTAGTCTTTGGAGGATTTCTTACATGCTTTGTTATTGTCTCCAAAAAGGGTATTCAAAAACATAAGTTGTATGCTGGAGAAGTTTGTAAATTGGATTTTATGATAAAAAATGAAGATTTATGTGTGTTGATGAACATTTCCATATTTGTATCAGACCTTCACAATTTTGGGTATACTCCTTTTAATGCAATTTCCTTTATTGGGTTTGTTTATCTATATTGGAAGAAGCTAGTGTTCAAATTTGGTAGCATTTGGATTGATAGTTTTCAAGTTGTGATCAATTCTTGAGAGCTGCCTTGTTATTTCTGAGTATGCATGACAAATGTTTGTCAAAATGTCTTGTTGAAAATTCATGAGTTAATATGATATTTGAAAATTGGAGTTAGTACATTGAATGTTCATATGATCTCCAAACATACAAAACACTGAATAACCCAAATCAGCAAACAAGACACTCAAGTTTTCAGTTTGGAACCCAAGATCGAAACCTGGCTCTTTTGGTGGCAAATTTTTTTTTTGTCTTCGAAAGGGGTAGGACATTACAATGGTATCAGAGCTCAGCTTATCCTGCCATCCTGAGGGTTACAAAGTTGCAGTAGTGTGTTGGTAATGGCTACTATCCAAGAACTCATGATAGAGCTGATGCAAAAATTTCAAGAACAAAATGAGTTTTTTACAACAATAATAGAACATCATCCTAAGTGGTTGAAGCCTCCATTAGCAGTTGGAATAAAAATAGGGACAAAGGGAAACGACTCATTGCAGCCAAGCACAGTTGTGGACAGTGAAGAGGACAACAAGGAGGTTGAAAATTTAGAGAATATTTCATGCATAACCGAGGTTCAGGTTGATTCTTGTATTGATGGGGAAAACAAAGCAGCAGTAGTAATTGATGAGGATGAGGTCACTTCATCTTGTGTGTTGGATATTGGAGAGGTGTGTATTGATGAGCACGTTGATCTTGTGGTTGAGGATTCAGTTGTTGATGTAGTTGGTGATTCAGAGGATGAGCATAGTTCTGTCATCACTTCGGAGTATGAGGTTGGTGAGTGCAATGCAGTGAAAGGGCCTAAGATTGATCATTGTGCATTGGAGGATACACTTGAGAGTTTATTTTGTGTTGATGATTCCAGTTCATTGCAGGATCACATACAAGTTACAGATGAGCAGGTTGTCCACACATTGACACATTTGAATAGCACACATGAGTTTGTTGAATGCCTTTATCAGACAACCCAACTTGGAGAGAGACGACACCAGTTGACAGTTGGAGCTACTGCTACAGATTTGCAGGCCATCAAGTGAGCATTAGAGGTAATCAAATCAGATTACTTGAGGCTATTATCTGATAGGGATCGGGTTATGCGGTTTGCAGAGCAGACTTCCCGAGAGCTCACTTGGAAAGATGAGGAGATTGATGAGCTTTGTCTTGAGTTGAGTTTAGCTCATCACTCCCTTTTCACAGTGAAAATTCAATCATCTGTTGCATCCACTTCACATGATTCAGAGACTAATTCGGATACTATGGTGGTTAAGCAGTTGATTGAGGGGATACATGAGATTGGACGTGAGGAAGGATTGATTAGTAATAATGATTTCGCATTCACTCAAGTCGATCAGTATGAGCATAAGCGGAGTGATGATATGCTTTCTTTAATGGATGCTACTTCCTCATTTGGTGCAGTAGATGATGGTACATTACCTGATTTTGATCCTGAGGATGATGATGCAAGCCATACTTCAAGGGATTCTTTGGAGCTTCACAGGGGTTCAGTTGGTGAGGTTCATATGGATTGTATAGTGAGGTATGCTAGTCATTTTTATTTCAGCCCACATGTAGATGAGTGGACCTTTTTTTGGATGACACATAGTGGTGGGTTGAAAGATGGTTATAGCGGGTTGTATACTTCACTAGGGTATGAGATGCCTTCTTCATTAGAGGGTAAGGTGATTCATTGTTGGGATGATTGTTTGGTTCAACATGATGGATGTAGTGCAGAGACAGAGTTATGGCTGAACAACTCTTCGCTTGTATGCAATTATGATATTTCGATGCTGGATCTTGGATTTTTCCTTGGTTCGGGCGATATGGCAGGGGACCACATATGGATTTGGGATCCAGGTAGTTGTTAGTGGTTTAGTTGTTGTTTCACCGAGTTGGCAGTTGACATGACTGCTAGGATATTCTTTGGCCCATGGGATCCGGGAGGTGTGTGCCCATGGAGGTCAGTGATCTGTGGAGATCGTGCCTTGATGTCACTTTCGTTGGCTATTTGGTGGCGAGAGTTAGTTCAGACTCCCAGATGGGTCATTATTGTTTGGTTGTGGATTAGCAACCGATTAACTCCAATATTATGTCAACAAAAATATTGGAGATATTTTTTGGTCAGGGATCGGTTACTTTGGTTGTTGGGAGTTGTTGGGGGTTGATTCCAGCATCTCCTCAACTTATCGTCCTTGATTTACTTGTCCTCTCACACTGGGTTTTCAGTCTAGTTTGGGGTGTTGTCATTCTAGGAATACAGATGAGGTGTGTGCGGTTGTGTTACTATGAGCTTCTAGTTTTGATCAGAGTGGCGCAGCGTCAGCGTGTTAGTTCTGATAGGATGTTGATTTGGGACTTAGAGGATATGCTCGGTTTCAGTGTGGTGACAGAGCTTGACCGGGATTGTGGAGAGCAGTTTACTTGTGAGTTGGTTGAACTATTTTAGAGACTGATTGCACTTCTGGATAGAGGACTACACGAGATGACACTTGCAAAGGGTTAGCAGTGCAGGATTTATCTCAGTTGGAGATATGAAGCTCATCGGTTCATCTGGGATCCAGGGATTGCATGGCAATTATTTTTGAGATTGTCATGTTCTGAGATTGGATTGCTTGAGGACAAGCAATCTCGAGGAGGGAGGACTGTAATGTCCCCATCCTAGTCAGCTAACAGAGCGTAATATGGACTTGCCTATTCATAAGGTTCCATAGGCAATGTCGAGTGTTTAGGAACCACTAGGTGTTATGGAGATATTGTTGGACGATCTGCATTCACAGTTGTCAGCTTTCAGGACCGTTTTTGGCAGTATTTTCAGAGACTTACTATTTTTAGTAAGTCAGTTAGGGTTGGATTCTCGAGAAATGAAAAGTACGACTGGCATCTTCGGCTTAATGGGTATCCATTTTCGTAAGTTGTTTGGTGGTTGGATGTTGGGAGAGCAATAATTTTAATGCCCGAAGATTTATAATGTTATATTTAAATATAAAAGTTAAATATATTAATGTTGGGCATTAATTTAATCTTAAAAGGGGTCATGTAACCACTTGAATTAAAGGGGATTTTATAAAGTTCATATTTCTAATGTCATAAAAGTGGTATGGTCTCCTTGGAAAGTAATAAGTGAAATATATTACAATTTATGGTAAAAAGAATGCCTTCAAGGTGCAACGTAGCATTTGGAAAGACAAATTATCCCACATTCAAGAAGTGAATGGATCAACCAGCTTTGGGAAAGGATAAAAGTGGCATTGAAGAGTTGATTGTGACATCTTTGACTATTATTCTTGAAGCTTATTGTGTGAGACTTGCAGGTTGCAAGATTTCAGTCATTCCAGGCTTGTATTGTGACGAAAACCACATACAAGGACACCATATCTTGAGGTTGAAAGATACCTTTAGATTGGTTAATGAGCATTCATACTCAGTGGATGCAATTGAGCTGATAAAGGTGATATTTTCAGATATTGTTGAGCATATTGGAGAGGGTTTGAAGTTAACAACAATTCCATTTCATTTGCACTTCACTCCTTCAGTTGGTCATACCATCTAGGGCCAAAATAGAGCGATTTGGATGCACACTCAGCAATGGTTTGTCGAAGTTTGAGATCTACTTGCAACTACAGACCTAGCCACCACCTTTTCTGCAGGTTTTGGAGACTTTCATTGGATTTTTGTAGTGTTTATTAGCAGTCGTACCTGCTCCTGGCATGGTCGTACATTTCTTGGGGGACGAGTTGCTTGCCTAGGTCCAAATGCCTAGTCTTTGGAGGATTTATTACATGCTTTGTTATTGTCTCCAAAAAGGGTATTCAAAAACATAAGTTGTATGTTGGAGAAGTTTGTAAATTGGATTTTATGATAAAAAAAATGAAGATTTATGTGTGTTGATGAACATTTCCAGATTTGTATCAGACCTTCACAATTCCGGGTATACTCCTTTTAATGCAATTTCCTTTATTGGGTTTGTTTATCTATATTGGAAGAAGCTAGTGTTCGAATTTGGTAGCATTTGGATTGATAGTTTTCAAGTTGTGATCAATTCTTGAGAGCTGCCCTGTTATTTCTGAGTATGCATGACAAATGTTTGTCAAAATGTCTTGTTGAAAATTCATGAGTTAATATGATATTTGAAAATTGGAGTTAGTACATTGAATGTTCATATGATCTCCAAACATACAAAACACTGAATAACCCAAATCAGCAAACAAGACACTCAAGTTTTCAGTTTGGAACCCAAGATCGAAACCTGGCTCTTTTGGTGGCAATTTTTTTTTGTCTTCGAAAGGGGTAGGACACTACACCTAGGGTATATGTTGTGTACTTCTATTTGTGGTTTGCAAATATTGTTATGCATGGATGTTGTATTTACTCTCTAGTATGATGTTATCTAGATAGATCATGGATATTGAATATGATGAAAGAAGTAAATGCTATTTTCTTTCCAATGGAATGATGTATTTACATTCTTATAAAGTGATTACTAGAATGTTATATGATGTAATATTTTGTTAACAAGCAATGTTCTATGGATGAGAATGGATTATGATTATTCTTGAGGTTATAATAATTGATGCCTTTGTGTTTTCCAATGAATGGCTCTTTATTATGATGTAATGGTTTATTATTTAAATCAAGTGAAAGTCTTGATAAAGTAATCTTTATTATGTATTGTTTAAATAATACATGCATGATATTCCACTGCAAATAATGGAATTAGGAAGTAAGATTGAAATGACATTCAATTGATTAAGTAACTAAACTTCCTAATAAAAGAAGAGGTAGAAACAGTTAAACCAAGGGATCATACATATAATGATGGGATGTAAGGTTGGATAGGATTTGGTCACTCCTATCACGAGAGTTGACACTGACCATGTCATAATTCTCTCGGTTACTTACTTCCCTACATGGTGTTGATTCAAGCATACTTGGTTGTAACTTAACATGATAGATATGAACAAAAAAAAAATCTATCTCAGGTTTGGTTGGTAATGTGGGTTGTTACAGTTGGTATCAGAGCCCAGGCTAGTTAGTGGACTCTAGTGATGGGTCTAGGCTAGCAAAGATATGGGCTTTGTTTGTAAACCTATAATGGTTCTTGATGAACTCTAAATACATGGTAAGGGAAGAATAAGTGCTTAGAAGCTACTAATGTGCAAATATTTTTCTCCCATGCCTGTATTCACTAGTGAATCAGAATGGAAGGGTGAGGGAACCTACCACAACTTGTGGAGTACCCAAGAGACCATTGAGAAAGGATACTTGACATTTGTGGTACGAAGCTAAGCCTCTTCCTTACTAAAATTTTGTGTGGAAAATGGATTCAAGAATGATCAATTGGGGAAAATCTTAGATTTTGTCTCATATCATGGAGATTAAAAGTTGAATAGAACAAGTAAGGTGAAATGGTAGACATTGGAGTGTCTATGAGGGTTTGTGTGATAACCCCCTTAACTCCCATTGTGTGATATGGGAAGAAAGTTAAGCATTGCAAATGATTAATGCTCTATCTTTATGATAGGATATTTAGTCTTCAAGGCATACGCCAAATGTATGGGTTGAAAGAGACCTAACATGAGTCTAGTGTTAGCTAGAAAGGGAAATGGGTGTTCTTGTTGAAATAGACAAGAGAATTCCCAAGAGCATGGTATGTTTGATTACCCATTGGTCTTAATAGGAGGGTTGGCCACTCCTATCCATAGGATAGACATTGACCACATTGATTTCTGTGAAGTGCAGCCTTGGACTTACTTGAGTATTCATCTTTAAGAGAACCACATGGAGACTGTGCTAAAGTAACCCCTTGATCATAAACTTAGCTATGTTAAGCTATAAAATTTTCCTAAGAATATTGGGAATTGAAAGTTATCTATGGAGAAACAAACCATAGGATAATAGGAAGGTAAGACCCCCATTCAAATTTGCAAATGGTAATACTACCTTGCAATAAGGCAAGAGTCTGGGTGAGGTTAAGAGATCAATAAAAGAATATTTTCTTTATTTATATTTTTGATCAATGTTACAATACACTCATGGTTTTCAACTAGAGGCTATGGTGTAGGAAATGGTGGAACCATTATTGAACATGGAAACCATCCACATATCACTAGAACCATCTTCTGGCATGAAACCTCGGTATGGTGAAGGAGAGCAAGGATGGTGAAACTTCATATTTAAGCATGGAAATCACCCAAATATTGATAGAGATATCTTCTAACATGAAATTTTGGTGTAAAACCCCAATTATCATTACCACATGAGACTTCGCCAACCTCTCCAAGTATCCCGACTCCATAGAAAAGTATGCCACCCAACCACCTGGGTGGTGGTCAAGTATAATAAGGTGTGCTACACTATTTAAATAGGGGACTACCCTCTACACAATGCATGTGGTATTATTACCCACACAGTTAAACTAGGGCATAAACCTTCAACAGTTGTTTGAAGCATCGAGAGCCCTCTATTGTATATAAAAGAAAATAGAATTCTAATCTTAAGGGATTTAAAGTAGTAATGTGATAAGGAATGACTACAGGTATGATGAACCTGGTCAGGAAAGTTTACAAAATCAACAACAGAGTAGTTGTTGGAAAGTATGTGATCACAGGAAGAATTCTTGGAAGATAAGAGTTACCTTAGAATTCAAAGTAACTCATAGAATCCCTTGTATAAGGTAAACATGCATCTCATCTTGGTAAATAATCTAGTAAATATGCATACTAGGAAATAGTTTCTTGTATGATGCAGGAAGAACTATAAACTACGTCAAGTAACGAGATGAGTTGATAATTAAACTCGACTTAGCACAAAGTTGAATTATTATCAAATAAACAACCATGATCAAGATTTTGTGATAGTACCCATGTGTACGTATAAATGCAACCTTGATAGTTGGAAATAATGTGATAATGATGCAACTTCTAAAAGAGAGATGCATGGGTGAACGTGCACTCATCCGATGGAGCCTCCGAAAGGGTAATGATAAGACACCTTGAGGCCGCATTAATGGGACACTCATAAAGATGTGATACGACCACAAGTATTTTGGTAAGGAGAATTATTACCTTGGGAACTTTGGAAAAAGAACTAGGATGGGATCGATGATATAGTACATCCACATCGATCAAGACACGATCAATGGTGGGTGTCGAATAGAATTTGAATAATCAAGGTACTTTCGATCATATTTTTGATCAAACTCTATGTACCAAAAACTGACAACTAGTTGAACATTTGGGAGAACCAAAGACACGTTACTCCATAAGCATTCAAAAAGTGAGAGTTCTACCCATGGAATGCAAGATGGTAGCACTTATGTTGGGGTTGGCATTGCTATTTATGGGCACAATGGGAGCAAGCCCTATAGTTATCCTTATGATCATACTCCTAGTGCTTGTCGATCTGTTGATCCACACTCTTTGAAGTAGGAAATGGCTTTCGATGGTGCCAAAATGAGCCAAGGAAACAATGCAATTTTTAGAAAGGATGTGGTTATGCAGGAAGCTAGTAGAATAGTTGAAGGCACATTCGAGGCTATTGTTAGAGTAGAGCTTCCTAAACAACCAAAGCAGACCCAAGAAGATTTATGGGCCCAAGAAAGAATGAGATTAGAGGCTAAGAGGGATGCAACCATAGCAGAATGGGATAGGCTCAGGTCAGAGGAAGCACAAAGAAGTGACTGGAGAGCCAGAACCATGGCAGCTTTATACATAAAAAATGCACAACTACATCAGGCAAGTGATGAATACAGGACTGCATTTCTGACTACCTATTATGGGGCACTAGTAAGCCATGGACTAATCATCCCATATCCACCAGCAGCTGGAACACAACGTGGGCGAGGGAGAACCACCCAAGCAATTCGAAGAATGACCTAGGGTAGAGGTCGAGCAACCACTGGAATAGTTACCCCACCACCTTCTCCAATTGAGGGTTTAGGTCCAACACAGAATAGTGATAGGACCGAAGGATAGTAGCCTTAAGGGCTACAAAAGTGGTTGAAATCCACCCATTGTATATTGTAAGGATGATAATTGTAACCCAAGAGGGTTTTTGCTTATGTAATATAAAGCAATGTTTATCTAATGAGTAAATTAGATTATTATATTTGATTGTATTTCATTAAGAGTTGGACTAGATGGTCCCTAATACTTAAGTCTTCTTGTTTTTCTTCTGAGTAGTGGCTCAAAAAATTCCAAATAGCGGGTAGCTTTTGGAAGGTCCTAAGTAGGTAAGCTTGGACTAAGTACCCTATCCAACATGTTGATCACTTGAATGTCATCTGCAATGACTAGATATCAGGTGAAAAATGTCTTGGAGGGTAAGAAGAGGTATTTTGGGATGCATCTGTATATGAGTCTAACAAACTTAATGAAAGAGAATCTTATTCTAGTTAAGATTTAAAACTAATTTAAATGAGCAAGGTTAGACATGAAAATTTTTAATATGGGAACACTCTTAGGAGGTATAGATGAGGAATCTATCCTTAGATAAGAGTGTGGGATTCCCTCTTAACATAGAAGAAATCATGTTCTAATGATTGTTATGACACCTTACATGGGGTAAGTGTGGTCATAGGTACTATCGATGAGTGATAGTATGATTGGTATGACATGGAAAGAAAATGAAACTTTTGCATGGTACCTTACAAGGGGTAAGTGTGACCATGAATATCAATATGGCATCATAAGCATAGTAAAGATGATCATTGCTATTGGATTTTGTTACTCAGAGACTACATATGTTCAAGTTCTTCTCCTCCCACTATTGAACCACTGGTGAATCAAAGTGGAAGAGCTAAGCGAACCCTCCACATTTTGTGGGTCTTAAGCGGTGTACCTTAGGCTCTTTTGAGGAATGCACTTGACATTTGTGTCTCTTGAGATATGAATCTTGCAATAGACTGATCAAAAATGGGTACCAGGGGACATCAAGAGTGATGCACTAGTGGTGGCAAATGGGTTTGCCAAGATGGTGGTAAATGGGTTTGCCAAGATGGTTTCAAGATATATGGGTATCTTGAAGGAAGAAGTATGAAATTATGTCTTTGTCTTTGATGACACCTATGTATATCAGGTTAACTCATAAAAAGGAGCTATCAAGGCATGGTGTGATACTCCTTTGTGAGAGTTTTTGATGCATTTAATTAGACATATGGAGTCTAATTTATTATTAAAAACATGAATTCATGTCATTTCTATGGAAATATTCTGTAGTTATTTTATTGCAGTACTCTATTATCATTGACTATGCTGTGATAGATGCTTTGATGCTTTGTTTTCATGATGAAAATTGTGTATTGATGATGTTTTCAATACTTATTATTGATGCAATATGGATGTTTTATTGCTTTAAGAACATGATATTGCTGATAGTTTACACTTTTGTAGGTCCAGGTACTCTCGTGGATGGAAGATATTGCTTACCATCAGGATCGAGACACTGGAAATAAGGAAAAGGATGATGATTCTATCTGATTTGTAAAAGACTAATGCTGATTTTATTGATTTCTACATTAACTAAGCTAGGAACTAATGAGAAACACAAGGGACTGTGTTTAATCCAAGGGGGGAGTATGTCACAGCCCACCCATTGGACTTCCTAGAAGACATTAATTGATCCAAAGGATCAATTAATACTTGAATTTTAACATTGACCAAACCTTACTAATGTTGCCAAGCATTAATAAAAGGGTCTAATTGATAAAATCTAGGGGATGGTAAACCCTAATTATCCTATAAAATCCCTAATTAAAAACTAATTACACTCTACCAAGTTAATTGGAAGGGTTTTGAATACAATTGGGATTTTGGTAAGGTTTTGGGGAAAATAAAATAAGACTTTTGCAAAAGGATTAATTTGGGGAAATTATCTTTCACAAAAGTGACTTATTAGAATAAACCTAATTTATTACAATTAGGTGCACACCAAAATTTATCCAATTTTGAAAAGACCCAAAAAGGACAAGGTCATAATTTAATAATAAAAATGTACATATTTGTCTAGTGGGTGCACTATTCTACATTTCACATGATTCCTTCCCAATAGTATTAATGCAGGCTTTGCAGTTGCACTTGGGAAAAAGGGAAGGCCAAAAATGAGCAAAGTACTCCCACCTTACCCTCTCTTGTCTTGTCCCTAATTTTTAAATGATAAAAATGGAATCCTACTATTTGGGTGAACTCCAAAAAGGTTCCTTTTTAATATTTTAATAATAAATCCACCCACTTGCTCATGAAGGAAGAAGAGCTGGGAAAAATCTATAAAAAGGGAGACAAGCAATGGAATGAGGGAGGAAAATCTTGGGCTTAGGGAGTATGCTCTCTACCTTGGTAGATCAGAAACCAAAAAGCTCTAAGAGAGTACCAAATCTGTAACCTAAAGGCATTTGGGTCAATATGAGTAAACTTAGAAGAATAATTTGAGGAAAACCTAGAAGAAGGTTGAAGTTTGAATGTAGGTAGGGATAACACAGTAAAGGGAAGGCCACTTGAGCAATGCAGTCTCATGCAGACTTGATGGATCCTAGGTTACACTATCCCTATGTTTTCTTTTCTTATGTGTAATATACCTGTGCTTTGAAATCAGATAGGTTCTTATTTATCGGATTAACATAACTCTTTTCTAATGTTGATTATGATATTAGGATTGTGATCACTTTCCATGAAAAGTAATGTTGACTTTAATTTATTTATGTAAAATAATGTGCTTTAGGATCAGATGAATCCTTGTTAAGTTGACATAGACCCCTCCTAGGACTGTGAGTTGTAGCATTAGAGAGGGAATGTTTTAAATTTACCATAGCGTTAGACAGGGAATGTTTTAAATTATATCTACTTTCCTATGTTATCATAATCACTAAATGTAATTATTAGTGTAAGTAAAAATATGGAAGACAAGCAAACCCTCAATTCACAGCTAACTCAAACCATCATCGAAGGTGCCCTCATGACCACCATTTGATGGTTATTCTTTCCCATGTGTAGGGATATATTTATTGTGCCATTTGTCCCCATCATTGCTTATGTGGGATATTAGTCCCACTGATATATTAAAACCCTCATTGGTGATAAACTAAACTCTGTCTCTATCAAAAAAAATTGATGAAGGGTCTAGAGGCTGAAGTATTCAGATCAATATGTGTCAAGCATGGCTTGGTCAATCTAATCAGGTTGGATTCACTAAGAACCGACAGGTAAAATTATTGCATATCATAGATGTAGAATATTCAGCCTATCTCAATTCAAATCATGATGAGGGAATTCTATTGCCGTCAATGAATCCTTCAATGTCGTTGTGTGAATTGTGTGGATCCTGGCTAGCTGTAAATGATAACAACCTTATCATTGTTCTATTAGTCACCTATGATTTTGAAATCCTATCTAAGTATTTGTACTTATGATATATTTCCCACGATGTTTTTGCAGGTATCTTAATATTTAATTGAAAATAATCCCCCCTGGTCAATCGTTACCTCTGCCAATCGATTTTGTTGTAAATGATTTCTAGGATTGGTGTCTTTGAGACTGGCGAGTTCCTCAATAGTATTTGTGTTTTATCTTCACTACAATTGTGTCTGTGATGAGGATATAAATATTCTCTCATAATTGATCATTATAATTGCATGAATATAGAGATCTTCCCAGACTAGCATGTAAAAGCAAAAAGTTTGATTGTCTTCAAAAAGGGATGTGATTATTGAGGAGTTTGATTACTGAAGAACACTTCATAACCCTTAGTAAAGGTCTTAGTGTTTTTATTCAGCCATCACATTCTTATTTATCAAAATAGGGACTATGTGGCTTATTAACCCACATGCTTCCTGTGGGAGCATGTGGAAGCTTTTACAGTAGAGCAATCCACCATTAACATTGATCTCAGTACGGGGACCACCAACGTCACAACCATCGTGATGAAATTTGAAATGTGCCATGGTTGGATACTTTGACTGTGGGTGAAAACAATAGGATATGATTGGTGGATCCAATATTTGGGTTATACTAATAATTTTTTTAGTAAACTCCAAATTTGAACCAAATAATCCCCCTTTAAAGGGATTCTGTAGGTTTAATAAATTTGGAAGGATTTTATTGAGATATTAATCCTCTACTAAAACTTAACCTTGGTCACTGAAAGGAAAGAGAATATGATGGAATCATATGGTTTGAAAAAAATAAAGGGTGAATGCAAATTAAGAATGATCATAACCTTATAGATTATGATATTCATAAAAATATCAATGTAGAGACCATTATGCCCATATTTATTTTGTTATAGTAACCATTATTGTAAAATAGTAGAAAGTAAATTTGAGAAACCAAAAAGATCAATGTAGTGTCCATCATGGTAAAACAGTAGAAGGCAAATTGGGAAGAAACTTCATAAGAAATCATGACTCACTTTGTAGAAAAACCATGATGGGACAACTAGTGAGAAACTAGGGACACATTGAGAGTCAATTTATGAGAAACTACAAAGTATTCTTTAGTTAAAATTTATGACTAACTATAATGTAATCTTGTTGAAAATTATAAGGCATACTTATAGATCAATTATTGTGTAATTTTATTTGAAAATTTACAAGACCAATGTGCTAAGGTACAACCTTGGGTGATCGATTACGAGGATTATTCGAGTTCTAAGGAGTAATATTGTGTGACAAATTACAAGTTCGAATTGAGTTTAAAGGTGTAATATTGTGTGATAGATTACAAGGGTGATTTGAGTTTAAAGGTGTAATCTTGTGTGATAGATTACAAGGGTGATTTGAGTTTAAAGGTGTAATCTTGTGAGATAGATTACAAGGTTGAATTGATTTTAAAGGTGTAATCTTGTATGATAGATTATAAGGGTGAATTGAGTTTAAAGTTGTAATCTTGTATGAGAGATTACAAGGTTGAATTGAGTTTAAAGGTGTAATCTTGTGTGACAAATTACAAGGGTAATTTGAGTTTAAAGGTGTAATCTTGTGCGACAGATTACAAGGTTGAATTGAGTTTAAATATGTAATGTTGTGTGACAGATTACAAGGGTGATTTGAGTTTAAAGGTGTAATCTTGTGTGATAGATTACAAGGTTGAATTGATTTTAAAGGTGTAATCTTGTATGATAGATTATAAGGGTGAATTGAGTTTAAATTTGTAATCTTGTATGAGAGATTACAAGGTTGAAATGAGTTTAAAGGTGTAATCTTGTGTGACAGATTACAAGGGTGATTTGAGTTTAAAGGTGTAATCTTGTGCGACAGATTACAAGGTTGAATTAAGTTTAAATATGTAATGTTGTGTGACAGATTACAAGGGTGATTTGAGTTTAAAGGTGTAATCTTATGTGATAGATTACAAGGTTGAATTGAGTTCAAAGGTGTAATCTTGTGTGTTAGATTACAAGGGTGATTTGAGTTTAAAGGTGTAATCTTGTGTGATAGATTACAAGGTTGAATTGAATTTAAAGGTGTAATATTGTGTGATGGATTACAAGGTTGAATTGAGTTTAAAGGTGTAATCTTGTGTGATGGATTACAAGGTTGAATTGAGTTTAAAGGTGTAATATTATGTGATAGATTACAAGGTTGATTTGTAATCTTGTGTGATAGATTACAAGGTTGATTTATGTTTAAGGTGTAATCTTGTTTGATAGATTACAAGATAATTTATGTTTGACTATGAGGTAACCTTGTTTGATAGGTTACAAGACAAAGAAGATGTAATCTTGTTTGATAGATTAAAAGGCAAAAATTTGTAGGGACTCTAGTATAACCATATGAATGATCCTATTGATGGATTATGAGAACTATAATATGATTTTTATCAAATGACAATATGGTGGAAAATTGTCTAAGTTGTGAAATTTGAATGAATGTGGGAAGATTAGGTATGGGATCTAAACTTGGAGAGAGTATGGTATCTCTCCATCTGTTATGAAACCTTGGATAATTACTAGATCATTTTGATTTAAATGGAATAATAACACCTATGTTGGAGAATGAACGTGGGTTTTATTCTCAAGGAAATTATGGGGTTCCCTCTTGGTAATTGGGGAATTTTCTCCTTAATATGTAACCGATGATCATTCATAAACATGTAGATATAAGAATTTATGAGATTCTTATTTTTTGCATTGATGGCTTAGATAAAGGAAATGTGATATTTTCTTAATTGCATCATAATTAAAACAAGGAACAAGTTGGTTCCTAAAATTGCGTATTGATTTAGAAAAGGATTTGCGGGATGTCTTTCTATACTTGTACTTATGACAATTTTGAGTTTATGAAATGAGAGGAGAAACATATTTTGGAGGCTAGGTTTATTCCCCTTAAGGGATCCCAGGGTATATGTTGTGTACTCTTATTTGTGGTTTGCAAATGTTGTTATGCATCAATGTTGTATTTGTAACTAGAATACTTGAGCACTTGCAATATAAAATCACACAGACACAAAGAGATTGCCCAAAATAATGAAATCCTTTATATATTGACTCTCGCGATACAGATTTACAATGTTTCGGATTGCCCCAAGTAGCTTGGGTACAATGTTACAATCTTGGCCTCAATGTGATACAAATTTCTCTCTAGGAGTTTTCCAGATCTTTCGCAATGTACAATGCTCTCCTCGTATCCAGTTGCAACTTCAAAAGGTGAGTGGGCTTTGGTATCCAGCACGGGACCACTCCAGCTTCAACAACCTATCCAAGATACCTGTTACCTGCACACATGCAAACCAACAAAGGGGATTAGTAGCACCCGTATATTCAAACAATAAATCCAATGCTACACATAAAACCTATTACCGATATGGATGAAAAATAGATAACACAAAACAATTAACAAATAAAACCTTGCTTACTACTCGAATCGCTAATCTCTGTCGATGAAACCCATTTCTGTTCTCGGGACTGTGGAACCATGAAAGCGCGGTTGCGGGCTGGAAACCGTGGACCTACGGTTGTGAAACCGCGGATGCACGTTCTCGACTGTGGAACCACGGATGGGCGATTTTGATTGAATGAAAGATTGCCTCGAAATCCGAGCCAACGGTCAAAGTCCGGCTTGCACCCTCAACTTCTCGTCGGGTCCAGATCTAATTCGGCAACTTGTCGGTATGCAGATTTAGCTCTCTCTATTTGGTGGATTGATGGTGTCTTTATAGGTTGACTGGGGCTTTGGAGAGGAATGTGAGGTGGCAAGCCTGATTTGCCAAGTGGCAAATCTGGACTGCCAGGTGGAAGGGGCAGTTACAGTGAGTCACTCAGTGTGGCTCACTTAACTAGGGTGATGTGGCTCCAAGTGGAGTGGGATGTGGGATGTTGTTTTATGTGAAGGGACAAGGGGACAACAACAAAGGAGTTGTAGCATGGGTGTTGGGAATCTGTCTCATGTGCAAGGACAAAGGGGACTGGAGTGGGTAAGATGTGGCATGGATGTTGGATGAAGTGTCCAGGACACATGTCCAATGGGTAGACAGGGTATCCTAGGGTGATTTTCCTAATTAAATAAATTAGGAAAGTATAATGATGTGCATGATTTTATATCCCTAAGTTAGAACTTAGGCATATATCTTTATTATGCAGGATTTGATGGTGAGGTGGTGAATGTGAACTGAAGGGTGCTAGATTTTGGTGTCTACAGTTGCCCCTTTTTGTACTGTGTTGTGTACAACACAATGCGGTGCAAAAACTAATGACATCTAACTTTATTGGACGAATGGGTTAACTCCTTTTTGACATTCAAAATGAATGAATTATTTTTCATTTTGATTTTTGCTTATTTGCTTACCCCCTCAATTGGAGAATGGGTAAAGGATGAAACCCATGAGCCGATTGACCAATTGCGGTTGCTGAACGGATGTGGTTGTTTGAATGATATGGATGTGATTCAAATGTATGTCATTTTGACCAACTTGATGCCCCAAGTTTTGGATTTTGTGTGTTCTTGCAAATTTGCCTTTGGTTTCGTTGATGTGCATAATATATGGTAAAATCTTTAACCACATTTGGAGTTCTTTTCCACATTGACTTTAGCAATTCCTTCCAAATGATGGGTTCAAGGAACCAGTCGTTCGAGAATTTGATACTCAAGTGATTTTTGATTATTACCAAATTGTGTTTGTTTGTTTTCCGCTTTTGACCCATCGGAAGGGGTTGAATGATAACCTTGTGCAAATCTATTTTGGGCACATTTAAGCTCAAAGATTTAGGGATCTAGCTGATTTAATGTCATAGTGATTTGATGTTGAATGTTTGAATGAGTTTCCTTATGGTGAGCTACCCATCCGACCGGTTTGCATGGATTGCTAGTCGCTGCAACCGCTAGGTATATAGGGTAATCCACTAGATACAAGGTTCACTTGAGATGATGATGATGCGAGATGATGATTTGTGTGGTTTTTTTGAAAATGTGGGTTGCCGTTTTTTGGAAAATGCGGGTGCACGTTTTTTGTCATGAAAAGCGGTTATTTATAGGCTCGTGTCATTTTCAAAATCATTCTGCCAGTTGTTATTTGTTTTATTGGTTGAAGTGATGAGTGAGATGGAGGTTGGCGAGGGGAGCGGTGGTGGTGGCTCGGCTGGAGCGGAAGTTGGCGGTCGGTTTGCAGAGGTAGGCGATTTGGCCTCTTTTGTTTTGGTTTTGTTTTTGCTTGTTTGAAAACTAAGCGGGGCTGGTAAATTATTATTGTTTGCTCTATTAGGGGTACCTGGGTAATAAATTATAGGATAATTTTTTGTTTTATTACCTAGGGTAGGTAGGAATTTTTGTATTACCTAGGGTAGGTAAAATTTTTTTTTTTTTATTATTTTTTTTTTTTTTTTTTTTTTTTTTTTTGGGGTTTTTTTTTTTTTTTTTGTTTTTATTACCTAGGGTAGGTAAAAATTTTTTTTTTTTTTTTTTGGGGGGGAAAAAAATTTTGTTTTTGCTTTTATTACCTAGGGTAGGTAAAAAATTTTTTTGCTTTATTTTTAGCATGTTGTGCTAACTTTCATTTTTTTATATGTTTTCTTTTCAGGTTAAGCTTCTTGATGCTCGGCATAGGTGGTCGAGGACCATTCGAAAAGTGCGGAAAGCACTTTCTGACGATGATTGGGTTGTACTTCAGACTATCGGTTTGGATGGTTGCGGGCGGTTAGGCACCGTCCGAGCTGATGAGGATCTTCTTTCGATGCTTGTTGAGCGTTGGGATCCAGACAGAGGCACATTTCAGCTCCCAACGGGGGAGTTGACTATCACTCTCGAGGATATCTACCATATCTTTCGCGTCCCTATCGAGGGTCCTACCGTTCGTGTTGGCCTTGACAAGAAGGAGGCCCTTTTCCCTCTGTTTGGTGAGATGTGGGACATCGATTGCAGTAGGGGGCATTGCGTATCTGGATCTCTTTGTAGCTGGCAGCTTGGGTGCATTGCCTGCCTTCATGATGTACATTTTGAGCAACATGTTGTTGCCCAATTCCATGGGATCGAGGATCCCATGGAATCAGGTGTCTATTGTTCTCGACTTGATAGTTGATCCTCGTCGGTTAGCTTGGGCTCTTGCTCTTCTCTACGAGGTTTACAACGAGCTCTATGAGGTGAAGAGGCACGGGTGCAAGGGCCTGGGCTATAGTTTGTTGCTCCAGATTTGGTGTTGGGAGCATATCATCATTGGTCGCCCTGTTGGTTTACCGTGTGGCATGGATGCCACCTCTCCCCGTGCTTACAGGTGGTTACTCAGTGAGGAGGTCAGTCGATCTACTTTGAGTGCATCGGAGTTTAGAGATACCTTGAGTTCTCTGACTAGGGACTTGATGTGTTGGCGATCATGGAGGGGTTTGGATTGGGCGACGGATGCAGTGGAGCTTCATCGCATTAGGCGGGGTGATGGGTTGTTGGTGCCCATTTGAGGGATATGGAGTTTATCTAGTTCTCTCACGTACTACGATAGTTTGGTCTTGTTTAGGACGTTTTGGATGTGACTGTTACGTAGAGCGAGTGGTGATGAGTTGGGGTTGCCTGTTGCTCCTGATTTTTGGTGAGTCGATGATCCTATTGATGACTCAGACTTGGAGGTGCTTGACTTGGATGATGTTGGTATGACTATTGAGTATGATGCTTGGTTTGCGAGTCAGCCTCTATGGACTCCTAGCATCATTGTAGATGACGATGGGAGCGGTGATGATGCTGATGCGGGTGGATGGGTTCCTTGGTCGATGAAGCATCGATGTGGTAGCTCTTCGAGAGTTGACATGGGGATGGACGTTCAGCCGCCTGAGGAGGGTGGTGGTGATGATGAGGGTTTACCTCCTCGACGGTTCGAGGAGGAGTGGGGGATTCTCCAGGCTGAGCGAGATAGCCTGGATTTGGAGCTGGGTCGAGTGAAGGCCGAGTTAGCATGATATCAGGGTGAGGTTACTCATCTTTAGGCTGAGGTGGATGGGCTACGGGTTGGACCTAGCAGCACTGTTGTGGCTGCTAAGGATGCAGAGATCACCAGACTCGGTGGTGAGATTACCCATTTATAGGGTGAGCTTTCTCGGTTGCAGTCAGGTGTTGGAGGTGATGATTCGGCTCTGACTATTGCTTCTCTATGAGCAGATATTTCTTAGAGGGTCGCTCGCTAGGGTGCTGATTTGAGGAGCCTACGTAAGCAGGTTGTCTATATCGAGATGTTGGAGAACATTCTTCATGAGCATCAGATTCCTTTACCTGTTCCTCCTTCATCATCTGCTGCCACTGCTACCCGAGGGACTGAGATGAGTCGTAGGACTCATCGTACTTCTAGCTCTCACGGGGCTTCTACTGCGTAGGGTCCATGGAGGGATCCTGCTGGCACTAGCTAGATTTTGTATTTGCCTTATTTTTGTTTTTTGTATATTTTATCTTAGTATGAGCCTCAGTGCTCCGATGTATACTGCCTTCGGGCATTTTGTACTTTGTAGACTTTCATATATATATATATATATATACATGGCATTTTATTTTGGTATTCACATGCGTTATTTGTATATGTATTCTTCTTGTTTATGCTTTTTGCAATGTTTATATTATGCAATCCTATATTTGTATGTTAATGCTATGATAATGAATGCAAGTGAACATGTAAAATTTATTTTGATTTATTGTAATGTAACTAAATGAAGGTATGCATGGTGCTCATGTAATCTTATTTAGCTCAGAGTAGTTGACCTTTACTCATTCTTATTTGCAATTGGGGGTTCCCACTTGATTATTCTTTGTTGTGATGTATGTGGTATGTATAAATGGTATGTGGATGGTGATATGGATAATGATTTTGCTTTTGGTATGTAACTAAAAATATTCTCAAATACTCAAAGAAGCTAGTAACGTTAACCATTTTTCTTGAATGTTGTCTCACTTTCTTTAGGACCATATTGTGTGCAAGTGAAGTTCATTTTCTAAATCTTGTGTGTCGATGACCCTAAGCAATCCAGAACCAGTGCATGTGATTGTGATGTTTATTGCCCCATCTTGAGTAATTTTTGGATGGTACCTTTCTGGGTTTTCCTTTTTTGCTAGCTTACCCGTATGTGCGTTCAGAGGTCTCCCTCTTAAGAGAGAGACATGTCGCCCTGCATGAGTTTACTCCACTGCCAGTCAAGCGTCTATAGCCCCGGTGGAGGCTCACTCCATAGTCCAATGGTTTTGATCTTTAAGCCTTTGTGATGACTACATAACTTTCTGAGGGGAACATAGTACGATCTTTTCAGCTTTAGAGATCTGTGGTGTGTGTTGTTAATTGTTTTTTGTGTAGAGTGTTGGGGAATCGGATTCTCAACCGAAGTATGATGAGAATTTTACCCTATCCTTACTACTCTACATTTATTTATATTTGTTGTTTCACTGTGGTAGTGGTGATAACCACTATTTTTGTTTTTGGACTATGTTGCGTGATAGGGTAAGCGAAGAATTTGACTTTTTTTTGCTTTGAGGTTTACCCAAATTGGCGTTATCTTTCTATTATTCAAGATGTTTTAAGATTTGTAAAAGTGTATTTGGTTCCAGATTGCTTTTGGATCAATCTACCATACTCAAGATTTTCTTAATGTGATGAAGGTGCTTTGGTCCTAAAGAAAATTGGACACTTCATGAAGTTTGGTTTTTCACTAGACATGTTTGAGTGACTGAAAATTGTATGATATATCATGTATGATGTGTATGATTTGTGAGTTGTAAAGAATCTTAGTTGAATACCCCCAATTCTTGGAATTTGTTTTCTTGGTCTTATCATCACCACTATTAAATATTACTGAGCAAGGGATGGGATGGATGCAACTATTTTTTTTTTTTGTGTATGAACATATAATTGAAATGCAAATGCCATATGAAAAATGCAATTTGAAATATGTCTATTTACACTGTGAAATGCATGCAAAATTTTAAAATGAAATCTTTTGTTTATTTTATTTTATTTTTATTTTTTTTTTTAGCCATGTACATATATATATACATATATTGCAAGTCGTTTTATGCATAAAATGCCTTTAGGTGCATAATGTTCAGTGGTTCTGGCTCCAATTTCCCTTCTAAATTGGAGAGTCTATACGTTCCTTGTCCCAATTTTTGCTTTACTATATATGGGCCCAACCAATTTGCTGCAAATTTATCCCTTAAGTGTGGTAAAGCATTGGTATTTTGTTGATTTTCTTTGAGCACTAGGTCCCCCACTTGAAATTCATGAGGATGGACTTTTGCATTGTAAGCGCGCTTGACTCTATCTTGATATACTCGTAAATGTTCTAGAGCATTAATACATTTCTCATCAATAATTGTCAATTGGTCAAGATGCTCCTGTCTAGTTGTATCATCGTTCATGAATTCCTGTATCTCGATTCGCAAGGATGGTATCTCGAGCTCCAATGGTAATATTGCTTCTGCATCGTAAACTAGTGAAAATGGTGTTGCTCCCGTTGGTGTTCTTATGCTTGTTCTGTAAGCCCATAGTGCTAAAGGGAGGCGAGTATGCCAATCTCGATGATTATCTTTTACCACTTTCTTGAGAATGGATATGACTATTTTATTTGTTGCTTCAGCTTGCCCGTTTGCTTGCGGGTAATAAGGTGTTGAGAAGTTGTGTAGTATTTTGAATTTATTGCACAATGCTCTAACATCCTTATTCTTAAATGACTTTCCATTATCTAAAATTATTTTTGAGGGTATTCCAAAATGATAGATAATATGCTGAAGTATAAACTCCGCTATTCGAGGTCCAGTCGTAGTTGTCATTGGAATTGCTTCCACCCATTTTGTGAAGTATTCTGTAGCAGTTATGATAAATTTATGTTGTCCTGATGAAGCAGGTGTTATTTTACCGATCAAGTCAAGGCCCCATTGTGAAAAGGGCCACAAAATTTGAATGGGTTGCAAATTTTGTGATGGCACATGGGTCAAGTTTGCATGATGTTGACATTTTTGGCATCTTTTGACATATTTGCAATAGTCATTTTCCATTGTCGGCCAGTAGTATCCCATGCACAATATTCTTTTTGCAATTGCCATTCCACTAAAGTGACCACCGCAAGTACCATCGTGGGCTTCTGATATTGCTCTTTCTACTTCAATTGGATTTAAACATCGTAGTAGTATTCCATCATAACTACGTTTATATAACACATCTCCAAGTAAAGTGAAATGAATGGCTCTTTGTTTGAATGTTCTTTTTGCAGCTCGTGTCATGTCCATTGGTAGTGTGCCTATTTTGAGAAAATATTTTATCTCATCAAGGTAAGAATTGTAAGGTTCGACATGTATCAAACAAACATTTTTCTCACCCACAGATTCTGCTTTTTGAATTGATGGTTTAGACACTGTTGTTATGATTAGCGGTTGCATTTCTCCATGTTCATTTTTAGGAATGAGAGATCCCAAGGAAGCCATTGCATCCACAAATCTATTTGTTGATCGTGGCAAGTTACTAATTTCATACCAGTCAAATTTTCCTAGCAACTGTATTGCTTCTTCATGATATCTCTTTAAGACTGGCTCTTTACATTGGTATTCTCCTTTTATTTGGTAGACAACTAATTGAGAATCACCAAAAATGCTTATTCTTTTTATTCCCATTGCTATAGTTGATTTAAGACCTAGTATTAAGGCTTCATATTCTGCATTATTGTTAGTGCATGTGAAGTCGAGTTTGAATGATAAAGGAATGGGTATTCCTTCAGGTGTGTAAAACACAACTCCTGCACCTTGCCCTTTTTTGCACTTTGATCCATCAAAGAACATTGTCATATCTACTTCATCCTCAGGTGAAACTATTTCTTCTTGCTCTGTGATAGAAAATATTGAATCGTCGGGAAGTTCAATCATTAATGGTGTATCATTGTGCAGCGGAGCTTTCGCTAATTGATCAACTATTACTTGCCCTTTTATGGATTTTTGACTTGTGAATTCGAGGTCAAATTCTGTTAAAAGCATTATCCATTTAGCAGTGCGGGTGTTGTTGTAAGTGCGATTCATCATGTATCGCAAAGGGTTTTCTCTAGCTATAACATAGGTGGTATTGCTTAGCATGTAATGTCTAAGTTTCTTGGTGGCAAAAACCATGGCTAAGCATAACTTTTTGACATAAGCATACCTTGTTTCATAACTTACCAGTGTTCGACTGATGTAATAAACCGCTTGCTCTTTATTTTTCTCATTCTTTTGTGCAAGCATTGTTCCTAAGGCAAAATCTGTTGCAAAAATGTATAGGTGAAATGGGACTCCTATTTTTGGTGGCGTAAGAACCGACGATGAGGCTAGATATTTCTTTATATCATCAAATGCCTCCTGACATTCAGTTGTCCAAGAAAATATCACTCCTTTTTGTAACAGGCGATTAAAAGGCCTGCATTTATCTGAGAGTTGTGCAATGAATCGATGAATAGATTGGACTTTTCCTTGTAAACTTCGCAACTCTTTCAAGTTTTTGGGAGGTGACATTTCTAAAATTGCTTTTACCTTGCCTGGGTCTACTTCAATGCCTCTCTTGGAGACAATGAATCCTAGAAGTTTTCCTGATGTTACACCAAATACACACTTCTTAGGATTTAACCTTACCTTATGTTCTATTAATCGATCAAATGCCTTTTCTAGCACATCTATGTGTTCAAGACACATTTTTGATTTAGCAATGAGATCATCTACATAATATTCGATTATCTTATGCATATAATCATGAAATATGTACGTCATGGCACGCTGATATGTAGCTCCTACGTTCTTTAATCCAAAAGGCATCACTCTGTAGCAGAATGTCCCCCAAGGCATTGTAAACATTATTTTATGTTGATCTTCTGGATTAATCCGAATTTGGTTGTATCCGGAGAAACCATCCATTAAAGAGAGCATTTCATGACCAGCATAGGAGTCTACTAATTGATCTATGTTTGGCAAAGGAAAATCATCCTTGGGACACGCTTTGTTTAAATCTCGAAAATCAGTGCATACTCGTATCCCCCCATTCGGTTTGCGAATGGGTACCATGTTCGAAAGCCACTCAGGATAATCGATTGGTACTATGAAGTGTACATCCAATAACTTTTGCAGCTCTTCTTTTACAATTAATGTGACTGTCGGATGAACTTTCCTAAGCTTCTGCTTGAATGGCTTGGCATCACGTGCTAGCGTAAGGTTGTGGACTACCAAGTCCGGATCTAAGCCAGGCATGTCTTTGTAGGACCATGCGAACACTTCCTTCTTTTTAATAAGCATGTTTATGAGGCTGTCTTTTTCTTCTATGGATAATTCTTTTGCTATCTTGACAATCTAGGGATTATCCACGTCTTCACTAAGGTTCACATCTATAGACTCTTCTATTAGCATGTGAGAACCTTCTTCTAGCTGATGCGGAGTTGGGATGAGGTGGATATCATCTGCCACATTTTCAAATGTGTCTGGGGTGTCCCCTTCTATCTCAGTTTGAAAAACTGAATTGTTTGATGATGAAGGTTGTTGCAAAATATAAGCGTTTGAAGCGTGCAACAACTCTTCGGATAGGATGAAGTCAGTAGTGGATGGTGGGGATGAAATCCTATCCATAGCTATGAGACTGGTGTCGATATAGATCGGTTTTGTCTCATTATATGGATTGCGGAGTGGGGTGAGCAAATCAACAGAAATCATGTTGACTTGATGGAAATGAGGTGGTTGCGATTCAAGAATTGATGACTCGTATTCTCTAGGTTGCAACTGACCTAATGTGTGTGATTGATTTTGTTGTATGCTTTGCCAATGTGATGGAGGAGGTTCTGGTTCAGGACCCTCACGCTCTTTGTTCAACCAAAAAAGTGTGCGGTCTATTGGAAACTTTTGTTGATACCAGTTACCTTGTTTGCATGGTTTCTCCATATATTATCTCTTCCTGAGGTTCTTCTTCTTCTTGATTAAACCATTCGGGACGTTCTTCATCTTGGAGCATTCTCCTGGCTTGTATCTCAAGAGCATGGTTGATAAAAATCATTTCAGTTTCATCATCATCACTGTCACTTATCCAGAATCCATTAGCATTTGTATGAGGTCCTAGCATTAGTGGCTCAAGGTCTTGCCTAAGGTATGCTATCGCAGTAGGATCTTCATAATCTGCCTCTCGTTGTAAAGCTTGCTCTCGAGGGTAAAAATTGTATATGTGGTATCTACTTTCTAGTTGTTCACCCTCATCATTATGTTCATCCTCATCATCACTCTTTTCCTCCTCTTGTTCGCATTCTATGTCTAGCTCTTGGAAAGCTTGATTAAGCGAAGAGCTTGCGATGGAAGGTTTATAGCCTAGACCGGAGCGGTCACTTGGCTCTCTATATTCTGGTTCAATGATGTGGTGAGGACCTTGTTCATGTCTTCCAAGTCCATATCCTTGCCAACTAACCCTTCAAAAATATCTGACTGGGAAACTTGGGTTCGATAGATAATCAATGTTTTCATTAAACTCTTGTAAAGAGTTGTCATTTTGAGGGGATGGATCCGATGAAGAATCCATCCCTCCATATATGAAATTGATTGCATTTGTTTGAGAACCCATTCTATATATATCACCAATAGCTAAAGGTGGGTCGCGAGGGTGACCGTAATCTTTGACTGACTCGATAGGTGGTGTAACTGTGACACTCTCAATGATGTACTCACCAATACTTGGATTGGCGAGGTGTACTACAACTCTAGATGGTTGTGTGGCTAATGGCTCGATGGATGAAGAGGGTTCTTGAGCCTTAGCTCTTGGCTCTGCTGGCGGCGTTGGATTATCTCTAACAGGCGGCCCTATTTGTGAGACTACGGGTTCTAATGACTACGAAGTAGTGGCTGATGATGTGGGTTGTGCTTTGAATGTGAAAGGTGGCTTTGAATTTGGAAGTGTGCTAGATGGAACTGACCATTGGTTAGCAGGATGAGTGGGTGTAATTTGAAAATGGAATGCAGTGTTTGAAGGATGCGCTGAGCTGACACTTTTGGATGCGAAAGCTGGATCAACTATAGGCAACTCTTCTGGAATGGGTGCTTTTGATGATGTGGTGTTTGATGGAATTGTTCTAATGACTAGTGGTTGGATGGTTAGATGTGTTGATGGGAGTAAAGGCTCATAAGGATTTGAAATAAAGTTGCAGTATTTGAAAGGTTCAGTGTCTGCTGGTATGCAATGTACTTTGCCTTCATGCACATATTTTAAGCATTGATGCAATGTTGAAGGCACACATTTCATTTCCCTAATCCAAGGGCATCCAAGAAGTATGTTATATTGCATTTCCCCTTCCAAGATGTGAAAGAGAACATGTATTATTTTCACCCCCACTGTGACGGGAAGGACAACATTCCCTACAGTTGAGCATAAAGCGTCATTAAAGGCCCTAAGAGTGAATGTGGATGTTGTGATGTGAGATGATGGGACGTTGAGCTTCATCATGGCAGGTGTGGTAATGAGGTTGATTGAAGAACTTGTATCAATAAGCACTCTCTTGAAGGGTTTCCTGTCAATGTGAGCTACTATGTGCAATGGTGGGTCAGGTGAATCTATTGATATTTGTTTTTCCTCGAAGTCATAGAATACTATCGAGGGTTCCATACACTTTTGCACACTACCCACAAAGGAATTGAATGCATTTGGGTCTTCTGATTGTACCTGAATAGACTTTAAAATTTCCATCAATGCTTCCCTGTGAGGTGTTGATTGTTGTATTAGTTCATAAATTGACAATTTTTTTGAAGCCATCTTCAAACTCTGTGTCAACCGGTTGTTCAATGTAACAACAGGGCGGTTGTGGAATGGTAGTGGTGGCCCACTCGATCCAAGTTGTATGGGCACATTAGTTGGTGATGCTACCGGAGCTTGGGTTGTGCGATTAGCTTACCTTTGTCCATGGGTAACTATACTAATAGCCCCTACAAAACCTTGTGGTAGTTGAGACACATAATTAACCTGATTGGGAGGAACTGTAGAAGTTGATGCTCCCATCGGTTGTTGATTCACCTCTCGATGTGGCAAAGGTGTCTGATATATGCCTAGGTTTTGGTTATTTTGTGCTAGTGGGTTGTCAATTTTGATTGTACCCACTTCCAATAAATCTTGCACAATTCCTTTAAATCCATGACAACCTTCAATATCATGTCCTCTTTGTCTATGATAGATGCAAAAGAGGTGTTCTTTGTAACCTTTTGTCTTTGGTTTGTTAGGATCATCAGGTTTCATTTTCGGTAAATTAAAAAGTTTTGCCGCATACAACTTCTGAAATACTAATGAATATGGCTCTTGTACTGGCGTGTAATTTATTTTTGGTTTAAAATGACGTTGTTGCCTTTCCATAGGTTGTGTCTGATTTTGTGCCTATTGTGGGGGTGGAACTGCTTGATAATTCGGTTGATGTGGTTGTTGTTGTTGTTGGGGTTGTTGGATTTGTGTTTGAACCGGTTGATTTGACTGTGGTTGGCTCAAAACTATCTGATTAACCTGTGCGGTCTTGGACTGACCATGGTTATTCCCTTTTGATTCTTATTATGCCACTCTTTCTTCTTAGGCTTAATCTCACCTTCTTGAATTTTGATTTCTTCAATCAGTTTTGCTTGGGCGAGTGCCTCATCGAATGTTCTATATTGTTGTAGTTGTAGTAATGAAGAGATGGGTCTACCAAAACTCTTCGTGAACATTCGTATTATCTCTGGCATGGGGAGTGAAAATGGTAACTTGATCATGACTGATCTCCATCTGTTGCCAAAGTCATAGACTGATTCATCGTCATATTGTTTTAGATAAATTAAATCAGTCAATGTTGTTTGTTTTCTAACATTTAGGGTGAATCTTTCCAGAAACTGGTCCGCTAGTTGTTCAAAGGTGAAAATACTTTGATGCGGGAGATGATTGTACCAGTCTTGGGCTTCCCCCTAATGTTTGAGGAAATGTATGTAATAGCAATGCATCACTACTTTTGATTCTGAAGCATGCATTCACAAATCTCGTTACGTGCTCTCTAGGATCCTCTTCTCCTTTAAATTCAAGCTTCGGTATTTGGAAATCATGTGGATATGGTGGTTCTGGTACCGAAGCATGAATAGGGTGATTGAGTAGTTGCCTTAAAGTTGGTTTTTGGTATTGCAAGCCTAGGGTTTGCATGGCAAGACTATCAATCTGACTCTGTAAAAACTGGTATCTAGGATCATCTACAGGACTGACACTCGAATGTACTTGATGTTGTTGGTAATGGGGTGGATTGTATGTAGGTTGGGGATGATAAGATGTGTTTGGTGGAAATGTGTTATGGTATGGATGTTGAGGGATGTTATGATATGGATGGGGTGATGAAGGTATGGTATTATGTTGACCTACTGCATTAGCATATGGGTGCGGTGGTTGATTGTGAACAACAGTGGTAGAGGGAGGACGCATTACCCAAGATGGATCTTGGATAAAGGCATTAGGTTGATGAGATGTAGGTGGAAGATTTTTCTCAATCCCTTGCAAATGTCGGTTAGGGTCAGGGTTTATGCTACGGTTAGCATTATCTAAAATCATTTGCTACAACTGTAAGAAAGCTTGTTGCATATCAGTTGCATTTGACATAGGGACTGCTACCTGTGATGTGGTGGACTGAGTTGGTTGTGGAACAACCATGGTAGTGGAGGTGGATGGGGGGTAAGTAGCAAAGGGTATCACCACTGACTATGGAATGGTATGAGATGTATGTCCTACAAGTGTGGATGGAGGAATGAATGTTGGGGCTTGCGAAACAATAGGGATTGTTTCATACAAGGGATTAGTGGTAATGGTCATTTGTTGTGATAATGTGGGGGGAATTTGGTCGGATGACAATGGTTGATTGGCTAATGCTACAACGACCAACTCAAAGAGAGGATTGGTGAAAATCTATTGTGACTATTGTGGATAGGCGAATATGGATTCTTGTTGTGATGAGGGTACAACACGTGATGGGATGGAGAGTGGTGGTAATGATGGGAAGACCATTCCAGCTGCATTCAAGTACATTCTAATAGTGTCCATATCTATCATGGTGGCCTGACTGTCTACTATTGCAAGAGGTTCACTCCTAGGTGTCTCAGGTATAGCTGTGTGAGTAGCTCTATGCATAATGTCTATGTTCATGTTGGGGGCATTACTAGAAGGCCCTATATCAAGACTCGAGGACATAGAAAGGGGCACCTCTACTTGTCCCACCATCGAAGTGTGAGGGACATTGCCAGACTGAGAGGCCATAGGGGATGACCACTGACTTCGGCTTGACACTAATCTCTTAGCTTGATTACGAGTCACTACCATACGCTAATATGCTATCTATGTGAATGAAAAAGAAAGTACAATGCAATACAACACGCCAAGCAAATAAACATACAAAGTGTTTGACCCTAGTTTGCACTAAGTTTTTGAATCTATTTTTTGTGTGTTTTTGTGTGTTTTTTTTTGAAGTTTTTGAAGAGATTTTTTTTTTTTTGGAATAGAATAATAGAACTCAATGAAGATGGTGATTAAGAACACTAGCACCAAGCATGATTTCTCAAAAGAGGCTAGGGTACACCGCTTAAATCCCAGTGGGGGGTTCGCCTAGCTCTTCCACTATGATTCAACAATCGTTCCAATAGTGGGAGACAACTTGAATACCAATGACTTATACCAGCTTAAAGAGCACTTTTATCCTATCTACGGATGATCTAGGGGGCAAGCCGATGGAAGGAGATGAATTCCAACGTCACCGATCTGAATTGGGGGTTGGTGATGAAATCCAACTGGACCAATGTTTTAATTATATGTGTGTGTGAATGTTTTGTTTTCTATCATGCGATGCAAATCTAACATGCAATTCTATTTTTATGCCTAATGCAGAAAGCAGGAAAGACATAGAATAGCAGACAAAATCATATCAGGGGTAAAATTGCAAATCCAGGTAAGACTCGGCCCAATTCTGTTTAACAAGGCTAACCACGGGTGGGCGGTTAGTTCTGGTAAACCACGGGTACGCGGTTTGCCAACCGCGCATGCACATTTGGGAGATCCCAACCATGGGTGCGCGGGTCCTTTCTATCAATAGAACAAAATCCGAATACAAGCCTAAACCCTAAAATAGAAATACCTGGGTTATTTCTAACCTGGTACATGCAATATGATTATTCCCTACTATGCATATGCAGATTTTCATTTATTTTGCTTTGTTATTGTGTTTATGAATGCAATATTTAAGTAGATTTTTCTATCCTAAGACCTAAATGCAAGCATTGACATACAAAACTGAAACCCTTAATCTACTTAAATGCAGCCTAAATCCAGAACTAAAGGAGCAATTAAAAATATGACACAGGGTACATACATGTGTTCCTTTCGTTGCTCCTTCCTGCTTTCAACCGTCGATCCGCGTTTCAATAGTGCAGCAATCACGAATGCGTGTTTCCTCAAATTAGAAATCGTAGATGCATGGTTTCACAAATTAGAAATCGTAGATGCATGGTTTCATAGTGATAGTTTAATCACAATCTAGATTCGCCAACCTGAGATTAAATCCTCGCGCTTTCAAATTATTAGCACCTGTACATGCAAACAGAGATTAGTAAGATTAAAATAAAGCAAGGCAAAACAAAATGAAACCCTTGGGAGGTCCCACCATGATCGCCATTTTTGTAACTAGAATACTTGAGCACTTGCAATATAAAATCACACAGACACAAAGAGATTGCCCAAAATAATGAAATCCTTTATATATTGACTCTCCGATACAGATTTACAATGATTTCGGATTGCCCAAGTAGCTTGGGTACAATGTTACAATCTTGGCCTCAATGTGAAATACAAATTTCTCTCGATAGGAAATGGGTTTTCCAGATATTTCGCAATGTACAATGCTCTCCTCGTATCCAGTTACAGCTTCAAAAGGTGAGTGGGCTTTGGTATCCACTACGGGACCACTCCAGCTTCAGCAGCCTATCCAAGATACCTGTTACCTACGCACATGCAAACCAACAAAGGGGATTAGTAGCACCCACATATTCAAACAAATAAATCCAATGCTACACATAAAAACCTATTACCGATAAGGATGTAAAATAGACAACGCAAAACAATTAACAAATAAAACCTTGCTTACTACTCGAATCGCTAATCTCTGTCGATGAAACCCATTTCTGTTCTCGGGACTGTGGAACCACGGAAGCGCGGTTGCGGGCTGGAAACCATGGACCTACGGTTGTGAAACCGTGGATGCGCGTTCTCGACTGTGGAACCACGGATGGGCGGTTTCGATTGAACGAAAGATTGCCTCAAAATCCGAGCCAACGGTCAGAGTCCGGCTTGCACCCTCAACTTCTCGTCGGGTCCAGATCTAATTCGGTAGCCTGTCGGTATGCAGATTCAGCTCCCTCTGTTTGGTGGATTGATGGTGTCTTTATAGGTTGGCTGGGGCTTTGGAGGGGAATGTGAGGTGGCAAGCCTGATTTGCCAAGTGGCAAATCTGGACTGCCAGGTGGAAGGGGCAGTTACAGTGAGTCACTCGGTGTGGCTCACTTAACTAGGGTGATGTGGCTCCAAGTGGAGTGGGATGTGGGATGTTGTTTTATGTGAAGGGACAAGGGGACAACAACAAAGGAGTTGTGGCATGGGTGTTGGGAATCTGTCTCATGTGCAAGGACAAAGGGGACAGGAGTGGGTAAGATGTGGCATGGATGTTGGATGAAGTGTCCAGGACACATGTCCAATGGGTAGACAGGGTATCCTAGGGTGATTTTCCTAATTAAATAAATTAGGAAAGTATAATGATGTGCAGGATTTTATATCCCTAAGTTAGAACTTAGGCATATATCTTTATTATGCAGGATTTGATGGTGAGGTGGTGAATGTGAACTGAAGGGTGCTAGATTTTGGTGTCTACATGATTTACTCTCTAGAATGATATTATATAGATAGATCATGGATATTTAATATGATGAAAGAAGTAAATGCTATTTGATTTCCAATAGAATGATATATTTACATTCTTATAAAGTGATTACTAGAATGTTATATGATGTAATATTTTGTTAACAAGCAATGTTCCATGGATGAGAATGGATTATGATTATTCTTGAGGATATAATAATTGATGCCTTTGTATTTTCTAATGAATGACTCTTCAAAAATAATGTAATGATTTGTGCTTTAATTCAAGTAAAGGCCTTGATATGAGTAAGAATTATAATGTGTGGTTTAAATAAAATATGCATGGTATTCCGTTGCCAATAATAGAATTAGGAAGTAAGATTGAAATGACATTCAATTGACTAAGTAACTAAACTTCCTAATAAAAGAAGAGGTAGAAACAATTAAACCAATGGATCATACATATAATTATGGGATGTAAGGTTGGATAGGAGTTGGTCACTCCTATCACGAGAGTTGACATTGACCATGTCGTAATCCTCTCGGTTACTTACTACTCTGCATGATGTGGATCCAATCATACTTGGTTATAATTTGACATGTTAGATATGTGCAAAACATATTTCTATCTTTGGTTTTCGTTGGTAATGTGGGTTGTTACAGTTGGTATCAGAGCCCAATCTAGTTAATGGACTCTTATGATATATCTAGACTAGCAAAGAGATAGGCTTTGTTTGTAAACCTATAGTGGTTCTTGATGAACTCTTAACTGATAAATACATAGTAAGGGAAGAATAAGTGCTTAGAAGCTACTAATGTACAAATCTATTTCTCCCATGCTATTCACTAGTGAATTAGAATGGAAGTGTGAGGGAACCTAACACAACTTGTGGAGTACCCAAGAGAGCGTTGAGAAAGGATACTTGACATGAGTGGTATGAAGCTAAGCCTCTTCCTTACTAAAATTTTTGGGTAGAAAATAGATTCAAGAATGATTGAGAGGAGAAAAGCTTAGATTTCATCTCACAATGTGGAGATCAAAAGTTGGATAAAACAAGTAAGGAGAAATGGTAGATATTGAGTGTTTATGAGGGTTTGTGTGATAACCCCCTTAACTTCCATTGTGTCATATGGGAAGGAAGTTAAGCATTGCAAATGATTGATTTTCTATTTGCATGATAGGATGCTTAGTCTTCAAGGCATACACCAAATGTACGGGTTGAAAGAGACCTAACATGAGTCTAGTGTTAGCTAGAAAGGGAAATGGGTGTTCCTATTGAAATAGATAGGAGAATTCCCAAGAGAATGTTATGTTTGATTACCTACTGGTCTTAATAGGAGGGATGGCCACTCCTATCCACAAGATAGATATTGACCACGTTGATTTCAGTGAAGTGCATCCTTGGACTTACTTGAGTATTCATATTTAAGAGAACCACACGGAGACTATGCTAAAGTAACCCCTTGATCATAAGCTTAGCTATGTTAGCTATAAAAGTTTCCCAAAACTATGGGGTGTCAAAATTTATCTATGGAGAAACAAACCATAGGATAATAGGAAGGTAAGACCCCCATTCAGAATTTGCAAATGGTAATACTACCTTGTAATAAGGCAAGAGTCTGGGTGAGGTTAAGAGATCAACAAAATAATGTTTCTTTTATATTTTTATCAATGTTACAATACACTCATGGTTTTCAATTAGAGGCTATGGTGTAGGAAATGGCGAAAGCAATATTGAACATGGAAACCATCCACATATCACCAGAACCATCTTCTAGCATGAAACCCTGATATAGCGAAGGAGAGCAAGGACAATGAAACTTCATATTTAAGCATGGAAATAACCCAAATCTTGATAGAGACATTTTTTGACATGAAATTTTGGTGTGAACACCCCAATTATCACCACCACATGAGACTTCACCAACCTCTCTGAGTATCCTGACTCCACATAAAAGTATGCCACCCGACCACCCAAGTGGTGGTTAGGTTTAATAAAGTGCACTACATTATTTAAACATGGGACTACCCTCTACTCAATGCATATGGTATTATTATCCACACGGGTAAATTGGGGCACAAATTTTCAATGGTTTTTTGAAGCATAGAGAGTCCTCTATTGTATACAAAAGAAAACAAAATTCTACTTTCAAGGGATTTGAAGTAAGCTATGTGATAAGGAATGACTACACGTATGTTAAACCTGGTTAAGCAAGTTTACAAGAGTCAGCAGCAAAGTAGTTGTTGGAAAGTATGTGATCACATGAAGAATTCTTGGAAGACAAGAGTTACCTTAGAATTCAAGTAACTCATAGAATTCCTTGCATAAGGCAAACATGCATCTCATTTGAGTAAATGATATAGTAAAAATTATAGACACCAAAACAGCACCAATCCGATTATGCGACTACAAGCACTGATCGAGTTGGCATACATAGCCCCTAGGGCAGCCCCCAGAGGTTAAACAGTGGTCCTAACCACTCCCAAATCAGTTTTGGAAGGTCAGAGGTCAATTTGGCACCTTTTAAGCACTTTTCTCCCTACTCGTCCCACCCTGGGATGATTAGAATCCTATTAGAATCCTATTCGTCCCACCCTGGGATGATTAGCAGCAATCGTCCCACGGTGGGACGATTAGCAGGTTTGACTGGCAAAAAGTCAAACCTCGATAGGTCCGCCACTTAACTGCGCCTTCAGGGCATGCAATTGCGAGGAACGACTTCAAATCAGAGAGAGGGACTTCAGTCAAGCATGCCCTGATCATGGAGGCCTCATGCAAGGAGACTCTAAATCAGGGAGGAATCTTCTCTCCCAAAAAAGGCATGGCAAGCCAAGTGGCGCCCTCGCATGCGCATTCAAAGAGAGAGACCCTAGGTCTATAAAAGGGTGAGCATCCTCACCCCAAAAAGAGGATAGATCTGGAGCATTTGGAGCAATGGAGTGCTGCCAAATTGTACCCACATTCCCCTTTGTGCTTCTTACATCCATAATTTCTCTTTTGGAAGAGAGGTTATCGGGTGAACACTAGGAATGCAATCTTGACCCAAAACCCAAGAAATCAGCCACAATCCCACACCAAATTCATTGACACAACCCCTTAGGAGGTTTTGGACCCATCCCAAGTGGATTGGTGTCAAAACTAGACCCCAAACGATGGGCGTCCTGCCCCCGGGCGCCCCCCAAACTATCACGTAGTCCTAATTGGCTCACCCCAGAGTGATTAGAAATCCATGAAGAATTTCTCTACTATTATTTTTGCATTATGTTCTATTTGGTTTACTTATGCTGTTGTTCAAGTTTCATTGCATTCTGACTTGATTTGACTATGTTTTTATCATTTTATGCGTTTACTAACATACAGGGAGCGCTTTCGGATATGGGACAATATGGGTAGAATATTCCAAATATGACCTTCTGGGTCATCCCAAAATGCCCCTTTTAGCCTAACCCCAAGTTTTTAGGAGTTTTGGAGGCCTCTAGGTAGGACATTTGGAAGGTTGCCTTTGCATGTTTTGTGATAGTCCTAATCGTCTCACCCCGGAGCGATTAGAAATCCATGCATGATTTCTTAACTGTTCCTTTTGCAATGTGTCTCTGATGATGTTTTTATGCTTCTATCAAATTTTGGGTTCATTATGACATGTTTTGATCATCGTTTTGCTATTTTATACATTAACTAGCCGGAGGCCCTAGGGATTGCATGTTTTCCTTCCATCCGCATATGCTATTAACTGTTTGTTATTTCTCTGAGTGTAGGATCTCACCACTAGGAACACTAGAGGGGCAGCAAGGAACACATGAACACATGGATGCAAGCGGCGTGATGTTTGGCCCACCCATTTCAAATGTGGGCATGCGGAGGACATTGGAAGCGTACCATCCGTTGATGTAACGAACTGTATCAAACGCTTCGAGCCCTAGAAGGGGGGACGTATTGTAACTAGATTGAAAGCAACATTAATAAAAAGAGGCCCCACTTTGTTTTTCTTACATCTAGTTTCATTTATGCGTCTTTCCTTCATGCATTGCTTTTCTCGCATTCGTAGGACTTAGCATTTGTGTATCAATTTTTGTTTGCACCATTGGTCTGGGACGCCGTCACCCCGCATTCAGATTTCAGTGGTGATCATGGTGGGACCCTATCCCCTACTATTGGGATCAAGTTTTTGATCAAAATTTTGTGTTTTTCTTGCAGGTGTTACTCATTCGGGCACTGGACTGCTACTCGTGCCACCCTGTGACGAATACAGACTTGGAATTCATGCCACCCCGGGATGAATACAAATTCATCTCACCCTAGGATGAATACAGACCTGCTATTCATCCCACCCTAGGATGATTAGCTCTCTGTGCATTTTTTGAGCAGAAACTCAGAGGCATCTGGTTTGGGCAGAGAAGAGGTAGGTTTTCTGGACATCCTCTATGTTTTTTGTTTCTGTCTCTACAATTTTTCTATTTTCTTTGCTTGCATAGGGAATTTTGCTGCATGTTTTCTTTCTTTGCGCAAGTAAAAGGAACCACACACACCACGTAATAATATTAACATCAAGGAGTTGGTCGTAAAACCCCAACACTTGATCAAGACCAACGGTGGATTTCATCACCACCTTGGCTTGGATTTTGCATACATAACCCTGATCGTGACTGTTGCTAGACGTAAATCCTGATGAAAGCTGACCAAGTGTAGTGGGGGTGATTCCCAGTGCATGAGGATAAGTCTTCTATGGTAGGTGTCAAAAATAGAGTGATTCCCCTTCCGTACCGCCTATGTTCCACGTATTGTTCTGCTCTCGCGTACCAATAGTTTCCCTCACGTAAGGGCGGGTATATTGAGAGGTTCGGTATAATGGCCTGGTAGTGGTATATTGAAGGGGTGACCATTTTGGAGATATAAGAGCCCTCATCATGCATGAATAACAAAATTTTCTTTACACGGTTTGCACAACAAAAATCAAAACACATTGAACCAGATTTAGGACACACATTTAATCTATAAACGAGATAATCATTTCTTTGTTTGTGTGGTCCCCTTTTGTTTGGTGTAGCATAAAAAATTGTAAAGGAGATAAAAACATACATATCTTGTAGAGAACCACCACCATGGTGTATACCCGTAGCCAAGCCCAATCATGGGCAGAAGCTATGAAAAGTGTACAAGGAGGCACCAATCGCCTCCGTTATAGCCCCAAGGACTTGGTTATACCACCTTGGCAGCCTGACCCACAACGTGGTCCACACTATGCCACTACAGAAAAGGACTATAGAGGCACCCCTTTGGGGGCACTCCCATTCAACATAGACCCTTTCAGGAGGAGTACATACATGGGAAGGCTCCCTTAGATGCTCATTATGAGTGGCCACTACGCGATGAAGCGCTAGAGCAGCATAGGGTTCACAAGGAGGGACCACATGATTATATCATCCCCCCTCTACCCCTCATTACTGTTAGAACTAATAGACCAAATCTAGAGCGCAAGGCTCTTCAGACAGGGTGAGCCAACTCCGCCCGTCCCTTTCACATGTATGAAAGGGAGCATGAGGAAAACTAGTACATTCCTCAAGAGCAATACACCACGTGGGAGCAATGCGCCTCCACACCTGCTAATTATCAAGATCACCTATTGAGGCCAGAGCCTCAGGTGAATGTCACTAACCTCGATAGAGGAAAGTGACCCATAGAGATCTCGGATCACCATGACCGAGATAGACATGTAGGGGAGGCATCTAGGCCTCCTAAACATAGGACGATGGAACAAATTGACTTGGCATTTGCCAAACATGCCGCCCGCCAAGCGCAAATCACGCAGCTTAGGCAAGATCAACAGTAGTTAGAGCAATTGTATCATCTTAACAAAGAGCGCATTCGATGCCAGATAGATGAATTGCTCTAGAACAATATGCATGAGAGGATTCCAACCCCTCACATGCATAGGACAGAGATTTATGAGAGGCACAACCCCTTAGTGCGAGACAAGGCTCCATGACCTTATCAAGTGTTGCCTCCAAGACCTCCGAGACCTGAGCGGGAGGCCACCCCTAGAACCAATGATGGGCACCTTCCTCGGGCACCCGTCCATGTTTATAGGTCATGCCCAAAAACTCCTCAAGAAGCCTATGAGGAATTTGAGCAAGAAGAAGAGTGGGCTGAAACACCCTACCAAGGCAGGGGCGCTACTCGGCTACCCCTCCATAGGCCTCAAGTTCCTCACAATTCACAATGGGAACAAACCAAAGAAGAGGAAATCAAATCCTCTGATGCATACAAAGCACTGCTAGAGCGCTTAGAGTCTATGGAGACCAAGACTTTAGGGCCCCAAAAGCCCACCTTACGCCAGCTCCGTAGTCACCCTGTGCATCCTTCAGTTTCGGCACCCCCATACCCCGACCACTTCAAAATGCCTCAATTGGCAATTTTTAGAGGGGATGAGGATGCCCAAGAGCACGTAACAAGATTCCTGAGTCAATGCTTTGGCATTCAGGACAATGATGCATTGCTTCTAAGAACGTTTATAACCACGTTCGCAGGCCCTGCCTCGGATTGGTTTACCCAATTGCCGAAGCATAGCATCAACAATCTAGACCAGCTAGTGGACGCGTTCCTTGAATGTTTTGCCTTCAACACCAAGAAGAAGGCATCCTTAAGTGACCTAGCTGGCCTTAAGTAGTATGATGATGAGACCATAGCCGCTTATGGGAATCGATGGAGGACATTGCTTTCAAAGCTACCTTACCTCCCTCCCATGGCCGACATGACTCAGATGTTTTCAAAGAGTTGCATAAGGTCGATCTCCATGCTATTGCAGCTGTAGCAATATGCCACCCTAGAAGAAGCCCTGGCACAAGCCAGGATAATTGAGGAGATCAAAATTCAAGATGACGAGATTGCCAAGCCACGCAAGAAAGAGTGGACCAAAAATGCCAAAATTGGGCCCACGCAACCGAAACCCATCATGGTCAATCAAGTTGCCATAACTGTACCACCGCCTGCACAAATGACACAGCCCCCAAAGGCTAATTATCAAGCAGTTCCTCTTGCTAACTATGAAAAGGAAAACCACAAGCAAGAGCAAAATCAGCAGCGTCACCCTAAGCGACAATTCACAGAGTCTAGAGACTCCTTGTTTGACCGCTTGTTCATGGAAAACTTGATAAACTTGCCGAAAACTCGACCCATAGACCCCAACACGCCAAAACCCAAGGGCTATAGGGAAGATTTATATTGTAGATTCCATCGACAGAAAGGACATGACATCTTCAGTTGTTGGAAATTCAAAAACTTGGTGCAAGACTTGATAGACAACAAAATGCTCACGGTGGATAATCTCGTAGCACTGAGCAACCAATAGATGGACGTCTTCAAAGACCCCTTGCCTACCCATGATGCATAGGCAAATACTATACAAGTGAATGAGGTGACACAAAACTGCCCCATGCAAGGGTACGTAGGGATGATAAGCATTGTGATGTGGAACAAAAGATACCCAAACATGGCCGCACCCGTTGCAGCTATAGGAAATGTTCCATCAATGTCACAACCTCCACAACACCCTACACAACCTCCCCCACCTAGACCAGTGGCCATGATTTGGACTAAGCTTACTCAAAGTTTAAGGACCACGTCGGCTAGGCTCTCCATCTATGAGCTCATCCAACAATCATCGCCCCATCGGGAGGCTCTGATGGAGATACTCAAAGCCATTGAGCTACAGCCCCAAGAACCCAATTCTTTCAACAACTTTGTGGGACATGTGAGACAATGCACCGAACCGGTCATAACCTTTAGGGAAGATGAACTAAAATTGATGACTAGTGATATGGTGGATCCACCCCTGCACGTCATCGCATGGGTCAATGAGATTCCATTCAAGAGGGTGTTGGTGGACACTGGCTCATCCAACAATATAATCATGACTATGGCATTAAAACATCTTAAGTTGCTAGCATCCCACATTGTGGCATCCACCTACACTCTTCGAGCATTCAACGACGCGTTATGCTCGACGGTTGGCACAATTGTCCTGCCCATCCAAGTAGGACAAAAGACCATTCCTACATTGTGTCACATCCTTGAGGGTGAGATGGCCTACAATATCTTGCTAGGCCGGCCTTGGATCAGGGACATGAAGTGTGTCCCTTCGATAGCCCATCAATGCCTCAAGTACACACATGAAGGGCAAGTACATGTAGTCCCAGCAGACTTAGAGCCCTTCAAGTTTTGCAATGCGATGCAGTTGATGCCACAATCGACCCTCCCATCGACACATTTGGACTTTCAATTGAATCCGTCCACTCAGGGTCCGATTCCACCTACATCCCCATTGTTGAGTCCCTCAAGTAACCGACCTAGCCCATCTTCATCATCTGTCCCTTCACCAACAATGCCACCTATGGTGGCCACACCGAAGGACAATGGGAAGAAGCCCCTAGAGGAGGTACCACCATTAGTCTCAACCATCTCTAACGAAGAGGTGCCTAGCCGAATGGAAGTCGAGACACCTGATTCACCCCACATGGAGTGGACTCAGGAAGAACTCCCATTCCCTCCCCCTCAACCATCGATGATTACTATTGAAATGGCCAATACGGGCCTAGGGGAGTACCTAGTGTAGAACATAGTGGCAACACCCACACTCGAATCCATGCAAGACATGGGGAGACCTCGCCTCCCCATCGACACTATCTTCCCTTTAGGTTACCCACCAAATCAGACAAACTTTGTATATGGGGGCCTCGAGAATGGCCTGGAACCCTACCTACAAGAGGAAGAGGACGAAGAGCCATTTGCTGAGAATGTTGACTATCTGTCCAACCCGGACTTCGCCTTGAAATACCTTAACCAATGTAATTGGCATGGATATGGATTGGGCAGATATGAACAAGGAATGCACGTTCTTTGTCAACCAAGATACCAGATGCCATATGATAAATCAGGAGTAGGGTTCAACCACCCTTTGCCCCTCGACATCTTGGTAGAAACCATGCAAGGCCTAGGGCTAGGCAACAAGGATGGGTTGGCACAAGATCCATATGCCAATCCCAACACAACATATACATTGGGGGACTATCTCCCATTGTTAACAACAAACCTTGTTGACCTCAACAACCCTTCCCCTTTGATTGAGAAAGAGGAAAGTTCAAGGGATAACCTCCAAGAGGGATATAGACAAGATTAAGGGGGATCCTCTGAAGATGAGTCAGAGTATGAGGTAGCACCTTGGGACCCTTTCGAATCTGATAGCAATCACTCGCAAGTGACGCCCATTGATGACTATCAGGAGAACTTCGAGGCAATGTTCCCCTTGAATGCTCCAATCGAGCAATTGCCACCTCAAGAGAATCCAGCCCTCTCGTAGAGAGCGAAACAACCTGGATGGGACCAAATCAACTTGCTCGAACAAAATGAGCCTCCCATGCCGACCATAAGGCCAAGTGATCAAGAAACGCCTAGTGGGAGGCTATACCAACAAGAAGAGCACATAGTTGTCGGAGCTAATGAAGGCCTATGGATCTTCGATAGCGACTATGAGGATGAGACTGAGATGGCATATCTCAATCATATGAGGCAACAAGAATACCCCATAGACATCGATGGTATGTTCGAACAACTAAATATGGGACCAAGGCATAGGTGGCATTTAAATCAAGAATAGTTAAACCAAGTGCTTCATCCACCACTTCAGGCATACAGAGAGCACCTCCCACCTAGAGACCCTATAGGGCCACCAGTGCCAAGGGTAGACCCTATCCTTCTATCCATGCATAGGGCCGATCCTTTTGTGCCAGTACCCACAGAGCCAGATCTGGGGTGCAAGGATCACCAAGGATGTCCGAGTCAACACCCATAGGTAATGGAGACCAAATTCATTCCATCAACATGATCTCCATTGATTTAACCACCCCCATCCATAACCTAGCCGATCCAACATGACCATTGTATCTAGACCTAGATGCCATAGCCTAGGATCATGCTGACTCACCACCATCCCCATCAGAGTACTGGCCTTGCGATGGGATGTTCCATTTCACCCCAGGACAGACTCAGGATATCTTCCATGTTGAAGAGGAACCCGATGTTCCCAATGCAGATCTAAATTCAGCAAATGATATCCACCTGATCCCAACTCCACACCAGTTGGAGGACGGATCCCACATGTCAGTCGAAGAGACGATTGACGTAGACATCGGCTCTGATCCAATGAATCCACAAGTCATCAAGCTAGGGGTAAGTCTATCCCCCAAAGAGCAAGCCGATTACATTGCCCTTCTCAAAGAGAAGAAGGAGGTTTTTGCATGGTCCTACAAAGACATGTCGGGGCTAGACCCATAGCTAGTCATGCATAATTTAACGCTTGATCCGACAGTCAAGCCAGTCAAGCAAAAGCTACGTAAGATGCACCCAATAGTGGCCTTAATGGTCAAATATGAGCTACAAAAGCTGTTGGATGCACAGTTTGTCATCTACGTGGATTACCCACCATGGCTGTCCAACATGGTACCCATCAAAAATCTAGATGGGAGGATTCGCATATGCACCGATTTTTGAGATTTAAACAAAGCGAGTCCCAAGGATGATTTCCCCTTGCCTAGCATCGATGCATTGGTAGATGCTACAATAGGCCATGAAATGCTTTCCCTCATGGATGGTTTCTCGGGATACAACCAGATTCGTATCAATCTCGATGATCAACTAAAAATGGCGTTCACGATGCCTTGGGGGACATTTTGTTATAAGGTCATGCCCTTTGGCCTTAAAAATGTTGGCGCCACCTACCAACGCGCTATGACATACATCTTCCATGATCACATGCATAAAACTTTGGAAGATTATATGGATGATCTGTTGGCCAAATCTCTTTTGCGCCAAAATCATCTCGATGACTTACGCAAGATCCTTGATCGCCTCATCGAACACAAAGTTAGGCTAAACCCCAAGAAGTGCGTATTTGGCATCACATCTGGAAAACTCTTGGGTTTCATAGTCTCAAAATGAGGCATCGAGGTAGATCCAAACAAATTCAAGGCAATCCTTGAGATGCTTCCCCCAACCACCATCAGGCAACTAAGAAGCTTGCAGGGAAAGGTCACGTCAATCAAGCGCTTCATAGCGCAGTTATCTGACAAGTGCCGACCCATGAATAAATTATTACACAAGGGGGTAGCATTTCATTGGGATGACGAGTGCCAGTCAGCCTTCGATGACATCAAACAATACTTGGCTTCACTGCAGTATTGGCACCACCTAGACCAGGAGTGTCATTCTACTTATACATCTCAGCTATCGAGGTGGCACTGGGCGCCATGCTAGCCCAGAAAAATGAATTACATAAAGAACAAGCTAATTATTATCTTAGCCGCACCCTGGTCAGTTATGAACTTAACTATGCATACGTTGAGAAGCTATGCTTGGCAGTGGTATTTGCCACCAAAAAGCTATGCCATTACATGCTGAGCAATACGACGTATGTTGTGTCTAAGGAGAATCCATTGCGGTACATGATGAGTCATACTTATCATAGTAGTCGCACGACAAAATGGATCATGTTGTTGATGGAGTTTGACATCGAATTCATTGGACAAAAGTCCATCAAAGGTCAAGTCATCATCGATCAACTAGCAGAGGCTCCTCTCGAAGATGATCAGCCTCTGACCATAGAGCTACCCGATGATGGGGTCTTCCATGTCTCAGAATCGCTAGATTCTGATGAGCCTGAGTCACAGGCCGACATAACCTTATTTTTTGATGGTTCTAAATGTGAGCAAGGAGGTGGCATGGGAATCATATTTTTCACACCGCAAGGGGCTCCAATGCCTTTATCATTTAAACTTGATTTCCCATGCACCAATAACAATGCTGAATATGAAGCCTTGCTCATAGGTCTTCAGACAACCATCACCATGAACATCAAACGCTTGAATATCTTTGGTGATTCACTGTTAATTGTCAACCAAGTGAAAGGGGTATTCCAATGCAAATGCCCAGTTCTGCAGGCCTACAAAGCCCTTGTGGATAAATTCTTAGCAAATCTTGAATGGTACGACATCGAGGCACTCCCTCGATCATCGAATCATTTTGCGGACACTATGGCCTCCTTGGGGTCACTAATCCCGCAAGACCCTTCTGGTGAAATGACAACCATTCAAGTCAAAACATTATCACAATCCATGATGGAGCATGCAAGCTCTGACATAATGCCAGGAATCCACCTGATCCAGATTGAACCATCTCAGGATAGGTTCTCTCGAATCCATGATAGTCTGAATCATGCCAACTAGGGGTCTTTGTTCTCCCCAACCCCTCTTAATAGCAACACAATGCTATTTCTACAAGTTCTTTCCCGCTCAGCTTTTTCTAGGGATGAACTTCAAGAGGGATCGATCATTCATACCATCGAGGTTTCTGATCAGCAGGATTGGTACACACCCATAAGAGACTATCTCAAGTTAGGTAGCCTCCCACTTGGATTGTCGCACACCATGAAAAGATCATTCAAATAGAAAGCGGCAAAACATGTCTTGCTAGGAGACATTTTGTACCATCGAAGCTACGAAGGGATCCTCCTCCATTGCTTGGACCAACAGGAGTCCACTTGGGCGATCACCCAAGCACATGATGGTACATGCGGTGGCCACTTCAGTGGTATGGCCATCACAAAGTGCATTCTTTGCATGGGCTATTATTGGCCATCTTTAGAGCGAGATTGTTGTGCATATGTGCGGAAGTGCATGAAGTGTCAACACCATGCTAATTTGACACACGTACCTTCTCAGGCCTTGCAGTCGATCCAATCGGCTTGGCCATTTTTGTAGTGGGGCTTAGATCTCATCGGAAAGATCTCCCCTGCGTCGTCAGGTCATCACACGTTTATCATAACGGCCATAGAGTACTTCACCAAGTGGGTGGAAGCAATTCCGCTTACCTCTACGACTGGGCCCCGCATTGCGGAGTTTATTTTACATAACATCATATGTCATTTTGGTATTCCATCCAAGATCATCTCGGATAATGGGACATCATTTAAGAACAAATATGTGCATGCTTTGACAACAAAGTACAAAATTCAGCATAGTTTTTTGACACCCTATTATCCGTAGGCAAATGGGCAAGCAGAGGCATCAAACAAAATGCTAGTCGCCATCCTTAAAAATATGGTCATAGATAATCATAAGGATTGGCACATCCAAATACCACTTGCCCTATGGGCTTATCGCACTAGCATTCGGACGCCCACTAGGGCCACTCCATTTTCGTTGGTGTATGGCTCCGAGGCAGTCATGCCTCTCGAGTTGGAAATACCTTCCCTACGCATATCAATGCAAGAGTTCATCGATGATGACACTACGTGGTAGCCCGGTTAGACCAGCTTACGTTGCTCGATGAACGATGCATCAATGCTCTCGAGCATTTACGTATCTATCAAGAGCGACTTAAGAAAGCATATAACATGAAAGTTCACCTGAGGGACTTTCGGGTTGGTGACCTGGTCTTAAAAGAGAACCAACAAAATTCTAACTTGCCACCCCATTTAAGGGACAAGTTCATGGCAAATTGGTTAGGTCCTTATGTAATCGATAGTAAAATAGGACCTGGAACATACCGGCTCGCCTCTCTTGAAGGAATCAAGGAACTAGAACCCTTGAACATCAGTCATTTGAGGCCATTCCACATTTAGAGAGCCATAGCCCACCCAAAAAGCTCCAAGGATTCCAATCGCTTGGTCAACCTAAAAAGCTCCAAGGATTCCAGTAATCGCTTGGTCAACCCCAAAATGCCCCAAAGGTATCCCTAATCCCTTTGGTCAAACCAAAAGCTCCAAGGATTCCCACAATCGCTTGGTCAACCTAAAATGCCCCAAAGGTATCTATAATCCCTTTGGTCAAACCAAAAGCTCCAAGGATTCTCATAATCGCTTGGTCAACCTAAAAAGCTCCAAGGATTCCAATCGCTTGGTCAACCTAAAATCCCAAAGGTATCTATAATCCCTTTGGTCAAACCAAAAGCTCCAAGGGTTATCATCACTGCTTGGTCAACCAAAAGCTCCAAGGATTCCCTAATCGCTTGGTCAACCTAAAATGCCCCAAAGGTATCTATAATCCCTTTGGTCAAACCAAAAGCTCCAAGGATTCTCACAATCGCTTGGTCAACCTAAAATGCCCCAAAGGTATCTATAATTCCTTTGGTCAAACCAAAAGCTCCAAGGATTCCCACAATCGCTTGGTCAACCTAAAATGCCCCAAAGGTATCCATAAACCCTTTGGTCAAACCAAAAGCTCCAAGGGTTCCCACAATCGCTTGGTCAAAAATAAATATTCAAAAAAAAAAAAACAAAAGATAATCAAAAATAACAAAAAAATTGCATCTCACTTTCATGCACATTCTTAAAAATCAAAACACAAAAAAGAAAAGAAAAACTGCATTAGGCATCGCATACATACATTGCATATTTGTTGGTCATACATGTCAAAAGCACCATAGACTGTAATTACTCGGCAATTCCATCATTTTTCCAAATTCAGTCCATTTTGTAAAAGATCCATCAAAAATAACACCCTTTGCATTTTTGCCATATCATAGTCAGTTGTCTGCTAATGTCTTTAGGGTTTTCATCATTCAGCTGTCTTTAGATTTCTAGTCAAATGTTGTACAAAGTCAGACCGATTTTTACAAGGTAGAGTTTTACTTGGATCACGCCTTGTTACATCACATCCCAACACAAGCTTAAAACACATAAAAATTCCCAAGTTGTGTGAATGCAAGATGAAACCTACAAAGCAGTCTAGGGTACCATATGTGAAACGTTATCCTGCTCATCCCCCTGTGCGAATGGTTCAAGAATGCTGAGAATTGACAAAAGGACAAGCTCTTCCCTATCCAATTCCCCATAATAAATAGTGGTTTTCACCACTATCAAAAATTCCAAAACACCTTTGATCCCCAAAGTCGTAAGGATTCATACTACATGTCCCGAGAAGGATGGGTAGTCATCCCCAAGGCCTAAAAGGATCAATGCCATTCACAAGAAAATCCAAAAGTCCACCATAAAAAATCCCAAACACCTTTGATCCCCAAAGTCGTAAGGATTCGTACTACATGCCCTTGCGAAGGATGGGTAGTCATCCCCAAGGCCTAAAAGATCAATGCCATTCCAAAGAAAAATTCCCAACCACCTTTGGTCCCCAAAGTCGTAAGGATTCGTACTACACGTCCTTGAACAGGATGGGTAGTCATCCCCAAGGCCAAAAGGATCAATGCCACTCACAAGCCAAAAACCCACGAGCTCAACTTTGAAATAAAAATATTAAAATCCTCAAAAGGCAAAAAAAATAATAATAATGGTTATCACCACTACTCAAACCCCTTGCTCAAGAAAAAAACAAAAGAGAAAAATAAATAGTGATTTTCATCACTATGTATGAGAGCAAGTATCCCAACAAGTTGAGCAACCGAAAGATGCCTGAGCTTGAATCCCTAGAATTCTCAGCATTTGAAGAACCATTTAGGTGATCCTCATTACGGGTTTGGTGGATAGCCTACCTAGCAATGGCGGTATCCTAAATGCATGACGATATGTCTATCACATTAGCTTTGCGTGTGTGTAGACCAATGTTTGCATGTGGATGAGCTAGCTTATGGTATTCTAGATTGCCCCGTAGATTAATCTTACTAAATACAACAAAGGAGTTAGTGGAGCTAATTAGGTGATCCTCAGTACAGGTTTGGTTGACAGCCTATCTAGCACTGGCGGTATCCTTACGAATACCACATAAACGAACTCAATCGCACACACAGGGATGTGAAATAACTTGGTCAAACTCAAGTCTGATTCGTACCTTGTTCGAAAGTCTTGTAAGATAATGTACAGTCTTGATTAGTTAGTTAAAGCATCTGAGTCTCAGAAAAACCTTAACTACATTTTAAAACAATTGTCGTACATTTCATTATCACCATCAAAAATACAAAACAAAAAATTACAAATGCAAAGTTATTTCATAAAGCAATCACATAGTACAGAAAGCCAGTTAATCCTGTATAGTCTATGGTGCCACCACCTACATACCAACAAATCATTCCATCCATTCCATATGCATACATCCATATCATATAGCTAACATCATCCGTAGTCATAACAACATATGCATACATAAACATAAATAAATGTGCATAAAAAGAACAATAAACCATAACAAAGTAAATAATCCAAAAAGAGAGTCATGTATATATTCAGTCAAAAATGCCCTCAGGCTACAATAAAATGGTCCTCTGACCTCACAAAAAAATCAAAAACTCAAAATCCCCAAAGCCTAGGGAGTCGGCCACCATGATCACGTAGGATCGGTGTGACTGGAACTACCCCTAGTGGTGTGGGTCCTATGGGACCTCTCAGGGCGGCTGCTGCCAGCCCTCGCATCATGCCCACTAACGCTACCCTCACCCACTCGCCTATGATGAGAGGATGCAGACTGCTCAGTCTCACTACCTCTCGTACGGTGCGATGATCCACCTCTAGTGAGCTCAGGTAATTGCCCATCGAGGTGGATAATCTCGACCTCCAACTCCACCCGACATCGACCCCACTCCACATCCCATCGGTGGTACGTAGCCAATGCATCATCTCGCTATGCCAACTGAGCCCATAGGGATCCCTCTCGATGTTGTGCTCCTCATCCCATCTCCGTAGTAGGTCCTCCAATCATGCTATCTCAGCATGAAACCTAGCCTCCATATCCCCTGGGACTGCCTGAGGCATGGGCATCTCCGGGATGGCATGCTGCTCTAGCACCCACTACTCTGGGACGTCCTATGTATCCGGCTGCTCTGAAACCCCTAAATCATCCCCAGTCAAGTCATCTACCTCCACCATATCTGCATCATCGAGCGGAGCCCCCAACCCTCCATCGGTGCCTCCGCACCCCCACCACCTGCTTCCACATCCGGACCTCCTAGAGGCCCCTCACCCCGCCATCGTAGCATCGTCCACCACTGGTCATACTCTATAGTCACCCCGACATTGTCCATGTTGAGGACATCAATCATTGCATCAGACTCCTTGCCCAGTGGCTCAATAATCGGCTAGGCTAGAGTCCTCTCATCGCCTCGATGTCGATAGATCAAGGGCTCCCTAGGAAATCCCTGGTGCACCCCAAATTATCGAGTCACCTGGATGTACGGGAAGTACTCCTGCTCTGTCCCATGTCACTCGATCAACCATCTCCCCTTAGCACCCATCGAAGCCACTCTCTAGCCTCAGGCCAGGCTGGACAGTCTCGGTATGGCTACCGAACACCTCCCTTGGAGCAAGATGAGAGAAGGCATCAGTATAGTGCCCTACGACACCTACCCACCATCGACTCTGCCCCTGCTCCTCTAACCTCCACCATAGAGTAGCATACCCAATCTCCCTGTCCACCATCTCACCCTGAGTGGTCCAAGGCAACCCTTACGGTCGCTCCATAGCTATGTGTTGCCACCCCCAACACTACAAAATATAGTTGCACTCGATCCCCTTTCACCTCTGGCAGCGGATCTCGTACAACTCATCATAAAGTTGTGCCAATAGTGTCTGACCCCACCTCATAATAAGTGGCACTGTTGTCGGACACTCCACCAGTCTAAACACCACCTCAAGCAGGTTCCAAGGGAACCTCACACCTGAGGAGTCGAGAAGCAACATATTAGAGATGAGGGTCATCATCAGAGCATGCCTCACCCCTAACATGCCCTTCTCTAGCCACCACCGCACTAGAATCCCACCAATCAGGCAGTCCACCTCTACCCTCTCCATAGCCCTATCCACCCCCATCTTCGTCGCCTGCCCAAAGCACCGTGTCAGCACCGTCGTCCGCTGATCATGGGGAGTCATCCGAATGGGTAGTCCGTCTATCGAAATTTATAGAATTCGATACACGTCCTCCAAAGTAACCGTCATCTCCCCTATTGGGAGATGAAAGGTGTTGGTGCGGGGATCCCACAAATTGATCAAGGCAGTCAGATATGCCCGATCCCCCACCACAGGCTCCAAACGCGTCACCTTCTTGAGCCCAAGGGCATCAAGCCACTCCCAATCTACAACTATCAGCGCCTCCCGAGCATCAGAGAACACAGTCGGCTGGCGGTGCCGACTCCTAACAACCTGCAAAACACAAACACAATAAAACAAAAAAACAAATTAGGGTTTCAACCTTAATTTAAACAAAAACATTCAAATAAACTGTATAGATGAAAAACAAAGTACAAAAAAAAAAAGTACAAAAAAAAAAAAAAAAAAAAAAAAGACAACAAAAGTACAGATAAATCAAATAAAATGTACAATAAAAAAAAAAAAAAATCAAATAAAACAAAAAAACCTTAGGGTTTTGACCTTAAGTGAAAAAAAAAAAAAAAAAAATAGGTTTAACTTAAGTGAACAAAAAAAAAAAAAACAAAAAAACTATGAAAAAAAAAAAATAAAACAAAAATTGGACTAAAAAAAAAAAAAAAAAAAAAATACTAGGGTTTTGACCTTAAGTGAACAAAAAAATCAAATAAAAAAAAAACTCATACTAGGGTTTTTAACCTTAAGTGTGAACAAAAAAATCAAATAAAAAAAAATTATACTAGGGTTTTTAACCTTAAGGTGAACAAAAAAATAAAAAAACAAAAAAATCAACCTAGGGTTTTGACCTTAAGGTGAACAAAAAAAAAAAAATAATAAAAAAAAATTAATACTAGGGTTTCGATCTTAATATTAACATAAAAAAAAAGAATAACGCAAAATAAAAACAATTTTATGTGCAAGTTTTTTAAAATTCATATAAAAAAAAAAAAATAACAAGAAGGAAGGAGCACCTACCGGTCTCGCCTCGGCTCTGCCACTCGAAGATCCGGTCCTTGCACTCATGGTGTCCATGAAATTTTGATAGCGCTCCGCTACGCAAACTCGCACTCCTCCTCACAGCTCCAAAACACCAAGAAAAAAATGTTGCAAATGAGCCCAAAATCTAGTTTTGGCCTTTTTATAGGTTGTTAGGCCTGTAATCGTCCCACCCTAGGATGCCCTCTTTATTGCTCTTCCCACACAACCCTAGGACGATTACCAAATTGGTATTCGTCCCACCCTGGGACGATTACAAAGCAAAAAACAAAGCAACAAAAAAAGAATCCAAAAAATGCACCAAAAATAGCAATAAATCTGCCAAATAAAGGTGCCTTTGCACCTGATATTCTTGGCATGAAAAACCAATGTCGGGGTCACAAATTATCACTATCCTACTCCCTAAGAAGGCTACCATAGCTGGACCGCTCCATGGGAGGATGGATTTTTAAAAATTTCAGCCCCAAGGCGTCACAAAAAAGGGTCAAAACCCACCAAAAAATAGCAATAACTCTGCCGAATAAAGGTGCCTTTGCACTTGACATTCTTGGCATGAAAAATGATGTCGGGGTCACAAATAGTCACTATCCTACTCCCTAAGAAGGCTACCATAGCTGGACCGCTCCATGGGAGGATGGATTTTTGATAATTTCAACCCCAATAGGCGTCAACAAAAAGGGTCAAAACCCACCAAAAATAGGTCCGATTGCTAGGAAACTACACACGTTCAATGGAAAACCACTGAAGGCACCCTTACAAACGTCATCTTGGGTCAAGCGACTCGTCGCTTTTCTCATTTTTGGTCATTCCCTCATCGATTCGTCGCTTGAGGGGGTAGTCACACTTAGTCACCAAATCAACAAATACACACCCAATCAAGGAAATGGCATGCATTCAAAGAATCATTGACAAAGACAATCACGCTCCTGCTTGGGGCAGCAAACAAGCAATAATCACAAGCTGATCAAACACTTGGCATTCTGGAATCATGAACTCAAGGTTCCCATAGACAAAAGGTTGCGCCCTTTGCCTACTCATGACTGAACAATGTCCAAGATCAAGTAACACCTCACCAAAAAAGGTTAACACTTGAAGTAAGCTCCTTAGCTCGTCAGAAGCAAGGATTCAAGAATGCGTGCCCTTTCCATACTTGGGGCATCAAAATTTGGTTAGGTTACTAAGAAACCCTAATCATTAAGTGCTTTGGTTATCTATTTTTGCTCAGCACTACGCCACGCACAGCGCATCCCAAAAAGGGGCATCTATAGACACCAAAACAACACCAATCCGATTATGCGACTACAAGCACTGATCGAGTTGGCATACATAGCCCCTAGGGCAGCCCCCAGAGGTTAAACAGTGGTCCTAACCACTCCCAAATCAGTTTTGGAAGGTCAGAGGTCAATTTGGCACCTTTTAAGCACTTTGCTCCCTACTCGTCCCACCCTGGGACGATTAGAATCCTATTCGTCCCACCCTGGGACGATTAGCAGCAATCGTCCCAGGGGGATGATTAGCAGGTTTGACTGGAAAAAAGTCAAACCTCGATAGGTCCACCACTTAACTGTGCCTTCAGGGCATGCAATTGCGAGGAACGACTTCAAATCAGAGAGAGGGACTTCAGTCAAGCATGCCCTGATCATGGAGGCCTCATGCAAGGAGACTCTAAATCAAGGAGGAATCTTCTCTCCCAAAAAAGGCATGGCAAGCCAAGTGGCGCCCTCGCATGCGCATTCAAAGAGAGAGACCCTAGGTCTATAAAAGGGTGAGCATCCTCACCCCAAAAGAGATAGAGCTGGAGCATTTGGAGCAATGGAGTGCTGCCAAATTGTACCCACATTCCCCTTTGTGCTTCTTACATCCATAATTTCTCTTTTGGAAGAGAGGTTATCGGGTGAACACTAGGAATGCAATCCCGACCCAAAACCCAAGCAATCAGCCACAATCCCACACCAAATTCTTTGACACAACCCCCTAGGAGGTTTTGGACCCATCCCAAGTGGATTGGTGTCAAAACCAGACCCCAAACGGTGGGCGTCCTGCCCCTCGGCGCCCCCCAAACTATCGCAGTCCTAATTGGCTCACCCCAGAGCGATTAGAAATCCATGAAGAATTTCTCTACTATTATTTTTGCATTATGTTCTATTTGGTTTACTTATGCTGTTGTTCAAGTTTCATTGCATTCTGACTTGATTTGACTGTGTTTTTATCATTTTATGCGTTTACTAACATACAGGGAGCGCTTTCAGATATAGGACAATCTGGGTAGAATCTACCAAATATGACCTTCTGGGTCATCCCAAAATGCCCCTTTTAGCCTAACCCCAAGTTTGTAGGAGTTTTGGAGGCCTCTGGGTAGGACATTTGGAAGGTTGCCTTTGCATGTTTTGTGACAGTCCTAATCGTCCCACCCCAGAGCGATTAGAAATCCATGCATGATTTCTCGACTGTTCCTTTTGCAATGTGTCTCTGATGATGTTTTTATGCTTCTATCAAATTTTGGGTTCATTATGACATGTTTTGATCATCGTTTTGCTATTTTATACATTAACTAGCCGGAGGCCCTAGGGATTGCATGTTTTCCTTCCATCCGCATATGCTATTAACTATTTGTTGTTTCTCTGAGCATAGGATCTCACCACCAGGAACACCGGAGGGGCAGCAAGGAACACATGAACACACGGACGCAAGCGGCGGCGACGTTTGGCCCGCCCATTTCAAATGTGGGCATGCGGAGGACATTGGAAGCGCACCATCCGTTGATGTAACGAACTGTATCAAACGCTCCGAGCCCTAGAGAGGGGGAGACGTATTGTAACCGGATTGAAAGCAACATTAATAAAAAGAGGCCCCACTTTGTTTTGCTTACATCTAGTTTCATTTATGCGTCTTTCCTTCATGCATTGCTTTTCTCGCATTCGTAGGACTTAGCATTTGTGTATCAATTTTCGTTTGCACCATTGGTCTGGGACGCCGTCACCCCGCATTCAGCTTTCAAATATACATACCAAGAAATAATTTCCTAACATACGCAGAAAGAACTATAAAACTACGTCAAATAACGAGATGAGTTGATGACTAAACTAAACTTAGTAAAAAGTTGAATTATTATCAAATAAACAACCATGAAAAAGTTTTATGATAGTACCCTACGTACGTTTTAATGCAACTTTGATAGTTGGAAACAATGTGATAAAGGATGCAACATCTAAAAGAGATATGCATGAGTGAACGTGTGCTCATCTGATGGAGTCTCCAAAAGAGTAATTATAGGTCACCTTAGGACCGCATTAAGGGGCACCCGTAAAGAGGTGATACAACCACAAGTATTTCGGTAAGGAGAATTATTACCTTGGAAACTTTGGAAAAAGAACTAGGATGGGATCGACGATATAGTACATTTGCATCAATCAAGACATGATCTATAATGGGTGTCAAATAGAATTTAAATAATCAGCGTACTTTCGATCAGATTTCTGATCAAACTCTATGTACTATAAACTAACAACTAGCTAAATATTTGGGAGAACCGAAGACGCGTTACTCTATAAGCATTGAGAAAGCGAGAGTTCTACCCATGGAATGCAATATGGTAGAACTTATGTTGGGATTGGCATTACTATTTATGGGTAAAATGGGAGCAAGCCCTATAGTTATCCTTATGATCATACTAGTAGTGCTTGATGATCTGTTGATCCACACTCTTTGAAGAAAATAGCTTTTGGTGGTGTCGAAACGAGCCAAGAAAACAATGTAGTTTTCCTAAAGTATGTGGTTATGCAGGAAGTCGGTAAAAAAACTAAAGGTACAACCAAGGCTGATGTTGGAGTAGAGCTTCCTGAACAACTAGAACAGACCCAAGAAGATTTATAGGCCGAAGAAAGAATGAGACTAGATGCTGAGAGGGATGCAGCCATAGAAGAACGGGATAGGCTCAAGTCAGAGGAGGCACAAATAAGTGACTGAAGAGTCAAAACCATGGTAGCTTTATACGTAGAAAATGCACTACGTCAAGCAATTTATGAATATAGGATTACATTTGACTGCCTGTTATGGGGCATTGGTAATCCATGGACTAATCATCCCATCTTCGCCAGTAGCTGGAACACAACGTGGGCGAGGGAGAACCGCATGAGCAATTCGAAGAACGACCCAGGGTAGAGGTCGGGCAACCTTTGGAACAACTGCCCCACCACCTTCTCCAACTGAGGGTTTAGGTCTAGCACAGAATAGTGATAGGACCGAAGGACAATAGCCTTAAGGGCTACAAAAGTGGTTGAAAGCCACCCATTGTATATTGTAAGGATGATAATTGTAACCCAAGGGGGTTTTTTCTTATGTGATATAAAGCAATGTTTATCTAATGAGTAAGTTAGATTATTATATTTGATTATATTCAATTAAGAGTTGGACTAGATGGTCCCTAATACTTAGGTCTTCTTGTTTTTCTTTTGGGTAGTGGCTTAGAAAAAAATTCCAAATAACGGGTAGCTTTTTGGAGGTCCTAAGCACGTAAGCTTGGACTAAATACCCTATCCAACATGTTTATCACTTGAATGTCATATGCAACGACTAGATATCAGGTGAAAAATGTCTTGAAGGGTAAGAATAAGTATCTCGGGATGCATCTGTATATGAGTCTAACAAACTTAATGAAAGAGAATCTTATTGTAGTTAAAATTTAAAACTAACTTAAATGATCAACGTTGGACATGAAATTTTTTAAGATGGGAACACTCTTAGGAGGTATTATCATTGACTATGCAGTGATAGATGCTTAGATGCTTTGTTTTCATGATGAAAATTGTGTATTGACGATGTTTTCAATACTTATTATTGATGCAATATAGATGTTTTATTATTTTAAGAACATGATATTGTTGATAGTTTGCACTTTTGCAGGTCCAGGTACTCCCGAGGATGGAAGATATTGCTTACCATCAAGATCCAGACACTGGAAGTAAGGAAAAGGATGATGATTCTATTTGATTTGTAAAATACTAATGTTGATTTTATTGATTCCTGCATTAACTAAGCTAGGAACTAATGAGAAACACAAGGGACTGTGTTTAATCCAAGGGGGGAGTATGTCACAGCCCAACCATTGGGACTTCCTAGAAAACATTAATTGATCCAAAGGATCAATTAATACTTACATTTTAACATTGACCAAACCTTACTAATGCTGCCAAGCATTAATAAGAGGGTCTAATTGATAAAACCTAGGGGATAGTAAACCCTAATTATTCTATAAAATACCTAATTAAAACTAATTACACTCTACCAAGTTAATTTGGAGAGTTTTGAATACAATTGGGATTTTGGTAAGGTTTTAGGGAAAATAAAATAAGGCTTTTGCAAAAGGATTAATTTGGGGAAATTATATTTTACAAAAGTGACTTATTAGAATGAACCTAATTTATTACAATTAGGTGCACACCAAAACTTGTCTAACTTTGAAAAGACCCAAAAAGGACAAGGTAATGAATTAATAAAAAAAAACGTACATACTTGTCTAGTGGGGGAACTATTCTACATTTCACATGACTCTTTCCCAATAGTAAGAGTGTAGGCTTTGCAGTTTCTCTAGAGGGAAGGGAAGGCCAAAAATGAGCAAAGTACTCCCACCTTACCCTCTCTTGTCTTGTCCCTAATTTTTAAATGATAAAAAGGAATCCCACTATTTGGGTGAACTCCAAAAAAAAGGTTCCTTTTAATATTTTAATATTAAACTCATCTACTTGCTCATGATGGAAGAAGAGCTAGGAAAAATTATAAAAATGAAGAGAAGCAATGGAATGGGAGAGGAAAATCATGGGCTTAGGGAGTATGCTCTCTACCTTGGTAGATCAAAAACCAAAAAACTTTAAGAGAGTACCAAATATGTAACCTAAAGGATTTGGGTCAATATGAGTAAACTTAGAAGAATAATTTGAGAAAAATCTAGAAGAAGGAAGAAATTGGAATGCAGGGAGGGAGAACACAGTACAGGGAAGGCCACTTGAGCGATGCGTTTTCATGTAGGTTCGATGGATCCCAGGTTACACTATCCCTGTGTTTTCTTTTCTTATATGTGTAATATACATGTGCTTTGGAATTTTATAGGTTCTTATTTATCAGATTAACATAACTCTTATTTAATGTTGATTATGATATTGGGATTGTGATCACTTTCCAAGAAAAGTAATGTCGACTTTAATTTATTTATGTGAAATAACGTGCTTTAGGATCAAATGAATCCTTGTTAAGTTGACACAGACCCCTCCTAGGATTGAGAGCCATAGCATTAGAGAGGGAATGTTTTAAATTTATCGTAGCATTAGAGAGAAAATGTTTTAAATTCCATTTACTTTTCTATGTTATCATAATCACTAAATGTAATTATCAATGTAAGTTAAAATATGGAAGGCAAGCAAACCCCCAATTCGCTGCTAACTCAAACCATCATCGAAGGTACCCTCATGACCACCATTTGGTGGTTATTCTTTCCCATGTGTAGGAATATCTTTATTGTGCCATTTGGCCCCATCGCTGCTCATGTGGGATATTAGTCCCACTGATAGTTTAAAACCCTCATCGATGATGAACTAAACACTCTCTGTCAGGAGAATTGACGAAGGGTCTAGAGGTTGAAGTATTCAGATCAATATGCATCAAGAATGACTTGGTCAATTCTAATCGGGTTAGATTCACTAAGATCCAATAGGTAAAATGATTGCACATCATAGATGCATGATTTAGCCCATCATAGATGGCTTGGTCGTCAATGAATCCTTCAATGTCATTGTGTGAATTGTATGGATCCAATATTTGGGTTAGACTAATAATTGTGCCATGGTTGGATACTTTGACTGCGGGTGAAATCAATACGATAATATTGGTGGATCCAATCTTTGGGTTAGACTAATAATTATTTTAGTAAACGCCCACTTTGAACCAAATAATCCCCCTTTAAAGGGATTCTGTAGGTTTAATAAATTTGGAAGGATTTTATTGAGATATTAATCCTCTACTAAAACTTAACCTTGGTCACTAAAAGGAAAGAGAATATGATGGCATAAGATAGTTTGGGAAAAAGAAAGGGTGAATGCAAATTAATAATGATCATAACCTTATAGATTATTATATTCATAAAAAGATCAATGTAGAGACCGTTATGCCCACATTCATTTTGTTATAGTAACCATTATGGCAAAATAGTAGAAAGTAAATTGGAGAAACCAAAAAGATCAATGTAGTGTCCATCATGGTAAAATGGTAGAAGGCAAATTGGGAAGAAACTTCGTAAGAAATCATGACTCACTTTGTAGAAAACCATGATGGGAAAACTAGTGAGAAACTAGAGACACATTGAGAGTCAATTTATGAGAAACTATAAAGTATTCTTTAGTCAAAATTTATGACTAACTATAATGTAATCTTGTTGATAGATTACAAGGCATACTTATAGATCAATCATTGTGTAATTTTGTTTGACAAATTACAAGACCAATGTGTTAAGGTACAACCTTGGGTAATCGATTACGAGGATGATCCGATTTCTAAGGAGTAATCTTGTATGACATATTACAAGGTTGAATTGAGTTTAAAGGTGTAATCTCGTGTGATAGATTACAAGATTGAATTGATTTTAAAGGTGTAATCTTATGTGATAGATTACAAGGGTGATTATGTAATCTTGTGAGATAGATTACAAGGTTGAATTGAGTTTAAAGGTGTAATCTTGTGTGATAGATTAAAAGGGTGAATTGAGTTTAAAGGTGTAATCTTGTGTGATAGATTACATGGGTGAATTGAGTTTAAATATGTAATCTTGTGTGATAGATTACAAGGTTGAATTGAGTTTAAAGGTGTAATCTTGTATGATAGATTACAAGGGTGGTTTGAGTTTAAAGGTGTAACTTTGTGTGATAGATTACAAGGTTGAATTAAGTTTAAAGGTGTAATCTTGTATGGTATATTACAAGGTTGATTTGAGTTTAAAGGTGTAATCTTGTGTGATAGATTACAAGGTTGATTTGAGTTTAAAGGTGTAATCTTGTGTGATAGATTACAAGGTTGATTTGTAATCTTGTGTGATAGATTACAAGGTTGATTTGTGTTTAAGGTGTAATCTTGTTTGATAGATTACAAGATGATTTATGTCTGACTATGAGGTAACCTTGTTTGATAGGTTACATGACACAGAAGATGCAATCTTGTTTGATAGATTAAAAGATAAAAAATTTTAGGGACTAGTATAACCATATGCATGATCCTATTGATGGATTATGAGAACTATAATATGATTTTGATCAAACGACAATATGGTGGAAAATTGTCTAAGTTGTGAAATGTGAATGAAAGTGAAAATATTAGGTATGGGATCTAAACTTTGAGAGTATGGGATCTCTCAATCTGTTATGAAACCTTATACAATTACTAGATCATTTTGATTTAAATGGAATAATAACATGTAGGTTGGAGAATGAACGTGGGTTTCATTCTTGAGGGAATTATGGGGTTCCCTCTTGGTAACTAATGAAATTTCTCTTTAATATGTAACCGATGATCTTTCATAAACATGTAGATATAAGAATTTGTGAGATTCTTATTTATTGCATTGATGGCTTAGAGAAAGGAAATGTGGCATTTCCTTAATTGCATCATAATTAAAACAAGGAACAATTTGGTACCTAAAATTGCGTATTGATTTAGAAAAGGATTTGTGAGATGCCTTTCTATACTTGTACTTATGACAATTTCAAGTTTATGAAATGAGAGGAGAAACATATTTTGGAGGCTAGGTTTATTCCCCTTGAGGGATCCCAGGGTATATGTTGTGTACTCTTATTTGTGGTTTGCAAATGTTGTTATGCATCGATGTTGTATTTACTCTCTAGTATGATATTATCTAGATAGATCATGGATATTGAATATGATGAAAGAAGTAAATGCTATTTGCTTTCCAATAGAATGATGTATTTACATTCTTATAAAGTGATTACTAGAATGTTTTATGATGTAATATTTTGTTAACAAACAATGTTCCATGGATGAGAATGGACTATGATTATTCTTGAGGATATAATAATTGATGCCTTCGTATTTTCCAATGAATGGCTTTTAAAAAACAATGTAATGATTTGTGCTTTGATTCAAGTAAAGGCCTTGATATAAGTAAGCATTATAATGTATGGTTTAAATAATACATGCATGGTATTCCACTGCCAATAATAGAATTAGGAAGTACGATTGAAATTGCATTCAATTGACTAAGTAACTGAACTTCCTAATAAAAGAAGAGGTAGAAACGATTAAACCAAGGGATCATACATATAATTATGGGATGTAAGGTTGGATAAGAGTTGGTCACTCCTATTACGAGAGTTGACATTGACCATGTCGTAATCCTCTCGATTACTTACTACCTTGCATGATGTGGATCCAGTCATACTTTGTTATAACTTGACATGTTAGATATGTACCAAAAAAAAATTCTATTTTCAGATTTTGTTGGTAATGTGGGTTGTTACAATAATTTTATTCCTAAACCAGAGAAAATGATGAGACAAAAATCCTTTCAAAATAAAGGTTTTGAGTAATTTAAGATCAATCTCCACTTTCGTTCGATCTAATTTTAAATCTTCAAAAACTTGGCTAGTATTTATGGAACTTACATATTAACCCTTTATTTTTAAGAACCATAATGTCATGCTTGAGCATCTCATCCTTGATAATCACTTTTGCTGTGATATTCACTACCTATATAATGTTTACCATAAATTTGCTCCTCGTCTTGTCTCCAACTAAGGCATCCATACTTCTAACTAAGACATCTTGTTGGACTAAAATCTGTCATTATTGTGGAAAGGTGTTGCACCCGTTGATTTTGACCAAAGTATAGAAATTGAATGAAATAAGATTGCTCTATGTTTCAACCTTCAAAGAAGGTTGGCTCCTCTACAATAATTGTTTTGAAAAAAAGGATATGAAGGGTTAGAGAAAAGGTTTTAAAGGTGGTCGTGATATAGTGTAATAACATTGGATCTTACAGAGTAAATCACTATCTAGCTAATTACACGACACTTAACAAATCGACCATTATCAAGTGTGGTTACAAGTTCATTCAACTCATTACATTCACTTTAATCATTCTAAGGATTCAAACAATTAACAATTCAACAGACGATTGAAGTTTGCTTTAACAAAATTAACTAAGTGTTGAATGTAACATAAAAGACTTAAAGCAAATGTATAAAGGCTCTAATCATTCCAAAGACTTCAATTATTAGCAATCCAATAGGTAATCCAAATAGTAGAATTACTTTAATAGAATACACTAACAATTAAGTGTAATATAAATGACTTAGAGAAAAACACGCATAAAACTTGCAAATACACAATAATGGAGACCAAACAACTATCACTTCATTGATCAACAATAATTACAATGCAATACCAGGCAAGGACTACAAAGCCGACCCTTGCAATGAGGTATTTGCTCATATTTATAGTTTACAATTTCAAATTTTCTTGGTGGAAATACAACTATATGGTCATTTGGATGACAGTTTGATAAGAAACCATAAATGCTGATGTGGCAGCCTCAAATTTTATCTTGGGCATGATTTTGAATTTAGCTCGTTGATATGCAATTGTTTTTTGCAAGTGGTTGCATTATTGGAGCCATTCCTCTCAAGCTTAATTATCTTTAGCTAGAATTCGTTGGCAAGCACCATGGCGGTTGTAGGTCTAAAAATGGCGTCTAACTGAAATCTACTCGAAACTAGGCAATCTGTTTGCTCGTAAAGCTCTTTTGAAGTGAAATCGCAGTTTCAAGCAATTTTGGCCTCTGTTGTTTTTCTTTTACATTATTTTCTTCATAAGCATGATCTCAAGGTCAAGCTTCCTAATGATGACGTCATTAGCTCAAAAGACGTAGTTTTGAGCACTTTTTAACTTTATTAGTTTATATCCTGGTCTCAGACACTTTTGCCTTCCTTATGTAGTCTCGAGTTATTTTGTTGACGTCATCGCTAGGAATTACGTGGCCTTGAGCGTCACAACTTCAAGCAACCTTCAATCGTTGACTTGTGTGATTCTAGGCGATTTATCTCTTTGGCTAACATCATCGCCTTGAATAACCTGATTTCGGGACACCGCGGTCTCGAGCGGTCTTTTTTTTTTATTGTTTTGTCCTTTTCTCTTGATCTCACGCTCTCGCCTCGATTTGTTGATGTCACATTCATCTTGGGCGCGGTTTCGAACATTTTGAGCCTAGATGTTTATTTTGCCAATTCTTGCAAAAATAAAGCTTTGTGCTAATATAACTACTCATACAATCACGATTTTGGAGCATCTCGGTCTCGCATTAGATTTTTCCTCCAACACTTAGCAAAAATTTTAGAATTTTTTTTTATTATGCAGACCCACACATCCTTACTTTCAATTAAGACTTTCAAAATAACTTTCATGCTAAACTATCTAAATTTTGTCGTATAAATCCTCTATTTTTTTTAACATACATAATGCATATCATCATATTGGAATGAATGATTCTCCACTATGTATATAAAAACCAAAACTCAAACCACACAAAATTACATACATCGTTTGTTTGAACCTTGAACCTAAAAAACAAAACTCTAACTGTTACACTGTTGCTAAAAATTTCAAACAAAAAAATTACACCGATTTTCCACTTTGCTTCTTGTTCACCTTTTTCCTTACACTTGCCTCTTTTTCCTTAGACTTGCTTCACTTGTTCACACTTTTGATCCATATGTTTGGAATCATATGTCGTATCAAGTCATAAAAATTAAAATTATTACTTTCAATAGCGAATCTTTGTGTGCCACGTACACCACCACTATCATGGCACACTCAACTAAACTAAAAGTTTAGAACTTAAATCAAATATATACGGAAAATTACACAGCGCAGGCAGTGGATTGTGTCAAGCCACCAAAACGGTGAAGAAAGGAATCGCAAGAAAAACACAAATTCTGTTTTCGTGCATTTCTCTGCAAGCAAAGCAAGCGAAAATTTAGCGGCGATCAAAAGGAATTTGGATAGAGAAAAAAAGGGGGAGGATGGTGCTGTCGCAGAAAATCCACGAGGCATTCAAGGGAGCTGTGGAGAGAATTACGGGCCCTCGCACTGTGTCCGCCTTCAAAGAGAAGGGCGTTCTTACCGTCGATGAATTCGTCCAGGCGGGCGACAATCTGGTCGCCAAATGCCCTACCTGGTCCTGGTAATTCTTTCTTTATTTCGTTTTTTAATGAATTATGAAGAATTTTTTAGCTTGGCTTTGTAATGAAAACCTATGTTCTTAGGGGGTTAATTTAGAGCCGTTGCGGTGTCCCTGTGGAATTTTTATTCCACAGGAGTCGAAAATCGCGTAAATTGTAGGAAATTATTGACAGTTAGGTTTTTTATTTATTTATTTTATTTTATTTTCGGTCCAGGTGCCATGGCGTGTCCTGATTGAGTAGAGAATTTATGTTAAGAGCGAGTCTTTATAGGAACAAATTTTCTTGCTATGAGATATATTTTATTCTACGGGAAAATTTGGAATGTTACAAAGTCATTTGATGTACACGGCAGTATAGGTATTCAATTGGCTGCTCATTGTTCTTATTTAAGTTACCGGGTTCAAGCTGACAGGGAAAAGAAGTGGGAAAAAATCGTCATTCAAAAGTTTAGATGGAGAATTTGTCATCAACTTCGAGAAAGAAAATAAGTAGTTTTATATTTGTAAATATTTAAAAAATAAATAATTTTACATATATAAATATCCAAAATATATATGTGTATATATATATATACACACAAAGAAGTTCACATGCAAAGAAGTTCACATTTGCATATATGGCTCTATTAATGAGTTGTTGTAAAATCATTTTGTCCAATCTTTTAACTTTGTCTTTAGTTGTTCTTGTTCAACCTTTACTTTTTATAGATGTAGAACAGAAGAATCATTTTGTCCAATCTTTTAAATTTTTTCTTTAGTTCTTCTGGTTCAACCTTTACTTTTTACAGATGTAGAACATAAGATTCAAGTAGACAGTGTAATGAAAGAGGGAAATGGGAAAAGTTTTAGGTGTTATATGTATATGAATTTTTATTGATTGTTTGATCAAATATGTTCATGGAATTTGTTCGTCTATGGTAGAAAATAGCCAAAACTAAAACATTTTTGATAAAATTAATAATTCTTGTGACACTAGCTTTAATATTGAATGATGACTTGAGATGTCGAGCTTAAATCATTCATTGCACGGTGTATCACAAAAACTCTCACATAAATATAACACCTTGTGTCTAAGAACTAGTTGATGTTAAAATCATGCACTGAAGAACAGTGGAAGAGAAACATGAATATTGCCGTTCTATATTATTCTACTGGTCTAATGTATTAGAACCATCATTGATTGTCTCATATCTTTTCCTTCTAGTGTTCTGTCTTCCCCATCTTCTTTCTTATCCTCTTCTTCTAACCCTCTGCGTGAGCATTTGTATTTTACTGTCTATCTTTTTTTATTTTCTCCTTTTTTTTTATTTAAGTTTATTCTTGACTGTTTGACTCCAACAATGCCACCAGCAGTTGGAGCATTTATGACAGGCTTCCATTTGTCTCTGCATTATCATCTCATCTCATACATGGCTACCAATTGCCACAATAACTATGTTAGAACAATTATTGGAGACCAGGAAGTTGTTAGCATTGGAATGTTTATAGGAAAAGGAAATGGGCAGGGTCTAGATACAGTTGGAAACATGGGTTGCATCTATGGAAAATTACAGGGAATGGCAGGAAATGACAGGAAATTATATCGAAAACTTGAGACAATTTGAGAAATCTTAGTAAATGACATTGAAAATTCGAAAGCAGTCTCGGAACTTTAGCTGAAATTAAAAAAGGGTAAAAAGTAAATAAGTTAAGTGTTTCAAGATGTTACATATATTCCACGAAAATGACAATATTTAACTGTCATTTATGGCTAATTGGATCATTAATCTACCATAAAATTGTGAAGGCTAAAAACATGTAAAGGTAAAGGGAATAGGTAGCATGCAGAAACATCTGAAAGCTTGGGTTGGTTCTATTAAGAATTACAGAAATGGGGCACAGCAGAAAATGACATTGAAAAACTAGGAAAAGCCCAAGAAACTTCAGAAAAAAGGTTAAAGATGTCAAATTTGAGACATAAGCATTCTTTAGATACTACATACTTCTTGTGAAAGCAAGGAATGTTATATTATGCTTCATAATGATTAGTTTTAACTAAAATGCCATGGATACATTACAAAATACTGGTAGTACTTTGTTCAGTCCTCTAATTTTGTTGTTTGCTCTCTTTTAAGTACTGTTTCTCTGCATTGATGCCTAAAATATCTTAGCAGCAACCACAGAAAAATCAAGAAGCCTTCCATGGGACTATCAGGTTAGGATGAAGAAAATGTTACCCTAGGAAATGAAAAAGAGAACCAAACAATTGAAGGAATATGGGTTTGTAAATATGAAATTTTGTCTGTTTAGTAGAAAGAGTTTTTGGAAAATAGGAAATCATTCCTGTTGTACAGGAAATGATTTTGATGCCACTCATTACATTTTTGTAGTCAGTCTCTGGGAAAGTATGATTGACTGACAAAGTTCCATAAGCATTAGAAAAGATCAAAACTAAAATATTATCAACAAAACCAATGGTCTATGCAAATACCCAACGTATTTTTTTTTTTTTGAAAAAGGTGAAAATCTTATTAAGAAGACAAGTCCAACGTTACAATAATTGGCCTGACACTTTTGGCAAGCCTCAAAATCCTAATAAAACTAACTCTAACATCTTCTTGGACCACAAATTTCTTAGTACGATCCAAAGAGCAGAAACTCCTATCCTGATTAAAATTTGGTTAATACTATTCTAGAGAGCTTGGGTTAGCTTCTCCCTCTTGCCATGACTTCAGGGGCTACCCCAAATTGGGATTTAGAGTGCTACAAGCAGCAGCATGATGTCGGACCAGAGGCTAATTATCATAATCATCTACCTTGGTCCAACACACTTCATTGCGTAAATTCTTGTTGGCTAGAAATATCTTGTTGGTTCACCTGCATCCAAAATATAGTATTTCTATTTTGATTAGATTTCAACCTGTAACCAGCAAAATGCTCGCTTCCCTTTTTAGCCAAAATGTCAGCCGCAACATTCTTCTCTCTGCCTACATGAACCGGAATGACATCCTCAAACTGTTGCCAGATGGCTTTGATTTGACTCATTATGTTCTTGATCCACCACGCATTCGGTCTGAAATTTCTAATCTCATCTAGCGACCCCACCAACATTTGTGAGTCGGACTTTGTAAATTTTCTAAACCCTAGATAACTGTTGTCCTATGTTCTTTTAAAATAAATCAGATCTGAGAATAATTTATTCAAACATGCAACAGTCACATGGATGGCTGGAAAAATAAACAGCGTGAACAACAGAAGGTAAATATTTTTCTGAACCTGAGATATTACAAATAAGAGGCTACAGCTACAACAGAACACTTCTGCTCTCTTGCTACTTTTCTAGCCAGCAAGCACTGTTCTTCTCCTCCTAAGCTTGTAGTTTTCCTTCTGCAATCTGTTCTCCTCCCATTATTTTCTGTCTGTCTGTGTATCTAAAACACTCTTGATCTTCTCTTTTTATCCTTGAAAAAGGTAACCCTAATCTCTCTAACCCTAAGATTAGATCTCATCTTATCTTGAGATGTAAGGTTAAAAATAGAAAATGACTTAAGTGAATATCAAAATAGAATCACTTAAGTGAAGTACAAAATAGAATCACTTAAGTGAACTTAAAAATAGAAAATCACTTAAGTGAATTTCAAAATGGAATCACTTAAGTGAATTACAAAATAGAATCACTTAAGCGAACTTAAAAATAGAAAATCACTTAAGTGAAATTCAAAATAGAATTAGAAATGTCTCGAACCACTTCTAGCACGTTCATACTGAAGCCTGTGCAAGAAGTTCCTATTCGAGCTACATTTCTCAACACTCCCTCTTAGCGAGGAAGGAATTTTGCACCAATCCAAGTTTGTCTCTGAATGCTTCAAACTTCCCTTTCACTAAGGGCTTGGTCGAATATCGCCTACCTGCTGATCTGTGGGAATATACTGGAGCTTTACGGCTCTCTTCTGAATCTGCCATCCCATAGATGAAGCTAAAGACATAACTGCTCTAATGGAAGTGTATCTGGGTATTGGAGCAAAAGTCTCCTCATAGTCCACTCTCTCTTTTTGGGAGAACCCTCTCGCCACAAACCTTGCCTTGAACTTCCCGATGCTGCCATCTGCAGCATGCTTAATTTTGTAGAGCCACTTGGAACTCACAATTGACTTCCCCTCCGGTCTTGGCACTATGTCCCAAACATCATTCTTCATGATGGAGGTGTACTCCTCCACCATGGCATCCCGCCAAACCTGCTGGTCTGTTGCCTCCTGAAAACTGGTAGGCTTTGAATTTATGATGTTACTCATCAATGCCATGTAGCTTGAAAACTTCCTTGGAGGTTTGCTCTCCCTATTCATGTTGCTAGGAGCCTCAACAGACTCCTCAACATCCCTCAATGTCTGTGTAAGCCATTGAGGTCTCCTGATAGAATTGGAAGGGGCTAATGTCTCCACCTCCTCACCCGAAGGTTGTTGTTCTCAACTGGAAACCACCGGTGTCTTTGGTGACCCTGGCTCAACCTTCGGAGCTTCTTGCTCCTCATTCTCTATCACTAGAATAGGCTCATGGGACTTCCTGGATGCAACGTCCTCCTCAAAATTTACATCCTTGCTCACTACTGTCTTCCTCTTCTCTGGAATATAAACCCTGTAAGCTTTTGAAGTCTCACTGTATCCTACAAATAAACCCTTCCTACTGGAGGGCTCCAACTTGGTCCTCTTCTCTATTGGAACATGGATATAAACTAGACATCCAAAGATGCAATAATGACTCACCTCTGGTTTCACACCAGTGAATGCCTCCTCTGGTGTATTGTCCTCCAAGATCCTGTGAGGACACCTGTTTTGGATGTAGACTGCTGTGTTGCATGCTTCTACCCAAAGAAACATCGGCAAGCCTTGGTCATGAATCATGGCCCTAGCAGCCCCTATGATGGATCGATTCTTTCGCTCTACAACCCCATTCTATTGTGGGTTGTATGGAACAGTCAGCTCCCTCTTGATTCCTAGCCTCGCTGCGTAAACTATCGAACTCCTTGGAGGTATATTCACTCCCATTGTCTGATCTCAAGACCTTGATATTATTCTCTGTTTGGTTCTCAACTAGAGCTTTGAACTCCCGAAACCTGCTAAAGACTTCATCCTTGGTCTTTATAAAATAGATCCATGTCTTGCGAGAGAAATCATCAATAAAGGAAACATAGTACATGCTACGTGAAATTGATGCTACTGACATCGGTCCACAAACATCCGAATGTACTAGATCTAGTATCTTCGTAGACCTATGCTCGCTGTTTGGGAAAACAACCTTGGCATGCTTGCCAAGCGTGCACCCTCTGCATACTCCTTGTTGCTCAATGCTGAACTCTGGAAGACTTGTGACTATCTCCCTCAGAATAGGCAACGCTCTATGGTGCAAGTGCGCCATCCTCTTGTGCCACAAATCACACAAGTTGTTACTGCTATGAACTAGGGCTCGAACAAGTTCACCTTGCAACCTGTATAAACTGCCTTCTCTAACCCCTATTACTTGTGCTGTTTCCGGGCTAGATTCTTTTGGTCTAATAAGGACATGCTGGTTCTTGAACTCCACTGCATAACCCTTATCCTCCATAACCGGAACTGAAAGCAAGTTCTTCCTGAGACTTGGCACAAACAAAACATCATCAAAGTCTAAAGATTTCCTTGACTGGAGCTGAAAAGGAATGGTACCAATTCCTACAACTGGATATTTGGTATCATCACCAAGCTCAACCCGAACCCCTGAGTCCTGCTCTTGTAGACTGGTAAAACATTGTCGGGTTGATGTCATGTGCCGAGATGCCCCACTATCCACATACCAAGCATTCCTTGGAACCGTGTTGGTAGAAAGGCAAGAGACCAATGAAAAATCCTTCTCGAATTTGGTAGCAAACTCACTCATCCGAGTTTCTGCAGAGGCTGCTACCTGCATCTGCTGCTACTTCCCTTTGCCCTTCTTGTCTGGACATTGTGATGCATAATGGTCGTGCTTATGACAAATGAAGCACTTGATCTTGCTCAAGTCCTTCTTCCCTGACTGTGAGGTTGACTCCTCATTCTTTACCTCACCCTTGTTGGGTCCTTTACCTTTGCCCTTCTTGGTTTGCCCAAAAAGAGCAAGGTTATCGTCACCACCTTTCTTGTTGGCCTTTAACTCCATCCGAGTCTCCTCCTGGATGAAATCATCCCACAGTTTCTCAAATTTGGGAAGGTTCTCACGAGCACAAATGCCTTTGACAATATCCCAGAGATCATTCTCTTCCAATAAGAACATTACCCTAACTTTCCAGGGCAAAAAATTGGAGGCACCTTCCAATCTATCCTCAAATCTGAGGCTAGCTGCTGCCATTTCTGAGATCTGCTGAAATATTAATGACTGAAAAAAAACAGTCCTGCAAATAAGCTTAGTCCTTCAAGCCAAAAAAAATATGAAACCCTAACTGCTTTTTTTTATTTTTATTATTTGCTTGAAACCCTAACTGTTTTTTTTTTTTTATTATTTGCTTGAAACCCTAACTGTTTTTTTGTTTATTATTTGCTTGAAACCCTAACTGTTTTTTTTTTTTTATTTGCTTGAAACCCTAACTGCTGAAATATTAATGACTAAAAAAAAAAACAGTCCTGCAAATAAGCTTAGTCCTTCAAGCCAAAAAAAAATGAAACCCTAACTGTTGTTTTTTTTTTCGCTTGAAACCCTAACTGCTGTTTTTTTTTTCTTAATATCCAGCAGTGATCTACTGCTGTAAACCCTTGAGGATCTCAATCACAGAACCTAACTCTGATACCATGTAAATTTTCCAAACCCTAGATAACTGTTGTCCTATGTTCTTTTAAAATAAATTAGATCTGAGAATAATTTATTCAAACATGCAACAGTCACACGGATGGCTGGAAAAATAAACAGCGTGAACAGCAGAAGGTAAATATATTTCTGAACCTGAAATATTACAAATAAGAGGCTACAACTACAACAGAACACTTCTGCTCTCTTGCTGCTTTTCTAGCCAGCAAACACTGTTCTTCTCCTTCTAAGCTTGTAGTTTTCCTTCTGCAATCTGTTCTCCTCCCATTCTTTTCTGTCTGTCTGTGTATCTAAAACACTCTTGATCTTCTCCTTTTATCCTTGAAAAAGGTAACCCTAATCTCTCTAACCCTAAGATTAGATCTCATCTTATCTTGAGATGTAAGGTTAAAAATAGAAAATGACTTAAGTGAATATCAAAATAGAATCACTTAAGTGAAGTACAAAATAGAATCACTTAAGTGAACTTAAAAATAGAAAATCACTTAAGTGAATTTCAAAATGGAATCACTTAAGTGAATTACAAAATAGAATCACTTAAGTGAACTTAAAAATAGAAAATCACTGAAGTGAAATTCAAAATAGAATTAGAAATGTCTCGAACCACTTCTAGCACGTTCATACTGAAGCCTGTGCAAGAAGTTCCTGTCCGAGCTACATTTCTCAACAGACTTCACTATGATATTTTAAACTCCATTCTCCCAAGCATTGAGAGAGACTTGTCTGATTGCCAAAGCCTTTGCTTCATTATTTGTTGCTACTCCTAGGCCTTCCAATTCCCAATGAAGGACCTTCCCCTTGTAGTCTATTTTGAGGAAACCAATGCCTGCTGCCCCTGGGTTATTCTTGGCTGCTCCATCTGTGTTGATTTTTTCCCAGCCTAGGGGTGGGGGTTGCCAAGCCCCATGAGTCCGCCTCTTGGCAACGTTCTCTTCCTCCTGGTTTTTCTGCTCCCCACATGAGCTTTTACTGTTTCTATAACCTTGTTTAATATTTTCTGCCAAACTAGCTCTATTGGAGTGTATTCCTCTCTAAAAAATTTGGCATTTCTTTCCATCCATATGTGCCATCAGATAAAACTCAAACCCAGAGACCAACCCAACTGAACTGATTTATTTTTGAATCTTCTTCGTTTCCAGCTTCGTTTCCAGACCTCCCATATATTAGTAAGTGTTAACTGTTGGTTGAGATGAGCCTTGAAGAGATCAACCCATCGACTCCACAACTCCAGGGCAAAGTCACATTGGAAGAGCAAATGATCTATTGTCTCATCCTGGGTATTGCACATGATACATTTAGAGGGGCCATGAAAACCTCTCTTTTGTAAGTTATCATAGGTGAGCAAGCTTCGATGCATAATTTCCCAGGCAAAGAAATTAATTTTTAGCCAGCCCTTTTCCAACTATACTCTATCCCATGGAACATCCAGCTACACTAGTGGGGGAGGGAGCAATTATTATAACCTTCTTGAACTGTATAGATGCCAAATTTCCCATGACCCTGAGCTATCTTGTCCTCTTCCTCCTCTCCTGTAAGGTGGTAGTGCTTTAATATCCTCTCTAATAGTGGACCAAATTCAGAGAGATTGAGACTGGCCACTCTTCCACCGCTTTAGTTGCATAATCGAGAAGGTCCCAATCTACCTTGTATGTAGATAGCATGCTGTCTTGATCCACCCTTTAGCCTCAAGGCTCTGTTGAAGGGGCTGCAGCTTTGGAAATTCTGAAATTAAGGGGGGGTATTGGTCCCAAGAATCGGTCCAAAAATTTGCTTTATCCCCTCTACCTACTTTCCAAAATAGTTTTGGTTTTACCACTTTCTCTCTTAATTTTAGCACCTTCCAAACAAAAAAACCTTGGCCACCCATAGGGATGTGACTTGCTTCTTCATGGGGAATGTTAACTCAAATACTTACTAGTAATGATTTTTCTAAACAACGCTTCTTGATTGGAGATCCATCTCCAATACAACTTGCCTGCTAGAGCTTGGTTATTCAATGTTGCTTTTCGAATTCCTAATCCTCCGCTTGTTTTAGGCTGGCAGATTTTGTCCCAACTTACTAGAGCCCATTGCTTACCCATCCTTGGGCCATCCCAAAGGAATTTTTGCATGAGCGAGTCCAAATCCTTCAGGATTCCAATCGGAGCAGCAAGGATAGAGAACTTGTAAACTGGCATTGCTTGAACCACTGATTGAAGAAGAGTCACTCTTCCTCCAAAAGAAAGCCAGCGGTGCGTCCAATTATTTATATTCGCACCAATGTTTTCCATTCCACCATCTTTAGCTTCTTATAGTGGGGTGGAAATCCCTGGTAGTTCAGTGGGAGGGAGCCCTAAGAGAACCCTAAGATGTTTAGATATTGATCTTGGATCCCCCTTTCGGTATTAAAGAACACTACCTTGGACTTGGCTATATTCACTTCTTGGCATGTGGCATCCATATATGTATTTAAGCAACTTTGAGGACTCTTGCCTCCTTGACATTGGTCGCCCCAAGCAACCTTGTGTCATCTACAAATTGTAAACGAGTCAGATTCACCACTCCACTTGCATTCCTGAGATAACTCCTTTTTGCTTGATCCTTTGAAGAAATTTGCCCAATCCTTCAGCAAGAACAATAAAGAGGTATGGGGATATAGGATCTCCTTGTCGAATTCCTCTACAGGCCTAAAAGGGAGCCAAGGGAATACCATTGATGAGGACTGAGAAGGAGGCCAAAGAGACACAACTCATGATCCACTCTCTCCAGCCCTAAGAGAAACCAAAGTTCTCTAAAATTCGATCTAGAAACTTCCAAGGGACTCTATCATAGGCCTTAGACATGTCTAATTTGATAAACATGCCTCTTCGACCTTTTTGATGCAATGTGTGAACTACTTCTTGTGCCAATATTACTCCATCCAAAATTTGTCGGCCCTCCGCAATCCTTCTTGCTGCGGAGAGATAATACTATCCAGTACCTTCTTGACCCTTTCAGCCATCAATTTGGTAATGATCTTGTAGACTACATTGCAGAGTAGGTTGGAAGCCTCTCCGACTTTAGGAATCAGAGCAAGGAAAATGTGGTTCATAGCTCCTAACATGTTTTTTTTTGCATGAGATTCCTCCACTCTCTTGGTTACATCCTCCCCTATGTCGTCCCAAAAAGCCTGGAAAAATTCAATCGAGAATCCATCAGGGCCTGGGGACTTTTTGGTTCTCATGTTGAAAACTATGTCTCTCGCCTCCTTTAGATATTTGCAACTTGCATACCTAGGATAGTGTCCATCATGTTACCATGAAGGTCTTTTAGACCGTGTAGTGTGTTGGAGTGTTTTCTTGCCTAGGCCGAGAGGTGGAAGAACTTAGTGTTTCAGTCCCCCTCTAGCAGCCAAGAAGTTCTGGCTCTTTGTTTCCAATAGATCTCCTCCTGTTTATAACATAGTTGAGAAAGTTTGCAAAAAAATCCCGATTCGAGCCGATTTTTCCCTATTCACAGCCTGGTCAAATTTTCCCGATTTTTGCTGATTTTTTCCAAAAAATTGTGATTTGTATGAAAAAAGGTTTTTTTAATGAAAATTTGGATTTTCTTCGGTTCAGCCTGGTTGATTTTTCCCAATTTTTGCTGATTTTTTTCCAAAAAATTGTGATTTGTATGAAAAAAGCTATAAAGCTATTTTTTCAATGAAAATTTGGATTTTCTTCGGTTTTTTCAATGAAAAATTGTCGATTTTTTTGCCAAATTTTCCCTTTTTTTGTCAATTCCCGATTTTTGTTGATTCTTTTTCCATGCTGATTCCAATCCAATACTGATTTTCTCAACTTTTCTAACTCTTTTTTGACCAGCTCATCTTCTTGTTTCAAGTGTTCTGTGCTTGTTTCAGTCCGGAAGAATGTGGTCAGCTCCTCCATCCTAGCAACTAGTGGAACCCTTTAAAGTTGAAAGTCTGATTTATTGTTTCTTTTCTAAATTTTGAGTTGGGCTTTGACATGTTGAAGTTGTTTAAAGACTCCAAACAATGCTGTCCCATGGGCAGGACGCCCCTCCTCCCACCAAACTAGGATTTTATCCTTAATCTCCTTTTCCAGCCAAAAATTCTCAAACCGAAATGGTCTAGAGAAATATTTATGGCCCATATCCCATTCCAAGAGAATTGGAAAGTGGTCTGATTCTATACAATTGAGAATTTCCAGCCTGAGTGACCATCGCAGAAAAGCCTCTTTGGACACCAAGAATCTATCCAGCTTTACCTTCCTGTTTGCCAACCCCGCTTGTTTGTTTGTCCAAGTATGAGAAGGCCCCACATATTGGACATCAATCAAATTGAGCTAATTTACTTTAGAGATCATAAATCTATCGCCCTGTTCCAAAGATGGGGTGACCCCTTCCTAATCCCTAGCTGAAAGCTTAACATTGAAATTGTCAACCGCTATCCAATTCACCTCTTCCTTTCCTATCCTACTTGCTTGTAAAACTGCCCATTGAAATCAACAAAAGTTCTCCTGGACTCTTACTCTTGAAGAGAGATGTGAGAACCCCCCTTCCTGCAACGTGATGAATTGCTGTCCAGTTTAGAGGGTTCCACAAAGTCATTATACCCCCTGAAGCACCTTGGGATGCTACAACCATATGCTCTGCCTGTCTCCATATTTTCTTGGCTATTCTATCCATCACTTGTATTGAAGATTTCGTCACTTGAAGGAAAATGAAATCTGAATGATGACTTTCAATTAAACTGTGAAAAACAATTTGCCTGTCTCCATATTTTCTTGGCTATTCTATCCATCACTTGTATTGAAGATTTCGTCATTTGAAGGAGAATGAAATCTGAATGACGACTTTCAATTAAATTGTGAAAAACAATTTGATGAGACCTGTTGTTTAAGCCTCGAATATTTAATGATTGTTCAATCATTGGGAACCTGGAACCCAGTAAGTATCAATTTGCTTTGCCCTCCCCTAGTTTACTAGCTAGTCACCCTCCATTGCTAGCTGCTCCTAGTTTGATTTTCTTCCCACACTATTGGCTTGGGTGTTTTTTAATCTTTTCTTTGCTTGCTAAATTCCAAGAGTAGGCTTACCTCTGTCTTTATCTCTATCTTTCATTGAGACATCCCTATCAACCAAGACCATAGCAAGGTTGAGGTTCTCTAAAGCTGTTATGGCAATATGGTTTGGGTTTGGCTGGATATTGGTCTCCAACGCCGGTTGAATTATCCTTTGCTGGCCTACATCTACATTTTTGGAGGGCAGATTTTCCCCTTGGGGTTCCCCCATTACAACTATCTCATTCTCCATGTCCATTAGGGTATTAAGAATTTCATACTTGTTTAGGTTTCTCTCTTCTGTCTGGTTTGATCGTGTCGCCTTCTTCTTTTGCTTCTTCTTCCTCTTAGGTGCTTCAAAACCCTCTTCTGGTGTATTTAGGCTGGAGGTTGTGGGCTGAGCTTTTGCTTTCTTTTCAGGCATCTTGTCGTCATTGCCATTAGCTTTGATGGGATGGGCTCCTTCTGGATAGTCTCAGGGCAAAAACAAGCAAGATATCCATGCTTATGACAAATCCTACATCGAAAGGAGATCGCTTCATAGTCTACTTGTTGGATCTAGGTTAAATCCCCCATATCTATTTCTATTTCAGTTGGCAATGGGTGATTAAGATCCATCTCAACATAGATCCGAGCATAAATGGTTGAAGCTCCCATCATTGTATCTCTGGCTACTCCTAAATAGCATCCCAAGAAATTGCCCAATCTCTCAAAAACTGGTTCACACCAATATTCCATTGGTAGAGCATATAATCGAACCCAAACAACCACTGCAGTGGGTTCCATTCGTGGATCAAATCCTAGCTTCCAAGGCTGCACAAAAAGACTTGCTGCTCCATAGCTTCTCTTCCCTAATTCAAAAGCTTTGTCCCTGTCTGCTCTTGAAGAGAAACTCACTATATAGTATCCATTACTAAAGAGAAATATTGAAATATCCCCTAAAGGCTCCCAAAATTTTCAAACCCAGGAGGTCATAAACCCAAAGACTGTCTCATGCCAATAAATTTGCAGATTGGATCATGGTTACTCTTGTACAAAATGTTTTCAGCCACTAGACTTTGTTCAATAACAAGCTTGGGATGGTGGGAAGCTTGGGGAAGAGGCCATTAACTTAGGACTAGAAACCTTTATCCATTGGCTTCTTGGCGACAACAATAGAGAAAGTGGTGAAGAACACAAGCTTATACCGAGGGGGAGGGGTGAACACTTTAAGATAAAACTTTTTACTTTTCTTTCCAAAGCAGTATTATCCAATATTATCAATTGCAATAATGAAACAATGCACAAATCATCACACACATAAGAGACACAAATTTAACGTGGTTCACCCAATGTGGGCTACGTCCATGGAGAAAATATTTCTTATAAATTTTCTCAACAAGTCTCTTGGGAACCAATTCCCTATTACAATTTTTATGGGCACCAACCCAAAGGAGATACCAATCCCCTATGCTCAAGTTCGTGGACCTCTATCCACAGGAGACACCAATCCCCTTTGCTCTGGTTCGTGGACCTCTATCCACAGGAGACACCAATCCCCTCTGCTCTGGTTCGTGGACCTCTATCCACAGGAGACACCAATCCCCTCTATCCATAGGAGACACCAATCCCCTCTGCTCTGGTTCGTGGACCTCTATCCACAGGAGACACCAATCCCCTCTGCTCTGGTTCGTAGACCTCTTTCCACAAAAAACACCAATCCCCTTTGCTCTGGTTTGTGGACCTCTATCCACAGGAGACACCAATCCCCTTTGCTCAAATCTGCTTCAAGCCTACACACAAGGCTTGCTCAAATATGCTCACCAAAATCTGCTCAAATCTGCTCCAAGCCTACACACAAGGCTTGCTCAAATCTGCTCACCAAAATCCGCTCAAATCTGCTCCAAGCCTACACAGAAGGCTTGCTCAAATCTGCTCACCAAAATCCGCTCAAATCTGCGCCAAGGCTACACAGAAGGCTTGCTCAAATCTGCTCACCGAAATTCGCTTAAATCTGCTCCGAGCCTACACAGAAGGCTTGCTCAAATCTGCTTCAATCCTACATACAAGGCTTGCTCAAATCTGCTCAACCTACTCAAGGCCTGCTCACAAGGCTTGCTCAAATCTGCTCACCAAAATCTGCTCAACCTGCTCAAGTCTGCCTCAAACAAACTTGCTCAAATCTGCTCTACAATCCTGCTCAAATCACTGCTCAAACCTGCTCACAAATCCTGCTCATAAACTCTGCTCAATCCTCACAAAACCTGCTTAACCATTCCTAATTTTTGCATAGAAACCATTGCATATATCTTTCCCAAAAGTGCTTTCTTTGACTAAAGTAATTTAGACATATTCTACCCAGAATTCTTTTTCTTCATGAACATATAGATAATGATATGCATTATAAATACTCAATATGTTTTTCTCACATTCATTAAGGCTGTCGTTTTCACATGTCTCACATTCATTGCATTCAAAAGGATACTCTAGTCTAGCACTCGATAGTTGACCTTCTCATGTCTTCCAAAATTAATCAAAACCAATGTACATACTTGCTTCACAAAACTGGTCGATAGCCCTTTGTAAATTTATTCCCAATATCATTCAACAATAATGCACAACTTTGATCTCAAACCCTTGCACATATATTCCCAATATCAATCAACAATAATGCACAACTTTGATCTCAAACCCTTGCACATATATTCCCAATATCAATCAACACTAATGCACAAATAATCCACATCAATAATTCCTTATATCTCCAACCATATATCAACAAAAATAATTTCCTCTATCAAAACCACCTTGAGAAAGGAATTAAATCTCCATACCTCTAAATCTGCCTTGATAATGATGTGCTTTGGAAAACCTGTCTTAACACAAAAATAATTTTCTTTTCTTTTGCCACTTCACAAACAGGTTAGCAAATCTCTTTTTCTTTTCTTAAGTAAATATCAAGTCATTCATTCAACAACCCTTATCAAAATATAACAATAAAGCTTAGGAAATAATTCCTTATTACTCAAGCCCTTATATCTCTTTTTGATATGTCAAATACAATAAAATTTAATCACAATTACACCTTATTTCTCCTTTCTTCAAAATACCAAATAACAACTACTTCACACACCATACAAAATACACTTTTTCAAAGCAATCATAATACACCTTTTATCACCTTCTTAATGCAGAATATAAAACATTAAAGTTTCACCTTATGACTCCCTATTGTAAATAAAAATAAAATATTTTTCTCTTACCTCAAACGCCAAAAACACTCTCACACAGCCGTGGGGAGATTTGACCCCTCGACCTCCCAAGGTGTAGCGTCTTGCCCACGTCCTCCTTGACCAGCTGGGCTAGCCCACTGGTTAGAACCAAAAAGGGCTTCTATACACATGAACCTTCGTGCGCTTCCAAACAGCCAGCACTGCTACTACGTTGCCAAGCAAAACGCGCCAGACGGGAATCGACCCCCAGACCTCTCACGCATCAACAACTTACTGCGGCCTAGCCAACCGGCTCGGCTGCGACATAGCTCGAGAATCAAAGGGAAACAACTATCTTTTTACCTCTACACCTTTGCAATACTGTCACCAAACAAAACGACGCCGCAGGTTTTCGAACTCTACCCACTCTGCTTCGCAGCGTCCTCACACAAGGTTAGACGTCCAGCTGGGATACCCCAACGGATGGAATTGGTTGGGTAATTCGTTGTTCAAATTTTTTTCCCCAGAGATCTGCCACTCAAAAACACATTTTCCTCTCTTCTCATTCGTTAAACGTCCGTGCTGGAGGAAATTTAAACTTCGCACACGAATTGCCAATATTTAAATCGTTAGTCGCATTAAAAACTATTTCGAGTATTGCACTTGGATGAATAATGAAATCTCTGCCTCCTTATTTATATGCCCTCCTTTGCATTTTGACGAGTCGGCCCACGATTTTATTTATGATCTTCATAGACGTTGGTGCCAATGTTTATAAACCTTATTTTATATAAAAAATATTATAATATTATCTTTTTAAATCTTTGGCCTTCTCTTTTAATAATTAAACCTTGCCTTCTCTTTTAAACCTTGGCCTTCATTTAAACCTTGCCTTCTCTTTTAAACTTTGGCCTTTATTTAAACCTTGCCTTCTCTTTTAAACCTTGGCCTTCATTTAAACCTTGCCTTCTCTTTTAAACCTTGGCCTTCATTTAAACCTTGCCTTCTCTTTTAAACTTTGGCCTTTAAACCTTGCCTTCTCTTTTAAACCTTTGTCCCAAGTAACTCTTAAACCTCTTTGTCCTTCTTTATAATATTTAAAATAAATATTATAATATTTTTCTTACAACAATTTTCCTTTCTTTGAGATATACCTTGCCTTGAATAAATGTCCAACCTTAGAGTAATATTTCTGCCTTGAATATCATGCACCATTTGACATCAATGACAACTCAATATACTCAATATTTCCAACAAGTGGATTTTAAAACATCACTTCTCAAAGATTCATCCTCAGCTTCTTGTCTCTCCCTCACTATGTCTGCAAAGAACCACTTGGGAGAAGGGGGTAGAGGGAGAACCCTAGAAGGGCCCTCACATGCAGCCATGGGTAGGTAGAGAGCAATTTCGAACCCTTTTCAGAGTGTTGCATTGAAACCCTAGCAGAGTGTTACCCAAATACCCAACATATTGAAGTGCTTTATTTTATGATATATTAACAGGCCCTTCTCCTTTGATTGTTTCAACCTCAAAACCGTAAAGGTAAATGTAAAGGTGATTTTTTAGGTTACACCCAAGCCAGCATGCCTCTTGGGCATATGTGACTCCCTTATGTGAGCAAGGAGGGTTTTTACCAAGGTTCCAGGAGCCGGGGGGACGGGGGGACAAATTTTAGGAGACGGCGGGGGACGACAGGCCGATTTTAGGGGACGGCTGGGGGGACGGGTTTCGGGGGATGGCGGGGGACGACAGGCCGATTTTAGGGGATGGCTGGGGGACGGGTGGTATAATACTATGAAAATTGGATTTTTTAAGAGTTTTTAGAAATTTATAATAATCTACACATTCAGAATTCTACACACAACAAAAATGATATTAGGATATTCATATTGATATTAGTTACTAAGTGCAGCCATTTAATTGTTTCAACAAATATAACTTGAAGGTTCAGCCAAGGATATCAAGTGCAATCTGCCAATCTCTAACAGTTAACCAAATTAGTTGCTATTGCTCAAGTAATGAATGCCACATTGTTCAGCTTTTAACTTTTAAGTTTTAACATTCAAACAATAAGTATAAGTTATAACAGCCATCATAAGTTATAAGGAAATCAAAGTGCAAAATGGATGGCATCTCTGCTTTTGTACTCTTGGTCATATTGTATGTGGTCAAGTTTAAAAAGAAACGGAGTCATAGTCACCACCCATAAAGTTAAGTTTCCATGAAAGGCTCTTATGCCAAAAATAATAAATCTATGCCGGTGTGGAATCAAGAACAGCCAATTCAGATGAATGCCTCTTAGATTGATTAATATAAGGAAATCAAAGTGCAAAATGGATGGCATCTCTGCTTTTGTACTCTTGGTCATATTGTATGTGGTCAAGTTTAAAAAGAAACGGAGTCATAGTCACCACCCATAAAGTTAAGTTTCCATGAAAGGCTCTTATGCCAAAAATAATAAATCTATGCCGGTGTGGAATCAAGAACAACCAATTCAGATGAATGCCTCTTAGATTGATTTCCATTTCCCTAAGAATTAGTCAAGCATCAACAGCCTCCACTTGCTTTTGTATGCAATTGCAGGTGGTAATAGGATGGCTCAGTTGTTAATTTCACTTCCAGCAACAGCTGATATGTCTCTGATCAGTTCAAAATCAGCATACTAACCATTGTATTGGTTTACAGACTCAAGATTGTAATCCAGTTCTGGAATCTGTGACTCTGTTTAGTTTTGATATTTTGCACAGGTTTATATCTCCAGGTGGATAATGTAGTAGCTATAAACCACAGACTGGGCAGTATGACCACTTGCACAGTTGGATCACAGGGTGTAAGATGTACAACTGTAGACTGATGGCTTGTGCAATGCATTCCTAATATATCTTACAAAAAGAACTGGAAGAATGGTTGATAAATCATAAAACCCACAACTAGCTCATACAATGGCAGTGATTATTAATCGCAACATTTTAAACCCGTCTAAAATTTGAGATAGAAAGGCACTGATTCGAATACTTTTAATTTTTTTTTTTTATGTTTTTGTGCCCAGCCGTCCCCGGGGACGCCCATCCGTCCCTAGGGACGGCCCGAACGTCCCCAGGGACACCCCAAAACAGGGGACGTCCCGGGGACGTTTCCTAGCCGTCCCCCAAAAAAGGGGACAGGGGGAAACGTCCCCAATGCCGTTCCCCCGTGCTGGGGGACGTGGGAAATGGGGGGACGCGGCCCCGTGTAACATTGGTTTTTAATTTACCTTGTAAATTATAGTTCAGTTGTGTACCTCTTTTGGTTTTGATCTTGCGATCAAAATCCTGGTAAGTTGAGTTTTAACAATTTGGTCCTATGGTAGCACTGTGCAATATTTTTGTCCCCTTGGTCTTTCATCATATAGGCCGCTCTGTGATGCTCTGTTAGTTGTTTCATGACAATTTGGTACTCTTCAAGGAAATCAAGGATCCATCGATAACTTAAACAAAGGTGACTTCAATATTCATTAGGACTAAGTGTGTTGTACACTTGCAAGTCCTAGGTACAATGTTTGGACATTATTGTAATATGTAATTTCCTAGGAAAATATTAAATAATGTAATGTTGTATGGGTCCATGATCCCCTTATGGACCCTTGGAAAGATTCCCTAGACACTTGGCAAAGGTTGTAAGAGCATTAAAAAAAAAAGACAATTGTTATTTTGTTTTTTGGTTTGGGCGGTTATTTTTTGGAGTTTACATTCTAATTGGGATGTCCATGTTGGATTGCGGCCCATGGTTTCGATGAGACCACAAATGGTTTTATGTTAGCAAAGCTCTATTGAAAGCTTGGGCTAGTTGTTTTATGAACACAAAGCATTGGAGGAGCATTTGATGAGCATTCATGTGACAGAGTGAGAGGAAGGAGATTGTTGCTACAGATGATATTGGGGTGCATGATTGTATTTGGAGTTTATTGAAAAATTAATACAAGTGTTGCTCCTTTTTCCGTGTTTGGTTTTTTCCGAAAGGGTTTTCCTAAGGTATATATTGTCTCATCTTCTGTTTTTTCATTGTTGTTGTTCTATTTCTCTATTTCAGTTTTCTTTACACACTAAGATCAACCATTAAAGGATTTAGATCAGATTTATAAGACTTGTTGAATGCTCCTAATCGGACTAATTAACCCCTAGATCTCTACATTTGGTATTAGAGCTAGTGTTGGAATTGATCTAGTTTGAGAAGGACATCTTCTTTGTAGTGGGTTTCTTGGTTGTAGTGGGAGATTTGTTGTCTTATTGTAGGTCTGATCTGAAAATCATTTTAAATGGCAAGCACTTCAAAAGTAGAGATTGAGAAGTTCAATGGGCAGAACTTTGAGTTGTGGAAACTGAAAATGGAGGATCTCTTGGTAGAGAGAGATCAATGGATTACGGTAACTACTATGCCTGGTTTTATTCCTGCGGGTATGGATCAAGGTGTATGAGATAGATTGGATAGAAAGGCAAGGAGTACCATCAAGTTGTCTTTCTAATTCTGTTCTAATGAGTACTTCAAGTGAACATGTTTCCTGCCATTGTATGATGATGTGTTGTGCTGGAAGGGTAGTAGGCATTGTGCGAAGAGGGGGTGGCTGAGTGTCTTAGCATCCCTACCCATGCTCACGACTTGTTATGCGGTAATTCTATCAAGTGTGTGGCCTTGAGGTTCCAATGTTGTGAGAGAGCACACGACAAGATTGACAAGGCGTACTGAGGTGAGTGAATGCTTTCTGCTTTGTGCTGTGAGGAGGGCAACGGAGAGGGCAGCATGCATTGAGTGCATAACTTGCATAGAAGGGGTGGATGCATGCCTATCACATTTACTCCTACACCCACAGCTTGCGATGCGGTAATGGCTAGAAAGCAGGAGTGCTTTGTGAGCTAGTGTTGTTAGTGGGTGCACAACAAACTAACGAAGCTGGTGAGCATTGATAAGTTTCTTTAGTGCAAGGAGCTGTGGGGATGTCTTACCTTAGCACTTGATCTTTTTTGATCTTCCTCTCTCTATGCCCTTGCAATGTATACAACAATGTTAGGAACGTTGAAGTAACTAAAGCACTTCCATACAATATTGCAATAATAAATAGGAATTAATGCAAATAAGTAACAATATTGCAACATGAAACGGAGATGCAATAGATTATGTCGCAGAAACAAAAACACATTATAGAATCGCAAGCCACTTCAAGGGGGCAACCTCTTTGGAAGCAAAGCTCCGTTACATTATGAAAATATGAGATGATCCAACCTCTCGCCCTCTTGGTTGTTTTAAAGACTCTAGCTAACCCTAACCTTATCGTTCAAGGGTTCCCATATACGTGCAAATGGGGGCCCGAGCTAGTAACTCCTAAATAACAACCATTACATCTTTATATAATATCTCTTTATAATAAATAATGGTTACATCATATGGGCCCGTAAGCCTAGGTGCCCAATGTACCACATGACTATGCAATTATTAATGATGTTAGGATAGGGTCCTAACATGTCCTTCCCCTTCAAAAAAGCTTTGTCCTCAAAGCTTGAGATGAGGAAACTGATGTTGGAGTTGTTGAAAATATTCCCATGTGGCATCATTTGACTATAAGCTACATCATTGGACTAAGATTTCAGTGATGATGCGGTTGTGGAGAGTGCGAGTTCTACGGTCCAAAATGTTGTTAGGCCCCAAGATGACTAAACCTTCATCATCCAACTCGGGAAGTGTTGACTGGCCTTGAATGTGGTTGCCAAGTACCTTCTTCAGACAAGAGACATGGAAGACTGGATGGATATTGGAAGAAGGTGGTAAAGTGTGCTTATAAGCCACTTGTCCAATTTGCTGCAACACTTCATAGGGTTCATAGAATCTTGCTGCAAGCTTCTGGTGAGCACAAAGTTGCATTGATGTTTGCTTGTATGGTTGTAGTTGAAGGAAGACCATGCCCCCTACATTGAAACTACGCTTTGAACGGTGTTGATCTGTTTGTTGTCACATTTGGTTTTGAGCCATAGCCAAATTTTCCTTCAATTGCTATAGTAATTTGGTATGGTCTTGAAGTGTCGAATCCACTGCCTGGACATTGGATTTGCTTGGAACATATGAAGAAGGTGATGGGGGTGGGTACCCATAAACTACCTCAAAAGGAGTCAGTCTGGTGGTTGTGTGGAATGAAGTGTTGTACCACCACTCTGCCAAGGGAAGCCACTTGGCCCATTGGGTTGGATGCTCTAAGGTAAAACAATAGAGGTAAGTTTCCAAGCATTTATTGACAATTTTTGTTTTCCCATTCGTCTAGGGATGGTAGGCTGAGCTCATTCTTAGTTGCGTACCATGTAGTTTAAATAGTTCTTGCCAAAAACGACTGGCAAAAGTAGGGTCATGGTCGGACATAATGGATTTTGGCATACCATGGAGGCGAAAAATGGAGTCCATGAATATTTGGGCAATGGTGGAGGCATGGTAGGGGTGGGTGAGGGAACAAAAATGAGCATACTTTGAGAGATGGTCCACCACCACAAGAATGACAATTTTTCTTGTTGATTTCGAAAGCCCTACAACAGGACGCAGCCCTAGAAAGCGCTCTAATACCACTTGTTAGGAACCTTGCAGTAAATTAAAGCACATCCATACAATATTGCAATAATAAACATGAATTAATGCAAATAAGTAACAATATTGCAACATGAAATGGAAATGTAGCAGATTATATTGCAGAAACAAAAACACATCACATAATTACGAGCCACTTTGAGGGTCAACTTCCTTGGAAGCAAAGCTTTGTTACAATATGAAAATATGAGATGATCTAACCTCTTGCCCTCTTGGTTCTTTTAAAGACTCTAGCTATCCCTAACCCTAACGCTCAAGGGTTCCCATCCACGTGCAAGTGGGGGCCCAAGCTAGTAACTCCTAAATAACAATCTTTACTAACATCTCTATATAATAAATAATGGTTATATCATATGGACCCGTAAGCCTAGGCGTCAAATGTACCACATAACTAAGCAATTATTAATGATGTTAGGATAGGGTCCTAACAAACAAGTGGGAGAATGTTAGGACTAAGTGTGTTGTACACTTGCAAGTCCTAGGTACAACATTTGGACATTATTGTAATATGTAATTTCCTAGGAAAATATTAAATAATGTAATGTTGTATGGGTCCATGATCCCCTTATGGACCCTTGGAAATATTCTTCGGACACTTGGCAAAGGTTGTAAGAGCATTAAAAAAAACAACAAAAAAAAGACAAAAAAAACAATTATTTTTTGGAGTTACATTCTAATTGGGATGCCCATGTTTGACTGTGGCCCATGGTTTTGATGAGACCACAAATGGTTTCATGTTAGCAAAACTCTATTAAAGGCTTGGGCTAGTGGTTGTATAAACACAAGCTTTGGAGGAGCATTCGGCCAGCATTCACTTGGTAGATTGAGAGGAAGGAGACTGTTGCTATGGATGATATTGGGGTGCATGATTGTATTTGGAGTTTATTGAAAAATTAATACAAGTGCTGCTCCTTTTTACGTGCTGGTTTTTCCCAAAAAGGTTTTTCCACGGTATATACTGTCTCATCTTCTTCTGCATTTTCATTGTTGCTGTGCTATTTCTCTATTACAGTTTTTTTTACACACCAAGATTAGTCATTAAAGTATTTAGATCAGGTTTATAAGACTTGTTGAATGCTCCTAATCTGACTAATTAACCTCTAGATCTCTACACAATAAACCAAATAATCTGCAAAGCAGGATCATAACTGTACAAGGCCTTAAATTCAATTGTTGTATGATGTGCTATATTGTACCATTCTTTGTTAAAAGCAACCATAGCCATGAAGTTTGTTAATATTCTATTTAATTCCTCAAGTACCAACCTCTAAATAAAAATGATTTCCAAATATAAGGGCATTTTAATTATATTTAGTATTTACTATTAACTGTAATCTCTACTTCCATGAGATTCTAATGCATCCATTGCAAATATGTACTTATCTTAAAGTCTTATGTTGACATTTGTCCCATGACTGAATCCGAATTTGTCAACATAACACCCATATAGATTTGATTTAGAAATGAGGTCTTGCATGACTTTAATAGAAACACTTGGAAGATCTAGTCCAACACAAGCTGGTTTATATTTTCTTGAAAATGTAACCATCAAGTACATTGCCTTTTTATACGGGTCAATTACAGCTTCTTTGTTATAACTCAATATTTAATGTCAAGTATAACCACAAATAAACACAGTTGAGTCAAGATTCACTAAATCACAATGGATCCATAAGTGCATTCCTCATTACAAAATTAAAATGAAATACTGGATGGGAAATAGTTCATACACAAACAGCTGGCTGCACTAAATCACAATGGCTCCATAAGTGCATTCCTTATTACAAAATCAAAATGAAGTACTGGAATGTATTAGTTCATACATAAAGTTTCAATAAGAAAATATTTTTTCTCTTCTGCTGTTGATATTTTTCTTGTTTTTTACCTCTGTTCTGATGGAAAACATCTGCTTGTTTTGAACTCATTTTAAGGTTTAGTTTCTTCTTAATTATGCAGAAGGAACTGTGTGACCCAAAATATATTAAAATAAATAATATTAAAAAAAAAATTATATGCTTTATAATTTTTTGGGTTTCATTTGATTTATGTGGTTGGTTTTGGGGTCTCATTTTTGAGTTGGGTGCTTTGGAGTCCCCCCTTCTTTTATAGGATGTTGCCTAGCTGGCCCCCATTTTTTGGGGATGGGCAGGAATGTCCTGGGGATTCCCCAGTCCTGGCTATGTAGAGGATGTTGCAGAGACATCCCTTCTCCCTGTAGCTGTGTCCTTGGGTGAAATCAATTGTAGCGGTATGCAGTGTTTTTAACATAATGAAAGATATTTATAAATTTACCAATAACAAAACAAAATGTGTTTCAAGTCCTACAATTTTTGTTTCAAGTCATAGTCATGAAGGTTATTTTGATTTCTTTTTGGGGCCTTTGGTCTTTTCTTTGTAGGAAGCTTGCTTCAATTATTCTTTTTGGGAGTCTATCGTGTAGGAATCTTTTGTGTTTTCAAATTTCTGGGTCAAATTATAATATTTAATTATTTTACTAGTTTTCTTTTTTCTTATTTTGAATTTCTTTTAAGCTTATTTTTATGTTCAGCGTTCCTTTTTCATTGCAAATTTATGATTGCTTGTCATTTAATGTACTTTCTTAATTTATTTTTTTAAATGGTTTCAATAATGTTGCCATATTGTAGGGAATCCGGTGATCCAAGTAAGAGGAAGCCATACCTACCACCAAGCAAACAGTATTTAATAACTAGAAATGGTGAGCATTTTCAGAGTTAAATCTGTTGAAAGTGTTTTTTTTGGGATGAATGATGTCTAAAATAGGCGAGTGCTTTGATTAAAGTTATGAATGACATTTTTATTGTGACTAATGGAAGTTAACTAGCAAAGAATATCTTCAATTTTCATTTTCAGTTCCATGCTTACGCAGAGCAAGTGCAGTAGAAGAGGACTATGTGGCTACTGGAGGAGAGTATATGATTGATGATGAAGAGGATGATGGGTGGTTAGCAACTCACGGTGCCCCTAAGGGTAATAGTTGCTTTATATGAATAAATTAACTTGGAGAATACTGACAAATGTTTGAATTTAGATTGTTGTGGAAACAAATAAATGTTAATATCTTAGAGAAATTTTATATTACACAAATGAAAATTTACTTTATGTAAACGCTAGAAATGAGAATGATTTCTGATTTTTCTAATTGATGTTTTTTTTCCAGATAAGACAAATGATGAAGAGAATGTACCTTCAATGGATTCATTAGAAATCCAAGAAAAAAGAAATATTCGTCCTATTTCTTCATACTTTGGGGTTGATGATGAGGAAGACATCCCTGATATGGATGAATATGAAGAATCTAGTAATGCAGCTGACAATGACGTGGTAAGTAATTTGTTTCATTAATGGAATTATACTTTGACATTTATAATTTTCTCAGTTTGTTTAAATTTATTTCTTTAATGTTCTATCTACAAATTTTATTTTGCCATCATTTTGTGATTATCTCCTTTTCGAGTAATACAAATCTTTGTTAGTCTTTGAACCATGATTTTGAAAGCTCAATTTCTTGATATATGTTTCATGAAGTACAAATAAACACCTATATCCTTTAGTCAGTCATACTCATGTTATCTCAAATCTGGGATGCACTCTTTCTAGTTATCTTGGAAGAACATATCTTATATGATAATCTGCTTTGATTTTATTCTCCTGCATTTTCATTTGTACTGAAGCATTTTTTAGGATTATGGCAGCTTTTGGGATGACAGTCGACAGTAGTAATCCACAATTTGCTATGAGTATCATATATTTTTTGAAACATCTATCAGTAATTACTTGTGTTTGGATTGTAGTTTTTCCGCATCATTAATCTTTATATAACATTGTCTTTGCAACTTTTGTACAAAAAATGATCTACTTTGCTATGTTGGTAAATGACAGGCAACATTACAACCTGTATATATGGTTGCTAATGAACCAGATGATGATAATATACTTCGTACACGCACATATGATGTGAGCATTACGTAAGTCTACTTCCTTTTGCTTTATCTTTGTAATATTCAATTAGTGCCAACGTTTTTGAAAAGACGTGTACTGGGTAAATGTGTTTCTTAGGGTGATTAGAGGTCAAGAACGGACCATATGTTTTTGCAAAGTCAAATAAGGGTTTTCAAATTGTCAACAGAATTAGTGCCAACGTTTTGAAAAGACATGCATACTGGGTAAATGTGTTTCTTAGGGTGATTAGAGGTCAAGATTGGGCCATATGTTTTTGCAAAGTCAAACAAGAGTTTTCAAATTATCAACATGGTGCATCTGATCTCTTTCAAACAGAAATTCAGTTCTAGTTGATAATTGCAATCAACTGGCATGTGTAAAAAAAACAGCTTTTCTTGCTTTTGAGACTTTCATGTAATCACACATTGGTAATTGGATCTAATTTCAATGTAGACTGTAGGAACTTCGCTTTGATCTCTAATGTTTCATGCATATCTTTGTTACTGTCCATGCTAACATGTTTTTTTTGTTAATCTGAAGAATGAATGGTAATGAACTCCAACTTTCTTAAATTTTACTAGATGGATAGTTGTCTCTTGAGCCCTAAATATTTGTCCAAAGGGGATTTTCTGTCGTGGCTTTCATTATATTCTGCTTCCATTTTAATTATTCTATGCTTGCAAACTTAACTAAATTGGACACCGTCTATACAACACAGTGCTGTGGAATTTTCTCTTTAATACTTTCTCATTGTAACTGCTATATTTGCAGATATGACAAATATTACCAGACTCCTCGAGTATGGCTCACAGGGTATGATGAGGTGAGGACGAAATTGTCTCTTGTTTGACATCATTTGGCTAAACTAGATGCAATAATATAGTTTTTTGGTAGCACTGTATTGTTTGGATGGCTTTGAATTAACGACATTACTTCTGACAATAATAAGTATTTTGCTTGCACTTTCTTTAGGTTTTGGAATTTGAACTGAAAATTTCTTGTTAATGTATTATAAATGATTTCACAAAGAAGATTATTTGTTAGTGGAAAGCTTTTGGGTATGATAGGATGGAAGACCAATGTGATAAAATCCTTGACCGATTCAGGAACATGCAAATGATAATTACCATGGTAAATTTGAGTCAATCCAGAAGCGTGCCTCAGTTTATATCAGAGTTTAAAAGGATAATTATCTTGTTTGAAAATGTCATAAGAGTTTCAGCAGCCGTTACTGTAACAAAATTACTGGCATATTTGCAAAACAGTAATTGCCCATGGTTAGTTTGAGCCCAGAACAGTATCAAACACCTCAAACTTTTACTCATAAGAGTTCGATTAGTGAAAGAAGTATTGTTGGTAGTGATCTGTGGACTGTCTCATACCATCTAAAGGCATAAAAGCCTTAAACCTAAAACCTGTTCCTTTGAGTGCTTGTAGAAATAAAATATTAATGTTCTGCCACATCTAATTAGCAACAGTTTGCTTTTTATTTGCCTGGGTTGCATGTTTCTTTCACATGAACCAAAAAATTTTGTATCACACTTAGCATTGTGCTCGCTCTTGCCTCAAGGAGCAAGCCAAGAAGTTACAAGTATTTCCTGTGCAGGAGCTTTCTTGACAGAAGCTATGACCATTCAAACTCCTATGTATTACTAATGAGAAATGAAAAATCCTTGATTATATATGACTGCCTTTATATTCTTATAGGGCAGTTTGTTCATTAACAGCATTTTCAGATGTTATGGATAACTCTACTATGAAGAGCACTGGTTGTTGGAGCTGTCCTTATTTTCTTACTTTGTGGTTTGGATGCAGTCACGTATGCTTTTGCGACCAGAGCTTGTCCTGGATGATGTCAGCCAAGATCATGCCCACAAAACGGTGAGTTATCTTAAATATGCTTGCTTCCCTCCCCCCATGTGCACACATGTATGAGTGCATGCACGTACTTGTCTGTGTGCACATGTTTGAAAACACTTCACTTGGATTTAACATTTTGCTGTTTCTATATATATATATATGTATATATATATCGATATATTGTTGATAATTCATTGTTTTAGATATTGTAATTACTTTGTAAAAATTAAAACACATTTTGGAATGAGTTAACGGGCATAAATTTGCAGACTCGTGGAGATCAAGTTCCAATTTTTATCCATTAGAGCTTTTTTTAATTTCAGGTAACTATTGAGGATCACCCTCACATTTCTGGAAAACATGCATCTATACATCCTTGTCGTCATGGGGCTGTTATGAAGAAAATAATTGATGTGTTAATGTCCAACGGAGTTGAACCAGAAGTTGACAAGTATAATCTCCTCTCTATTACCTCTTGGGATGTTGTTCACAAAACATATCTTCTATTAATTGTTATCTTTTTATGATATCTTACTATTACTGAATGCCTTTTCTTTTTCAGGTACCTGTTTATCTTTTTGAAATTCTTGGCATCTGTTATTCCCACTATTGAGTATGACTACACTATGGACTTCGATTTGGGCAACTCCCAAAAATGATTGGAGGTAATGTAGAGGCTTGGATTTAGGTTTAACTTGCGTGTTGGGTTTATATATATGTATTTAGGTATTTTAAATTTAAAAGTAAAAAGGACTTGTTCTGCTTGTCAGAATGGGCTATCTCATATACAATAAACATTACAAAGCCAAAAGTGAGCAGCATATAAAAAGCTGCATTGATTAATCATTAGAAAGAGACTGTTAGAATTAATGTAAATAATCAAGGAGCACACTGCTGTTTTGAGCTTGAGAGGAAAAAACAAGGTTTCTCGTCCATACTCCCAATGCATTATAGAAAATCATGCCCTGCACCCTTAAACTTGGTTGGAAAGGGCTTTTTGGTCATACAAATGGCTGTTTTCCTGCTATCTGCATTACTCATCAAATTAAGACTAGTATACTTATTGTTAAAGCTGTGTGTTAGGTTTGGTCTTGGAATTTTGGTTTAAATGGTTTTTCTCTATATGGAAATTTTGATATTTGAATAAGAAAGAGATATATACAACCTCCCCAAAAAATCTTATGGGTTTTTTTTTTTTAAATATTAATTGTAATTCTTGAATAACCTATATTTCATGTTAAAAACTTATCAACTTGTGCCACCACACTGAGGCATGTAATCAGTGGAATTTGTATGCTATTTTATGCATCCATGCCATTGCTAAAATATTATAATTATTGGTAGGCCTGAAGTTTGCATGCTCAGGTTACTAGACCTACACTATGCCAAGATTAGTTATCTCAGTAGGACTTAATAAGACATTGGACTACCTGACAAGGAAGGGAAATGACATTATGATAGTATCCTTTTTCATAGGGTCAAACAAAATCACCACAATTAATTACTTTGTCCTCTTGGTTATAATTTTGAGGAAAAGGAGCTTCACTAAGCTATTCTTTATAGAACAAAGATGCATGCACGTGCATATGAGAGAAAGAGAACATAAGATGATGGACACACATAGATCGTAGTTTTGGATTGGAAATTTCACCCTTGGTATCCATTTATTATTGGGGTTTTGTGAGTAGAAGCATGGTAGATGGGAACAGTGGAATTTCTCATTTACAATAATGGTTGTATATATGAAAGATTGACGCAACAAAGAGAGGATGACCTGAGATATAATTTAGACACAATATTTACCTTGGAGATCATAGACGTATTTTATGCATCATTAGTGGTGAAAGTGTTCCATGTTATGTGGAGAGCATGGGTTCTTATAAAATATGGAGTTATATTCAACTTTTTGGTTATAATCATGCTTGTGTTGTTTGAAATCAACTGATGTCTCAGATCAGTTGTCAAAGTTCAGTGTTTCCTCACTTGTAGCACACATGAAAACAACATTATATTACATTGAAATGTGTCTCTTTAAGAACATGCTATATTGTGAGATATTGTCTTTCACAAGGTTCGGCCTCCCATCGTCAGTGCAAGGTGGTCACAGTACCAAAATTCATCAGCTTTGACAAGACTTTGATTTCAATTCCACTCTCATGTCACATGAAAGTAGGCATAACATCTGGTTGCATTATTGAGCTTTGACCATTGAGTAGGCTAGTTGTTAAACCTTTAGGCTGTGTGGATGCATAAGTGATCCCTCTAATAGCCAATATCAAAGAGATGGTTTCTGGCCAGTGACAGCTGGCCAACCAAATCAGCCAAGAACATTTCAAAATCTATATTGCTTTGTTCTTATTCAGTAACCATTTCAATTGATAGTTAAGGTTGTTCACCTGTGCATGTTATGTTCTTTATGAATCCTTCGTTATTAATCTGATATATCTCTGTGATTATGGAGTATTTTTTTTTAGTATGGTGATAATTGAGATTTAATAATTTGTCCACATGTATAGAAAAGCATACAAAATTTATTATGTCCAGTTCCTTTTCTGAGTTTGAACATGTTTCTCATTCATTTGCTCTTTTCCATTTTTGGTAAGTTGGTAACACAGTCCATAAATGTGGTTTGAGTGTTTTATTGATTTGTGATCTCAAATGAAGCACTTAATTGGATTTTACCGAAGTGTAACATGTTGTGGCACCACATTGACGCTATTTGCTGCAAGATACAGCCATCCATATTTATTTATTGTCAGAGAGGGTGAATAATAGCAAATCAGTGCCAATATTATCAGATACAATTTCCACTTAGTGAGATACCGATGATATTAGTGTCATGTCTCATTCTTATTGTCAGCAACACTGCCTTACTGAGGAGATTTCAGTTAGCAAATATCCTAATAACCAAGTATATGCATTAAAAATAACTGAACAAGACATCCTTATATTATTTTCTTTACATTGTCTTGTAACATAGCCCATACATGTGGTTTCTGTACTTTATTGGCTTGTGATCTCAATAGATGCACTTTAATTGGATTTTACGAAAACATGATATGTGGTGACACCATATCAAAGCTATTTGCTGCTAGATACATAACCCATCTTTATTTATTTTTAGAGGGCAAATGATAAAAAACCATTGTTATACCATTTCCACTTAGTGAGATACCAATTATATTAGTGTGGTGTCTTATTCTCATAGCTACCAGGTTTGATATGGTTCAGACTTTTCCAACTGGACTGAACCGGTTTGATTAGGTGCAGCGGTTTTTTTTTTTTTTTTTTTTTTTTTTTAAATTTAAAATTGCGATTTTTTAAAAATAAAAATAAAAAATTGAAAAAATTAAAAAGAAAACTAATGTTATACTTTACAAATATAAAGTATTCAATGCCGAAATTGCATGTTAGATTTTATGTCCAAAACTCTCAATAGTTACTATTATGTTAATATTTGAAACCTTTCTGAACCTTCTTGAAAAATTCAAACCTCCAAACTTTTTCGGCCTTCTGAACCTTCCAAACCGAACCGCTACTGGTAACTATGCTTATTCTCATTGTCAGCATGAATGCTTTACCCTGGATATCTCAGTTAGTGAATATACCATTCAACAAGTATATGTTTATAATAAGTATAATTGAACAAGACATGCTCATATTACTTTCATTTCATAGCCTTAATAGAGACATGATCGGTTATGCCAGTTGGAAGACATTGAGGCCTTATGTACTTTTCCAGATGTACTTAACATGTGTTACTGGGTCAAGATACATAATAAGCAATAAGCTTCTAGATGAAAATTAATCCCAAAATTGCGATACATATGATTTCTTTGAAATTAAGTTATCATTTGAAAATATTTGTCTTTATTTAAAGAATACACATATGAATGTTTTTTTTTGTTGTTATGAGATGACTGCTAAGTGAAAATGAAGTTATGTACTTTTCCAGATGTACTTAACATGTGTTGTGGGTCAAGATACATAATAAGCAATAAGCTTCTAGATGAAAATTAATCCCAAAATTGCGATACATCTGATTTCTTTGAAATTAAGTTACCATTTGAAAATATTTGTCTTTGTTTAAAGAATACACATGAATGTTTTTTTTGTTGTTATGAGATGACTGCTAAGTGAAAATGCTTCAGACTTTTGGCCTTAATATTTCTGGTTACGGTTGATATAATGCTTTTGGAAATATTTTTTTAGTTACCTTTGTCATTCTATTTTTTATTTGATTGTATCGAGTATATTTGGCAGTTACCACGAAATAATTAAACTCGACCTTAAATCTGTAGCTGTATGTAGCGTGGTTATGTTTATGGTTTTTTTCTGGCTTACAGAAACAATTTTTAATTGCATACACCTCACCAAATGTGTTATAACCTGAAACATGAAACTGGATAAGGATGATAGTGACATTGAATAAGATATTGAAAGTTTGGTGCATCATATTGGGTGGAATTGTGTTTTCTTATTTTAAAAATTCTTTAACTATATTAATTAACATGTCATGTTTGATTTTGTATATGCAGGGAAGAAGTTGGAAACAGTTAACTTATGCCCATTGTGTTCTGGAGCAGATTTTGCAAATGTATGGTACTAGCATGACCACCTATCCAGCACTACCATAGCATGTTCATGTTTGTTGGAAATATTCTCAACTGAAAAGATGATGTCCAATGCCATAACCTCTTCCTAATAGTTCAGAAGCTCAGAAATATCCATGTCAAATGGCACTGCAATCTGTTTATAGCAGTATAATATGTACTTAGGTTGTATGATTTATTCATTACTTCTGATTGAAGTTTTACTGTACATGTCACTACTGCATTCCCTCTGGAAAATGTGAGGGCTATTTTGTGATATAATGTCCATGCTTATGTAATCTTGATTTCTGATGTTCTATTGGAGATCGTGTTGGTTGCAAGTTCATTCTTATCTATACTTACATTCACATGCCGAATTGAGATCCAGAAATTATATATTTGTCTTAATAATTTAAATAGGCATACAAATTAATGAAGTTAGTTTTGTGAAACAATTGTTCTTGAGGGCTGAAAACTGTTGGAAGAACACAAAATGTGTCTGAAGGGAGAGTTATGTGAAAAAGTAGAGAGAAATAACTGTCCACTCGTCGTTCTCTAAGTACATACACCATGTGCTTATGGCAAAGTTTAGATTGACTTTGGGGGGATAGTGCTTTAAGAAGTGTTTCTTCTCATAGTGCTAACCAACGCAATGAACACAAACAAGAACATTCTTGAGATAAAAAATATCAATAAATGTTGGCTTAGTTATACGGAATGCCATAAATTCAAGTAAAGGTCCAATAATTCATCCATTCCATTTCATGTCTTTCTTTATAAAGTTGCCCATCTTGTTTTCTGTAACTTGCAGGTACATTATTTCTCAATAAGCGTATGTTTAGGGACTCGATGAAATCCCAACAAAATGATCTTTCCTTACAAAACTCTTGAAGAAATACATGTTTAAGCGAATCACTCACATGAAATTATAATGTAGTGCAATAGTCCAATAATTAGGATTTGCTTTAAAAATGTCATCAAAACTTAATATTCTGTCCTGATATAGTAGAGAAAATTGGAAATGAGCAATGGTATTAGTTTTGACTCGAAACTATATTAATATTCCCTATCTTGTTGTAAGGTTAAGATTCTATTAATAAGGCTACTTGTGTGCTTAGTTTAACCATTATAAGTTTTTATTTGTGATTCTAGACTATTGCACCATTACGAGGTTTTTCTTGGGTAAGGTAGTTAGGAGTTGTTCTTGCCTTTGGAAGCGTCTGTACAATTCGTTTGGATTGTTGTTGAGTTCTCTTGAAGTAGTTTTTTTTTTAAGTCCATGAAACCATAGGCCATATGAAATGACCCCCACAGAGGATGTTAGTTACCCAATATATGTTTGTCCAACCAAACTTTGGTTATCCAAGTATGGTTTATAACTCTATTTCCATTGGCTTCGAACTTTGAACCTCCTATTCGAAGTTTCAAAGTCTTACCCTTAGCCCCACTCAAATTGTACCTCGTTGACTTGCCTTTTTTTCTCCTAGAGCTTGAATATAGTGACCCACCCCATGTCAGCCATTTTTGTTCAAGTGAGATAATGTCCATGCATATGTTGTTTTGATTTCTGATGTTTTTTTTGAGATTGTATTGGTTGCAATCAGTCTGATCTATGCTTTCATTCACATGCCAACTTGAGATCCTGAAATTGTATTTGTCTCAATAATTTTGATAGGTGTACAAATTAATGAAGTTAGTTTTGTGAAACAATAGAGGGATGAAACTGTTGGAAAAACACACAGTTTACCTGAAGTGAGTTATGCGAAGAAAATACACAGAAATAACTAGCCAGTTGTTTCTGATTTTTTTTTTGAGGTTGTCTTGGTTGCAGTATGCTTTCATTCACATGCCAACTTGAGATCCAAAATTTGTATATGTCTCAATAATTTAGATAGGTGTACGAATTAATAAAGTTAGTTTTGTGAAACAATTGTTCTTGATGGATGAAACTGTTGGAAGAACAAAAAGTTTACCTGAAGCGAAAGTTAGGAGAAAAAAATAGACAAAGCATGAGGGTAATGAGAAAAAAATACACAAGGAATGGGAGTTATGAGAAAAAATTACACAAAGAGATAACTACCCACTTGTAGTTCTCCAAGTACACACACCATGTGCTTATGGTTTAAATTTACTTTGGGCAGATAGTGCTTTAGGAAGTGTTTCTTCTGATAGTGCTAACCAACGCAATGAATACAAACAATAACATTCTTAAGATAAAAATAATGAATAAATGTTGGCTTAGTTATACGGAATGCCATAAATTCAAGTAAAGGAACAATAATTCATCCATTCTGTTTCATGTCTTTCTTTATAAAGCCATCTGTCTTGTTTTCTGTAACTTTCAGGTACATTATTACTGCATTAGTGTATGTTCAGCGACAAAAGATTAACATTCAAACAAAGGTCATTGATCAAATTGTCAAGGGTCCTGAGAACATAAGTTCCCAAAAGGCTATATTGAAATGCTTTTTATAACAAGGTCACCTCCATGATGTAGATATCCATGGAATTGATGAAATCCCAATAATGTGATCTTTCCTTACAAAACTCTTGAAGAAATACATGTCGAAGAAAATTACCCACTTGCAATCAAAATGTAGTGCAATGGTCCAATAATTAGGATTTGCTTTAAAAGGTGATTAAAACTCCATAGGGGCGTCCATGACATAGTACGAGCAAATTGGAAATGAGCAATGGTATTAGTTGTGAGTTGAAATTATATTAATATCCCCTAGCTTGTTGTAAGGTGAAGAATATATTAATAAGGCTACTTGTGTACTTAGTTTGAATATATATATATATATTGCTGGATAATAAGGGGTTGTACTTGGGTCCTCCACCCTTTGACAAATTACATCTCTCTTCTTTAGAGCTTGAGAGTTTACAAATAGATACACTTCTCATCTCAATTGAGATGCTATAGCTAGAAACCTACGTCATTTTACGGAAAATGTCTGAAATTTTGATTTTCATTTTTTGGATCTTTTCAAATTTATGTATGAATACAATTACTCCAAAATTTAGCATCTTTATTGACTTTTTCTTATAGCAGCCTTCACAATGCCAAAATTTCATCTCTACTATTTATTCTTTACATCTTAGTAGAGTATATTTCCAAAACATCGCACTATCATAGTTTGCTTTACCAAATTTGGATTGCTAGTTTCCTTCCTGAAACATAACTGCAACCACAAAAATTGTAATAAATAGTCTAATTGAAAACACATTAATGTTACAAAATAAAGCAGATATTACCAATAGAAAACATTTAAAGTAAATCTTAATCATTAATTGATTTAAGCAATCAACATTTTTTGTCAGCTTCAACTAAACTTTCTACTTCCTCTAACCATGGAAAGGAGAATTTAACTTCACGATCCTCAATCAAAATCCCTCTATTGGCTAGCTTATCTATACATTTGTTTCCTTCCCTTAATATATGTGTAAACCTAATTTCTTCAAACTCTTTAGCAAGATCTTGAATTTCCACAATTATCTCTTGTATGTTCCATGGAGCTTTTGCTTTCCTCAAAATTACATTTATTACTATGAGAGAATCACCTTCCATCTATACTTCATTCCATTTCATTTGTTTACATATTTTTATCCCTTCTAAAGCCGCCCAAGCTTCAACTTCATTATTTGTCTTAAATCCACTATTGAAAGCATAATGAGACAAAATCTCTCCTCTATTATTTCTAATTATTCCTCCTCCTCCTGCTGGTCCTGGATTTCCTTTAGATGCTCCATCAAAATTCAATTTAACCCACTTCACATATGGTGGTTTCCACTTCATATTTTTTGCCTTCTTTTTGCTTCTCTTGTACCCAACATCATAATTTCATTTAATGACTTGAATCCATCTATCAAGACTCTCTGCTTTCAAATTAGGGATTGGATGAGTTGATAGGGTTGGTTTAGACTCCTCTATGGCTAAACATATATTATTTTTCATTACCTCTAAACTGCTTTCCTTTCCTTTAAATATTCTTCTATTCCTTTCTAGCCATATAGTCCAAAGTATTGTATCTTTTGATATATCCCATATTGTTTGTAAAGCCTCACTTTTATAAGTGCTTTGCCATTGCTTTAACCAATCTTCAATTCTACTATTCATCACCATGCATTTACCAAACATATTAAAAATCCATTGCCATAGATTCCAGAGTATTGAGCAATGTCCCAAGTTGGTCTATACTCTCCTCCTTATTACAAAAAACACATTGAGAGGGGCCATGAAAACCCCTTTTCATAAGGTTATCCCACGATAAAATTCTTCTATGATCTACTAGCCAAACAAACATTTTGATTTTATGAATGATTGGGCTATCCCAAATATCTCTCCATATTCTAGTGACATTATTATTATGTTGGTGTTGAACAATATATCCACTTCTAGTTGTGTATTCTCCCGAGCTATTCAACTCCCAAATCAATTTATCCTTAGCACCCCTATGAATAATCACAGTTGTTATCTTTCTACTCAATTGCCTCCTAGCATCAATGTCTTGTATACTTGTAAAAAAATCTTCTTTCCATTTGTATCTTCCTTCTCAACCCTTGTACAAAATGTTTGAAACCCTATCACCGGAAGCAATCTCATCCAAGGTTTCAAAACTTGATCTAAGTTGAGTGGTTTTTTATTATACCAAGTAACCATCCAAATAGAAAAATTTTCTCCAGTTCCCACCACCCATCTTAAACCTTTAATCATAAGATCAATAGATTTTTTTAAACCATTCCAAAGAGCAAAACCATTTGGAAGAGAGAATGCTGTAAATATTAAACTTGGGTCATTGGGATCAACATACTTAGAAGATTTCTTGCCCATTGTCTTTGACTCTCTTTGTACAATCTCCAAATAACTTTTCCCTTAAGAGCTAAGTTTGCATTTGTAAGAACTCTTAAACCAAGACCTCCCCTAGTTTTGTCATCACACAACTTGCTCCATTTCACCAAAGGAAATTTCCTTTTATCGTGTAAACCTGGCCATAAAAAGGATCGCATAATATAGATTAAACATTTTTCAACCGATTTTGGCATAGAATACAATGACATATAATATATTAGAATGACTTGTAAGATTGACTTAATTAACTACACTCTTCCTGCTAACGATAACCATCTACCTTTCCAAGCTGGAAGTTTATTTTGAACTTTACTAATAACTAGATTTCATAAATCTATCCTCGTTCTCCCCTCAAATAAAGGCATCCCTAGATAAGTTGTTGGTAAATTTGCCTCCTCCATTTGAAGCAACCTGCAAATTTTTGCTTTGATATTAGCAGGAGTGTTAAAGAAGTAAATTTTGGATTTAGTCCTATTAACTTTTTGCCTTGAAGCTCTTTTGTACTCTTTTAAAAAGTTATTCAAAGCTCCGGCCTCATTTATTCTTACCTTTCCAAAAAGGGTTGTATCATCTATAAACTGTTGATGGGTGATGTTATCGATGTTATTACTAACCTTAAGTCCACTTATAAGCCCATCTTTGTAAGCCTTCTTTAAGTTCCTACTCAAAACTTCTACCATAATAATGAACAAATAAGGAGATAGAGGATCTCCTTGTCTAAGGCCTCTCTTGGCTTTAAAAGATTCTATCACTTACCTATTGATCAACACTGAATAAGAAATTGTAGAGACACAAGCTTTAATCCATCTAACCCATTTCTTCCCAAAACCAAACTTATCTAAAACTGTAAAAAGAAAATCCCATCTAACCCTATCATAGGCTTTACTCATATCAAGTTTTAAGATCATAGATTTCTCTTTTCTTGAAGCTGTTGAATGTATAACTTCATAAGCTACTATGATCCCATCCAAAATTTGTCTCCCTTTCACAAAACTTGCTCGCTCTTCTGAAATGATTTTGTCTAACAATGACCTTAATTTATTCGCCATCACTTTGGAAATAATCTTATAAGCCATATTACATAGGCTTATGGGTCTAAAAGAATCAAACAATTCAACATCCTTCTTTTTTGGAATTAGGGTAAGATAAGTTGCATTTATTTTATAAGGAATGTATTATTTTACCCTAGACTGCTCCACTGCCACCAATAAAGAATCCTTCAGAAATAACACCTCATTTGGGATTGCCCTCAGAAAAAACAAGTGAAGATAAAGAAGGCCAAGAATGTTTTAGGAACCTTTGTTATTAGTGGGAATGATCAGAAAAGCAAGGACAAAAATGAGGAGCCATAAGATATGGAGACTAATTTGGGCAAACAATTAGTGGTTAGTAAGGGGGATTCAGATTGGAGGATTGTTTAGAAACGTAGAGAGGATGAGGACTCGCCGGATAGGCCTTCTAAGCTGAAAAAGAGCTCATTTTCTTCCCAGGGGAAATCCAACGAAGAAACTATTACTTCCAAGGACAACAACCATCTTAATCAGTCGACAAAGGTTAGTAGAAATCTAAGTGAAGATTTGGACGCCCTTGAGGGTAGGAGGAAAAGCAGAATTTCAACTATAGATAGGAGTAGGTCTCCCAAGGGAAGGTCTACTCAACTTAGCAATTAGTTTGAGGCTTTAAATGATGTTGTTTCCCAATGAAAATTGAATTCAGTTCATGGAATGCTTGGGGAATGTCAATTCCCCCAAAATATGTTTGGTGAGTTGTTTTTTGCATAGCATCAGTGCTGATGTTGTGTGTTTATAGGAGGTCAAGACTGATGGTTTTGCTCTCCATAGTTGTCTGAGTAAAATTTGGAATGAGATTTGGTGGTCTTCTATGCATGATAGAGGGTCAGGTGGGGTGGTCCTTGCTGTTAAACCTTGGATGGCTGCCTCGATGGTGGAATAGAGGGAGGATCCTCAGGGTAGAATATGTTGGGCTACGTTTGCTGTATCTGGTTAGGTGATTGGCATTTGTTCTTTGTATACTCCTAAAATCTCTAGTGAGCGGATGATCTTGTGGGATTGGATGCAACATAATTTACCTGATGCGCGTTGGATTGTTGGAGGTGATTTTAATATGGTTTAATGGGATGGGGACAGAGAAGGTGGTTAGGGAGGTTGTATTTCTGGTTCTGAAAATGAATCCTAGAGCAGTTTGAAGGCTTCACTTCAAATTTTTGATGCTAATTTTAGATATAAATGTTTGGAAATAGGGGGATGGTTTACCTGGTCTAATAAGAGGAGAGGTGGTGATAGAATTATGGCCCGATTGGATAGGCTTTATGTGGACAACAATGTCTTTACATGTGTTGGTAGAGGAAGACTGTTTTTGTTGACTTATCTGCCATTGGATCTGATCATTATCCAATTAGCTCTTCAATATTTTTGGGAGCTGCTGTAGTGATTGATAAGAAGCTTCCATTTAAACTTAATGTTTCTCATTTAGATTCTAATTCTTGTAGAGATCTTATCAATTGTGTTTGGAATTTGGAGCCTCGTCCAATTGATACTGGGTGGATTGGTTGGTGGGAGGCAGCTATTAAACGTACTATGAAATTTTTGCATGGTTGGGGAAAGCTGGTTGTTAGGAGAAGAAAAGGAAGATTAAAGCAACTTAGGAAAGATTTGGATAATGCTAGAAGAGATCTTGAGGTGATTCCTTTTAATTTTTAGCTTCAGGAAAGAGCTGCTGGTTGGGAGCATGAGATTCGTTGTTATGAGGATTATATTAATAGAGGGGCATGAATTAGGAGCATAATTCATTGGTTGTAGTAAGGGGATGCTCCCTCTCAATTCTATTTCAGTCATATTAAGAAGAAAATTGCTTCTGAAAGAATAACTGCTCTTCACACTTCCGATGATAGGTTTGTGGAAGATGATGGGATTAGGGATGCTATTGAGGAGCATTTCCAAAATATTTTCTCTGCTTATCCTATGTCTCCGGAGGTTCTTGCTGCTAGGAAGGAAATTAAGATGAGTGTTCCAAAAAAAGTGTTCAGTTTTGAGAGTGATCATGCTGTGGCTGCCTTTTCCAAGGACGAACTATTTGAAGCCCTTTTAAAAATGAAAGATGGTAAGTCTCTGGGTCCAGAAGGTATCCCAGTCGAATTTTACAAAAAGTTATGGGATGTTGTTAGTGATGATTATACTCAAATGTTTCAGGAAATTTTTGATAGAGGTTCTCTTTCACTTGTTCTTAATCATGGGCTAATTAAGCTTATTATGAAGGGCAATATGAAGGATACTATGGGGGTTGAAGGCCCATCACCCTGTTGAATGTTTCGTACAAGATTGTTGCCAAGGCTTTGGCTCTTCATTCAAGGATATTGCTGCTCGAATTGTGAGACATGAAAAAACTGGTTTTGTGAAGGGAAGATTAATTTTAGACATAATTCTCACGGTTTGGGAGACTTTGGAGTGGGCTTAAGAAAGCAGGCAAAAGGTGATTATGCTCAAGATTGATTTTGATAAAGCATATGATCGAGTGGATTGGTCCTTTATCTTCAGTATGTTGGAATGGCTTGGTTTTACCAGGCAAGCTGTTGATAAAATTTGGGTTCTTTTCACTTTTGCTTCTGCTAAAGTTGCTATTAATGGTAAGCTCACTAATAAGATTAGCCTCTTCAAGTCCATCAGACAAAGTTGCCCCCTTTCTCTGCTTCTTTTTGTGATTTCAGCAGATGCCTTGGGTTATATGTTGGAGGAGAGAAGTGCTGGTTTGATTAAGGGAATTGATACTCGTAGAGGTTCTATTCTAAATAATCATTTTGCGGATGATTCTCTATTGTCCTTTCAGTTGGATGCTTTGTCTCTTACTAATGTTAAAAGATGTTTGGATCAATTTTGCAAAGCTTCGAGAGCTATCATTAGTGAGGAAAAATCTGATTATTAGTTGATTGGTAGTGACTATCTTCCTACTAATTTTACCCCTGGTTGGCGACGGGTGAAGGATGGCGAGATTGTTAGGTACATAGGAATACCTTTTGGTAAGGTTCTTTCTTTGAAAAACATGTGGGATTGGTGCCTTGCTAGATTTGAAAAAAAATTCAGATTTGGAAAAACAAACTTATTTCTTTTGCTGGAAAAGTGGTCATTGTTGGGAAGGTTATTCAAGCTTGTCACCTCTACTATTCCTCTTGTTGGCTGCCTAATGCTTTGCAATTTGGGAAACTTGAAAGATTTTTTTTTTTAAAGCGAAAAACCCCTTGCGGGGCTGCCTTGGTCTGAGAGACCACGAACAGGGGGTTCTACACCGTCAAATTCATCTAGGATTCGCAGCCGACCCTGCCTGCACCAACATTATCAATTGGATTTTGGATACCCAATTCAGCTTTTTGGTAGGGTGGAGTTTTGAACCTGGGACCTCCCTTGGAGGATTTCCCTCTCCTCTCCAACTCACCTGCAACACCTAGGTGGAAACTTGAAAGACTTATTCGTGGGTTTTTATGGTCTAATTTTGATGGATCAAAGAAAATGCCCTATATTTATGGGAATTTTTGCATTGTTCCCAAGGATGAAGGAGTTTTGGGTTTGTTGGATATCCAGATGCAGGGTAAGGTTTTGGTTGCAAAATGGGTGGTTAGGGCTTTGGAAGAGAATGATGCTTGGCAACGTCTTTTGCGGTTCAAAATTTAGAATGCTCAACATGTTGAAGGTTTAAAAGGGGCTTTTCATATCGAGGATATTGTGGGCCATCCCAACAAGTTTAAAATCAGAGGTTGTATTCTTGTTAAGAGGATTTGGGAGGCTTGGAAGACTGTTGGTTCAACTATTTACTGGGCTTATATGGAGGGGTTGGGTTCTTCCATATAGATCTATTTGTGTTTGGAAGAAGAATGGGGTATATGCTTCAGAACTCCCTTGCCTCAGATGTAAGAGGCTGATTAAAAAAGGGATTGTGAAATGGTTGGATCTTTGGGATTTAGGGGTTGGAGGTTGGGTCAAGTGGACTGATTTATGCAATAAGTTTAAGCTGAAATATTTTGATAGAGATGCTATTATGCAAATTCAATATCTTCTTCCGTTCGAGCAACATTTTAAATTAAATGGTGGGTTGTCGGGTCCCATATGGCACGACTGGCGTTGGAGTTTTCATGGTATTATTACTTCTTATAAATATGGCTAGATTTATAGAGCTCTTTTGCCTAAAGTTTCCTTGCATATTGTGTTGAATAGGCGTTGGGGGATTGTTTGCTTTGTAAAGAAATGGAAAACAAGACTTGCCCAAATATGGAAGTTCAGGATAGCTCCTCAATTGAAAGTCTTCTTATGGTTATTAATTTTTCGAGGTATTCACTGTAAGGCTAGATTGGAAAAATGGATGAGGATTTCAGATCAATGCAGTAGCTGTGGAAGGAAGAAAATTATCAAACATATCTTTTGGGACTGCAAAAATTCAAAGAAATATTGGAAGAACCTCAAGTGGATATATTTCCCTATTCTTGGGGATCGGTTTAGCTAGAAAATGGTTTTGTTTGGTGATGATTTTGGCTGTCCTCGACATCTGTTGGGTGTGTGGACTACCATTAGAGCAACAACTATGTATGCTATATGGAGGTCCAAATGTAGTTTGGTCTTCAAGTATGAAGCACTCATTGATTCAGGGATTGCTTCTAGGGCTGTTATTGATATCCAAGATCAATGTAGAGCATTTAAGAGGCTGATGATGAAAGACATTAAGGATTGTTCTGCTCAGGAAAAATATGATTGTTGGATGCCCTTGAACAGGCTTTTGTAATATTTGTATCTGCGATGTATTATGAATTCTTTTTAGTAATATAAGTAGTATTTATTAAAAAAAAAAGAATCCTTCACTATATCCCAATTATGTTGGTAAAAATCTACAGAGAGCCCATATGGACTTGGGAATTTATCCTTATTAAAAGAGAAAAGAGCTAAATGAACTTCTTCTAGAGTAGTAGGCTCCATCAGTTTCCTATTGTCTTCATTCGTTATAACTAAAGGAACATCTTGAATAAGTTTATCATTAAGAACTTCGGTATCCTATGAACCTAGAATATTATGATAAAATGACTTTACCTCTTTTCTAATTTCACTCCGATCTTCAATCCAAACCCCTTCTATTGATTTTATTCTACTAATTCTAGAAGATGATCTCTGTACTATAGCCATCCTATGAAAAACTTTGTATTTTTATCTCCTTTTAACCAAGTTTGTCTTGATTTTAATCTCAAGAATTTCTCTTCCTTACTCAAAATATTATGATATTCACTAAGCAACTCCCTTTCCTCTGAGCTTGGATTATTATCATTACCTTTTTAGAATTTTGAAAGTTTATCTTTTAGATCTTCTTTCTTCTCAAAAAAGTTTCCAAAGGTGTTATTGTTTCATTCTTTTAATCTAGATGTCATGGCTTTAATTTGGTTTGGAAGAGCATACAACCCACCATTACCTAAAGAATTCCATGTTTGAGCTATCATATCAACAAATTGAGGATGATCTTCCCACATCTGCTCATATTTAAAATATGATATTTTTTGAATTCACTTACCGCCATTGTAACTCTTACTGGCTAGTGATCTGAACCAATCCTTGCTAAGGTATTGATTTTAGCACAACTTCCTTCATCTAACCAATGATATGAGAAGAATGCATCTATCTAATTTTTCTTCTAATAGGTTTTGGCCTCTCATGTTGTTGGTCCAAGTATAGTTGTCTTCTTCAAACTCAACTTCCCATAGATTATTGTTTTGAATAAAAGCTGAGAAATCTTTCATACTTTGGGTCAATTTCCTAGTTCCACCAAAATTTTCATTCAACTTGGTTATGGCATTAAAATATCCAATGATCATGAATTGGATTTCTTGGTCTTTACTTCTCATAAAGGTTTCAATCCCACTCCAAACTTCTAATCTACCTGATTGAGTTGTAGGTCCATAGACATTAATAAGGATAAAATGAATATCTACAAAGTAGCAAGTTACTAAAGAAGCTATCCAATGCCTAGTTTTATGAATGATTACACGAGGTTCTAGAAGTATTACAACAAGTTAGAATCCCTCTGCCACTTCTTCAGAATTCATAGCATCCCATTCACATCTTGACCAAACCACTTTCATAGTTTTTGAAACTTCTTTTGTCATTTTAGTTTCCTGGATACAGAGAATATCAGGTTCATTACTTAAACATAGGTCCCTAATACACATGATTTTAGGGGGCATTAGCACCCCTTATATTCTATGAGATGATAATCATGTATCATTAGGGCTTTTGGCCCCTCCTATGTATTACCAATATCATTTTGTTGTTTGGTAAAGAGAATTTCAACCAACTTAGTTTGTGTTCCTTTCTCTATGTTAGCTCTTGCTTCCCTGGATCTTGCTTGATAATTTGAGGGTTTTCCTCTTTTTGCCTTGCCTATATCAAGAGTAGGTCTTATTATTCTATTTATCAATATTCTTTCACAATTTTATTTTTCAACATATTTATCCTCTCCTGGCTCTATTATAGAAGCTTTTGACTTGTCCTACTCATTTTCTAGTATTTCCTTATTAATGGTAGAGGTATTAACTTCTAAAACTGTATTTTCTTTACCAATTATTTTTTCTTGAATGGTGCATGGTACTTCAAGAGTCTTCAAAATATGATGAGACACATTCCTTAGCTTCATTGAGAAGGTTCTTAAATTAGGATTGTACTGAATAGATGGTTCCTTGCTAATATGTTGAAATTGTTGTATTGTATCCTCTAAGTTTTGATCTACTTTTTCTTCATAGGCTAAAGCCTCAAAAGAGTTGGTATTTCTTCCAATATCCTTCCTTATTGGTCTCCACTGTTTTTTTCTTCTATTTTTCTAGATCTATTTTTTGGAAGTTGAAAACCATCTTCATCCATAACCATTCGTAAATTTCTCTTGCGGTTTTCTACAAATGATTCTGCTGGGCTCTTCTTAGGGCATGATCTCTCAATATGCCCCACCTTATGACATATTCTACATATAAAAGATATGTTTTCATAATCTATAGTTTGGATCCACATATTATCCCCATACTTAAGAATGATTGATTATGGTAAAGCTTTACTTGTATCAATCATGACCAATATTCGAACATAAATAGCCAAAAATCCATATTTTGTTGTATCTGAAATCTCGAGGAATTCTCCTACAGTGTTGCCTATTTACTTGAAGTATGGGTAACCCAAACATCCTAACCCAGACTGATACTAGGGATAGATTTACATTTTTAGGTGAAAAGCCTTCATACCAATGAGTAAGGAAGAGTTCTGCTCTTCCCATAAACCAAGGACCCCCATTTAGGATTCTTTTGCTTTCTTCCCTAGAATAAAAAATGGCTAGGAAGAAAAATTTGGTAAGAAATGATAGAATCACTCCTGGAGACTTCCAACTCCTATCAATCCATTTTCTTAGGGTTGAAGCCCCTAGCCAATACCCATTAAATTTACCAAAAACTGCCCTATCTTGGAGTAATGAAAATCTCTCTAAGGTGCGCTCACTAACCTTTACCACTACAGATGATTCTAAGGATTTAACTATAAATTGATCCATGGAAAGGAAACTAAAACTCAAAATCTATTGAAATGTATCTAAAAATCCTATAGCAAATATAAGATTTGATAAAAACTTTATAAATTTTTCATGCACAATTTCTAAGATAAATAAAGGGAAAAAAACTTAGCCGGAAAATTCTGTCCAAATAGAATGTCTTGCCTCGCTGAATTCCTAAACCTTCATTGCTCTTCCCATCGATCAAACCCTAGTTAGCAAATATTTGCATATTTCAAATGGTTGATTTTACAGGATCGTATCTCCCTCAATATTGCTTGTATTTTTGCATATTAAAGCTATTTAAATTCTGCATAAGTTGGTCCAAGAATCATCTGAATAGGATAACTCTACACAAAGATATGGTTCCTAAAATATGAGATGTTTTTTTTAGGAAAAAACCCTAATCCTTTGCACTTTGCAATTTTGCTTTTCGTGACTTGAAAAATCATCACTGCTCTTGTTTCGATTGGTTGAATTCACAGGGTCGTATCTCCCTCAATATTGCTTGGATTTTTACATATGACCACGTATTTTAAAGCTATTCAAATTCTTTACAAGTTGGTCCAAGAATCAACTGAATCGGATAAATCTTCGTGAAGATATGGCTCCAAGAAGATGAGACGTTTTTCAGAAAAAAACCCTAATCCTTTGCACTTTGCATGTCGAGGGGTACAATGATTTCTTCAACCATTATATATATTTTGACGATTTTAGACTATTGTATCATTACAAGTTTTTTTTTTTGGGTAAGATAGTTAGAGTTGTTCATACCTTTGGAAGTGTATTTACAATTCGTTTGGATTATCGTTGAGTTATCTTAAAGTAGTAGTAGTTTTTTAATGTCCAAAAAACCATAGGCCATATGAGACGTTGTCATATAGGATTTTGTTTATCCAAATATGTCTATCCAACCAAACTTTGGTTATCAAAGTATAGTGTACAACTCTACCCGCCATTTGATTCAAACCATTGACCTCCTATTTGGAGTTCCAAAATTTTACCATTAAACCCACTCAAGTTGTACCTCATTATACCCATCCCATGACAAACATTTTTATTCAAGTGGTTTTAGTGTCCAAACCATACTACTAGTTTTATATCATTCATCGATTTTGTCAGACATCCTATATTTATATTGAGTTCTATTTGGATGGAAATCTATGCATATGTGAAATTAAGTATTATTGAATGTTATAAAAGTAAAAGAAGAGATTAACCCAATTTTATTTTGAGATTGTATACTGGTTTTCCAAAATAGTATAGAAAGAATTAAAATTTAGAAGGTTTATATGCATGCTTCTTCATATGGTTGTGTTTGCGTCATTTCTAGGTGGTGGTGGGTTTGCCCCACATGGTGGTTGTCTTCCTTTATGAGGTCGATCTCTTATTACAAATATATGGTATTATTGTCTTGCTTATATGTAATTCATTGCAATGCTAGTTTTGCTTTAACATTGGAAGATGCTTTTTTGAAGTATTCTCCTCCATCAAAGTATCCAATCCCTATTGTGGAAGCCTTGAGATTGCTTCGATGCTTGTCTATTTTTACCAAGTCTATGCTAATCATCTCACTCTTTCTTCCATAGATTGGATATCTAATCTCTCTTAGGCTACTTACAACTTGAAAATGAATCCTTATAACAAGGACATGGAATAAAATTAGTTTCATGCATGCTTACCATGCTTCCCTCAATAATGGTAATAATAACTACCTTAGCTATACAATAGGGAAGATTTTTTTTCTTTTTTAATTCATGTGTTCATACTTAGTATGGAGTTGGAATAACTTCTTTGTAGATATAAATATTTACTGCAACTTTAGATCTTGCATCCATCTCCTGTGTGCCATTCCATCAAAAGTAACCTTGGCTACTTCTCCACTCAGTTTTGTACTATTACAAGTTTTCTTGGGCTATTCCAGACACCATTAAGATTTTTTTTTGGTAGCGTACTTAGGAGTTGTTTTTGCATTTGGAAGTTTATCTACAATTCCATTGGATTGTCATTGAGTTCTCTTAAGCAACTGATAGACCTTGCCTTTCTTTCTCCTAGAGATTGAATATAGTGACCCACCCCATGATAACATTTTTTATTGAAGTGATTATATCATCTAGACTATATTTCTCATTCTATATCATTCATTGATTTTGTAAGACATCATTTGTTTATATATAAGTTATATAATCGTGTTTTGGATCCAACACACAATTGAGATCAAGTGTTTAAGAATATTTTATGGATATCTTGAATTAAACCAAAGATTTTATTTTGGTTTTGTCAAGGTGAATGTATGATTTGAATATTCTAGTATTTCTTGTCATTTTGAAGATTTATGCTTTCTTGATCCTATTATGTGCAGATTATGGAGATCCATACCATGAGAATTTGAGGTCTCAGAGGTTTTGAGCTCCATAGATGGGTCAACTAAGTTAAGAATCATGAAACAATCATGAATGACCTCTCAAATTAAGACCATAAAGCTAAGGTTGAAGAGAAACTTTTTAAAATCTAAAAATAGAAGCTTAAAAGGATAAGCCCTACTAGAGCTAAAAGGTTTGACACAAAGAAAATGAATGATATTTAATAAAGCATGACTTACAATAGATTTACCTAATTGAGGTAAGCTCTAATAATACTAAAATATTCGTGATTGAATGTAATGCAAGATTTAATTAAAATCAAGAATATTTTATTTAGTTAAGCTTAGAATATTATTTTAGAAGCTATAAAATATCTCTTATTGCCTCTTTTTTGAGAAGAAGATATATTTTAAAAATCAATGCTTTACCTTGGGGATTGAAAGAGAAATATATTAAAAAATTGATAAATGGTAGAGGAAGAAAGCTTCCCATTAATCTTTGAACGCGATATGCCCTATGAAGCATTTAAAATAAGAGTGAAGTGAGACATACTACTTTGGAGGACTTTACCATAAAGTACTCAGTGAAATAAAGAGTTGTTTAATTTGCAAGAATGATAATATGGAGGAAGTCTATTCTAAAAAAGTTGTATGCTTTGTTTGATGTTTAATTTGTTAGGATTTTGATGTATTTGACTAGTGCTCTCTCTTATTTGTACCAGCATCCTCTAGCTATAACCTACATTGAGGATGGTAAGATTGAAGTGCATAGTTTATCTTTACAAAGCAAAAAATAAACTTGTCTTTCACCCTATGGATATTTGCACTCATTCAAGGGTGGAAGGGAGGTGAGCACAATGGTTTCTTATGGGTTTCTATGGATGAGGGTAGCTCGAAAAGAAAATCTTATATAGGCACACATTCCTACACATTTCTAACCCTCTCCTTTGTGATTACCCAAAGATAATATAATAAAGAATAAGATTTTATTATTATTATTATTTCAACATGTTCATCTTAATTAACCTAAAATTGGCTATAATTTGTAAAACAAAGATTGAGGTTGGAGTATTTTCTTAAGATTTAGATTGCTCTAGCTATGAACTTAGCTAAGCAAAATTTATGATGCTTTAATTTCTTCGTAGATTTATTTCTTGTAGCTACCAAAAGTTGGTTATAATTTGTAATATAAATATCAAGGTTGGAGTATTTTCTTCAGCTTTAAACTGTTCCAATAATAAATTTAGTTATGCAAACTTTATAATGCTTTCATTTGCTTAGTTTTAGTCCTCTAGCTTTAGCTTGCTTTTTTTTATTTATTATCTAAATAACTTTTAGCTTTTATCTCATCATTCTATCAAGGCTTGTTTAGGAATTAGCTTTTGATATATATCTCTTGTTAGACTTTAACAATTATTTGATTAAATATCTCTTAGGATTTTAGATATAGGACACATAAGATCAAAATTTTAAAGATGTGAGCTTCTTTCTTAAACTTACTATCATTGTTTATATGGTAAAACTTTCACTTAAGTGTATTGACATTTGTAAAATATTGAAGCTTTATCTTAAGGTTATCAATGATGCTTAGGTGTTGTTTGAAAGAGCTTAAAGCTTCAAGTTGGTGCTCAAAGAATAAAATTAAGTCCTGCAACCAATTTGTAAATTTTGGTTTTTGAGTGCTATAAAAGTCTCTTTTAAGGATGCACCTCTCAAATTTGCAAAATAAACTTTGGATCATGGGATTAGATTATTTAAACAATTGCGATACAAGTTGAGCTTCAAGTTCCCTTACTTTTGATCAATAAATGAAGCTTGAGCTTCTAAAGCTACCATTAGCTTTATTTCCAACTGTGTACACATTGGATATAATACAAATAAATGGTTAAAACATAAGCTGACAATCATCTAAACCTACATTATTATATTCATTTACTTGGTTGAGAATTAGTTTTAGCCTGTTCATTCAAGTGGTCCTGCATAAAAGGAGATACATTAGTAAATAAAAACAAAATAAAGAAAAATAATAATAAAAGAGATGACCACTCATTTATTAAACAAATGTTATATATATATAAATGAATAATAAAGTGGATGAAGGTTTGTCATTACATTTATTTGAATAAATAAATAAAAATTAATAAATTAAAAATATTTAATATATATATATATATAATTTTTATTCTACATTCATTTTTTGAGCTTTGTATAAAACATTGTGTCTGATTGTTATTAATGTTCATCTTGTTTAGATGTGGTGTCATTATAGGGAAGGTCCAAATCTTCAATTCATGTAATTATTTGTTGGGCAAGTTTATAAAAAAGGTTTAGAGGTTAATATATATATGATGCTGTTTTGGTAGGTTTTGTAAAGAGGATGACTTACGAGATCATGGCATACATTTGGGACCCATGGACGTAGTGAAAAATAAATGGACCGCGATGATGCAAGTGAAGACGACACGAGTGAAATTATATGTCCGACTGGAATGGGCAACGAAGCACCATGGATTAGACAATGGACTGTAGACATGTAGGTAGAAAATAAGATATAGGATGAACCTGGCAGACCGAATATCAACCATGAAGATCAAGGTGTCCAGAAACTGAGGCGGTGACATGTTTGGATAGCGACGATGATCTGTGCGGTGGATGGTAGGCTGTGCATGAAAAAGTAAACGACGTGGTCCAAAAGGGGGCTTTAATGAGGTCTCCAAGCCAGACGTTGCTGCCCATGACTTCCTTGCCACCATCATCGCAGTGCCCCATCGTATTTCCCTTCTGCAGTGGTGGCGGCAATAATCGATGTTGCGAAGGGGAGATTTCATCCCTGGTAGAAGTTATGCCTATTTCGATCTGACATAAATTATCTAGAGGGTAGGGTCTTCATGGAGAAATCGTCAATGAGCTAGTCATAGTGGAAAGGATACAATGTGGACATTTATCGAGACCACCCAACATGATTAGGGTGTGGCACAACAGTAATAAAATTACAAGGTCACAGATAAAATAAAGAAAATGATATGGGTTGTGTTAAAAGCCAATGAAGAGGTCAAAGTGGGATTAAATAGTGAAGTGATCATGGCACTAAATAAACTGAAATGAAACGATTTCATGGAAGCCAAACGAAGAGTTGCCCATCAACCAGAAAAAGTAAAACGAAGAGTTTTGCTAGGATTTTAAAAACCAGATGCAAACGCAGCTTTAGAGGCTAGAAAAATTTGGATAAAATTGCAGGTGTGAATCCAGTGGGTTTGGAGCTGGATTTTTCTTGGAGTTTCTCCTACCACTCGACTGAATTTTTATCACTGGATGTTAATTTAGGGCATGACATTCTATAGTTTGTATTTAAGTTTATTGAAAATCTGCCTTTTGCAATATATTGGAAAATGCTGTGAGTTTTATTCATGTTAAACGGTTAACTTATCTATCATTTTTTAATGTGTTGCACCTTACCTTTCGAATATTGCACCACATTAAATGTTAGATTGCGTGAATTTGGATTGCATTAATGCTGGTTTTTATAGGATACTAATGTTTGCAAGGTCTGTGGGAAATTTCTAGGTTGTAGCAACTCGTTTGATTTCTTTTATTTCATTTTCTTTTATTTTTCTAACCCTTTCCTTTTTCATTTTTTTAATAGTTGCAAATAAAATTAAAAAATAGAAAAAAATTAAAATCCCAAAAATAAATGTATGGGTTCCTAGAATAAGCTTTAAAGATTCATTTAGAGCAAGTTCGATTTTATTCTAATGCAAATTCAAAATTATAAAAATTATTCAAAGTTATTGTTTTTAAGGGGGTTTTGCAATTTCGAATTTAGCATAATTTCACATTTTGAAGGTAAGTCAAATGTCAAGTGAGTTTGGTATGGTGTTTGGCTACAAAAATCTGTCTGTGTTCCCTTTGTTGGCTTTGGCTCTGATGGCTTGGCTGCTCTGGTTAGATGGTGTTTGGATGACTCTGTTGCTAGGGTTCTCTACTAGTAGTGGGTTTGTGTCTGATTTGTGCCGCTTTCTTTTGGGTTCGGTAATTTCTTGCTATATCTGGCTGTTTAGTGGAGACAGGGCAAAATACCAACCCAAACTAGTTGGGGTGAAGGTGGGTTGTTATGTTGTGGTGGCTTTCGGCTTTTGGCCCCATGTCTCTGGTGGGTTTCCTAGCTTTGGTGGTCTGCAAAGATTTCTTTCTCTAGTTCCAATAGTGGTGGTGTGTTTGATCCCAGGGTTCTAAGGCTTATTTTTTTGGGATCTTACCCTTCTCCCTCTTAGGTGCAATGCATAATGTTGCTATCTCCTTTTTCTTGTACCTGAGAGCAATTGTTCTTGAAACTTTTTTGGTTGGCTCCAGTGGGATTTGCGGGTTTCATGGAATTTCTTATGCAGATCTCCTGGATGGTTTTTATGTTGTGGATTTTGTTGGCTAGTATTTCTAGTGTTGTTTTCTTAAACTGACTATTCTCATGAGGGGTTCTCCTATTATGTGCTTTTTTGGATAGATTTGTTGATTGTGATTACATGATTCCTCTGTTCTCCTTTCTTGTTAGGCGGTAAATGCTTCGATTTGTGCAGTTTTTATTTGTAAATTTATTTTTAACCATAGTGTTTTCATTATTCTATTATTTTTCTCCATTGCTTTAGATTCAGAGCACATGATGGTTTGACCATGGGATAATCTCTTGTATTTGCTTGATAAAATCTATGACTTATTTGCTAGAAGGTTATTTCATTGGATTTTTGGGTTTGATTCATGGAATCCAACTCAGTATTTCTTGATGTCTTATTGCTAGATCTAAGGTTTGGGGGTGCCTTTCAAAACCCTACTTGTAATAGGTTTGGGGACCTTTTAAAACCCCTTCTATTATTTAAAAAAAAATATCAAGCTGTGTGTATTGTTTTTAAAGTACTAAATTAACTTCTCTTTATGAAAATTACACTTTCATTAAAGAGGGGTAATTTATATGGCATTCCAAAGGTTATTATTTTTAAAGTAATAAATTAACCTTATTTTATGAAAATTTTAATTTCATTAAAGAGGGATAATTTATTTGGAATTTCAAGGCGATTACATTTTAAAGTTAGTCATTCAAATTTATTTTCTTTTCATGCTCAAAGCAAGTTAAAATGAATCCAATCATCATTTAAGATTCACATTTAGAGATAGATTTTAATCTTTTGTTTCATGCTCAAAGTAGGATTTAAGGAAGATAAAACTTGTTTAAAATCTACTTAACCAAAAGAAGATAAAATCTACCTAAAACACTTCAAGATAAAATGAACTAAGGATTTACATCGTGGTCATATGAGGACCAATCACATTTTCTTTTCTTTTAAGTTTCATGAACAATCAATAGCATAACATAATAAAGTAATACCAACATAGGCCCCTTGTTAACAGTTATTTGCAAATCACTAAGGTATTCCTAGGACTTATTTGACACATTTTCACAAGCATACATGCACACAATAAGTAAAATAAACCTTAAGAAATATTGTTTTCTTTGCAAGAGAGGGTTTTCTAATCAAAATCTTAACTGTGAGTGTGGTTTCACAATTGGGCAAAATTACCACTCAACAGTTCCCCATTAGCTATCTAGATAGTGACAAAAGACAATTTATGATTCATTGGATTTAGTTTTTAAAAAATCATAATTTAAAAGGTTCTAGTGGTAATATTTTTTTGGGGCTAAAGGTTTTATGATTATAAATTTTACATACAAAAGCATTTTGAGCCCATTTTTCAAATCATACAATTTTCAAGTTATTTGCATTGAAATTATTGTTTCTAGTTGTAACTACATGTAAAGACTATTTTTTCAATGATATAATGGATCAATTTGTGTCATTGCTCAATGCATCTAACTATGCCACTTCAAAAATCATGATAGGATCTCTACTATGGAGTAAAAAAATTCTCAAATATGAGATTGAGGATCCTAAAGATATTAATTATAAAGAGATAACATAATTATATTAGGATAATAAGGAGGAATCCCATGGTGTGACTTCTCTACATGTTGACAAGATCTATGATAACCATATCAATTATATTTCATATCGAAGAAGTTATTAGAGAATTTCGAATGGATACATGACTATGTTAATTCTATGCGATTATTAGATTAGAGGTGGAGTTTGCTACATTAGATATGGATATTTTGGAATCACTAATGAGTATATCAATTAGTTCAATAATTAAATATGACATTTGTACTACTAGAGGGAATGCTAGTGCTAATATAGACCATCACTATCTTATTATAGTGTTCAACATTGTTTTAGAGACCTAGGAGACAATGGCTATTGAATTTTAGATGCTTCAAGTACATTACCCAAGAACCATTCTTCTATTAGATTTTTAAGCCTTAATACTAATATGAAACTCATAGGATAATTATTACAAGATCAAATATAATGAAGTTGTAATATAATGAATCAAATATAATGAGTCATAATATGAATACTTACAAAATAGTCATATAACAATGCTCAAAATATTGCTCACAGAATATTGAAAATATTATTGAATAAAGGTCTACTAACTCAAGCATAAAGCTATGAACATTTGATAGATATTACAGTACTTTTTCACCAATATATAATTATATGTGACTCCTCATATGCTATACTCTTGACCTTCACTCTTCTTTACAACTCTTCACTTTCCTATACTATAAATACATGCGCACACTTACATAATGGACACTTGTGCATATTTAAACTCATAACACTTACACATATTTATATTACACTTGTGTGTTTCCTGCACATTATTACATTACATTAAATATAATTCTCACTCACTAATCTAAGACACTACTCTAATTTAATATTTACAATGATGTACCAAGTTGGTGCATTGGCATGTACCAAATAATGTAATATTATCCAACATCTTCATCCCTTGATGATATATTAAAATTATCCCTCACCATAAAGCTTGACAATGGAAAAAAAATGTTTCCTTTACCATTCAAGCTCATAACTAAGACACACAATATTTTGAATGAGTAAAATGGACAATATCATGGTGAGCACATGGTCATTGTTGATGAATCATTGTATATGGATGAATGTATTCACATGATAGTTGGTTCCTCATTATTTAGAGATTTTTTTCATGTATCAATTATGGTACCTAGTCATGTTTGAATTTACCACATCACTTATACTAACAAAATGGTGGAATTTTAGATAGATATATGGATGATTAAGGAGATGGATAATGAATTTGAAATGGTTCAATCAAGAAATTATGATGAACTTGATTAGATATATGAGGTTTGTGATTACCATTCATCTTCTATTTATTCCAAGAAGAGATAATTTGTCACTATGATGACTCATACAGATGCTAGCAACAAGTAAAGGAACCATAGTCTTCCACACATAAATTACAGATAGTTGAGGTATATGAGATGACATCAAATAGAAAAAAAGTATTCATCCCATTTCTCCTCCTAGTGGTATTTGTGAGGGTTTTCTTTTGGAAAAATATTATGAAATATATTTTCTAGAAGGGATATCTAGAGTGCTATGTATCCATTGCAGCTCATCCATACTGATACTTATGGGTCATTGGAATACCTATATTTATCAAGAAATTATCACTTACTCAAACTCATTGATGATTTTGATTGATATCTATATCTATATATATACCTATCTATCTATATATCTATCTATCTATATATCTATCTATATATATATGTATGTATGTATGTACATCAAATATGAAGCTTTTAAGAAGTCCAAGTTATTGAAAGCTCTTGTGGACAATCAATTTGAATGGAATATCAAGTATTCTTTGAATGATGAAGAATATGAGTATGTTATTGATGCGTTTAGCAATTTTTAGATACTCTTAGCATTTATTTTTAGAGAATTATTGACTATACCCAAATTAGAATGGGGTAGATGATCAAAAGGATCAAATTATCATGGAGGTATCTAGATCTCTATTGCATGTCAAGTAGATGAACCTCAAGTTATAGGGTGACACAATGACTTGTGTGACATATATCAACAATAGTATTATGACATGGACCATTTAGGATATAAATTCTATTAAGATATTATTAGGGCAAAATATTAATATCTATAAGTTTTATATCTTTGGATATACTAGATGGGCTCAAATTTCCAAATATATACAAAATATGGTTGCTTTAAAGAGTCATTGCTACATCTATGTAGGATGTTATTGATACCTCCAACAATTATCATCTTTATGATACTATGAAGTGTAATGTTATTGTTTAAAGGTATGTGATATTTGATAACATGTTTACATCCACCCCTTTAGGACCTCTTCTTATCCTCTTACAAAATGATTACCTTCCATCCATAGATCCTCTAGAGGCCCTTGTTGATTATTTTGATATTCCTTCTGGAACCCTTTTAGTTTTTCTAACTCCTAAGTCTACTAGCCTAAGTCCATATGAGTATACCTCTAATTTGTTTGTTTTCTTCCCAAATTATCCTCTAGTATCTACTCTAGATTTAGGTTATGTGTTTAAGTTTGATTCTCCCATGCATTATGCAATAACATTAGACATTGTGGTTGAAGCAAAACATGTGATCAATTATTTAGTGCCTATGTATGATGTTACTTATTTAAAAGATATGTTGTATCCTTCATGGATCATTCAATGTCCAAGTCAATCCAAATCCTCCTTCAATATGATTAGATTGTTCTCTCTTAGGAGTGTAGATAAATGGCACCTTCTTGAGCCTAGTTTCAAGAGTTAATAATTCTAGAGACCTTATTATATATGCTTAGGCCAAGGATTTTATGGAGTGGAAGGATGTTATATTGGAAGAATATAAGTCGTTAATGATAATTTAAACATGGAAGTTTGTTCCTCTACCTAAACTTAAGAACATTATTGGTTGTAAATGAGTCTATATGACCAATTGCATTTTCAATAGTTAGGTGGAAAATTATAAGTCATGTCTTGCTGCTAAGGGATTCTTAGGAGGAACTTGACTATTCAAAGACCTTTAGCTTGATTGCATGAATGAATTCTATTTGAATTATTATCTCTATTTCCACTTCTTATGGATGAGACATACATTAGATGAACATGAAGAGTGACTTTCTTCATAGAGAGGTTTAGTATGACATTGATATATGACAACCGCATAGTTTGAGCTTCATACTTTCATTCCCTTGCTAAGTCAATTGAAGAAGTTCTTATATGGGTTTAAATATGATCCTTGTGCTTATTATGAGAATATTAATTATCATGATGTGAGGTAAATCAAAATATTTACATAAATCATTGAGATAGTTAGATTTTGGTGATTATAATTTTTGTTGGTGATTTCTTATCACAAGGGATCAACATCATTGATCTTGGAGATAAAATCAAGACTTCATGATAATTGTTTTTGGTATTAATTTTAAAAGAGGGTTTTGAAAGGAGACCCACAACCATATAAAACAAGTAAGCCCAGATGCCAATTAAAGTATAAGATGACCTCCAGAAGGGAGGTCCACCCAAAAGGATAGCAAGGTATTACAAACCGAGGCAAGCACCCCTCGAGGAAGGGGAACCGAGGGAGTTCACACCATCCCCATGAAGGCAAGCCAGGGAGAAAAACCCAAACAACTTGACCCTAAAGAATAGCAGGAAAACATAGGGGGCCAAAAACTACCAACCCAAATAAATGCATCATTTGAAATGTGAAAGTCACAACAGGCTGCAACGTTTGAAAATATTGAGCATAAGAAGAGGTGAAGTCACCAAGGGGTCGAAAGGGACAATCAGGGAAGGCATGAATGTACTGAGGGGATAACATAATAAAGGCTAGTACACACGATAAAGCACTTAAACCTGTGGGTACCAACCATATCATCCAGATCCTCGAAATGAACCAAAATCTGACAAGAGTTAAGGAGCTTCCTCCCTGATGTGAAGTACAATATCATTGGGAAAATCCTACTGCCAGATAGATAAGCCTTGAGAACAAACTCCCAAGTTTTCTAAGAGATCAGCCACTGAATTGCCTTATCTAAAAACATGGGAGAACTCCATGCTAGAAAAGGAATGAGCAAGCCAAGTTACTTCATCAATTAAATTAGCTATTTTCCATCCCAAACAGGAAACTCCACAAAGCATGTTGATGATGGATAGGGAATCCCCTTAAATAATTGTATTTTTGATGCTAAGGTTCTTAAGCTGCTCCAAGCCAATGAAGGCTGCTCTAGCTTTAGCCACCGTGGAATATTGGACTCTAAGGCAGTCCACATAAGCTAGAATAAGATCACCATTCTTGTCACTTATTGCACCACCGCACAAGCTAAGCCAGGGTTACATTTAGAGGCACAGTAAAAATTAAGTTTGTACCACCTAATGAGTGGTGAAGACCAACAAACCTCCCTCCTTGGGTCAGGAGCAGGAGGGGGGTGAGATAACAATACAAAACCAAGCCGTTCTTCTAAAAACCACCCACTTGGGGAGAGCGTTAGAATTAATTTCAAAGAATTCAAATTGTTGAGAGCCTAAGACACATTTTTCTACACCTTCCACAAAATATTGAGGCTGATTTGGGTGATATTATTTTCCACTTCTTTGAATGCCCTTGAGTTCCTTTCCTTCCACACTCTCCAGAAGGAGTGTGGGAGGAGAAATTTCCAAAAACATTTAATCCGGGAAGAAATTTCCTTCATGATAATTTTGAGATGATATATTTGGGCCTTATTATTTTGTAAGGATTAATATCAACTAGTCACCCTTGAGGATCACTATTTATTTGTCCAAGTATGACTTGGATATTTTATAGTAATTTCATATCAAGGATTGTAAACTTTCTTGAAATCCATTTGTTATTAATTATTATTTTAGCTATATGCATGCAACTCAAGAGAGAAATTAGAAAATGGATAATCAAATTCTTTGGTATAATAGACATGCATATTGGATGGGAATTCACTACTTAGTTGGAGTAATTATAGTTTTGATAAAATTCTCTAATGTAGACTAGACTGATGATTTAGTCTAGCAGTGCTCCACAATTGAGTTTACTTTTTATCTTGGTTTTGGATTGGCCTCATATTGTTATAAACAATAATCTAATAAATTTAGTCTTCTACAAAATACAAATATTATGTTTTCAATGAGGCCACTAAACAAATTTAATGTATGCAAATAATTTCGGAGCAATTGGATATTCCACAATAGTTTTTGATAACCTTTAATTGTTATAATCATAGATCCATCAATATTGTATGTAATCTAGTGTTTATCAATGAACAAACCATACTAAGGTTTGTATACAATATGCTTAATTCCTTCATCCCTATGTAATGCTTGATCCATTCTATGTACTATCAATAGAGTAGACAATAGACATCCTAATCAATGTCATGCTTGAGGTGCCTTTTAGATGATTGTGGGAGTGACTTAAGACACTAAAAATTCCCTTATAGCAGAATTACTAATGATGGTATTTCTTCATATCCCTTATTTATCTTAATGGGGATGCTTGAATATGTTGTATTAAGATTCACTTAAGGCCATAATTAAATTTTGTATTATATTTATTTGTATAGCCCTATGGGTCTTCATAGACCTTGGATATGTGTGTTTATTGTGTTATTTTAATAATAAACCTTAAGTTAATTTATTTAACCTTGACCTAAGGTCACCTATAATTTTGATATTTATACCCCATAAGACCAACCACTTAATTATCAATTGGAATGCTTATTATTTCTTTTTGTAATGTTGGTTTTGTGTCTATGGACATTCTTCATATTGCCTTGTGTTTATCCATGAATTGTTCTTTTTGTAGGTAACACAATGATTCAATTTATTTATGAAAAATGTCATTAAATATAACAATGCACTATAACCATCATATAGCCATCAATTTCAAGAAAATATTGAATTACTTTATAAATTTTCACATCATCTATTATATTTTTCCTTTGTCCCATTTTTTGTATAGTGTTTTATAAAAAAATATTTCAATGAACTTCTTACATATAATATTTTCTAAAATAAATATATAGATGGCTAAAATTCTATTAAATAAAAAATCATTAATGTGGAGCTTTGGAGGAGAAAACTAGGGCATTGGATGGGTAGATGAAGTATTTTCTGGTTGTTGCAAGATTGAAGACAATATTGCTGCTTCAAGAGGAACTAATGTGGACACCTTTGGATTTTCTTTTAGAGAGACAAAGTTATTTTACAATTTTTTTGAAGGAAAAATCTCTAACAAAGACTAAAGAAGCACAAAAAATTGCATTAAAAATGCTCTTTATGGTTGTTGGAAAAGATCAACATCTCAAAGAGTCAATGGATGATTGCCATAATTAGAATCAAGGCCAAATATTGTCATTAAGAAAATGATGGTAGAAGAAACAATCTTATATAAAGCCAATCATGATCTGATCTATAAATTCATGGGTATTCACCCTACCCTAATTTTTTTGTATTCTTGGGTTTGCCAAAATTGGGAGCCTCTTAGTGAGTATTCCTTGTGGTTTATTAGTAATGGATATTTTATTGTTATTTTTTCCGCAGTTGCTGATAGAAATAGGTATTTTGAATTAAAAAAGAGAAATCATGGTCCAACAAGATAATTTGTTTAGTCCTAGAGAGTGGGATTTGATCCCCAAATTGAACCCACTACTATCCTAGTTTGGATCCATTTATATGGACTTCCAATGGAGTTGTAGAGTGAGAAGAAATTATAATTAATCAATAATTCCTTTGGAAGATATTTGGGTGTTTCTAGAGACACAATGGAAGGAAACACAATATTTTACACTAGATTATGCATATAAATGAATCTCAACTAGCCTTTGCTGATAGAGGTTGAAATAAAACTTACAACCATATCCTAGATTCAACAACTATATTGTGAGGCATTACCCTTCAGGTGTAGATTTTACCACAAATATGAGAATTTGGCTTGGTCCTATCCAAATAATATGAAAAACAAATAGAGGCTCCTCTAGGAATTTCAAATCTTCCTAAGGAGGATAAGTCAATAGTCAATGAAGAAACAACCAACATTTCTCACAACGGAGAAGCACAAGGATATGGTTTTGAACAACCCAAATATGGAGAAGGCAAAAAAAAGAGTTGGCAAAGAGCAAACCCAACTCAAGCCCTCAAATAGGTATGAGATATTCAAGACACTAGTGGACCATGAATAAGAACAATTCATGGAAGGAGTGGATGGGAATAATAAAAATAATAATAGCCATGTTCAATCCCCTATTTCACCTCCTCCTATCCTAGAGTAGGTAACATGGTGCAATGAGTTACCACAATTAGAGATTGCAAGGGTATTGATAGTGCATAACGAAGAACAACCGATAATTAAGGATATCATCATGGGTATAGCTAAAAAGAACAAATAAAATCCAACTCTAGGAATAAATCAGGTGGAAAAGAGATCAAAGAATATTAGCTCTCAAGGAGTGGATAGAAAATCAAATAAGGAATTGATAGCAATTCAAGGAGAAAAACTGATCAATAAGAGAATGGTGAGGCCAATAGGCTCTTATTGGTATCAAGGTAACCAATGATTATACAATAATGGAATGTTAGGGGTTTAAATAGTAGAACCCATCAATTTGCTATTTGAAGACTCTTAAAAAAAGTAAAACAATTTTTTTGCTTATCTAGGAGATAAAAATGTCATTGGATCTTATGTATAAAATAGTAAATATAATTTGGAAGGGTGTTGGTCATATGGAAGTGGTTGCCTAAGGGGCATCAGGGAGGATAGTTACATTTTGGAACTCTTTTTAATGGATGAAAATAGAACATATAGCTTGGAGGATGTCCTCACATCACATTTTAGGAACACTATGAGAGCTAAGTAGGTTTTAATCACAATTTTTTATGGTACACAAAACCTAAATGGTTAGATTCATCAATGGAAAGCGATGCATAATATGAGAGTCTCAAGGGAGGAGTTAGAATGGATTGTTGCTGGGGATTTTAATGCTAAATTATCATCTAGAGATCAAGAAGGGGGAACCCCAATTTTGGATCTAGGGGATTGACTTATGATTTCCCAAGTCCATGCATTACACTTGGTGGATATTAAATTCCCTAGAGTCAACTATAATTGGACTAATAAGAGGAGGGAACCACATAGTAGGAAGGTGAAGTTAGACCATTTTTTATTTTAGAGGAGGTCTTTATGAAATGGAATCTAAAATTTTAGATTTTAGAGGGTCCAATTTCAGATCACTTTTCCATTTTATTGGAAAGGGGATCAAGATAGGAAAACATCACAAACCATTTAGATTAAAAAAAATTGGTTACAAAAAGAGGAACTTCAAAATAAAATTCCATAGTGGTGGAAAGAGGGATGCCCGACATATGGAACAACAATGTTTAGATTCCACAAGCAATTTGAATATGTCAAGGATCAACTAAAATAATGGAGGTGAGCTAACAAGACAAACTTCCAAGTCCAAAGGGCTCCATTGGTGGCTAGATGGGACGAGGTTCAAAAAACTTTAAGGGAAGGAAAAATTATAGAGAAACTCAAAAATAAGGATGATGCATTACGTAAAGAGATTGAGGACATTGACAACCAAGAGGAGATCTACTGGAAACAAAGAGCAAGAACCACTTGGTTATTAGAATGTGACAAAAATACTAAAATTTTCCATCACGTTGCATTGTGTTAGGAGATAGATGAACAATATGGAATCTCTTCAGGATGAGAATAAGCACTCCTTTGATACAATTCCAAGTATGCATTTCCATTCAATGGATTATTTTGCTAAATTATTTAAGGAAAGTATGTTGCAAGATGAAGAGGCTCAAAAATAAGTTCTTGTTGTCATACCCTCTATTATCTCTGAAGAAAAAAATTAGGTCCTAATTAAACCAATTGATAGAGAGGAACTAAAGAAATTAGTCTTTGAAATGAGTATCAAAAGAACACTAGGTCCAAATGGCTTTCCAATTGAGTTTTTTTAGACCTTTTGGGACAACCTGGAGGAGGATGTAATGGCTATTATAGAGGATTTCGGAGGTAATAAAAGAATTATTAAAGCATTAAATCCTACACTCATTGCCTTAATTATAAAAGGGGATGAGGGGTGCATATTTCATATTATAGGACTATTGCCTTATGCAATGTCAAATATAAAATAATCACAAGGTAATGGCTGAGCGACTAAAACTTATTCTACATAGTATTATCTCCTCAGAGGGCAGGTAGATATTGGATGGTGTGGTTCTATCTCAAGAGGTAATCCACTCAATACCAAAAATTTGGCAATAGAGGAATGTTCTTAAAATTGGATATGTCAAAGGATTACGATAGGGTGGAGTGGAGCTTTTTGTCAAGGATGATGACAGCCTTTAGTTTCTCTCAATATTGGATAGAATGGATCATAATTGTGTTTCTAATTTGACATAATTAATGTTAATCAAAGGCCTTCCCTTGTAATAGTTTGGAGCTACTTGAGGTCATCGTCAAGGATATCGTTGTTCCCCTTATATTTTTCTCATATTGGCTAAAGGCTTGGGTAGACTCATCTTGAGGAGAAGACAACAAGGTTTGCTCACATGTATCAAGGTGGATGAGAAATTTTTTACTCACTTATAGTTCATGGATGACACAAGATTGGTGGGAGTGGAAAACTTTAGGGAAACAAGAATGAGTAGAGATACTCTTAATGTTTACCTTAGGGCCACAAACCAAGTCATCAATGATAAAAAAATCCAAAGTGGTATTTTTAATCTTGATCGAAGGCTTCAAGAAATGTTTTTAGAGATCTTGGGATTCATGAGGTATTCTCTCCCATTGGTATATTTGGGGATCCCTTTGTATTTATAAAAACTAAAAATAGATATTTGGAGGAATATTTTGGATTGTATCAAAGAGAGAATTAATTATTGGTCTCACAAATGGTTAAGCTATGGGGGTAGATTAACATTTTTGCAGTCAATCATTTAGGCCATATCAATTTATAAATCTTCTATCCTTGCTATCCCACATACCATATGGAAAGTGTTAGATAATATGGCAAGAACGTTTTTATAGGGAGGAGTAAAAGGAGAGAGAAAATAGACCTTAGTAGGTTGGGAGGAAGTAAGCCAGCCCAAGGTAAAGGGAGATCTCAAACTGAGGAGATCAAAGTTAAATAATAAAGCTTTGGCTAGAAAGATTTACTGCAGGTGGATTTCCCAACCAAATTATTTATTCAATAGAGTTTTAACTAGTAAATATTTGGGATAGGTGAACTCGAATGAGGTGAGTCATTTTACTTTGGATGGTAATGGGTCCTCGGTGTGGCAGGCTTTAAAATTAGAATCTCAAGTAGTGAAAGATAAATTATTTTAGAATGTGGATAGAGGGGAGAAGGCACAATTTTGGATAGATTCATGGGATCAATATCCACCTATCATTGCTAAATTTCTAGAACTACAACTAGTAAAAACAACCATGGAAATAAAGGATTGGATCTATATTAAAAGTTATTTTAGTACTAGTTAGTTGGGGATTATAAGTTTAAGCAGTTTAAGAAGTTGGATGAGTGGCCAATTTCAATCGCTCCAAAATTGATACCCATCATGACTAAAATATTTGTAGAAATATTTCTCATAGGTGGAGATGAGGAGGATGAATTAGCTTGGGGTAATGGGAGCCTTGGAGTCTATACAATGAAGTATGGATACGATAAGATCCTTTTAAAATATCCTCCTCATGCATATCAGGTTGAGGATTGGAGAAATATTTGGCATTCTAATGTTAGGAACCTAATATTAAAAATAACACTCTCACACAAATACTTGAAAATAAACACACATGCTATCAACACACTTGGAAATAAAATGCACAATACAAAAGTAAATTGCAGAAAAAGAACAATCTCACAATAGCACTGAATCGCAAGCCTCTTCGAGGGGGCAACCTCCTTCAATACTTCATTCAATTATGCAAAAAGATACATACAATACTACCTCTCGTAGATTTAAGGAATTCCTCTAGCACCTAACTCCCAAGGTTGGCTTACATGCAAAATGCCACCCAAGCTAGAATCTCCTACCTACAATCAGTTACATTCTTGAAAGAAAATGGTTACATAGAAGGGCACCATTTGGCATAGGCACTTCTTAATCCAAAACTATAATAAAATATTACAAAATATTAACATGGGTACTACCCATGTTCCACAAGGACTATTACATCAAGCATTAGGATGGGGTCCTAACATGCCCTTCCCCTTACAAAAGCTTTGTCCTCAAAGCTGAAGGTGAGGAAACTATTGCTGGATTTGGTGAAGAGGTTCCCATGTTGCATATTCTGGTTGTAAGTCATGCCACTGGACCAAGACATCTGTGATAACCCATCGACGAAGGGTATACGATATTCAATCAAGAATGCATTCAGGTTCAAGAATGATGGATCCTTCCTCATCCAACTCTAGAAGTGTAGACTGCACCTACACCTTGTTGTCGATAACCTACTTGAGAGAGGACACATGGAAGACTGGATGAAGTTTGGAACTAGCCAGAAGGGCTAGTTTGTACATCGTTACCCCAAGCCTCTACAACACCTGATAAGGACCATAGTATTTGGGGGTAAGTTTTTAACAACCACGCAATTGGAGAGATGATTGTTTGTATGGTTGTAAGTGAAGGAAGACCATGTCACCAATGATAAAGTTGCGTTCAGTACGATGTTGATCTACTTATTATTTCATATGGTTCTAAGCCATGTCCAAATTGAGCTTGAGTTGGCAAAGAATGGAGTCATGTTGATGAAGAGTGGAATCCATGGCCTGAACCTTGGAGCTACCTGGAATGTAAGAAGTTGGAGTTGGTGGAAGCTGACCATAAATTACTTCAAATGGAGTCACCTTAGTGGTAGAGTGATAGGTGGTGTTGTACCACCATTCAGCCAAAGGAAGCCACTTAGCCCAATGAGTAGGATGTTCAAAAGTGAAGCAACAAAGGTAGGTTTCCAAGCATTTATTGATAATTTTAGTTTGACCATCGGTTTGAGGATGGTAGGCTAAACTCATCTTGAGTTGTGTCCCCTACAACTTGAATAGTTCCTACCAAAAGCGATTGGTGAAGGTAGGATCCCGATCAAAGACAATGGATTTAGGTATTCCATGGAGGTGAAATATGGAGTCAAGGAATATTTGGGTGACAATGGATGCAGTATAAGGGTGGGATAGGGAGTAGAAGTGAGCATACTTCAAAAGATGATCCACTATTACCAGAATAACTGATTTACCTCTAGATTTTGGTAGCCCTTCAATGAAGTCCATAGATATATCTATCCAAACCTGCTCAAGAATGGGAAAAGGTTGAAGTGTTCCTGGAGAACACACAGTCTCACCTTTCATGCATTGGCAACGATCACATTCAACAACAAATATTTTGATGTCATTTTTCATTCCCTTCCAAAAAAAGTACGCTTGGTTCGAGTATATGTTTTGAGAAAACCTGAATGACCAGCTATGGGGGTCGCATGCATTTCATGAAGGAGGAGGTCCTTGATTTGAGACTTAGATGGAATAACCAAATGGTCATGAAATCATAAATCCTTACCATCCCAAACATAACCAGGGTGGGACTGAGGATCCTCTTGGAGATGGTGGAGGAGAGTTTGCAATGATGAATCCTTGGCCAGATCTTCATGAAGTTGATGAATCCATTGTGGAAGAGGAGTAGAGATAGCATGTAGCATGGCTTGATCTTCATGGAGGTGAGACAAAGCATTGACCACCACATTCTCTTTACCTTTCTTATAAGAGATGTCATAATCATATCCCAACAATTTGGAGACCCATTTTTGTTGCTCTGGAGTAGCCACTCGTTGCTCTAAAAAATATTTTAGACTTTGATGATCAGTCTTTATGGAAAAATATTGACCAATGAGATATGGATGCCAATGGGTGACCGCATGTAAAATGGTAAGCATTTCCTTCTCATACGTGGACTTACCCAAATTTTGAGGGGAAAGTGCCTTTCTAGTAAAGGCCAATGGTCGACCCTCCTGCATTAAAACTACCCCAATGCCTATGCCTGATGCATCACTCTTGATGAAAAAGGGTTTAGAAAAATTTAGCATTGCCAAAATAGGGGTGGTGGTCATAGCATACTTCAAATCGATAAAAGCCTTCTCAATCAATTCAGTCCACACAAAAGAATTTTTTTGCAACATGGTTGTGAGGGGAGTTGCGATCTTGCCATAATTTTTTACAAATTTTTTGTAATATCCTATAAGACCCAAGAATCCATGAAGTCCCTTCAAGGTATGAGGTTTGGGCCATTCTTGCACTGCCTAAATTTTCTTAGGGTCTACCTGAACTCCTTCCTTAGTGACTATATGCCCCAAATATTCAACCTCCTATTGACCAAAGGAATATTTTGATTGCTTTGCATAAAGCTGATGGTCAGACAAAAGTTTGAGAGTTGCTTCTAAGTGGTGAAGATGATCCTCCCATGTGTGACTATAAATCAATATGTCATCAAAGAAGACTAGAATGAATTTGTGGAGATGAGGGCGAAAAATAGAATTCATCAAACTCTGGAAGGTGGACGGTGCATTGGTCAACCCAAAAGGCATAACTAAAAATTCATAATGCCCTTCATGAGTTTGAAAGGTTATTTTGGGAATATCTTCCTTCTTAATGTGGATTTGGTGATAACCCGATCATAAATCCAACTTGGAAAAATATTGAGCCCCATGCAACTCATCTAAGAGCTCATCAATAACAGGAATAGGAAACTTATCCTTGATAGTAATTTTATTAAGATCTCGATAATCCACACACAAGCACCAAGTGCCATCCTTCTTTCTAACTAACAACACTGGTGAAGAATAGGGGCTAACACTAGAACGGATAATTCCAGAAGCTTTAAGTTCCTGTATAATTTTCTCAATTTTAGTTTTTTGAGCATAAGCATACCGGTATGGGTGAACATTAGGAGGAAAACTACCAGGAACAAGTTGTATTGCATGATCATGTGAGCACTGAGGAGGAAGTCCCTTGGGTTCCTCGAAGACATGAGCATACCTATTTAATATACCCTGTAACTATTGTGGGTGACTAGACTCCCTTTGCTCAGGAGTGGTGATAGCAAAAAGTCGAGCTACCATGCCATGGGAAGATTTCTTTAAAAAATTTTCCATCTTATGAGAAGAAATAAACTGAATTGCTCCTGCCTTTGTGCCATGAAAGGTATATTCTTGCCCATCCTGACTAAATTTCATCCATAATTCAGCAAAATCCCATAGGACTGGTCCTAACATTCGTAACCATTGTGCTCCCAAAACTATATCACATCCTCCTAAGGGTAAAGCAAACATGTCAAACTTGAGATTATAGTCCCCAATTTTTAGCTTAACATTATGATATTTTCCTTTGCATGGTAGGGTGCCACCATTAGCAATCATAACTTCAAAGGAATTGCATGTGGTAATGTAATAGTTTCCTTGTTTGGCGACACGTGGATCAATAAAATTATGTGTGCTTCTAGAGTCAATCAAAATGATGACCCTTTATCCCTTGAAATGGCCAATCACCTTCATGGTTTGGGGTGTGGATACTCCTGCTAGAGCATGTACAAAAATTTTTGGTTGGGATTCCTCCTGATCGATCGGTTGATCTATGGTTTCTGTTTCTTGAGGATCCTCCTCATCCTCAGAAGAGTCTAAAGTGGGAACTTCATCCATATCTAGCAAGTATAATTTTTGTTGCACACACCTATGCCCTCGGGTATATTTTTCATCACAATTGTAACATAATCCTTGTGCCTTTCTATGCTCCATCTCCTCGTGACTCAATTTTTTTATAGGTGGAGATTTATTAGTCAAACTTGGCATTGGCTTGTTCATAAAATATGACTTAGATGGAGGAAATTTAGAAGTTCGACCAAGAGCCTTGAATTTTTCCTCTACCAATTTGGCCAATTGTATGGCTTGAGGTAGTGATTGAGGTCACAATAATTTAACCTCAGCCCTGATGTCATCCTTCAGTCCACTCACAAAACAACTCTGGAAAGAATCAACACTTAGTCCTGTTGTTCAATTGGCGAGTTTTTCAAATTGAGTTTGGTATTCTCGAATAGTTGAAGTTTGTTTGAGTTTAAAAAGGGCTCTTGTAAAATCTTCAAACTCACTAGGACCAAAGCGAGTGAGTAGGCGTTGACCAAAATCAGACCATGAAAGGTCAGGTTCAACCTTTCTAAGCCACAAAAACCAATGGAGTGCATCTGATTCAAAATTAAAAGAAGCAATGGTCAACCATAGGAAACGATCAACATTATGAAGAGTGAAATATTGTTCTGCCTTACAAATCCACCCCTCAGGATCTTTTCCATCAAACTTGGGAAAGTCTAATTTTGGTAACCTCATCCCATTGTGGTTGGGTATAGCTCATTGGTGGTGGCTTGTACCAATTTCCTCTTGGTCATGTTGAGCTGCGAAACTAGTAGAGACTCTACTTTCCAATTCAACCTTCATTGCTTTTTGTGCAAGGGTGAGATCAGCTATAGATTCTTGGAAAGATTGGATTTGTGACTGCATTGCCTATATGTTTTTGTTAAGCATAGACATTATTTGGTTGCCCATATTGTCCACTTTGTTTTGAAGTTCCCTCTCCATTACTTGTTGGTGAGTTCCCTCAGCCATAATTGAAGGTTTGGATGTTTTTTGTGGGACTTACTAAAAATAGATAGGTAGCTTTTAGGAGTTACTATTTTTAGTAAGGTTCCAAAAAATAATTTGGGAAATAGGTTGCAACACTGATTTTAGGATAGGGTCCACTTCGATGGCCGCTTGATCTAAGTGCTCAATGAGGAGATATACTGACTTCTTTGAATTTTTGTGATCTCTTGGTTGGGTGCAAGTCGATGTCAAGGTAATTTCTTCAACTTGGACTTAAAAATTCAGTAGTGGATCCTTGAGGGTCTTTGGTGCAGAATAATAATTGCTTCTACTCCACAAAATTTTGGATCAATTTGATTGACCATTGAGAAGTTATGGCCTTAACAAGAAAAATAAAAAATTACCAATTTTGGAAAATCGATGCAAAATTTGACCAGGAGCTGCCAAGGATAATTTTATCTGGAATAGAATGTAGAATTATCTACTAAATTTTTGAGTCAATCTGAGCTCTGAGTGAAGAGATATCCCTATTTTAGTAAAAATTCAATGTTTTTTTAACTGGTGAGGTCGGTTTTTCCTTCGGAGATTGGTTCCAAGAACTGTGTCAACTGTCTCTGCCTTGTATGTTTTGATTACTGACCATTGACTAACTCCTGACACTATTTTGTTCCCTTTTTGACTATCTGACCACTGACTAATTCTTGACATTGTTTTATTCCCTTTTCGAACTATCTGACCATTGACTAATTCTTGACACTTCTATTTCCTATCCTATTCTGACTCTATCACATATATTCCCTGACTATTTTGACTAGCACAGGTAACTATTTTGACTGTGTAGGTGATTGTTATGACATTGTTATCCTGACCACCCTGTATTCACTATTACTGATAAAATTTGTGACTATAATTGACTCTGACCCCTATTTTAGACTCTGAAGATTCTTGTCTACCTATTATTCTTTGAGAGTTTGTATTGTCTATTGTGCATGCAAGAATTTTGGAATAGGGATGTCTTCTTCGTATGCTCAACTTCTATGTAGGATACAGTAATAGGTTTGGACTTTTGGTTGTAGGTTAAGCAAAACAGAAGACTTGAAGAACATACCTTGTTTGCAGGTTTAAACAGAACCAGGGTACGCTAGGCAAGGGTGTATGTAATATCCATAGGCCCTTTGTTATACCGCAATGATGAACAATAGTGCTCGGACCAATATTTTAGGCCACTACTCAAGGAGGATTCCACACATACCCTTGAGCACACTATCTGCCTCTCTAACAGTATGGGAGGGTAGTCTTCCGGGATGCTGTGTCCCATGCACTATGGACAATACAAGGCCAAAAAAGCTTCCTAGGGATAAAATTTTGTTAAAGCCTAGATGGTCTCTCGATACACCCAAAGATGCATGGGAGCTCAATTTCGTGCGTGAGTGTTGTTTGAGGCCTGGGTATTGGAGCCTGATCACCCCTCACTTCACTAGACGTTGTATGGGCTATCTAGCTTAGCCAATAATGATAGCTCCTTCACGATATTTTAAAACCCCCAGCATAGGGTTTCTAACCTACTCAACTACTGTAAAAATGACTATAATTTTTTTGGCCTTTTGTTGAATATATATACATATATATATTATATATTTGTATTTTTTTAATAAGGAAAACTAGCAAATAAAAAAACTAAACTCAAAAATCGTATACCTAATAGTCGAATTGGTAGAATCCATCGTAGTCACAATAAAACATGGCCCTAGAAAGCGCTCTGATACCACTTGTTAGGAACCTAATATTAAAAATAACACTCTCACACAAATACTTGAAAATAAACACACATGCTCACAACACACTTGGAAATAAAATGCACAATACGAAAGTAAATTGCAGAAAAAGAACAATCTCACAATAGCACTGAATCGCAAGCCTCTTCGAGGGGGAAACCTCCTTCAATACTTCATTCAATTATGCAAAAAATATACATACAATATTACCTCTCGTATATTTAAGGAATTCCTCTAGCACCTAACTCCCAAGGTTGGCTTACATGCAAAATGCCACCTAGGCTAGAATCTCCTACCTACAATCAGTTACATTCTTGAAAGAAAATGGTTACATAGAAGGGCGCCATTTGGCATAGGTGCTTCTTAATCCAAAACTATAATAAAACATTACAAAATATTAACATGGGTACTACCCACATTCCACAAGGACTATTACATCAAGTGTTAGGATGGGGTCCTAACTTCCAAGGATTGGCCAAAAGTAAACTTCTTTTCCTAGTAGTTCATACACAATGAAATTCTTATTTTAATAATATGAGATATAAGGGAATTACTGGTCCATCTCAATGTGTTTATGCTACAATATTGAGGAAAAATCTGATCACTTGATGTTTGAGTTCCCATTTACATGTCAGATCTGGGAGCGATGGTTTTTATTTTATTAAAGTTGAGCCAATGGTGATTTGAATCGGATTAATATTTGAGAAATATGGAAGAGGGATAGATTTAAATCTAAATATCTCTATATCAATTGGAATCTTGGATTAAAATTCATTTGGTGGTGTGGTTGTAGAGAAATGGTAAATTTTTTAAAGAAACCTTTTCATTCTTAGATGGCATTTAGTAGGTCATTTGAAGCAAAGTCACATAAACTATGGTAGTGTATGCTAAAGAGGAAACTCATGCTGATATAGGGACAATGGAGAAGGAAGCTAAAGTGCAAGAGGAACCAAATAGAGCTATATGGAAAGCACCCCCAAAAGGTTGGATTAAAATTAATACTGATGGAGCTACAAAAGATAATCTAGGTAGAGCTGGAATTGGAGTGGTCTACAGGAATCATGTTGGGATATTACTCTATTGGGAACTACAAGACCTGGTAAGGGCCACAAATAATGAAGCATAAGCCTTAGCTATCAAATTTTCTTCAATCTAAGCAGTAATACAAGGTTACATGATGATAATCCTAGAATAAAATTCTCAAATATTGGTAGGAGCTCTAGATTGCATGAGGAAGTTTACTTTGAATATATGGAGTTGAGGATTCTTGTCTCCCAAATTAAGGAATTATAAAGGGAATTAGATGATGTGATTCCATTTAATGTGAGTAGAGATCTAAATAAAGTGGTAGACTTGCTAGCTATGATGGGTACTAAGAAGGAGGTAGGGGTTTAGTGGCATAATGACATGACTATTGAGGACGATAAGATTAGGTAGGTTGGTGAGCAAATCAAGTGTTTAGCTAATTTGGATAGCCATTGTAGAAATATGGTTTGGGAGATTTTCCTCCAATGCAAATCTTCTTTTACTGATGTATATAGGTGGACAACCCTTGTAGAAATATGGTTTATAAGATTTAGATCCAAAGTAGATCTTCTTTTATTGTTGTAAATAGGTGTTCTTGTTAGCTAAAGCTGGGAGGAGTCTCATCCCAACTTGTAAATGATCTTGTTTTAATATAAAATTTTCAAATTCATTTAAAAAAAAAAAGATCTATTGGATATTCTTTTATGATACAAAATATCTTTGATAAGTATAAGATTAGTTACTATATTATAATATGTTATCTCTAGATTATCATCGAATATACTCTCTCCTAATATAAATCATTAAAAACTCATAACATTCCAATAAAAAAATACAAATGAGTCATATATAATATCCATTCAACTAAAAAATAATTATGTACATGATTTAAATATATAACATATATACGAGTAAAAAAATAAACATGTTTATAAGTTAAATATAATGTATATGATTAAAAAGTGTATGTAGATATGAGTCAAATCTATATAAGGTAATAAATATCATCTATTTATATGTCTAGCAAGCAATGATCTTGATCCTATAAAAAATTAAAAAAACTTTCAAGTAAAGATTTAAATATGCTAAAAACACATTTAATATTAAATGAAAATGAGTAAATTATAAGTTTAATGAAAAGTATAATTTATTTCTAGACATGCCAATATTGTAACATCGTGTGGATTTTACACTTGTGTTACAACACCATGCACTAGGCTTGTGGTACAATCAGATATAAAATATTAGATTTGATAAAATATATAAATATATTAATTTTCCAATATTTACAAAGTTAAAAATATAGTATCTAACAATTAAATTGAAACTATTTATACTAACATTGGTCTTAGGATTCAAACCATGAGTGGAACGAAGAGGAATATGGTCATGTCACTTATTTTATTACTCATATTCTACCTCTATAACATAGTCCACATCTACAAAGCTACAATATCATTGGATCTCCCAACTTGTTCCTCAACAATGAGAGTGTAAACTTAGGAATGTAGTCTATATCAAATGTGGCCATGTATACAAAAAATAGCTAGTAGTCATGATATTATAATTCCCTAACTCATGCATCATGGGTGATAGATAACTTGACTTAGGCTATGTGATGCTAGGTTTCATAGGCTTAAAAGTCACATGACTCTGTATATATAGAAACAAAATCACATGTTACATATTTAAATAAAACCATAAAAAGTACTATCAAATTTTAATTATTTAAATATAAAAAAATTGCAAGGTTAACCATACTTAATATTGTTTATTTAAGCCATATTACCATAGAATATCATAGGTCCCAATATAAAGAAGCCATAATGAAGAGTAGAATAGGCCAAAATGTCAATAATGAAGAGTAGAATAATATTTGAGCAATTTAATATGTATATATAAGCCAATATAATACTAAAATTAACATTCACTTATATAATCAAATATGAATGTAAAGGTCTTCGTTTGGCTGGCGATGTCAGAATAATATTTGAGCAATTTAATATGTATATATAGGCCAATATAATACTAAAATTAACATTCACTTATATAATCAAATATGAATGTAAAGGTCCTTGTTTGGCTGGCGATGTTAGATTTTTGTAAAGGCTCTAACTTCTTTTTTTCTTGGGATTTACCGAAGCTTAGATGTATGGATGAAAGTTCATTGATTATATTTCCTTGGCTTGTGGACCTGAGAAGGTTGGATGGTGGGCCAGTTCTAGTTTGAAGTGTACAGGTTAGTGGGAGATGTGGTCCAGGAAGTGGGTTCATTGGTATTTATCTTCCTCGATTCTATCCTCGTCCTTTTCTAGTTCTTTGTTTCTCTCTACTTGTATGCTTTTTTGTGCTTTCAATTTTTTTATGGTCTTTGGACCCTCTCCGTAGTTGGGGGGTGGTCTCCTGTTGGTTTGGGTTTTCTCCTAGTTTTAATATAACTTTATTGGAGGTTTTGTAAAAGGTTGTGGGGTCCCTTTCAAAACCCTCTTTTTCTTTAATAGTTTAAAAAAAAATATGAATTTAAATGGCCTAAGTCATTCATGAACCATTCATGAAGAAAACTTGAATATTAATTGCTCAAAATTTGTAAACAAGATTTATTCCTTTTCTTCCTCTTACAATCAAATAATAGGATATTCAAATTACTTTCTCATGGAGCATTATCTCCATAATATAGCCATAGTAATGTGACTCTTCAAGTACTTGACTATTGCTCTTCATATAATAAGTCCAATGACCTTTGGCTTATCATCTTGCCACTTGCATACAAGACTCTTTACTTTCTTTTACATGCACTCCTAATCTAAGACACTTATGCACATTCTCACATTACATATTTGCACACTTACATACATGACACTTGTGCACATTCTCTCAATCTACACTTGCACTCTAACTTACATGACACATGTGTATTTCCTACACATTGCACTTTTACATGACACTTGTGCATTTCCTACATATTGACACTTACATGAAAGTGGAAATAAAAATCACACATTTAAACTATAGAGTCAACCTTAATATATTACATATTCACAATTTTACCATGAAGGTACCATGGTAGTACATTCCCACAACCTTTGGCTTATCATCATGCCACTTGCATACAAGACTCTTTACTTTCTTTTACATGCACTCATAATCTAAGATACTTGTGCACATCCTCACATTACATATTTGTACGCTTACATACATGACACTTGTGCATATTATCTCAATATACACTTGCACTCTATCTTACATGACACGCGTATTTCCTACACATTGAACTCCTACATGACACTTGTGCATTTCTTGCACATTGACACTTACATAAAACTGGAAATACAAATCACACATCTAAACTATACACTCAACCCTAATCTATTACATATTCTCAATTGTACCATGAAGGTACCATGGTAGTACATTAGCATTTACCAAATAATACAATATTTCTCAACACCCTTTGTATTATATTATTTAGTTATTGAAGGCTTTAGTATTCAATCTTGGTTTTTGTCTTTGTCTTAAATTTTCATATGACTTTACATTATTTATTATCTCCTAATTGAGATTCATTAGGTTCATCTTTAACTTCATTTTCTTTGAATTATTCTTCATCTTCATTCTTTGGGTCTTCAGTCTTTATATCTTCATTGCTTGGTTCATAAACTATTTGAGCTTCTTCTTTAAGATTTGATATATACTCTTCACTTATGACTACTATACAAGACAAATTTTGACCATATTTGATCCATTTTCTTCTTTATGTTTTTTGAACACTTTTTCCTCAAAATTAAATGCCTTTCTTTCAATTTTGTCCTACATTTAAGAAATCGAACACTTAGCTCTATTCTTTAAAGTTGCTTTAGAAATAAGCTTTTGAATAAGTGTCTAATCTGAATAATATCGTTATTTCAAATCCCCCATAATATTTTCTTTTGTACCAAAAAAATGCTAGAGAATGAGATTTTCTTCCACAAAATTTACATGGATAAAGATTCCAGCAATTAGCTTTTTCATGCCCAATTCTATTGTAGTAATTGCACTTCAACTGAATGCAATGTTCTTGATTTGATTTATGCTTTCTTGTTAGTACTTTGTGTTCTTCTATTTTATTAAGAAAAAAACATAGTCATCTATGCACAACTAAGGACATTCTCCCTTTATTTTATTTGTAATTGAGTTAAATATTTTTGCAGTCTATGGCACTCTGCGTAGTTATAGATTTTGTTCTTGTTATACTTCCAATTCGACTTTGTATCAATACGATCTAGATTTGAATCCTAAAATATATTTCTATGCCATGTTGATATTTTATTTTTCACATCTATCAAGTTTTGAATATCAACTTTTAACTTGTTTACTATATCTTCATTATCTTCATTGAAAGCATTTCTAATGATTTCTTCCATGATGATCAAAGTTTCCAATTCAATTCCTTTTTGAAATAGTAACCTTATATCTCCCTATTTTAATATGAACTCAAGAATATGAAAATTTAAAATTCTAAATTTTCTAATCCTTTGATGTAGAAAACATTTTAACTCCCTAATATATTAAATTTTTAAAATTTCATTTTTTTTTTCAAAAACTTCAATTTGTTTAAGTAACTCCAAACTAAAAAATTCACTCTTCAAAAACTTTTAAAAAATAAAAACTTAAATTCTAAACCCTTTTAACTCTAATATACTTTAATTCATCAATATTTTAATTTTTCTAATCTTCAACCTTTGAAAATATTAAAATATTCAAGCCTTTAAAATATTAAACCTTACAACTCACTAAAATCATAAATTCAAATTAAGATTGATTTAAAAAAACTTACTTAATAAAACCTAACCCTTATTACTTTGCCCAGGTTTTTAAAAAAGTAAATTTTTAATTTAACTCCCTCTAAATCTTCACTATGCATCAAGAATAGAATGCAAAATTAAGTAATGTTACTTGGGCTAGTAAGCATAAGTTTTATTGTTATTTAAGATCCATTTTTGCAACATTGAATGATTGGAATTTCCAATCCTTCTCCATGAAACTTTTCTCTCTTCGAATACCTTTCTCTCATCTTTCTTGAATGCCCTTCTCATGTATCACCTTGAATTCCTTTCTCATGTATTTACTTAAATGCCCTTCTCATATATTCACTTGAACACCTTTCTACTGATGAAGGCCAATCATTTCTTGCTATGAGAGGCTAAATATTTCCTCACTGTTGAAGATTGAACATCTCATTATTGAAGGCCAAACATCACTTGTTGTTAGAGGTAAAATAGCAAAGTTTATTTCAAATTTTAATTGTGGATAAATGGCTAGGATTTTTCTCCTTTTGATGGTGGTCAAATGGCCAAGATATTTCTCCTTATGATGGTGGTCAAATGGCCATAATATTTCTCCTTCTGATGGTGGATGAATGGCTAGGTATCTTTTTATTTTGATGGTAATGACTGAATATCATTTTATTGATGATGACTAAGTGTCTCTCCTGTAGATATGACTAGATGAATTTCTCTTTTAGAAACTAGCTATTGCTTGCTTATTTTGTTATTCTTCATGTTGCTCTTTGTTCTTCCTAATGGCAATTAAACTACTCAGCTTTGGTTTTCTGGTTCTCTTCTCTATTCTATTTGATAACACACTAGACAATGATCAAGTCTAGTTTCTTGGTGCACTCTAGCTCTTTGTTATTTTTCTCCTTTAGTTCTTTGTATTATTTATTTCATCCAAATTTTGATTATAGCTCTTATATCTTCTATTATTTATTGAAGAATAGGTACCTTTCCTGAGCTAAAAATATCTTCTTATACTTCTATAAATATTAATCTCTATCTAGCACTTGAATCTTGATAGTGACTCATTGTACAATATCACTTGAATATTGAATACTAGCACCTAAATTTCTATACTCTTAGATAGATTTTATATTAGCCTTGACATTATGGCCTCTTTCATTCACTATTCTAGTGAGAATCAACCTTGAAGAACTTGCTTCAAAAAGTGATCCACGATCAAGACTGAATTGATATAAAGATATATTCAGTCAACCTAGTTCTTCAATGTAACTTGGGAATATGCTTCCCTCTTCTCTTATCTATGCCATAATTCTTCTCTTTTTCTCCATGCTTATCCTCTATTATAGATTATTTTTATTGCTTCTTCTCTCAGATTTTGTTGTTCTAAAATCATGGCTGCTACAATATCTTCAAGAATCTTAGAATGCTTCTTTATATTTTTAGGAAGCTAATATGATTCTCAATCTATCTAAAAATATTTCTACAATATCTTAGGTTGCACCTAAGAACCAATTATGATTCTTCTTGCAAGAGAACCCAATATCAATGTTAGGGTAACTCTTAATATCCTTGAATGACCAATCTTCTCCTAAGTTGCTTCTTCCAATAAATCAATGTCCAACTTTATTTTGAGTTGAAAATCTCTATCAAAAATCCAAATTTTCTCTAAGTTGGCCCTTTCTATCAATATAGTTGAGTCCTAGTCTTCACTGGTTTTTCTTCAACCAAGTGGAAAGACCCTAACATACAAATTAGGGTGACTAAATCCTTGTCCCCTCAATCTCTACTCTTGTCAGACCTTTTAGAAATAGAGTCCAAGTATTCACTACTATCAAAGTGGATAGACTCCAATATTAAGGTGGCTAATATAAATCTATAAAAAATGGATAGAGTTAGGTGGTAGCTTTGATACCATTGTTGAATTTTTAAGCCTTACTACCATAGAATATCATAGGTCTCAATATAAAGAAGCCACAATATTAAAGGTCAAAATATCAATAATGAAGAGTTGAATAATATATGAACAATTTTATATGTATATCTAAACCAATATAATACAAAAATTAAAATTCACATATATAATCAAATATTAATGTAAATATCCTAAGTCATTCATAAAATATGCATGATGAAAACTTACAATATCAATTGCTCAAAATCCGTATACAATATTTATTCCTTTTCTTCCTCTTACAATCACATAATATGATATTTGGATTACTTTCTCATGGAGTATTGTCTCCATAATATAGCTAGAGTAATGTGACTCTTCAAGTACTTTACTATTGCTCTCCACATGACAAGTCTTATGACCTTTGGCTTATCATCTTGCCACTTTGCATACTAGACTCTTCACTTTCTTTTACATGCACACTTAATATATTACAACTGTGTACATCCTCACATCACATATTACACACTTACATACATGAAACTTGTGTACATTCTCTTAATCTACACTCGCACTCTAAATTATGTGATACGTGTACATTTCCTGCACATTGACACTTACATGAAAGGGGAAATATAGAATACACATCTAAACTATAGACTCAAGCCTAATATATTACATGTTTACATTTATATAATGAAGGTTCCATATGGGTACATTAGTGTAATAACCTTCAAAGATCTATTTTTCTTGTATACCTAATTTATCTGCAAGGATGAGATACTGCTAATGTATCTGTGGATGCAGGGGACATGTACTGTTATTGACAAGGATAATTCAAAGGAAGGATGTCTCTTCAATGGGTAGAAGGATTATCCAGTGTAGGGTAAGTCAAGAAAAATGATGAGTGGTGGAGTATTTACCGATTGATAGGGGCAAATAACCCTATAGGCAATGCATCCGCCAAGTCCATATAGATGCATATCATGTAGTTGAATTTGTAGGAATGTTTGATGTTTGTCAAAATGTGAATTCATGATGTATGGTTGGCAATAAAAATTCTTAAATGCATGGGAGCCATAGTTTAAAATGTTGGTTGGCAATGAAAATTCTTAAATGCATGGAAGTCATAGTTTTAAATAATGGGATAAATGTGAAGTAATGATATGATTATTATTGTTCTAAAAAAATTAAAAGGGAATATAAGAAAAAGGGGTAAAGTAAGATAATATATATATATATATATATATATATATATAATATATATATAAATATAAAATATAAAAAAATAAATAAGTGTGGGGTGTGTGTTTATGAGGAATTTATTTATTTAAAAAAAAAGCCAAAATTATATATAACTATATATATAAATATAAATATATAAATGTATTAAGAATAAATAATATTTGTTTGTTTTAAAATAAGGTAAACAAAATATTATAAACAATAATGTATTAAAATGTATAATAATAAAATAAATATTAAAGAGTTATTGCCTTGCATTATTTAAAAGGGACAATTTGGAAACAATCGGCATTTGGGAAATTATTATAAAACTTGGGTTTGTTGAACGTGGATGGAAGTGGATTCCACATGGCATACTTTGGATAGAAGGAATCTTAAAATGAACGCTAGTTGCAAGCTGGAAAATAGGACCTATCTTCTAAATTGGAGAAGGGAAGATGGAGAAGGCATTATGGTCTGCATTGTTTCGAAAAAGTGAGGAGAAAGCGAAGAAGGGAGAAGGGCTTTGGAAGCAAGGAAGGAAACCAACGTTTATCAGTAAGTCTATTCTGGAAAATCTATAAGATAAATTAATGTCATGGGATAATGTGAAAATGGATTGTTAATGCATTGTATGTTCTATTTTGTGTGTGAATATAGTTTGATAAATGCATTGCAAACTGAAGATGAATTGAAATCTTTCCAGTGCATATGTGGGAAAGTTTGATATGTGTGAAATATAAATTGTTAAACATTGATGAGCTAAAGTTGAATGGATATTTAATGATGCATGTGTTTGAAAGGGATTGCTGTGAAAATAAAATATTTAATGGTTGAATGTGAACCAAAGATGAATAAAATCTTGTTTGAAGCTTGCATGCTGTGTTGGGAAGCTTGTGATATCTTGCATGTTGTGTTGGGAGTGTAAATACTGTATGCATGATAGAATTAGCTGTATGTCATGGTTGAATGTGAACCATAGATGAACAAAATTTTGTTTTGAAGCTATTTATTGGTGCAAACTAAAGAAGAATTGAAATATTTCTAGGGTATTTGTGGAAAAATTTGATATCTTTGAAATGTTAATTGTTGATAAGCTAAAGTTGAATGAACAATTAATGTTGCATGTGTTTGAAAAGGGGATTGCTATGAAAATAAAAATATTAAATGATGGAATGTGAACCAGAGATGAATAAAATCCCATTTTGAAACTTGTATGTTGTGTTGGGAAGCTTATAATATCTTGCATGTTGTGTTGGGAGTGTAAATTTTGTATGCATGATAGACTTAGCTGCATGTCATGATAGACTGACCACTCTGACCCTTGGGAAGTCATCGGAAATCCACATCATGAAATTGGAAACTCTTAAGAATACAACTAGATTACTTCTCTTGCTATTTATTGGATGATTTGTCTACGTTCAGGCGCCAAGAACTGCGTTTAAACTGGAAAATATTTATTACAATTTGTAGATTCTTGTGAATTTTATTCAATGGAATGATGAAATTTGGGCTATTAGAAGAACAAAACAAATGTTGATATTATGTATTTGTATTTTGAAAAACGTAGACCCTAAGGAATTGCATGGCAGTATTATGTGAATCTTTTGATATAGTGAAATCAATTCAGTTGTTTATCTTTGAAAATGATAAGGAATAGACATGCGTTCAAGAAGGGATATGCGTTTCATATATACGTTGTCTTTAAATGATATATCAATTGATATGGAGATTAGTTTGTGAATTAAAATTATTAATTTATGTTTTTCATTACAATATGATGGTCGTCTATTTCTTTATGCTTTTAAATTCTGCATGTATTCAATATTGTTAAGAGCAGTTGGATATGGGTGATTATCTTACCAAAAATGTAGTTCTGGGTAAGTTGTCCAAGGATACTCCAGATTGCATGATGAGATTTCTATGGTTTGAAATGTTTTATTATTCTATGAATGTATTGGTTGATGAGGAACACTTCAGATGTAGTTTTACAATCTCACTTCCTTTATCAAATTTAAACCCAACAATTTGTGCACAATAGAAATTGCCTCGTACATTCTTTAGTTTAGGAAATAGGAATTTAGAAGGGATAATGTTTTAAAACAAAAGGTTTTCTAGTCTAGACTAGCGTGGTATGATTTTTTTAAATTATTAGTGAGGATAGACTGAATAGTTTAGAATAATCACGACGATTTGAGAAAACTATCCATTCGCAGGTTGATATATTGGATTTGAATATATAATATAGTATAAGATATGATTATATTTGATTTTAATCTATAAACCGAGCCTATGTTTTAGAGATAGGTGCATTGGAAATGGTGGGAATATTAATGGGAAATATTTTGTTAAGTAAATAATGATAGTATTGTTTCCAAATCAGAGGATGGAAGAGTCGGCATAAAATCAAAAACAAAACTAGAATACTTAGAAGAATTGCTTATTATTATATTCTCCTGTGTATAAGTTGAAAGAGATATAAAGGAATGGTGACTAAATCGTAAGTTGTTTTCATATGTTAGTATGTTATTGGGATTACTTAAAATAAGAGTGCATGACAGCTTAATAAAGAGGTAATAGGTAATTTGGATTGAGGTTGCTTTATATGAAATGTCCAAGTGGTATTACTTACCTTAGTTAAAATAGGGTGAATAAAAAATCCTTTAAAACTCATTTAAATTCTATATTAGAATTAAAACATTAGAGTAGTTACAATCTTACTTAAACTTATAAGAGTTGTCCGCTCTATATCATGGCTATTGTAGTAAAATTTTATAGTGTAAATGTAGGAAGAGAAAGTGATTTATGAATGAATTTTAGAGTAGCACTTAAACCAATAGATATTTAAATAAAAAGGAATTTAATTAAAATTATTATAGCAAGTCTTTAAGATTCTTTAGTTTCGATTGTAACATATTTATAACTTCTATGTTTTCTATTCTTTCTTTATGATAAACATACAAGTAAACAAATGGAAACTAGAGGCCTTGTTTCATAGTAAAATTTACGAGTGATTGTGAAATTGTACTTGTTTGTAAACTATTGCATTTAAAACCATAAAACTTTAAGTAAAACCTTTGATTAAGAGATTCCAAGATTGTGGGAAGGACAATCTTGACTCACAACCTAAGGTTGTAGGCAGGACAACCTAGTCATTATTCAAAATTGTGGGAAGGATAATCTTGTGGGTTAATTATTAATGGTGTTTGCGGGAGGGCAATCATCATAATCCATGGCTCTAACTGTACTTATGACGGGAAAAGGTCAGAACGGGAGGTAACGAAGGGTTGTATGGGCATCTCTTCTAGGTTATCCCTACTAGTATTGAGTGGTGAATTGTGCTTGACTTGGTAATACCGACAACACGATGGTATGGGATATCATGTTGGTTAATCAACACAAAACACTGGGTAGTTACCAAGGTATTGGTAAGACCCTAGATGATGCTCCAGGGAGGATGGTTGATCGTCTAGCTCGAGCATGTATGCGCTAAGTCTTACATGACATAAGTTCATGAGTTCATGTTAAGACATGGGGAAATTATGCGTCACACCTCTAGGTGTTATGGGCCCTAGAGGAAAAGAAACCCCCTGCCTAAACTTGGGATCTCGGGTGGAGAGTGAAGTTCAAAATAGGAAACTATACAGGATTTGGCCAATCTCGATCTCATGAGTATTTCGACTACAACATAATGACACTCATGAAGATGGTTCTAACATGCTCATACTAGAAAATAAATTAGAAAATATTAAAGAAAAGAAAATTTTTCTCTTACTGTGACCTCTTAAAATTGGACAACCAAGTGGGTAGACTTGGGGTGTTTGGACAACCAAGTGGGCAGAACTTGGGTTGTTACATTTGGTATCAGAGCGAAGGTTGCGAACCCCTAGGCAATTAACCTTTAGAAAAACTAATGTCTAACATAGTATATGATATCCAATTGAACATTTAAACCAAAGAGTGACAAGGCTCCTTTGCGATCCGATAATGGGATCAGGACAAAAAGCTGGTTATTGAAAGAGTCCTATGATGGTACAACAGGAAGGGCTGATCGAAAGAGACCTGCGGTAGTATAGCAGGAAAGGCTGATCAAAAATCCTAAGAGGGTTCTCAAGAGGGTTGTGAGAACCGGAAATACAAAGGGACCGCAGAACCTCCTCGAGTGATTGGGAGGGAAAAGAACCAGCTTCTAGAGAGGACAAAATAGTTCGAATGATGCATTTAATGCAGGAGCAAATGAGCCAACAAAACAAGCAAATGGAGCAGTAGAAAGCTCAAAAGGTTGAGTATATGGCTCAACCAAAGACTCATATGTTAGAGCATATGGAACAAAAATAAAATAAAAAATCGATAACTCAACAGCAAGAGATGATTTCTCAGCAATAGAAAATAATAGAAAATTTTATTACAAAGAAAAATTGATGGATCTCGGTGAATGAACTATCTATGTTCAAAAGTTAAACTTGAGAAGGAATGACACCTATTATTATATGAATGTATGTTGCAATGATTTATCCACATCCACCGACTACGAAATGATATAAGCATACAAGGAAATGACTAGGTCATTGAAGAAATGAGAAGGATAGTTTAACTCCACACTTTCATGCCACCTACTCAGATGGACTTGAGTAGTGTGATGATTTACTCAGATGGACTTGAGTCGTGTGATAAACTACTCAGATGGACTTGGGTAGTGAGATAGCTTACTCAGATGGACATGAGTAGTGTATTGTGTTAGAATGCTTCCTTCAACATAATGTCGACAGGTAAGCTAACTCAATAAGGATAATGAGAAAGGTAGCTTGCATACCTATTTTTAACTTACACCTAGTACACTCATGTAGTCGGATGTATAAGAGTTATAGATATGGGAGTGACTTAAGAAGAGTTTATGTGGAAATCATTATGAGAAAAACCTCTATTGTAAGCAAGGATTTAATAAAGGGTCATAATTATGAAGACACCTTTGGGAATACAAGGTGGTAATGAATCTTAATGACGTAAGTTAACTCCTAGGAAGGTATAACTACTTGTGGATATTTTGATGATTAAATTTCACCACTTACTTTTATTTTCCATAGAAATATTTAAATAAAAATAAAAAAATCGTTCATGATTTCTTTTGATTGAAAAGAGAAGAGAGCAGGCTAAGAAGGAAAATGAACGAGACTAGAAGGAAGACTAGTTTCATCGTTGGAGATCTTTGACTATATTCAACCTGCAAGCGTCAGAAGGACTCTAACAGATTTTCTCTCATGTTACACCTTATAATAATTGTTTTGGAAATCATATTTAGGCTTCGTAGATCAGTGATTTGAAATATAAGTCTTATTTTGTGGAAGGATTAGCCTTAATTCATAGCAGTTCTTAAATATTTTATGAAACTTGTAGAAAAGTGGGAAGTGGTAAAGGAGTTGTTGGAGTTATAAAGAACCAAACTCCATAAAATTTCTACAAACTAGCACTGGGTGTAGTTATACTTATCACTTGTTAAAAACAAAACTTCATTACTGTACGGGTGAAGCATGCTTGTTATTGATGACCTGAATTGAAACAGGTGTGAGCTACATCAATTTTATTTACCTTGTGCTATTCTCCTGAGAGAAACGAGATTAGTCCAGATGCAAAATTAGACTACATAACCAAGAAACTGTTAAGCTTGTTGAATGTATGAGTAAAATTTATTGTCTGTCGAAAAGGGATATCGATAGAAGACAACAGTGTTTGGATTAAAACTGGATTTGTAGTTGTAAATATCAAATTGTATGAATAGATAGGGTGAAGGTATTGGCACAAAAACCATGGTGATTCTCTAGTTGTGGAAGCATAGAGTTGACTATATTAAAGGAACTCTAGTGAGACCCATGGTGTGAATGATGTGTTTTGTATTTTAATAGTATTGTTTAACTATAGGTAATATTATGGGGATGGTGTAAACATTTTGAATTAATTCATGAACATTGACTGCATTAAAAAAAAGTAAAAGTAAGAAATGCTTCTTGAAACTTGTGTTCAGCCAATGTTAATAGTTGCCAGATTCTAAAGTTTTTCTAAGGATGTTTAAGTTTTTGTTGGACAGGCTATGAATGCAATTTTGAGTGAAACAAAAATTTTAGGGAGAAAAGAAAAAGTGATATAGAATTTTCTTGTCAATGTATTGGAGCTAGATGGAAATAGGAGTTGAAGGACTGACTCGTACATCAATAGTATACATGGAATAGAAATTCATATAAGAATAGAGCTCATGTCTCTAGTATGGGATAATCTGTGACTCTAAAGTTAAGGAATACTTCTTGTTGTATGTACATAGAAAGATGAAAACCAAAGTTAGAGGAGAAGGATTTTATAGAAAGCCATGAACAATAGGTGATTTTGTACAATTATGAAATAAAAGAATAGAGAATGAATTCAAGCTGGATTCAAGTGTTTACACCTGGTACACTTGCGAAGAGGGCATTACGTAAGATGTAGGGATGGGTGTGCCTTGAGGAAAGAACTAAGTGGAAAATCAGGGTAGGAAGAGCAGATACTATGACTAGATTGCTCCTTGATATAAGATTAAGATCAACCCTTAGCGGTAAAAAAAAAAAAAGTTCCTTTCTTGTTGAAATAATTGTAAGAGTCTCCTTCTTGTGGTGAAATTGAATCAACCTGTAAGAAGATTGGAAACAACTCTTTAGAAATTGAATGAAAACTTGAATAAAATTGAATGAACATGTGGATTATAGGCTTTTGTTTGCATGCCTCTATGAGTATCAAATAGAAATGGATAATGAATTATCCTATGATTGTGATGAAATTGATTTATAAACTGAAGAAATAGAATGAAATCATAGAATAATTTTGAATGAATTGTTGAACCTCTTATGAAGGAACTATAGATCAGTTTTGTGTAGGATTTACAATGATCCATAGTGCAATTTTGTGGGAAATTGTAGAGGACTAAAAGGATAATTTCATGGAGAAGTAAGTGAACTTCTTTAGCATGAACTTGAGAATTTTATTTTGATCATTTGGAATATATGGGAACTTCCATTAGTGTGCCTGTTAGGAATTGAACAAGCAAGGAATGGATGATTCTTAATAGGTATTTTGAAAATTAAAATGGTCTAACCATGATGAATAAGATAAATGACTTGCCTATGATACATTGAGATATGTCGAGTAAAGATCTTTGAGTCCCTCTCTTTATCAATTTGGAATAGAGTGACACTAGCAAAGGATTGAATCCTTTTAATCTCAACATTAGAACCGCTTATCATCTAAAGATAGATGGACAAAATGAAAGGGTAAACTAAGTCTTAGAGGATATGCTACGAATGTAAGGTATGAATCATCAAACGAAATGGGAAAATTACCTATTTCTGGAGGGGTTTACTTATGATAATAGTTACTATACTTCCCTAAGTATGGTTCCATTTGAGGCTCTATACGGGAAAAGGTGCAAAACACCATTGTCATGGACTAATCCGGAGGATCGGGTGATGATCGGATCGGATATGGTTAAAGAAATGGAAGAGTAACTCAATGAAATTCGTCGGAGGCTCAAGGAAGCTACAAAATGACAAAAGAGTTATGTGAATTTTAAGAGAATGCCAAGGGAATTCATTGTGGGAGACAGAGTATTCCTAAGGGTTAAATCAACTAAAAACTCTATCAAATCCTCTAAGCAACTTTTCTAAAAAAATACATGTTTGCCCTCTCACATATTTGGAATATTGTTGATGGACGATTTCCTGTGCATTGAGATGCGACCAATTAAGATCCTTGGTTATAGGACAAAACAATTAAGAAAACGAAATATTGAACAATGTAAGGTCCAATGGGACCAGTTTTCTAAAAATAGTGCCACGTGGGAGGATGTGGCTATCATGAAAAGACAGTTTCCATTTTTGTGTGAACAGTGATATAATCATGTCGTAGTTTTCATTTTTGTTTGAACAGAGGGATAATCATATTTTGGTTTGAGAAGTATGATATGTGTATTTGTTGTTTGTGCATGCGTGTTATTGCAACAATAAATGATGATTAAGTTTTGATCATGTAAATTTGCTGCTATATTATATTGATTTTATATTATTCATGGCAATATTTATTTTTATGTTTCAATGGGCAATGAAAACACAGGGACTATGTTTAATATTAGAGGGGGAGTATGTAATAACCCTCCAAGATCTACTTTTCTTGTATACCTAATTTATCTACAAGGATGAGATACTGCTAATGTATCTGTGGATGCAAGGGATAGGTATTATTACTGGTAAGGATAATTCAAAGGAAGGATGTCTCCTCAATAGGCAGAAGGATTATCCGATGTAAGGTAAGTCAAGGGAAATGATGAGTGATGGAGTATTCATCGGTTGATAGGGGTAAAGAACCCTATAGGCAATGCATCCGCTAGCGGTCCATATAGATGCATATCATGTAGTTGCATTTGTAGGAATGTTTGATGTTTGTCAAAATGTGAATTCATGATGTATGGTTGGCAATGAAAATGCTTAAATGCATGGGAGCCATAGTTTAAAATGTTGGTTGGCAATAAAAATGCTTAAATGCATGGGAGCCATAGTTTTAAATAATGGGATAAATGTGAAGTAATGATATGATTATTATTGTTCTAAAAACTAAAAGGGAATATAAGAAAAAGGGGTAAAGTAAGATAATATATATATATATATATATATATATATATATATTATTTTAATGTGTGTTTATGAGGAATTTATTTATTTGTAAAAAAGGTAAAATTATATATAACTATATATATAAATATAAATATATAAATGTATTAAAAACAAATAATATTTGTTTGTTTTAAAATAAGGTAAACAAAATATTATAAACAATAATGTATTAAAATGTATAATAATAAAATAAATATTAAAGAGTTATTGCCTTGCATTATTTAAAAGGAACAATTTGGAAATAGTTGGCATTTGGGAAATTATTATAAAATTTGGGTTTGTTGAACGTGGATGGAAGTGGATTCCACATGGCATACTTTGGATGGAAGGAATCTTAAAATGAACGCTAGTTGCAAGCTGGAAAATAGGACCTATCTTCTAAATTGGAGAAGGGAAGATGGAGAAGGCATTATGGTCTACATTGTTTCGAAAAAGCGCAACGAGAGCGAAGAAGGGAGAAGGGCTTTGGAAGCAAGGAAGGAAACCAGCGTTTATCAGTAAGTCTGTTCTGGTAAATTTATATGATAAATTAATGTCATGGGATAATGTGAAAATGGATTGTTAATGCATTGTATGTTCTGTTCTATGTGTGAATATAGATTGATAAATGCATTGCAAACTGAAGATGAATTGAAATCTTTCCAGTGCATATGTGGGAAAGTTTGATATCTGTGAAATGTAAATTGTTAAACGTTGATGAGCTAAGGTTGAACGGATAATTAATGATGCCTGTGTTTGAAAGGGATTGCTGTGAAAATAAAAAGATTTAATGGTTGAATGTGAACTAGAGATGAATAAAATCCTGTTTGAAGCTTGCATGCTATGTTGGGAAGCTTGTAATATCTTGCATGCTGTGTTGGTAGTGTAAATAGTGTATGCATGATATAATTAGCTGCATTTCATGGTTGAATGTGAACCAGAGATGAATAAAATCCTATTTTGAAGCTATTTAATGGTGCAAACTGAAGAAGAATTGAAATCTTTCCAGGGTATTTGCGGAAAAGTTTGATATCTCTGAAATGTTAATTGTTGATAAGCTAAAGTTGAATGAACAATTAATGTTGCATGTGTTTGAAAAGGGGATTGCTATGAAAATAAAAATATTAAATGGTGGAATGTGAACCAGAGATGAATAAAATCCCGTTTTTGAAACTTGTATGTTGTGTTGGGAAGCTTATAATATCTTGCATGTTGTGCTGGGAGTGTAAATATTGTATGCATGATAGACTTAGTTGCATGTCATGATAGACTGACCGCTCTGACCCTTGGGAAGTCATCAGAAATCTGCATCATGAAACTGGAAACTCTGAAGAATACAGCCAGATTACTTCTCTTGCTATTTATTGGATGATTTGTCTACGTTCAGGCGCCAAGAACCTGCGTTTAAACTGGAAAATTTTTATTATAATTTGTAGATTCTTGTGAATTGTATTCAATGGAATGATGAAATCTGGGCTACTAGAAGAACAAAACAAATGTTGATATTATGTATTTGAATTTTGAAAAACGTAGACCCGGAGGAATTGCATGGCAGTATTCTATGAATCTTTTGATATAGTGAAATCAATTCAGTTGTTTATCTTTGAAAATGATAAGGAATAGACATGCGTTCAGGAAGGGATATGTGTTTCATATATACACTGTCTTTAAATGATATATCAATTGATATGGAGATTAGTTTGTGAATTATTGTTATTAATTTATGTTTTTCCTTACAATATGAATGGTCGTCTATTTCAATATGCTTTTAAATTCTGCTTGTATTCAATATTGATAAGAGCAGATGGATATGGGTGATTATCTTACCGAAAATATAGTTCTGGGTAAGTTGTCCAAGGATACTCCAGATTGCATGATGAGATTTCTACGGTTTGAAATGTTTTATCATTCTATGAATGTACTGGTTGATGAGGAACACTTCAAACATAATTTACAATCTCACTTCCTTTAACAAATTTGAACCCAACAATTTGTGCATAGTAGAAATTGCCTCGTACATTCTTCAGTTTAGGAAATAGGAATTTAGAAGGGATAATGTTTTAAAACAAAAGGTTTTCCAGTCCAAACCAGCGTGGTATGATTGTTTTAAAGTATTAGCGAGGATAAACTGAATAGTTTAGAATAATCACGACGATTTGAGAAAACTATCCATTCGTAGGGTGATATATTGGATATGAATATATAATATAATATAAGATATAATTATATTTGATTTTAATCTATAAACCGAGCCTATGTTTTAGAGATAGGTGCATTGGAAATTATGGGAAGATTAATGGGAAATATGTTGTTAAGTAAATAATGACAGTATTGTTTCCAAATCAGAGGATGGAAGAGTCGGCGTAAAATCAAAAACAGAACTAGAATACTTAGAAGAATTGCTTATTATTATATTCTCCTATGTATAAGTCGAAAGAGATATATAAAGGAATGGTGACTGAATCATAAGTTGTTTTCGCATGTTAGTATGCTTTTGGGATTACTTAAAATAAGAGTGCATGACAACTTAATAAAGAGGTAATAGGTAATTTGGATTGAGGTTGCTTTATATGAAATGTCCAAGTGGTATTACTTACCTTAGTTAAAATAGTTTGAATCAAAAATTCCTTAAAGCTCATTTAAATTCTATATTAGAATTAAAATATTAGAGTAGTTACAACCTTACTTAAACTTATAAGAGTTGTTCGCTCTATATCATGGCTATTGTAGTAAAATTTTATAGTGTAAATGTAGGAAGAGAAAGTGATTTACGAATGAATTTTAGAGTAACACTTAAACCAATCGATATTTAAATAAAAAGGAATTTAATTAAAATTATTATAGCAAGTCTTTAAGATTCTTTAGTTTCGATTGTAACATATTTATAACTTCTATGTTTTCTATTCTTTCTTTATGATAAACATACAAGTAAACAAATGGAAACTTGAGGCCTTGTTTCATAGTAAAATTTATGAGTGATTGTGAAACTGTACTTGTTTGTAAACTATTGCATTTAAAACCATCAAACTTTAAGTAAAACCTTTGATTAAGAGATTACAAGATTGTGGGAAGAACAATATTGACTCGCAACCTAAGGTTGTAGGCAGGACAACCTTGTCATTATTCAAGATTGTGGGAAGGACAATACTATGGGTCAATTATTAATGGTTTTTGTGGGAGGGCAATCATCATAATCCAGGGCTCTAACTATACTTTTGATTGAAAAATGTCAGAATGGGAGGTAAAGAAGGGTTGTATGGGCATATATTCTAGGTTAATCCTGCTAGTGTTGAGTGGTGAAGTGTGCTTGAGTTGGTAATAACATCAATACGATGGTATGGGATATCATGTTGGTTAATCAACACAAACCGCTAGTTACCAAGGTATTGGTAAGACCCTAGACGATGCTCCAGGGAGGATGGTTGATCGTCTAGCTCGAGCATGTATGCACTAAGTCTTACATGACATAAGGATAGATATAAGTACATGAGTTCATGTTAAGACATGGTGAAATTATGAGCCACACCTCTAGGTGTTATGGACCCTAGAGGAAAAGAAACCCCCTGCCTGAACTTGGGATCTCGGGTGGAGAGTGAAGTTCAAAATAGGCAACTATACGGGATTTGGCCAATATCGATCTCATGAGTATTTCGACTGCAGTGGAATGACACTCATGAAGATGGTTCTAACATGCTCATACTAGAAAATAAATTAGAAAATATTAAAGAACATAAAATTTTTCTCTTATTGTGACCTCTTAAAATTGGACAACCAAGTGGGTAGACTTGGGGTGTTTGGACAACCAAGTGGGCAGAAATTGGGTTGTTACAATTAGCATGTACCAAATAATGTAATACTCCTCAACACATATTGCGTTGTTAAGCTATCCACTTTTACTTGATGATTATAATCCTACATCATACAATGAATGTAAAACCCTTGATTTCATTGGTCTATTATATGTGATTTAGGATGATAATCTAAAAGTAAATCCTTGATCTAAGTTTCTATCCATATAAATAGAATTCTAAGATGCACTTTGATGACATGGTGTATCATGAGTGAACCACCCATAGAATCATTTTTAAGGAGGAACAATCCCTCCTTCTCATGAATATCATCAACATGTTGAGGAAAGTCTATCAAAGTAGAATATTCCATACATAGCATCGCCTATTTGGTGACATTAGAACTAGATGAAGTAGAACCTATCCTATTATGTCGATGATATTTATAAAAGTTACCACTTGATCTAGTGTAATGATATGACAATATTTTATAATATGTGTCATCATCTAATTTGAAGGGCCTATGAAAAATATTTGTATAAAAGTTCTACACTAATAATAATCTCTTATTAAGACAAGGTAGTCTAGCCAAATTATATTGTAGAAGTCATATTTGTCATAGAGATTACCCTAATATTGGCCAACAACATGAGGAATATATGTATACTCTACATTCATTCTATTATGTACCTATACAATCCATTATTTAAAAAAATAAAGTGTCAAATCATCCTTATATATCCATTTACTATTAATATTAAGAAAACATGATTCAATCATAGGTCAACGATGGTCATTTATACATAATTTGACTCTACAATCATGAATTCATAACTAGGTTTTTGGTAGAACTTCTCCACCAAATACAATAATAATATACTTCTTCTTAACAACCTAGTTTATGGTAACATATTTGAACATGATGATAACATGGTTCTTCAATATAGTTGTAATATAATTTAATTGCCTTGTCATAAAGAGATTAATATTATCTATAATGCTAATCATAATAGATAATCAATATCTAAATGATAACAATTTATCATGGAAAGGATGATGGGAATTAGTTCAAGTAAAAACACTTCAAAATTTGTTGTTGATTCCTTTAATTTCCATCTACAAATGTTTTTTATTTAAAAATATAATTGACAAGATGTCTCTCTCTCTATATATATATAATCTATTGAAAAGTGACATATATTATTAAAAGAATAATAAAATTGCACTAATCATAAAAAAGGTAGGTGGTGTGGAAGCACATCCTAAAATAAGCATGCTAAAGGTCCTCACCAAAATTACATAGGATTTTGGGTATTATAAAAATAAGAGCTTAAAACCCACAAAAGGAAATCAAGAATCCACTTAGAATTTATGGAGCAACAATAATAGCACTAGAAAAAGGGGGATCATTATTTAAGGTATTTCTCCACCCCACTTATGGGTTGGATTCCTCAATAACGTGATCCTATCCAAATTATTCATCTGTGTGTTGATGCTTTGTCTACTACCTTGGAGTGTCCTCTTCCATTGAAGCAATTTATTATTTCCATCCAAAGGAAGGAGTCCAATCCCTATAACTCCACCCTTTAAGCTATAGGAAATAGAGTGGGGATATGCACTAGCCTTTGGTTCTGTAATCCTATGGTTTGTGTCTATACAAAGAGTTAAACCAACCTCTAGCTCCTTGGTCTTGGGGCCTAAGGATGTGAGAGGCTTTAGATGCTCGATTATGACTCCACTTACAACCTCTTAGAGGAGGTTGGATCCTTCAAAAAGGTAGGGATTATGGGACTATTGCCACTGAGTAGGGGGTATATTTTCAATGATCAAGTAGAATCTGTAGGTGTTGCATATTGAGAGCCACATTATTGGTTTGTGCTTGAATTTATAATAACACATTAGAGCAAACCATAGCTTTCACATAAATAGATAAATCTAAAGAAATATTATGGTTAGCAAAAATAACATTATTTTGAGCTTTCCAAATGTCAAATAGAATATCTATTCTAAAAGTATACCAAAATATTCAATGTTTATAGATATATTAGTCCTATATCCAACAAGGATCATATGCCAAGATAAAATGGGAAATGAAATGCATCTATTGCTCTATTGATTTAAGCACTACAAAAATGACATTTTAAGTAAGCATGAGAGACAAATAAGTGAAAGAAATGGGGGTCCTCTCTATATTATTTGATTTTTCAAATTCATGATTATAAAACATCCCCTTGAGAGCTCTAAATTGATATATTCATTAAAAATATTAAATCCTTTAGAAACTCAGGTGGGATCCAACATCTTCCTTGCATTGACAAATCATTCAAGACCGGGCTTTAGATACTGCCACAATGTTCTATCAATATCCTAACTTCTTGCTCCTTCCTTGTACTCTGTGATACATATATCTACACACAAAGAAATCAGATTTGTTAATAGCATGTGCAGATTAAAATGCAATCAAAGAGATATATGCGATAATGAGCTTGAAAGAGGAAATATATAATAGATGATGCAAAATTATTCCAAATGCTACCAAAACTTAGGATCATGCATATAATGTGTTCTGGAAATTATATAAGTAAGAAAAAAAATAAAATTGCACATAGATTTATGGCTATCCCTGGGTGAGCCATTTAAGACTACAAAACATGAAAAGCATAATAACCAGAACAAAACAACTCAAAATTGCACCAAAACTTGATAGAAGGCATATAATCTACTCTAGAATTGATCTTTGCTAAAATAGAAGAGAAATTGATTTGTGGCTGTCCCTAGGTGTGACATTTAGGAATGTCACAATTTGGGGGCCATCCTAAGGTGGGACGACCACCAAATTTGGTGGTTTTTGCCACCAATTCCTTTGGGATTTGGTCTAAGCTACTCCTAGGTGTGTTGTCATAAATTTTTAGGATCTGATTCACTCAAATGGGCTAGTTTTGTAAATGGATTATGTGATTTGGAATTACTTGAAAACATCCTTCACTCGATGGAGATATCAAGAGAAAATACGTAGTGAATTGAGGATAAATCTTGGCAACACTTTGTGGTGAAATATTGAAAAGACTCCTCTTTGAAATTGGGTGGAATGACTCTACTTTATAGCTCAAGTGAGCATATGGTCAAATGGGTATGCTTTTCCATGCGATGCAGGTGCTGCTATTTATCCAAACCTTGCCATATGTTGGAGGGGGAAGAATCTTCAATTTGGGCCTCCAATTTGCAACTTGGTATGAGAGTTATGTGCCATCAGAATGGCATGCTCCAATGGGTAGGGTAAATGGTAGAATTTGGGTGCCATTTTTCTCACCTTTGACTTTTTAAAGGTCCAAGGCCATGGCCATCCCACCCAGGGATGGTTGCTAGTGGTCGTACCTGGGTGGGACAACCATGAACTATGGCCATCTTGGGTTGGGACGACCATGCCTACATGGCCCAAAAATTTTGAAAAGTGGGGTAGAACCTTCCAAAAGTGGCTAGGACCACTATTTGACCTCTAAGGGTTGCTCAAGAGGGCCATATGGTGTCTATTATAATGTGTCTTGGCAATCTAATAGAATTAACATGATTTTAGTAACTACAAAACCTAAAAGGTTTTAAAAAATTATGAATATAAGTCCAAGATTCCTAGTATCTAGGGCCTGGACCTATGTGTTGGATGGATTCTCAATGTTTATAGAAGGAATATTATGGATTTCTAATCCCCAAGTGAACTAACCATTCCCTAGTAGATAAACCCTAAAAAAAACACAAAGAAAAATAGGACAATTTGAGCTTCAAAGTTCCATACCACATAGAGTGGAATCAATGTTGCAAGTCCTTGTTGTAGGATTGAAGTCACCATCAAATGTTGAACATCATTACAATGGGAAAGTAGTGGGAAAGCCATGAGCATCCTTTGTTAGGATTAATTTTTTTGAAAGGTGTATCAAAGTGTCATTTCTAATATTTCCACCATAGACAAGTCCACCTAACCATAATTTTGTGAAGCATATTATGGGGGATTGCATCCTTAACTACATGACATATCTCTTTATCCTATTATAAGAGGTTGAATTGATATTTGACTTTAGTCCATGAGATCCAATCTTGAGAACATCTAGAGAAAAGGTTTGAGATAACCTTTATTCCTTTGTGAAAAAAATTTAGGGCCTTAATATAGGGCACTTTAGGTAGGGGAATAATCTTGATGTGTAAGAATGGGGACCATAAAAATGACTAAATATTGGTGGATAACCCAATGTTTAGATCATTTCTATTACATAAGCCATAATATAATAGCCTCCCAAGCCTTCTATATACTTTAAGCTACAAATTTTATTCTCTACAAGCACCTTTATAACTAGAAGAGAGGGCAACACAAGCTCTTTATAAGCTATTCATCCATGAGGAGTTTTGAACATAATGTAATTATGGAGAAGAAATTTCTAGGACTCATTTCCCTAAACAACTATGATAATCCATTTTGCATAGAGAGCTATCCCTTGTCTTTGGGTATCTAGAAGACTCAAACCTCTAGAATTTCTTAGGAAACAATAAAACTCCTAGGCTACTCTATGAAATCATTTCATTCCTTAGAAGAAGTCCATAGAAATTCATAGGGGAGTTTCTCTAGATTTTGGTAGGATAAACATGAGTGGTAGCCAAAATATTAGAACAAAATTGATTTTTTTGGATAAAGATAGAGGTTTGGTAAGTCACTTTTTTAATGTTGAGCAAGGTGCAGAAAAAGAATTGCAAAAGTATTGTCATTGTTGTCAACATAGTCAGATTGATGCAGTTGATGCGATTCGGAGGTCGGTCGGATCAAGTGCGAGAAAGTTTCAAGGAAAACGAGAGGTGACCCAGATTCAGAAACTGGCAGAAAGAGACAAGGAAGAAAACTGTCGCGATATCGCGACATGTTTTGTCGCGATATCGCGACATGGTCGAGGAGAGAGAAGGCGCAGCCGAAAATGTCGCGATTTCGTGACATGTCGAGTTTTCGTTGAGGAGAGAGAAAATGTGTCGCGATTTCGCGACAAAAAGTAGGAGAGAGAAAATGCACGCCAAATTGTCGCGATTTCGTGACATGTCCGAGGAGAGAGAAGATGCGAGCAAAACTGTCGCGATTTCGCGACATGTCGAGTTTTCGTTGAGGAGAGAGAAAATGTGTCGCGATTTCGCGACAAAAATCAGGAGAGAGAAAATGCATGCCAAATTGTCGCGATTTCACGACATGTCCGAGGAGAGAGAAGATGCGAGGAGGAGAGAGAAGATGCGAGCAAAACTGTCGCGATATCGCGACATGGCAGAGGAGAGAGAAAGTGAAAGGTAAACTGTCGCGATTTCGCGACATGCTGGCAGAGAGGGAAGCAAGGTGAAAAGATGTCACGATTTCATGACATAAATGGAGAAAAGGAGCTAGCAACGAAAAGTGTCGCGATATCGCGACACGTCGGGTTTTCGCGACCCGAAGAGGAGAGAGAATGCTCAGCAACAAAGGTGTAGCGATATCGCTGCATGATGAAAATACATGGCACAAAGGTGTAGCGATTTCGCTACAATTCGGAAGTTAAGAAAACTGAGATGCAGCGATTTCGACACAAGTAAAAATTCACAAGAAGAAGGTGTAGCGATTTCGCTACATGTTGAAACAAAGAGAAACTAAGGTGTAGCGATGGCGCTACATGTTGAAACAAAGGGAAACTAAGGTGTAGCGATTTCGCTACTAGTCAAAAGTGTAGAAGCGAAAGATGCAGCAATGATATTACAAGTCAAAATTTCATGAAAAGAGGCAAGGTGAAAACACAAGGCACAAAGATGTAAAAATTTCGCCATTGCATGAAGCATAGTGTCACGATTTCGCGACATGTTCCATTTTCGCTGGAGTTGGCAAGGAGAGTTGTACGGAAGAGCAAAGTGTCACGATTTCGCGACATGTTCCATTTTCGCTGGAGTTGGCAAGGAGAGTTGTACGGAAGAGCAAAGTGTCACGATTTTGTGACATGTTCCTTTTTCGTTGCTGCTGGCAAAGAAGAGTGTACGGAAGCCGAAAGTGTCGCGATTTCATGACAAGCAGGATGATGACGTTAGCAAGATTCGAAAACGTCACGATTTCGCGACAAGAAGGATGATGACGTCAGCAAAGTTGAAAAGTGTCACGATTTCGTGACAGGATGAAAGGAAAGCTACTGGAAGCCGAAAGCGTCATGATTTCATGACATGCTTAAGGATGACGTCAGCAAAAGTTCTAAGTGTCACGATATCGCGACATGAACAGAAGGAAAGCTTTCAAAGCCAAAATGGTCACGATTTCGCGACAGCATTGAGGATGACGTCAGCAAAAGTTAAAAGTGTCGCGATATCGCGATAGGAAACAGTTAGACTGGAAAATGCCGAAGCAACATGAAAGGTGACACATGGCAGAAAAGCGTCATGCGATCTGTCACATAAGAAGTAGCTGAAGTCAGACAGACAGTTAAACGTTGACAGGTGTTGGACATGCAATGCAACAGCCAAACATGCATAATTAAAACGCATTCGAAAAGTCGAATATGAAGGATAATAAAAGCATTCGATGCATCACATATGGAGTTTCGAATAAGCATTCGAAAAGCCGTATTCGAAGAAATTGAACAGCCGAATATGGAGAATCAAAAAAGCTTTCTAAAAGACGTATTGCAGGGTTTCGAACAGTCGAAGTGCATGGAACCGAACAGCCATATTGCAGGGTTTCGAACAGTCGAAGTGCATGGAACCGAACAGCCGTATTGCATGGATTCGAACAGTCAGAGTATGTGATTCGATTGCATGCAGGATTGAAAGGTTATAAAAGAATAATCATACAGAGAATATGTTGCTGCTGTTAGAGAGAAATTGCTATAAAAGGAGGGTTAGAAAAGAATCAAAGAGAAAAATAAGTAGAGCCGTTAGAGTGTGTAGAGTTGGGTTAATTGCAGACCAGTCAGGGTCATGCATGAAGTGAAGACATTTTTATGTCATTCTAAATTGATCCGAATTGCAGTCCAAGTTGGTGCTTGGTACTAGGAGTTGGTGCTCCATCCGTTGCGTGCAGAAAATTACAGGGGTTGGTGCTCCTTCCAGTTGATGCTGGTAAAGTATTTGTAAAATTGATTTTGCAAAGACTGGATTTGGATTGGAGTCCAAGCAGTCATTTTTGAGGAGTAGCCAAATTGGTGAACCTCGGTATATTGAGTGTTGTGGTGTGCTCTCTTGTTCAAGTTGTTTTTCAATTGTCAAGTTCTCTTTATTTCATATTAAATGTTGTAGATATAAAAATTAATAGCTACACTGATTCACCCCCCTCTCGGTGTCATTGTGTAATCATCAATTGGTATCGGAGCAAGGTTCCTTGTACAAGCTTAATCGGCTAAGGAGATCTTGGAAGAAACAATGGCAGGTGGTGAAGGATTTTCATCCAACAAAGCTCCCTTATTTGATGGAACAAATTACACCTTCTGGAAACTCAGAATGCAAACATATCTGAGTGCATTGGGATACGATATTTGGGATTCTGTAGATAGTGGATACACAACACCCACTACCCCTCCAACAGATACTGCTGAGAAAAAGAAATTTGAAAACAACTCCAAAGCTAAGAATGCCATAATGTGTGGGCTTGTTGACAGTGAGCTGATAAGAGTCATGAGTTGTAAATCAGCAAAAGACATGTGGGATAAACTGAAGAGCATCCATGAAGGAGACAGTAAGATTAAGGAAGCAAAACTACAAACTCATCGAGCATAGTTCGAAGCACTGCAAATGAATGAAGATGAAAACATAGAGACTTATATTCTAAGAGTCAAAAAAATTATTAATGCAATCAGAGGACTCGGTGAAGAAATTGATGATGCAGTTGTTGTGAAAAAGGTTCTCAGAACACTTCACAAAAGATTTAACTCCAAAGTCTCTGCAATAGAAGAGGCAAAAGATCTAAACAACTTCGAGCATGGATGAGTTGCATGGTTCCCCGACGACATATGAAATGAGAATAGGACAAACCAAGTCTACGAGACAGAGAAGCGACTTTTAAAGCACACAAGAATGTAAAAGGCTGAACATGAATCTGAGGATGAAGGAACACTGGATGAAACAGAAGCCAATTTTGTTCGAAAACTCACAAAAGGAAAAGGAAAATATAGAGGGAAGCTACCTTTTAAATGCTTCAATTATGGAGGAGTCGGTCATTTTGCAGCCAAATGTCCAATGCAGGAGAGAACCAAAAATGGTGAAGGTTCACACCAAGAAAAAGGTGACTGGAAGAAGAAACAAAATTTCAGAAAGAACAACTTCAAGAAGAAAAGCTTCATAACCAAGAATGTCGGCAGTTCTGAAGAAAGCACGGATGAGGAGTCGAAGAAGAAGGAGGTGAAGCTCTATTCATGGCACTTGAAGAAGAAAGAACAGAGGAAAATTAGGAAGGTGATGAAAATTCCAAGGATGAAGTTGAAGTGTATTTGGAAGGAGAATTGGTTGCTGCACTTGAAGAGTTGAGTGCGAGAAAGGAAGAAGAATAAAAATTTTTCAAAGAAATTAGAGAATGCCACGAGACATAATAAACAATATGAAAATACGAGACAGAGGAATTCAAGAAAATGTCTGAAGTTCTTGATGAACAATTAACTGTAAAGACAGGTTGAATGCAACAAGCTAGAGGAAGACATTGTTAAGTTAAGGATGCAGTTAGAGGAGATGAATAGAAAATTGAACTGTTTTCATAAGTTTGAAGAAAGTCTTGTAAAAGCTGGATAAAATGTTAAATAACCAAAGGCCTTCTGGCATCAAATTTGGTTTAGGCTTTGATGAAGGAGAATCTTCAAAGGATTCAAAGAACTTGAATATAGAACCCATAAAGAAAGAAGAAAAGATCAGGGTTGAACCAGAAAAACAAAATCATGCAAAAGAAAACAATAATGCCAGATTCAAGAAGAATACTGACAAAGATGGATTCACAAAAGTCACACATCCGAGGAGGAGAAGAGTCATGGCTCCTACTTCAAACTGGCAAAGACCGGCACCCAGGTTTAATCATGCATTTTCCGGTTATTGTTTTAAATGCAATGCTTATGGCCATAAGATTTCAGATTGCGAGGCATAATGTATCTCAAAGGAATTTTACCAGCAGAAATGTTTTTTCTCCTTTAATGAATTATGCGGTTGAATGTTATAATTGTCATAATTTTGGACATATTGCTAGAAGGTAGAAGCACTTTTGCATCAAATAATTATCAGGGTAGAAAATCTCAGCCAAGTGGGTTGAAACAAAACCAGAAATTTCTTGAAAAACAGGCACATGCTAATGAAAGGACAAAGGCAAAACAAGTAGCAAAATCTGCTATCAAACCAGAATGGAAAGAAAAGGAATCTTTGATTGTCCAGACTACTTTTAAAGCTCAGAACAAATCAGCACCTTGGATACTTGACAGTGGTTGTTCCGGTCACATGACAGGTGACAAGCAAAAGTTTGAGAATTTACAGAATTATGAAGGTGGTTCTGTGAAATTTGGAAATAATGATGGAGCAAATATTGTTGGAAAGGGATCAGTCAAGATCAGTGATGGCAATATAAAATCAAAAGAAGTCTTGTTTGTAATTGGCCTAAAGCATAACTTGCTAAGTGTAAGTCAAATATGTGACAAAGGTCATGATGTAATCTTCAAGAAGGAGGGCTGTGAGGTAAGAAAGACAAAAAATGGAAAGTTAATAGCCACTGGACTGAGAACTTCTGGAAATCTGTATACACTTTCAAAAACTGTAGAAGGAACATGCTTGATTGGACAGGAAGATGAAAACTGGCTATGGCACAAGAGGCTTGGGCATATTAGTTTTGACAATCTGGCAAAAATCAGTTCAAAAAGAGCAATTAGAGATATACCAAACATTGGCAAACCTGTAAATAGCATCTGTGAGTCATGCCAAAAGGGAAAACAAACCAGAGCCACTTTCAAAGCAAAAGAATACTTCACTAGCAAGCCATTAGAACTAATTCACACTGATCTATGTGGACCCATGAGAAGCTGAAAGCATAAATGGACACAAATATTTTATCGTTGTGTATAGATGACTACTCAAGAATGACATGGGTACTATTTCTGAAACTCAAGTCGGAAGCCTTTGAGATGTTTAAAACCTTCAAAAATCTTGTTGAGAATCAATCGGGAAAAAGAATTAAATGCCTAAGATCAGACGGGGGAGGAGAGTTTATCTCCGAAGAATTTGCAGAATACTTGTCAAAAACATGGGATAAGAAGACAGGTTTTCAGCGGCTAGGACACCTCGGCGAGAATGGTGTTGTAGAAAGGAAGAATAGAAGAGTGCAGGAAATGGCAAGGACAATGCTGGCAGAAAACAAAATAGCTGACAGATTTTGGAAAGAGGCAGTCCATACTACAGTTTACATTCAAAACAGGTGCATGCTGAGACCACATGAAAGCAAAACACCTTATGAGTTGTGGTTTGGCAGAAAGGCAACAACAAGACATTTCAAAGTATTTGGCAGCAAGTGCTACATAAAACGGATCGAAGGTAACCTCGGTAAATTTGAAGATAGAGTGATGAAGGTATCTTTCTTGGTTACTCAACAAAAAGCAAGGCCTACACATGTTACAACAAGAGGTTGAAGAAAATTGTTGAAAGTGCTGATGTGAAAGTTGATGAAGGTAGAGAACAAGAAACTACTTATCAAGAAAACTACCCTATGTATGAAGAAGTCATTGAAGGTGATGATGAAAAAGAAACGAGAGAAGAATCAGGAAAATTGATCCGAGATGGTGTAAAAGCTGAATCGAAGAAGAAGAAAACAGGAAATTTAAAACAGGCAACTGGCAGAAAAATCATCCAAGTGAACAGATTATTGGGGATCCCAGAGATGGTATTCAGACAAGAAGAACAACAGTGAGGAACTATTCTCTGTTATCTAGTATTGAACCTAAAAATGTTGCTTGAAGCAAGCACCGATGAAAGTTGGATGAAGGCAATCAATGAAGAACTAGATCGAGATAGAGAAAAACAATACACGGGAATTAGTACCTAGACCAACAAATAAAAACATAATTGGCACTAAATGGGTTTTTAGAAATAAATTGAATGAAGATGGGCAGGTTGTCAGAAATAAGGCAAGATTGGTATGTAAAGGCTATGCTCAGGTTGAAGGCATTGATTTTGAAGAAACTTTTGCATCGGTAGCCAGACTAGAGGCAATCAGAATGTTTCTGGCATTAGCAATTCATAAAAACTTCAAAGTATATCAAATGGATGTAAAATCAGCATTTTTGAATGGAAAAGCTGGAAGAAGAGGTTTACATTGAACAACCGGATGGCTTCCAACTTGGTGACAATCCAGATTTTGTTTGGAGGTTAAAGAAAGCTTTATATGGATTAAAACAGGCACCCGAGCATGGTATGCAAGGTTGGATAATTATCTAATTAAACAAGGGTTTAAGAAAGGTTTGGTGGATAGCAACTTATATGTCAAAACAGAGAAGGGTCATCTTATTGTTCTTGTTGTTTATGTAGATGACATAATATTTGGCGACGACATGGATGAATACTTGCAAAGACATATCAATTAAAATGAAAAAAGAATTTGAGATGTCAATGATTGGTGAACTTTCTTATTTCTTAGGATCTGCAGGTCAATCAAAATGAAAAAGGACATTTTTATTTCTCAAGTTAAATATGTAAAAGAAATGCTGAAAAAGTTCACAATGGAAGACGATAAACCGGTCGAGCACTCCTATGACAACGAGTGCCAAGTTGAGCAAGGATGATAAATCCCCGGATGTAGATCAAACAATGTACGGGTCTATGATTGGAAGCCTGCTTGTATTTAACGACCACTAGACCGGATATATTACAAGCGGTATGTATGGTTGCAAGATTTCGAGGCCAGTCCCAAAGAAACTCATGTAACAATTGTAAAGAGGATCTTCGAGATATCTCAAGGGCACTATGGATTATGGGTTGTGGTACCCAAAAGGTAAAGATTTCACTTTGATTGCATATTCTGAAGCATATTGGGGAGGATGTATTGATGACAGAAAGAGCACAAGTGGAGGAGCATTTTATCTTGGTGACGAGGCTAGTAGCATGGCACAACAAGAAACAAGAATCGATATCTCTATCCACTTGCGGAGGCGAGAATACATTGCAGCAACAACATGCTGTACTCAGATATTATGGATGAGACAAACGTTGAAAGATCTTGGTATTCATTTCAAAGAGCCAATTTCAATTAAATGTGATAACACTAGTGCTATCAACATATCCAAGAATCCAATAATGCATTCAAGAACCAAACATATTGCAATCCGATATCATTTCTTGAAGGATAAAGTTGCAGAAGGAGAGGTTAAATTGGATTTTGTTCCAACTACAGAGCAAGTAGCTGATATATTCACAAAACCTTTGCCAAAGGAAGTATTTGAATACCTTCGGAAGAAGTTGGGAGTAGTCACACCACCCAAGCATTGACTAGCTATGGGAAACACATTCTCAGGGGGAGCATTCAAACTTTTTAAGTCTGAGAATGTTGTGCATAGACTCAGGGGGAGTCTACAACAGCCCTTTGGTATTATTGGCAAAGGGGGAGAAGAAATTAAGCAAGGTTGCGAGTGTGTTGCCAACAATTCCAAAGGGGGAGATTGTTGAGCAAGGTGCAGAAAAAGAATTGCAAAAGTATTGTCATTGTTGTCAACACAGTCAGATTGATGCAGTTGATGCAATTCAGAGGTCAGTCAGATCAAGTGCAGAAAGTTTCAAGGAAAACGAGAGGTGACCCAGATTCGAAACGCGAGAAAGAGACAAGGAAGAAAAGCGTCGCGATATCGCGACATGTTTTCTGTCGCGATTTCGCGACATGGTCGAGGAGAGAGAAGGCGCAGCCGAAAATGTCACGATTTCGCGACATGTCGAGTTTTCGTTGAGGAGAGAGAAAATGTGTCGCGATTTCGCGACAAAAAGTAGGAGAGAGAAAATGCACGCCAAATTGTCGCGATTTCGCGACATGTCCGAGGAGAGAGAAGATGCGAGCAAAACTGTCGCGATTTCACGACATGTCGAGTTTTCGTTGAGGAGAGAGAAAATGTGTCACGATTTCGTGACAAAAAGCAGGAGAGAGAAAATGCACGCCAAATTGTCGCGATTTCGTGACATGTCCGAGGAGAGAGAAGATGCGAGAAAAAAGATGCGAGAAAAACTGTCACGATATCGCGACATGGCAGAGGAGAGAGAAAGTGAAAGGTAAACTGTCACGATTTCGCGACATGCTGGTAGAGAGGGAAGCAAGGTGAAAAGATGTCGCGATTTCACGACATAAATGGAGAAAAGGAGCTAGCAACGAAAAGTGTCGCGATATCGCGACACGTCGGGTTTTCGCGACCCGAAGAGGAGAGAGAATGCTCAGCAACAAAGGTGTAGCGATATCGCTGCATGATGAAAATACATGGCACAAAGGTGTAGCGATTTCGCTACAATTCGGAAGTTAAGAAAACTGAGATGCAACGATTTCGACACAAGTAAAAATTCACAAGAAGAAGGTGTAGCGATTTCGCTACATGTTGAAACAAAGAGAAACTAAGGTGTAGCGATGGCGCTACATGTTGAAACAAAGGGAAACTAAGGTGTAGCGATTTCGCTACTAGTCAAAAGTGTAGAAGCGAAAGATGCAGCAATGATATTACAAGTCAAAATTTCATGAAAAGAGGCAAGGTGAAAACACAAGGCACAAAGATGTAAAAATTTCGCCATTGCATGAAGCATAGTGTCGCGATTTCGTGACATGTTCCATTTTCGTTGGAGTTGGCAAGGAGAGTTGTACGAAAGAGCAAAGTGTCACGATTTTGCGACATGTTCCATTTTCACTGAGTTGGCAAGGAGAGTTGTACGAAAGAGCAAAGTGTCGCGATTTCGTGACATGTTCCTTTTTCGCTGCTACTGGCAAAGAAGAGTGTATGGAAGCTGAAAGTGTCACGATTTTGTGACAAGCAGGATGATGACGTCAGCAAGAGTCGAAAACGTCACGATTTCATGACAAGAAGGATGATGACGTCAGCAAAGTTGAAAAGTGTCACGATTTCGCGACAGGATGAAAGGAAAGCTGCTGGAAGCCAAAAGCGTCGCGATTTCGCGACATGCTTAAGGATGACGTCAGCAAAAGTTCTAAGTGTCGCGATATCGCGACATGAACAGAAGGAAAGCTGTCAAAGCCAAAATGGTCGCAATTTCGCGACAGCATTGAGGATGACGTCAGCATAAGTTAAAAGTGTCGCGATATCGCGATAGGAAACAGTTAGACTGGAAAATGCCGAAGCAACATGAAAGGTGACACATGGCAGAAAAGCATCATGCAGTCTGTCACATAAGAAGTAACTGAAGTCAGACAGACAGTTAAACGTTGACAGGTGTTGGACATGCAATGCAACAGCCAAACATGCATAATTGAAACGCATTCGAAAAGCCGAATATGAAGGATAATAAAAGCATTCGATGCATCACATATGGAGTTTCGAATAAGCATTCGAAAAGCCGTATTCAAAGAAATTGAACAGCCGAATATGGAGAATCAGAAAAGCTTTCTAAAAGACGTATTGTAGGGTTTCGAACAATCGAAGTGCATGGAACCGAACAGCCGTATTGCAGGGTTTCGAACAGTCGAAGTGCATGGAACCGAACAACCGTATTGCATGGATTCGAACAGTCAGAGTATGTGATTCGATTGCATGCAGGATTGAAAGGTTATAAAAGAATAATCGTACAGAGAAGATGTTGCTGCTGTTAGAGAGAAATTGCTTGTAAAAGGAGGGTTAGAAAAGAATCAAAGATAAAAATAAGAAGAGCCGTGAGAGTGTGTAGAGTTGGGTTAATTGCAGACCAGTCAGGGTCGTGCATGAAGTGAAGACATTTTTATGTCATTCTAAATTGATCAGAATTGCAGTCCAAGTTGGTGCTTGGTACTAGGAGTTGGTGCTCCATCCGTTGCGGCAGAAAATTACGGGGGTTGGTGCTCCTTCCGAGTTGATGCTGGTAAAGTATTTGTAAAATTGATTTTGCAAAGACTGGATTTGGATTGGAGTCCAAGCGGTCATTTTTTAGGAGTAGCCAAATTGGTGAACCTCGGTATATTGAGTGTTGTGGTGTGCTCTCTTGTTCAAGTTGTTTTTCAGTTGTCAAGTTCTCTTTATTTCATATTAAATGCTGTAGATATAAAAATTAATAGCTACACCGATTCACCCCCCCCTCTCAGTGTCATTGTGTAATCATCATTTAATGCATTTTCTACTATGTCTAGAACATATTACCACAATGTTGAGGAAGAGGACTAGAAGAAAAAAAGAATACACAAGAACCTAAACATTTTTCCATGTTGGATATATTTCTAGCTATATCTATTCTATTGGAAATTTTGAGTAATTATGTTGTCATTGCTGTCAACTATTTGGTGCAAGGTAAAGTTCATTTTGATACAAGAAAATTGGTAAAAGAAATGGTTATAATATTTTATATTATAAGCCAAAGAGTTTGGTTAAAATGTTGAAGACAAAAAGAAAAGAGAAAATATTATAATATTATAATAATTAAGCCAAAAGGGCTTAAAAAGGAAAATAAAAAGTTGACAAAGGACTCCATGCAAAAGTATTTTTTAAATACTAAAGTTAAATAATATAATATTTAACACAAAGTTAAATACTATATTAAATATAAAATTAAATTTGAAATTGGCAAAGGGCACCAAAATTCAAATTTAAATGAAGGCAAATATAGGTTTTTGTCGATGTCATTGCAAAGCTCCGTATGCATATAAAAGGGAGGAGATAAATTATTTTCGAAGTTACCTAATATTGATGCGCAAGAATTAATCAATCGAGGAGTGTAGAGAAAAGAGTTAGAAATGCCATTCATTAAGCAAGCGGTAAAAAATAAGGACAAGGAGGCGAACATTGATTTCAGTGAGGGTTAGTAGTCCAAGTGGTAGGCGGGTCTTGCGTAAGGTGCTGGTAGAGGAAAGGTCTGTGGTTCGATTACCCTAGAAATGTTTTGAAGTATTTTATTTCATTTTCGTTGGAGGCAACAATAAATAAAATATGGAGGCCAAGGATTTGGTCTCAACCGCTTAGCTAGCACAAGTGATCGAGCATTGTGCTTAGAGGCTCAAATTCGGAGGGTCGATTCCCATCCACGACAACAAGAAATTATTTTTATTATAAGGTATACTCCATGTTGATTAAATGTTGATTATATTTGGTGTTTGGTGGATGTGATTTGGTGTATAGTTTGGCATATAGGAGGTATAAGGAGAGATAATTTTTTGCATAATATTTTAAAGGATATTGCTGCTATTTATCTTAAATGTAAAGGTTGGAGTGATAAGTTTGTAAATGGTTTATTTAGAATTGTAATTCTTGGTTCTTGGATATTAAAGTAGATTGGAAATTACTTTATGATAGAGGGAGATAAAAGGTGAAAAAAGTAATGTTATTATTTGTAATTATTTCTTCATGGAAAGGGAATTTTTGAATTGGTTTTGTTGAGATTTAATGCATTATTCTTGAGAACAAAAAGAAGAGTCCTAGAAAATTATTTTCAGAATTCATTGAGCATCTTATTGAGGGAAACTTTATGTATAGAATTTTTCTATTTAACCCTTGAAGTGGCACAAAGATAATTGGTTGTTGATGAGACAGGTTTTGAAGACATATCTCCATAAGAGCAAATTAAGAGGTATGGGCACACAATTTATTGTTTAAAGTATTTTGTTGAAGTGAATGTATTGAAACACAAGGTGGAGAGAAAATGATTGTTTGATAAGCATTGTTGGAAATATTTGAGTTAGGTTTTGAAATCTACATTATGCATCCTTGTTGAAAGAAAGTGGAAACACCTGTGTTAGGGTTTGTGAGCAAGTTGTGCTTCATTGTTTGAATGATTGTGTGAAGCTTTTGAGCATTGGTTTTGAGTGATATTGAAAGTGAATGTACAAACATTAGAAATCAGATTTTTGAAAGCAAGTGTGTGCATCAAGAAGATAGGTGTCATATGCTAGACTAGATCTATCTTTAAAAGAGCAACAAATATGAGACATGTGAAAGCAACATATTTAATGATTGAGTAGAATATATTGAGTTATCTGCAAGTGCATATCATTCTCTATATGTTCAAGAGGTTAAAAAAATTATGAGTAGAATATATCCGTTTGAAGAAAGTATTTCTAGAAAATATATAAGCTTTGTTTGTGTGCAAGGTTTGGAAATATTTGATACAGTTTTGTGAGCAGTATTGAGGACAGATTTGAGAAAGTCTTTTGAGAAGACTTGAAGGCATATTTGAGCAAGTATTTTGAGAAGACTTGAAGGAAAATTTGAGAAAGTATTTTGAGAAGACTTGAAGGTAAATTTGAGGAAGTCTTGTGAAGACTTGAAACATCATTGAGAGCATATTTGAACAGATTTGTTCAAGATTTGTGTTAAGGCTTGGGGTAGATTTGAGATAGATTTTGGTGCAAATTTGTGAGAGAGGAATTTGATAGCGGTTGGAGAATATTTATGCTAGACTTGGGATAGATTTTGGTGTATATTTGAGATAGATTTGAGAGTAGGCTTTGGAGGTGACAGAGCAAAGAGGACAATAGTCTCTAGTGGATAGAGATCCATCATCTAGTACAGTGGGGATAGAGGTATCCTATGGAGAGAGATCCACAAGCCAGAGTAGTGGGGGTATAATTCTTCTAGAATATCACCAACCAGAGCAGAGGTGATAAAGTTCTCCTATGGAGAGAGATCCACAAACTAGAGTAGAGGGGATAGAGTTCTCTAGTGGAGAGATATCCATGAACTAGAGAAGAGGGGAAAGAGTTCTCTTATGGAGTGTGATCCATGAACCAGCTGGGGAGATAGATTTCTTCTGTGGAGAGAGATCCACAAACCAGTTGAGGAGATAGAGTTATCTTGGATCAAGTTCCATGAACCAGAGAAAAGGGGAAAGAGTTCTCCTATGGAGAGAGATCCACAAATCATAGCATAGGGGATTGATGTCTCCTTTGGATAGAGGTCCATAAACATTGTAATAGGGAATTGATTCCTAAGATATTTATTGAGAAAATTTAGTAGAGATATTTTCTCCATGGAGTAGCCCACATTGGGTGAACCACGTTAAATTTGTGTCTCTCTTGTGTGTGATGATTTATGTATTTCTTGATTACTACTATTAATATTACCATTGATAATATTGGATAATATTGTTTGGGAAAGAAAAGTAAAAGTTGGTTTTTATATTGTTCACCCCCTCTCAGTATAAGCCTATGTTCTTCAATTGGTATCAGAGTGGGTTCCTTTAGAGAATCCTAATAGCTTGAAGGAAGATCTACAAGAACACACATGGAAAGGAAAGGCAAAAGAAGAACCATGAGACCTAAATGGGAAGAAGAAATTGAAAAAAAAGAAAAAAAAAATTGAAGATTTTGTGAGTGGTGGAAGCTTGGTCATATGGCACTTTTTTATCCACAAAATGGCCATAAAAGAAAAGGAAGAAGAATTTGTTTTTGCTCTCAAAGAGATTGTTTCTCTAAGAGAAGTGGAAATATATTCAAGTGATGAATCAAGCAGTGAAAAAGAAGCTAACTATGTAAAAAGGAAACAAGAAGGAACTAAGAATACTCAAATATTTTATTTGTAGTAACTTTGGTCACCTTGAAGATCATTGTCCAAAAATTGGGTATAGTAGTAGTGAAGAAGAATATTAAAATCTGTGGAAACCTAGGGGACAATGCAAATTATTGTAATGGGTCTTAGTAGAGGAAGATGAAAAAGAAAATAGGGATGAAGTCAGAATTGAAGGTTCATATAGAGGAAATTATACTTTTGATAATAGAAGAAAAAGAAGATGCTCCTATTGAAGTAGCAATTAGTGCTTCAAGTGACAGTGATGGAAGTCTCTCATATATTGAAGAATATGAAGATGCTCTTGAAAACCAAGAAGAAGAGAAAGATTCAGAAAAAGGAAGAGGAAGCCATAGTTGAGGAACTTATTGAATTGAAAAGGGAGAACTCAAGATTGAAATCCCAAGTACAAGAGGATGAGGAAATAAAGGTAAAATTTCTACAAGATCTCACCAACCTTATGGTTAAGGTTGAAGAGGCAAGGAAAATTGAAGAAGGTATGGCTAAAAAATTAGAAGCAAAAGAGTTAGAATGTGAAATATTAGAACATGAGGTAGTTTCACTAAGGATGGAAGTGAAAGATGTCTAAGGACAAGCTACACAGTTTTGGGAAAAGTTCAAAATACTTTGGATAATACTACCAAAACACAAAGATCTTCATCTATAAAAATAGGACTAGGTTATGAAGAAGGACAAGAGGGAAATAGGAATGGAAGGTCAAGCTCAAGATAAAAGGAAGTCTCAAAGTATTCATCAGAGGAAGAGAGTGAAGGAGAAACTGAGACTTATGTGGATGAGTTGAGGAGTAGATAGATTCAATAAGGAAGGAAACAATGCACAAACAAGGAACATGGATCATCACAAAGATGAAATGAGGACTAAGAGACCAGAAGGTTCAAGATAATATTTATTCAAAGGATATTGTTTCTCATGTAATTGGTTTGGTCACAAGGCTATGCATTGCAGGACTCATGGAAATAAGGAGTATGGTTTTACTAAGAGGAAATTCAAAGATGGATATCTCTTTCAAGGGTATTGCTACTCTTGTAATCGATTTGGTCATAAAGCAATCCATTGCAGGGTTCATGACAGAAATGAGTATGGCTTCACCGGGAGGAACTTCAAGATATTTACACCGTTCAAGGATGACAACATCAAGTTTTAAGTGCAATAATCTAGGGCATAGGCCATAAGGTGGTGTAGAACAGAGTTTCCGGAGCTTCCAGAGACAAGCAAGATACATGGACACTAAAAAGGGTCAAAAAGGAATGACTTAAGGAATGGAAAGAGAAGTATGAGAAAGAAAAAGAGCATTGCATGCTGGGAGTAGAGATACTCCCATCCCAAAATTAACCACCTCAAGGAGAGGAGGTGGGGAGGGGACTAAGCTAAGAGTCATATCTTTAGCCCCAAAGGAGTCCCTTTGCCATTTATGTCAAAGGGGGAGATATTTGAGTAAGGGGGAGAGCATTCAGTCAGGGAGAGCAGTTTCTCAGGGAGAGTAGATTTGAAAAAGGGAAAAATAAATTTTTAGAAAAGGGTTGCCATCAATAACAAAGGGGGATATTGTTGGAAATTTTGAGTAATTATGTTGTCATTGATGTCAAATATTTGGTGCAAGGTAGAGTTCATTTTGATACAAGAAAATTGGTAAAAGAAATGGTTATAATATTTTATATTATAAGCCAAAGAGGTTGGTTAAAAGGTTGAAGGCAAAGTTTACGCCCAAGTTTTTAAAATAAAAGAGAAAATATTATAATATTTTAATATTATAATAATTAAGCCAAAAGGGCTTATTAAAAGGAAAATAAAAAGTTGACGAAGGACTCCATGCAAAAGTATTGTTTAAATACTAAAGTTAAATAATATAATATTTAACACAAAGTTAAATATTATATTAAATATAAAATTAAATTTGAAATTGGCAAAGGGCACCAAAATTCAAATTTAAATGAAGGCAAATAAAGGTTTTCGCCAACGTCATAGCAATGCTTCAAATGCATATAAAAGGGAGGAGATAAATTATTTTCCAAGTTACCAAATGTTGATGCACAAGAATTAATCGATAGAGGAGTGTAGAGAAAAGAGTTAGAAATGCCATTCGTCGAGCAAATGGCAGCAAATAAGGACAAGGAGGCAAACATTGTGTTTCACCAAGGGCTGGTAGCCCAAGTGGTAGGCGGGTCCTACGTAAGGTGCTGGCAGAGGAAAGGTTTGTGGTTTGATTCCCCCTAGCACCATTTTGAAGTGTTTTGTTTCATTTTCATTGGAGGCAACAAGAAATAAAAGGTGGAGGCCAAGGGTTAGGTCTCAACCGCTTGGCTAGCGCAAGCGGTCGAGTGCTGCACTTAGAGGCTCAAGGTTGGAGGGTTGATTCCCATCCGTGATAGCAAGGAATTAATTTTTTATAAGGTATGCTCCAAGTTGATTAAATGTTGATTATATTTGGTGTTTGGCGGATGTGATTTGGTGTATAGTTTGGCATATAGGAGGTATAAGGAGAAATAAATTTTTGCATAATATTTTAAGGGTATTGTTGCTATTTATCTTAAATGCAAAGGTTGGAGTGATAAGTTTGTAAATGGTTTATTTAGAATTGTAATTCTTTGTTCTTGGATATTAAAGTAGATTGGAAATTATTTTATGATAGAGGGAGATAAAAGGTGTAAAAGGTAATGTTATTGTTTGTAATTATTGCTTCATGAAAAGGAAATTTCTGAGTGGGTTTTGTTGAGCTTTAATGCATTATTCTTGAGAACAAAAGAAGAGTCCTAGAATATTATTTTCAGAATTCATTGAGCACCTTATTGAGGGAAAATTCATGTATATAATTTTGCTATTTAACCTTTGAAGTGGCATAAAGAAAATTGGTTGGTTGTGAGATAGGTTTTGAAGACATATCTCCATAAGAGTAAATCAAGAGGTATGGGCACATCATTCATTGTTTAAAGTATTTTGTTGAAGTGAATGTTTTGAAATATAAGGTGGAGAGAAAATGATTGTTTGATAAGCATTGTTGGAAATATTTGAGTTAGGTTTTGAAATCTACATTGTGCATCCTTGTTGAAAGAAAGTGGAAACACCTGTGTTAGGGTTTGTGAGCAAGTTGTGCTTCATTGTTTGAATTATTGTGTGAATATTTTGAGCATTGGTTTTGAGTGATATTGAAAGTGAATGTGCAAACATTAGAAATCAGATTTGTGAATGCAAGTGTGTGCATCAAGAAGAAAGCTGTCATATGCTAGACTAGATCTATCTTTAAAAGAACAATAAATGTGAGACATGTGAAAGCGACAGACTTAATGATTGAGTAGAACATATTGAGCTATTTGCAAGTGCATATCATTCTCTATATGTTCAAGAGGTTAAACAAATTTTGAGTAGAATATATCTATTTGAAGAAAATATTTCTGAAAAAGATATAAGCTTTATTTTTGTGCAAGGTTTGGAAATATTTGGTATAGTTTTTGTGAGCAGTATTGAAGGTAGATTTGAGCAAGTATTTTGAGAAGACTTGAAGGCATATTTGAGCAAGTATTTTGAGAAGACTTGAAGGTAGATTTGAGCAAGTATTTTGAGAAGACTTGAAGGTATATTTGAGGAAGTCTTGTGAAGACTTGAAACATCATTGAGACCATATTTGATAGCATATTTATTCAAGCTTTGTGTTTAAGGCTTGGGGTATATTTGAGATAGAGTTGGAGCAGATTTGTGCTAGAGTTAGAGCATATTTGTGCTATATTTTGGTGCAAATTTGTAATCAAAGAGGATAGAAGTCTCCAGTGGATAGAGATCCATCAGCTAGTGCAATGGGGACAAAGGTCTCCTATGGAGAGATATCCACAAGCCAAAGTAGTGGGGGCATAAGTCTTCTAGAAGATCACCAACCAGAGCAGAGGGGATAAAGTTATATTATGGAGAGAGATCCATGAACCAGAGCAGAGAGGATAGAGTTCTCCTATGGAGAGATATCCATGAACCAGAGCAAGGGGAAAGAGTTCTCCTATGGAGTGTGATCCATGAACCAGTTGGGGAGATAGAGTTCTTCTATGGAGAGAGATCCACAAACTAGTTGAGGAGATAGAGTTCTCATGGATCAAGTTCCACGAACCAGAGAAAAGGGGAAAGAGTTCTCCTGTGGAGAGAGATCCACAAATTAGAGCATAGGGGATTGATATCTCCTTTAGACAATAGGTACATACAAATTTTAATAGGGAATTGATTCCCAAGAGATTTGTTGAGAAAATTTAGTAGAAATATTTTCTCCATGGAGTAGCCCACCTTGGGTGAACCATGTTAAATTTGTGTCTCTCTTGTGTGTGATGATTTGTGCATTTCTTGATTACTGCTATTGATATTGCCATTGATAATATTGGATAATATTGTTTGGGAAAGAAAAGTAAAATTTGATCTTATACCGTTCACCCCCCTCTTAGTATAAGCCTGTGTTCTTCATGTTTAGCCAAGAGGACCTTGGTAGGAAGGATTATCTGTAGTAATGGATATTTTACCATTTGATAATGGATCATGAGGTCAAACAAAATATCTCAAAGCATTGTAGGGTGTGCTTAGTATTTTTTTCTCCTCAATAAGTGAAAGCACGAGGATATGGAAGCAAACAAAAGGGAAATGTAACGCTAAGTCCTACGAACGAGAATGCATGAAAAGAGGGAAAACAAACGAATTGAAACGAGATTTAAAGCAAATGTAAAAGTGCAGCCCTTTATTTTATTAATTTGCTTGAGATCGGGTTACAATACGTCTCCTCCATTTTTAGGGGCTGGGAGCGTCGGACATAGTTTTGTTACACCACAAATGATATATTCCCCTTGGGGATCTTCCGCGTGCCCACATTGAAAATGGGCGGACCAAACATTGCCACCGCTTGCGTGAATGCATCTATAGTTCCTTGCTGCCCCTCCGGTGTTGGGATCCTGCGTTCAGAGAAATAGTAAATGATTAGTAGCACCTGCGGATGGAGGGAAACATGCGATCCCCAAGGCCTACGGTTGATGCATGCATAAAATAATTAAAATGATAACTAAAACATATCAGAATAAGCTAAAAATTTGATAGAAGCAAGAAAAAATTACCAGGAACACACTGCAAAAGGAACAGTCAAGAAATATGCCACATATTTCTAATCGCTCCGGGGTGGGACGATTAGGACTGTCATAAAATGTCAGAAGGTGACCTCCTAAATGTCCCATCCAGGGGCCTCCAAAACACCTACAAAGTTGGGGTTAGGCAAAATAGGGCATTTTGGAATGACCCAGAAGGTCGGATTTTGCATATTCAGCCTCGATCACCCTATATCCGATGATGCTCCCTGTATGTTAGTGAAAGCGAGAAACATTGAAAGCACAGTCAAAACTTATCAAAATGGCATGAAATTTAAATGACAGCATATATGGATGACCTAAAATCAAATGCAAAAGAAATAGTAGGGAAATATACCATAGATTTCTAATCACTCCGGGGTGGGGCGATTAGGACTGCAGTAGTGTGGGGGGCACCCGAGGGCAGGACGCCCATCGTTTGGGGCTCGGTTTTGGCACCAATCCACTTGGGATGGGTCCAAAACCTCTTATGGGGTTGTGTCGGCAAATTGGGTGGGGTATTGTGGCCAAATTTTTGGGTTTTGGGTCTGGATTGCACTTCCAATAATCACCCAATAACCTCCCTTCCAAAAGAGAGATCAAGGATGTAAGAAGCACAAAAGATGGGTGAGGATGTAATTCGACAGCACTCCGTTGCTCCAAATGCTCCTACCTCTATTTATTTTTGGGGTGAGAAGACTCACCATTTTATAGACCTGAGGGTCTCTTGTGAATGAGCATGCAGAGGCGCCACTTGGCCATCATGCCTTGTCAGGGGGAAGAAGATTCCTCCCTGATTAAGGGCTCCATGACTGCCCCTATGACTGCCTCTTTGAGCTCAAAAATGCTCACTCGCACTCCATGCATTGAAGGAGGAGTTAAGTGGCGGATCTGAGCTGCCATTTGTCAAGGTTTGACATTTTGCCCATCAAACCTGCTATTCACCCCACCCCGGAGCGAATACTGCTAATCGTCCCGGGGTGGGACGAATACCAGTTTGTAATCGTCCCAGGGTGGAACGAATAAGGAGCAGAGTGCCTGAAAGGTGCCAAATTGACCTCTGACCTTCCAAAACTACTGTGGGAGTGGTTAGGACCACTGTTTAACCTCTGGGGGCTGCCCTAGGGGCTGTGTATGCCAATTCGATCAGTGCTTGTCGTCACATAATCATATTGGTGTTGTTTTGGTGTCTATAGATGCCCCTTTTTGGGATGTGTTGTGCATGGCGCAGTGCTGAGCAAAAAATAGATAACCAAAGCACTAATGATTAGGGTTTCTCAGTAACCTAACCAAATTTTGATGCCCCAAGTATGGAAAGGGCACGCATTCTTGAATCCTTGCTTCTGACGAGCTAAGGAGCTTAGTTCAAGTGTTAACCTTTTTTGGTGAGGTGTTACTTGATCTTGGACATTGTTCAGTCATGAATAGGCAAAGGGCGCAACCTTTTGTCTGTGGGAACCTTGAGTTCATGATTCTAGAATGCCAAGTGTTTGATCAGCTTGTGATTATTGCTTGTTTGTTGCCCCAAGCAGGAGCGTGATTGTCTTTGTCAATGATCCTTTGAATGCATGCCATTTCCTTGATTGGGTGTGTATTTGTTGATTGGTGACTAAGTGTGACTACCCCCTCAAGCGACGAATCGATGAGGGAATGACCGACATGAGAAAAGCGATGAGTCGCTTGACCCAAGATGACTTTTGTAAGGGTGCCTTCAGTTGTTTTCCGTTGAATGCTTATGCAGTTTCCCAACAATTTGACCTATTTTTGGTGGGTGTAACCCTTTTTGTGACGCATTTTGGGGTTCAAATTCTCGAAAATCCGTCCTCCCGTGGAGCGGTCCGGATATGGTAGCCTTCTTAGGGAGTAGGATAGTGAGGATTTGTGACCCCGACGTCTATTTTGCATGCCAAGAAGCGCAGGCGCAAAGGCACCTTTGTTCGACAATGTTATTGCTATTTTTGGTTGTGCTTTTTTTTTTTTCTCGTTCCTCCTGCGGATTTATCCTTAGGGAGTAGGATAGTGAGGATTTTGCGCCGACTCTTTTTGTAGGCCAAGAATATGTGAAAAGACTCTTATTTGGCAATTTTATTGCTATTTTTGTGCATTTTGATGCATTTTTTGTTATTTTTGATTTTCTTGCTCTGTAATCATCCCGGGATGGGACGAATACTAGTTTTGTAATCTTCCTAGGGTGGGATGAGCGCTAACTAGAGTGCTCATCCTAGGGTGGAATGATTACAGGCCTAAAAGCCTATTTAAGGGCCAAAACTAGGTTTTGGGCTCATTTGCACTTTTTTTTTTGGCGATTTGGAGTTGTGAGGAGGAGGAGGTCGAGTTCACGTAGCGGAGCACTATCGAATTTTATCGGAAATCATGAGTTCATAGACCAGGTCTTCAAGTGGTAGAGTCGAAGCGAGACCGATGAGTGCTCCTTCTCGTTATTTTGTTTGTTTTATTGTACAGTTTAAAACCATAATTTTTTTTTTTTTTGTTTTTTGATTTAAATAATGAAAACCCTAGTTAATTATTTTTTGTTTTTTTTCTTTTAGAAACTAGGATCGAAAACCCTAGGGTTAATTTGTTTTATTTTGTTTTTTGTATTGGTAACTAAAAGAAAACCCTAGTTTAAACTAAGATTTACTTAGCTTAAATGTTTTTATTTTGTTTTTTTTTATCAGTTTAGACTAAGGTTAAAACCCTAGGTAACTGAATTTTTTTTTGTTAGTTTTTTTTTTTTTAAACTAAAGGTGAAACCCTAGGTATAAGTATTTTTTTATTTTTTGTTTTGTTTTGAACTAAAGTTAAAAACCCTAGGTAACTGACAAATTGAGTTTGTTTTTTTTTTTTTTTTTTATTTATCAGTTGAACTAAAGTGGAAAACCCTAGGTAACTGACAAATTGAATTTGTTTTTTTTTTTTTTTAATTAGAAACCTAGGTTTATTTTTTTTTTTATTTTTTTTTTTTTTTTTTTTTTTTTTTTTGTTTTTATTTTGTAATGTTTTGTACATTTATTGAATGTTTTTGTTGTACAATTTTTTTTTCATGTTTTTAATGTTTTGTGTTGTTTTTGGTGGTGAAGAGTGTACGTGTAGGTTTTGATGGAGCGTATATGTGATGGAGTGGATATGGGGGTGAGAGGAGTGTGATGTTGGGCACTATGTGATGTTTTTGTTAGGGAGGTGTTGGTCATATGGATATATTGGTTGAGGTGGGGAGTGGATTCAAGGGTGCTAGGGGATATGGTGATGGATGACATGGGAGAGAGGAGTATTTCTATACTTTGGTGACTGAGTTTGGGGTGTGCTAGGGATTTCCTGGTGAACCTTTGATCTATCAGCGTCGGGGTGATGAGAGGACTCTAGCCTAGCTGATCATTGAGCCGCTAGGTGAGGAGTCAGATGCAGTGATTGATGTCCTTAACATGGACAATTTTAGGGTGACTACAGAGTATGACTAGTGGTGGATGATGCGACGATGGTGGGGTGAGGGGCCTCTAGGAGGTCTAGATGTGGTAGCAGGTGGGGAGGATGTAGAGGCATCAAGAGAGGGTTGGGGGGCTCCGCTCAAGGATGTGAACATGGTGGAGGTTGATAGATTTGGGGGGATGATTTTGGGATTTTGGAGCAGCCGGATATGTAGGACGTCTCGGAGTAGTGGGAGCTGGAGTAGCATGCTATCCTGGAGATGCCCATGCCTCAGGAGTCCTAGGGGATATGGAGGTGAGGCTTCATGTTGAGATAGCATGATTGGAGGATCTACTTTGAAGATGGGATGAGGAGCTCGGGGATGCTCTATAGGAGAGGGATATCCTATGGACTCAGTTGGTAGAGTGGGAGAATGCATTGGCTGTGTACCATCGATGGGATGGGGACACAGATGCTTCATGGGAGAGGGATCTCCTGTAGAGTCAGTTGGCATAGTGCATGATGCATTGGTGGCGTACCATCGATGGGAGATGGATTTGGTTTGGCATTGGATGGAGTTGGAGGTAGAGATTATCCACCTCGATGGGCGGTTACTTGAGCTCCTTGGAGGTGGATCTTTGCATCGAATGAGAGATAATGATACTGAGCAGTCAGCATCCTCTCATCGTAGGCGGCTGGATGAGGGGGCGCTAGTGGGCGTGATGCGGGGGCTAGCAACAACCACCCTGAGAGGTCCCATAGGACCCACACCACTGGGGGTAGTTCTCGTCGCACCGATCCTACGTGATCATGGTGGCCGATGCCCTAGGCTTGGGGGTTTTTGAGTTTTTGCTTTTTTTGCGAGGTCAGAGGACCGTTTATTGTAGCTTGAGGGCATTTTGATGATATATATACATGACGTTGCTTTTTTTTTATACACTTGTCATGATTTATTGTTATTTTTATGCATATTTATTTATGTATGTATGTTTATTTACATTGATGTATGCATATGTTATGATGAATGCGAATGTTTCTAATTTATATGATATGCATATGGAATGGATGAATTGAGTTGTTGATAACTTGGCGGTGGCACCATAGACTGTATGGGATTTGTTGGCTTTCTGTACTATGTGATTGCTTTATGGAATGACTTTGCATGTGTAATTTTTTGTTTTGTATTTTTTGATGGTGATGTAATAATGGAATGTGCTACAGTTGTGTTAAAATGTAGTTAAGGTTTTTTTGAGACTCAGATGTTTTAACTAACTAGCCAAGACTGTACTTTTAGCTTACAAGACTTTTGAACAAGGTATGAATCGGACTTGAGTTTGACCAAGTTATTTCGCATCCCTGTGTGTGCAATTGAGTTCGTTCATGTGGTATTTGTCAGGATACCGCCAGTGCCAGATAGGTTGTCAACCAAACCTGTACTGAGGATCACCTAATTAGCTCCACTAATTCCTTTGTTGTATTTAGTAAGATTAATCTGCGGTGCTATCTAGGATACCATAAGCTAGCTCATCCACATGCAAACATTGATCTGCACACAATTTAATGTGATAGATATATCGTCATGCGGGAGGTTTGCCACCAGTGACCGATAGGCTATCCACCAAACCGGTACTGAGGATCACCTCATGACCTTTCGAATGCTGAGAGTTCCAGGGATTCAAGTTCGACTCCCTTCTTTTCTTTAATTGTATTGGGATACTTGCTCTTATATAGTGATAAAAATCACTGTTTATTTTTGTTTTTTCTTTTGAGCAAGGGATTTAGATATTGAGTGATGAGAATCACTATTGCTTGTGCTTTTTGATGTATGCACTTTGAGGGGTTTGGATATCAAACTTTGGAGTTTGTGTTTTGACTTTTGCAATTTTTGATGTTTGCAACTTTTTGAGAACTTGGGATTTTTGGGGAATTGGGTAGGGAAGATGCTTGTCCTTTTGCCAACTCTCAGCATTCTTGGGGTCATTCGCATAGGGGGATGAGCGAGATAACCTTTTCACTGTATGGTATCTTGAATTGCTTTGCAGGTTTCATCTTTCGTTTACACAACTTGGGAATTTTTTTTTGTGTTTTTAGCTTGTGTTGGGATGCTACGTAACAAGGTGTGATCCAAGTAGAACTCTACCTTTGTAAAATCTGTCTGACTTTGTACAGTTTTTGGCTAGAAATCTAAAGACAGTTGAATGGCGAAAACCCTAGATACATTAGAAGACAACTGACTATGATATTGTGAAAAATGTGAATGGCGTTTATTTTTGCTGAAGTATTTTCAAAGTGGAAAAATGTGGAGAATGATGGAATTTCCCGTAATTACAGTCTATGGCGCTCTAGGCCTGTATGATCAACAAATGTGCAATGTATGTATGCGATGCCTAATGCAGCTATTTTTTTTTGTGTTTTGATTTTTTACGAGTATGCATGGAAGTGAGATGCAATTTTTTTGTTATTTTTGATTATTTATTGTTTTTGAAAATTCTTTATGGTTGGTTTATCCCGAGTGGGTGCGGACCAAGTGATTCTTTCAGATCCTTGGAGGTTTTGACCAAAGGGATTATGGGCACCTTTGGGGCATTTTTTGGGGGTTGACCAAGCGATTATGGGAATCCTTGGAGCTTTTGGGTTTGACCAAGAAGTTATGAGAACCCTTGGGGCTTTTGGTTTGACCAAAGGGTTTATGGGCACCTTTGGGGCATTTTTGGGGTTGACCAAGCGATTATGGGAATCCTTGGAGCTTTTGGTTTGACCAAGCAGTTATGAGAACCCTTGGGGCTTTTGGTTTGACCAAAGGGTTTATGGGCACCTTTGGGGCATTTTGGGGTTGACCAAGCGATTATGGGAATCCTTGGAGCTTTTGGTTTGACCAAACTTGGGGCTTTTGGTTTGACCAAAGGGTTTATGGGCACCTTTGGGGCATTTTTGGGGTTGACCAAGCGATTATGGGAATCCTTGGGGCTTTTTGGTTGGGCTATGGCTCTCTTAAATATGGAATGGCCTCAAATGACTGATGTTCAAGGGTTCTAGTTCCTTGATTCCATCAAGAGAGGCTAGCCGGTATGTCCCAGGTCCTATTTTACTATCAATTACATAAGGACCTAACCAGTTTGCCATGAACTTGTCCCTTAGATGGGGCGGCAAGTTAGAGTTTTGTTGGTTCTCTTTTAAGACCAGGTCACCAACCTGAAAGTCCCTCAGGTGAACTTTCATGTTGTATGCTTTCTTAAGTCGCTCTTGGTAGATACGCAAATGCTCGAGAGCATTGACGCATCGTTCATCAAGCAACGTAAGTTGGTCTAACCGGGCCTACCACGTAGTGTCATCATCGATGAACTCTTGCATTGATATGCGTAGGGAAGGAATTTCCAACTCGAGAGGCATGACTACCTCGGAGCCATACACCAGCGAAAACGGAGTTGCCCTAGTGGGCGTCCGAATGCTAGTGCGATATGCCCACAGAGCAAGTGGTATTTGAATGTGCCAATCCTTATGACTATCTATGACTATATTTTTGAGGATGGCAACTAGCATTTTGTTTGACGCCTCTGCTTGCCCATTTGCCTACGGATAATAAGGTGTCAAAAAATTGTGCTAAATTTTGTACTTTGTGGTCAAAGCATGCACGTCTTTGTTCTTGAACGACGTCCCATTATCCGAGATGATCTTGGATGGAATACCAAAATGACATATGATGTTATGTAAAATAAACTCCGCAATGCGGGTTCCAGTCGTAGAGGTAAGCGAAATTGCTTCCACCCACTTGGTGAAGTACTCTGTGGCCGTTATGATGAACGTGTGATGGCTTGACGATGCAGGGGAGATCTTTTCGATTAGATCTAAGCCCCACTACGAGAATGGCCAAGCCGATTGAATCGGCTGCAAGGCCTGAGAAGGTACGTGTGTCAAGTTAGCATGGTGTTGACACTTCACGCACTTCCTTACATAGGCACAACAATCTCGCTCTAAAGATGGCCAATAATAGCCCATGCGAAGAATGCGCTTTGCGATGGCCATACCGCTGAAGTGGCCACCGCATGTACCATCGTGCGCTTGGGTGATCACCCAAGTGGACTCTTGCTGGTCCAAGCAATGAAGGAGGATTCCCTCGTAGCTTCGATGGTACAAAATGTCTCCTAGCAAGACATGTTTTGCCACTTTCTGTTTGAATGATCTTTTCGTGGCATGCGTCAATCCAAGTGGGAGGTTACCTAGCTTGAGGTAGTCTCTTATGGGTGTGTACCAATCCTGCTGATCAGAAGCCTCGATGGTATGAACAACCAATCCCTCTTGAAGTTCATCCCTAGAAAAATCTGAGCGGGAAAGAACCTGTAAGAATAGCGTTGTGTTGCTATTAAGGGGAATAGGGGAGAACAAGGACCCCTAGTTGGCTTGATTCAGACAATCATGGATTCGAGAGAACCTATCCTGAGATGGTTCAATCTGGATCAGGTGGATTCTTGGTGTTAAGTCAGAGCTTGCATGCTCCATCATGGATTGCGATAGTGTTTTGACTTGAATGGTTGTCATATCACCAGAAGGGTCTTGCGGGATTAGTGACCCCAAGGAGGCCATAGTGTCCACAAAATGATTTGATGATCGAGGGAGTGCCTCGATGTCGTACCATTCAAGCTTTGCCAGGAATTTATCCACAAGGGCTTTGTAGGCCTGTAGAACTGGGCATTTACATTGGAATACCCCTTTCACTTGGTTGACGATTAACAATGAATCACCAAAGATGTTCAAGCATTTGATGTTCATGGTGATGGTTGTCTGAAGACCTATGAGCAAGGCTTCATATTCTACATTGTTATTGGTGCACGAGAAATCAAGTTTAAATGATAGAGGCATTGGAGCCCCTTGCGGTGTGAAGAATATGATTCCCGTGCCACCCCCTTGCTCACATTTAGAACCATCAAAAAATAGGGTTATGTCAGCTTGTGACTCAGGCTCATCAAAATCTGGCGATTCTGAGACATGGAAGACCCCATCATCGGGTAGCTCTATGGTCAGAGGCTGATCGTCTTCGAGAGGAGCCTCTGCTAGTTGATCGATGATGACTTGACCTTTGATGGACTTCTGTCCAATGAATTCGATGTCAAACTCCATCAACAACATGATCCATTTCGTCATGCGGCTACTATGATAAGTATGACTCATCATGTACCACAATGGATTCTCCTTAGACACAACATACGTCATGTTGCTCAACATGTAATGGCATAGCTTTTTGGTAGCAAACACCACTGCCAAGCATAACTTCTCAACGTATGCATAGTTAAGTTCATAACTGACCAGGGTGCGGCTAAGATAGTAAGTAGCCTGTTCTTTGTGTAGTTCATTTTTCTGGGCTAGCATGGCGCCCAGTGCCACCTCAATAGCTGAGATGTATAAGTAGAATGACACTCCTGGTCTAGGTGGTGCCAATACTGGCGGCGAAGCCAAGTATTGTTTAATGTCATCGAAGGTGGACTGGCACTCGTCATCCCAATGAAATGCTACCCCCTTGTGCAATAATTTATTCATGGGTCGGCACTTGTCAGATAGCTGCGCTATGAAGCGCTTGATTGACGCGACCTTTCCTTGCAGGCTTCTGAGCTGCTTGATGGTAGTTGGGGGGAGCATTTCAAGGATTGCCTTGACTTTATGTGGATCCACCTCGATGCCTCATTTTGAGACTATGAAACCCAAGAGTTTTCCAGATGTGATGCCAAATACGCACTTCTTGGGGTTTAGTCTGACTTTGTGTTCGATGAGGCGATCGAGGATCTTGCTTAAGTCATCGAGATGATCTGGGCGCAAAAGAGATTTGGCCAACAAATCATCCATGTAATCTTCCAAAGTTTTATGCATGTGATCATGGAAGATGTATGTCATGGCACGTTGGTAGGTGGCGCCAACATTTTTAAGGCCAAAGGGCATGACCTTATAACAAAATGTCCCCCAAGGCGTTGTGAACGCCATTTTTAGTTGGTCCTCGGGATTGATACGAATCTGATTGTATCCCGAGAAACCATCCATGAGGGATAGCATTTCATGGCCCATTGTAGCATCTACCAATGCATCGATGCTAGGCAAGGGGAAATCATCCTTAGGACTCGCTTTGTTTAGATCTCAAAAATTAGTGCATATGCGAATCCTCCCGTCAGGATTTTTGATGGGCACCATGTTGGACAACCATGGTGGGTAATCCATGCAGATGACAAACTATGCATCCAACAACTTTTGTAATTCATCTTTGACCATTAAGGCCACTTTTGGGTGCATCTTACGTAGTTTTTGCTTAACTGGCTTGACTGTCGGATCAAGCGTTAGATTATGCATGACTAGCTACGGGTCTAGCCCCGACATGTCTTTGTAGGACCATGCAAAAACCTCCTTCTTCTCTTTGAGAAGGGCAATGTAGTCGGCTTGCTCTTCGAGGGATAGACTTACCCCCAGCTTGATGATCTATGGATTCATTGGATCAGAGCCGATGTCTACGTCAGTCATCTCCTCGACTGACATGTGGGACCCATCCTCCAACTGGTGTGGAGTTGGGATCAAGTGGATATCATTCGCTGAATTTAGATCTACGTTAGGAACTTTGGGTCCCTCTTCAACATGGAAGATATCTTGAGTTGGTCCTGGGGTGAAATGAAGCATCTCACCGTAAGGCCAGTACTCTGATGGGGAGGGTGGTGAATTAACGCGATCCCAGTCTATGGCATCTAGGTCTAGATACAATGACCATGCTGGATCGGCTGGATTGCGGATGGGGGCGGTTAAGTCAATGGAGATCATGTTGATGAAATGATTTTGGTCTCCATTACCATGGGTGTGGTGACTCGGACTTCCTTGATGATTTTTGTGCTCCGGATCTGGCTCTGGGGGTATTGGCACAAATGGATCGGCCCTATGTGCGGATAAAAGGATAGGGTCTGCCCTTGGCACTGATAGCTCTATAGGGTCTCTGGGCGGAAGGTGCTCTCTGTATGCCCAAAGTGGCGGATGCAACACTTGGTCCAACTATGTTGGGTTTAGGTGCCACCTATGCCTTGGCCCCATGTTTAGTTGTTCAAACATGTCATCAAGATCCATGGGGTATTGTTGCTGCCGCATATGATTGAGATATGCCATCTCAGTTTCATCTTCATAATCACTGTCGGAGATCCACAGGCCTTCGTTGGCTTCGACAACTATTTGCGACATGTGAGGCTCGTCTTGCTCGAGCAAATTGATCTGGTCCCATCGGGGTTGTTCCGCTCTCTACGGGGGACCTAATTTTCTTGAGGTGGCACTTGCTCGATTGGAGCATCCAAAGGGAACATTGCCAAGAGGCTTTCTTGGTAGTCATCCATGGGGGTCACTTGTGAGTGATTGCTATCCGATTCGAAAGGGTCCCATGGTGCTACCTCATACTCTGACTCGTCTTTCGAAGATCCTTCCTGACCTTGTCTATATCCCTCTTGTAAGTGAGTTCTCAAACTTTCTCCTTTCTCGATCAAAGGGATGGGGCTATCAAGGTCAACAAGGTGTGTTGTCAACAATGGGAGATAATCCCCCAATGTATATGTTGTGTTAGGATTGGCATATGGATCTAATGCCAACCCATCCTTGTTGCCTATCCCTAGGCCTTGCATGTTCTCTACCAAGATGTCCAGGGGCAGAGGGTGGTTGAACCCTACTCCTGACTTGTCGTATGGCATCTGATATCTTGGTTGGCAAAGAACGTGCACTCCTTGCTCATATCTGCCCAACCCATATCCATGCCAATTGCATTGGCCAAGATATCTCAAAGCGAAGTCTGGGTTGGACAAATAGTTGACATCCTCAACAAAGGGCTCTTCATCTTCTTCTTCTTGCATGTAAGGTTCAATGCCATTATCGAGGCCCCCATATACAAAGTTTATCTGATTTGGTGGGTAGCCTAGAGGAACAATAGTGTCGATGGGGAGGCGAGGTCTCCCCATGTCCTGCATGGACTCAAGTGCGGGTGTTGCTACAATGTTCCACACTAGGTACTCCCCAGGCCCGTATTGGCCATCTCAATGGTGATCGTTGGCGGTTGAGGGGGAGGGAATGGGAGTTCTTCCTGAGTCCACTCCATGTCGGGTGAACTAGGCATCTCGACTTCCATTCGGCTAGGCATCTCCTCGGTAGAGATGGTTGAGACTGATGGCGGTGCCTCTTCCAGGGGTTTCTTCCCATTGTCCTTCGGTGTGGCCACCGTAGGTGGCATCATTGGTGAAGGACCAGATGATGAAGATGGACCCGACTGGGGGTTTGATGGACTTAACAATGGGGATGTATGCAGAATCGGACCCTATTTAGATGGATTCAACTAAAAATCCAAATGTGTTGATGGAAGGGTCGATTGCGGCATTAGCTATACCGCATTGCAATACTTGAAGGGTTCTAAGTCTATCGGGACTACATGCACTTGCCCTTCGAATGTGTACTTTAGGCATTGGTGGGCTATCGAAGGGACACACTTCATGTCCCTGATCCAAGGCCGGCCCAGCAAGATATTATAGGCCATCTCACCTTCCAAGATGTGGCACAACGTAGGAATAGTCTTTTGTCCCACTTGGATGGGCAGGACAATTGTGCCAACCGTCGAGCATATCGCATCATTGAATGCTCACAGAGTATAGGTGGAGGCCACGATGTGAGATGCTGGCAACTTCAGGTGTTTCAATGCCATTGTTGTAATTATATTACTGGATGAGCCAGTGTCCACCAACACCCTCTTATATGGAATCCCGTTGACCCATGCAATGACGTGCAGGGGTGGATCCGCCATGTCACCAGTCACTGATTTTAGCTCATCTTCTCTAAAGGTGATGACTGGCTCGGTGCATCATTTGACATGTCCCACGAAGTTGTTGAAAGAGTTTGCTTCGTGGGGCTGCAGCTCGATGGCTTTTAGTATCTCCATTAGAGCCTCTCGATGGGGTGATGATTGTTGTATGAGCTCGTAGATGGAGAGCCTAGCCGACGTGGTCCTCAAACTTTGGGTAAGTTTGGTCCGAATCGTGGCCATTGGTCTAGGTGGAGGAGGTTGTGTAGGGTGTTGTTGAGGTTGTGACATTGATGGAACCTCTCCTGTAGCTACCTCGGGGGCAGCTGTGCTTGGGTACCTCTTGTTCCTAGTCACGATGCTTATCATCCCTACATACCCCTGCATGGGGCAGTTCTGTGTCACCTCATTGACTTGAAGGGTCTTTGCCTACGCATCATGGGCAGGTAGGGGGTCTTTGAAGACCTCCATCTATTGGTTGTTTGGTGCTACGGGATTATCCACCACTAGTATCTTGTTGTCTATTAGGTCTTGCACTAAGCTTTTAAATTTCCAACATGCATAAAGATCATGTCCCTTCTATCGGTGAAACCTACAGTACAAGTCTTCCCTATAACCTTTGGGTTTTGGCATGTTGGGGTCTATGGGTCGACTCTCTGGTAGGTTTATCAAGTTTACCATTGACAAATGGTCAAACAAGGAGTCTTTAGACTCTGTAAAGGGTGTGAATTGTCGCCTAGGGTGACGCTACTAATTTTGCTCTTGTCGATGATTTTCTCTTTCATAACTGTCAAGAGGGACCACCTGATAGTTAGCCTTTGGGGGTTGTGTTGCTTGTGCAGGCTTAGGCATGTTTATAGCAACCTGATTGACCATAGCGGGTTTCGGTTGTGGGGTCCCTATTTTGGCATTTTTAGGCCACTCTTTCTTTCATGGCTTGGCAATCTCGCCATCCTGTATCTTGATCTCCTCAATGATTCTGGCTTGCGCCAGGGCTTCCTCAAGAGTGGCATATTGTTGCAGCTACAATAGCATGGAGATCGACCTCAAATAGCTCTTTGAGAACATTTGGGTCAGGTCGGCCATGGGAGGGAGGTAAGGTAACTTTGAAAGCAACGTCCTCCACCGATTTCCATAAGCCACCATGGTTTCTTCCTCATACTTCCTGAGGCTAGCTAGGTCGCTTAGTGACACCTTCTTCTTGGTGTTGAAGGTGAAGCATTCGAGGAACGCATCCACTAGCTGATCCAAGTTACTAATGCTATGCTTTGGTAACTGAGTGAACCAATCCGAGGTAGGGCCTACGAACATGGTTATAAATGTTCTTAGCAGCAAAGCATCATTGTCCTGAATGCCAAAGCATTGGCTCAGGAATCTAGTCACGTGCTCTTGGGCATCCTCCTCCCCTCTAAATATTGCCAATTGGGGTAGTTTAAAGTGTTCAGGGTATGGGGGTGCCGACATTGACGGATGCACAGGGTGACTGCAGAGTTGGCGTAAAGTGGGATTTTGGGGCCCATAAGTCTTGGTCTCCATAGACTCTAAGCGCTCTAGCAGCGCTTTATATGCATCGAAATATTTGATCTCTTCCTCCTTGGTTTGTTCCTGCTGCGGGTTGCGGGGAACTTGAGGCCTATGGAGGGGTGGCTGGATAGCACCCTACTGCCTTGGTAGGGCATTTCAGCCCGCTCTTCTTCTTGCTCATACTCCTCATAGGCTTCTTGAGGAGTTCCTGGGTGTGACCTATAAACATGGGTGGGTGCCCATGGAGGGTGCCCATCATTGTCTCTAGGGGTGGCCTCCCGCTCAGGTCTAGGAGGTCTTGGAGGCAACATTTGGTAAGGTCGTGGAGACCTGTCTCGCACCAAGGGGTTGTGCCTCTCATACAACTCTGTTCTATGCGTGCGAGGGGTTGGGACCCTCTCAGGCATAGTGTTCTGGAGCAGCTCATCTGTTTGACGCCGAATGCGCTCTTTGCTAAGGTGATACAGGTGCTCCAACTATTGTTGGTCTTGCTCAAGCTGCATGATTTGCGCTTGGTGGGTGACATGTTTGGCAAATGCCAGGTCAATTTGTTCCATCGTCTTGAGTCTAGGAGGCCTAGATGCCTCTCCTACATATTTATCTCGGTCGTGATGATCCGAGATCTCTATAGGTCGCTTTCCTCTATCGAGGTTGGCGGCATTCACCCGAGGCTCTGGCCTCAGTAGGTGATCTTGGTAGATAGCAGGTGCGGAGGCGCATTGCTCCCATGCTGTGTATTGCTCTTGAGGAATGTAATGGTCTTCCTCGTGCTCCCTTTCGTATATGTGAAAGGGGCGGGCAGAGTTGGCTCGCCCTGTCTGAAGAGCCTTGTGCTCTGGATTTGGCCTATTGTTTCTAACAGTGATAAGGGGTAGAGGAGGGATGATGTAATCATGTGGCCCCTCCTTATGGACCCTATGCTGTTCTAGCACTTCATTGCATGGTGGCCACTCATAACGAGCATCTAAGGGAGCCTTCCCATTTATGTTGAGTGCCACGTGTAAGGACTCCTCCTGAAAGGGTCTATGTTGAATGGGAGTGCCCCTCGAAGGGGTGCCTCTATAGTCCCATTCTGAAATGGCATGATGTGGACTATCTTGTGGTTTCGGCCACCAAGGTGGTATGACCAAGTCCTTGGGGCTATAGCGGAGGTGACTTGTGCCCCCTTGTACACTCTCTGCAGCTTCTACCCATGATTGGGCTTGGCTACGGGTGTACACCATGGTGGTGTCTCTCTACAAGCTATGTAGGTTTTTATCTTCTTTATGATTTTTTATTCTACACTAAACAAAGGGAACCACACAATCAAAGAAGTGATTATCTCGTTTATAGATTAAAGGTGTGCCCTAAATCTGGTTTAGTGTGTTTTGATTTTTGTTTTGAAAGCTTTGTAAAGAATGTGTTGTTGTACATGCAATATGATGGCTCTTATGTCTCCCAAAATGGTCGCCCCTTCAATATACCACTGCCAGGCCGTTATACCAAACCTCTCAATATACCCGCCCTTACGTGAGGGAAACTATTGGTACGCGAGAGCATAATGGTACGTGGAACATAGGCGGTACGAAAGGGGAATCACCCTATTTTTGACACCTACCATAGAAGACTTATCCTCATGCACTGGGAATCACCCCAACTACACTTGGTCAGCTTTCATCGGGATTTACGTCTAGCAACAGTAGCGATCGGGGTTATGTATGCAAAAATTCAAGCCAAGGTGGTGATGAAATCCACCGTTGGTCTTGATCAAGGGTTGGGGTTTTACGACCAACTCCTTGGTGTTTAAATTACCATGTGGTGTGTGGGGTTCTTTTTATTTGTGCAAAGAAAGAAAAACATGCAGCAAAACTCTCCTATGCAAGCAAAGAAACATGAAATGACAGAGACAAAAAACAGAAAATGATAGAGGATGCTCAGAACCCCTACCTCTTCTCTGCCCAAACCGGATGCCTCTGAGTTTCTGCTCTGAAACTACATAGAGAGCTAATCATCCTGGGGTGGGATGAATAACAAATCTGTATTCATCACAGGGTGGGATGAATGCCCATTCGTCCCTGGGTGACACGAATTCCAGCTCTGTATTCGTCACAGGGTGGAACGAGCAGCAGTCCAGTGCTTGAAAGATTAACACCTACAAGCAAAAACACACAACTTTTGATCAAAAATTTGATCTCAAAATTAGGGGACAAGGTCCCACCATGATCGCCACTAAAAGCACGAGGATACGGAAGCAAACAAAAGGGAAATGTAACGCTAAGTCCTACGAACGAGAATGCATGAAAAGAGGGAAAACAAATGAATTGAAATGAGATTTAAAGCAAATGTAAAAGTGCAGCCCTTTATTTTATTAATTTTCTCGAGATCGGGTTACAATACGTCTCCTCCCTTTTCAGGGGCTGGGAGCATCGGACATAGTTTTGTTACACCACAAATGATATATTCCCCTTGGGGATCTTCCGCGTGCCCACATTGAAAATGGGCGGACCAAACATTGTCGCCGCTTGCGTGAATGCATCTATAGTTCCTTGCTGCCCTTCCGATGTTGGGATCCTACGTTCAGAGAAATAGTAAACGATTAGTAGCACCTACGGAGGGGGGCTGGGATCCCCGCGGCCCACGGTTGATGCATGCATAAAATAATTAAAACGATAACTAAAACATATCAAAATGTTAAAATTTTTTAGAAGCGAGAGAACATTTCCGGGAACACCCCAAAAGGGGAGGGGGGGAGATTTACCACTATTTTTCTAATTCGCCCCGGGGTGGGACGATTAGGACTGTCATAAAATGTCAGAAGGTGACCTCCTAAATGTCCCATCCAGGGGCCTCCAAAACACCTGCAAAGTTGGGGTTAGGCAAAACAGGGCATTTTGGAATGACCCAGAAGGTCATATTTTGCATATTCAGCCTCGATCACCCTGTATCCGATGATGCTCCCTGTATGTTAGTGAAAGCGAGAAACATTGAAAGCACAGTCAAAACTCATCAAAATGACATGAAATTTAAATGACAGCATATATGGATGACCTAGAATCAAATGCAAAAGAAATAGTAGGGAAATCTACCACATATTTCTAATCACTCCGGGGTGGGGCGATTAGGACTACAACAGTGCGGGGGGCACCCGAGGGCAGGACGCCCATCGTTTGGGGCTCGGTTTTGGCACCAATCCACTTGGGATGGGTCCAAAACCTCTTATGGGGTTGTGTCAACAAATTGGGTGGGGTATTGTGGCCAAATGTTTGGGTTTTGGGTCCGGATTGCACTTCCAATAATCACCCAATAACCTCCCTTCCAAAAGAGAGATCAAGGATGTAAGAAGCACAAACGATGGGTGAGGATGTAATTCGGTAGCACTCCATTGCTCCAAATGCTCCTCCTCTATTTTTTTTTGGGGTGAGAAGACTCACCATTTTATAGACCTGAGGGTCTCTTGTGAATGAGCATGCAGAGGCGCCACTTGGCCATCATGCCTTGCCGGGGGAAGAAGATTCCTCCCTGATTAAGGGCTCCATGACTGCCCCTATGACTGCCTCTTTGAGCTCAAAAATGCTCACTCGCACTCCATGCATTGAAGGAGGAGTTAAGTGGTGGATCTGAGCTACCATTTGTCAAGGTTTGACCTTTTTCCCGTCAAACCTGCTATTCGCCCCACCCCGGAGCGAATACTGCTAATCGTCCCAGGGTGGGATGAATACCAGTTTGTAATCATCCCAGGGTGGAACGAATAAGGAGCAGGGTGCTTGAAAGGTGCCAAATTGACCTTTGACCTTCCAAAACTATTGTGGGAGTGGTTAGGACCACTGTTTAACCTCTGGGGGCTGCCCTAGGGGCTGTGTATGCCAATTCGATCAGTGCTTGTCGTCACATAATCGGATTGGTGTTGTTTTGGTGTCTACAATAAGAGTGAGAAAGGAGTCATCAACAAAGTTCCCACTCATAAGCTACTAAGAGGTACCTAAAAGGGAAACTCCTTTCACCTCATCCTTAGAGATAATGTTTGCTAATAGAGATCCAAACCCTTTAATTGCTAAAATATAAAGCAAGTGCAAGAGGGAAACCTTTATGAATGGATATTTGAATACCAAAAGAGGGGTATTACCTCCTATTAATAGTGAATCAAGTAGAGGCATTAGCAAAAAGGATTTGAATAGTGCATAGAAAATTATGGCCAAAGCCTAAAACCTACAACATGGTTAAAAATAAAGGTCATTTAATCTTGTTGCAAGCTTAAGAAAAATCAATCTTGAGGAATATGACCTTCTACTGAGATTTTCTTTGCCCAGTCGACCCATTTCTAGACAGCAATAATATTTTCTACAATATATCTACTTTTAATGAAGCATGTTTGCTCTGGAAAAATGATTAGGGGGAGAAGATTCCCTAAATTCTACATTATATATATATAGATATTACATTAACTATCAATTTCTTCAATATATGTGAAGAACATCTAATTTCTTGGTGTTAAATATAAAATTTAAATATCATATATGTCTATATAAATTAAATTAAGTCCAAAAATTCCCTAAATTCTATACCTAAGACTAAATCAATTCAAATTTTGGTCTCTTATAAAATATTCATAATGTATTGTGTTTCAAGTTTGATACCATTTTACCTGCTAATAATTTAATTCTATTCATATCTTCAAGAATAAATATGATTGAAATTATTCATTTTTGTAAAGATAACTTAAAGGTTGAATGACAGGTAAAACTCAATAGTAGAAAGAGATTGTATTATATTATCATTACATGAAGGTTATTGAACTCAATGGTTGTAGATAAATACTTTTAATATAAAAATTAAAGAAGAAAAATTAAAGCTATGATAAACTGATGGTATTTATTAAAAAACATTGTAAGAGACATAATATAACCATATTTATTATCCTACAAAATATTTTAGGATATTTATAAAAACCTTAAGGGATGCAGTCTAACTCATTCTATATATAAGTTGTTACATGGTTTAATTGATAATAGTACATCTTCATCGTCACCCTTCAAAATAAGAAAGAATTTTCAAATGTCTGTTTTGTTTGGGTATGCCCATCATTTTAATTTTAATTTTTAAATATAGATATACCTAGAATCCATTGATAATTAGTATTAAAAAAAATAATTTTATAATCATAAGATACAAAAAGAAGATAAATTGTTTAAATATGCACATACTTTAATAGCTAAAAATAATCTATTTGTTTTTATTTATACATAGGGGAGTTGGTTACATCCACACTATTTTTAGTAACCATCAAGTGTAAGGTTCTATTGTGATAGGAGCTTAGGTTAGTAACCAGGAAGAAAAAGTTAGGAGAAAATAGAATAAACTTGCATTAGGAATTAATCTGCGGTTACAAGGTTTAAATAGAAGGAAATAAACCATAATCACTAACTTAGGGGAAAGAGAAAAGGATGAAGGAAAATAGGGAGGAAAGAAGAAGAAAATTAGAATTCGTTCTCTTTGCCGTCCATGCCGTCAAACCTCTGCCGTCCAGTCTCTACCATCCAGGGAGGTAAAAGGTAAGGTCCAACCTTATTGTGGTAAAAATAAATTTTTACCATGCGTTATTTCCAACATTCTCCCCTTTAAAGTTGAGAGGACTGACTATACAGTCTCTCAGATTTATAAATTGAGCTTTAGCCATGCCTTTGGTGAAGATGTCTGCTAGATTATCCAAAGTGCTGCAGTATTGAAGCTCAACTATCTACTGTTCCACCATATCTCTTATGAAGTGATACTTCATATCAAAATGTTTTGACCTTTTGTGGTGGATCGGATTATATGCCAACTGTATGGCACTAATATTATCACAATTCAGTTTGGTTGGACCAATTTGATTTTTGCCAATCTCTTCAAGGATTTTCCTCAACCGGAGGATTTGAGTACTAGCATGGGTAATGGCTATATACTCAGCTTCCGTAGATGATAATGCTACAACAGATTGCTTCTTGGAACTCCAAGTTATTAGTCCTGAACCTAGACTAAAACAGTTCCCTGATGTAGATTTTTTGTCATCTATATTACTGCCCCAATCGCTGTCACTATAACCAACTAACTTTAGACTTGTGGTAATGGATTCCAAAATCCAATGTACCTTTTACATATCATAAAATTCGTTTGGTTGCTTGAAGGTGCAACTCGGATGGGCAAGCCATAAACCTTGATACTAGAGAAACAACATACTGTATATCTGGCCTAGTGTTGGTGAGAAACATTAAACTCCCAACCATGCTTATGAAATTGGTCATGTCAACCTTTGGTGCTCCATCATCTTTGCTTAGCTGGATTCCATGTCCTGTTGGTGTTGCAACTGATTTACACTGCTGCATAGCAAATTTCTTGATCATGTCATGAGAATATTTCTGTTGACATATGAATATCCCTTGCTTTGATTGATGTACTTCCATGCCTAGGAAGTATCTCATTAATCCGAGATCCTTCATCTCAAACTGATTCATCATGGAGTTTTTGAACTCCATATTCATCTTATTATTACTACCCATAAATATTAGATCATCCACATATAAACAAACTATGAGGATATCTACTCCATTATTAAGGTAGTATAGAGTTGGTTCACTCTTGCTTTTTGTGAAACCATACTCGCTAAAATAGTCGTCAATGCATGAGTACCACGCTCGTGGTGCTTGCTTGAGGCCATAAAGTGCTTTTTTCAATTTATAAACAAGGTTCTCTTTTCCTTGTTCTTGGAAACCTTGAGGTTGTTGAACATACACCTCTTCTATTATGTATCCATTTAAAAATACACTTTTCACATCAATGTGTTGAATGTTCCATCCTTTATGGGCTACCAAGGAAAGAACAGTTCTGATTATTTCTTGTCGAGCAACTGGAGCAAAGGTTTCCTCATAATATATGCCATATTTCTGAGTAAAACCCTTAGCTACTAATCTTGCCTTGTGCCTTTCAATGCTTCCATAAGCATTGAATTTGGTCTTATAGACCCATTTACATCCAACACATTTTTTTCCCTTGGGAAGCTTCACAAGCTCCCAAGTATCATTCTTTTTAATTGAGGATATTTCCTCTTCCATGGCATCTTGCCATATAATTTCGATACATGATTTTTCATAGCTAGATGGTTCTAGGCGTGCAGCAGACCAACAAAGCATAATTGACTACATCACCCCTAGGTTCATGAGACTCATCATCTCCTGACATGTGAAGATTTTCAAGTCTTGACAAAATGTCGTTCATCTCACTAGCTTGACTCCTAGTGTATCTTTGTTGGAAATTCCTATCCAACATTTGAGAAGATGGATGACTCTGTAGTATGCACTTTCCTTTATTTGTTTCTTTCCTTTGAGAAACTGGATCAATATCCATCGAAATTGGAGCGCTTACAGATCTCTGAAATTTTTTCAGAGAGTTTGGGGGTGCCAACAAAGGAGTTCCTCTTGGACTTGATGTACTCGATGAAGATTCCTGATGTGGACTTTGTGGAGGGGAACTACTTCCACTACTTTTCTTGGGCTGTACAAATGTGGAACTTTCAAAATTAGAGTCTATATCAATTTTTTTTTTATGATCCCATTCTCCCCCTTCATCAAAAATTACATCCCTGGAGATAACTATTTTATGTGTCTTGGGATTGTACAATCTATACCCTTTGGTAGATTCACAATACCCTACAAAAATACATGCTTGACTCTTGGGATCAAGCTTATTTCTCTTCTCCTCAGGAATGTGTGCATTAGCTAAAGAACCAAATACTCGAAAATGTTTGACATTTGGTTTCTTATCGTACCATCCTTCATAAGGAGTGATACCATCTAAACTAGAAGTCAGACTTCTATTTAGAATATATGCATTAGTTCTCACTACATCTTCCCAATAGCTGTATGTTAGATGCTTTTTTTGAAGCATCGTACGTGTCATTTCAACAAGGGTGCGGTTATTTATTTTGGCCACACCATTCTGCTGTGGGGTATAGGCAGTGGTGAACTGCATTTTTATCCCATTTTGCTTACAATAATTTAAAAATTCATTTGAGGAGTACTCTCCTCCTCTATCAGTGCGAAGACATTTGACATAGTAGTCACATTGCTTTTCTACATTATTTCTAAAGTCTATGAAGCAATCAAATGCTTCATATTTGTGTTTCAAAAAATAGATCCAGCACATTCTAGAATAATCATCTATGAATGTTAGGAAATAAGAATTGTTTCCAAGGCTTTTTGTTTGCATTGGACCACAGATGTCCGAATGTACTAGCTAAAGAGGATAGCTTGCTCTCCATGCTTGCCCTTTTGGAAACTTCATTCTGGAGTGCTTTCCCAAAGCACATGCTTCGCATACCTTCTTATGTTCTTGAATTTTTGGTAGTCCTGTCACCATAGCTTGTGAAGTTAACATTTTCAAGCTAGCGGAATTGAGGTGACCATATCTCAAGTGCCACAATACACTTGGATTTGAAATAGCAATATTTGCAAGTTGAGCTCCCCCTGGCTCACCAAATTTCAGAGGGAATAACCTATTATTTATCATAGGTACTTCTGTGATGACTCTGTTACAATTTTTTTTATCAAGGATTGTACATTTTCCTTCATCAAAAACTAATTTGTAATGCTTCTCCATCATTTGGCCAACACTTAACAAATTGTGTTGTAGTTGTGGAGTACAGTATATGTCATTCACATTTTTAAGGCCTTCTTTTGTTGGAACTTCCATAGCTCCAATGCCTTCAACTTGCAAAGATTTATTATCCCCTAACTTAACATGAGATTTATAATTTGAATCTAATGTAGCAAAGAGATTTTCTTTGCCACTCATGTTGTTGGAGCAACCAGTATCTAAAATCCATGTGTCTTTGAGATTTTGATCTGACTGTCCATATGAAAGAAAAATATTTGAGGTGCCTTCTTCTTCTCCATAAAATGAGCCATATTGACTGCTTTGATCTTTTGAAGACTTTGACCAGCAATCACAAGTGAAGTGTCCTTGTTTCCCACAATTGAAACAAGCTGTTTTAGTTTTGTTACTTCCTTGTCCTTGATTTCCATGGCCTGCATTGCCGCTTTGGTTTTTCTGTTTTGATTTCCACCTCTGTTTTGATTTCCTCCTCTGTAGGAGTTGCTTTGGCATTTGCATCTTTGTTGTTGTCCTCTGCCTCGGCCTCTTCCTTGTCCTCATATTGCAGCTTCGTTCGAAGTGAAGGCTTTGTCATCACCTCCATAGCTTGTTGAAGGTGTTCCTTGAAGGCGCTCTTCATGTGATGTTAATGATCCAATAAAACTATCAAATGTAAGAGTAGAAAGGTCTTTTGATTCTTCAATTATGATGGCAATGTGATTCCACTTAGGAAGAAGTGTTCTCAACACTTTCTTCACAATTGTTTCAACTGTTGTGTTATCACCTAAAGTTTGCATCATATCAACTATTGCTTTGAATCGTACACAATAGTCTCCAACTCTTTCATTTTCCTTCATTCTGAGATTTTCAAAATCTCTTTTTAAGGTCTGAAGCCTGACTTGCTTCACTTTATCACTTCCTTGGAATCCTTCTTTCAAGGCATTCCATGCATATTTGGCAGTTAAGAAAGATGCAATTCTAGGAAAGATACTTGGATCTAATGCTGATTGAAGATGGTATAAGGAAAACGAGTTATTTTTTTGTGCATATTTGAAGGTCTTCTTGTCGGTTGAGTAGTCCAATCTGTTGGAGCAGTGTAACCGTCTTCAATACTATCCCATAGTCCTTTTCCTATGAGTAATGTCCTCATTTTGATGGACCAGTACTCATAATTATCCCCATTGAATTCGGGGATTGGTAGATTGTTATTTGATCCCATTACAATCTATTAAAACAAGAAACCTTTCTTATATAGTCTTATTACAAAAATACTTTACAAACTATCAAGCCTTGCTTGATTTATCCTTCAAAAAACAACCTATTCTTGTTGTGATTCAGCAATTACAAAATTGTCAGCGACTTGTTCGTCGTCGTCACTGATCAATATAATTTCAGGTGAAGGAGGTTGTAGGATTTCAACTGAATTACTATAATGAGTATATTCAGATCCTTGTGGAGCAATCTCCACAGATTCAGATTGTTCAAATCTACTCCCAAAAGAGTTATCTTCTGAATCTGCTTCGTATCCTAGATCAGGATTTCTCTGTTGTGCAATAACTGCGTTTTGCAACTGTGAAAATACTGAATTTATGCCTAGTGTTCTCACATGCTCATCAAATTTTTCGGCATTCGTTCTTAGTAACAGTTTACAAAGAGCCTGATAACATCCATTCGATCTTATCATCTAAGAAAATTTCCCTGAAATTTTCTTTTACACAAAATTTCCTCTTAGGAAATGTTACTAAATTTTTACCTCTCAAAGCGTAAAAAAATGTTACAGCAATTTCCTCTTAGGAAATATCTTTTCTTCCACAATTTTGATAGATAGATTCCTTTTTTTTAAAAAAACTTATTTTTAAATGCATAAAATTTTTAATTTTAATCAATTTTTTTTTATAAAATATATCTTCTATAGATAAGATTTAAAAAAAACTGTTAAAATATATATATTTTAAAAAATATCTATAAAAAATATAAATTTTTATAAAAAAATATGAAAAAAATAAAAAAATTTAATTTTTATCGTACAAAAGATTATATATGGCACGCGTGGGGTTTGAACCCGCGACCTCCCGCGCCAAGCCTTAACGCTGGCCCAAATGGCTAGTCGGGCTAGCCTGTCCAACGCGAATGGAAGGCACTTTCCTTCCTTCTATTCCGTCGGGCTAGCAAATATTTAAAAAAAAACACGGGACATTTGTCCCACATCCGCCCTGTGGATGAAACTTATAGGCTTTAAAAACCTGTATTCGACGGATGAGTTTCGATTGCCTGCGGGCAATTAGGACCATGCCTTTTGCCTCCCACGCGTTGCCCATCTAGTCACCCGCCTGTCTGCTCGCCACTTGTCGCATCGTCTCCTTGCCACGTGTCACGCTGTTGCGTACACTCCCTGCCACGTGTCACGTCCGCTCACTTGCTATCTGCCACATGTCACCTCTTGATTAGCTCCTTGAGATTTGTGCCTCTTGTTGCCTCGATTTGCATGCTATGGGCCTCTTACCTCGATTCATGTGCTATGAGCCGACCTCCTCGGGATCCGTGCCTCGCTTGCCACGCCTTCCAGCCAAACGTGAACCAGCTTTGATACCAGATATTGTGATAGGAGCTTAGGTTAGTAACCAGGAAGAAAAAGTTAGAAGAAAATAGAATAAACTTGCATTAGGAATTAATCTGCGGTTACAAGGTTTAAATAGAAGGAAATAAACCATAATCACTAACTTAGGGGAAAGAGAAAAGTATGAAGGAAAATAGGGAGGAAAGAAGAAAATTAGAATTTTTTCTCTCTACCGCCCATGCTGTCAAACCTCTGTCGTCCAGTCTCTACCGTCCAGGGAGGTAAAAGGTAAGGTCCAACCTTACTGTGGTAAAAATAATTTTTTACCATGCGTTATTTCCAACAGGTTCAAACCATAGGGGCTGATCCCAATAAGCCTATACATCCTCGTTATTAATGACTCAACATGAGGAGGACCACCAGTCACTTGGGATTCATACCATTATCGTGAGTCTGATGCACACTCAGAGGATTGAAATCGGACTATTAGAGTTAGAGCATATTACATCATTTGGGTCATGTAAATGTACCACCTTTGGTACATAGTTAGAGTAGGAGATTACTTTAGGGGGAAGTTAGCTACTTACTTCAAGCAATGTAATAAATGCACAAGTGTCAATGTGCAAGTTGTAATGTGCAAGGTGTCCCCTTGTACAACTAGGTAGAGTGTTGGCCAAGGAATCTCTCTTCCTATATAAAGGGCCTCATAGTGATAGATTAGAGAGCAATTACATATCAAGCATATCAAGTGTATTGTAGTAGATAGTGGTAGAACTCATGTATGGAGTACAATGTAGTTCTTTAGCTTATATTAATGGAGTGACCATCACCTCCATACTGCATTGTATTTTTACCACTTTCTATTTATAGTATATTTTAGTCATATTGCAGAATTACTTTCTTTTATATTTTTTACATCTTATTAGGACCTGTGATAGATCTCTCCCACTATAGATATCCTCAAAATCTAATAGTGGTATCAGAGCCATGGTGAATCAAAATAGGAATAGGGAGAGTTACCATTGCTACTGTTGGCCTGCATCTTTGCAAACCAGATCTACCATTGTGCATCATTGCATGCAAACATTACCATTAGGAATCGATTGATAGAAAAAGCCATAGTAGTCAATAGGATTAGAGAGAATCACAAGTGAGGATTAAATCTTAGTTACAAAAATTTTGAGATTACATTTGGCTAGAGTCTTTCCACAGAGTTGTAGAAAAACTCATGAAGACTAGGACTCAACATTCATTCCACTAGTTTGATGGATCAACTAGTGAAGATTATTTCATTCTAGTTTCTAACAACTTGTTGCAGGAAAAAGGAGATTCAAAAAATGTTGGGAAGCTTCCTACAAGAGAGTTAGGAAGAATATCTTCTTAGAATCATTCCAACACTTGCAACAACAAGGAGAAGATTGAATATTTCAAAGACCTAAAAAAGGTCCCATTACAAGAGCTACAATCCTACAGACTACATAAGTGAAGAAAAGGCCACAATTACCTTATAGCAGACTCAAGGAAGAAGAGACTCTAGAAGATGAGTCAAGGAGAAGATAGGATATTGGTGATCTCCATAAATACCTATAGAGTGCAAAAGAAGAAAATGCCATAGAAGCCTTGATCCAGAAGAATAAAATGCCACAAAAGCCTTGATCCTAAAGAAGAAAAGGCTAGAGAAGCCTTGATCCAGAAAAGAAGGCCATAGAAGCCTTAATTCTGAAGAAGACTTCAGAGAAGAATTCTTGATTTAGAAGAAGAGTTCTAAAGAAGACTCTAGAGAAGAGTCCATGAAATAGGATATTGGTGATCTCCATTAAATCCTACAAATTGTAGAAGAAAAGGAGGACCAAAAAGGTCTAGAATACAGAAGTAGCAGATTTTAGAGATCCGAGAAGAATATCTCATCACCAACACTTCCAAAGTAGAAGGTTGAAGAAAAGGTCTCAGTTGGAAGACCAGAGAAGCTGCAAGATAGAAGACCTTGGAGAGGTCTCAAGGAGAAACAAGAAGAAGGCTTGGAGAGCCTTGCTGTAGAGCTCATAGAAGCATCATCAAAAGAGTTCCTAGGAGAACTCATTGGAGAAATCCACTACCAAGGAGAAGCTCTTGATAGTGAAGGACTTGGGATAATTATCACCATCCGACAACAAGCCCAAGAGAAGAAGAATTTGGCAAGGAGTGCCAAATCTAGAAGAAGAATCCAGTGAAGACCTCAAGACATTCAGAATCTTGAGAAGAAGAAGATCCTGTTTGAAGTTAGAATTCGACAAGAATATTGAAGGAAGATTCAGATAGAAGAAGCCTACCAAATCTAGGAGATTTGGAGATTACCTCTCATAGCAAGAAGGCACAATTTAGAGATAAGAGTTCTCTAAATCTACAATAGAAAATAGAAGATCACTGGAAGGATCAAGCCACCAAACCTGAGGCTCAAGATAGAAAGTTCAAGACCATAGTTTGGTGAAGCAAGAAGTTATTTTGGACAGCCAACAAGAAGCTGTGAATTCATCCATTACAAGGTAGCAACTTGGTGAATCAAAACACCAAGATCTACATCTACTACAGAAGCCATTAAAGGTAAGCAACTAGGGTGCAATTAGTTGAACTTCAAATTAGGGTTCATTATCAAATTCTATTAAGCATCGTATTTGGATTAAAGTTGCAAGGAGAAGGGCTCATATTATAGTCTTCAAGAAAGTGCAAAAAGGAGAGTTCATTTTAAGATATATTTGCACATTAAATAGGAGTTGGATATTTTTTGAAAGAAATAAAATTATCATCTACCTATTATCTATCTAGAAAGCAAGAAGACTACATCCTACAATATTGATTGTAGTGAAAATTGTAGAATATTCATTAAGGGTTCTTTACAGATTACTCTTAAAAGTTGTAGAGATTATTAAGTGCATTAGAATTCATTTTGAGAGTTTATTTATAGGAGCAATAAGGTGAGATTATTGTTACCATTAAAAGTGCATTATTAATCCATTAAGCACTATACTAGTTGATCTTTAACTAGTTACTCTCAATTAGTTTGTGTTGTTAAATGCACAAAACTAGCACAAAATCTACAACATTTCATGGCCAAAAGAAGCCACCAATACAAGTCAAAATGTGGAGAAGGAAGCCACCATTAAAGTCCTTGAAGGAAGCCTCAAATCGAGACTTGGTGAGTCTCAAGATTCAAGGAAAATATAAGGGTTTCATTTAAGTGCAAAGTGCAGAAATCCTTACTTTAAAATCGACATTAGCTTGGATTAACTCTCATTAAATTATCCAAGGAAGAAAGGAGTTGCCTCATCAAAATAAAAAAAAAGGATTTCAAAAAGGTCCTTCATATTGGTGCAAATCTAACTATTACAAAGCACCTCTTTTGTTCCTTCAAAAGGAGAAAAGTATTTCTCTTTACAGGTAGCAGCATGACCATCATATTCAGTAGGTTGTAGGGTAGAGTTCGAGCAAGAGGAAAGAGCCACCGAAGAGCTCATACTTCACAAAAATCAAGGTGTTTAAAAACACCATTTCTCCACATCCAATCCAGCCCTAGAAGCAAGCATGTCACCTACAATATTGGAGCCATTACAAGAGGCTATTATCATCCAAACTTACATGGAGAAAGGATGGCATACATAAGGAGATCATCTATGTCGGATAGCACTATCGAGCTAAGCACAAGGGGCTGTTACAAAAGCTACAAAACAACACCATCAATCGGTTGTTACAAAGGATACACAAACAACATACTACAAGCATCAAGGTATAAAGGAAAAGTGCTATACCCAAGGCCATTACTTGGAGAGAACGACCACTAAAAAGAAGCACAAGAAGCTACCACAGGACCACCATTAGGAGCACCATAGAACCATGGAGTATTACAGCTGGAGCCACCCATTATCCTCATCAAGACAACATGCAAAAGGAGAAGAGAAAATGCTTGCATTCCAAGAAACATAGCAAGCTCACGAACAATACAAAGATATAGGCAAATATAGGGTTACAATGCTCATCCTTGGAGCATTAGAAGAAAGGCTTACATGCACAAGCCTTGAGTGCCACTTGGCACAAGAGTTCTAAGCACCCCAATGTTCGTGAATAATCCAACGCTCACCTAAAAAGGAGTTACAAACCTTTGGGAGGTTACCACCAAACTTATCATTGCATAAAGGTACATTGGAATATCAACGTCTATTCAGTAACGCTCAAGAGACACTTGTCTACAATCCATAAGGAAACAGTCCTATTTAAGGCACCCATTTTGGAGAAGGAGATAGAATGAGGTCAAAGGGAAGTCAAGCATTGAATGGTGTGAAGCACGATCATAGGGAGAAGGCTAATTCAAGCCTGTGCACCATTCAAAGGTGTAAGCCTACATTAAAGTGGCTGTCATAGACCAACCATACCAGCATTCCATTTCAGAGGATATTCGATGCAAGCCAAGCATTCATTAAGGAGAAAATCAGCACCATTCATGGAGGAGAGAAGCGCTACTCAAGGGAGAAATCGATATCGGTCAAAGAAGGCATTGACTGCCCATGAGCGCCACATACCAGAAGGTTTCAATCGGCCACCTCACAACGTCAAAGGAAGATAATCCAGAGGGATTATTAAGGTAAAATATGATATTACTTATTGCTTGCTATAAACTAAAGTTACATTGGAGTTATAAGGGTACATTATATTTACTATTGCAATCATCCGTTTAAGCATTAGTAATATATTAAGCAAGCAGATTTCAAGAACATTTATATTTGCAAATAATAAAGTAGGAGGAATAAGGATTTCAACTTGGAAATTAAATATCTATTATTGCAAATATTATTGTTTTCTAATATTCCAAATTAGGGAGTTATAAGGAATACTACACCAAATAAATTATTGGAATTTAGAAACATTAAATATCAAATATCAAAGGCTATAAAAGGAGGTTCATTAAGGAATATCAAGAGTTGGAAATTAATTGGTATACTTGTCTCAAAACCACATTAAAGGGATAAAATAAATCCAACCATTAGGACCTCATCAAAATAGAAAGTGCTTAAGTTCAATAGGAGTAATAAGGTGTAATAGAAGTTGATTTTTGCTATTTACAAAACATTACAAAATCAACCCAAAATTGAACTACTATTCTCAAAAAGCACTTTATTAATCATATAGCATATCCAAAAACACTAGGGAGTCATAAGGTATTCTACAAAACTTGATAATAATAGCATTCATCATCATGGCTGAATCCCTTGGCAGATCCCTTCATCATCATGGTTGAATCCCTTGACAGATACCTAAAATAGGCTTGATATTTGGGTCTTCTCTATGGTATGAAGCCCTCATCTTTTTCCAGACCCATTACTCATCAAAAATGTGTAGATGATAATATTCTAACAACTCTGTCCTCAATCCCTGAAGCTAAAATAATCAAATCTATTCTAATTTTTTTGAAGCTACCGACCAAAAAATTAACTTTGTGAAGAGCAGAATCTATTTCTTAAATACTCCCATCCGTAGATAGCTTAAGATCACTAGGATTTTAGGTTGTACTATTTCTCAGCTTCCTTCTACTTACCTCGTGCTTCCTCTGTTTCATGGCAATCCTTAAAAATTTTTATGGAGCAATGACATAAAGCGAATCAACAAGAAGCTAGAAGGGTGGAAAAATAATAATGTTGAGCCAAGAAGCTAAGGCTACTCTTGTGCAAATGTGCCTCCAAAGTATACCAGTTTCTTCATGTCAATCTTCAAAGTTCCTTTTTTCATTTTCTATAAGATTGAACAAATTCAAAGGAGGTTCCTTTGGGATGGGAATGAAAATAAGAATAGGTTTCCCTTAGTTTCTTGGGATAAAATTTGTAAGAAAAAAGACCAAGGAGGGTTAGGGTTTCAGGGAAATCTACAAAATAAATATGGCTCTCATGGCAAAGCAAGCATGGAGAATTATCACCAATGCTCAATCTACTTGGATTGATATAGTGAAAAGGAAATACCTCCAAAAATTCTCTTTCATGGATAACCAACCTCTCCCTCAAGGATTGTGATTTTGGAATTCTATCACTCAATGCATGGATATTATCAGGAAATAAATGATATGGAAACTTGGATGTGACAATTTTAATAGGTTCTCAGAAGATGTTTGGCTTAATGACCACCCCCTCATATTGAGCCAAATTTGGCAATTCTCAATACCTTCATAACCTTTGAAAGCAAAGTGATTAAATTCATATCTCAGTATCCTAACTAATGCCACTAGAAATCCATTTCTACAAATAATCTAGATTTCAATTCCACCTTTGCTACTAGAACCCTTCAAAATTTGCTATGAGTATTTGTTATTCTGAACTCCTAGTCAAAATACAATCTCATATGGAAACTTAGTGAGGATGGTAAATTCACGATTAAATCTGTTTACTCTATTCAAGAAACCCACTCACCTAGATGAACCCCTGCTAAGTATTTATGGATTAAAAAGTTGATTCCAAAAATTGGCTTCTTTTCCTGGCTTGCATATCAAAATCAAATTCTAACTATGAATAATTTAATCATCAAAGGCCTTTTTATCCATAACTATTTCTCTCTTTGTAAGTCAAATTGGGAATCAACCTTCCATATTTTCTTGCAATGCCCTTTCTCTCTTTCCATTCTAAATATTTGGTCAATATCTCTTGGGTCCAACTGTATTCCATTGTCTTGTTATTTGAGCAATGGCCTAACCCTTTGTCTAACTCCCAGTTAAAATTCTTATGGTCCAAATGTTTGCACCACTTCCTTTGGTAGATTTGGTTGGAATGTAACAATAGGGTTTTCAAAGGAATTTTCAAAGACTCTCAATCTATCTTCCTTTGCATCACCACATTTGCCTCTAAAAATTCTTGCCTTGTTTCGTCGAATGGGACCCCCAAGCTTGGTCTCGAATCTCACATATTTACAAGTTTCAATCTAATAAATTGTGTTGCAGGATCTCCTCATGCTGTTGTTGATAGATCAGGTATTACTTGGAACCATCCCCCTACAGGGTGCATAAAGCTCAACTTTCATAGAGCATCCAAAGGAAATCCTAGAAGGGCTAGGAGCGAAGGCATAATCAAGAATGACAAGGGGAAAATCATTGTGGCCTATGCAAAGAACATCAAAGTTCAAACCAACAACTTGACTAAAGTAAGAGCATTGTATCAAGGTATGATAGTCCTAGAAGGCTTTGGTTTCACCAACTTAATAATTTAAGGAGATTCCCAGCTCATCATTAACTGTCTCAAAGCTTCTCAATCCCCTTCGTGGAGCATTTCCAATATCATTTATAAGTGTAGGAGGTTAGTTAGTAAGTAATCTAATGTTATTATCCAATACATGCTAAGAGAAGGAAACAAAGTTGCTGACTTAATTGCTAATAGAGGCATCGAGGAATATTCCCTCTGGGTTTGACATGCTGATTTCTCTCTGGACCTCAGTTTTGCTAATCAGGATGATGACATTTGTTTACTCTAAAATTCCTTTTCATTTGGTTCATCTATCTATCACTCACATGAAGTTCCTTGGTACCAGTTTATGCAAAGTGAGTGTCAACATCATCACCACACCTTGTCTCATGTGGGTGCTTTCTCCTAAGTCCAAGTGGATTCTTACATTTCTGCTTCATGAGGTATCGATTTCTGGTAGTGCTTGGGTTTACCTAGTTTTCTTTCCTCTCTCGTGTTGGTTTGAGATGTTGTTTTAGTTGCTCCTTTTTTCTTGGGTTAATATTACTGGTTGAACCTGCTCGCTTTGTTTTCTAGCTTTGTAAAAGGTTTAGGGTCCCTTTCAAAACCATTTCCCATCAATAAAAATAAAATTATAGCACTCATAAAAAATTATCAAGTACTCAATTCATTTGGGAATCATAAGGTATCATCAAATTTATACTAAGAGGACCACAAGAATCATCATGGCATAAAACAAATTATTTCTTGCATAATATCAATTACTTAAAAGTACATATTATATTTCCTGGAAAATTAAGGTAAAATTAGCCTTAGTATATGAAAAAATTTGGGAGATAGCTCAAGGAACAACAAAAAAACCAAACATAAGAGATACTGAGATTTAGAAGTTTGAATAAAATGATGTAAAATCCCTAATGATAATAACATTTGCAATCATTGATGAAATAAAACCTTATATTAGTTCAGAAAATACATCTACAGAAGCATGAAAAGGCCTAAAGAAGATATTTGAAGGGAAAAATAAAACCAGTATCTTTCATCTTCAAAGTCAACTACATTCTCTAAAAATGAATAGTGGCAAGAGCATAGAACTATTCCTAAGGAAGGTAGCATATATTAAAGGGAAATTATTAACCTTAGGAGAAGAGATTAAAGATGAACTTCTTACTCAAGTAACCATGAGAGCACTTCCAGATGACTACAAACATTTGGTTACATCTTTACAAATCCTAAGTAAAGATACTTCTTTTGATGACCTAATCAATATTCTTCAAGAGTATGAGATGAAAAATACAATTAAATATGAAATGAATAACAATGCATTGGCATCAAAAGATAATCTATAGGGAAGTATTACTTCAACATCAATAGGACAAATACCATGGTACAATAGGTATTATCAGATACAAAAGAAAAGTTCATAATACCAACTATTGTAGATTCAATCCCAAAAATCACAATCAAGGAAATCATATAAAAAATGGAAGGAGATTTTCAATCACAAAAATATCAAAATAATCCTCATCAGTAACAAGTTCAACATCCTACCAATTATCCCCAATTGGAGTATCGAAAAGAGAATAAAAAAGGACACCTAGCTCAAAGGATCAAAGAAATTGAAGAACTGGAAGAACCTACAGATTATTATAAAGTGAAAGCTCTTTCAGCAAGAACAACAAGTTATGAAGATACTAACTACTTGCTTGAATAGGTTACAGAGAATAGAGAAGAAGAATACAAATTCCAAGACCAAGAAGAAGATCCATATTGAATATTGAAATCTTCAATACCCAAATAATGTAATACAAGGGGTGTTAGAGTTAGAACATATTACATCATTTGGATCATGTAAATGTACCACATTTGATACATAGTTAGAGTAGAATATTACTTTAGGGGAATGTTATCTACTTCAAACAATGTAATATATGCACAAGTATCAACGTGCAAGTTGTAATGTGCAATGTGTCCCCTTGTACAACTAGGTAGAGTGTTGGCCAAGGAATCTCTCTTTCTATATAAAGGGCCTCATGGTGATAAATTAGAGAGCAACTACATATCAAGCATATCAAGTATATTGTAGTAAATAGTGGTAAAAATCATGTATGGAGTACATTGTAGTTCTTTAGCTTATATTAATGGAGTGACCATCACCTCCATATTGCATTGTATTTTTACAACTTTCTATTTATAGTATATTTCAGTCATATTGCATAATTAATTTCTTTTATATTTTTTTGCATCTTATTAGAACTTGTGACAGATCTCTCCCAATGTATATATCCTCAAAATCTGACACAAACTACTACCTTTGCAAACAAATATGCATACCCCCAAGGTTTGAACCTGGGTCTCTTCTTGGTAAGTGCTTGGTCAGACAAGCAATTACTAATCCACCTAGCCCTTGGGGGTTAAAACAATATATTTGTTATAAGAATTTGAATTTATGTACTCCATATTATAATTTAAAAAATTTAATACACTCTTTGGAACCTAACTTGGATGGTTCAAGTTTCCCACAAATAAAGACTCATTAACAAACAAAAGCTTATTTGGATGACAAAGAAAATTATTGAGTATAATTCCTTCTATAAGAACTTGATTAATGATTAAATAGATATTTTGGCTATGAAGAACATTCTTGTGGAGGTCCAATTGGATTTTAAGGTAATTTTGTTTATGTGGATGAGAGGTCCATTTGATCTCTTTGATAACTATTAGGATCTCAATAAATAATAAAGAAAGTTTCACATGAATAAAGTCTCTTGAAAAGCATAATTCAAAGAAAATTACCAAGGAATATGTTTTCTTCTATATGACAATATTTCGAGTTTGCTAAATAGACTTTAAAAATAAATCTAATTTATGCTACACCCATTCTAATTTATGTTTACCTCTTTGTTTCAATAACAATAGGATTTCAAACAAAACATTCATCATTATTTAAACACCAATAGGTTTTTAAATCTAATGTTTACAACTATGAGAAACAATCACCAATGTATTAAAGTGCATATAATTATCTAATAGTAAACAATGCAAAGTATATTCTAATTTATTTTCACTTTGGTAAATTATTTCAATCTTAATGGGGTTTCAATCAAAATATTTATAATTATAACATATGGAAAGCAATGTAATAAATTGTAAGAAGGTTATTAATACTAAATAATAAAAATAAATTCTAATTCCTTTTCAACCAATTAATTTATTTAAATATAAGTGAAATTTTAAATCAAATGTTTATAATTCAAACATATAATAAGAAATTTAATAAAGTGCAAAGAATATATTAACAAGCAAAATAAAACAAAACTTATTTTGCTATCACTTTGATAATTGCTTCATGTAAGAAGTGAAAGACAACAAGCAACATCATGCAAAATAATAAAACTTAGTAGGAAAAACCCACCGTTACATATTTAGGATTGGATGTTTGGAGGACATTTTAAAATTGGTTGGTTGGTGATGGAGGTTCATTATGATAAATCATGATTTGAAATGAAGGAAAGACGTACATTTAGAATGAAATAGAAGGGTTTAAGAATGTGCCTCCACTCTAAATTTTATTAAAATCATGTTTTATATTCAAGCGAACATATCAACATGGAAGCAATGGAATAAAAACTGGACTCTCTATCATATATGTGCCCAATAAATATATAAATAAATATTATCTATTTTTTATCAAGCTTTTAAAACACATTATATATATTCCCTTAGCCTAAGAGCCATTGCTTATTGGAAACTTGAAGAAGATAATACCAAGGAGATCTGTTGACACACAATGACATGAGGCTATTCAAATAGATAATATAACACTAATTTGTTGAAAGGTAAGAAAGGAAAAAGTAGTTTTGTACATTGTTGTTGGTTCAATGGTTCTCTTGTGCCATCCTAGTTTGGAAGGAGTCGTTCCTTTTCAAATTTTGGATTCATGTTGTCAGTTGTGATTTGTAGTTTGATTTGTTGTTTGCTTGTGCTGGGTTTGATTTTATTGGGATTGTAGAGGATTTTTCTTGTAGTCCATGTCCAGTTGGGTTTCTTCTTTTTCAAATTTTAAATTCTTGGTGTCAGTACCTACCTCCCTTGATAAGATGGTTTAAGATGTCTACGCTCTGGAGGAGGTCTTTGAGAGAAAGGGTTCGGTTTTGCACAGTTTGAAACTGATGGAGATAAAACAGCGAGCAATCTGGAGCTCCATAAAGATTGCTTTAGATTATTCTGAGAAGGTGTCCAAAATGACAAGAATGGTTGTTCAAGAGGTTGACATGTTGATGTAAAACCACCTGGAGCACACCCAACACCACATGAAGCCATGCCACCTTCCAAGAAATATAGAAAATCTAAACCATCTGGGAACCAGGTGTTAGAAAAATTAACCCAGATTTCACGCCTGTGCCCAACTGCGCTCCGAACCTTGGGCGAAACCGGATTGCGCTCCAGACATGGGCGAAGTCGGACTGCACTGCCGCAAGTCCGGATCCCGGCAAAGGGCTGACATGACGCCGCACCTACCCTCTGACAGATGTGACGCTTGTGCGGCGATTGGTCAAAAACCCTAGTTGAGGGCTTGTCAGGACCTGTCAGAGGACAAACCCCAATCCTCCTCTTCCCGCGGCTATATAAGGCGTCTCGGGTATTTCAGATTTAAGAAGCGTAAGAGGAAGAGGAAGAGAAGGAGCAAGAAGGAGCAGAGGCAAAGAAAAGTATCTCAGCGAGCAGTTTGACTCAGCTGATTAATGTCTGAGCAGCCGACTCGACATTTTGTCTGTTTAACTTATCCTGCAGTGCAGCCTGCAGATGATTGTAATTTCCTCGGTTGAGGAACTCTGTAACCCCCGTTTAATATAAATAAAGTTTGTTGTTTGTTTTCGGCATCTTTTAGGGTTTGCAGTTTGTTGCTCTCTGTTCCGGCGTCTCTCTCTTCTCATACGGGTGTTGCCAAGCCAGGCAAACCCAGCGGCAGCCGCGAAAGAAGAACAAGTCTGAAGCGGCTTTCCAAGTTTGCTTCCGAAGTTCGCGGTTAAGACTGGAGCAGCTCGAGTGCACGAGAAGTCCGAAGTTGGCCTCAGTCCCCTCTTCACCCTGCACAGTTCGTTGGCTGCCCGAAGTTCGAACTTCGCCCAATTTCGGGCGAAGTCTGTCGCAGCCGCGAAGGTCGAACTTCGCCCAAATTTCGGGCGAAGTCCGTCGCAGCAGCAAAGTGCGAACTTCGCCCAGTTTCGGGCGAAGTCCGGCTGCGGCCCCGAAGTGCGAACTTCGCCCAGTTTGGGGCGAAGTCCGGCTGCGGCCCCGAAGTGCGCACTTCGCCCAAGTTTGGGCGAAGTCCGGCTGCGCGGCCGAAGTGCGCACTTCGCCCAAGTTCGGGCGAAGTCCGTCGGCGCGGCCGAAGTGCGCACTTCGCCCAATTTCGGGCGAAGTCCGTCGGCGCGGCCGAAGTTCGAACTTCGCCCTAGTTCGGGCGAAGTCCGTCGGCGTGGCCGACGTTCGCACTTCGCCCTAGTTTGGGCGAAGTCCGTCGGGCCCCCGACTTGCGCACTGCGCTGTCCGAACAGCGCCGTGCAGACTTCGGCGTGTTTAAAAAAAAAAATTTAAATTCTTCACCAGGAAACCCTTCGTGGTTTAGTTTATCACCCGTATTAATAAAATTAATATTTTATTTATTTATATATATTTCTCATATGATTAAAAATAACTGCGCATATACATTAAATCATGAGTAACCATATAAAAACTTAGGTATGCATGTTGAAAGTTCAACTGCAAGTTTATGTCATTTAATAATTTGTTAAAATCAGCATGGCTAAACCTCCTTATCAATTTAATGGGTTCTAAACCTCCTTATCAATTTAATGGGTTCTAATACTAAGTGAATTAATGTTTGTTATTATTATTATTTTAAAGAATTTCAATCTCTTTATCGTTGATATCCTCTCTTATCTGTAGTTCCAGAAAAGAACTTTTTTAATAAATAAATTTGCTTACAACAATAGAAAACAATCATGCAATATGCTAAACAAATTTTAACAATATATTAAAATATTAATTAAATATATTTTGTTTAATGTACCAGCCACTACAAGGACCTGGTTATATTTACTTCAAATATTAAGGATAGCCAAAAGGAAAGCATATGCTTGACTGTTGTTTCTCAAATAAGGTATGATAACCCAAAAAGTGTTTTCCTCTCTCATTGTCTTTCGGAAACTCACGATATTCGATAATGTATACAACAATTGTCTTCAATCTAAAATCAAGTGTTGACGTTACGTAGCGCACAAGACAATTGTAAAATCAAATGGTTTCAATAAAGCAAATTATTCTTGTCATTCTTTTCAATGGCACCACAGAGAAATAAAAAAGAAATGACGATAACAGATTCTGTACCTATCCCTAACACGGAATGTCTGAGATTCTTCCTTTGTTACTTTACAATAATTATATTCCAAACATGTGAAGTCATCTCCTATGTTTTTAAAGGATATTATCCGCAGCAGATCTTTGGGCTTCCCACTTTACTTCCAACTTCGACATAGATGATCCTTATGCTTGGAATATCCAATATGCGCAATCCCCTGAACAAAAGACAACATCGTAGTGGGAATATATTACTGAGCCTTTTTTCTAAGAAATACGGTAATGTAATTAACTGATTCCTTTCCCATTTTTGAAATACAAAAAGTTCAAATGAAGCATTGATATTCTGGGTGGGGGAATTTAATCTAAAGGCTTCCTTTTTTTTTGCCACTTTACATTGAAAGGCATGGGTATCGATGGACGCTTACGGATGATTGACAGAAACGACATGGCATCGCAAAAAGCTATACAGCACAATAACGGCAATAAAGTTTGAATTAATTCAAGTTTCTTTTTGGGTGGCAAATATTTCTCGGACAGGTGACGAATGCCTTATAAAAAGGAAGGGACGGTCTATTAATAAGAGGTGTGGTGAAGAATAAGCCAGGTATACGTGAGCCAATGGATCACAAGACACTTGATAATCTGTGTGCAAGGGTAGCAGTTCAAGGTATGCTACTGCAATTATATTGCAATTTCTAGCCATTTAATGGTGCTTTACAGTTATTACTTTATTGACATGCTCCAGTTTATGCCATGTTTTTTTTTTTATAATTAATTTAAATGAAAGCATAGAGTGGTACGGGGACAGCTTAATAGTTTTGGTTTTGATTTTTTTTTGGAAGGTTCAAAGTTTAAATTGCAGTTACATGTGGTTGTGTGTTAAATTTTCTATTGATAAATTCAGCTTTCTCATGTCATGGTGGAATAGAATACCTCTAAGCCTCGGTTATAGAAGTTTCTCATTGATGTGGAACATTCTCGATTCACTCCACCCACACTTCAATTAATTGGATCCGTTTCTGTTTGTAACGGTTGTGTTCTTGAAAAGGGGATTTTGAATTAGACATAGTTATTATCTATTAGCAATTTTTGGTTTTAGTGGTCTTAAAAATAGGAGTGAGTTAGGTTTGGAGTTTTTTTTGAGGGATTTTTATTCTGTGGGATGGAGATTTTTTGGGTAGAGTTCTAGGGAGAGGGTTTTTGGAGAAAAAGACTTTTGGAAGTGTTGTTGCTACTTATTTTTCTGATATGGTTGTATGTCTGTCCTGTATGTTTCTATTTCAATAAATTATTTCAACTCATTTTGAATTATCTTCTACCATTTTCTTTCGTTCTGTTGTATTTGTTTGTTTTGGTTGTTCTTGCTTGAGGTGAACAGGGTTGCAGGCTGTTTGAGAAAATAAAGAGTCTACACCAGTTTGGTTACATAACATATCATGATGACCCAGAGGGGAATCCATCTAAACTGGGGAGGAAGAGGTAGGAGGAATACAGGTCCTAGGAGGAACAATGTAGATGAATGGCTTAGGAGGTTAGAAGCCATTAAGGCAATATTGCATTTGGATGATTCTAAAGAGGAACATGAAGACCAGGGGAATGTAGCCAGGGTAGTAGACCCTATGGAGAGGCTTATTGAAGTTGTGTCCAAGCAAAGTTCCAAAGTGAAAGTTGATATTTCAGATTTTAAAGGTGAACTCAATCCAGACTTATTCTTGGATTAGATTTAGGAGTTGGAAAGGTATTTTGAAATGGAAGATATGGATGAAGATGATCCAAAAAGGGTGAAGATTGTAGCCTCCAAGTTGAAGTCTCATGCTGGCCTATGGTGGGAGAACTTGCAGAGTTCCAAGAGAAGGCAAGGAAAGAAAAAAATCATATTGTGGCCCAAATTGTTGAAACATCTACAAAATCGATCTCTTACCATCTAATTATCAACAAAAATTGTTTAGGGAATTTCAAAACCTAAGGTAAAGGGATCAATCCATACAATCATATACCAAGCAATTCATGAGGCTCCAAATTTGAATTGATCTACAAGAAGTAGAATAACAAGCAACAACTAGATATGTTAATGGGTTAAGGTTTCAACTCCAAGATGAGCTTGCCTTAGTTAAGTTACCTACATTGGATGAGGTATATGAATATGCTTTAAAGGTGGAAGAGAAATTGAATCAAAAGAGCAAAATGAGTAAAAAGGGTGATGTTAGCTAGAATAGAGGAAGGGGGAGTTCCTCCAAACCTACCAAAGAAGATTAGCCTAAGGGGAGTATAAAGCCTGAATTCAGAGGAAGAGGAGGTTCCAAATGTAGGGGTAGGGAATGAAAATGTTCTAGAGAATGAAAACCGTTAAGATGTTCCATATGTGATGAAACCCACAAGGTCATAGACTGCCCACACAATCCCAGGCTATGGTAGCCCAAGAAGAAGAAGGATAAGAACCTCCAACTGAAGAAGTGGAAGCAAAAATAGGAGAGAACTTGATGCTGCGAAGAACTCTAATATTGGGGGATAAAGAGGCCCCAAAAGTTGATTGGAAAAGAAAGAGCATTTTTTGAACAAAATGCAAGTGTAGAGAGAAAGTGTGCAAGGTGATTGTAGATGGTGGGTCTACCAATAATCTAGTAAGTAAAGAAATGGTAGATAAACTACAACTTACTTGTATTCCAAAATCTAATCCTTACAAAACCTCTTGGTTAAAAAATGATCATAGTGTGTTGGTGAATATGTTTTTGTCTTGTTGCTTTCAAAATTGGTCCTTATGAAGACAAAGTGCTTTATGATGTAGTACCTATGGATGCATGTCATTTGTTATTAGGTAGGCCTTGGCACTATGATAGGAATGTAATTCACCATGGTAGAGAAAATACATATGAAATTCAACATGGGAATAGATGCCATATTTTGAAGCCTCTTAAAGGTGAAGACTCAAGTGAAATAGCAGCCCTATATTTGTTTACAATGGGCTGGAAAAAGTTTCTCAAAGAGTCAAAGGGAGAAACCTGCTATCTTTTATATCCTAGAGGGGCAGAGAAATCCAATCAACAAAAGCAAACAATCCCATTAGAGGTGCATAAATTGCTAAGTCAATATTCAAAATTGACCCCATCTGAGCTACCTATTGGTTTACCTCCATCTAGAGGCATTACCCATCAAATTGATCTAATTCCCGGTGCCAAACTCCCAAATAAAGCTACATACAAGTTGACACCTCTAGATAATGAGGAAATGAAGATATGAATTACATAATTATTGGAAAAGGAGTTCATAAGGAAAAGCTTGAGTCCATGTGCCACATTTACTTTACTCTCCCCCAATAAAGGAGACTAATGGATATTATGTATGAATTCTATAGCCATTAACAAAATCACTATGAAATATCAAATATCCCTTACCCATAATGGATGACATTAGATTGTTTGTTTGGTGCCAAAATATTCTCCAAGATTGACCTTCGAAGTGGATATCATCAGATACAAATTCAATAAGGGGATGAGTGGAAGATTGCTTATAAAACCAAGGATAGCCTATTCGAGTGGATGGTAATGTTGTTCGCTTTATCCAATGCTCCATCTACCTTCATGTGAACCATCTCGGTATTTAGACCATATATTGGAAAATTTGTTATAGTCTATTTTGATGATATTCTAATTTTTAGTAGAACTATGGGAGAGCATGTAGAGCATTTGAGAGTGGTGCTTGACACACTTAGAGTTGAAAGGTTGTTCATCAACCTTGAGAAGAGTGAGTTTTGCAAAGATAGATTGGTATTCTTGGGTAATGTTGTCTCAATTGATGGATTGAGCATGGATCCAAAAAAAGTTAAAGTAATTCTTGAATGGTCTACCCCTCAAAATATCATAGAGGTGAAGATCTTCCATGGGTTGGTAAACTTTTACAAAAGGTTCATTAGAAATTTTAGTGGGATAAGTGCACCCTTGACTGATTGCACAAGAGGGAAGGTCTTTACTTGGACAAAGGCAACAAGACAAAGGCAACGAACATGAGCTTTGAAAAACTCAAAATAAAGGTAATAAAAGATCCAATTCTGGTTGTACCAGATTTTGATAAGATTTTTATAGTTGAGTGTGATGCTTTGGGAGTAGCTATCGGAGGAGTGTTAAGTCAAGAAGGTAAACCTATAGCCTTTTTTAGTGAGAAATTGAATGATGCAAAAAGGAAATATACCACATATGATAAATAATTCTATGTTGTTGTACAAGCATTAAGATATTGGAGGTATTATCTTTTACATAGGGAATTTATTTTGCTGGCTGACAATCAAGCTTTGAAGTACATAAATTCCCAAGCTAGGCTATCCCACAAACATGCCAAATGGGCTTCATTCTTGTAGACCTATACTTTTGTGGTACAACATAGAAGTGGTAAAACCAATGTGGTGGCTAATGCATTAAGCAAGAGGTATCATTTGTTGATTTTAATGAGAAATAGGTTGGATGGATTTGAAGAAATGAAGAGTGAATATGCAGATAATTCACACTTTGGAAAAATTTATGCAGATCTAAGTAAATCTGACCATACAAGTATGCACTCCTTTGAAGATTATTTGTTAGTTGACAGATTCTTGTTTAAGGGGACTCAAATTTGCATACCCCTTGGATCTAGGAGAGAAAATTTAATGAGAAAATTGCACTCTAGTGGATTGAGTGGATACTTTGGAAGGGATAAGACATTTGGGTTGGTGAGTAAAAAATTCTTTTGGCCTAGTATGAAACGAGATGTGAGTAGGCTTATTACTACTTGTAGGGTGTGTCAAATTGTAAAAGAGGGACAACAAAATACAGGTCTATATATACCACTACATGTGCCCAAATAAACATGGCCTAATATTTCCATGGACTTTGTGTTGGGCCTACCTAGAACTCAAAGGAGCAATTATTCAGTGTTTATTGTGGTAGACTACTTCTAAAAAATGGTGCACTTTTCATCTTGTAAGAAGACCAATGATGCTAGCCAAGTAGCCCATTTGTGTTTTAGAGATATAGTGTGGTTACATGGTATTCCAAAAACCATAACCAGTGACAGAGATACCAAATTCTTAAACCACTTTTGGAGGTCATTATGGAAGAAGTTAGACAATAATCTAAAATATAGTTTGGCATAGCACTTGTTAGAATTTCCCAAGAGTAGAACTACAAAGCATTACAATATTTGAAGGAAAAAAATAGAACTGATTGATTTATTCCATGGATCAACTTTGTATAAATAGCAAAGTTGATCATTGAGAGTCGTTGGATTACAACAACTCATCAAATCTGATCTAGACTATACTGAGAGTTCACCTGACTCATGGAGGAGTGGAAACTCAAGTATGTCTATCCTAGTAGAACTTAAGAGAATAATTACTTATTCTAACACCCCCCTTAAGTGATACTAGGGGTGTATGATACAAATGAGTCCCGAAAATAGGGCCTGATGAGGTACTCATTTACAATATATAGATGGTGAAAAAACCTCTTGGGAAAAACCATCTATCAGTAAAATAAATATAGAGGCATGTCTTCGGATGGCGAAGATTGTCCTCATGAAAAAAATAATGAGTCCCGGCAACAGGGCCTGATGAGGTACTCATTTACAATATATAGATGGTGAAAAAACCTCTTGGGAAAAACCATCTGTCAAAAAATAAAGATAGAGGCATGTCTTCGGATGGCGAAGATTGTCCTCATAAAAAAATAATGAGTCCCGACAACTTGGCCTGATGAGGTACTCATGAACAATTTATACTTTAGGAGAGATGATAAAAAAACCACATGGGAAAAAACCATCCTCCAAAGAATACAACAATAAGAAGAAAGGAGAGGTGAAAGACCTCTGTTGTTTTAATGCAGCTGTTTTACTCCAAGTTTCTCTCGCAACTGAATGTAACGCGGAGAAGGAAATGACTTGGTGAAGATGTCTGCAATTTTATTTTTAGTGGGAATATAGTCCAAGTATATTTCCCCTCTCTGAATATGCTGTCGAATGAAGTGCATGTGAATCTCAATGTGCTTGGTGCGTTGATGCTCAACTGGATTACGTGCAATATGAATTGTGCTCTGATTGTCACACCAAAGAGTAATAGGTTTGTCATGTGAAAAACCAAATTCTCTTAGTATCTGATGAAGCCAAAGAGCTTCCTGACTTGCCAAAACTGCTGCCCTGTATTCTGCCTCTATAGATGATAAGGCCACTACCTATTGTTTTTTGCATAACCAAGCAATTGGTGAAGAACCAAGACAAAAGACATAGCCATAAGTTGAACATCTATCTTCTACTGAACCTGCCCAATCAGAATCCATGTAACCAATGATATCCATGGATTTTCCCTCATATAAGAGCCCAAAGTGAGGAGTTCCTTGCAAGTAGCGAAGGATTCTTTTTGTTGCTTGCCAATGACTGAAATGAGGTTGATGTGAGAATCTGGATATCAAGCCAACAACATATGAGATATCTGGGTGAGTATGAGTAAGGTATAATAGACTCCCTACAAGTTGATGGTATAGAGTTGCATCACATAGAGGGGATGTGCAGGAAGTACTTAGAGTGACTCCAGACTGAAAAGGTGTAGGAGAAGGTTTACAATCTATCATCTTAAACCTTTGAAGAAGGTCTAGAGTGTATTTTTGTTGACACAATGAAATTCCTGCATCTGTTTGATTTATTTGAATCCCAAGGAAGTAATGAGCTAAACCCAGATCAACCATTTCAATTTTTTTAGAAAGGGAGTCCTTGATAGTCTGAATGTGAGCGATGTCACTACTAGTGAGTAGTAGGTCATCAACATAGAGAACAAGTATGGTGATTTTTTCTTCATCTCTCCAAATGTAGACTGTGGCATCAGACTCACAATGAGAAAAACCTGAGGAAAGAAGGAAGGAGTCCATTTTTTCATACCAAGCTCTAGGAGCTTGTTTGAGGCCATAGAGAGACTTCCTTAGCCTACAAACAAGGGAGGAGTCTTGAGTGAAACCAATAGGTTATTCCATGAATATCTCTTCCTTTAAGTCCCCATGTAAGAAAGCACTTTTTACATCCATTTGAAAGACATACCACTTTTGGGAAGCAGCTAGAGCAAGAACCAATCTAACAGAATCCATTTTGGCAACTGGTGCAAAAGTTTTAGAATAATCAATCCCTTCAATTTGAGAGAAACCTTTGGCTACCAGGAAGGCTTTGTGTTTGTCAATTTCTCCATTAGGTCCATATTTCATTCTGTAAATCCATTTATAGTGAACTAATTTCCTTCCTTTAGGTAGGGGAACTAAATCCCAAGTTTTGTTTTTGATTAAGGAAGAGAATTCATTCTCCATGGCATCATCCCATTCTTTAATACCAGTTGCTTCTTTGAAGGATTGAGGATCTATGGAAATGGATTGACAGACAAGACCAGTGCCTACGGAGTTGCCTAATCTGGATGATGGAAGATTTTGGATGTAAGGAGTAGCTTCTTTAACAATGGTGCGGGCCCATTTTGGCATAGTGGAAGGAGTAGTAGGAGTGGCAGGATTTTGAGTTGGAGTTATAGGTTCCTCATCTTGATCATTAATCTCTAAATTAATCTCTAAAGTTGGTTCTTCATTATATTGAGGCTCTAACATTGGAGAAGGCTCAAGAGAATCAATGGTGGAAGAGGATGGTTGAGGATATTTATGAGGGAATGTTTCATCAAATTGGACATTCCTATGAAAAAATACCTCATGAGTTGTGGGATCAAGGAGCCTGTATGCTTTCATTTCCTCACAATAACCAACAAATATGAGCTTTTTGCTTTTCTTATCTAGAGCCTTCCTTTTCTTCTTTGGGATATGTACCCAAGTAGTACATCCAAAAATATTGAAGAAAGAGACATCAGGTTTTGAGCTAGTCCATGCTTCCTCGGGAGTCAAATGGCCAAGAGCTTTATGAGGTGTGTGGTTTTGAATATAGTTTGCACAGTTAATTGCTTCTGCCCAAAAAACTTTTGGAAGATCTCTTGAGTGGAGCATACAGTTTGCCATTTCCTTTAGAGTTCTATTTTTCCTCTCTGCAATGCCATTTTTCTATGGATTATGGGAGACATAATGTTGATGAATTATGCCATGACTTGATAGGAAAATTGAGAACTCATTACTGAAGTATTCCCCCCATTATCTGTACGAATTTGCTTTATTTTGCAAGAGGCCTGATTTTCAACTAAGGCTTTGAAGATTTTGAAGTGGGATAGAACATCACTTTTGTATTTTAGGAAGTAGACCCAAGTTCTTCTGGAAAAATCATCAATGAAGGTTAGAGCATATTTTTCTCCTTTGAAAGAAGGCTCTGGGAAGACCATCAAGTCACTATGGATTAACTCTAGAGGGGATGAGGCTTTTAGAGAACCACTTGGGTGGAAAGGATCTTGATGTTGCTTTCCAAGAGCACATCCAGGACATACTCCATCAATAGAAGAGACTTGAGGTAATCCTGTTACCATTTCATGGGTGTTCAATTCCTTTAGGTAGTTATAACTGAGATGACCAAACCTTTCATGCCAAATTTTGCTTTCAAGATCTCCATGTGCAACAAAACAGGAGGCCCCTTCTAGATTTTTGAATCCTTTGAAGTGAAATAGGTGAGTGTTGTGATCAATATCTCCTTTGGCTATGAGAGAGTTGGGGTCTTGAAAGTCTCTTATCTCAACTCCTATTGGTGAGAAGAGAACTATTTTCCCCTTTCCAGAAGTACAAATATGATAGACGGAGAGGAGATTTGTTGCAATGTTTGGAACATAGAGAACATTATTGATAGAACCACCATCAATGGATATGTCACCTTTTCCTTTGACTGGGATAAAGGATGAGTCACCAACTTCTATGCTACATGTTGAACTTGAGGAGATTGAAGTGAATGACTCATCTGAGGCAGTCATGTGATGAGTTGCTCCAGAATCAAGAACCCAATATTTTGATGAAGTGTTTGTGGTATTTCCTTGAACATTTAGGGCTTTTCCTATCTGCTTCTTAGTGTCTATATTTTGATCCTTCATTGCTGCCTCTAGTTGTTGTAATATTTTCCAGCATTTGTTTATAGAATGACCATTCTTTTTGTAGTGAGTACAAGTTATGGGATTCCTTTCTTTCTTTTTGAATTTTTCTTTAGTGGATGCTACTAAGGCTTTTGAGGAAGAGGAAGAGATCTCATACTTTGCAAGTTTGGTTTCTTCTCTAGTTAGCCTATCACAAAATTCCTCTAAGGAGGGCATTTTAAAACTTGCACCAAGAGCATATTTTGTAGATAAAAAAGTGGTTGCAAAAATTTGAAATACACCATTTAATTTAGAAATAATTAGATAGATGCATTCTTCTTCTATTTTTTTCTTGCCACTACCTTTGTATTGAGTGAGGACTTCTTTAAATTTGGTGAGAAAGTCAACAATATTGTTGAAGTCTTCAGGAGATAATGTTGTTAATTCTGCCTCTAGCTGCATTGACCTTATTTGATCTACTTTTCCAAATAGGTTCTTTAGTTTTTGCCAACTTTCATATGGATTTTTACAATCCGTAATGTGAAACCATAAGCTTTCATTTATATTGGTGCTTATAATACCCATTGTTTCATACATCTTCCCTTTATGAACAAAAATTTCATATTCTTTTTCAAATTCAGGTTGCTTCTCTTCTAGCAGGTGTGTGAGCCCTTTTTGAGAAATGAGATTTAATATTTTAGGTTTCCATGTATGATAGTTGTGAGGGGTGAGTGGATCAATTGTATTCATTGTATTCATTTTGCCAAAGAAAATTGAAGTGAACCAATAATTCCCCCTTTAACTTCAATTATATTATTTAGAGAATGCAATGGATCTTATAAAGAAGGAAACAAAAGCCTTTAAGAAATACCAAGCTCCTCAAATTACCCACCCTAATGAGAGGGAAACTATAAGTAAATGAGGAGTTTTGATAAAGCTAAATAGGCCAATTGTATATTGCCAGGCCTATATATCTTTTCTTCTCAATTACTCGCCCTTACGTGAGGGAAACTATAAGTAAAGAGGAGAATTGATACTTGGAACATAGGCTTTTAATCATCCAGATCTTAATATCGGATTCGTAATAACCCGCCCTTACGTGAGGGAAACTGTAAGTTATTAGAAGTCCAATACTAGGAAGATAGGTGATTAATAAATTTTTAATGATCTTGTTAAGGTTATTAAAAATTTTATTAAGTAACAATATTGAAGGATTAAATTTTTTTATTAAAAATTTAACTTAAAATAAATATCCTATTAATTAAAAAAGGAATATTTTCTTAATAAAAGGATCCTTTGAAGTTGCTCCTCAATATTTAACTTAACTAGTAATTATATCAAAACAAAAGTAATTAGATTTTAATATTAATTCTATTAAAGAACATAGTAATAGGAATAATATCAAAATAAAAATTATAGAGGCAATGACCAAAACAACAACAAACCCCCCCTATGAAGCTTTTAGAATAGGTGCTAAATATTGCACCTAAAACCCCCCAAAAAAATTTTTTATTGAGATTACAATTTTATCCTTTTGATTTCTTATAGTGGCCAAGGAAAGGCACTAAAAGAAAAGGATATAAGAATTTTTAGAGGGTTACAAATTTATACAATGAGCACAAGTATTATTCTCGCTCGAGAAAAAATTTGAAACCCTAATATTTGAAACTTAAAGTAAATATAACATTATTTACCAAGGATTTTAGAAAAGAGACGTCATGAGAGAAGAGGCAACGAGGTAATATTTTAAAGCCTTCAAAGGCTACGAACTTCGTTGTACCAAGGAATGATTAGCTCAAAACCAAAAAAAAATATTAAAATTTATACCTGATTTAATGAGAGACTTCAGAAGAGACGTCAAGGGGTAGCGAGGAAGATTTGAAAGCCTTCAAAGGCTTCAAACTCGTAGGGGTTTGGCGCACATGAAATATGTTAGGGAGGTGCACCACAATCCTAGCTACTATCGAATATGATAGGGAGGCACACTAGAATACTAGTTGCTACCGAAGACTTTAGGTTTTGGTGCACACGAAAGATGTCAGGGATGGCGCTATGCAGAGAGGCTCCGAAAAGTGATTGCACCACTTGTCGAAGATGGTTTGGGCACAGGAAGACGTCAGGATGGCGCTATGTAGAGAGGCTCCTAGAAAGATGTCAACGAATGCACCACCAACTTTGAAAGCGTAATGAAGGCTATGAAAGACCTTAGTGAAGGCACCACACCATATACTATCAATATTAATGCTCTATATTGAAGAACCAATATGCAAACATAGGTAAAAAAAGTATTTCGAGTATTCGTAGAGGAGAATAATATTTTAAGCATTGACTTGATGAATATATATAAAAACAATTGAAACTCTTCTCTGAAGCGTCGAGGGATGAAAAAGAGGAGAAGCTTCGAGATAACTTGAGATGGAAAATCTAATCTTTCGATCATTGAGATTTAACTAGGAAATACCCGTTGAGAAGATGAAAGTCTCATACATTGCACGCCATATAAAATCATTGGCAAAGATGCCACGTCTTATAAACAATTAATGGACTTTGGTGTTTTTTTTAAAAATAACCAAATGTCCACTTAATTTGGATGCAAGAAACGTTGCATTTATTTGTTAAATATTTCACGAAGTTAAAATATTTTCCAACATAAAAAAACCAATGATTTAATTGATCACCAAATACGATATGCCTTTCAAACTTTGTCTCCACTACAAAACGAAACACAACGATGGCTAAAAAGGAGCCAAAGCAAGCATGCATTCATGGATTAACGTTGCCAATGATGGCTATAAGGAGCCAAGCAAGCAAGCGTTCGTTAGGAGAGAGTAGAACAAATAGGCATACGAGGAGAACAATAAAATATGGAAGGCAATTATAAATTTCAAAATCTATATATTTTGCAGTGTAAGAGTAGCAATTTTAATATTTTTTGAAAAAAAAATTGAGGAGAATATTTGCATAATATGGTAAAATAAATCTAGACAAACTATTTAGATATTACCATAAACAAATTTCTCTAAAAAAATTGCAGATATAAAATGAGCAATCTACAATAGATATAAAAACCTCTTTCCCTTTTTTAAAAAACAAAAGATAAGAGATAATGAACCAGTTCATGAAACTGCCTTCAAGAGAGAATGCCTAGCAGAATCTATCCTGCTCTGGTACCATGTTAGAATTTCCCAAGAGTAGAACTACAAAGCATTACAAGATTTGAAGGAACAAAATAGAACTGATTGATTTATTCCATGGATCAACTTTGTATAAATAGCAAAGTTGATCATTGAGAGTCGTTGGATTACAACAACTCATCAAATCTGATCTAGACTATACTGAGAGTTCACCTGACTCATGGAGGAGTGGAAACTCAAGTATGTCTATCCTAGTAAAACTTAAGAGAATAATTACTTATTCTAACAACCACCCTCAAAATGATGGCCAAATCAAGGTGGTGAATAGGAGTTTGGGCAATCTCCTGATATGCTTAGTTGGTGATCATCCTAAACAGTGGGATTTAGTGATATCTTAAGCTAAAGTTGGTTATAATTCTAGTATTAACAGTTCTACAGGTAAGTCTCATTTTCAAATTGTCAATTATTCAAATCCTAAGGGAATTGTGGACTTAATTGATCCTCCAATAAAGCCACATGTCAGTTAAGATGCTGTTGGCAATTTTGGGTTTGAGATCCTAGCTTCTTGTCTATGAGTTGTCATTGATGTCAAAAGGAAATGGCATTAATGTTAAGAGGATGTGTTGGCTTCAAAGGTGGAAGATTCCAAGAGAATATTTTTAAGAGAATCCGAAGAGATTCCATTGGATAGGGTTTTTATTAAAACCAAGTTAAATGGTTTTTATTAAAACCAATGGAGGTTCTCTTTATTATTTATTTAATTATTATTTAAAAACCTTCAAGGTTTTAATTAATTAATTATTTAATTAATTAAGGTAGAAATTATTTTTAATTTATTAAAAATACTTAAAGGTTTTTAAACCTTTTTTATTCTTAATTTATTAAAATTATTTAAGGGTTTTTAAACCCTTTTTTGAAAAGACTTTTGATTAATTTCAAAATGGTCTTTATTTCTGCCAATTTCAAGGTGTATTCGAAGAGACTATTTATTCTCCAACTTCTAAGGTTGGAAGGCTAATTAATTCAAAATTCCCTAAATGCAATTTGCAGTGTTTGTGCTCTGTATTAGCTGCGATCGAAGGAAGACTTAGAAGCACTTGCGGTTGAAAAGTCTTCGCGAGTTTTTTTTTGAGGGTGAAGTGGAGGGAAGTTCACTTGTGAACTTCGTAGCCCGCATGGGCTAGTGGCAGCGAAGGTTGCTGTTGGGTGCTGCATTGGTGGAGGTCACCGTTTCGAGTCTCGCAGGGGTGCTTTGCTAGAGTAACACACGTTTTTATTAAAACGTATTTATGCTGTGAAATTCGGAGTTTCTTGGACAACGATTTACAAGGAATGGGCACATTCTTCTTATGAGTATGATTGGTGTATGTTTTCTGAAATAAGGTTGGAGTGAAAAGGTATTCTACTAGGTATCCTTTGGCTAGGTGTAAATCCTATTTTCTGGTTTGTTGAAGACTACTTATGCATTGTTATCCTTAAGGAGAGTTTTTGGTGAATGCATAATTTCCGGTTTGAGATAGTGGAAGCTTTGTGCACTAGGGTTTATATTTGTGAGTCTAGCTACTTGCATTGAGTTGGTGGAACCCTTGGTTGGCTGTTTTGAGTTTGATGGTTGAGTTGCTTCCATAGAGGTTGTTTGATCAAGTTATTGCTTTACTTGATTCATGATATTGGGCTTACTCCATTGAGTTGATTTGAGCAAGTTATTCTTTGCATTTGGTGATATTGTGTTGGTGGCTGTTTTGTTCAAATATCTTTGGAGGGAAAAGGATTTCTACTTGTTTCCTTTTCTTGTGATGATTGGTTGAATGCTTCAAGGTTGATGTTGAGTTGAATGGTGTTGGTTGACTAAACCTTGTTTTATGAGCATTGTTGTTGAAACCCTAATTGATGGTGAAAAGAACATGAGTATCATTGTTATGTGATTCTTTGCATAGTTGGCAATTTTTGGGGTTTCATGTTCTTGAAAGAAAAAATTCTATTCTATCCATTTCAGATATTGAGTTGAGTTTTCAGATTTGAGATTGAGATTGAGCTAAGTTGATTTGAGTTGAGTTTTGAGATTGGGATTTGAGTATAGAACATATTGAGTCTCTAACAATTCTATTTATGCTTCTATGAGTTTGACAAATCACATTGGGTCTCTAACAATTCACTTTATGATTTCCTACTAAGAAAGTTTTTCTTGGTGAGCTTGCTGAGTTTTTGGAAAGTTTCTAGTGGGGACTTGTGAGCAGTTTTGGATAGGTTCCGATGGGGACTTGTGAGCAATTTTGGACAGGTTCTGGTGGGGACTTATGAGCAGATTTGGACAGGTCCTAGCAGAGGACTTGTGAGCTGAGTTTGATAGTTCTATAAGAGAACTTGAGGACAAAGGTGCATTGGTTCTATGAGAATAACCTGAGGACAGATTTGGGAAGTATTTGAGAAGGCTTGTATGTAGAGGATTGATTTGTTCAAGAGTTGGACAGATATGATAGACAGAGGAAGACTTGTACTAGACCGACTGACTGTGTTTGGTACAGGTTGCTGAGCTACTGTGGATGTGATCATTGAAGGCAAAGGTCTCTTAGGCTAAGCATTGATTACAGGAGGTCTTCGGTGGAAAGGAGTTCCACGTGCTGGCAAGAGGTAGAGGTAGTTGATCTTCTGAGGGATCATTTCTAGAGCATAGGGGAAGGTATCTCCTTTGGGCCGAGGCTCATAAACATTGTAATTGGGAAGGATTCCCAAAGAACTTTGAGATAACTTTTAGAGAAAAGTTTTTGTGGATGTAGCCCAACCATTTTGGGTGAACCATGTTAAAAATGGGTCTTCAATGTGTGATGCTTTCTGTCTTGATTAATGTTGTGTTGATGCCATTGCTATCTAAAGTTAAAATTATTAATTGGTTAAGTCTTATACTGTTCACCCCCCTCTCAGTATAAGTCCATGTTCTTCAATTGGTATCAGAGTCGGTCTCTCCAGAAAGAGCCTAACTGACTTGGAGAAGGATCTATCGAGAGGAACATATAGATTCAGAAAGAGATGAAGAGGTTGAGTTCGATCTCAAAGGTGAATTCTTCTTACCTTTAAGAAAGCTTGAGAAATTCAGGGAAGAGAATTATGTTCTCAAGCATCAATGTCAGGAAGAAGAGATAGCAAGATCAAAATTGTCTCAAAGTGTTATAGACTTCAAAATTCTAGCTGAAGAAGGGAAGAAGGTTGAAAAGGTTCTAACAGAGGCTCTCAAAGGAAAGGAAGCTGATTGCGAGAAACTAGAAGAAGAGGTTATGTCTCTTAGAGTGAATTTGAAACAGTTGGCTCTTAGACAGAATACTCCGTGTGAAAAGCAAAAGAAGGATTGTATCACCATTCATGAAACAGGGTCTTCAAGCAAGATCAATCTTCATCCTGAAGAGCGGTGGATTCTAGTTGGTCACAAGAAGAACAATCATCCAAGGCATCAAAACAGGTTGCATAATACTTTCCATGGCTATTATTTTTCTTGCAAGAAATTTGGTCACAAAGCTATGCATTGCAATAAGTCTTTGAATATCCATAGTAAGGAAAATGTTAACTCTTTTGCACCTCTTATGAATAAAAATGTCATGTGTTACAAGTGCAAGAATTTTGGGTATATAGCAAGGATGTGCAGTTTGGATAGATCTAGCCTTGAGTTCACTAAAAAGAGAAATGAGATCAAATCTAAGTCAATGATAGTTCAAACTGCTTTTCATGCTCAAGACAAAGTAGAAAAATGGTATCTTGATAGTGGTTGTTCAAAACATATGACTGGTGAAAAGGAAAAGTTTTTGGTCTTAAAAGAAACAAATAGAGGAACAATCAGTTTTGGAGATAACAGGTCAGCTAAAATCTGTGGTAAAGGGACTCTTAGTTTGGATGGGAAATCCAAAACAAAAAATGTGCTTTATGTAGAAGGCCTAAGACATAATCTTCTAAGTGTGAGTCAAATTTGTGATCAAGGGCACATAGTATCTTTATTTTCAGATAGATGTGAGATAAGTAAAGAAAAAAATGGAAAACTCATTGCTAGTGCTACAAGGACTCCAAACAATATTTACATGCTAAGTGAGATAAAAAAGGAAAAGTGTTTTCTAACTCAAGAATATGAGAGTTGGTTATGGCATAAAAGATTGGGGCATTTGAGCTTTGATAATCTTGTCAATATTAGTAACAAGGAAGCAGTTAGAGACTTGCCCAAAATAAAAAGGCCCCATAACATCATTTGTGGTCCTTGTCAACATGGAAAACAGATCAGAACCAGTTTCAAATCAAAAGGGTATACTTCTTCAAAACCATTGGATCTTATTCATACCGATTTATGTGGCCCTACCGAACTCGGAGCATTCAGGGAGAAAGCTACTTCATGCTCTTTATAGATGACTATTCTAGAATGACTTGGGTTACTTTTCTCAAAGAAAAATCTGAAGCTTTTGAAAAATTTAAAGCTTTCAAAGAAATGATTGAAAATGAGACCGACAAGAGAATAAAATGCTTAAGATCAGATAGAGGAGGAGAGTTCACTTCAAATGAATTTATGGAATACTATGAGCAACAAGAAATCAAAAGAGAATATTCAGCAGTAAGAACTCCTCAACAAAATGGAGTAGTTGAAAGGAAAAACAGAACTATTGAAAATATGGCTAGAGCTATGTTAAATGAGTCAAAACTTTTAGATGGTTTTTGGAAAGAGGCGATCAAGATCGACGATCTACATTATCACCAAGGCCCAACTTAGAGTCAATCATCATAAAACTCCTTATGAGTTGTGGAAAGGAAGACCAGCTACAGTAAAATACTTCAAAGTGTTTGGGAGTAAGTACTTCATCAGAAGGGAAGATCAGAATTTGGGTAAGTTTGATACTAGGTGTGATGAGGGAATCTTTCTTGGATATTCCATCAGAAGCAAGGCCTACAAATGCTTCAACATAAGAACTCATACAGTTGTAGAGAGCATAAATGTAACAGTTGATGAAAAGATAGGGATAAGAGAACCAGTCAAGGAACTTAGTGATGAAATTTGTCAAGAAGAATTCAGAGAGGTTTCAGATGAAGAAGAGGAAAGACAACAAATGCTTCCCAAAACTCCTTCACGATATGTTCAAAAACATCATCCCAAATATTTGATCATTGGTGATCCAAATAGCAGGCAAACAAGAAGAAGAGTCATTCCTTCACATGATTCTACAAATGTTTCATTATTATCTCAGATTGAGCCAAAAGATTTTAGTGAAGCATGTGCATATAAGTTTTGGGTAAAAGCAATGGATGAAGAGCTAAATCAAATAGAGAAAAGTGAAACTTGGGAATTGGTTCCAAGACCTAAGGACAAGAATGTCATTGGCACAAAATGGATATTCCGAAATAAACTCAATGAGGATGGAAAGATTGTCAGAAATAAAGCTAGGTTAGTCTACAAAGGTTATGCTCAAGTAGAAGGTGTTGATTTCGAAGAGACGTTTGCTCCTGTTGCTCGTATTGAAGCTATCAAAATATTTTTTGCCCTTTCAAGCTTCAAATAATTCAAGGTATATCAAATGGATGTAAAGTCAACTTTTGTAAATGGGGTGTTGGTAGAAGAAGTCTACATAGAATAGCCAGAAGGAGTGTCTCTCTCGGAACAATCAGACTATGTGTGTAAACTGAAAAAGGCCTTGTATGGGTTAAAGCAAGCACCTAGGGCTTGGTACTCAAGACTTGATAGGTATCTTCATGAGCAAGGCTTTAGGAAAGGCGTGGCAGATAGCAATTTGTATATTAAGAATGAAAATGATGATATGTTGATTATGGTTGTCTATGTTGATGATATTATTTTTGGGGGAAATAATACTCGGATGTGCAAAGTTTTTGCTAACACCATGCGAAGGAATTTGAGATGTCTATGATTGGAGAGCTATCATTCTTTTTAGGTCTTCAGAATGCTCAATCAAAGGATGGTATATTTCTCTCTCAAGGAAAGTATATCAAAGAAATGTTGAAGAAATTTGGGATGATGGACAACAAACCAGTGTGTACTCCAATGATTACAGGGTGCAAAATGAGTAAAGATGATGAATCTCCAGTGGCAGATCAAAGGTTGTACAGATCTATGATTTGCAGTTTATTATATATTACAGCTACCCAAACAGATATCATGCAGGAAGTTGGGTTAGTAGCAAGATTTCAGGCAGCTCCAAAATATTCTCATGTTATAGCAGTTAAGAGGATATTTAGATATATGAAGGGCACTATGGACTTTGGGCTCACCCTCACAGCTTATACAGATGCAGATTGGGCAGGCAGTATTGATGACAGGAAAAGCACTAGTGGTGGAGCATTCTTTCTGGGAAAGAGTTTGGTTTCTTGGCTAAGTAAGAAACAACCTTCACTTTCCTTATCTACGGCAGAGGCTGAATACATAGCGATAGTAGTTTGGGTGTACACAGGTTTTATGGATGAAAACCACCTTGGAGGATTTCAAAGTCAAGCATGAACAACCCATCTCCATAATTTGTGATAATACAAGTGCCATAAGTATTTTCAAAAATCCGGTAATGCACTCAAGGACAAAGCATATTTCCATCAAGTATCACTTTCTAAGGGAGAAAGTGCAAGACAAGCAGGTCAAGGTAGAGTATGTGTCTACTAAAGAGCAGATTGCGAGATATCTTCACCAAACCTCTTCCAAGAGATACGTTTGAGTATCTAAGGGAGAAATTGGGAGTTGTACTCCCATCCCGGAATTAATCACCTCATCGGGAGGTGGGGGGAGGGACTAAACTAAGAGGCTCATTCTTAGTCCCGAGCCCCAAAGGTGACCCTTTGCCATTGATGACAAAGGGGGAGAGATATGAGTAAGGGGGAGAGCTTCAAAGTGAAGAGGAAAGCCTCAAGACAGGGGGAGCTATTTATGTTGAGTTTATGTGTTGTTGAGAAGCATGGTTTGCCATCAATGACAAAGGGGGAGATTGTTGGCAATTTTGGGTTTGAGATCCTAGCTTCTTGTCTATGAGTTGTCATTGATGTCAAAAGGAAATGAAATTAATGTTAAGAGGATGTGTTGGCTTCAAAGGTGGAAGATTCCAAGAGAATATTTTTAAGAGAATCCGGAGAGATTCCATTGGATAGGGTTTTTATTAAAACCAAGTTAAATGGTTTTTATTAAAACCAATGGAGGTTCTCTTTATTATTTATTTAATTATTATTTAAAACCCTTCAAGGTTTTAATTAATTAATTATTTAATTAATTAAGGTAGAAATTATTTTTAATTTATTAAAAATACTTAAAGGTTTTTAAACCTTTTTTTATTCTTAATTTATTAAAATTATTTAAGGGTTTTTAAACCCTTTTTTGAAAATACTTTTGATTAATTTCGAAATGGTCTTTATTTCCACCGACGTCAAGGTGTCTTCGAAGAGACTATTTATTCTCCAACTCCTAAGGTTGGAAGGCTAATTAATTCAAAATTACCTAAATGCAATTTGCGGTGTTTGTGCTCTGTATTCGTTGCGATCGAAGGAAGACTTAGAAGCATGTGCGGTTGAAAAGTCTTTGGGAGTTTTTTTTCGAGGGTGAAGTGGAGGGAAGTTCACTTGTGAACTTCGTAGCCCGCGATGGGCTAGTGGTAGCGAAGGCTGCTGTTGGGCGCTGCATTGGCAGAGGTCGCCATTTCGAGTCTCGCAAGGGTGCTTTGCTAGAGTAACACACGTTTTTATTAAAACGTCTTTATGTCACAAAATTCAGAGTTTCTTGGACAACGATTTATAAGGTATGGGCACATTCTTCTTATGAGTATGATTGGTGTATGTTTTCTGAAATAAGGTTGGAGTGAAAAGATATTCTACTAGGTATCCTTTGGCTAGGTGTAAATCCTATTTTTTGGTTTTTTGAAGACTACTTATGCATTGTTATCCTTAAGGAGATTTTTTGGTGAATGCATAATTTCTGGTTTGAGATAGTGGAAGCTTTGTGCACTAGGGTTTATATTTGTAAGTCTAGATACTTGCATTGAATTTGTGGAACCCTTGGTTGGTTGTTTTGAGTTTGATGGTTGAGTTGCTTCCATAGAGGTTGTTTGATCAAGTTATTGCTTTACTTGATTCATGATATTGGGCTTACTCCATTGAGTTGATTTGAGCAAGTTATTCTTTGCATTTGGTGATATTGTGTTGGTGGCTGTTTTGTTCAAATATCTTTGGAGGGAAAAGGATTTCTACTTGTTTCCTTTTCTTGTGATGATTGGTTGAATGCTTCAAGGTTGATGTTGAGTTGAATGGTGTTGGTTGACTAAACCTTGTTTTATGAGCATTGTTGTTGAAACCCTAATTGATGGTGAAAAGAACATGAGTATCATTGTTATGTGATTATTTGCATAGTTGGAAATTGTTGGGGTTTCATGTTCTTGAAAGAAAACATTCTATCCTATCCATTTCAGATATTGAGTTGAGTTTTCAGATTTGAGATTGAGATTGAGTTGAGTTGATTTGAGTTGAGTTTTGAGATTGGGATTTGAGTATAGAACATATTGAGTCTCTAACAATTCTCTTTATGCTTCTATGAGTTTGACAAATCACATTGGGTCTCTAACAATTCACTTTGTGATTTCCTACTAAGAAAGTTTTTCTTGGTGAGCTTTGTGAGTTTTTGGATAGGTTCCAGTGGGGCTTGTGAGCAGTTTTGGACAGGTTTCGATGGGGACTTGTGAGTAGTTTTGGATAGGTTCCGGTGGGGACTTGTGAGCAAGTTTGGACAGGTCCTAGCAGGAGGACTTGTGAGTCGAGTTTGATAGTTCTATAAGAGAACTTGAGGACAAAGGTGCATTGGTTCTATGAGAAGAACCTGAGGATAGATTTGGCAAGTCTTTGAGAAGGCTTGTATGTAGAGGATTGATTTGTTCAAGAGTTGGACAGATCTGATAGACAGAGGAAGACTTGTACTAGACCAACTAACTGTGTTTGGTATAGGTTGCTGAGCTGCTGTGGACGTGATCATGGATAGGTTTTGCACAAGGATATGTACCCTCAAGGGACTTATCACAAATTAAGACCAAAGAAATTTTGACCTTGCCAAATTTTAAAAAATATTAATGACAATGCTTATGTGATAGACCTCCTAGAAGAATTTGAAATTAGTCCTATTTTTAACGTGGCTAACCTGTATCCCCACTCCATAGAGATAAATGATGAATTGAGGGAGACTGAACAACTTGAATAAGAAGATAATAGCTCAATCAAACACCTACCAAAGAAGAAAATAGGACAAATTGAATGAGTGTTGGATACAAAATTGGTGGCTATGCGGTCTAGGTCATACAAATTGTATTTTGTCAAATGGGAAGGGCTACAAAACTCCTATTAATTCATGGATGTTAGAGGTTGATTTGCTTAAAGACACCAAGAATAACTCTAAATTGAGGCTTTGAACTAGGAGGTTCAAAATTCTAAAAGTAGAGTAGGATGATGTGGAGCATTCTCCGTCCATTCCACCCACTCTTCAATTAATTGTGTTTGTTTTTGTTTGTAATGGCTATGTTCATGAAGAGGGTATTTTGAATTAGGTATAGTTATTATCTAGTAGCTATTTTTAGTTTTAGCGGTAGTAAAAATAAGAGTCAGTTAGGATTGGAGTTTTTTTGGAGGAGTTTTATACTATGGGATGGGGATATTTTAGGTAGAGTTTTGTGGAAAGGGTTTTCTGGAGAAAAATACTCTTGGAAGTGTTGCTACTACTATTTTTATGAGATGGTTGTATGTTTGTCCTGTAAGTTTCTATTTCAATAAATTATTCTGGCTCATTTTGAAGTGCCTTCTGCCATTTTATTTTGTTTTGTTGTATTTGTTTGTTTTGGTTGTTCTCGCTTGAGGTAAACAGTGTTGTAGGCTATTTGAGAAAATTAAGGGTTTGCATCACTCACACTAATGAAATATTAAAAAAAAAATGTATAGAGTGAAGCTCGTATTCATAACATTTGCTTGTAATTTTGTTACGAAAAAATGAAACATGGGTAAATATCTTATCCTTTTATTTCTACTTTAAATTATTTGCTAAAGACAATGTTGTTAGAATTTTATAAAGTTTATTTTGTGATATCTATAAAAATATGGGATACCCAATATTTTTGGTTATTAAAGATAAGATGTAGTTGTTTATTCTGATTGAGAAAAATATAGATAGGACTAAGATTACTATTTTAGTAAAGCATAGGATAAAATTAAGATACAATTTATATAAAATATGACTTCTTATATTTAATAATTAGTATTAAAAAGTAAATGTATGTAGATTAATCAATATAGACACAAAATATTTTATATGTTATTAGATTTGATTTTAGTAAATTTTGTTATTATTTAGTTAAAATCATAACTTATCCACTTTGTATATAAATATATGTTATTTAATAATAAAGAATAAGATTTGAGTATAAGTTTTTTAACATAATATTAGAGCTAAAGGTCTCATTTGTTATTAGTAATAATTCTTGTAAGATTTTGAAGTTAAAAGGAGAAAGAGATGTCAATAAGTGGTATTGGAGAATTGCAAAGACTTGTTGAAATGGTGGAAAATGACACACTAAAGAATACTAAAAAATAAAATATACTTAAATGATAATCATAGTTCAATAATAAAATTTTTACTTTATTTTAACATATGGTGAATACTTATGAGTGTATTTAATTAAATCAGTCTTACAAACCATTCTAATATACTATCTGTCATTGTATACTATGCCAAAATTAGTTGAAAAAAGTTTAATCTATATTATGCCATCTTTTTTATGGCTAGGTTTACATGATAAAAGAAAATTTCCTTTGGTGAAATGGAGCAAGGTGTGTGATGATAAAGTAAGGTGAGGTATTGGTTTAAGAGCTCTTACATATGTAAACTTAGCTCTTAGGGGGGAAGTAATCTAGAGATTGTACAAAGAGAGTCAAAGAAAATGGACAAGAGTTCTTCTAAGTAAGTATGTTAAGCCCAATGACCCAAGTTTAATATTTAATGCATTCTCTCTACCAAATGGTTATGCTCTTTGGAATGGTTTAAAAAAATCTATTGATCTAATGATTAAAGGTTTAAGATGGGTGGTGGGAACTGGAGAAAAAAATTATATTTGGATGGGTACTTGGTGTGATAAAAACCACTCAATTTAGATCTAATTTTAAAAACTTGGATGAGATTGCTTCAAGAAAAATATGGTGATAGGGTTTCAAACATTTTATACAAGGATTAGGAAGGAAGATACAAATGGAAAGAATATTTTTTTACAAGTATACAAGACATTGATGCTAGGAGGCAATTGAGTAGAAAGATAACAAATATGATTATTCGAAGGGGAGCCAAGGATAAATTGATTTGGGAGTTGAATAGCTCAGGAGAATACATAACAAGAAGTGGATATAATGTAAAGAACCAACAAAATAGTAATATCACTAGAATATGGAGAGATATTTCGAATAGCCCAAGCATTCCTAAAGTTAAAATATTTGTTTGGATAGTAGGTCATAGAAGAATTTTATCCTAGGGTAACCTTATGAAAAGAGGTTTTCATGGCCCCTCTCAATGTGTTCTTTGTGAAAAGGAGGAGGATAGTATAGACCATCTCTTGGGACATTGTCTAATAGTATAGAAACTATGGTAGTGGATTATTAATATGTTTGGTAAATGCGTCGTGATAAATAACATAATTGAAGATAGGTTAAAGCAATGATAGAGCACTTAAAAAAGTGAGGCTTTACAAAAAGTATGAGATATATCAAAAGATACAATACTTTGGACTATATGGTAGAAACGAATTGAAGAATATTTAAAGGAAAGGAAAGCAACATAGAGGTAATGAAAAGGAAGATATGTTTAGCCATAGAGGATTCTAAACCAACCCTATCAAGTCACCCAGTCCCTAATATGAAAGCATAGAGAATTTATAGATGCATTCAAGTCATTAGATGGAATTATGATGCTGGGTACAAGAGAAGCAAAAATAAGGTAAAGAATATAAAGTGGAAACCACCATATTTCGAGTTAATTTAAATTTTTAGGGAGCATCTAAAGGAAATCCAAGGCCAGTAGGAAGAGGAATAGTTAAAAATAATAGAGGAGAGATTTTATCTCATTACACTTATAGTAGTGGATTTAAGACAAATAATGAAGCTAAAGCTTGGGCAACTTTAGAAGGATTAAAAATATGCAAACAAATGAATTGGAATAGAGTATGGATGGAAGGTGATTCTCTCATAGGAATAAATGCAATTTTGAGGAAAGCAAAGGCTCCATGGAACATACAAGAGATAATTGTGGAAATTCAAGATCTTGCTAAAGAGTTTGAAGAAATCAAGTTTACACATACTTTAAGGGAAGGAAACAAATATGCATATAGGCTAGCCAATAGAAGGGTTTTGATTGAGGATCATGAAGTAAAATTCTCCTTTCCATTCCATGGTTAGAGGCAGTAGTAAGTTTAGCTTCAAGAAAATGTTGATTTATTGAATCAAATAATGATTAATATTTACTTTAATATTTTTCATTGGTAATATCGGCTTTATTTTAAAACAATAATGTGTTTTCATATAATATATTTATTATCATTTTTGTGGTTGCACTTATGTTTTAGGAAGGAAACTAACAATCTAGATTTGGTAAAACGAACTATGATAGTGTGATGTTTTGAAAATATTAGTCTACTAAGATGCAATGCATATATAGTAGAGGTGAAGTTTTGGTATTGCAAAGGCTGCTATAGAAAAATATCAAGAAGGATGCTGAATTCTAGAATATTTGTATTCATACAAAATATTGAAAAGATCCAAAAAATAAAAATCAAGAACATAGACATTTTAGGTAAAGCGATGTAGGTTTTTAGCTATAGCATCTCAATTGAGATTAGAAGTGTATATGTTTGTAAACTCTCAAACTCTAAAGAAGTTGTAATTTGTCAAGGGTCTACCCAAAAATAAACATATGATAAATACTATAAATATTGTGATAGTGTAAAATGAACAAAACAAAATATTTGAAAATTCCATATATAAAATAAGGTAAAATAATAATAAAATTATATATATATATATATATATATAATATATATATGATTTTAGTTTCTACTTGCTTTAGCATGTGGATTCATTAACCTTTCTAAGACTTGTTTATATTCATGTTATCATGGGATATTTTAACAAATTATTTTTTATAAGGTAAATTATTCAATCATTCTATTGAATAAATTATATGGTGCATATTAATCCAATCATAAATTTATTTATTTATTTATTTTTAATAAGTTATGCACGACTTCTATTGGGGACCACTCCCATTATGAAAACAAAACATTACATTGCTCTCATTACATTTCTAACATGTTAATTAAAACATATCTAACTCTATCTTTCTATAGGATATATTCTTTGTTTACCCTTCTATCAAAGATATTCTTCATCTTCCTCAAACTGCTAAGTATCCACAATCAACTCCTATATTAAATGCCTTCAAATATTTAAATTTTGTCAAGATGAAATTTAACACTATGAATGGCTAGAATATTTGTTTCCTAGATTATATATCCAAAAATATATTGTCTATAACCACCTCACAATTTCTTAAGACTTTTTTTAGGGTTATTCATTCCCCTAATATTCCACAATATTATTTTCATTGTTATTTTTTGATTTTATTTGAGAGTTTAGCCCCACTTCTTGTTAACAATTGTGATATTTGCTTTTGTTTTTTCATATCAATATCCCTTTGTGTTTCTTTTTCTCTTTGTTTTTGCTTCTTGGGTCTTCCTCTATTTTTTTCATTCCCAACAATACTTTCATCCTTATCAATCTCTTCAATATTCTCACACTGCTCATGGTAAGACTTATCATCTTTATGTTTACCTTATTTTTAAGTATCTGAAGTGCAAGGAATAACCTCAAAAACACAATCTTCTTTATATTTCCCTGGAAAGCGATTGGTCAAATATCTTCCTAAAATACAAAATATGCATTTGTGCACCCTAGACACGACCAACATTGAAAGGCCAAAGGAGATAAATGTCCTTTGGGCTAATCTCCAGAGAGGGTTGGATCCCTTACTAATCCTACACTTGGTTTTAAGCTTAGAGTTGTGAGAAAGAAATGCAAATAACAAAAAGAAATGGGGAATATAGCCATAAACTAGAAGATGTAGGATTGGGGATAGACTAGCAGCAGGAATTCAAATCAAGTGTTATAGCATCATAGAACAAAAAAAAGGTGAAGAATCCACTTATGATTTCACGGAGACAACTTCCGAAATTGCATTCTAGTACTCACTCCCTTACTAGTAGTATTCAAATGCAGATGCAAAATTTAAACTTAGCAAATAACAGAAATGAATTTTAAATAGAAATGATTAAAGTAGAAAGAAATCACACATAGAAATAATTTGCAAAATCAGAAGTCAGATCCCTTCTATTTACACAAAAAACTTGAAGTGTTTTTCTAGAGTGTCTATCCTCCTTCATTACATTGAAATATTTAGTATTTATAGAGGATTTTGCCTCTATCATTAAATGTACAACACAAAAAAATATCGGCTAGTCAAAATCAGTAAGAGAAATTCTCTCCTCGGTAATGATGATGCTCGGATCAGATCCTTCTTTAGGGAGCAACAATATGATTTTCATGGACTACACCTAGAAAATCAGCAGAGATGAATGACATGAAAAATATTCTAGACGTTGATACATTGAAACTTAGCAATATCGTGCGATAATAAAGAGCTTGAATATTAAATTCTGGGTACCATTCCATCACTTTACACCTTGAAATATTACCCTCGCCAGTGGAGACCCAAGGAAAATTAAATTTGTCTTGAAAAATGGTAAGATCAGTGGAGGGCACCTCCAAAATAAACGTACTCACCAGAATTTGGGACGTAGCATTTAATATCAGTATTTATTTAGCCAAAATTATGGAAATATCAATCTCATTGCTTCCAAAATTAAATTCCACCAGTCTTTGATATTTTCCCAAAAGATATTATCAACAGGGGTGCTTTGAAAGAAAATGTTACCAAAAAGAAGGGGCAAGAATTAATTTCACCCATGCAGTCTGATGTTTTTACCCCTTAACATGCTTTCATCCCTTTCTTGGGTAGTTTCACCCTATTCCTGGGTAATTTCACCCCAAAAATGATTAAAAATACCTTCTTGCAAGAAGGGAGGCAAAAATGATTGATTTCACCCCTGAGAGGGGTGAAAATAATTTCTGCCCCAGCCCAGGGGCGACATTGACTTTGATCACTAGGAAAATCTACTATTTCTGGGAGTTTCACCTCAAGACGCCTTCACTTGGAATTTCACCCCGAAGGAGGGCGAAAATGATTTTCGCCCCTCCTAAGGGGTGACTTTGACTTTGACTGCTTCATCTTTGCCTGGATGATGTCATTTTTGTGTTTACTCTCTGAAACTGCTTTTTACTAGGGTTTCACCCCTGAAAGGGGCGAAAATGATTGTCGCACCTGTTGAGGGGTGACTGACTTTGACTATGCCCAACAATTTCTTCCTTCTATTTTCACCTCGAAGATGCTTTTAACTAGATTTTCATCCTTGAGAGGGGTAAAAATGATTTTTGTCCCTTCTCTAGGGTGCTTTTGACTTTGACCCATATCATCACTTGTAAACTTTTTCCTTCTTTTCCTTTATTCGAACGAAATTATTTATCTATGCAGTTTCACCCCAAAGGAAAGGCACAAAGTATTTTCACCCTGAAATTTCTTGAAAATGGATTTTCACCTCGAAAAATGGATTTTCAGTGGTACATATTCCTGGAGCCATAACTTTTGATTCGTTGACCCGATTGTCTATTGTAATATATCGTTGGAAAGCTTGGGAAGAGATCTACAAAACAAAAATTGATGTCTAGTTTTTATACCTCTAAGGGGCCTCTAAAGTCTTCAAATTGTATTTTTAAGCTGTGTTGGAGAAATTTCTCAAGATGAAAACTTTAGTATCTCTCAATCCGTTCAGGATATTGGGATGATTCTTTAACCATAAGTCTAATTTATAAAATCCTCTCCTTTGGGTAACTTTTCAATTCCACAGATGTCTGTTTAGGCCAATTTCCAAAAAATGGTCGCTTCCCAATTTTTACCTTTTTTGACTTCTGACTGTAGTGTGGAAAAAATGCCAACAAGAGCCTAAAGTTGATGGATGCTCTTTTATAGCAATTACCTTATTATTTCACCCTAAAAACCCTAAATTGTTATGGGTTTCCTCCAACCTCATTTCTATATTATTCTACTATTGAAACCTTAATGTGCAAGGGATAACATCTTCACCACTTTCACTTTTATTACCTGAAGAGGATTTTATACTACTAGAGGAAAACGAAGATGATTTACTTGGAATAAAGTTGACTTTTTTTGCTGTATTTGTTTTAGGTTTTATATCCACATCTTCTTTTGCACCTTTAATTCCTTCTAAAATTACCAGTTGATATTGTCGATAGGATTTATTTACCTCTTCTTTTGGAGTGGAATATCCTTGATCTGAACTAGCTTCTATTATTATATGATTTTATTATTTCATCTAGAAGTTTATCTCATGGCTAAAATTGTTTGTCTCTTTATTCATAGTTTTTACTTTGCAAACTCTTGCCATGTGTCCAATCTCAAAACAATTATGGCAACGAAATGTAATATTTTCATAATCTATTTGTTGATCCCATTCTCTTGATTCAGATTTAATATTAATGGATTGTGGCAAAGGTTTTGAAATATCCATAGCAACACATATTTGAGTATTTATAGCATGCTTTTGCTCCTTAGTTATTGGTCCTTGATGAATTCCCCTAAGGTATTTTCAATATTTTTCAAAACATCCTTATTTATAAGCTGATATGGAAGTCCAAAAAGCCTAACCCACACTAGAAGCTTCTTAATAGTTTATGTCTCAATAGAAAAAAATTCATTCCATGGTCTCAAATAAAGTGCATCTCTTCCCCTAAACCATGGGCCACCAACCATTATTTTATCCCTAAATTATAAACTAGAAAAAATTATGAGGAAAAAACCTTTAGGAAGAAAATCCATAGAATAATTTGAATTCAATCCCCACTTCCACTTGATCCAATTTTGAATCTCCAAAAACCCTGGCCATTATTCTATGGAACTTACATATTAGCCCTTTAATTTTAAGAACAATTATGTCATTCTCAATCATCTCATCCTTCATACTTACTTCTAGTGTACCATTTGCTACCTGGATCAAACTTACCATGTATTCATTTTTCTACTTATTTCCAGCTTGGACCTTCATACTTCCAACTAAGTTATTTTGATTTCTAGCTAAGGCATGCTGACTTCCCATAAGGGCCTTCAAGAATGACTTTCCTTCCACAATAGCTAATGGGTCTTGTTCTTGGATTGCACTCCCTTTTGGTTTGTACTTCCTTTATGCTTGCACCCACTATTGCTTCCAACTTGCACTCTCTTTTGCATCACACTTGCTCTAGGCTTGCAATCCCTCCTAACTCTCAATTGCCTGTATCTCTTATTTTCATGGCATTCCTTGGCTTCAATAATTTTTGCAAATAATGTTCCACACATTCATGGTAAGGGTTTGGAGCATTAATGCACTTTCAATGACCTTGTCACTCTTTTGTCATGATTGAATCCTAGCTTGCACTTCCTATTAGTTTACACTCCCTTTTGGTTCACACTCTCTATTGCCTTACACTCTCTCCTATCTCACACTCACTCTCAGCTTGCACTCCCTCTTGGCTCACAATTGCCCTTGTATCTTCTTTTCCTCAACGTTCCGTTGCTTCAACATTTTTTGAAAATAATGTTTCACACATTCATGATAAGGGTTTGAAGCATTGATGGACTCTAGATGAACCTACCGCTCTTCTTGGCTATCTTCTTGCTCATGCTCGCGCTTGCACTCCAATGAATTATAAGTAATAATAATTTTTAAAATAAGGTAAGGCTGGTTTTTCCCCTTAGATGTTGAGCATTTTCATTTTCGTGCATTAAAATATAATCATTCGGGGAGATGGTCGGGCTGCCATAAAAATTTCACCTTGCTACAGATAATTCCTCGCATTGTTGCCAAAAAATCACCACCCCCACTTGGGTGTCGCTGCTTCCACCCTATGTGGGCCGTCACCCCCAAAATTTTGCTGCTCCCATCCTAACCACCCTATGTGGGTCGTCGCCCCTAGAATTTCGCTGCTCCCACCCTAATTGAGTTGCCCTCCACTATCTCTTGCTTATCCTCCATCATCTAATCATAAATTTATTAACTTATTTTATATTATTATATACAAGAATATGAAGATTACATATATTTTTCAACTCATATTTTTAAAATGAAATTACATAAGAAATTAGATAAACATTTTGTTCATAAAAATTATTTATGTAGCATTATCTTAAGCCATGTTCTAGTAATTTTTCATGCTAATTATTAAGGGGTTAATCATAATTTTAATTTTTTACAAATATTAAAAATATTTGATCAATAACTTTTATAATTAATAAATATTAAATATAACATAGTATTAAGTATAACAAATTTTATTTATAAAATTATATTCATAAATTTAATAAAAATATAAAACAAGTTTGAAAAATAAATAAATGATATTAAAAAAATAAATCTTAAATATAAATAATTATTATTTTTAAACACACTCACACTCAAATGGAAAATGGCAAAGTTCCATGTCTGTATGGCTTTCCCTGTGAGTTCTACAAGGGTCTTCGAGACTTAGTTGGCCCTGATATGCATAAATTTTATCTAGAGGCTCTTCGAGTAGGCTCTTTGGGAGCAATAATAAATAGGGACAATATCAAATTCATACCCAAGCAAGGGGACCCAGATTTGATCACTAATTAGAGGCCCATTACTTTGTTGAATGTTTGTTACAAGATCATTGCCAAAGCTTTGGCTCTTCGTCTTAGGCCTCTTCTTCCTTTGATAGTCAGATCAGAACAAACTGGATTTACTCAAGGAAGGTACATCCTCGACAATGTTTTGGCTGTCTGAGAGGGCATGGAATGGGTCTGGATGTCAAACCAAAACATGATTTTTATTAATATTGAATTTGAGGAAGCTTATGAACGCATTGAATGGATATTCATTTTTGCTATGCTCAAAGCTTTAGGATTCGGATCCGTTTTCATTCAGATTATTGCTATGCTATTCAAATATGCTTTGACTATTCTTAATTTGAACAATTTACGGTCTAAAGTAGTGGGCATTTTTAGGTTTGTTCGACAAGGGTGTCCTATTGCTCCCTCTTTATATGTGCTTTTTGCTGAAGCCTTCAGCTATATTCTAGCTGCTCGAGCTACTGTAGGTCTTATTAAAGGAATTGCTCTTCCAAATGATCAAGGACAACTTATTAATGGTCACTTTGTTGATGACTCCTTTCTTACTATAAGGGAAGAGGAGAAATCTATTTCTAATGCTCTGTTTTTTCTAAACACCTTTTACACAACCTCTGGTTCTAGCATACAATGGAGGAATACCTCTTGCTTCAGACAGTCTCCCTTTCCTATGATGCCTTGGCTTCAAGGGTATCATTGGAATTGGATCCCTCCTGAAGAAGTTTTTATGTTTCTAGGTATTCCTTTTGCCTTTCAAGGCTCCTCTGCTCAACTTTGGAATTATGGGCTTCAAATATTTAAAAATAAACTTGATTTTTGGCTTACTAAGAAGCTATCATTAGCAGGTAAATTTCATATTTACTCTAAAGTTTTAGATTTCACTCATGTATACTATCCCTCTTGCTAGGCTCCTTCACAGGATTGCTATAAGAGGCTTGCTATAAGAAGCTTGAGAAACTCCTTCAAGATTTTATTTGGAATAATTCTTCTAAAACAAAGGGATTTCATAGAGTTGCTTGGGATATTTGTTGTCTTCCCAGAAAATCTGGTGGAATGTGTCTACTGGACTGTAGACAACAAGATATTGCTCTATATGCTAAGTGGGTGGTTAGGGCTCTAAGAGGAGCTGAAAATTGGAAATTTCTAGTTTAACATTTCATTTCCTTTGGTATTTCCTTAAATTGTAGAGCATGGAGAGGGTTGGATTTTCCCTCTTTCATTGTTGCTCCGATTTTTGTTAAGATTTCTGGCTCCTTTGTTATTAAAAGTATATGGAAATCCTGGTAACAACTCACTCCTTATATCTATTGGAGAGGTGATGGAATTCATAAAGGCTTAACCATAAGTTCTATGAATATTTGGTGGTACCCCATGTTTCTTCATCAAGGTTCTCCCTTAGCTCGGGTGGAATGGATTCATGTTCAACGGTTTTTCAAAAAGGGTATTGTTACAATAGCTGATTTTTTTTTTAGCTAGAGTAGGGGTTGGATCAATGGAATGAGTTCAAATGCACCTTCAGGTTGAATGGTGTGGACAAAGATACTTATGATGTTGTTATTGCTCTCACCCCTTTTTCTATGTTGCACAAGATTGGTGTACGCTCGTAGCGTCCTTGGTGGTCAGACTGAAGATGACATGTTGACATTCCTTTGCTTAATTATAAAGCTTGTTTGGGGTATAAATGATTATCTCCTCATATTTCTCTGGTGCCTAAGCTCAACTAGTGGTGGGACTTATTTTCTACAAAGACTAGATAGAATTCTAGATTTTAGAATTTTTGGGCTATTTATGTTGAGCCCAAGCAATATTTTTTGTGTGGAGCTTGCTGTGTCAAGGTCTTCCCTTGGGGGAACATTTGAAGCACTTTGGAATTCCTGATCCTACATCTCCTTTTTGTAGTGTACCAGAGTCTTGTACTCATCTCTTTTAGAATTGCAGAAGATCTAAGTAAGCTTGGGAATGGGTTCTTTCTTTTTTCCCTATTTACGGTTGCAAGAGTTTCTTGGCCCCAAGCTCTTCTTGGGGACTCATTTACTTTGTCTCTCCCAATTTTTGAAGTGTGGTAGGTTTTCAGGATTAGACTGCTCTTTCATATTTGGAAGGCCCGTAGCAAAATTGTTTTTAAATAGTATACACATTCTGTCACATTTACTCATGCTAATAAATTAGAAGTTTCAATGACATGTGGCTGCAAATATGTACTCAAGCCAACAATGTTGCTATGGATTTGGATCGCCTGTAAGTTCTTCTGGTGCACTGGGTCAATGCTCCATGTACACTCAACCAGATCCCCCAAAAGTGCTCTTCTCAGGAGCATTTTCGATCCCGTTCTCAATACCGACCTTCGTCAAATGCAAGAAGTGCTCCCACAGACAGGCACTGGTCCCAACCCTTGCCAGTCAGGAAGCGACCTAATGTTGACATTGCTTGTTCATCCCGCCAAGTTGGGGGTGGGATGATGTTCAACCAATTTCACCTAGGCCAGTTGTTGGTTAGAGCGACACACCGAAAGCCTTAATTGCGATGCAAAGAGGTGGATTCCCATCCCATAATCACTAGCAGTTTATACAAGATATTACGCCAGGGTACATTACTCCATATGATATGCTTTCTTTGATGTAATGATCATCAATAATCATGATTAGTAAACTTGTGTTTTGTTGGCGGCTTTGTTTCCTAAACCTTGTCAATGAAGATTAGTTTGATTCCCCATGGAGTGTATTAACCCACCCACTTTTTAATTATAAAAACTTTTATCTTAATTTAATATAAATTTACTTTTTTCATTAAAAATAAAAACCTAACTACTTATACCCATAAACTAAATATAAATAATTATCTCATAATAAGGTGAATTGTGGGACAAGGATCCACTTGTAGAACCTACTGCTATGCAACAAGAATCCGGCTTTAAACCGGCCTGCTATGCATATCGTCTTGTTCTATACCCTTTAGATTGTTTTGAGTCTGGTTACTAAGTTGTTACTATACTATACTGGAAGTGACTACTTCAAAAGTGATAGGTGTCTATCGGATGTTAAATGTAGCACAGGAAGTTGGATTCTATCCACACATTGGAAATTGTCCATATAATTTTAGACAATATTTGACCTATTGCATTCAATAAGCAACAAAACAATCTAATAAAATTCATATATTTTAATGTCTAGTTTATCTATCCAAATATGGTTGCAAGATACCGTTACATAAATACCCTTTAATTTTGATTTACTTTAAGGGTTTAAGGATTAGTGGATTAGTGAGTTTTGGTATTTATTATAAGGAGATTTAGGTTTTTTGGAGTAATTTTTTTTAGGTAAAGATAGCAGACTATCTGTGTCAACTTGATGGTTTCAATCTTTAATCTCTTCATGCAGAATTGTTAATAACTTGATAAATTAAAGATTATAAAAACAACTTCAATAATTTAAACTCAAATTTAATAAAAAAAAAAAAAAAATTACCATAAAAATAAATAAGATAAGAAGGATGGCTAGAAATTTGGAAATAAGAAGTTAGTTTGTTAGGCTAGCTTAGTATTGAGCCTAAAAGACTCAGCTGGGCTGCACCTACATTTAAGTGCATTGGTTATAGCTCCAAAAGCTATTGGGGTGTCGGAGATTCCCAATACAATTTAGTCCATGTCAAACGTGAAAGATCGTCACGAATGTAGGTATATGATTGGTGTTTATTTAAATATAAATAAATAAATATATGTATGATTGGTGTTTATTAGCTTATTAAATCAAAATGTTGTTTTTTGTTTCAAATTCTCACAGTTGTCAAATTATACTATTTAGTAGAAGAAGAGGTGTTAAAATGGAACAAAATTTCAATATAGGAATATGTTACTGAAAATAAACAGTATGTACAGGAACAATATCATATGAACCGATTAAAAAGTAAAAGGATCAACTACCTTAACAGCTTGTATGGGAACAATATCACATAAACTGATCAAAAAATAAAAAGAATAAAAAGGTCAACTATCCCACCGCTGTTAATAAATATTAATAAAAGTGAAATTAAAAAAAGGGACAACTACCACATGTAACTGCGAATCGATGTTAGTAAGGGTGAAATAAAAGGGCTTGTGTGAAGGAAATTATTGTCATTCTTTTTTAAGAATGGTAACTGGACAAGTCTGGCCTTAACGTCAAAAAGAAACAACAGAAGCAGATTCCAGGCCAATCTAATAGCCATTGCATACTGGGTAATAAATCATGTACATATTTTTTTCTACATGAAGCATGGCATGGAATACGTTAGATTCTCGCTTTCTGGCTAATATTCTAAACATGCAAAACCATGTCGTACACTTGCAAAGGATATTATCCGCCAACTTCTAATGATCGTTATGCTTGGAATCGAATATGCACAAACACCCGGATAGAGTTAAAAAAAAAAAAAAAAAAAAAAACTACATGGTACGGAGGGTAAATGAATAAGCCTGCCTTTTAAGAAACTCTGTGAACTGATTCTTTCCATTTCTTAAGCTCAAAACATTCATTATTGGATGATTGTTTTAGGCGGAAGAATTTAAGAAAAATGCTATACAGTACAATAATGGTAAGAAAAATCCACAGTTTTGGAATTAATGTGGCAAATGAGCGTTGGAGAGGTCACAAAGAAACAGTCTATAAACTGGAAGCGGAGTGAAGGATGAGCTAGGTATATTTGAGCTTCAGTTTCGAAGTCCTGAATTAGAGAGGTTACTGTTATCAATATCACTTCCTTTGTTGCAGGTTACTTATCTCTCATGTATACTAAACATTTTTATGTATTTATCATAGGATTTCTTCAAAATGTTTGGAGAGTCTCCCTCTCGGCGATCTTCCTTCCTTCTATTTTTTGTGGAAGGGATAGAATTGACTGACAGTTTAGAAGTTTGATTTTGAATTTGTAAACATTATAGAAGGTGACAATCTGTGACTGCCGGACTTCCTTTTATTTTTTTTGTGAAAGGGTTAGAAGTGACTCAACAGTTTGAGAGTTTGATTTTGAATTTGGAAGCATTATGGACGGGGACAATATGTGACTAGAGTCTTGAATAAGGGACTAGAACTGCATATTGAAAGACCTGCATGTTAAACTCGTCAAAATGTTTGCTCCAATTATTTTTGGGAAAATGAGAGCAGAAAAAAATCACTTAGAGGATTTAGAGGATCTTGATGCTTAAGGCCCAACAGAAAACACTAGACAACAAAGGATTGGTTTGTCCCAAAAAATAGTTTTTGATCTATGCTAGTTTAAGCTTTATTTAATTGTTCATGGTCAGTTGCAATTTTATGAAGTCAAAAAAATTTAAATAGTGTGTCTTTTTGTCTAAGGTCCCTAAGCATATTTGAAGCGTAAATTTTATTTTTTGATTTGAAGTTTATTGTAAAAGGTTTAGTGTCCCTTTCAATACTCTTTCTTCTACTTTAATAGAAAAAAACACTTATTTTTTTTTCAAAAATTTCATCTCTATTAACATAAGATTTTACATATTTACATTTATTATATAATATTTTCTATAAATTTGCCCTTGATGGTGACTTAAAGTGTCCATTTATGTCAGTTTCTTGAAAATGGTGCACCATAAAGTGTTTTAAGATGAAAATTCATTGTGGTGAAATGAAAAACTTAGATATATTGAGTTTTATTATTTTTTAATATTATAGACTTTGTTAATTTTTATTTATTTTTCAAATATTTAAAAATATTAATATATAAATCATTTTTTTAAAAATAATTTCAGTTATATAACTAATTTAGATATAAAAGATATATATCTAAAAACGACGAGAGTTATCAATCTCGAGGCGCCTATCTCATTTCTTTGGGGTGTGATCTCCAATATAGTTTAAATATTTTAAATGTTTGTAACGGTTGGTCAGTCGGCTGTTTTAGTTTATTTTTTTTAAATGTTTTTGTTAATGTTGACTTTTTTAATAAAAAAAAAATTGTTTACAGCGTGACATGTATGACCTCTTTGCCTCCCACCTCCTGTCTGCCATTGTAGGAATGCCTCTCGGTGTAATTAGAACCATATAAAAATGATAAGCTAAATTGAATTTTTGATAAATGTCTTAAGGATAATTTTGTAAAAGCTAACAAGAGTGGTATTTATAAGAATTGTAAATAACATAAAAGTCTTACTTTATAAAAATAATTTTACATACAACTAAGATAAAATAATATAATAATTGATGGGAAAATATAATTATTAAGGGTATATCTTTTTCTCTTCTATTTTCACAATAATGTAGATATTTATTTTTTCACTCAAGGCTAATCTGAAAGTTTGTCCATCCTCTTATTAGTTACCTTTTAAATCAATCAAATTGAAATAATATTTATTGTACCTAAATATGGAGTATTTATTGCTTCAAGAGGTAAAAGTGTTGAGGCATGAGTAATAATGTCAATGGTACTTTCATATCCCTAGAAGCATTTTTGTCAAACTTTTGACTTTTGACCTTTCTTGCCTAAATTTGACATGCAACGGTCATGACAACAAAAGTGCCATTGTGGAAGCACCACCAACGCTTTTGACTGTCATATGCCAAAAAAAAAGTATACCTTCCAAGCCACTTGCCATTGATGTATTAGATCCCTAAGATCTAGTTCATAGCTCCCAATAGAAATCTCAAAACCAAGAATTGTTTTTTAAATTTTACTTCATTAATGACTTAGCGATCTCTTTTCAAAATCTTACCATTTCCACTCTTTTCATCTTAATGCTATTCTTCCCCCAACAAGCCATGGATTCATATAAAACCAACACTCGGGATGATCAATTCATAGAGTTTTTGGAGTAGCAAATTTTTTCTAAAACCTCTCTGGAATTATAAGAATTCATCATTTTACAAGGTAAGGTTATGCCAAAATCTTACCACAATCTTATGAAGGCTCATCCTTCAAGCATTCAAGCTCTCATCCTTACAAGTATTCAAGCTCTTGTTTCTTACAAGAAATCAAGTCTCCAAGCAATCAAGCAATCTCCAAGCACTCAAGCATCAAGCATCCAAGTACAAAGCACTCAATTATCTAAGCTCAAGCTTTCAAGTGATCACAAGCTTACACAAACAAGGGAAAATCAACCTTACATATTGATTTGTACTATTTCCTCCTATTTATTTTTGGCTTTTTCTTTGTCTTGTAGCTCTAATATTTTATCTTGTTGCATTGTTAACAAATTTGGCATATTGCACTTACATCTAGGTAGCATCTTATTTTGTAATTTTAAGCAAAAAAGCCTCTATTTTTATTTTATTTGGTAGGTCTCTATACTCCTAAGTTAGTGGGATACATTATCTTAATCAATAATTTTACTCATATTATACTTAATATATCTTTTATGATCTCAAAAGTGAAAGCACTACTAGATTATAGGTGTGGTGGTACTTTGCTATCTAGTTTACATAAGGTAAAAGTGTCATTGGCACTACCACCAAACTTATTCTTTCACCACTAAGCACTTACTTCATACATTTATCATTTCTATAATTTTTCTTATCTATCTAATCAGGGCCTGATTATTGTTCAAAGGAGTCCAACATTCTTTACTAGCTTAGATAGGTCCCTCTACCACTAATCTTATCTTATTTTATCTAATTTGAAGGAAAGCAAAAGTAGCATCTACTAGTAAAAGTGCTAACGATGCTTCTGTGGACTGGAGATGCTTCTATATTTATCATAGAAATAGGGTTTTATGCTTTGTAACTCTATCATTTCAATAATTTATGACTTAGTCTTGTTTGTTGCTTGACTAAATTAGTTTATATTTTCTATTTATTTAACAAATAAGCAAAAAAGTGAAAGAATAAATTATTTTATTCGTAATCATATAGGGGACCAATTAAATCTTTAAGCTTTAGCATCAAATTAAAATGACATGTAGTTACATCTAAGATTTATTTATTGCATCTTTCTTGTGCCCTTGCCTCTTGAAAAAAAACACTATTTACTTCATCATCATTCATTGCTGAAAGAGATTAGATTCTTCCTATAGAGAGATGATTTTTTTATCTAGAATCCAAAATGGGTACAGTGCTAAGGCCTTGTATATGCCATGGGATAGGGTTATTAAGGTTATTATGGACTATTTTATGTTGGATTCTACGTATGAGGTCATATATAGTTTCCACGCTATGTTTTTAAATCATCTTAGGAGACAAATGTGGATGAATATCCCCTTGTTTTTATTTCATTCTATGAGGAAGTCAATGCTAGTTGTACAAGGAGGGCACAATCAGTTTTCCCTTCAATACAGATTGGCACTTTTGGTTTTTGAGCAAGCTACAGTGGAGAAAGGGATCACGATGATGGATATTATGCAGTCTTTGGATGCTCTTTCGATCCTTACACCTGGTCAAGTTTTGGTGGCTTTGTAAATCTTGAATGATGACTCTAAGGATGTTTACTCCTTTTTTATGGGCTCTGGTCTGGAGAATATTTCTAGTAAGTTTCACATTTTTGCTAAAGGAGTGAGGGGATCTGCTATTAAGAACTCTGCTGATGAGTTTGTAAATAATTCCTTTATTTTTTCTATGGCTACTCCTATAACGGGGGTTCCTTCTTCTGTCAGTGTGGTGGAAGGTAGTGGTACCCGTAAGTCATTGCGGTTGATTGGTAAGAAGAGGTATGTGGTGGAGTCTTCTTCCTAATCCATTATGGATGATGTGGAGGTTCTTCCCAAGGAATTTGCACAGGATAAAATGGTGGCTGATGTTTATAATATGGGGGATGATTATGTGAAGAAGAGTGCACTTTTGCACAGTTTAAATTTGATGGAAATCAAGCAGCGTGTGATGTGGAGTTCTATTAAAATGGAACTGGGTTATGCTGAGGAGGTTGCTCAAATGTATGGTAATGTTGACCATGATATCGATTCAATGTTGTAGAACTCTCTCGGTTCTCTCATTGATTATTTTTGTCTTATTTTTCTTGATGTTATTTGGTGTGCCTATTTTCCTTGTTGTGTTTTATGGTTTGCTCTTCGGATACCTTTGTGGTAGGATTTTATGTAAAAGGTTGTGGGGTCCCTTTCAAAACCCTCCTTTTCTTAATACTACAAAAAAGAAAAAGAAAAAATAATTTTAGATTTAGGCATTTATTATTGTATTTGTGGTGTAAACCCAGCTTCAAGAGGTTAGAAAAACCTCCAGTCACACAAAAACTACGATAAATTAAAATAAAGCGATAAACCCCCAATCACACAAGAACTACAATATATGGAAATAAACTGATAAATACTTTATATTCTCATTCTTGGATTCCACACCCCCATTACAATGTAATACCAAGGGAATATATATCCCTAAAGAAACCCTAAATCTTAAAGCCCTAAAGATAAAAGAAAATTACTATTTTTAGTAAATTGTTTTTGTTAGAAATTGCCATTTTTAGGAATTCCATAAAACGCATATAACCCTATAATTTAATACACATCATCATATCACCCATATTAGGCCTCCTAGAAAATATCAACCCCTTCCCATATCTAAGAAGTTATTAAATTATAAATATTATTTCTTCTTATTTTCTAAAAAAAGACTAAATTCTATTTTTGCAGTACTAGATTAAGGAATTAGGGCCTGATAACATCCTAAAAAATCATGTAGGCCATAGTTATAAGATCTAGAACCAAATGAATAAGGCACTGGTAGCCAAATTGGGTTGGAAGAAGGTGTCCAATTTTTATGGATAGTGGATTCACATCCTGAAAGCCAAATATAATTTTGCTAATTTTCTTTCTGATCACCTTTGCAATGGAGGATCGACATTTTTACAAAGCTTAGTCAAAGACAAGGATTTCTTGTGTAATAACAATAGATAAATTATTGGAAATAATGAGTCCATGGATTTTTGGAATGATGCTTAGCTTAGGGACAGTCCGTTGTCAGCTGATTAGAGGCTTATAGATCTAATATAGATTACTAGTGAGCTGGGTAGATTCAAGGTGGTAGATTTTATTTCAGAACTGAATGGTAGTAAAATTTGGTTCCAACTTCCTCCTTTAGTTAGGGATGTGTTCATTCAGTAAGCTTAGAGTGTAATTAAAGCCAAGCTTAGACTTCAAGTTTTGAGGCAAGAGGAGGCTGAAGACAGACTGGTCTGGGCTAGGGATAGTGAAGGCTCCTATTTGGTTAAAATGGCGTATGATCTATTGGTCTCGGAGCACGATATCTCATTCCTAGTAGTAAATATTTGGTTAAAGAACTTAATACCTAATATTAATGTTTTATTTTGGCTAACAATGCAAAATAAAATTTTGTCCATAAAAAATTTACACAAGAGAGGTTTCAATATTATAAATAGATGCTTTTTGTGTGAAGCGGATTAGGAGTCTACAAATCATATGCTTCTTAGTTGCTCGGTCTCCTAAGAGGTCCGCTCTTTAATTTTTTGTAAGCTTGGAGTGCAATAGGTGATGCCAAGTTCTAGGGTGGATTTCATTCAGTAGTGGTCCTCTCCCTTTGTTTCCCCCCATCTCAAGTGCATGTGGAAATTCTTACTTCCCCACATTATTTGGGGGGTTTGAAAAGAGCAAAATGTGAGGGTGTTTAAAAGCATTAAAAGAGATGTTTACAAGGTGATTTCTAGGATTTTGTGGAATGTTGTGGATAATGTTTCTCTAATTTTTTAGGATCCAAGAAGTATCAGGTATATTTGCCAACCGAATGAAGCTCAACTAGAGGAGGAGTTGGGCTTTTCTCCAATTTCTCTAGTCTCGGTTGCTCCAACTATAAGGAGGTTGGTGAAGTGGTCCCCCATCCAAGTGGATGGATCAAATTAAATTTTGAAGGTGCCTCTAAAGATAACTTGGTATTTCTAGAGTGGATGGTGTTATTAGAGATAGTAAGGGGGAGTTGGTAGTGGTGTATGCTAAAAATTTATTATCTTACACCTCTCAAGTTGTGGAAGCCAGAGTTGCTTTTCAAGGGCTGTTATTACTGAAGGGCCTAGAAATCTTGAATGAAGTCATCGAAGGCAACTTATTGAACATGATTAATATGCTCAACGGTTCGGTTCAACCTAGTTGGAAGGTGGAAAATTTTATGGAAGAAGCAAAATCAAATATTCATCATTTAATCCAAGTTTTAATTTCTTACGTGTTAAGGGAGGACAATTCTATCATTGATTTTATGGCAAATCTTAGGACTTCTCACCCAGGATTTTTAGTCTGGTATAGGGATTTCCTAGAGGACCTTTTATAGCATATCAATGAAGAGAAAATTTAATGATTGTCAGAAGGCTGGTCAGTTTTTAAAAATCCTGAGTAACACCCTTATTTTGTGTATGAGGATAATTGATTTTTTAGGATTTTTTGATTCCCAAAAGTCCTTGATTTGTAGGCCGTGTCAGGTGAAGGGGGTTCAGTATTTCGTTAATGCACCAAATTTAATTTTTTTTGTGTCTATCAAAGCTTCAATGAGAGGTTTTTTACTCCTTGCAAGTCTCATCCTCTTGTTTTGTGGTTCCTTTATGGTTTTATGAGTTGGTCCTTCTCCTGGAATTCATTCCTTGCTACATGGTGGATGGTGATTGAAAGCACGAGGATATGGAAACAAAAAGGAAAAACTCCCAAGCACGATGCAAAATTGAAACTAAGCTTAACGCTAAATCCTATGAATTAAAATGCATGAAATGGAGAAAGCATGAATTGAAACTCGAAATGAAATAATAGCCCTTCTATTTTTATTGATGTATTTCACAACTCGGTTACAATTCGCATCCTCCCTTTTCAGGGGCGAGGAGCGTTAGATTCATCTCTTGGTTACATCCATGGGTATCCTTCCTTCTTCCGCGTGCCCACATGTAAGATGGGCGGACCAAAATGTCGCCGCCACTTGTATCTATGAATGTTGATTCCTTGATGCTCCTTCGATGTTCAGATCCTACGTTCAAAGGAATAAGAAATGGTCAGTAGCACCTACGGATAAAACAAAGCATGCAATCCCCAAGCCTACGATAAATGAATGAGAAAATGAATTAAACTATGACTAAAATAGATCCAAATGCTCTAAAAATTGGATAGGGGCATCAAGACACCACCAGGAAGGCCCTACAAAAAGAACAGTCAAGAAATTCCTCACCGATTTGAATTCGCTCTGGGGTGGGACGAATTCACCTACAACAAAATGCCGAAAAGGTACTATCCCAATGTCCTACCTAGGAAGCTCCAAAAGACCTGCAAACTTGGGGTTAGCTAATTGGGGGCATTTTGGGAAGACCCAGATGATCAGATTTTCCCAATTTGGCCTCCATTAGTAGGAATTTGATTATGCTACCTGCAAGTTAGTAGAAGCGAGCAAAGATAGAAATATGGTCAAAATTGTTCAAAACGAGACGAAATTCAAATGACAACCTATCTAAGCATCATAGAAATGAATGCAAAAATGAAAGAAAACAAGTCTGCCATGGAATCCCCATCGTTCCGAAAAGGGGCGATTGAGATTGTGGCAGTGTGGGAGGGGGCGCCCATGGGGCAGGCCGCCCACCGTTTGGGGCCTGATTTCGGCGCCAATCCACTTGGGATGGGTCCAAAACCTCTTGTGGGGTATTGTCAAAAAATTTGGTGGGATGTTGTGGCCAAATGTCGGGTGTTGGGCTCGAGATTCGTCCTCTCAAGAGTCACCCAATGACCTCCCCTCTAAAGGAGATCAAGGATGTGAAAGGTGCAAATCCAAAAGGTGTGAGGTGTGTAAACAAAATGGCAGCACTTCGTTGCTCTAAAATGCTCCTTCTCTGTATATTTTGGGGTGAGGAAACTCACCAATTTATAGACCTGGAGGCCTCTTGAAATGGGCATGCAGGGGCGCCACATGGCAGCCATGCCCTCCCAGGGGGAAGGAGATTCCTCCCTGAATTGGGACTTCATGACTGACCTTGCAGATGCCTCTAACGCTCGAAAACGCTCACCCATACTCCCATGCGATGAAGGAAGCATTGGGTGGCGGATCTGAGCTGCCATTTGTCAAGATTTGACTTTTTTCCCATCAAACCTGCAATTCGCCCCACCCCGGAGCGAATTCAGAATTCGTCCCTGGGTGGGGCGAATCCTAATTTGAATTCGTTCCAGGGTGGAACGGATATTGAGCAAAGTGCCTGAAGGTGCCAAATTGATCTCTGGCCTTCCAAAACTACTGTGAGAGTGGTTAGGACCACTGTTTAACCTCTGGGGGCTGCCCTTGGGGCTGTGTGTGTCAAAGCGATCAGTGTTTGCAGTCACATAATCGGATTGGTGCTGTTTTGGTGTCTATAGATGCCCCTTTTTGGGATGCGCTGTGCATGGCACAACATCGAGCAAAAATAGATAACCAAAGCACTAATGATTAGGGTTTCTTAGTAACCTAACCAACTCTTGATGCCCCAAGCATGAAAAGGGGCATGCATTCTTGAATCCTTGCTTCTGACGAGCGAAGGAACTCAGTTCAAGTGTTAACCTTTTTTGGTGAGGTGTTACTTGAGCTTGGACATTGATCAGTCATGAATAGGCAAAGGGCGCAACCTTTTGTCTATGGGAACCTTGAGTTCATGATTCACGAATGCCAAGTGATTGATCAACTTGTGATTATTGCTTGTTTACTGCCCCAAGCAGGAGCGTGATTTGTCTTTGTCAATGATTCTTTGAATGCATGCTATTTCCATGATTGGGTGTGTATTTGTTGATTTGTGACTAAGTGTGACTACCCCCTCAAGCGACGAATCGATGAGGGAATGACCTACATGAGAAAAGCGACGAGTCGCTTGACCCAAGATGACTTAGGTAAGGGTGCCTTCAGAGATTTATCTTTGAATTGTGTGCAGTTTTTTGACATTTAGACCTATTTTTGGTGGGTGTTAACCCTTTTGGCGACGCCGTTTGGAGCTGAAATTGTCAAAAATCCATCTTCCCGTGGGGCGGTCCGGCCATGGTGGCCTTCTTAGGGAGTAGGATGGTGATGATTTATAACCCCGACGTCTGTTTTGGATGCCAAGAATGTCAGGCGCGAAGGCACCTTCGTTCGGCAACTCTATTGCTATTTTTGGGTGGGTTTTGACCCTTTTGGCGATGCCGTTTGGGGATGAAATTCTCGACGATCCGTCCTCCCGTGGAGCGGTCCGGCTATGGTAGCCTTCTTAGGGAGTAGGATAGTGAGGATTTGTGACCCCGACATCTATTTTGCATGCCCGGAATGTCAAGTGCAAAAGCACTCTCATTGGACAGGTTTATTGCTACTTTTGGTGCATTTTTGTGCATTTTTTTGTTGTTTTTGAAATTTGTGTGCTGAATTCATTCCAGGGTGGGACGAATTCCTATGTAGTATTCATTCCAGGGTGGAACGAGCACTAACCAGAGCGCTCGTTCCAGGGAGGAACGATTACAGGCTCAAAAAGCCTATTTAAAGGCCAAAACTAGGTTTTGGGCTCATTTGCACTTGTTTTTTCTTGCGATTTGGAGCTCTGGGGAGGAGGAGGTCAATTCTGCGAAGCGAAGCACTACCAAATTTCTCTAGACATCATGAGTGCACAAACCAGCTCGAGCGGCGGAGCCGAAGCGAGACCAGTAAGTGCTCCTGAGCATTATTGCTTTTGTTATATGTTTTAAAACTGCAAGTGATTTGTTTAATTTTTCTTTGTTATGTTACGTTTCAAAATTAAAATTGAAACCCTAAAACTGAGCTGAACACAAACCAAGACTTAGCTTAAAACTGAACGGAAAACGTAGTTAAACCTAGGTGAATTTTTTTTTTTAATGTTTGTGTGTTGTTTGCTTTTGCAGGTTGTGAAGAGCCGGTATCGCGTACCTACTACTTTTACGAAAGCGCGAGGGCGCTGACTGTGGCTGACTGGGAGTGGCTTGATGCCCTTGGGCTCAAGTAGGTGGCTCGACTGGAGCCTGTGGTCGGGGATCGGGCCTATCTGATGGCCTTGATCAACCTGTGGGATCCCCGGACCAACACCTTCCATCTCCCAATAGGGGAGATGACAGTGACCTTGGAGGATGTTTATCGGCTTCTGCGGATTCCGATAGACGGACTGCCGATCAGGACGACGTCACGGGATCAGCGGACAACGATGCTGATACGATGCTTCGGGCATGGGGAGGAGTTGGGGGTGGATGGTCCAGTGGAGATGGCAGAGGTTGACTGCCAGATGGGCGGGATTCTGGTTCGATGGTGGTTTGAGAGGGGGGTGTTGGGAGTGAGGCACGCATTGCTTATGGGCCTCATTTCCAACATGCTACTACCTGACTCATCAGGTGCCAGGTTCCCGTGGAACCTACTGGATGTGGTCTACCGGCTGGTGGAGTGTTCGACGCATGAACCTTTGATCATGAGATGGGGACAGACGCTGCTGGCATAGCTCTATGGGGAGCTATATGAGGTCCGCTACCGGAGGTGAAAGGGGATCAGCTGTAGCTATCTGCTGCAGAGCTGGGGATGGCAACACATAGCGGTGGAGAGACCAGGGGGGTTACCATGGATGACACGGGCGGAGATGGCAGATAAGGATATAGGGTATGCGGCTCTATGGCGGTGGTCTGAGGAGTAGGGACAGAGTCGATGGTGGGCAGGTGTCGTAGGGCACTATGTCGATGCCTTCGCTGGGCTTACTCCAGGGGAGGTGTCTTGGCACCCTTATCGGGACTGTCCAGCCTGGCCGAAGGCTAGAGAGTGGCTCCGATGGGTACGTAGGGAGCGATGGCTGATTGGGCGACATGGGACCGAGCATGAGTTCTTCCCTTACAGCCGGGTGACACGACAGTTTGGGGTGCGCCAGGGGTTTCCTGGTGAGCCCATGGTCTATCGGCGCTAGGGGGACGAGAGGACTCTGGATCGACCGGTCATCGTGCCACTAGGCGAGGATTCAGATGCAGTGATCGACGTCCCGGACGTGGATGACGTCGGGACTACCGTAGAGTATGACCAGTGGTGGGTACTACGGCGATGGCGGGGAGAGGGGCCACTAGGAGGTGCGAAGGCAGCAACCATGGGCGGGGAGGGTGTCGAGGCACCAGGAGATGCTTGGGGAGCTCCTCGGGAGGATGCAGATATGGTGGAGGTGGAGGATGAGGATGTGGGGGTTCTGGATCAGCTAGAGATGCAGGACATCATGGAGCAGTGGGAGCCAGAGTAGGTTGTTGTTCTAGATATGCCTATGCCTCAGGCGAAAGCGGAGGACACGGAGTCCGGGTTACGCGCTGAGATTGCGCGGTTGGCGGAGCTACTGCGGAGGCGGGATGAGGAGTTGGGGGAAGCTTTGCAGGAGAGGGATCTCCTACGGGCTCAGCTGGCAGAGCGGGAGAGCGCATTCGTTGCACACCATCGGGGGGATGGGGACACCAACGCTGCACAGGAGAGGGATCTCCTATGGACGTAGCTGGCATAGCGCGATGATGTAGTAGGGAGGTAGAGTGGTTGTGGCGGGAGGCAGGTTGGTCTCGATGGGAGGCAGATTGGTCTCGACATCGGTTGGATATGGAGGGAGAGATTATCCGCCTCGGTGGGCGGTTACCTGAGCCCTCGGGAGGTGGCTCTTCACGTCGGACGAGGGACAGTGGTACTGAGCATTCAACATCATCTCGTCGCAGGCGATTGGATGAGGGAGGCGGTAGTAGGCATGATGCAGGGGCTAGCGGTAGCCGCCTTGAGGGGTCCCATAGGACCCACACCATGGGGGTAGTTCTCGTCGCACCGATCCTGCATGATCATGGTGGCCGACGCCTTAGGCTGGGGGGTTTTGGGATTTTGGATTTTGTTGCGGGGTCAGAGGACCAGCTCTTTGTAGCCTGCGAGCATTTTTGATGATATATATATAGACTTTATTTTGTTTATGCGCATGTGATGATTTGATTTTATGCATGATGGTTGATGAATATGGATGTATGCATGTTAAGTTATAGTGATGAATGCATATGTTGTTGATGAATGCAGATGTTTCTAATTTATATGATATGCAAATGGAATGGATGGATTGAATTTGTGATGTTTGGTAGTCGCACCATAGACTGTGCAGAACTTTATGGCTTTTTGTCCTAGGCGATTGTTGCGGTGAATAGCTTTGTAGGCATACATGTTTTTTTTTTTTTTGGCGAGGCTAAAATATATCAAGTTGGTTTCAAATGTAGTTAAGGTTTTCTGAGACTCAGATGTTTTAACTAACTAGCCATGACTGTACTTTATCTCACAAGACTTTTTGAACAAGGTATGAATCGGACTTGTTTTGGACCAAGTTATTTCACATCCCTGTGTGTGCAATTGAGTTCATTTATGTGGTGTTGGTCAGGATACCGCCAGTGCCAGATAGGCTATCAACCAAACCTGTATGCGAGGATCACCCGATTAGCTCCACTAACTCCTTTGTTGTATTTAGTCGGATTAATCTGCGGTGCTATCATAGGATACCATAAGCTAGCTCATCCACATGCAAACATTGATCTGCACACAAGTTAATGTGGCAGATATATCGTCATGCGGGAGGTTTACCACCAGTGACCAATAGGCTATCAACCAAACCGGTACTGAGGTTTGCCTCGTGACCTGTCGAAATGCTGAGAGTTCCAGGGATTCAAGTTTGACTCCCTTCTTTTCTTCAATTGTGTTGGGATACTTGCTCTTTTGTAGTGATAAAAATCACTGTTTATTTTTGTATTAATTTTTCTTTTGAGCAAGGGATTAGGATATGGAGTGACGAGAATCACTATTGTTTGTGCCTTTTGATGTGTGCACTTTGGGATATCAAATTTTGGAGTTTTGACTTTTGCAAATTGTTCTGATGTTTTGCAATTTTTTTGAGAACTTTGGGATTCTTGGGGAATTGGGTAGGGAGGATGCTTGTCCTTTTGCCAACTCTCAGCATTCTTTGGGGTCATTCGCACAGGGGGATGAGCAAGATAGTCATTTCGCCTATGGTGACCTGGATTGCTTTGCAGGTTTCATCTTTCGTTCACACAACTTGGGAATGTTTTATGTGTTTTAATTTGTGCTGGGATGCTACGTAACAAGGTGTGATCCAAGTAGAATTCTACCTGCGTAAAATCTGTCTGACTTGGTACAGTATGTGGCTAGACAGCTAATGACGACTGAATGACGAAAACTCTCGATACATTAGGAACAACTGACTATGATGTGGGAGAATAATGTGAGTGGCGGTTATAGGCGATGAGCTATTTGATAAAGCGGAAAAATGTAGAAGATGATGGTTTTTGCCAAGTAATGACAGTCTATGGTGCTTTGACCTTTATGACCACAAATATGCAATGTATGGATGTGATGCTTAATGCAGCTATATGTTTTTGTATTTTTGATGGATTGATTTGTGTGAATATGCAGATGAGATGCAAAAAAACTCTGTACTGTTATGATGATTTTTGCGTATGCATGGAAATGAGATGCAACTTTTTGTTTATTTGTGATGATTTTATTGATTTTTTTTTTGACCAAGCGATTATGGGAATCCTTGGGGCTTTTTGGGTTGACCAAGCGATTATGGGAATCCTTGGGGCCTTTTGGGTTGACCAAGCGATTATGGGAATCCTTGGAGCTTTTGGGTTGACCAAGCGATTATGGGAATCCTTGGAGCTTTTGGGTTGACCAAGCGATTATGGGAAATCCTTGGAGCTTTTTGGGTTGACCAAGCGATTATGGGAATCCTTGGAGCTTTTTGGGTTGACCAAGCGATTATGGGAATCCTTGGAGCTTTTTGGGTTGACCAAGCGATTATGGGAATCCTTGGAGCTTTTTGGGTGGGCTATGGCTCCTTTAAATATGGAATGGCCACAAGTGACTGATGTTCAAGGGTTCTAATTCCTTGATTCCATCAAGAGAGGCTAGCCGGTATGTTCCAGGTCCTATTTTGCTATCAATTACATAGGGACCTAACCAATTTTCCGTGAACTTGTCCCTTAGATGGGATGGCAAACTAGAGTTCTGTTGGTTTTCTTTTAAGACCAAGTCACCAATCCGAAAGTCCCTCAGGTGAACTTTCATGTTGTATGCTTTCTTAAGTCGCTCTTGATAGATACGTAGATGCTCGAGAGCATTAACACGTCGTTCGTCAAGCAACGTAAGCTGGTCTAACCGGGCTTGCCACGCAGTGTCATCATCGATGAACTCTTGCATTGATATGCGTAGGGAGGGAATCTCCAACTCGAGAGGCATGACTGCCTCGGAGCCATACACGAGCAAAAATGGAGTTGCCCCAGTGGGCGTCCGAATGCTAGTGCGATAAGCCCATAGGGCAAGTGGGATCTGAATGTGCCAATCCTTATGACTGTCTGTGATTGTCTTTTTAAGGATAGCAACTAGCATTTTGTTTGACGCCTCTGCTTGCCCATTTGCCTACGGATAATAGGGTGTCAAAAAACTATGCTGAATTTTGTACTTTGTGGTCAAAGCACGCACATATTTGTTCTTGAATGACGTCCCATTATCCGAGATTATCTTGGATGGAATACCAAAATGACATATGATGTTATGCAAAATGAACTCCACAATGCGGGGTCCAGTCGTAGAGGTTAGCGAAACCGCTTCCACCCACTTGGTGAAGTACTCTATGGCCGTTATGATAAACGTGTGATGACCTAACGATGCAGGGGAGATCTTTTCGATTAGATCTAGGCCCCACTACAAAAAAGGCCAAGCCGATTGGATCGACTGCAAGGCCTGGGAAGGTACATGTGTCAAATTGGCATGATGTTGACACTTCATGCACTTTCGCACATATGCGCAACAATCTCGCTCTAAATATGGCCAATAATAGCCCATGCAAAGAATGCGCTTTGCGATGGCCATACCGCTGAAGTGGCCACCGCATGTACCATCGTGCGCTTGGGCGATCGCCCAAGTGGACTCTTGCTGGTCCAAGCACCGAAGGAGGATCCCTTCATAGCTACGATGGTACAAAATGTCTCCTAACAAGACATGCTTTGCCACTTTCTTCTTGAGTGCTCATTTTGCGGCATGCGTCAATCCAAGCGGGAGATTACCTAACTTGAGGTAGTCCCTGATGGGGGAATACCAATCCTGCTGATCAAAAGCCTCGATGGTATGAACAACCAGTCCCTCTTGAAGTTCATCCCTAGCAAAAGCTGAGTGGGAGAGAACTTGCAAGAATAACGTTGTATTGCTATTAAGGGGAGTAGGGGAGAACAAGGACCCCCAATTGGCGTGTTTCAGATGATCGTGGATTCGAGAGAACCGGTCCATGGATGGCTCAATCTGGATCAAGTGGATTCCTGGCATTAAATCAGAGCTTGCTCACTCCATCACTGATTGCGATAGTGTTTTGACTTGAATGGTTGTCATATCACCAGAAAGGTCTTGCGGGATTAACGACCCCAAAGAGGCCATAGTGTCCGCAAAATGATTCGATGATCGAGGGAGTGCCTCGATGTCGTACCATTCAAGCTTTGCCAGGAATTTGTCCATGAGGGCTTTGTAGGCCTGCAAAACTAGGCATTTGCATTGGAATACCCCTTTGACTTGATTGACGATTAACAACGAATCACCAAAGATGTTCAATCGTTTAATGTTCATGGTGATTGTTGTCTGAAGACCTATGAGCAAGGCTTCATACTCTGCATTATTGTTGGTGCATGGGAAATTTAATTTAAATGATAGGGGCATAGGAGCGCCCTGCGGTGTGAAGAATACTATTCCTGTGCCACCACCTTGCTCACATTTAGAACCATCAAAAAATAGGGTTATGTCGGCTCGTGACTCAGGCTCGTCAGAATCTGGTGATTCGAAGACATGGAAGACCCCATCATCGGGTAGTTCTATAGTCAGAGGCTGGTCGTCTTCGAGAGGAGCCTCTGCTAGTTGATCGGCTATGACCTGACCTTTTATGGATTTCTGTCCAATAAACTCTATGTCAAATTCCATCAACAACATGATCCATTTTGCCGTGCGACTACTATGATAAGTACGACTCATCATGTATCGCAATGGATTCTCCTTAGACACAACATACGTCTTGTTGCTCAACATGTAATGGCACAACTTTTTGGTAGCAAACACCATTGCCAAGCAGAGTTTCTCAACGTATGCATAGTTAAGTTCATAGCTAACTAGGATGCGGCTAAGATAGTAAGTAGCCTTTCTTGTGAGTTCATTCTTCGGGCTAACATGGCTCCAGTGCCACCTTAGTAGTGAGATGTATAAGTAGAATGACACTCTGGTCTAGGTGGTGCCAATACGGCGAAGCCAAGTATTGTTTGATGTGTCAAGGTGACTATCATCTGAGGGGATATCATTTCTAATTTAGATCATCGTTAGGAACCTCGGGTCCCTCTTAGATGGAAGATATCTTGAGTTGGTCCCGGGGTAAAATGAAGCATTTCATCGAAAGGCCAGTACTCAGATGGGGATGGAGGGGAATCGACATGATCCCAGTCTATGGCATCTATGTCTAGATACAATGACTGTGCTGGATCAGCCAGATTAGGGATGGGGGTGGTTAAGTCAATGGAGATCATGTTGATGAAATTATTTTGGTCTCCATTACCACAGGTGTGGTTACTCGGACATCTTGGATGCTCTTTATGCTCTGGATCTGGCTCTAGAGGGACGGGCACGAATGGATCGGCCCTATGTGCGGATAGGAAGACAGGGTCTACCCTCGACACTGATGTCACTATAGGGTCTCTAGGCGGAAGGTGTTCTTCGTATGCCCAGAGTAGCAAATCCAACACTTGGTCCCACCGTGCTGGGTCTATGTACCACTCATGCCCTGGCACTATGTTTAATTGTTCAAATATGTCGTTAATCTCCAAGGGGCACCGATGTTGCATCTACCGCATGTGATTAAGATATGCCATCTCTATTTTGTCTTCATAATCACTATCGGAGATCCAAAGGCCTTTGTTGGCTCTGACTTCTTGCGACATTAAAGGCTCGCCTTGCTCAAGCAAATTGATGTGGTCCCACCTAGGTTGTTTTGCTCTCCACGGGGGGACTTGATGTTCTTGGAGCGGTGCTTGCTCGATGGGAGCATCCAGGGGGAACATTGTCAAGAGGCTTTCTTGATATTCATCCATGGGGATCACCTGTGAGTGATCGCTATCTGATTCGAAGGGGTCATACGATGTTGGTTCATATTCCGACTCATCCTTCGAGGACCCTTCTTGACATTGTCTAGACCTTCCTTGAAAATGAGCTCTCGAGCTTTCTCCTCTCTCGAGCGAAGGGAAGGGATTACTAGAGCCAACAAGGTTGATTGCCGTTAATGGGAGATAATCCCTCAATGTATATGTGGTGTTAGGGTTGGCATATGGATCTGATGCCAATCCCCCCTTGTTGCCTATCCCTAGGCCTTGCATGTTCTCCACCAAGATGTCCAAGGGGAGGGGGTGGTTAAACCCTACTCCTGACTTGTCGTATGGCATTTGGTATCTTGGTTGGCAAAGAACACGTATCCCTTGCTCATATCGGCCTAACCCATACCCGTGCCAATTGCATTGGCCAAGGTATCTCAGAGCAAAGTCTGGGTTAGACAAATAGTTGACATTTTCAGCAAAAGGCTCTTCGTCTTCGTCCTCTTGCATGCATGGTGCAACGCCATGATCAAGGCCCCCATACACAAAATTTGTCTGGTTCAGCGGGTAGCCTAGGGGAACAATAGTGCCGATGGGAAGGCGAGGTCTCCCCATGTCCTGCATGGACTCTAGTGCGGGTGTTGCTACAATATTCCGCACCAGATACTCCCCTAGGCCCGTATTGGCCATTTCAACGGTGATCGTTGGCGGTTGAGGGGGAGGGAATGGAAGTTCTCCTTGAGTCCACTCCATGTCGGGTGGGCTAGAAGCCTCGACTTCCATCCGGCTAGGCATCTCCTCGGTAGAGATAGTTGATACTGATGGTAGTGTCTCTTCCAAAGGTTTTGCCTCTTCCAGGGGTTCCTTCCCTTTGTCTTTCTGTTTGGCCTCCATAGATGATGTCGTTGGTGGAGGACCAGACGATGAAGATGAGCCCGGCTAGGATTTTGAAGAACTTGCTAACGGGGATGCCTACGGAATCGGACCCTATTTAGATGGATTTAACTAAAAATCCAAATGCGTTGATGGCAGGGTCGATTGCGACATCAGCTGCACCGCATTACAATACTTGAAGGGTTCTAAGTCCGCCGGGACTACATGCACCTCCCCTTCAAATGTATACTTTAAACATTGGTGAGCTATCGAAGGGACACACTTCATGTCCCTGATCCACGGCCGGCCCAACAAGATGTTGTAGGCCATCTCACCCTCCAATACGTGGCACAATGTGGGTATGGTCTTTTGTCCTACTTGGATTGGTAGGACTATTGTGCCGACTGTCGAGCAGATTGCGTCATTGAATGCTCGCAGAGTGTAGGTGGAAGCTATGATGTGAGATGCGGGCAACTTCAGATGCTTGAGAGCCACAGTTGTGATGATGTTGCTGGACGAGCCAATGTCTATCAACACCCTCTTGTATGGGATCCCATTGACCCATGCGATAACGTGCAGGGGTGGATCCGCCATGTCATCAGTCACTGATCTCAATTCGTCTTCTCGAAATGTGATGACCGGCTCAATGCATCATTTTACATGCCCCACAAAGTTGTTGAAAGAATTTGTCTCATGGGGCTGCAACTCGATGGCTTTCAAAATCTCCATTAGAGCTTCTTGATGGGGCGTAGATTGTTGTATAAGCTCGTATATGGAGAGCCTAGCCGAGGTGGTCCTCAAACTCTGAGTTAGTTTGGTCCGAAGTGTGGCCACCGGCTTAGGCAGAGGAGGTTGTGCAAGGTGCTGTTGTGGTTGCGATGTTGTTGGCACCTCTCCTACCACTGCCGTAGGAGCATTCGTGCTCGGATACCTCCTATTTCGAGTCACTATACTTATCATCCCTACATACCCCTGCATGGGGCAGTTCTGTGTGACCTCATTAACTTGTAGGGTCTTTTCCTATGGAGCATGAGTAGGCAAGGGGTCTTTGAAGACCTCCATTTGTTGATTGCTTGGTGCGACGGGATTATCCACCGCTAGTGTCTTGTTATCAATCAGGTCTTGCACCAAGCCCTTAAATTTCCAACAGGCATTTAGGTCATGTCCCTACCGCCTATGGAACCTGTAGTACAAGTCCTCTCTATACCCCTTAGGCTTGGGCGCGTTGGGATCTATAGTCTAAATCTCTGGCAGGTTGATCAGGTTTGCCGCTAACAAGCGGTCAAACAAGGAGTCCCTGGACTCTGTGTAGGGTGTGAATTGTCGCCTAGGGTGACGCTGTTGACCCTGTTCTTGCCTCTAATTTTCTTTGTCATAGTTTTTGGGAGGCACTGCCTGATAATTAGCCTTTTGAGGCTGAGTTGCTTGCATAGGCTTAGGGACATTGATAGCAACTTGGTTAACCGCAGCGGGTTTTTGTTGCGTAGTCCCAGCTTTAGTGTTTTTAGTCCACTCTTTTTTCTTAGGTTTGGCTATCTCGCCATCCTGTATTTTGATCTCTTCAATGATCCTGGCTTGTGCCAGAGCTTCTTCTAGGGTGGCATATTGCTGCAGCTACAATAGCACAAAGATCGATCTCAAACAACTTTTGGAGAACATCTGAGTGAGGTCGGACATAGGAGGGAGGTAGGGCAGCTTTGAGAGCAATGTCCTCCATCGATTCTCGTAGGCCGCCATGGTCTCCTCCTCATACTGCCTGAGGCTGGCTAAGTCACTTAGTGATGCCTTCTTCTTGGTATTGAAGGCGAAGCGTTCGAGGAACGCATCCACTAACTGATCTAAATTGTTAATGTTGTGCTTTGGTAGCTGAGTAAACCAATCCGAGGCAGGGCCTACGAATGTGGTTATAAATGTTCTCAATAACAAAGCATCATTGTCTTGAATGCCGAAACATTGGCTCAGGAACCTTGTCACATGCTCTTGAGCATCTTCCTCACCTCTAAAGGTTGCCAACTGAGGCAGCTTAAAGTGTTCAGGGTAAGGAGGTGCTGGCACTGACGGATGCACAGGGTGACTGCGGAGCTGGCGTAAAGTGGGCTTTTGAGGCCCAAAATTTTTGGTCTCCACAGACTCCAAACGCTCTAGTAGCGCTTTATATGCATCTGAGGATTTAATCTCCTCCTCTTTGGTTTGCTCCCGTTGTGGGTTGTTGGAGACTTGAGGCCTCTAAAGGGGTGGCCGGATGGCAACCCCTTCGCCTAGGTAGGGCATTTCAGCCCGCTCTTCTTCTTGCTCGTACTCCTCGTAAGCTTCTTGAGGAGTCTCTGGGTGAGACCTATGACCCTGGGTGGGTCCCCGCGGAGGGTACCCATCGTTGTTCCGGGGAGTGGCCTCCCGCTCAGGTCTAGGAGGTCTCGGAGGTAGCACTTGGTAAGGTCACGGAGACCTATCTCGTACCAAGGGATTACGCCTCTCATATGGTTCCACCCTTTGGGTGCGTGGGGTTGGAACCCTCTCAGGCATCGGGTTATGGAGTAGCTCGTCTGTTTGGCGCCTAATGCGCTCTTTGCTAAGGCGATATAAATGCTCTAGCTATTGCTGGTCTTGCTCAAGCCGCGTGATCTGCGCTTGGCGGGCGGCATGTCTAGTGACTGCCAGGTCGATTTGTTCCGCCATATTGAGCCTAGGAGGCCTAGATGCCTCTCCTATGCATTTACCTCGATCGCGATGATCCGAGATCTCAATAGGTCGCTTCCCTCTGTCGAGGTTGGCGGCATTCACCCGAGGCTCTGGCCTCGGTGGGTGATCATGGTATCTAGTTGGTGTGGAGGCGCATGGCCCCCATGCTGTATATTGCTCTTGAGGAATGTAATCATCTTCCTCGTGCTCCCTTTCATATGTGTGAAAGGGGTGGGCAGAGTTAGCTCACCCGGTTTGAAGAGCCTTGCACTCTGGATTTTGTCTATTGATTCTAACAGTGATGGGGGGCAAAGGGGGGAGGCCATCATCATGTGGCCTCTCCTCATGGAAACTATGTCGCTCTAGCGCTTCATCACATGGTGGCCACTCATATCGAGCTTCTAAGGGAGCTTTGTTGTCTATGTTGAGTGCCACGTGTAAGGACTCCTCCTGAAAGGGGCTATGATGAATGGGCGTGTCCCTCAAGGGGGTGTCCCTGTAGTTCCATCTTGACATGGACTGATGCGGACTCTCTTGCGGGTCGGGCCACCAAGGCGGTATGACCAAGTCCCTGGTGCTGTAGCGGAGGCGACTTGTGCCCCCTTGTACACTTTTCGTAGCTTTCACCCTTGATTGGGCTTGGCTACGTGTGTACACCATGGTGGTGCTTTCCTACAAGCTATGTAGGTTTTTATCTCTTTTATGATTTTTCTTTTTTATGCTACACTAAATAGAAATGAGCACACACACACACAAGCAGTGATTATCTCGTTTAAATATTGAGAGTGTGTCCTAAACCTGGTTTAGTGTGTTTTGGTTTTTGTTTTTGTTTTTTTTTGAAGGTTTTTAAAGAACGTTTAAATGCAAAATGAGGGCTCTTATGACTCCCAAAATTGGTCGCCCCTTCGATATACCATTGCCAGGCCGATATACCAACCTCTCTATATACCCGCCCTTACGTGAGGGAAACTATAGGTACGTGAGAGCAGATGGTACGTGGAACATAGGCGGTACGGAAGGGGAATCGCCCTGTTTATGACACCTACCATAGAAGACTTATCCTCGTGTGCTGGGAATCACCCCAGCTACACTCGGTCAGCTTTCATCAAGATTTACGTCTAGCAACAGTTGCGATCGGGGTAATGGATGCAAAATTCAAGCCAAGGTGGTGATGAAATCCATCGTTGGTCTTGATCAAGGGTTGGGGTTTTACGACCAGTGCCTTGGTTTTTAAGTTGCCACGTGGTGTGTGGGGTTCTTTTTATTTTGCAAAATGGAAACAAGCAAACAACAAAAAAAAAACTTTCCCTAAGCAAACAAATAATCCAGAAACAGAAACACTGAACAGAAAATGACAGAGAACATGCAGAACCCTTACCTCTTCTCTACCCGCATCTGTCGGTCCTGAGTTTCTTCCTGGAATCTTCATAGACTGGAATTCATCCCAGGGTGGAATGAATTATAGGACTGTATTCATCCCAGGGTGGGGCGCATTCCAATTCGTCCCTGGGTGAGACGAATTACAGTTCTGTGTTCGCCACAGACTGGAACGAACAACAGTCCCGTGTTCCAAAAAAAAAGATACCTGCAAGCAAGGTAAATTTTGATCAAATTTCTGATCCAAAAAGGTAGAGGACAGAGTCCCACCGTGATCACCACTGAAAGCACGAGGATACGAAAACAAAAAGGAAAAACTCCCAAGCACGATGCAAAATTGAAACTAAGCTTAATGCTAAATCCTATGAATTAAAATGCATGAAATGGAGAAAGCATGAATTGAAACTCAAAATGAAATAACAAGCCCTTCTCTTTTTATTGATGTATTTCACAACTCGGTTACAATTCGCATCCTCCCTTTTCAGGGGCGAGGAGCATTAGATTCATCTCTTGGTTACATCCATGGATAGCCTTCCTTCTTCTGCGTGCCCACATGTAAGATGGGTGGACCAAAATGTCACCGCCACTTGTATCTATGAATTTTGATTCCTTGCTGCTCCTTTGATGTTCTGATCCTACGTTCAAAAGAATAAGAAATGGTCAGTAGCACCTACGGATAAAACAAAGCATGCAATCCCCAAGCCTACGATGAATGAATGAGAAAATGAATTAAACTATGACTAAAATAGATCCAAATGCTCTAAAAATTGGACAGGGGCATCAAGACACCACTAGGAAGGCCCTACAAAAATAACAATTAGGAAATTCCTCACCGATTTGAATTCGCTCCGGGGTGGGACGAATTCACCTACAACAAAATGCCGAAAAGGTACTGTCCCAATGTCCTACCTGGGAAGCTCCAAAAGACCTACAAACTTGGGGTTAGCTAATTGGGGGAATTTTGGGAAGACCCAGATGATCAGATTTTCCCAATTTGGCCTCCATTAGCAGGAATTTGATTATGCTACCTGCAAGTTAGTAGAAGCGAGCAAAGATAGAAATATGGTCAAAAGTGTTCAAAACGAGACGAAATTCAAATGACAACCTATCTAAGCATCATAGAACTAAATGCAAAAAATGAAAGAAAACAAGTCTTCCATGGAATTCCCATCGTTCCGAAAAGGGGCGATTGAGATTGTGGCAGTGTGGGAGGGGGCGCCCATGGGGCAGGCCGCCCGCCGTTTGGGGCCTGATTTCGGTGCCAATCCACTTGGGATGGGTCCAAAACCTCTTGTGGGGTATTGTCAGAAAATTTGGTGGGATTTTGTGGCCAAATTTTGGGTGTTGGGCTCGAGATTCGTCCTCTCAAGAGTCACCCAATGACCTCCCCTCTAAAGGAGATCAAGGATGCGAAAGGCGCAAATCCAAAAGGTGTGAGGTGTGTAAACAAAATGGCAGCACTTCGTTGCTCTAAAATGCTCCTTCTATGTATATTTTGGGGTGAGGAAACTCACCAATTTATAGACCTGGAGGCCTCTTGAAATGGGCATGCAGAGGCGCCACATGGCAGCCATGCCCTCCCAGGGGGAAGGAGATTCCTCCCTGAATTGGGACTGCATGACTGACCTTGCAGATGCCTCTAATGCTCGAAAATGCTCACCCATACTCCCATGCGATGAAGGAAGCGTTGGGTGGTGGATCTGAGCTGCCATTTGTCAAGATTTGACTTTTTTCCCGTCAAACCTGCAATTCGCCCCACCCCGGAGCGAATTCAGAATTCATCCTTGGGTGGGGCGAATCCTAATTTGAATTCGTTCCAGGGTGGAACGGATATTGAGCAAAGTTCCTGAAGGTGCCAAATTGATCTCTGGCCTTCCAAAATTGCTATGAGAGTGGTTAGGACCACTGTTTAACCTCTGAGGGCTGCCCTTGGGGCTGTGTGTGTCAAAGCGATCAGTGTTTGCAGTCACATAATCGGATTGGTGCTGTTTTGGTGTCTACAGTGATATTTTCCCTCCTGGAATATTTTTTGTTCTGGAAACCTAAGGAATAGGTGATGCTTAGTGTCTCCTTTTATTTTAGGGCAACTAGTTCAAAGCAGTTTGTATGGTTTTTAGTAATCTATGTTCATGAGTTGGATCAGGTAATGGAAGAGCAACAAGGTTTGCTATGTTTTCATTGTTGGGCTGCCATTGTCAATATGGTAAGTCAAAGAATGTTAGAAATTGATTTGATGGTGATTTTAGCGATGATTTTGTTACTTTATCCCAATATTTGGTGTTGCAATCCTGTTTTGGAAGGGATTGGTGTGTTCATATTTATTTTAGGTCCTATTTCTCTGGATTGTATAGTGTGAAAATGATGGAAATCAAAAAATGAGTGATTTGGGGCTTACTGAAGATTACAATCGATTATTCGAAGGAGGTTTCCAGGATGGTGGGAGATGTTGTCTAGGAAGTTGATTTGTTAGTTTAAAATTATCTCGATTTTGTCCATGATATTTTTGAATTTTTTCTCCCCCTATGTATATTTCTATTCCAGTATATTTTGCATTTCTTTCTGTTGTCTTTGGGCTCTCTCGCTATTGCAGGTGGTTTCTAGCTTGTTGTGTGGTTATTTTGGTGTTTCTCCAGTAGTCTTGGAGTTTCTGTAAAAGGTTGTGGGACCCCTTTCAAAACCATATTTCTTTTTATTAGTATCAAAAAAATATCTAGGCCCAATAATATTGTCCTCCTTAATATCTAGCTCCTCATAAAAATTCAAGTTGATCCAATGATCGGATCAAAAGTTATGCCCTCCAGAAGATAGACTCTTGCATCAAGTTATATGTTGGATTAGGACTAGAATAAGATTAATCTTAGTAAAAAAACATCTTAGGAGAAACATAGGTTTTCTTTAAACTAATCCATCTAATATTAATATTTAAGCTCACAAACTACCCTTAATCTTGAGGTGATAAGGAGGAGAATCATGGCGGATCTTCTAACAAGCCCTTCATGATCTTCTTCCATCCTTATTAAATTTTGTTGAATACAACATGAATAACACCATAGGTGCAAAGATATTCTTTGTCCAAGCTAAACCTTAATTAAGCTAAAATTGATCAAACTTTAATCAAGATCACTTAATCTTATTTGTTTAGATTAGAACATATTAAATCTAGATAACAAGGAATAACCGATTGTTAGTCCTACTAAGGGTCTTCACGATCCTTCAAGTAGTTCCTATATGAGATAGTAGGTTATATTAGGTATATAGAAATATTGGGCCACCAATCACCCACATAGGGTCTCACATATACTTACACACTACACCAAAAAAGGGCTTTAACAATGACTGAAATAAGACAATTTTTTATGACGATAAAAAATCACTCTAATAGACCCTAAAACCACTCTCTTAGGGTAATCACCCTCTTAGGGTAACCCTAAGAGGGTAATTTTAAATTGACCTCTTAGGACTAAGATGATGGTTATAAACTGCCATCTTAGGGTGACCCTAAGAGGGCAGTTATAAACCGCCCTCTTATCCCTAAGAGGACGATTATAAACCACCCTCTTAGGTCCCCCTATGATGATGCTTATAATTTATCATCTTAGGGTGACCTAAGAGGATGGTTTATAACTACCTCTCTTAGGGATAAAAATGTGGTTTAAAACAACCCTCTTAGGGGAACCCAAAGATGACAGTTATAAACTATCTTCTTAAAAGAATTAAAAATAAAAGAATTAAAAATGATATAAAGACTTACGTTCATTTGATATAAAGACATGACTTCCTTTGATATAACGATGTGCATTTATTTTTTAATTTTATCAAGTAAATACTTTCATGCTATTCATTTTTTGGTTGGGCTTTACCCTAAAATTTCTTTGAAACTGTGACACTTGCTACTTTACCCCTGGTTCTTCACTTTGTTGAATAAATTTGTAACCCAAAAATCCTTGTTGGTTTTCTTTTCTATAATCCAAGACTATCCTTCACTAAGAATTCTCATAGAGTAGATAAGATTCAAAATGGCGAGAGATGAGGGTTGAAGTAGAAACCAAAGGTAAATAATGGGGCATGAAGATAAATTTAATATTGGAAGAGATGAGGTTAGTTAGGTTCAGTGACTTTTGCATTATTTTTGGTATTAACTATAACTTTTGCGAACCTATATCCTTTTAGGGTTTAGATTTTTTTAGTTTGTAAAGTAATGTTTATGCATGAAATTTATTAAATTTAAGCCCTAGGATGATATGACTTCCTTTGATATAAAGACGTGCGTTTATTTTTTAATTTTAATGGGTAAAGACTTTCGTGTTGTTCATTTTTTGGCTGGGTTTTACCTTGAAATTTCTCTAAAATTGTGACATATACTACTTTACCCCTGGTTCTGCACTTCATTGAATAAACTTGTAACCCAAAAAACCTTGTTGGTTTTCTTTTCTATAATCCAATACTATCCTTCATTAAAAAATCTCACATAGTAGATACGATTCAAAATAGTGAGAGATGAGGGCCAAAGTGGAAGCCAAAGACACAAAATGGGGTATGCAGATGAATTTAATATTGGAAGATATGAGATTAGCTACCTAATTGCATACTTGAATTAAGTTATTTTTAGTTAGGGTCACCTTATTCTCTGAATCTGGATGATATGTTGTAGCATTATGAACTAATACGATGCTTTTCTTATCTTCTTGATTAACTTAGAAAGAGGAAAATGAGGCATTCTCAAGATTCAAAGGTATATGTTCTCATTTTTTCACATTGTAAAATAATTACAAAAGTTCTTAAAAAGTGTAGTTTTCCAATTATGTTGTCCAACATGGCTAGAAAATTACCACTAAGATATGGAGAACTAATGTACAAACTTCTTCTAGTTCTGACTAGAACAAATATTTGAAAATATCTTTGTGAAAATTATCTCTAATTAAATAAATACAAAACATGGCAGGCTATCTAATTTTGTTCCACAATATCATAGGTACGAGGTTTGTTCAAAAGTGTCAAAAAAATCCCGAAAATCCAAAATCTCCAAAAGAGTTCAATAAATAAATAAATAAATAAATATATATATATAGCGAGAGAGAGAGATTTTTGATACTACAAAACAGAGACAATGTATATGAAAATATAAAAAGTTTATAATAATTAATGAGTAGAAATATGCTAAGATAATAAATGCATGGGTTTCAAACTATGATAATATTAATAATATATAATGATATCCATCAAGGGTTCAATACTACAAAATAGATATATTAAGTAATGAAAATACATAAAATTTTACAATAATTAATGAGTAGGAATATGCTAAGATGATAAATGGATGTTCAAACTATGATAATATTAAAAAATATATAATTATCTGCATCAATTAGTCATAGCTAAGCTTGAATTAAAATCAAATTCTAATTTTTAAACATTTGCAACATAAACACCTACTACAACATCAAAATCAATTTTTTATTTTTAGATTGATTTTATTTTTAGATAGACAAAAACTAGACAAATTATGTATGCCTAAAAAACATGGATTGGACTGGATTTTGTATATATCGATTTAGATTTTTAACTATGAGAATATTGTCAATATGGTATCAATAAATTTATTTTAGATATGGAAGTAAAAAAATCTTGGTATCCATTCCTGGGAATGTAACAATTTCACTATATGGGTTGGGTTTTCAGAATAACAATCACTCATCTGCCTTGCCTTTCTTTTTTTTTAAATGGCTGAATTTTAGTATGGAGATAATTCAACTAGAGGGATTAAAAAATAGTGATACAACAACTAGGAGTAAAGGATATTTTATTTGAAATGAAGCAATGTGGATCCAAAAACCACAAGAATCCATATAATACTAAATAAATATAATCTAAATATAGGGATATTTTTTTGGAAAAATTTGCTCTCAAGGCACCAATATTATTCTTTTATAATTTTGTATAGGCTAAAATATAATTGGTTTAGCTTTTAATCCACTTATGATTTCTCATGTTGTATTAGTTCAATTAGCACAGACTCAAGTTTTAGGGCTTCTTGCAAAGCTTTGAATGTAATTATCAACAAATCTTGTTGTAGAGTGCCCAAAGGTGTTGGAGGGAGGGATTTTTTTCCCCAGAAAAGGGGGGACTTTAAGATTGCTATAATAACTTGACTATTTTAATTCAAGAAAATTTCCCTATTTTCTTACACCTTTTGTCTTTTGACTTCTAATGAGTATCAGACCAACACATTCATAGTAAGAAAAATATTAAAGCCTAGATATAAATTCTCATGTCTCTCTTAGATCCCCCTTGTTATCAGGGGAACTAGACATAGAATTTGATAGTACTGAGTATATTATATCGATACCCTTCCCTTTTAAATCTAATAAATATATAAAATATATGTCATTTAACATGTTATACTCTGCTAAATCTGGATATAGACTAGATAGCATTTTCTCTAGAATTTATTAGATATCTACAATGTAAAAATGTGAGATATTGAATGATCACAAACTAGTTGATATGTATGCATTTATTTTATACATTTATATAATATTAAGGTATTAATAAATTTGACTGTTTGCAATATTAGATGAACATATTTATTTATGTTTTATTTGCAAAATCTAATATACGGACTGGAGGGTGAAATACATCTATTTAAACTTATAATTGTAGGTCTAATGGGAACTAAAATGCATATACAATATTTTTTGAATTCACAATCATTAAATCTATATTTGTCCACACACTTGGTGACACCGTACATGTAACTCTTTCACTAAGGTTCCCCCTCTAGTCATGGGAACTAAAATGTATATACATATTTCCAGAGTTGATCAATCATTACAGTTGTATAAATGCATGCACTTCTCTAGTTAATATTTATATGCCTCCGTACTCTTGCTTATGTTTTGTATTTTTTAGTTATTAATATCTTAATCATATCTAGATATTAACTATAGAATCAAAACTGTCCACTAAAGTGTAACTACATGATGATCTAGATTGCATTTCACTAGAGGAACCTCACATAGTAGAAAAATACAATACCACTATGTCTTTCGTTTAGTTCATTATTTCATGTTCCAAAAAAAAATATTAATTATTAATTTATGGAATCTCATTGATTTACCACACGTTAAACCAAAGGTTTTTTATCTCATATCTGCTCCAAAAAGAAACATATGACACAAACAATTGACTCAGAATATGGTAAATATTAAGTCCCGTATTTGCACTATCTTAGTCAAGATCTCCTGCAACCAAAATGAAATCTTGTTAAAAACATGATAACAATCAAATTTCCTCTTATTATATTTAGGCTTAAATCATAAACAAAATAGCTCAAAGTATAAACCTAGTAGATAATTTTAAAATCAACAATGGCAGTAAGATCATATTAAATTTGTTCAACTTTTCACTAAATTATGATTTTGCTCTCCAACAACAAATATTCCCACTAGATATTCTACAAAAGGTCAGATTCATGTCAACCATCTTCACAATAAGTTTTTGATATTTGAAACAACTTGTGGCTCAATGAGTTGCTTCATCAGCAAGGAACATCTATCACTCAAACATACATGTTTATCGAGTAGAGATCTACTTCATGTAAGAAATAGGGATAGAATTTGAATACAAAAACATAACCTAGATTTCAAAATTTCTCACATGTAAAAGCAGGAAGGAAATTTGACCTTGGTTTTGGACTTCCCTAATAGTAGTACTTAATTTAAATTTTAATCTTTCAACATTTGACTTCATATAGTAGCATGACTACTCTTTTTAACCTTAGCATGACTTCAGTTGTGTTCTTCTATTTTATTATCTTGATATAGCAATTCAAGTGAACCCACGACCAAAACAAACCTCTATCAAACTTAATAGGTACACTGCAACTGCAACTATGTCAAATACTACAACTGCATTTTTTTTGGCTCATTGTGTGAAATACTGTAACTGTATTTTTTTGGATAATATTTGTCATTTGACTTTATTCTCTATCCATAGAGGAGTACTTTGTTGTTTTTATAATTAAAATATGCTTATATGTGCTTGTAAAATTTATTTTGGCTCTCATATTGGCTCTTGCCTCTATCCTTGAGATTCATTGTATACTTGAATAACTTTTGTTATCCAAGTTTTTCTTGGGATTCTTAGTTCTAACTAGTTCAATATCCTTAAGGGTTTTTTTTACTTACTTGCATGCTATACAATGGCATATTTATAAAACTCCTATTTGTAAGGTCTTTGGTTTTTTTGCATCCTGGACCTTTGGTCTTCAAGATTTACTTTTTCCACCTTCACTATTCTTGCACATGGGATGACTTGAAATTTTAAACAAGCGAAGGTCTATCTACAACTAGTTTTCTACAGAGGCTACCATGTAACCACAAATATTCAAAGCATTATTATTCAAGACCAATTTTGCATACTATAACAATTGTATTTTACATGCTTATTATCATTATTTGCATGCATAAAGTTGTATCAACAACATAGGGATCTTTAAATGACATCATAACTAAAGCCAAACTACAAAAAAAAATTGTATCTTTGAATCCATTAAACACTTCATCAGCTTTACTATCATCATTTATCAGTAGTAGGAATTGCAGCTAGATTCAAAGTAGCATCCTTATCAACTATATCTATCTTGACAAGGTAACATACTCAGATATAATAAAATATTTCTTTTGCATTTGGACCATGCACATGATAGAATTTTGTAGCCATGATTCTAGTGCTAGGGTGGTTGTGCCATTAATATCTTGCTAGGTCTCTCTCTGGAATCTCTCACTTGTTTTTGTTGTTCAACTATTTTATTACATTGTTTGACAAAAGAAGGATGTCATACATACTAATATTTGAGTGTGTTTATTTGTTGTTTTGTTTATTTCAATCCTTAATTGGTTGGGCAACCCATGTATTTTTTTCTAATAGTTACTTTATCTATACTATAAATAGTCAAATATGAACCCATTATTTCCATACAAATGCAATCAATCTATTTTGAGACAAACATTTATATTACATGCATTAGTATATCAATTTTCTTGATGTTTTGACATAAGTTTATAGATTGGAGGTTGAGGCATAAGATACAAGTTGTATGCTTAGGTAAGGATCCATAGTCTTACAACTTAAGTAATAGAATAGATAGATATAATAGAATGTTAACTAATCCTAAGTTATATTTGAATAGAAACGTTAATTTTTAATCTTAAGTTATATTACATCATATGCCTCAACCATCATGTTAGTTGACATAAGTTATATTTTAATCTTACTCCTTTAAATCATATTAAATATTTCTATTACATCATCAGATTTAGTAAAGGTGGAAATCTTTCCTTGGAGTGCACTATGTAGTAATAAGTTACATAAGAAACTCCAATTACCTTGTGCAGGTTATGCTTGGGCAAAAAAATTATTATATTTACTTTTAATAGCTAGATCATCATCAAGATTGAGAGCACGAAATATAGCCTTGTCAATTGGGTCAATATTGTATATCCATCAAGTATCATGGATAAAGCTTGGCTAGGAGCAGTCAGGTATTTCAACTATGTTATCTCCATTTGTTAGTCTTACAATGAAACTGAGAGGGGGGGGTGAATCAGTGTAACTCTTTAAACTTGAATTTATAGATCTTAATACAACAACAATTAACACTTATTACAAGATACAACAAGAATCACAAAAGAGAATCACATAACACAAGATTTAACGAGGTTCACCAATGTGGCTACTCCTAAAAAATTACTGCTTGGACTACCATCCAAATCTAGCCTTTGCAAAGCAACAACTTTACAATCACTTTACCAGCACCCACTGGAAGGAGAACCAACCCCTTATTTATCTACACCAACAGAAAGGAGCACCAACCCTTGATTTACCAAACACCTGCTGGAAGGAGCACCAAACCCTGATGCCAAGCTGCAACCTGGACTTGAATTATGAATTTAGAAGATTAACAGAGAGATACCTTTTCTTTTACAACACCCCAACTAGTCTGCTTCACCTTTGCAAACTCTACGCACTCTGCTCTCTCTATGAAATCACTTCGCACAATGTGCTACTTCACAGTTGAACGATCGTCTTCTCCATTTTGTGCACTCTGCTTTCTTTTCTAATTTTGCACTTAGCACGATTCGACACGACTTGCACTCTGCGCTCTACAGTAGAACTTCACACACTTCAACACATTCAATTCTTAAAACAACCTTCCTTTTATAACAACATTTTCATGATCAAAATCCTAATCTTAGTCGGCTATAAACCCTAATTTTAGTCCATTGCAAACCCTAATCTTAGTCGGCTGCAAACCCTAATCTTAGTCGGCTATCATGGGTCTTCGTCGACTTCAACTCAACCATGGAAACATAACATGTCGTGATATCGTGACACTTTCACTTTCTCTTTCTTTCTCCTTGCTTTGGTCTACGAGAATACAACATGTCGCAATATCGCGACACTTTCACTTCCTTACCTCTTTCCTAGGATTGTACCCACAAAAACACAGCATGTCGCGATATCGTGACACTTTTGCCTCCTTCCATCTTTCCTTGTATTATACCCATGAAAACACAGCATGTCGTGATATCGCAACACTTTCACCTCCTTGCCTCTTTCCTTGGCTTCGGGTCGTGAAAACCTGACATGTCGCGATATCGCGACACTTTCACCTCCTTGCCTATTTCCTTGGCTTCGGGTCACGAAAACCTGACGTGTCATGATATCGCGACACTTTGTCTCCTTTGCTCTTTCCTTGGCTTTGGGTCATGAAAACCCGACGTGTCGCGATATCGTGACACTTTGTCTCCTTTGCTCTTTCTCTTGCCTTCGGGTCACGAAAACCCAACGTGTCATGATATCGCGACAATTTTTCTCCTTTGCTCTTTTTCTTGCCTTCGGGTCGTGAAAATGTGACATGTCGCGATATCGCGACGCTTTCTTTCCTTTGCTTTTTCTCTTGCCTTCTAGTCACAAAAATGCGACATGTCGCAATATCACGAAACTTTCTTTCCTTTGCTCTTTTTCTTGTAATATGTCACGAAATCGTGACACTTTCTTTCCTTTGCTCTTTTTCTTGCAATATGTCATGAAATCATGACACTTTTTCCTCCGTACAATATCTCTTGCAATGTGTCACGAAATCGCAACACTTTTTCTACTTGTCTTTTTCTCTTCCAACATGTCGCGAAATCGTGACACTTTTTCTTCCGTACTATCTCTCTTGCAATATGTCGTGAAATCACGACACTTTTCTTACTTGTTATTTTTCCTTCGAACTTGTCGCGAAATCATGACACTTCTTCCTGCTTTCTCTTTTTCTTCCAACATGTCGCAAAATCGTGACAGTTTTGCTTGCTTGCGCTTTCTCTCCGAACATGTCACGAAATCGCGATAGTTTTGCTTGCTTGCACTTTCTCTCCGAATATGTCACAAAATCATGACAGTTTTGCTTTCTTCTCAACATGTCGCGATATCGCAACAATTTTTTCTTTCTTGCTCAACATGTCGTGATATCATGACAGTTTTCTTCCTTGTGATTTTATTTGGATTTTTAGCATATGGGCAACTTCGATCTTTTGGAGAATCACTATACATATTCTGAATAACCTCTTAACTCCTGTCACCTACATCAATCAATATGTCTGACTGTGTTGACAACAATGACAATACTGTTCCTGCACCTTGCTCAACAATCTACCCCTTTGGAATTGTTGGCAACACACATGCAATTTCTTGTAATTCTTCTCCCCCTTTGACAATAATAGCAAAGGGCTGCTGCAGACTCCCCCTGAGTCGATGCACAACATTCTCAGGCACAAATTAATGTAGTTAGAAAAAAATTCAAACATGAGCAAAAAGATAATCAAATATATACACGCTCCCCCTGAGAATGTGATACCTGTAGCTAGTCAATTCTTGGGAAGTGTGACCACTCCCAATTTATTATGGAGGTACTCAAAAACTTCCTTGGGCAATGGTTTGGTGAAGATGTCTGCTACTTGTTCTGTAGTTGGAACAAAATCCAAATTAACCTCACCTTCTGCAACTTTCTCCTTCAAAAAATGATACCTGATGGCAATGTGCTTTATACATGAATGCATAACTAGATTCTTGGAGATGTTAATGGCACTGGTGTTATCACACTTAACTGATATCGGCTCACTGAAGCTAATAACAAGATTTTTTAGGGTTTGTTTCATCCATAATACCTACATAAAATAAGTTGTAGCTACAATATATTCTGCCTCTGCTGTCGATAGAGAAATTGACTCTTGTTTCTTATTGTGCCATGCGACCAATCTGTCTCCCAGATAGAAAGCACCTCCACTTGTACTCTTTCTGTCATCTATACATCCTGCCCAATCTACATTTGAATACGAAATAAGGGTGAAGTATTTACCTTTCGGATACCATAACCCATATTCCATAGTACCCTTGAGATATCGAAGAATCCTTTTTACTACTGTCACATGAGTCTCCTTAGGATTAGCCTGAAATCGTGCTACCATGTATACTACCTGTAAAATATTTGGTCTAGTAGCTGTCAGGTACAGTAAGCTTCCAATCATGGATCTGTACATGGTTTGATCAATAGGTGGAGATTTGTCATCCTTGCTCAACTTACAACTTGTCATCATGGGAGTGCTAATTGGATTACAGTCCTCCATTGTGAACCTTTTTAACATCTCTTTTACATATTTAACTTGAGAAATAAATATGCCCTTCTTACTTTGATTAACTTGCAATCCAAGGAAATATGACAGTTCTCCAATCATTAAAATTTCAAATTCTTTTTGCATCTTATTTGCTAAATCCTTGCACGACTCATCTTTGTTGCTGCCAAATATGATATCATCTACATATACAACAAGAACAATAAGATGCCCATTTTCTATTTTGACATACAAATTACTATCCACCATACCTTTCTTGAACCTTTGTTGAGTGATATAGTTGTCTAGCCTTACATACCATGCTCGGGGTGCCTATTTTAAGCCATATAATACTTTATTCAACCTGCAAACAAAGTTGGGATCATCACCAAGTTGGAAACCATCTGGTTGCTCAATGTAAATCTCTTCTTCAAGTTTCCCATTCAAAAACGCTAATTTCACATCCATTTGATAAACTTTGAAATTCTTGTAGACTGCTAAAGCCAAAAACATTCTAATTACCTCTAGTCTAGCTACTGGTGCAAAAGTTTCCTCAAAATCAATGCCTTCAACTTGTGCATAACCCTTGCAAACTAATATTTCTTTATTTCTGACTACCTGTCTGTCTTCATTTAATTTGTTTCAAAAAATCCATTTAGTTTTGATGATATTTTTATTTGCAGGTCTAGGTACTAGCTCCCAAGTGTTGTTTTTATCTATATGATCTAATTATTCATTTATTGCCTTCATCCAAATTTCATCTTTGCTTGCATCATCAATATTTTTGGCCTCAATGCTGGATAGTAGAGAGTAGTTACTGCTCTTCTTCTTGTCTAAACTCCAACTTTGGGGTCTCCAATGATTTGCTCTCTAGGATGATTTCTTTGCCAGCTACCTGTTTTGAATTTCTTATTTTCTTCCATTTCTAAATCACAACTTAAATTATTTGAGTCAATTTCCTGTATCTTCTCTGTTTTGTTTTCATCATCTCCTTCAATAACCTCTTCATAAATTGGGTAGTTCGTTTCATAGCTAATTACTCATTCTCTACCTTCATCAAATTTAACATCGACATTGTCCACAATTTTTTTTAGCCTTTTGTTGTAGCATTTGTAAGATTTGCTTTTTGATGAATATCCGACAAAAATACCTTCATCCGCTCTATCTTCAAACTTACCTAGATTATCTTCAGTTCTTTTCATGTAGCACTTGCTGCCAAAAACTTTGAGGTATTTTTTTGTTGCCCTTTTTTCGAACCACAACTCATACAGAGTTTTATTTTCATGTGTTCTCAGCATGTACCTATTTTGGATATACACTGCAGTGTGGACTGCTTCTTTCCAAAATCTGTCTGCTACTCTACTTTCAGCCAGCATAGTCCGTGCCATTTCCTGCACTGTCCTGTTCTTTCTTTCTACCACTCCATTCTGCTAAGGTGTCCTGGCTGCTAAAAACTATGTATTAATACCAAATTTCTCATAGTACTCTGTAAACTCCTCTGAAATTAATTCTCCTCCTCTATCTGATCTTAGAAATTTGATCCTCTTTCCTGTTTCATTCTCAACTTGGTTTTTGAAAATATTGAACATATCAAAGGCTTTTGATTTATGTTTCAAGAAAAATATCCATGTCATTCTAGAATAATCATCAATGCACAACATAAAATATTTGTCACCATTTATGTTGTGTTCTCATGGGACCACATAAATCAGTGTGTATTAGTTCCAGAGGTTTGCTTGTGTAGTACTCTTTGGTTTTGAATGTGACCCTAGTTTGCTTCCCTTTTTGGCATGAAGCACAAATGCTATTTGCAGGTTTGTCGATGGTTGGAATATCTCTCACTGCCCTTTTTGAGGTGATATTTAATAGATTATAAAAATTGATGTGACCGAGTCTCTTGTGCCACAACCAATTTTCTTCTTCCTGTACAATAAAAGAAGTTCCTTTTGAAGTCTCTGAGAGCATGTACAGGTTACCAGATGTCCTTGATCCTGTTACTATCAATTTTCCATTGTTTATTTTTTTGACTTCACAACCCTGCTTCATAAATACTACTTCATGACCTTGATCACAAATCTGACTTACACTCAATAAGTTATGTTTCAACCCATCCAAAAATAAGACTTCTTCTGACTTAATCCTTCCATCACTGATTTTAACTGAGCCTTTGTCGACTATCTTGGCTCCATCATTATTTCTAAATTTTACTGATCCTCCATATTTCTGTAACTTCTCAAATTTTTGTTTGTCACCTATCATATGACTGGAGCATCCACTATCAAGTATCCATGGTACATATTTATTCTGTGCTTTGAATGCAGTTTGAACGATTAAGGATTCCTTTTCTTCCTTCAGTCACTCTTTTCCTTTCCACACTGTTTTGACAGTAGTTTTGGGCTCTTGTTTTGCCTCTCCCTTATCAGTAGTTTGAGCATGTTTTTCGGGAAGCTTTCTATTTTGACTCATCCTATATGGTTGAAATTTTCTTCCCTAAAACTGATTTGATGTAAATGTATTTCTACAGTTTCTTGCAATGTGCCCAAATTTATGACAGCTTATAACATTCTACCGTATAATTCATCGGAGGAGAAAAACATTTCTACTGGTGAAATTCCTTGGTCTTACATTATATTTGCAGTCTGAGATTTTATGCCCATAGCCATTGCATTTAAAAAAGAAACCAGAGAAAGGATAATTGAACCTAGGTGATGGTCTTTGCCATGTTGCCGTAGGAGCCATAGGTCTTATTCTTCTTTGATGTGTGAAATTGGTGAATCCATCATTGTCAATTCTCCTTTCATGCCTGGCATTAATGCTTTCTCTTGCATGAGACGTTTTTCCTTGATCAACCTGTCTCTTAGCTTCATTCTTTATGGATTCTGCATTTCCGGCCTTTGATCCACTTGATGATTCTCCTTCGATGAAACCCAGACCAAATTTGATGCATGTAGGTCTTTGGTCATTTATGATCTTATCCAGAAACGTTTGTGATAACAACTAATTTTCTTATTCATATCTTCTAGCTGCATTCTTAAACCAACAATCTCTTCTTCTAACTTGCTGCAATGATCTATTTTCATTGTTAATTGCACTTCGAGATCTTTGAAGATTTTCTTAGATTCTTCTATCTATACTTTTAAGCTGGTTATGATTCCATTTGCATCCTCAAGCTTTCTTGACAGTTTCTTATTCTTTTTCTTTTCTATCTCCCACTCTTCAAGTGCAAATATCAACTCACCTTCTAGGTCTACTTCAGCCTCAAGATTTTCACCACAAACTTCAGAGGTCACTCCTTCTTCCTTTTATGATTTAACTTCTTCAAATTCCATAAAAAGAGCTTCATCTCTTTCTTCTTCAGACTCTTCATCGAAGCTGTTTTCTGATGAACTGACATTCTTGGAGATGAAACTTTTCTTTTTGAAGTTGCCTTTTTTGAAATTCATTTTCATCTTCCAGTCACTTCTTTCTTGGTGGGATCTTTCATCATTTTTGTTCTTCTCTTTAAGTGGACATTTAGTCGCAAAATGCCCAATGCCTCCACAGTTGAAACATTTAAATGGTAGCTTCCCTCTGTATTTTCCTTTCCATTTTTTTAGTTTTCTAACAATGTTTGCTTCCATTTCATATGATGTCTCTTCTTCATCGGATTCTTGTTTTGTGTTTTTATTTTTAACGGCTTTGAAAGCCGCTTCTCTGTTAGTGGGTTTAGATATTCCTATCCTCATCTCATATGCAGTCAAAGAACCATACATCTCATCAATACTAAAATAATTTAGATTTTTAGCTTCTTCTATCACTGAGACTTTGGAATCAAACCTTTGAGGAAGAGATATTAATACCTTTTTCATGACAGTAGAGTCATCGATATCCTCATCGAGTCCTCTGATCACATTGATGATTCCATTAACTCTCAACATGTATGCCTCAATGTTTTCATCGTCATTCATCTTCAAAGCTTTGAACTGAGCTCGATGTGTCTGTAACTTTGCCTCCTTTATCTTATCGTCTCCTTCATGAATACTCCTCAGTTTGTCCCATATTTCTTTTGTCGATTTACAGTTCATGACCTTTACTAGTTCATTGTATGCTAATCCGTACAAGATGGCATTCGTTGCTTTTGAGTTACTCTCAAAAAGTTTCTTTTCGTCAGCCTATTTTGGAGGAGTGGTGGGAATTATGTATCCACTAACCACTGAATCCCAGATGTCATATCCCAAAGCACAAAGATATGTCTGCATCCTGATTCTCCAGAACACATAATTAGATCCGTCAAACAATGGTGCTTTGTTTGATGAGAAGACTTCACCACCTGCCATTGTGTTACTTCCAAGATCACCTTAGCTGGTTAAGCTTGTACAGGGACTTAGCTCTGATACCAATTGTTAGTCTTACAATGACACTAAGATGGGGGGGGGTGAATCAGTGTAACTCTTTAAACTTGAATTTACAGATCTTAATACAATAGCAAGAATCACAAAAGAGCATCACACAACATAAGATTTAACGAGGTTCACCAATGTGGCTACTCCTAAAAAATGATTGCTTGGACTACCATCAAAATCTAGCCTTTGCAAAGCAACAAATTTACAATCACTTTACCAACACCCACTGGAAGGAGCACCAACCCCTTATTTATCTCGCACCAATAAAAAGGAGCACCAACCCTTGATTTACCAACATCTACTGGAAGGAGCACCAAACCCTGATGCCAAGCTACAACCTGGACTTGGATTATGAATCTAGAAGATTAACAAAGAGATACCTTTGCTTTTACAACACCCTGACTAGTCTGCTTCACCTTTATGAACTCTGCGCACTCTGCTCTCTCTACAAAATCACTTCGCACAATGTGCTGCTTCACAGTCGAACGATCTTCTTCTCCCTTTTGTGCACTCTGCTTCCTTTTCTAATTTCGCACTTAGTATGATTCGACACGACTTGCACTCTGTGCTCTACAGTCAAACTTCACACACTTCAACACATTCAATTATTCAAACAACCTTCATTTTATAACAACATTTTCATGATCAAAATCCTAATCTTAGTCGGCTGTAAACCCTAATTTTAGTTGGCTGCAAACCCTAATCTTAGTCGACTGTAAAACCTAATCTTAGTCAACTGTCATGGGTCTTCATCAACTTCAACTCAACCACAAAAACATAACATGTTGCGATATCATGACACTTTCACTCTCTTTCTTTCTCCTTGCTTTGGTCCACGAGAATACATGTTGCGATATCGCGACACTTTCACTTCTTTGCCTCTTTCCTAGGCTTGTACCCATGAAAACACAGCATGTCGTGATATCGTGACACTTTTGCCTCCTTGCCTCTTTCCTTGGCTTGTACCCACAAAAACACAGCATGTCACGATATCGCGACACTTTTACCTCCTTGCCTCTTTCCTTGGCTTCGGGTCGCGAAAACTCGACGTGTCACGATATCGCAACACTTTCGCCTCCTTGCCTCTTTCCTTGGCTTCGGGTCATGAAAACCCGACGTGTCATGATATCGCGACACTTTGTCTCCTTTGCTCTTTCCTTGGCTTTAGATTGTGAAAACCCGACGTGTCGTGATATCGTGACACTTTGTCTCATTTGCTCTTTCTCTTGCCTTCGGGTCGCGAAAACCCGACGTGTCGTGATATCGTGACACTTTTTCTCCTTTGCTCTTTTTCTTGCTTTTGGGTCATGAAAATGCAACATGTCGTGATATCGCGACGCTTTCTTTCCTTTGCTCTTTCTCTTGCCTTCTGGTCACAAAAATGCGACATGTCACGATATCACGACACTTTCTTTCCTTTGCTCTTTTTCTTGAACTCTGTCACGAAATCGTGACACTTTTTCCTCCATACAATATCTCTTGCAATGTGTCGCGAAATCGCGACACTTTTTCTACTTGTATTTTTCTCTTCCAACATGTCGTGAAATCGTGACACTTTTTCTTCCGTACTATCTCTCTTGCAATATGTCGTGAAATCGTGACACTTTTCTTACTTGTTATTTTTCCTTCAAACTTGTCACGAAATCGTGACACTTCTTCCCGCTTTCTCTTTTTCTTCCAACATGTCGTGAAATCATGATAGTTTTGCTTTCTTGTGCTTTCTCTCCGAACATGTCGTGAAATCATGACAGTTTTTCTTGCTTGCGCTTTCTCTCCGAACATGTCATGAAATCGCGACAGTTTTGCTTTCTTCTCAACATGTCGCGATATCGCGATAATTTTTCTTTCTTGCTCAACATGTCGCGATATCGCGACAGTTTTCTTTCTTGTGATTTTCTTTGGATTTTTAAGATATGGGCAACTTCAATCTTTTGGAGAATCACTGTACATATTCTGAAGAACCTCTTAACTCCTGTCACCTGCATCAACCGATCTGTCTGACTGTGTTGACAACAACGAAAATACTGTTCCGGCACCTTGCTCAACACGATTAATGAAGAAAATTTGTGCTTTCAATTAAATATACCAGTATAACTATATTTTCTTATTTTTTTGAAGGGATTTTTTATAGAAATAGTGAGGACTATTATCGTGGGGTTCACCAATTCTTGAATTTTGCAAGAAAGAATTCAATGGATCTTGAAGAACTAGTTATCCATATCAAAAGTGTTCAAATATGGAAACTCTTGGTTTTTCATACGTTTGTGACAACCTAATTTGGCATGGGATTGACAAGACATATATTGAGTTTGTTTTGCATGGATAATAACCCTATAGTTTTGATAAATATACATTGAACATGTTCTCTACCACTAATGAGGGTCCAATTACCAAATATGTACAAGATGACATCGTAGAAATGGTCAATGATGCATACTAATTGTTCAATGACAATTTCTTAGAGAGTGGACAAGAATTGTAAGATAATAATATTGAGTTCCAATCATATTATGAAGCAATTTCTACTAATTAATATCATAGCTTGATTGAATATGCCAAATGACCATTATCTATACAAAGTACACAAAGCTATCGACAATTGCTAAATTGTATATTCTAAAAGAAAAACATGGCTAGTCGAACAAAAGCTTTGGTGACTTATTAGAGTTGCTAAAAGATATGCTCCCTATCAATAATACAATTATAGAGTCCATATATGCAATGAAGAAAATGATGAAGCCATTGGGATTAGATTATATAATGATACATACATGCATCAATGACAATATTTTATATTGGAAAGATCATGAAAAGAAGTAAGCTTACCCAACATGTGGTGTATCTCGATGGAAAGTTGATCCTAATTCAAAAAAAGGTATGCAATAATATTTATATGAAGGTATTGAGGTATTTCCTCATTATACCAAGGTTGAAGAGAATGTATAGGTAAGGAATTTTATTACATCATTAGCTTTGTTGTGTTTGTTTCTTTCAACATTGTTAGATGTAGTTGGAGCGAGTTGCTTTCTTCTTACAGCTCTAAAAATGTTACAAAGAATATGAGGTGGCATTCCCAACATAGGAGTTTAGATGGTAATATGCGCTATCTAGTCAACTCCATGGTGTGGAAAAATATAGATTTTAAGTGAAAATATTTCATCGACAATCCATGTAGTGTACGACTTGCAATTGCAATTGATGGGTTTAACCCTTTTACTGACTTTAGTACTACTTATAGTTTATAGCCCGTTGTGTTGATCACTTAAAACCTCACACCATGGATATGGATTAAGAGGAAACATTCACTAATCACCTTGTTAATACTTTATCCCAAGAAAACAGGCGATGATATTGATATTTATCTACAACCATTGGTTGATGACTTACACGAACTATGGACTAAAGAAGTAGAAATGAATGATGCATTTTCCAGTACTATGTTTAATATGAGAGCAATAATGATGTGGGTCATCCATGAATTTACTGATTATGGAAACCTATCATGATGTATGACAAAGGGGAAGGCAACGTGTCCATTATACGGGGAGAACACTTATGCAAAATATCTTAAATACAGTAGAAAGATCACTTACATGGGCCATAGTATATTCTTTCCTCCATATCATTTGTTTCATCATTAGAGGGCATATTTCAATGGCAAACAAGATATTGATAAACCACCCAAACCTTTAAATGGGACAAAAATACTAAAAATAGTATAGGGAATTCCACCAAATTGGAGAAAGAGCAACTCAAATAAAAGGAAATGTAACATGGATGAGGATAGCATGTTTGTTCCTATAGTAGGATGGAAGAACAAATCTATATTATTCAATTTGCCATATTGGGAGGTACAAAATGCAACTTTCTGTTTGTATTTATTGTTATATCTCTCAATGTTGAGTAATTTTGTACAATATATTCTAGTTTGTCACAACTTGGATGTGATGCATGTGGAGAAAAATATCTACAAAATCCTATTTAGAATATTGCTAGGTATCGATGAAAAGTCAAAGGATGGCAAAAAATCCTACAAGGATTTAAAAAATATGGGTATCAAGAACACATTATGGCTAGTAATGAATGGAAACAAGATATATCTTCCACCAAAACCCTACAATCTATAGAATGTTGAGAAAGAAAGGTTTTGTTGTACACTATACAATATGAAAGTACTAGATATGTAGTTCAAATATTGGAAAATATATCTCTATAAAAGAATTTACGATCCAGAGTCTAAAATCACATGACTACAATGTTCTCATTCAACAACTTCTTTCAGTAGCTCTACGATATTTGCTTGATAAGCTAGTGTAACAGACCATTTGTCGGTTGTGCATGTTCTACAAGGATATATGTGCTAAAGTGGTGGATCTCATAAAAATAGATAAATTATCGATAGAGGTCATGGAGATGTTATGTTTACCTTAAAAGTACTTCCCCCATTCATTTTTTGATATCATGGTGCACCTAACTGTTCACTTGGTGTAGGAGGTACATCTATGTGGACCTGTACAATATCGATGGATGTACCCTTTCCCAAAGGTTTGTTTGCATTCATCAATTTCATAAACCACTATTTTTCTAATTTTTGTAGTGTCTCATCTAATAAAAATTGTTTGTTTCCTTTCTTCGAATTATGAATATTTTTAAGGGGTATGTAAATATCTGAGCTAGGATTGAAGGTTATATTGTCAAATATTATATTGTCAAGGAATATGTTTCATTATTTGCAGAGTACATAAGAGGTACAAAAGTAATTGGTGATCACCTTGGTTGCAACAAGATATGGAGTGATGAGGATGAAGAAACTATAATCTATCTAGTGGTGAAGACTTTGATTTGGATGAAACTTCTTATGAGCAAGCCCATCAATGCATTTTTTAAAACATGGATGAAGTTCAACCTTGGTAGAGTAAGTAGATGTTTATTTGTTGTTATATATGATAGAATATTAATTAAATCCAACTAAGCTTGACAAAATTTGGGCCAAATTAGGAAGCACCTGAAGAGTATCAAGGAATTCAACCCTCGTGCAGCGAGAGATGAAGGGGTGTTGCAAAAAATCCATAATCAAACATTCATAACTTGGCTATGAGATCAGGTTATTATTTGCTCTCTTGAATATGATCTTCAACATTTATACTGATTGTCATGTATTGGACATCATGTAATGTTATACAATCATCTTTAAACTATTATTCTTTGTTTTAATTTCATGAAGATGAAATGCAACATAATGACAGTGGTTCCAAGACAATAAAATGCTTGGCATGTGGTTCGAGAAAAGTTGCAACCAAACATTCGAGCTATTTGAGCAATGGTTATAGATTTTAAATCAAATACAAAGAATAAAAAAGAACAACTCAAAATAATGGTGTGTGTGTTGATGCTACTACTTTGTGTAGAGCAAGTGCAAAAGACACAAACCTAGTGCTTCAAATAGTCACATATTATGGTGTTGTTAGGGAAATAATATTATTGGATTACTATTGGTTTAAATACCTCCTATTCAAGTGTGATTGGGTAAATATTATTGATACACGAAATAGATGTAGAAAGGATAAGGCTTCACACTGGTAAAAATGAATAATTACTTGGCTAGGATAGACTAAAATATAATATATTTATCCTAGCGTCACAAGCCAGACAAGTATTTTATGTAAATGATCGACTTGATACCAGTTGGTATGTGGTTTTCACATCACCTCCAAGAAGGATCAAAGACATTGAAACATACAAGGTAGAATATGTCAGTGTCTCTGGAGCAACAAATTTTTTTGGACCTAAAACTGCACAAGAATAAAGTACAAACGATGGCAAAATTCAATATGTCCATGAAGAATATGAGGGTACATGGTTGGAAGCCTAATTACTGTACTTCAAAAGTAGTTATAATTAATGGAAATAATTAACAACTATTGTTAGACATATTTTTTTCTATTTTTAGAAAATACTAGTAGATAATTAATGGGCAACCAAGCTATGAGTGAGGCAAGTAGGTATCCTAAGTATGGGATTGGCCAATTAGATACAAGTAGGTAGTTTGATAAAAAAAAAGAGGGAATATAATTGCTTCTAGGCCATAGGATTAAGAGCCTAATCATGCATGCCTATTGTAATGTGTTGAAATGAAGGTTTATTGTGTTGAGTGCGTGTTAGTTATGAAATTGATGTTTCATGTTTGACTCTTAGTCCTAGTCCTTAGTAGTGTTGAAAAATATGAATATTAAATCATTTGTTTCTTTACTAATGTACCTTCATGGGTATATATTTAGATTAGGATTATATTAGGAGATAAATAGTTTATTAGAGTTATTTAATAAATGCACAAGTGTTAGAATATGCAATGATGTAAATGTGCATGTAGTCCACATGTACATGAGTCTTAGGGTTGAGTGAGAGGCAAGGAAGCTATATTTCTATATTATATAAAGGTATTGTGAGTGATTGTGAGTAGTTTTTTGGTGTGCAAAAGTGAAAGTAGTAGTAGGCATAATGTAGCTCCATTTTGCTATCATGAAAGAGTTGCAAAATCCATGAGAGGAGCATTGTAATTTTTATGAGCTTTCTTATATGAGAATTTATAGAGAATTATATCAAGTTTTCTATCATATTTTCATGCATGTTAAGTTGTCATTATCATAGTTATTTTATTGCATGCTTATTTCAGTACTTGTGAATGCATTTTATTTATGTTTAAGGATCCAAAAGATAATAGTGGTATCATAGCCACGGTGGATCAAAGAAAAACCATAAGTGATCACCATTGCTATTGTTGAGTATATGCAAACCAAATCAACCATAGTGCACTGCTACATGCAAATACCATCATAATAAATTTTTTGATAGAATTAGCTCCAGATAGAAGAATAAGAAATAGAGAAAGCCACATGATTTGGATAGAGTTTTTCACAAGATTTGTAACACTTGTGTTGTGAACCTCTCTTCTCATTACCATAAATTATTCTCTAATATATCAAAATATCCAACATGCATCCACGAATAAATTAATTTCACAATAAATTGCTTGATAAAATAGAGATTGATTATACCTTTGGGGTAGGGGAACACCATACAATGCTCATTTGGGAAGGAAGCCACTCCACAAGATATCTAGCTCCACGAGCCAAGACTTCTCCAAGAATACATCATAGATTATTTTTACAATGGGGTACATATTACTTTATCCAATAGTGTGATGATTCACCTTCCATGGGTTACAAGATCACCCATGTGGTGACTCACCTTCCATGAGTTACAAAGTGCATAATTATATGATAATACTTGTGGTTACATATGATAATATTCCCCAATAGTTACATATATGGTTCTATGACATACCTATTTTTAATTTGACAGGTGGCTTTCCTTAATCAATAATTAATTTATGGCTCATACAATTAAACAATACAATATTAAATTACTAAATATCAAGTACCTATCTTGGTACCTAACAACTTGTGAAGAATAGAAATTAGCATTGAATCCACTAGATTAGCAATCCAACTAGTGAAGATTACTTTTCATAGAGTTATAGGAATTTTTATTATCTCGAATATTCCATTGTAAGAGAGAAAAATAAGTTTTTAGGAGAACCATTGGGTTACTATAATCTAACTTTTTCTTGTTGCAGAAAATTAACTCTCAGAAGGTGGGAAGCTCCCTACAATAGATAGAGAAGAACTTCATATTTATTTCCTGAAATTCAAAGTTACTTTCCTTGTGTAGGGATTGATTCTTTGTTGAAGAAAAATAAGGATTGAATATTTTAAGGCCTAAGGATAAATGTCCCATTGAAATACTTGTATATTGAAGAATCGTAGTTGAAATATTGAGGAGAGATATAGTGGCCAAAGGAAACCACATTGAAGATTACAAATCTAGGAATGAGGTCCTAGAAAGAAGACCCCATTTAATATTAAAGAGACTCAAGGAGAAGAGTCATAGCAAAATATTGGAGATTGGTGATCACCATTGAATACTGAAAATTTCACATTGAGTATTGAATAGATCTCAAGATTGATAGATTATTTGAGTAGGAGATCTACTTTGAAGTTAGAATTTGGAAAGAGAAAGGAGATAGAAGAAACACAAAATCTGAGAGATTTGGGGCCATCATTGAAGGGTTCTTGAGAAAACTTCTCAGTTGCAATTTGGGAATAATCCTACCAAATTTTTGGGATTCAAGGACAGATTTTCAGTGATGGTATTGACTGCTTTACAATCTGAATTTTTTCAGATTTGAGGACAGAAAAAGGCAGAATTTTGGGCAGCATTAGTGACTTCTAAAAATCATATTCCAAAAGTATATTATGAAGAAGTTTTGCAGCCACCAAATCAGAGTTTTGAGCAGCAAAATGGTAAGGTATCGAAGCTGCAAAATGTGAGAAAAGATATGTTGTTGGACAGCCTATAAGATATGCAATAACATCTACAAAAGGCATCCATTGAGGTGAGTAGAATCACTATCATCTTCATATCTACAAGATTGAAAAGGTATGCAATAGAAAGGTGCAAAAGTTCATTAGTTGAGATTTTTATATTTGGATTTCTATTAAAGTTTTTAAAAGCACAGATTACAAAGCTTAAAGGTTGCATCAAAAGTTTCATTTCAAGTCTTCAAAATAGTGCAAAAGTTATAGTTTACAAGGATCAAACCTGCACATAGAATAAAATAGAAGTTAGGTATATTTCAAGAGAAAGAAACGTATCAACATTCTATTGCTCATTCTAATCAAAAGAAGACTGCAAATTTGCATAAATATATAGTGCAAATATTTTATTAAGAAGCTTGGATTGATAAGTGAAAGAATAGCCAAGCAAGGAAGATATTTCCAATGATAAAATGTAATAATAATATCAGATTCATTTCAGCCTAGTCAAGGAGTCAAAGGCAGATTTATCAAGAGCTCTTTTGAAGAAGTTAAAGGTAGAATTTTATGGCAAGGAATAGCCACAAAAAAGGGTAACATTACCTCCAAAAGTTGGATAAGAAAGCCACCATATTATAGTAATAAAAAGAGCTTGAAAGGAAGAAGGAATTCCAAGTTTAAGGTACAATTAAAGGCCACATCTCCAAATATTTTTTGCAGATAGTTTTGGAGAGGATTAAAAACAGGTTTTGTAAGCAAGGTTGGGCCATACAAATAAAGACCCAAATCAGCAAATTGAAACCCACACTAAAAGAAAAGTAAAATATAGGTTTCCAATAATAGGGGGCAGTCATAATATACATCTGATAATAATTCAAAGGACTCCATAAGTGCAGGAAAAATTTAGGTTTTATAAGAAGAAATAAATCTATTAAGAAATTCCACAAAGGGCATTCTACAAAGCCCTAAACGATAGCCTCCAAAAGAAATAAAAACACTATTCAAATAGGTCTAAATTTTAGTTATTTTAGATATCAATAAAAACCCAATGGAGTGCCATAACCACTGAATTTCCCACCTACACAAAGGATAAAACTAGACCTAGAAAAGAGAGAACACAAGTGAAAATACAAGGATAAAAGTTGAGGTCATAGTGCAAGTCATATTTTATCACAAAGGAGGCACCATCACCATTGAAGCAAGCTAGAAAATAACTAGTTTGCACATCCAAAAGTGCATGGAATATAGTCAAAGCATTATACCAAGAAAAATATGTAGAGAACAAGAGAATTTTGCAATAGTTGAGCTTTGAAAAGCACTGGGAAGATCCAAGGAAGTTCAAAAAGGTGAATTAGAAACCTCTTATCATGTGGAAGGAGTTTTTACATGCATCCAAAGTGAAGAGTGTCATGTTGAAGAGGAGATTTAAGCACCCAACATCATAGTGTAACATCCCATATTCATGATGCTCCAAGTAATGGTATTGTTGTAGTGTTGATGCAGGAAGGGTATCCCTTTGATTTCACTAGTAAAGCACTTTCCAACCATAATTTAGATAAATCAAGTTATACTAAGGAAATTCTTACCATTTTGCATGCATTCACTCAATGGCGAGCTTATATCATTGAGCATCATTTCTTCATTACAACAAATCATCAATGTCTCAAATATTTCTTAGAGCAATGGGTTGCCACCCTAAAACAACAAAAGTGGATATTTAAGCTCATGGGCTATGATTATGATATTACTTATAAAAAAGTCAAGAAGAACATTATGGTAGATGCTCTGTCTCATCAATTTTAGACTCAAAGTATGTCATGTACTTCACCCATTCCCTAGTGGATAAATTATATTGGTGAGGAAGTGCTTAAGTATTCAGGCTTGAAAAATTTAGTTTCCTCCCTTCAAAAAAAGCCTACCTCATGTCCTAAATACACTTGGTATGGATAGGATTTATCCTACCACTAGTACCTTGTTGTTCCTCACACATCTCCACTTTGAGAAATGCATAATTTATCAAAAATCTCCATGGGTTTCTATCCAACCTTATTATATATAGGGTAAAATATAACCCATTGCAAGACCTTTTATTTTATTTTTGGAATAAAATATTCACTCATTTTGTTTTAGAGTCAAATGTACACTCATATTTATGCTTATGCATATCCTCTTGGTAAGATACATTAGGTGTAGAATTCCCACTAATAATGTAAAGTTGACTCACAATGAGACAACGCTTCTCTTCCATTCCTTTGGAAGAGTCCATTTTCCAAATAAGCTATCACTCTCATTATTCCCAAATGAGTTAGCTTACAATTTCTACTCCATAAAGAGCACATCAATCTCCACATATCCCATAAGCCTATCTATGAGAGTGCACTAGATGTATAGGGCACACCAATATCTACACCTCTAATAAGTCTATTTATGAGAGTGCACTTGATGTATGTGAGCATAATAAATTAACTTCCTTTCCATTAGTTTAGCTTAGCCAACATGGCTCTTAATCTCTCTCTATAAACTAATGTAGTTTTAAAAAGTCTTATTCCCTTTCAAAAACATAATACAACATAACAAGAATATCTAAATGGGAATAAATCTATTAAATCACAGTTTCAATATTTCATGCTAACCCACAATCAAATTTTCTTTCAAATAATCCCTACAGTAACAATGCTCTACCATTACTATCTATTGTGCATCTCAAATCACTCCAAAGTCTATACTATATAAATCCGCCACTAGCCTTAAATTCAACTACAAATAGAGCCATGTTTCCATTACATAAAATCCTTGAGAACACACATACATAAGAGATAAGCATTGGTATAAAGAATTAATCCTTCATTGATCATCAGTTTATGTATTACATTCGTTATTCCATTAGAATGATCACTTATACCATTATTTAATTAATTTAAAACAACACATTCATTCCTTTTAATACAAGTCATACATATCAATAAGCAAAGGTTCCAAAAATAAAAAAAATGAAGTGCATAACCTTCTAAGAAATAGCAAAACAATCATAAAAAAAAAACAAATATTTAATATTTCCTTTAACGAGTTCTCCCGGTATATTCTATCACAATGTTGTTTCCAAAGAGCATAGTTGGAATTCAAGACTCCACACATGTATACAATCTAATTAAAGATCAATCTTAGAGCTCTCTTGTAAGAAAAAATATAATAAAATATTCATTTTCCTCAAAAATTACATCCACCACTTATCGCAAGAACACAACAGAGGTCCATTCATGATAATGCAGAAGGTACATAGAAAGTTTTCTCTTCAGAACAAAAGTAGATTCCAGAAAATTTTGCCATTCATTCCTACTTGAAAGATTTACTTCTCAGTTTCACTTCATTTTCATGCATATCATTTGCATGAGGTCTTTGATACCAAATAAAACCTATTAAGTAAATATTATCATTAAACCATAAGTTATGTATATAAAAACTCATATCTATTAGAGATTCATATCCCAAGCTCTTACACAAAACAAAAGCTATGTTTTACCTTTACTTATTTATTTATTTATTTAGAAGATCCTAGGCCATAGAATTGTATTAATATCTACACATTTATAGTCTCTACTCGAAATATATTTTGTTTCCTTTTTGATCTAGAAGAGTAACACTTCTCTTTTATTTTTCTACACTAACATGTTACAATATTGCTCAAAACTACAAATGGGAACCAAAATCAAATCTTCACAAGATACTTAATTAAACCTTTGAGAGATATCAAATAACAAAACATAAAATCATTCACTCATATTTCCACCAAATATAGACAGAAATCGAAATTTATTTCCAAATCAGTCTTCAAGAACCAAAAGGTCATGTGTTCAGTTTACAATAAGAATTTGTGCATGGATAGGAACTCTCTCCACACTAAATTTCAGGTTTAACACAAATAGGATCCTAACCAATTAGCCATATATCGTCCAACATTTTACAATACCTCCCTAGCTTGAGCACTCCCTTTTCTCCAGTAAGATATATCGTTTCACAAAAAAAGCGATATTTAAGAGTCAATCTACCACTTAAAGTTTACTGGATGATTAGTATTTTCAAACTTAAGTGTAATAGAAATTACACACCTCTATTCATTAAATCAATCATGCTTTATTCAAAATTTTTACAAAGACATCCTAACTAGTATTGCCATTGGGTAATAGAAACAAAATCACAACAACAAGATGTTTTCAAATGATTCACACAACATAGATTGGAAAAAGAAAAATAATATTCACATATCGCTTCTAGGGTGAAATCGAACATTTACGTTACTGGGCCTGATAAAAGATAACAAATTATTTCATATTCTCTTCTATATCCACATGGGTTATTTTCCAAGGTAAAACTCTATTTTCTTCATATAAATCTATATGTATCAAAAACTTATAGCATTTCAAATGACCTCAATAAGCAACTTACTTGATTTTCATGATGAATATTCCACCCAAATCCTAGATAATACAACTTACATCCATCTGAACCTTATTCATTTCACTTCTCTTTTCCTTCTCTCACTTCTACACCAACACCTTCCTTGGGTGCTACACTGGTTCCCCATCACTCCACTTACCAAATTGCTCGTTGCAACAAAAGTTATCCAATAGTGATGTTCACACGTCCCCCCTATATCTAGTTTATGTGGAAGCACCATCCATGGAACAAGAAATCCAGTACTACATGCCTCTAGCACATTTAAATATATATTTATTTGATAGCAAATAGGATTGCTTAGCAACACAACATTAAGCCACAGTCTCTAGAAAGCCAAATCAACACCAAAATTCTACTTTAAGTAAACCAAAAAACTTATTAAAAAATCATCGTTGCTAATAAAATATTTTATTATTAATAGCTTATTTTTTATTTAAATAAAATAAATACAAAAAATGAGCATTAAAATCTAAGAACATACTTATATTAAAATATTTATTATTTTCCTCTTCATTGAAATTCCTAAATAAAAATATTTTATCCATATTGTTTCGTTATTCTCTGGATAAGTCATCAACATCACACTTATATTTAATTTATAATCATTCTCTTCTCCACCACAAAGAAACCTATTCCAACAAGTATATAAACTATATACAACATCATCTCTTCTACACCACAAAGAAACATATTCCAATAAGTATATAAACTATTTACAACATCATATCTTTTCATTAAACACAAGTAACAAAATCATTCAACATAAGCTAATCAACCATTCCCAAACCATAATAGTTCATCCTAAACAAATACATCATATGAATAAGCTTGCCTAGGGTGGGTCATGACATGCTTTCTCCACTACAAGCCATTTAGGGTTCCTCAAAACATATGAAAGGATTAAGTGTACATTTTCTTGGAAGGGTATGAAGGACATACACAATTTTGTGGTAGCATGTGACACCTGTCAATGGATGAAAGGTAAAATGGTGCATTCTCCAAGAACTCTACAACCCTTACCTATTATCAAACAGGTTTGGATAGATATTTCCATGGAATTTATTGAAGGGTTACCTAAGTCCAGAGTCAAATTGGTTATTTTCATGGTAGTGGATCATCTTTCAAAGTATGCTCATTTTTCCCCTCTCCTATCCTTAGACGACCTCTATAGTTACCCAAAATTTTCTTAATTCTATATTTCACCTTCATGGCATGCCTAACTCCATTGTGTCTGATTGTGACCCTACATTTACTAGTAATTTTTGGCAAGAATTGTTTAAGTTCTAGGGAAATAAACTCAAAATATGTTCATCTTACCATCTCCAAATGGATGGCCAAACTAAGATTATCAATAAATATTTGGAGATATACCTTTGTTGCTTTACCTCTGATCATCCTACACAATGGGCTAAGTGGATTCCCTTGGTTGAGTGGTGGTATAATCCTTCCTATCACACGGTGATCAAGGTCACCCCTTTTGAAGTAGTTTATGGTTGAAATTTATTCAAGCCTTCCTCCTACATTCTAGGAAGCTCTAACGTCCATGCAATAAACACTACACTCTACCAACATTTTGAAGTCCTCTTTCAATTGAAGATGAATTTGAAAGCAGCCCATAATTAGATGTTCCAACAAGCTAATCAACACTATTTTGAGTGTAGCTTTGATGTTGATGATATGGTCTTCCTTCACTTGCAACCATACAAAAAATCATCCCTCCAGCTTTGTAGGTGGGGCCATACCAATTTTTACAATGGATCAGTTCCATAACCTAAAAATTGGCCCTACGATCAACATCCAAGCTCCACCCCATTTTTCATGTATCCTCTCTCAATTAGGTTATGGGAAATCAAGTACAAGTTCAATCTACCCTCCCATAATTGTATGAAGAATTTTCTATCTTGATTGATCCATAATAATTGTTGGATCATAGGATGTGCAATTTACGCAACTGAACCATTACTAAGGTTATTTTTTAGTGGCATGGTCTACAACCAGAAGATGATCCATGGGAGTCTCTCCACCAGCTCCAAAACTAGTTTCCTCATCTACAACTTTGATGTGATGAGTGATAGATTATAATTATTTTTAAGTAGTTTTAATCTGGTTTTTATACGTAAATATGAAAAATATGGATGTGTTTTGATGAATGTTATACCTTACATGAGTTGTGATGAATCTGATTCATAAGATACTAAGTGATATATGCCTATTATTTTATGCAAAACTATGCAAGATTATTGTATTTTTAGGGAGTGTATGTTGTAGGAGTATTCAAGGAGATGTTATAGCTGAATATAGGATACATAGATGAACCAATTGGTGAGGAAGTGCATTTAAGATAGATCATGAAGTGGTCTATGGATACTACCTAGGGAAGTATCTACAAAAAGGTGTTATATAAAGGTATTGTAGAAATGCGTTATAAAATATTTTTGACCATGTGAACCTGTTTGACATGTTAGAGATCCCACGTGTGATGAAAACCCAACAAGTTAAACATGTTATACACAGTCAACATGGTCGATTGTCACGATGGCGTTAATACTTGGCATATCCAATATTTGATGTATAATTTGTTATCTGATCTATAATATTGATAATTTGTTAAGTTTATGAAGAAATTCGAGATTACATAATCCAAAAGTAATTTGAATTTGTTAGAATTGTGTTAATTAGTTATAGGTATTCATTATGTGTGTTGGGCATTATACCACTTGGACAAATCAAATTATAATAAGTCCAAAATAGTTAGCAAGATGTCTTAATTTTAGATTATTTTTGTTATGTAAAATTGACATTCAATCTTCAAGTGTTCGAGATGTAATAGAAAGGTGTTGAATATTTCCATTGAAAATGTTCAAAGTGATATTATAAATATAATGTAAAGACCTTTGAAAAGGTCTACTACTACTGTCTATTGTCCACCATATGCCTTATGAATATTCTATTGTACGTATATTCTATCATTTGCATTGTACGATGAAGATCAAAGCTAAGAAATAAAGTAGTAGTATTTTTCTTCATGGATTTGGTAATTGTATCTTGTATTTCTGTATGATTTATTTGTTTTTGTAACTTTCAACCATTTTCCCGCATCAATGAATTAAATAGTATTTAGTTAGTTTTAATGAATATTATTTGCTAAAAGTGAAATAGAGTAAAGGAGAAGAGAATTACACTGACCTCTAAGAGGCAGGAACCACTTTGAATAATCGGTTCCTTGCTCTCTTTATCCTGAATTATAGTATAATTAGTTAGACTAAATTACAATATAATTAGTTAGAATAAGTCTTAAAACATAGAATACGTATTAAAACATAGAATTAATTAAATAACATAAGATAAAATAATAAAATCTATTAAATAATTATTGCATTATTAGATCATATGTGGATCCACACACCTATATAGACTTAGTCATAAATTGCATCTCTAAATTAAGCATCAATTTTATTTCAATTTCCTTTATTGCAAATCTTTATTTCCTGCAAAAAAAACTAAGAAAACATAATCAAGTCAAAGATTAAAATTTTTGGAATAATATATATTGGATTTATATTCTTTAAATCTAACTTGGATTGATAATTTAAATGTGAGATATCATAACTCAAAATTTTGGTGTCATTGTCGAGGAGAACAGTGTCATAATTTTTAATTAGAGACTGCTAGATCGAGAGGGAGACTTACTTGTGTAGAGTGGCACAAGAAGTTCCAAATTGCATACATGTTAGAGTTGGCACAAAGGAGTTCCAACAAGTATCTTCAACTCAATACCTCCAGGTTCCATTTTTTCTTAGGTTCAAATTTACTACTTTTCTAGCCAACCTTTTATTTCAGTATTTTTATTTTCAGCAAATTTACTTTTCAGCACTGTGTGGTTATTACCTTCTTAGATCTATGTTCTTTAAATTATGAAAACAAGGGAGTAGGTACAACAAAATCAAGCTGAAGTTTTCCTTACAATCAAGTAGTAACAACAACACTTTACTTTCCCTTGTTGTAATAAGATTGATTGTGCATTTTAGATATAGTCTTAATAATAGTAAAATTGTTCTGTTTGAAAAAATTTTGTTTCTAAAAATTAAAAAGAAAAAAAGAGATGAATCAAAACTATTGGAAAAAAACTAAATAGATAAAACTGCATTAAAAAGTTTGCACTAATTAACCTTAGAAAACTATTGTTAGAACAAGAAGTCAACCTACTTTTTGAACAAAGACACAGGTCATATGGGAAAGAGTGGAACCATCTGTGTGAACATATTGATATCATTAGGGAGAGATCAAAAGAGTTGGGTAAGATTAAGAGGGTCAACATAGCTAAATATTTAGGGCCAAATTATCATTCACCCTATCTTGACCTTGTGAAGAGTTGTGAACGTTGGCTAGGAGATAGGAGAGCAGGTGTAAACAAAGCTACATATCCTTGGGATCATTATTTTGAGGATTCCCTTGCAATCCATAATTTCTTAGTAGACATAGAAAATAGAGAAGTGATCCTAGAATATAGCAAAAGATATCACAAAGCACCTAAAATTATACGATTTAGAGATGTGTCATAATTTATGTTATGAGTAACAATTTAAAAGTCCTATCTCAAATAAAAAACAAGCTTTTATTGTTCAACTGATTCTTATTGTGAAACAAGATTTTGAATTTGAGGAGGAACATTACATGACTCTTGAATAGTTAGAAAAAATAAATGATATCCATAAACCGTTTAAAGAGGAATGAATGATTTTTGTTGCAAATATTAAGATCTTTGTAAATATATGACTAGACCTAGATATTCAAAAGGGAGATTCATCAAAATTTGCAAATAAAAACAATAAGAAAACTCTAGTGAAAGGCTTGAAATTTCTATATTAAAAGAGACTGAGATTTCAGTAACTAAGGATTCTACAAGAGAGAAAAATAAACTTCCATTGACTCTACTAGATCAAAATCCTAAAAATTTTCTATTACCATAATCTGAATTTGATAACCATATCGATCCATCAACTATCTTTTTTGAACCCATACCAGGTCCAATATTAGAATTCATCCAATCAGTCATGGTGACCCTAATAGTGAACATGAGGAAGTAGATGGAAATCAAAGAGGGAATAGGCAAAGGAATAATAATCATGGATAAGTAGAAGAAAATCAGAGAAGTAGGAAAGAAAATCTTTTGCCTTTCCAATTTCTTCTCTAGTAGATAGGCTAACAAGAGAACCAAAAATCTATTGCTCTTTTGCCTACATTCCATGGAAAACCATATGAATACCCTGAAATATTTATTTTTGAGTTTGAAGTGGTGTGCCAAGCCTATTTTTATACCACTGATGAATAAAAACTAAGAATTTTCCCTTTACACTTAAGGATGTAACTTTAATATGGTTTATGGGTCTAGGTGAAAGCGTTTGCAACTGATGGGATGGAGATCATGAATTGAAAGATATATTCCTTGAAAGGTATCAAGAATACTATAGAGTTAGGGACAAGAAAGTGAAGCTATTTCATATGAATCAACGAGAAGAATAATCCCTTGAAGACTATCTTGAAATATTTCAATTTGTAGGATCTAGAGTGAATATTGATTTAGATGAAGAAATATTAAAATAACTTTTTCTAAAAGGATTAAAAGAATATGTCCTTGATGTTCTAAACCTTATGGCTAAGGGAGATATTCATCTAATGGAATTTTAAGAGATTGTGAATCTTTGCAGAAATTATTCAAGGAATAAGCCTCTTAGGAACAATAAATATTCATCATCAAGAGGAAGAATAACAAGAGTAAAAATTGGTAATATGTTGGAAAGCCTAAAGACTAATTTGTTAAGCACATTAACTACATCTCTCAACCTCATGGATAAGAATCCAAAAGAGAAATATATTGAACAAATATATTTTCATAGATGTAGGAAAAAACACAATATAAGAGAATGTTCCCTTAACATCATAAATATCGATAATATTTTTGCTAGTTGTAAAATCTATGACAAAAATCATAGTACTAAAAATTGTAAGTGTACTTCAGCTATGAAATATACTATAAAATAACCTAAAGTTGAGGAGGTATAAGATGTTTATTTTGTAGCCCAAAGAGGAAGTGGCCCATTCAATGGTCCATCCAATTTGTCAAATTCTAGTTATTCCAACCAGTAAAGACCTAACCAGTGGTTAAATATATCAAATTGGACAAATTGGAACCCATATCCAAATAATCAAGAATGGAATATACCTCCATGAGCCTAGTTTATGGCCTAATAATATGGGATTCCACCTTCATGGACTCAAGGAATATCAGGTCAAAATATGTCTAATTGGCATAAGAATGACCAATGTAATCAAGGAGGACCTAGATGGTCTCAAGGACCACCCCAACATAAAAACTTTCAAAATCAATTTATGGGACAAAACCCTCAAAATCAGCCTCAAAATAGACTTCTCCCACCCCTATATAATATGAAAAACCCTCATAAAAAACAATCATTCAAAATAACAACAAAATAGTTCAAAAATTCTATGAAACTATTGAAACATGTTCAAAATATGTGGTACCTTACCAACAGATCCATCTAAAATTTAGAAAGGTGTTGAAAAGTAGTAGAGTGACTTTCACAGAAATTGAGGAACCCACCCAAAATTTATTAGAAAAAGTAGACAAAGATGAAAAGCCTAAAGATGAGCTAGAAACCTCACAAAAAAATGTTCTAGCAAAAAAAAAGAGATCCAAATCCCTCAAAGGAAAGAAATGGAAATACCATTTCTTGATACTCTGGTAATACCTAAAGAACCCTCCAAGCCAGCTTTCAATTTCCTTCAAGAATTAGAAAATATTACCATAAAAATTCCTCTTTTGCAAACTATCAAGGATATTCCTATTTATTTTAAATTAATAAAGAGTATCTGCACAAAAAATTTAGGAAGGAAAAAGAAGAATGAATCTCAAACCATCCAAGTTATTGGACAATTATCTAAGATAATGACTGGAGAAAAGGTGCTGCTAAAATATATAGATCCTGGAATACCTATACTCACAGTTCATATTGGTAATATGACCTTGCATAATGTCTTAGTATATTTAGGGGTGATCATCAATGTTATGACCAAGGAAACAACAAAGACTTTAGGAGAAGAGAAATTACAACCAAAATCTATAGTTCTTCAACTTGTGGACATATCTACCATTAAACCAGAAGAAATGAGGATATTATAGTTTCTATAAGTTCATAGAAGTATCCTATAGACTTTGTGGTCTTACAACAAAAGAAGAAGTTAGGGGGATATCCCTTGATTATAAGATACCCATGGCTTGCAACAGTTGATGACTACATTAGTTGTAGATATGGAAATATGACTATTTCCAATGGGAAGCACATTAAAGATCCAAGCTTGTTTCCTGAGTCAAAATTAGATGAAGGTTTTTCAAAGCAACTTTGGTATGATTTTCCTAATGACTTGGATGATATTAATACTTTATCAATCAATGTATTCAGTGAAAATTTACATCAAGAGATTGAAGGACCACTATCATTACTTTTAGATAATCATGAGGAAGATCAAAACACTAGTTGTCCACTTGAATTTTCCATGTCTAATGATGAAGCAAGTACAAGTCAATATCATAAAATGGTACCTTATAACTATCAATTAAATATTCTTAAACATGAAATAATGGGAATAGATGAAAATACTAAAAATTGCAAGCAGATAGATATCACCCTTGGAAAAACTTTAAATATTAATAATGCACTTACAAATATTCAGGATTCACAACTAATAGATGTACTTAGAAAACATCAAATAACATTTGCATGGAACTATGAAGATATGAAAGGACTGCATCCAAATTTTTGTACCCACAATATATTCATACAAGAAGGTTGTCATCTAGTAAGACAACCCCAAAGAAGATTAAACCCATATATGAAAGACATCGTTCAAGATTAAATTATTAAACTTTTGAACATAGGATTTATATATTCAATTCCTGATAGCCAATGGATGCCACCACTTGTAATAGTTCCAAAAAAAAATGGAAAATGGAGAATTTGTGTAGATTATAGAGAATTGAATAAATTAACATAGAAATATTATTTTACTTTACCATTTATTGATCAAGTTCTTGATACCTTGGTTGGAAAGAAATATTTTTGCTTCTTGTATGGTTTTAGCAGGTACAATTAGGTCTCAATAGCAAAAGAATATCAAGAGAAGACAACTTTTACATGTCTTGTAGGTACATATTCTTACAATTTTTTATATTTTGGATTATTAAATGCACCTGCTACATTTCAAAGGGATGTTTTAGCTATTTTTGCTGACTTAAGTAATGAATGTGTAGAAGTCTATATGGATGAATTCATAGTTTATGGTAACACTTTTGAAGAAACCTTGTTGAGATTACAAAAATTTCTTGTTAGATGCCAAGAGCAAAATATTTCCTTTAGTCATGAAAAGTGTTTCATGTTGATGAGAGGAGGAATTATATTAGGGTATTATATACCCGAGGAAGGTGTTAAAGTAGATCCTGCAAAGATTCAAGTTATTCAATCCCTTCAACCTCCAAAGACACAAACGAAGGTAAGAAGATTTTTGGGACATGCAAGATAATACCATAGATTCATTAAGAATTTTAGTAAATTTACTTATGCTATGCTTAAGCTCTTAACAAAGGAAAGTGAATTTAATTGGATAGAAGGATGTCAAAATGCCTTTGAAATTATAAAAAATAAATTTACTACTGCTTCCATTTTAAGGAGGTCAAATTGGGAATTACCCTTTCACATACATTGTGATGCTTTAGGTTATGCAATAGGAGCAGTATTTCAGAAATTTGAGAATAAAATTCCTTATGCTATCTATTATGTGAGCAAAAATTTGCATGGGATAGAAATTAACTATACAACTACTGAAAAAGAATTCTTAGTTGTAGTTCATGCCATTAATAAATTTAAATATTATATAACAGGATATGAAGTATTTATTCACACTAATCACTCTACCATTAAATATCTAATAAATAAAGCTATAGTAGGAGGTAGAGTGGTTAGATGACTTCTCTTATTGTAATAATTTAATGTTGCAATTGTAGATAAAGCAGGTAAATATAATGTCATTGTAGATCATTTATATTGTATGCAAATATTTTATGATTATGAGTTAATTCTCGATAATTTTCTAGATGAAAATTTGTTTGCTCTTTCTGTTTTTACTCCTTGGTATGCTGATATTGTAAACTATCTGATAACAAGAAAAATTCCATAAAATTTCATACCATATGAGCATAGAAATTTAGTTCATAAAAGTACCCATTATATATGGATTAATGGAGTTTTGTTTAAGTCTTGCCCTGACCATATATTTGGGATATGTATGCAAGAAGATGATGTATATAAAATTATTCGGGCAACACATGAAGAACCTTGTGGATGTCATTATGCCACCCAAAGAACAACTAGTAAAATATTTCAAAGAGGTTATTTTTGGCCTACCATACATAAATATACCCATATGTTTGTTGATATATGTGATGCTTGTCAAAGTGCTAGTAAACCTACACCTACCATAGATATGCCTTTGATACCACAAATAATGTTTGAACCCTTTGAGAAGTGGGGAATTGATTTTGTTGAGCCAATAGATCCTCCAAATAAAGGCAATAAGCATATACTTGTGTGCACAAATTATATCACCAAATGGGCTGAAGTTAAAGCCTTACCACGAGCACAAGATGAGCCTATAGCTAATTTTCTTTACACACAAATCATGCAATGCTTTGGAGAACCTAGAGAATTAGTTTCAAACCATGGGTCTCAATTTATCTCCAAAGTTATTGAGAATTTTTTTAAAATCTATTCAATAAAACACAGGAAAACATCACCATATCACCCTCAAGCTAATGGACAAGTAGAAGTTACAAATAGAGAACTCAAAAATATTATAACAAAAATTGTAGCTGTTAATAGGGTTGTTTGGGTAGAAATACTAGATGAAGCTACATGGGCATATAATACAACTTGGAAAACTACCATAGGACTATCACCTTATGAGATGGTCTATGGGAAGTAAGATATCATGCCTATTGAATTTGAGATAGAAAATCTTCGCATAATGGTACAACTTAATATGAATTTGGATCAAGCACAAAAATTTAGATTGGAACAATTAAACATTCTAGATGAAAGAAGACTAGAGACATTACGCAAGACTGAGCTACCACAAGTACAAAGAAAAAAAGGTAGGATAAACATATTGTACCATAAAAATTTCAACCAGGATATTGGGCCTTGCTGTTTGACTTCCATTACCAATATTTCCAATAAAAAGATAAAGATGTGATGGCTTGGACCCTATGATATTGAAGAAATATTTGGGAATGGTACAATTAAACTTAATCCTATCGATATTCAACAAGAAGATTACTAGTTAATGGAAATAGGCTTAAGATCTATAGGAAGCCGTTATATAAAGAAGAGTCTATAAACCATCTTAATAAACATGTTGATTTGCAATGCATTTCTAAAATTCATTCAACTTCTATTAATTAAGAACTTATCTTTTATATCTTAAGCAACAAAACACTATCTACTAAATAATTTGTTGCTCTGTAATCTAATATATATTAAACAAATAAGTGTAGTCATTAAAAAGAATGTATTCTAATCATTCCTTTTGTTTGGATGTATAAGCACCAGTAAATAATATGGATGGCAAAAATATTTACACTATTTGACCAATGAAAAAAGGATTTTATGGACTAATAATATTTATTAAAAATATACTAGAGAAGATCACTCTATATTCTTTAAAATATATTTCCTTTATTTCATGATGGAGTTCTATCATATAATGTTTTATTCATCTTATCATTCATCACATTTCTATCACAATATCAGGTTCAGGGAAGAAGTCAATTTCGGTGTGGAAATACATATTTTCACCCCAAGGAAAGGAGGTTAGATAGTCATAATGGTATCACAAAATTAATGAAGCAAGAAGGTAAAATACCTTGTTTCATATGATCTCATAAAAAATAAAAGGAAGGAAAGGATAGTAAGGATAGGATTATATTTCCATCCAGATGGTTATGTAGGTCAAATCCCTAAAGTTCTAATTTCTTCCCCAAATAAAAGAGAGGGTAGTAAGGATAGAATTACATTTCCATCCAGATGGTTATGTAGTCCGATTCCCCAAAAATCCTAAATATTCTTACTCAAAGGAACAAAGAGTAAGAATTGGATTATATTTCCATCTATATGGATATATAGTTCGAATCCCCAAAGATCTGCACCCCAAAAACCTAAAATTATATGTATGTGAGAAAAATGGGTAGTAAAATGATGAAACAAAGTGGTACCAAAATGAATATCTTAATTTCTTCTTCAAAAATAGGTTTAAGTATGTCCAACCATTGATGAGACCTATTTCTTCAAACCAAAGTATTGTTGATTGATATTTATTTAAAATCATTATGATTTTTCACTCACAAAGAACTCCTCAAGGATACCAAGGTAAGTAGAACAAAGAAATCGATCTCTCCAAAAAATTAGAAAGATTTATTATAAAATCCATGAAATATTTTATTGAAAAGTTGAGGAAGACATAAATAATTTTGCATAACATCTTTGCTATTGGGAATAGACAAATTCATTCTAAAGAAGATTTATTAGCCTACAATCTTATTTGATGACTTAGCTTAAAAAAATAAGTAAAAACCCCCATATTCCTAATATATATATATATATATATATATATATATATATATATATATATATAATAGGAAAAATTATAAAAATAATATATATATACATTTTTATTATAAAGACCCTCATAAATAATTTTTTTTTTCTGCTTAGTCTTATTTTGGCTATATAGCCAACAATTTAGTTTGGATGGAGAAGCAAAGATTAATTCAATTGTTCTTGGGGGAGAGAAAAAAAAATGGATGAAAATCAAGTAAAGTATCCCTATGTTTCCATAAGTAGATTTATTTAGTTATTTTGCGTAGCTATTTTCTGTAGTTATTTTCCATAGTTGTTTTATGTAGTTATTTTCCGTAGCTATTTTTTGTAGTTATTTTCCATAGCTATTTTCCGTAGTTATTTTATATAGCTAGTTTTTGTAGTTATTTTTCATAGCTATTTTATATAGTTATTTTTTGTAGTTATTTTCTATTTTTTTTAGTTATTTTTTGTAAGTTGTTTTTCGTAGTATATTTCCTTAACTAGTCAATGTAGTTACTTTTTGTAGTCATTTTATATAGTATGTTTCTGTAGGTGCGACTTCATGAAAGTTTTTCTAAGTGTATAATTGATCTCTAATTTGTGCATGGTTAAGGACACGTGGCAAGGTAGGATAAAATATTACAAGGTGATTATCACTAGGTCTTATTAACGAAGCTTTGGCATAAAGGTAAATATGTATGAACATTTGTATCATGCGAGCATTTGAATTCCCATATTATGAGATGTGGCATGAAAGTAAAATCATGGTTTCAACCTTGAAAACCACACACAAAGGACTCAAATGCTGGGCAAGCACGGATTGGAAAGTTAATGTAAAATAACCCATGCATGAAGCTAACTTGAAAATCACGGAGAGCACAACTTGGAGCATGGGCAACAATGTGGATCCTTATGGTCAATATATGGGCATATGAATTTCTTTCAATTTACCACATGTATGACCAATTGTGCACCACGGGTATTTGGAATCAAGAGGAAAGGACATGAAGATATTATACCAAACAAGTCACGGATCTATCGCACATCGAAGCCAGAGATAATGGGTAAAAAGTGAATCAAACTTGGATTGCAATAATGATTAGGAGCTAACGTTAGTAGTATATCAACACAAAACTACAAAGGGATTATATCAAAAGCAGAGAGGAAGCAAAGGTTTTAAATTACATATCGAGGCAAATTAATTAAATTTTTAATCAACCACCATTCCAAACCATGAAATAAACTTATTAAATATAATATAAAGGATGAAAACACAATAGAAAGTCCTTCGAAGATGATTAGAATTAAAATATAAAATTAAATTTCATCCAGTAGATGATGTAATATAGTATTATCATGATTTAGCACCATGAATCAAGAAAAGGTGAAACACTGTGGGTATATCTTGAAAACATGCCAGATTTAGCACAAATTAAGGTAGCCATCCCATGTGGATGACAATAATTGCTAATACTTGGCCACACAGTGCAATAAGAGCAAATGTCCTAGATCAAGTTTGAGGGTCATTGATTAAAACACAATCAAAGGCTATGAATTATTCAACCATTTACATATTAAAACCATAAGCAAAACCCTAATTTTGGATCATATCCTCTATAATTAGAGCAAAAATTTGGTAATATTATGATCGACCTTAGCTATGAATGTAACTTGAAAATAATGAACCATAGGTGAATTATGAAACCAAAGTAGGCTATGGATCTTCATAATGGTGAGTTATAGTTGAAATGCCGAGGAAGAAGTGGAAAAATTAAGTCTTGGCAAAGGGGTATGATGGAAATTGAAAATGTTTACTGAAGAGGTGGTGCAAAACCAACTGTAAGTAACTTTGTTTCAAAAATTTAAAGAATTTACAAAGAAATATAACAAGAATATCTACAATTTTTTTGAAATAGGATAAATGTAATGACTCATTTGACAAAATTATTATATAAAATGATGGATTTCTAAAGGAATTTCTCTACGTAAATTCAGTTTTATAAGATAGTAATGAATATATGTATACATTCATGTTTGCTGCAAGGTTTTTATTTACAGTAAAAATAAAATAGAACCAGTCAAAAATTCTTTATTCCCATCCATCTACCATACCCCTATCACTATTTTTCACAAATATAGTGAATCAATTTCCATTAATACCCAAAAACTAAGTGATTTCATCAAGAAATTATTCCAGGAGGTGAGATGGTGGGAAACCCTAATACAATTTCAAGGGCATGACCAGGGTGTGGCTAAACAATTCATCTTGAACTATGCCCCCAGGGTCACCCATGTGGGTGGTGTAAAAATTGAAGTCAACCCTAGCTTTATTTCTAAAGTCTTGAGTTTGCATGAAGTCAACTATAGACACTATAAGTCCACCTACAAAGGAGTCAGATAGATGGCTGATAGGTTAAAGGAAAAATATTTTGTTGTTAGAGTATATTATATTATTTGGTTATGTACAAGAGATTAATTTAGGGGAATTATATCTAGTTACTTCATGTAATGTAATACACAAGTGTCAATGTGCAAGTTGTAATGTGCGAGGTGTCTCCTTGTACATCTAGGAAAAGTGTTGGACAAGGAATCTATTTTCTTATAAAGAGCTTTATAGATCCATACAAATGTATCACTTGATTCTCAATAATATGTGTTTATTTTCTCTCTCTCTCTCCCTCTTGATATGATGTAATGGTGCTAAAACTATCACTGGTATCATAGCCATGATGAATATATAAAGGAAGAGGAAAATTTCCTAATAGTGAAGGACTTGGTATAATTGTTGCCATCCAAAAACAAACCCAAGAGAAATTTTTTTTGCAAGGAGTACCAAATCCTACAAGAAGAATTTAGCAAGGAGTGCCAAATCCTAGAAGAAGAATCTAGTGAAGACCTAAAGAAAATTATAATCTTGAGAAGAAGAAGATCCTATTTGAAGTTAGAATTTGACAAGAAGCTTGAAGGAAGATTCAAACAGAAGAAGCCTACCAAATCCAGAAGATTTGGAGATTGCCTCTCACAATAAGAAGGTACAATTTAGAGAAAGGATTTCTATGAATCTATAGTAGAAATCAGAAGATCACTGGAATAATTAAACCACCAAATCCAAGGCTCAAGACAAAATTTTTGAGGCAAGATATTAGTGAATGAGAAAGTTTTTCGAGAAAGCCAACAAAGAAGTTGTGTATCCATCCACTATAAAGTAGCAACTTGGTGAATCCAAACACCAAGATCTATATCATATATAGAATCAATTAAAAGTAAGAAACTAGGGTGCAATTAGTTAAACTTCAAATTAGGGTTCAATAGCAAATTCTATTAAGCACCATATTTGGATTAAAAGTTGCAAAAGAATAGATTGCATTATAGTCTTCAAGTTCAAAAATAAATAATTCATTTTAAGGATTATTTGCACAATTAATACAAGTTGGATATTTTTGAGAGAAATAAATTATCATCTACCTATTTTATTTTTAGAAAGCAAGAAGAATATATCCTACAATATTGATTGTAGTGAAAATTTGTAAAATACTTATTAAGGGTTCATTACAGATTACTCTTAAAATTTACAGATATTATTAAGTACATATGAAATAGTTTTTAAAGGTTTTATTGGAGTGATAAGGTGAGATTGTTAGTGCATTAAATTGGTATTATTAAGATCATTTGCACTACACTAATTACTCTAAAAAAAGGTTAGTTTATGTTTTTTGATTAAAGGATCAAGAGCACAAAAACTAGTAGATTATCAAAGTGTCTAGAGATACTATTGATGCACATAAAGTTTAGCATCTCATGTTCCAAAGAAACCACAAAAATAGATAAGATTCTTCTAAGGAGTGGAGAAGAAAATCCACTATAAAAAATAATAGTAGAATCTTCAAATTGAGACTTGGTGAGTCTCAAATTCAAAGTGCAATAAAGGCTATTTACAAAAAGGTGCATAAATTACTTCTATAATAAATAGCTTCTATCTAAGTAGTTAATAGCTTGGGGTTATTACTAAATTCACCAAGCAATGAAGAGAGTTGTCTAACAAAAGATACACCATCAAATATGCCATTGCCTATTTCAAAAAGCTGTCATAAGACCAGGAAAATTATGTGCAAAAAAAAAGGTATCTTATATATAAAGTATTTACATTTATTTTTTACTACTATGATCTGCTCTATGTTAGAAAGAGGACAAGTCTTCTATACCAAAGAGGCACACTCTTTACAAGGAGAAAAATATTCCAAGGCAGCCATGCAAAAGCGTTCTCCACACAAGGTAATAGAGCCACACAAAAAAATCACATCTACTAAATTGTGGAAAGCCGAACCTACAAGAAAACAAATAAAGGAAAAGCATTAAATTAAAAGGTAATAACATCTACTAAAAAAAAGGAAAAACATGTTGAAGGACATACATCTAAGGAGCACCATTGGATTAGCTCAAAAACTCCACTCAATCATTGAAAAGCATTGCTCCAAGATCTCAAGGCACCACTGGAATCATCTCATATCAAGCTCCATCGAAAAAAGAAAGAGCTCATAGTGTTGCATGGTTAATAGGAAGATTAATGATACATTGGAGAAGCATTATACTGAAAAGCCCATGCACTAAGGAAAGGTAACACTTGTCACCTATAAGGAAAGAAAAAATTTCGCACACAAGTGCCCATATGTTACAAAGAAAATATTACAAAGGAAGAAGAAGAATGAGCGTTCGTTTAATATTGTAACACTCATATACCTGGCAGAGTTTCACAAATGGTATCTCAAGCGATCAAGAGTAACCACTGTGACACTTATCACAAAGTTCAAGATCCTCCACCTATTAAAAGGTGTCAAAGACTATAGAGGATAGCATTTGAAGTATTCATAGAAGTCATAGAACTTACAACAACCAGAATCATAGTTTTGAGGACAGGTAAAGAGCGTTAAAAGCTCTGGTCAAGGCGTTCAAGGAAGGTCAAATCTCAAGATTTGAAGCGCCACCATCCAAACTTGAAGTCAAATGTGAATCAAAGTTCAAGGATAAGGTATTAATAGGACTATCATACATGTCCAAAACCCACATCAAATACATTGAGAGTACAACACTAAAGGTAAGGTTTATACTTCATCAATATTGCTTTCATAAAATGGGGAGTTATAAGGTATATTATAAGGTTGAAATGTCAATAGAAATCAACCATATTTGAAAGCAATATCTAAGGGAAAATAACTATTATATTAGCCTAAATATTTGCAATATTAACACATAGGAGAAATAAGGATTTCTACTTGAATTTCTATTATTGCAAATAATTGTTTTTTAATATTCCACATTAGGGAGTTATAAGAAATACTACATCAAAGTAGGAAATTGGAAATTAGAAACAATAAATATCAAATTATTAAAGGCTATAAAATGAGGTTTATTAAAGAACATTAAGATTTAGAAATTAATTGGTGTACTTGTATCAAAAATACATTTAAAGGGACAAAAGAAATCCAATTATTAAACCTCATCAAAATAGAAAGTGCTCAAGTTCAATAGGAGCAATAAGGTGTAAAAGAAGTTGATTTTTTCTATTCACAAAACTTTACAAAATCAACTCAAAATTGAAATATTATTCTCAAAAGCACTTTATTTATCATATAGCATTTCCAAAATCACTAGGGATACATAAGGAATTCAATAAAGTCCTTAATATTTATCAAGAAAAATCATGGATTGTTGGTATATAGACTCAGGAGCAAGTAAGCACATGACTAGAAATATTCAGTGGTTCAATTCTCTAAAGAAGGTAGACAAGAAACTAGTTACTGTAGTAGATAGAAAAACTTATGAGGTGAAGGGAATTGGTAACATATCAATAAACCTAAAATAAGGAAAAGGCATAATAAATAACGTGTTATATGTCCCTGGCTTAACTACTAATATTATTTCTATCTCTCAACTCATGGATAAAAACATAACTATTAAGTTTAAAGTCCTCACTAAAAGGAAACAATGTCACATTTCTAAACAAGGAAAAATAAGAGCATCAGGATCTTATCGAAATGGTCTATTTTTTCTAGATACTACTACACACTCAGTTTTTCAATAAAAACATTAGATTTATGACATAAGCGATTAGGACATACTAGTAATTCCTCAATGAAAGAATTATTCAAGTATCAAATGGTTTAAGGAATACCTAAATTTTCTTAAGAAGCTACTATATGTCCATAGTTCTTAGTAAGAAAACAACATAGAGTTCCCTTCAAACTCCATCAACATAGGGCTCAACAACCTTTGGAAATTATATATACATATTTATGTGGACCAATGAAAATTGACAGCATTGGAGGACGTAAGTATTTTCAATTATTTGTGTATGATCATACCAAAAAAATATGGGTGTATTTCATGAAATACAAATCAAAAGCATTTATCCATTTCAAGCAATTCAAGTTTCAAGTGGAGAAGGAATCAGGAAGGACTATAAAAGCACTTCGCTCAAACAAAGAAGGATAATTTGTTTCAAAAGAGTTTGATTCATTCCTAGAATAAAATGAAAAAAGACAACTTACTACATCATATTCACATCAAAAAAATGGAATTTTAGAAAGAAGAAATAGATCAATAATGGAAATGGTAAGATGCATGTTGAAAGAGGCTCAACTTGATCATAAATATTGGACAGAAGTAATACAGACAATAATCTACATACAAAATAGATTACCTACAAGAATACTCAAACACACTACACCAAAAGAAGCATGGTTAGGACAAAAGCCAAATATAAGAAAGCTGAATATTTTTGGGTGTAAGGCTTACATGCATATCCCAAAACAAAAAAGATCAAAGTTAGATGACAAAAACATGGCAGTAATATTCTTTGGTTATGATAATGAATCTATAGGGTACATAATACTAGATCCATACACAAAGAAATTTTACATTAGTAGAGATGTAATATTTGATGAAAATATCAAGATTAATATAGAGAAGACCAATAATGATACAAAAATTCTTCTAAATACTTCAGATAAAGACACATCAAGTGAGGAGTCTGAATCAAAATCAGAATCACAAGAACAAGATACAGATGCATCTACAGTTTCTCCTAGGAGAGAACCAATATGACTTAGAGATACTCCGAGAGAATCAAATCTAGAAAGAATGCTAGATCTTTCCACTACTAGATCTCAAAATCAAAGCTTGACTAGAATGAATAGAGGAATGCTTAGAAATACAGTGGAATCAGTATCAAAACTTTAGGTACTCAATGAATCACACTGGAAAGCAACTATGGAATCAAAATATGCTTCACTTCAAAAGAATAATATATGGGATCTATTAAAACCACCTGCAGGAAAGAAAATAGTAGGTTGCAAGTGGGTCTAAAAAATTAAATACAAGGCAGATGAAAAACTTGAAAAATACAAATATGGACTAGTAGCCAAATGATATACTCAAGTAGAAGTAATCAATTACGAACAAACATTACACCTACAACTAGAATGACTACCATAAGGATAGTTTATGCACTAGGAGCTCATCAGGGTTGGAAAATTTATCATATGGATCTAATAAATGTATTCCTTTGTATTGTTCCAAATTTTCTGCACCCTGACCTTCAGGCTAAAGGATCTGCACCCGAAAGGGGGATGCGGGAAGGATGGGACAATACCTCAGACTGAGAGGCCCTTTGAAGGTCCCGCCTCTAGGGGGAGGTGTATTAAGATGATTTTTTGATGGATGGTGGGGTTCACCAGGAAACGTTTAGTGGTAGTCTCCATGCCTAGGTTGGGAATGTGTTTAATGTGTTCAATTTTATCTTTAAACATTCAAATCCTAGGTTTGGCCAAATGAATCTAAGTTGTTCTATTATGAAAATGCAAATTAAATGACTACAGAAAATAGAATTAAACATAAAACATAGAGAATATGCTAGATGAGAAAAGCCATACCTGATTACGAATGTCTGATGGAGATTCTAATTTTTGAAGTAGTCAAGATCGCCTCTGATTTGATAGGATCGTCTGAAATCAGACAAGATCATCTGAGATCTGATGAATTCGTCAGACGAATTCATCAGAGACCTACAAACAGAGAAATAGATACAAAATACAGAAAATGTAGCTATACTGATAAAGAAAAATGATGTGAAATAATAATAAGGATGTTAATAAGATAATCTTGAATAGAAATGCAAGTAAATTATGATGCTTTAATATCTAATCATGATTTTATTATGCAATTAAACTACATGGGTGAACATAAAGATGCAGAATAACAAGAAATAATAATAAAACTGACTAAATGCAGAATAAAATAGCAGCAAAGTATAGGAAAAGTGCAAAATCTAGGCACTGATTGCCCCCAATGCAGACTGCAGTCGAAATCGTCTCCAATTTTGATGGGATCGTCCAAGATTGTACAGGATCGTCTACAACGATCTGAGCTTGCTCCGACTAAAAATCAATGAGGTCCCTGCAAGAAAAATTGGAAAGCACAAATGCAGATGGTAATCCAGGGTATTCTAATGCATGCAAAGGTCAAGTTACAGGAAAATTCAGCCAGGGGGATGTCAAGGGGGGTCCTAAGGTTTAAGTAGGCTTAGGAGGGAGGTTAGGAGGTTGGAGATCATCCTAATCTAGAAGATCTCCAATGGGGGAGGTTAGGAGGTTGGAGATCATCCTAATCTGGAAGATATCCAACGGGGGAGGTCTCTAACGGTGTAGACATGCTTCTACCCAGATTAGAGATGCCATTGAAACATAAGCTAATTATGCACAAATCAGTTTGGGACGAGATCGTCTGGACGTTCTGCTCCAGACAAAATCATCCGATCTAAGGTGATATCATCTGATTGGAGATGATATCGTCCAACGGTCACAACAAATCCTAAAATGGCACAAAAAATGGGGAAAGCTGCTTAACAGGCGGTTAACGGGTGGTTTGGGGTTAAAATTGAATTTTGAATTATTACTAAAGTAATTTTAATTATTTTCTAAGGTTTACTGCGCCAATTTTGGGGTGCTACATTTTTCCCCCTCTTTAGCAAATTTTTTGAGGAAAATGCATTAAAGACGAGTTCTTCTCGATTTACAAGAAAGCAAAAATTTACTCCCATTTTTAGGCGATGATTCTAGGTCGAATCGTACGACAGCTTTCTATGGTGCCCCCTCCGTGTTTTTACCCAAATCGAACGTTTGAGGTAAAAACGCGAAAAAGAAAAATTTAAAATGTTTTTAATTGTTTTTGAATAAAATTAAGAAAAATAGGGAAAAACCCTAATTTGTTGTTACTATTCATTTTCATTTTCTGGTTTCTGGAGCTCTGCAAACAAAATGGTCGAGACAGCGCACAGATCGACAGAGGTCCGGTGTGGGCTATGGGTAAGAGTCTAACTTAGTTTAGAATGCTTTAATTTTGATTTTCTATGCTTTTTAGATTAAGTTTGAATGATTTTTGAGCATCATGGCCATTTTTTGGGCCGTCAACATCGTCGACACGAAATCGTCTCCATTTCGTCGAAATCGTCTCGATATCGTCGATTTTGTCCATAGGCAAAATCGACGAAATGGGGACGATTTCATCAAATAAGGGATGATTTCGGCTTGCGAAATCGGAGATGAATTTTCTCAAATTGAACTTGTGTTACTTGCATTTTTAATCACTATTTTATTAATGATTTTTATTGTTTATGTTGCAGAGAGGATTACTAAAGAGTAGAGAATGGAAATACGATGGGCTGAGGGATGACTTGGCCGCTCTATCTTAGGTAGAGCGAGATCAGTTGGCTCAAATCAGCTTGCAGCATGTGGTAGATATGCCACAGGTTTCTATAGATATGCGGCTATTGATAGCCCTAGCAGATAGGTGGTATCCGGGTTATTCCTGTTTCTGGTTACTGACAAGGGAGATGACTCTCACATTGGAGGATGTATGGAGGATTTTGAGGATCCCCATACAAGGACGACTAATAAATCCCATGGCCAATCAGGGCCACATGATTATGTGACTGTGCAGAGATCCGAGCTTCGCCCTGGAGAAGGACGGAGTGAATATCGAGTCGCTATGCCAGATGCCTGGGGCATCTAGACTGACACAGGTTTTGGCTGGGGTGGTAGGTGGTCTACTGCTATGCCATTAGAGTGGATGCAAAGTACCATGGCTATTAACAGATGTGGTCTATGACATGAGAGACCACGGGTACATGTTTGCTTGGGGGAGATTTGTACTATGTCGATTGTATAAGATCCTGCATGGGGTCGTATACAAGGGCAGTCGATGTCTGTTTATGACATCACTATTGCAGGTTTGGTGCTGTGAGAACATTGCGATGCAGAGGACGATAGGGCTCCCACTGATAGAGATTGATGGGGAGAGGCCCCGATATTTCTACTGGTGGCTCCAAAGAGGGTCACAACGACGGATAGATCTGCCAATGTCTCGGAGACTACTTGATGACCTTGTCTCCGACCAGATCACTTGGAGGCCTTGGAGAGATCATCCAGGGTGGGCCAAGGATGGACAGGAGTTGGCTCGCATTAGGCAAACCTATTGGCTAAGGATGGAGAGGGGAGAGGTGGAGCTCCACCGCTATGACCAAGTTTTGAGGTAGTTCGGTCTATAGCAGGGGATCCCATCTCTCAGAGACTACGAGTTTTCCTGGACCGTCCGGGATAACACTATAGTTAGCGGGGCTCCACATATGCAGCGCTTCTGGAGTTAGGATGTAGATGACGCCATGATCTAGCCAGTGGATGGGGATGACATTGGGGTAGCCAACGGCTATGATGCCTGGTACACAGGCATCTGCCCTCCTCAAATGACGAGGGCTCAGGGTTCGATTCATGCAGTTGTGCATTGGATGGGGAGGTGACGCCAAGCGGCCATTGAGGCAACACAAGGTCACGATGGGAGAGAGCAGAGGATGCCACAGGCTCAATAGAGGCTGCTACAACGGGAGAGGATGGAGGAGAGACCCCCTTCTCCATGGAGAGAGAGGCCACCATCGCTCGATAAGGGCAAGGGTGTGGACATAGGAGAGAGTAGTGAGATGGCTACTCTCCGGGTGAAGACTGTCCATCTCCAGGCATAGGTGTAGACTTTACAGGATGAGGCTACACGCCACTGAGCTGAGGCCACACAGCTCAAATATGAGGTCGCACACCTTAGAGCACTGAGTGGAGGAGTGAGCACTCGGGAGCTGGCACGGTCGATTGCTCAGATCATGTTCTATCAGGGTATCTACTTCTAGCTGGTGCCAGAGGGCCAGAGGGTACAACTGCCAGCCGACATTGCGGATCCGATCAGGGTTGGGTCATCGAGGACTTCATCTCGATCGATGACTAGGACTCGTAGTACCACACATACTGCGATGGGGCCACCTCGTCCACCTCAGGGCGGGGGAGGAGATGAGGCCGAGAGCTTGAGGGGTTCTCGAGGCTAGGCTACTGTACTGCATAGATCGAATATATGATTGAGAGGATTGAGTATGCCAAGATGTAGATTGTGGCATACCAATCTAGTTTTGATATGATGTACATATATTGTTGAGATATATATATATATATATATATATATATATATATATATATATATATATATATTTGATCATATGACTTGTCTTATGTGTTTGTATGATGCTTTAATGTTTTGGTGTGATTGATTTGATGATTCATGTAATTATGCCATTTGGAAATATTATGGTTTGGAGGTCATGCTTTTTTTTTTTTAAATTTAAATGAAATAATCTGATGTAAACAAATTGGTTGTTTGCGGGATAATAATAATAATAAAAAAAGGGACTTTTAACAATAATTTCAAAGGACATTGTCACTATTATAGACCATTTCATGGAGTCACCGCTCACTCGGTCGTCAAGCTAATCCCAATATAGAAATATTGTTAAAAGTAAAAGAGTGCTTAAGAGACTGTCTTAAGACTTTGTTGTGATGATGCAAATGATGATGATGATGGTGATTTGTTTTCAGATTTCCATGAAAATATTATGCATGAAATATATTAAAGATGATTTTTGCTAGGCATAAATTCCTAAGTGTGATAAATTTTTTGAATAATTCCCTAGGAATTATACCATCATTGCAAAATTGAAGTTGACATAATGACATGAAATAGAAACAATGTGCGTTGTTGTTAAAGCATAATTGTGTAACATAATGATTTAAGTCACATGTTTTGATGAATTTAAATAAATGGGAAATAAAATTAGTACAATGGTTGATAGTTTTATTGCATGGTTGATTTTTTAATTTTTGAAAATAAACAGATAATATGAATATGAGGACTTGCGCTAGGCATAAAATTCCAATTTAAGTTTTGGAACTATACCATCGTCGTGAAATTCGATAATATATATATGATTTGAGTGTATATTTTGAAAGAAATTTTGATTTTTTTGAAAATGTATGTAGTTGTCTTTATACTAAACAACTGTTCTCAAATAAGAAAATGAAATTATTCCAAACAATTTGCAAAAATATTTCAAAGTATCTTAAAGACAAAAGTTAGATTTATAAGGAATCCCATGTGCGTATGTGAGTTCATTACCGATCTTGATTTATCATAATGATACACAAAATATCTCAAATACAAATGTGTGTGCAATTGCATTGTTCATTGACCAGTTTTGAGCAAGATAATTTGATACAAGTGATTTGAATTAACCAAATAAGTGTTCATTAACCATGATTTAGATGCATATAACCATACCAAGCTACTATGTAAGTCGGGTTATCAAGAGATAGCTAATCCATAAGCAGACATAGGTCTGTACAAAAGGAGGTCGCTAATGTGACAGACATATCACCACGATAGGAGTTACCCAAGGCCAAGCGGGTTGGGCACAAACCACCTGTTATGGGGATTACCTCACAGTTTTAAAATAATTGAGAATTCCAGGGATTCAAGCTCATCAACCCTTCTTTTCTTTTCAATGGGTAGGGAAAGGAGTTTATTGCATTTTGATTTTGCTTTTCTCTTTTGCTCTTTTTTTTTTTTTTTTTTTCGCTTTGATATTTGAGATAATGCTGAAATAACTTTTTTCTTTTTCTCTTTTTCTTGAACTTTTCTTTTCTTCCTATGCTAGGGATACTTGCTCGGATTAGCTGTAGAGCAAGGGATTTTTATTCTGGGTAGGGGTGAGCTTGTCCTTTTGTCAATTCTCAAAGATTCTAGACCATGTGCATGATAGGATAGTAGGGGAAACTTTTCGCTCAAGAAACCACTTCTACTATGTAGCATAGCATGGACATTACAAATATAATCATTTTATTGTGAAAATATATGCTTGGTTTAAGTAAATAACAAGATCAATTCTCTATGCTCAAACTTTATTTAATTAAATTTTGTGAACTTTGATATAAGAGAGATTAGTAATCATGCCAGATAAAATCAAAATATTTATTTTGTGTTTGTGAAAGTGAGGAATTCCAAATAAATGCTAATTTATCCAAAATAATTTGAAAATATAACTGAAATACTTTAAGAAGAAATATATACAACAAATATTTTTGAGGAGTTTGATGATTTTGACTCTCTCTTTCTTTTTATTTTTTTGGTTTCGAAAGAGTCAATAATATTGCTGTTTTTACTTTTATGTTTGTTTGTTTTTGTTTAAACAGTTATATATATATTTTTAAAATGAGACAACATGCAAAATATATACAAATGATGAAATGACCAAATTTTATGCGTAATATCGCTTAAGATGCATAATATTCATAGGTTCTTTTAAATATTTACCATCTAAGGTAGCTAATTTGTATGCTCCCGATTCAAATTTAGCAGTGATAATATATGGTCCAAGCCAGTTGGGCTCAAATTTACCTTTAAGGTCTTTAGTTGCATTAGTATTTTTTTGATTTTCTTTTAAAACAAGGTCACCGACCTCAAAGGATCGATGACGAACTTTCTTAGCATATGATCTTTTAAGCTTGTTTTGGTAGGCACAAAGATGCTCCAAAGCATTGATGCACTTTTCATATAGGAGTTCTAGCTGACTGAGTCTGCCAGCTCGATATTCATCTCCTACTTGGGTGTCTTGAAGTAGTAGAGCCAAAGAAGGAACTTCTAAATCAAAGGGAAAAATAGCTTCAGTGCCATAAACCAAAACAAAAGGTGAAGTACCTGTGGGAGTACGCACACTAGTGCGATATGCCCACAAAGTTGGATATAATTGAATGTGCCAGTCACGACCAGATTTATTGACCAATATTTTAAGAATTTTGATTAAGGTTTTGTTAGATGCTTCTGCTTGACCATTACCCTGAGGATAATAGGGAGTGGACCAGCGATGTTGAATCTTATATTTTTGGCATAATTTCTTAACATCTTTATTTTTGAAACAAGTTCCATTGTCTGAGATGAGATTTGCAAGAATTCCAAACCTACAAATAATTTGATTAAAAATAAATTTAGAGACTTGTGTTCTAGTGCAGGAAGCTAAAGGCATAGCTTCAACCCACTTCGTGAAATACTCAGTGACGGTTATGATGAATTTGTGTCCATCAGATGACATAGGATTAATTTTGCCAATAATGTCTAAGCCCCATTTTGAAAAGGGCCAAGGAGATGAAATAGCCTGCAACTCTTGTGCAGGCACATGGCCAAGGTCAACATATTTCTGGCACTTGTCGCAATGGCGCACATAATCATGTGCATCATTCTCCATGGTAGGCCAAAAGTATCCTATCCTAAGGAGATTTTTAGTAATGACACTACCACTGAAGTGTCCTCCACAAGATCCATCGTGGGCTTCACTTAAAGCTAATTTGGATTCTTCTAGATTCAAACATCTCAATAGGATACCTTAAAAATATCTCCTATATAAAGTATTGCCAATTATTACAAATTGACTTGCTTGTCTACGTAATAACCGACGTTGGTTTCTATTAGAATTGGCAGGGAAAGTCCCATTTTGAAGAAAATCAAATATATCCATATACCAAGGTTCAGGAGTAGTTTCATTGATTAGAAACACATCCAAAGGTTCTAAGCATGACTTATTTGAAGCGGGTTCCTGGAGTCGACGAATAATGATAGTGGCATATTCATCATCTAACTCCAAGGGCAGAAGAGATGCAGCTGTGGCCATAGCGTCAGCCGCACGGTTGCTAGTTTGAGGAATAGATTCCAAGGTAACTTGATCAAATAGAGATATTAACAGTAAAACATATGATTTATATGGGCATAATTTATCATCTTTGGTCTGATAAACTTCATTAATTTGGTTTATAATAAGTTGAGAATCACCAAAAACTAGCAGATGTTTAATTTTTAACGCCAAGGCAACCGTAATCCAAGGATTAGAGCTTCATATTCAGCAGTATTATTGGTGTAAGCAAATGTTAATTTAAAGGACAAAGGTATAAGACATTTTTGCGAGGATATTAAAATAATACCCACACCAGACCCACTCATGCATCGGGCTCCATCAAAGTATAAGGACCATTGTTCAACACGGTCTACCTCTAATTGAAGGCATTCATTAGGAAACTCAATGATGAGGGGATGGGTAGACTCTAAGGGTGTAGCAGATAATTGATCTGCTATGATTTGAATCTTAATAAACTTCTATCCTATGAACGTGAGTTCAAACTTGCTTAGAGCAAGAACCCACTTCGCTGTACGACCCGATAAATAAGGTCGACTTATGAGATACCGCAAGGGATCATATTTAGCAATGACATATGTTTTTTGACTGAGCATATAATGGCATAATTTTTGCATAGAAAATATGACTGCTAGACATAGTTTTTCTAATGTTGTGTAGCGGGTTTCATAATTGATGAGGGTTCTGCTAATGTAATAATTAGCATGTTCTTTCTTCTCATCATCAAGTTGAGCTAACATAGCTCCTAAGGCAGAATCAGAAGCTAAAATATACAAGATAAAAGGATGATCAGGTCTAGGCGATGAAAGCATAGGTGGGTTAAGGAGGTATTGTTTGAGAAGTTCAAAAGCTTCCTTACATTCATCGTCCCAATTAAAAGGGACATCCTTCTTAAGAAGCTTAAGAAAGGGACCGGTTTTGTCCGCCAGCTTATCGATGAAGCGACGGATGGCTTGAAGCTTACCTTGTAAACTTCGTAACTCAGATATATTGGTAGGTGCGGGCATATCAGTGATAGTCGCAATCTTGAGAGGGTTGATTTTGATACCACGTAAAGAAACTAAAACCCCTAATAGTTTACCGGACTTAACTCCAAATATGCATTTGGCTAGATTTAATTGAATAAGGTATTCTCTTAACCAATTAAATACTTTTCTCAAATCATCTAAATGATCATATTCTTTAATAGAGCGAGCTATAATATCATCTACGTAATCATGTAGGATATCATGCATCATATCATGAAAGATATAAGTCATGGCTCGTTGATATGTTGCGCCCGCATTCTTTAAACCAAATGGCATCACTTTCCAACAAAAGGTACCCCAAGGGGTGATAAAGGTTGTTTTAGCCTGATCTTCAGGAGCTATCCTGATATGATTATAGTCAAAAAATCCATCCATTAGGGACATCATTCCACTCCCCACAAGTAAATTCAATGATTTGATCCATGTTTGGAAGAGGAAAATCATCTTTAGGGCATGCAACGTTAATATCTCTAAAGTCTATGCAAACCCTAACTTTGGTAGCTTCTTTCTTGGTGACTGGAACTACATTTGAGATCCATTCAGCATAATCAATAGCTTGTATAAAAACAACATTCAAGAGTTTTTCTAACTCCCCTTTGACTAGCAAGGCCACTTTGGGATGCATTTTTCTAAGTTTCTGTTTAACCGGTTTAGCATCCGGATGGACTACTATATGATGCATGACTACGGAAGGGTCCAGACCTGACATGTCTTCATATGTCCAAGCAAAGACATCTTCATATTCTTTAAGGAATGCAATGTATTGCTCATGTTTTTCTTGACTTAATTCTGATCCAATATTTATTATGTGGGGATTATCCTCAGTTCCAATGTTAATTTTAATGATGTTTTCTACTTCCATGTGTATATCTCTTTTAAAATTAGGTGGGGCGGGTGAGACACCCAATTCTTGTAATTATTTTAAGGTTAACTTGGAGAATTCATCTTGAGGAGTCGTGGCCTCAAGTTGGGCTATAGTAGGTATAGAACCATCAAAATAAAAACCATTGTGTAACAACTCTTCAATGGAGACATCATGGAAAATATCTCCTTCCAACTCATCATCGGATTCAACAATCAATTCAGGGTAAACTATGGATAGCATATTGCAGGTAAATGACTGATATTTTAGAGGCAAATCATCACGCCCATCTAAATAATCTTGATAACATATGAGTTGATCATCATATTTAAAAGGGAAGGGTTGACCCTTACTAGGAAATAGGCCCACACCACATCGGGCGGGCCATGGCTCTACCTCAATAGGTTCTTTCATACCATTTTGGAAAGGTCCCAAGCCTTTCCCTTTATATCCCATTTTAAGCATTATGGGTTTAGCTTTGATATATTCATTAGCAAGATAGAATCTAGCATATCCATCACAATGCATCTTGATGTTTTAGGGTATTCTTCCCCAATCATATCCTTTATAAATAAAAGCACAACTCCCAATTTGTTTTTTTTGATATTAAAATTTTAGATAAATCCGGTAAAATCTCATTAGAAAGAGCATAAGATGTAGAAGGATCATTCCCTATATCTTTAGATGTGGAAGGTATGATAGATGCAGATAATGTGGAGGTGTTAATAAATGGGTCTATAGGTTTTGAAATTATAGGGATGGAACATGAAGGATTGGTTGTAGATCTAAGATCTTTTTGAGGTTCTAGTGTGGTTTTTTCAGAAGATTGTTGAGCGATACATGGGGGTGAAATTAATGGAGGAGAAATAGATGAATTTGTAGGTGTGTGTTTCACACTTTTAGATGAAAAATAAGAATTAGGAAGTGTGGATGACAAAGAAGGGCAAAAATGAACTCCAACAGGTTCTGCCAAGGCACACATATCAAAGGGTCTAGGATCACCATAAATAGTGACCAACTGATTTTTAAATTCAAATTTAACACATTGGTGTAAAGTTGATGGGACAGACCGCATCACATTGATCCAAGGGTGACCCAAGAGTATATTTTACGATGCGGGGCAATGTACAATAAACACGGTTGTATCTAGGGTTCTAGGACCAACTTGCAAGGGTATAGTAATGAATCCACACATTTCTTGTGTCTCGTCATTGAAGGCTTTGATAATCATATCCATTCTTTTCATTTCATCACTTCTAAAGACAAATATTTGGTAAAAGTCAAAAGTGCATATGTTTAGAGATGAACCATTATCAATCAAGACTCGTTTAACAGCTACATCTCCAATTAGGGTAGTAATATATAAGGAGTTATCCTTATGTAGACTATGTTGTGGTATATCTTTATCTCGAAAGTCAATACAATCGACTTCTCGAGTGATGATAGTATTGGACATGGCTTCGGGTTGAATATTTTGAGGTACCATCATTTGGCTTAATGTGAGCATTAATTCATCCCTATGGGTAGGAGAAGATCTTAACAAGTCCAAAAGGGAAATTCTGGCTGTAGTATTGGATAATTGTTCGTTAATATTGTAAGGAGGTTTTGGTTGAACATTAGACATATGATTCCCTTTATTGGGATTTTTCAAAATAAATGGAGCTGATCCATCATTCTGAGTTTGATCCTATTGAGAAGTTTGAGCATGTTGTCTGGTAACGACTCTGATGGTACCTACAATGTTATATTGAGGACACTGAACTGGTCTTGATTGAGCGTTTATGTCTTGTTCATTAGGAAGGAACTGATTAGAAGAGGGTCGAGAAGTAACTCTTCTAGGAAATGGTTCTTCTGGAACCATAAAATCTGTGATAGGTTGAATAGGGTCTGATTCATTTTCAAAACTATTCGATTGATTTGAGGTGATGTCTATTTCACTTTCAGTATCCGATTCTACATCACTGAGATCCGGAGTTTGAGTATTATATAGGGGCCTGGTCATGACCATGGATAAAGTTGTGTCAAATTTTTGTAAATCATGATTAGGTAAATGTTTGCTAATAGTTCCTACATATCGGGTAGGAGGAGGGACATTATGATGCTCAATTTGATTGGCCACTTCTTTACCATGTTTTGGTAAAGGATGTTGAAATATATCCAATGATTGATTAGCATTTTGATTCTGATTTTGGGGAATGGTCTTTTGAGAATTATTAGGAGCATTTTGTTTAGGTTGGAAGGCTTGCACCTCCATTTCATTATTATCAATCAGATCTTGTATTTTATGTTTCAATATTTTACAAGAGTTTGTAGAGTGTCCAGGTCCTCTATGAAAATCACAATGTAAATCAGCTCTGTATTCGGGTATAGTTGGATCGGGTTCCCGGATAGCTGGTAATTGAATCAAACCTCTTTCGAGTAATTGGGGTAGAATAGTTGATAATGGTTTATTGAGTCTAGTAAATTCTTGAGGAGGTTTATCAGGAGGTTTCAATATAAATTTTTTTGTTGTCTTCGTTGTATTGATATTAGCAACATTTTTGCTGTCAGTGACTCCGTCACCTACAACTTGTTTATTTTTATATTGATTTCTGGATGTTTTCTCATCCTCTTTCTTTTTAATATGGCCTCTCCTAATGAGAGCATCTTCCACTCTTCGAGCTAAGTCTATAGCTTAATCGAAGGTGGTCAAGGTAGTAGTTGATAACTCATAGGATATTTGTTCTTGTAAATTATTGATAAAAATATCCAACATTTCCCTATAAGGTAGCACAAAGTGCATTTTTCCTGTCAACTGCCTCCATCTAGCTAAGAAATCAACAAAACATTCATCTTTGTCTTGTTTTAAGTTGTATAAATATTTAATGGTGACATGCCTCTCGATGTAGGCACTAAATTGATGGACAAAATATTCAGTTGTTTCTTCAAAATTTCTCAAAGAATGAGTGGGCAATTGATAGTACCACTCTAATGCCATTCCTCCTAAACTTTTTGGGAACATTTTTAGTAATAGCAAGTCATCATGTGATATATCATGACATGCTATCCTAAACATGCGAAGATGCTCTATGGGATCTTCGGTTCCTTTATATATAGGCAGGACGGGCATGGGAAAGTGTTTAGGGTATGGTTGTGCTACAACTATGGGATCCAAAGGCTGACTACACATCTCTCGATAATTGTACTAGGGATGGTAGGGATCTATCTGGTCCATATGCGAAGCTAATTGTTTCACCATGGCTTCCAGATTACTGGTTTTCCCACCATATTGGTTTGGTAGGGTATTAATATGGGATTTGTGAGCACATGATGGAGGGACATGAAGATTAGATGCTATATTGCTATTGTGTAAATTGTTGGTAGGAAGGGTGTTATGAAAAAATTTTGAAGTTGTATTATGTTGTATCCCAGATTGTTGAAAATTGGTGTTTGGCTTCATTTTAGGTTTTTGTCGATTTGAAGCATATTGATCAATAGTTTGGCTAAATAAAGCAGTGAATGAAGGTTTATTTTGTGTGGGAATTATTTTAGGCTCAATAACAGGTTCCTTAGGGGGTTGGGTAACCTATTTTTTTTGCATGTTTTGAATCATAGTGACCATATCTCTATTGGATGGTCCAGCCTTATCACTTTCTTGATCAACAAAGGACAAGGGATTGGTGTGTATGTTAAACATATCTTCCATGGCTGCTTGAGTGTCACTAATTTGTCCTCTATCAATATGAATTGCCATATTAAGAGCACCAATGTTATTATTGAAAAATTTCCAAAAATGATCTAAGTTATCAAAAGCAATAGTTCCATCTGGAGCCATTCTAGGGGATGAGGATCCTTCCTCTTTAAGATTTTCTTCTTGTTCATCTACAACAAGCTCATCTTCTGGTTGTTCTAGAGTTCCTCCTTTCGAAATTGAATCCTCAGGAAGGACATTTGGGTTTTTTGTTTTGTCTCCTAACCAATCTTCTTCTTCTTCAGTTTGTTTACCATTCCTAAGTCTAGGCATTGTGCTTAAATTTAGATTTCAGAAAAAAAAAAAAAAAAAAAAAAAATATATATATATATATATATATATATATATATGTGCAACAAGCTTAAGAGGTATATATTTTAATTATATACCTACTATAGTATTTAAAATAAAATGTTTTAGTTTTGTTATATTTTGGTTTTGCTTGTTTTTTTTTTCTACTTTTGTTTTTGTAACAATATTATAAAGATAACAAACATCACACTAAATGCAAGAAATAATAATAAGGAAAGCAATGATCTAGTTTTATATAAACAATTTATAAATATCATTAATGGGCTCGAGTTCTTCAGGAGTCATGAAGTGTTCTTCAAATTGAAAATTTTCTTTCAAGAATTTGACAAAAAGTGCTATAGTGATATTATCTGTCTCAGATTCTGGTTGGTAGAAATAAATTTCGTGGCAATACTCTCGATATAACACAGCCCGAGGAACTCTCCTCCACATTTCCATATCTATAAGAATGACCTCTTGATCTTCTACACAACCTAGGAATTGGTGTATAATAGCTGCGTTCTCGAGGTATTCCTCGAAGGTGAACAATTATGAAGAGACAAGAGCTTTCCTATAAGCTAACCACCTATGGCAGGCTCTCTGAAGTTCATGATAAAAAATGAGTTGATGAGGATCCAAGATCCTATCTAGAGCAAACCTCTTGATTTGTCTAAGTTCGATTGATCTAGATGAAATGATACCTAGCCTCCTATCAAGTTCTTTCCATAAAAGTTGGTTTCTATCTGTTTCAAGCACACTAAGCACATAATTAACTTCTATGGCTACTAATTGGTTTTCAACATTTATAGTGACAGCTAGTATTTTCTTAGGAGCTACCATCTAGACATGATATGCAACTTAGTAGTTTTCTAATGATTTTAAATGCATCTATGTTTTTTTTTTTTTTCAAAAGGTTTTAGTTTCACGTCGGGTTCACCAAAATGTATCGTTCCAAATTTTTTGCACCCTTACCTTCAGGCTAAAGGATCCACACCCGGAAGGGGGATGCGGGAAGGATGGGACAATACCTCGGACTGAGAGGCCCTTTGAAGGTCCCGCCTCTCGGGGGAGGTGTATTAAGGTGATTTTTTGACGAATGGTGGGGTTCACCAGGAAAATTTTAGTGGTAGTCTCCATGCCTAGGTTGGGAATGTGTTTAATGTGTTCAATTTTATCTTTAAACATTCAAATCCTAGGTTTGGCCAAATGAATCTAAGTTGTTCTATTATGAAAATGCAAATTAAATGAATACAAAAAATAGAATTAAACATAAAACACAGAGAATATGCTAGATGAGAAAAGCCATACCTGATTCCAGATGTCTGATGGAGATTTTGATTTTTGAAGTAGTCAAGATCGCCTCTGATTTGATAGGATCATCTGAAATCAGACAAGATCGTCTAAGATCTAACGAATTCGTTAGACGAATTCGTCAGAGACCTGCAAACAGAGAAATAGATACAAAACACAAAAAATGTAGCTATACTGATAAAGGAAAATGATGTGAAATAATAATAAGGATGTTAATAAGATAATCTCGAATATAAATGCAAGTAAATTATGATGCTTTAATAGCTAATCATAATTTTATTATGCAATTAAACTACATGGGTGAACACCAAGATGCAGAATAACAAGAAATAATAATAAAACTAACTAAATGCAGAATAAAATAGCAGCAAAGTATAGGAAAAGCATAAACTCTGGGCACTGATTGCCCCCAATGCAGATTGCAGTCGAAATTGTCTCGAATTTTGATGGGATCATCCAAGATTGTATAGGATCGTCTGCGATGATTTGAGCTTGCTCCGACTGAAAATCAATGAGGTCCTTGCAAGAAAACTTGGAAAGCACAAATGCAGATGGTAATCCAGGGTATTCTAATGCACGCAAAGGTCAAGTTATAGGAAAATTCAGCCAGGGGGATGTCAAGGGGGGTCCTAAGGTTTAAGTAGGCTTAGGAGGGAGGTTAGGAGGTTGGAGATCATCCTAATCTAGAAGATATCCAATGGGGGAGGTCTCTAACGGCGTAGACACACTTCTACCCAGATTAGAGACGTCGTTGAAACAAAAGCTAATTATGCACAAATCAGTTTGGGACGAGATCGTCTGGACGTTCTGCTCCAGACAAAATCGTTCGATCTGAGGCGATATCGTCTGATCGGAGACAATATCGTCCAACAATCACAACAAATCCTAAAAATGGCATGGAAAATGGGGAAAGCTGTTTAACAGGCGGTTAATGGGCGGTTCGGGGTTAAAATTGAATTTTGAATTATTACTAAAGTAATTTTAATTATTTGCTAAGGTTTACTGCGCAAATTTTGGTGTGCTACATCCTTAATGGCGACTTAGAAGAAGTCTACATGTCACAACTAGAAGGATTTATCATCAAGAGACAAGAAAATAAGGTATACAAACTAAATAAATCCCTTTATGGTTAAAAACAAGCTCATAGAGCATGGAATATAAAGATAAAAAATCACTTACTACAACATAAATTTAAGAGAAGAAAATAAGATCCCTATTTATACACAAATAAAATTGGAAATGACATACTCATTCTCATAGTATATGCATATGATATAGTAATTACTGGAAGCTATGAAAAATTAATAAGTGACATCAAAGGGGATTTAGAAAAAGTATTTGAAATAACAGATCTAGGATTGATGAATGACTGTCTTGGTCTAGAGATTCATTAAGAAAAGGACAAGATTACCATCACCCAAAAAAAGTATGCAAAAGGCTTGCTCGAAAAGTATAGAATGAATGAATGTAAGCATAAAGATACACCAATGGAATAAATAATTCAATTGTAAAAAATTATAAAGTACCATTGGTCTCAACAACTATGTATTTACAGCTAATCAGAAGTCTTCTATACCTAACAAATAGTCAACCAGACATAGCATTTGAAGTTAATTATCTTTCACGATTCATGCAAGAACCAAGAGAAAGTCATTGGAAAGCTACAAAAATAATACTGCAATATGTCAAGAAAACTACAGATTATAGACTAACTTATTCAAGGAAGAACAAAGACTTTTGTCTACAGGGATACTCAAACTCAAATTATGCAGGATCCATTGATGATAGAAAATCTACCTTAGGATATGTCTTCTACCTCGGGTTAGGGCCTATATCTTGGTATACAAAAAAACAACATACAGTGGCACAATCATCAACATAAGTAGAATACTTAGTAGCAAGAGATACAACCTGTGAAGCTTTATTGTTACAATACATATTATCAGATATGAGAATCAGTCGAACTCCAACAATGATCTTTTGTGATAATCAAGAAGCACTCAACCTGATAAAAAATCCAATTACACATGAAAGGGAAAAACACACTGAAGCTCAATTTCATTTCATTAGAGAATATTTTTAGAAATGTCATATCATCCTCAAGCATGTATCTACAGAAGATTAGCTAACAAATATTTTCACAAAAGCACTTGGAAAAGTCAAGTTTCAAATATTCAGAGATCATCTATGCAATCCAAGAGAACCTCATACCGAATAATATAATACAAGGGGGTATTAGAGTATATTACATTATTTGTTTATGTACAAGGGGAAAGTTATCTAGTTACTTCATGTAATGTAATGCACAAGTGGCAATGTGTAAGTTGTAATGTGCAAGGTATCTCCTTGTATAGCTAGGAAGAGTGTTGGGCAAGGAATATATTTACCTATAAAGAGTTTTACAACTCCATACAAATGTATCACTTGATTCTTAATAGAATGTGTTGCTTTTATCTCTGTATATCTCTTGATATGATGAAATGATGCTAAAAATATCAATTGTTCAAGATCGAGAAGGCTATATTAAGGGGATATCAACCTCTTCTCTTCCCCTAAAGTGGCAAGAGGCAACCACCATCTTAATAAAATTCTTAACAATGGAAGGAAGACTATCTATATGCAAGGGATGCCATTTGAAAATGATGCTTAACCTAAAATATCTTGAATGAGAGGATTGTGTCATAAACCTTCCCTATTTCCTCTATAGATATTTAAAAGCCATAGTTGCCAGATTTGAACCTAGGAAGTTTGGATATGAACCCAAGCTGCATCTAATTTCCCATCATGAAATAATAAAACTACTTGTCCTCCACAAAGCATCTAAAACAAAAATTGCATGGGAAACAATTGTAGAGGAGACAAATTTGTTAGTCCAGTTCGAACTATGTAGGTCTGAATCCAATGAGGATACTACATATGAAGTGAACCTCAAGTTTGAAAGTCAAGAAGAAGAGGAAGAAGAGTATCCTAAGCACAAAAATCCTACTCGTACCAAATCCACTAAAATATCCAAACCCCCTTTACCTGCAAGAAAAATGAGATATAAGGAATATAATCTAGGAAATGAGGAAAGAGGAGAAACATCCAATTCTCAAATGAACCCACCTACCTCAAATATTTCTACTAAAAATTTAGCCTAGATCCAATCCTAGAAAATTTTGTTATAGATCAAGTTGTATGGAATCAAGAGGGAGTTTTTAAAGCACGTAACCCTGGTACAGTGGGCCTTTACCACCCAATTTGACCTCCTAAAGTAGATAGCAATAGAAAGGGTGACCAAACCGCTTGAGCCAATATCTCAATCGATAATTGCTAGTGCATACCCAAATAAAAGTTCCACATCAAGTAAGAAACTGAAGAAGTTAGTGAATTTGGGTAAATATTTTGGGATGACCGATATACTTACTGAGGACAACTCGCTTAACTTATCTAACTTTAGATTTTGGAGGTATTAGACACGTATCACTCAAAGGCTAGAACTGTCAGTTGAGTTGGAGATTCCACTGGAGATAGATAATATGATCAACTAGATAACTAAATTTGTAGGGAAATTATCCCCACCAGCCTAGCAGGGGTCACCACATGCCACCAAGGATGTAAGAGATGGAGTAGAAGAAGTTTCTTATGTAAAAATTGTGGCTATTCAAGGAGACATTACATCCGAATACATGCCAGACACAAATGAACCAATTGGTGAGGAAGTGCATTGAAGATAGGTCATGAAGTGGTCTATAGATACTACCTATGGGAAGTACCTATGAAAAGGTATTATTGAAAGGTATTGTGGAAAGGTGTTATGGAAAGGCATTACATAAAATATTTTACCACATGAACCTATTTGACATGTTAGAGATCTCATATCTGATGATAGCCCAACAAGTGAAATGTGTTATACACAGTCAACATGGCTGATTGTCATGATGTTGTTAATACTTGGCATATCCTATATTCATTGTATAATTTATTATATAATCTATAATACTGATAATTTTTTAAGTTTGATAAGATATTCAAGATTACATAATCTAAATGTAATTTGAATTTGTTAGCATTGTGTTAGTTAGTTCTAGGTATTCATTATGTGTTGGGCATTATGCCACTTGAACAAATACAATTATAATAATTCCAAAATAGTTACCGAGATGTCTTAATTTTAAATTATTTTTGTTATGTAAAATTGGCATTCAATCTTCAAGTGTTCTATATGTAATAGAAAGACATTGAAAATTTCCATTGAAAATTTCCAAAGTGACATTATATATACAATGTAAAGACCTTTGAAAAGGTTTACTACTACCATATATTGTCTACCATATAACTTTTGAATAGTTTGTTGTCTGCATATTCTATCATTTTCATTGTACAATGAAGATCAAAGCTAAGCAATAAAGTAGTAGTATTTTTATTCATGGATTTGATAACCTATCTTGTATTTCTACATGATTTATTTGTTTCTATAACTTTTAGCTATTTTCCCGTATCAATGAATTAAATAGTGTTTAGTTAGTTTTAATGAATATTATTTTATAAAAGTGAAATAGAGTAGAGAAGAAGAGAATTACACTGACCTGTAAGAGGCAGGGTCCACTCCAAATAGTCAGTCCATTACTCTCTTCAACCTGAATTATAGTAGGATTAATTAGAATATAAAATAAGTATTAAATCATAGAATTAATTAAATTGCATAAGATAAAATTATAAAATATATTAAATAATTATTATATTATTAGATCATACATGGATCCACACACATACATAGACTTAGTCATAAATTGTATTTTTAAATTAAGCATCAATTTCATTTCAATTTCCTTTATTGTAAATCTTTATTTCCTACAAATGAAACTAAGAAAACATAGTCAAGTAAAAGATTAAAAATTATGGAATAATCTATATTGAATTTTTGTTCTTTAAATCTAACATGGATTGATAATTTAAATGTGAGACATCACAACTCGACATGAGGACAAATCTTTATGAAGGGGAGGGACATGTTAGGATCCCATCCTAACATTTTTATTTTGTAATTCTCAATTGATTATGTAATGACTCACGTCCAACATGGGGATCCACTTATAATGTTATTTTATAATACTTTTTTAATGGTATGTGGCAATTAAGGCACCTAGACAAGTAGGGCCATTTCATGTAATTGTTATCAAGAATGTAATTGATGTGTATTATAGCTTGAGTGGCATTTTGCATGTAATCCAACTCTTGAGCTTAGGATTAGGATTGCATGAATATTTTCTTTAAAATACATGGAGCCATGTATGAATGTATCTTTCTGCAAGTTAATAAAATAGTGAAGAAGGTTATCGTATTCAAGATGCCCATGATACTGAGTTATTTCGTGAGTTTGTTTCAGTTCTGCAATTAATTTCTACATAGTATTATACTATAATTTGATGAATCTCTGTTTATTTACAGTATTTTATGAGAGTGAGTTAGTTTTAATAGCAGGTTCCTAACACTACACCTTTAGGTTTTCTAACCCCTATCCATGATGAGCAAGGAAGAGTGTTTTTCAATCTACTACTCATATGGATTTATTTTTGTAGATGTATAGGGAGGTTGTAGAATCCTTCCTTAGGGAAGTTAATGACACCCTAGGCATATCTTGATGGGAAGTTTCACACATGGACTATTTGAAACAACCTAGCTCAATCCTGTCACCTCTAAATCAATTGAATCAATCCTTTGGATATCTCATCGTAAACCTAATTCATCAACTTCTAATTTAATTAGTTAAAATCCTCCTATGATAACTAATTCTATGTAGGCCGAGGGACAAAAAACCCACCATCCATGGAATATCACTCGCAATTTTATACTCTTGTATAAGTATTACATGGCAATGTAAATTGTCCTATATGATCCTCCTTTCTAGAGAACACAATATTAATGTCAGGGTGATTGTGAATGTCCCTAAATGACCCACTTTTTTTGAGTTGGTTTTCTTGCAATATTCGATAGTGATTCTTCTATTTTTATATAGAGATTCCAAAATCTATATTAGGGTGACTATGAGTGTCCCCGAATATCCAAATTTCTTTTGAGTTGGTTATCAATCTATCAATGTTTATCTTCTGAGTTGGTTCTCAATCTATCTTAGCCAAGTCCTAGTCTTCATTGGTTTTTATTCAACCAAGTGGAAAGACCCTAGCATCCAAATTAGGGTGACTTATCCTTGTCCCCTCAATTTATACTCAATAAAACCTTTAAAAAATAGAGTCCAAGTCTTCACTACTTTCAAAGTGGACAGAGGTAAATATTGTTAATGGTGGCTAATAAAATGACTCTATAAAAAATAGATAGATTTAGGTGGTAAATCTAATACCACTATTGGATTTTAATCCTTTCTACCATAATATATCATAGGATCCAATATAAAGAAACCACAATATTAAAGGTCAAAATATCAATAATATAGAAAATAATTATATATGATCAATCTAATATACATATCAAGGCCAATATAATACTGCAAATAACATTCACTTGTATAATCAAATATGAATGTAAATAACCTAAATTATCCATGAATTTTGCATGAAAAAAATTACAATATTAATTGCTCAAGATATGTATACAAGCTTTATTCACTTTTCTTCCTCTTACAATCAGATAATAAAATATTTAGATAATTGGATATCTATTCATGGAGCTTTATCTCTATAATATAGACTTACATGCATGACACTTGTGCATTCTTACACATTGCACTATTACATGACACTTGTGAATTTCCTACACATTGACACTTACATAAAAGGGAAATATAAATCACACATCTAAACTAAAGATTCAACCCTAATTTATTACATATTTACAATTGTACCATGGGGGTACATTAGTATGTACCAAATAATATAATATTACTCAACACCCCATTGTATTACTTTTTTTGGTTATTTAAGACTTTAGTCTTCATATTTTTATTAGATATTCATGTGACCCTACATTGATGATGAACCTCTATTTGTAATTTATCTGAATTTTCAGCATGTGATCTGTCAGGTTCTTTTTATGGTACTTGCTTTAGATTTGAATCTCTTTTTGTTTTCTTCTTCTATACTTTCCTAATCTTCTTCTTTTGTTTCTCTATTTTATTATTTTTAGTCCTAGTCTTGATCTTACCATGTCATATTTATAAAGCCTTTCTTCCTGTATCCTAATATTTTATAGCATTAGTATCATCAATATTCATTGAAAAATGAACATCTTCATTGACCAAGAGTTTTATTGTAAGAGCTTTGAATTCATTTCCTTCAAATATTTCTTGTAATTCTTGGATTTCATGAATTTAATGAACTAATTTTCCTTTTTTAATTTTTAATCTTTAAAATGTAGTTGATGTTGTTGTTGATGACCATATTCGTATTAATGATAATATTTATGTTGTTGATATTGATATTGAAATTGTTGTTGTCATTGAGGATTATATCAATTTTAATATTGATATTGTCCTTGTTGGCATAGTTTATTCATATGACTTCCTTGATTCATATTCATAAGATTTTCTTGATTATATCTACATATATTTGTACTATGATCCTTTCTCTTACATATATGATAGAATATTGAATTCATTTAGATTTATATCTGAAATTCATAGCTATATTACTTGGTATATTATATTTAAATACCAAGGTATTATTAGTTATTTCATCCTTATTAAGTTCTCTACTTTATATTCCTGAAGAATATTGAGTAAGTCATCAAATGTAGTCTCTTTCAGTATTTATAATTTTCTAAAGTGCTCTTAGTGTTACTTGAACAAGAAATTTATCTTCTACCTTTTCTCCTAGAGTTAATAGTTTTGCTTTTATATCTGCTACTTTTTAAAGAAAGAGTTCTATACTTTCTCCACTATTAACTTTTAAGGAATACAATTGGGATTGTAAGTTTAGAATTGTAGCTTTATTTTTCCCTTCAAATATTTTGCATAATGTATTCCATGCATCTATAGAAGTTTCTGCTTCACTTAAGTATGGATGTATTTAATCAATTATTCAAAAAATTATTAATATGAGTGCCTTTGCATCACCTTCTTCAATTTTTTGTATCTCTTTCATCCTCACTAGGCTTTTCCTTAGTCCCGTTTACTATATCCCATAGTTTTTCTACAATAAGAATTGATTTTATTTTGTTCTTCCATGATGCAAAATTTGGTCCTTTCAAAAGTTGAGATTCAGAAAGGAAAATTTTATTATTTGACATAATGGAACTCATTCAAATTGAAATCCTTTGAAGTTGAAATACTTATATCTCCAAAGTCTAAATATGCACTCAAAAAAATCTAAAATTTACAAATTTTAAATTTCTCTAAACTTTTGATGTAGAAATTCTTTTAACTCCCTCAAATATTAAATTTCCAAAATTTCAAATTTCAAATTTCAAATTTTATGAATTTTAAATTTTTCTATTAAATAAAAAATTTCAAATTTCAAAAACTTTCAAAACATTAAAACATTTTAAATTCCTACTTTCAAATCTTCACACTCAAAAAAATTAAAATCATTCTAATGCTTTAAATCCAAGTCTTCAAGAATTTTAAATATTTAATAAACATATAAACCATAGTAGCACTCATTATCTCTCCATACCTTATATTCAAATTTTAAAATAAAAATATAATGAGACGTTATTACCCATTAATGTATTTTAAAATTTATGTAACCTTATTTTCCCTCTAAAAGAAAATGGTGCATAAGAGTAATGCTCAAGATATTACTTGTCCAACCTTTGCATAATTATTTTGGATGCTCATAATTCGCATACAAGCCTTGACATGTTAGATCAAGCATTTCAAATGCATTCTCCTCTAGGCTTACTTCATTGTTGCTTCCTTGCCTATTCAATGTTCTTATTTTTTCGTAACCGCTCTACGTTCATAGGTGCAATGCTCTTAGGATTATTTTGATGGAGATGTCTTGGATAACAATTCCTTTATTTTTGGAGAAGACGTTTTGGATAGTAATTTTGTGATTCCAGGAAGCAACACTTCGATTCCTTTGTCCTAGGTAGCAATGCTCTAATTACTTAAGTAATAATGCTTATGTTTCTTAGGCAATAATACCTCAATTTCTTAGGCAACAATGCATCTATTTCTTAGGTAGTATTGATCTAGTTCCTTAAGTAGCAATTCTATTTTGTTTTTATCCTAGACAACAACTGATGTAGAATGATACTTGGATGATTGCACATCTACCTTGGCTGGTAGAATTCCATATGGTGCTTTTGTAACTATGATCTAGTAGCAAGTTAATCACTTCTGGATTGTTAGCACTTTTAATCTCTACTTCTAGTGTGGCTACCTTGTTCACTATGCTAGTTGCTTTATTTTTGATGTTGTCTACTTTATTTCTTACGATGGTATGTTTTGTTTCTTATGCTAGTTTTTTGCTTTGATAGCCTTTCATTCATTTATAGTATCTACTTTCTATGCTAGCTAATAGAGCCTTGTATTCTTTAGGCTTTGTATTCTTATGCTAGCAACTTAATCCACTCCTTCAATGCTTGGTTTTTTGAGTGTTGGTTTCTTCCTCTATATATGGATAATGAATCTATAAATTAGACACTTAGTGTGCCTCAATATCATTTTCTTGCTATATCCTATGAGATGCATATTCAATGCTATTTTTTACATAACATTATTCTTTGCTTGTTGTAGAATAAGAAGAAACTTCTTCAAATATGTTAAGGTCATTTCAATATTAACCTTGTTCTTCAATGTTCCTTCATCTTATAAAGCTTACAATACTTTCTTCTTCTTATTTTATCTATGCTTACTACTTTTTTTTACTTCAAATATCTATACTTAGGAAGCTTTGATTCTTCTCAATCCTTAGAGGAAACTATAAAGCTTCTCAATCTATTGTAGTTTTCTACCAATATATGATTTTTTTTGCAATATCTTAGGTTTCACCTAAGAACACAATATGATTCTCCTCCTTTATAGAGAATCCAATATCAATATCAGGATGACTATGAATATCCTCAAATGATCATCATTTTTTTGAGTTTAATTTCTCGCAATCTTCAATAGTGATTCTTCTCATCTTCTCTAGAGAATTTAAAATCTATATTACAGTGACTCTGAGTCTCCCTAAATGTCCAAATTTCTTCTAATTTGACTATCAATCTATCAATGTCCAACTATCTCTCGTGTTGGATCTCAATCTATCTTTGTCAAATCCTAGTCTTCATTAGTTTTTCTTCAACCAAGTGGAAATAACCTAGCATCTAAATCAAGGTGATTGATCCTTGTTCCATCAATTTCTACTCAATCAGACCTTTAAAAGATAGAGTCCAAGCCTTCACTACTATCAAAGTGAACAAAATCTAAATTAACTCTATCAAGAATGGATAGAGTAAAATATTGATAATGGTGGTTAATAAAATAAATATATAAAAAATGTACAAGTTCAGGTGGTAGATCTAATGCCATCGTTGGTTTTTAAGCCTTTCTATCACAATATATCACATGATCCAATATAAAGAAACCACAATATTAAAGGTCAAAATATCAATAATGTAGAGTAGAATTATATACGAGCAATATAATATATATATCAAGGCTAATATAATACTAAAAATAATATAATCAAATATGCATGTAAATGGCCTAAATTATTCATGAATCATTTATGAAGAAAACTTACAATTTTAATTGCTCAAAATATGTATACAAGCTTTATTCACTTTTCTTCCTCTTATAATTAGATAATTAGATATTCGAAAAATTGGATATCTCTTCATGGCGCTTTATCTCCATAATATACACATAGAATATGAATCTTCATGTACTTGACTATTGCTCTCCATATGACAAGTCCTATGACCTTTGGCTTATCATCTTACCACTTGCATACTAGACTCGACTTTCTGTTTACATGCACACTTGACTTTATGACACTTAAACACTTCTACATGCACTTCTAATCTAAGACACTTGTGCACACTCTCAAATTACATATAAGACACTTAAATACATGAAAATTATGCACATTCTCTCAATGCACTCTTGTACTCTAACTTACATGAAACTTGTGTATTTCTTGCACATTGCACTCTTACATGAGATTTGTGCATTTCCTGAATGTTGCACTCTTACATGATAGTTGTACATTTCCTACACATTGACACTTACATAAATGGGAAATATAAATCACACATCTAAACTAAAGACTCAATCCTAATCTATTATATATTTACAATTATACCATGAAGGTACCATGGGGGTACATTAGCATATACCAAATAATGTAATATTGCTCAACGTTAAGATGATTGAAAGCTTGTACAATATTGTAATATCTTACATAAGGATGTACTAAATTAAAATTTATTAAAGGCTTTCAACATGGTTTAAAAAATGGTATGTTCAAAACGTACAAAGTATATGTAATTCTTGTATATGTAAAAATTATGTATTTTTATCATATACTATTTTAAAAACAAATAAATAAAATGTTTAAAACTGTTTGGATCTGCTTTATGTATTGACAAATAAATAAATTTTTTTAAAATAATTTAGACATGTTAAAAAGACCAAAATCTAATAATTTACAACTAGATATAATCATTAATAATAAATATTTTTCTCTTCTAAATTAATCATCATTTACATTACTTTTAAAAAAGTAAAGTTTATTTTTTATTAGGATAAAGAATGGGTTTTGAAAGGGTCCCTATCCCTTGTACAAAAAATATTCCCTCTGTCTCACAACAATAGACAACCAAAATTTTTCCACGATCATAAAAATCCAAACCTTTTCGAAGATCACAAAAAACCAAATTTTTGCTAGAATCACATAAAGCCAAACTTTTTCCAGAATCATAGAAAGTCAAACTTTTGCCAAGATCATACAAAGCCAAAATTTTTCCAAGATCATAGAGAGCCAAACCTTTGTCAATATCACATAAATCCAACCTTTTCCAAGATCACAAAAAGCTAAAATTTTACCAAGATCACAAAAAGCTAAACTTTTGCCAAGATCATAGAAAGCCAAACTTTGCAAGATCAAAGAAAGTGAAATTTTACTAGGATCACAAAAATCTAAAATTTTGGCAAGATCAAAGAAAACCAAAATTTTACAAATATTATAGAAAAAAAAATCTTTTCCTAGATCACAAAAATACAACCTTCTCCAAAATCACAAAAAATTAAACTTTTGCTAAAATTATAGAAATCTAAACTTTTTCCAAGATCACAAAAAGCTAAACTTTTGCAACTAAGATCACCACACGCTAAAATTTTGCCAATATCACTCATCAAAACAATACCACACTCACTAAAATTCACAATTCAAAAAAACAAACCAAAGTTCCAAGGCTGTCCAAATATGTCGAGGTCTTCAAAAGTTCTAGGATCATCAAATGCTTCAGAATCTCCATCTACCCTATTTTTTTCTCTTTTCCATACACCATTAGAAGTTATAGGATCATAAAATGCTTCAGAATATCCATATACCCTATTGTTTTCTCTTTCCCATCCACCATCAGATCTCTGTTAAACTATTTTCCTTGTAACTCTCAAATTGGAATGTTCTCTTCTTATAACACTGTTGGCAAGTGCATCTGCTATCTTGTTAAATTCTCAACAAATATGGAAATATTGCACATGTATGAAGTTTATGATCAATTATTTCATATTTCCCTAATATTAAGTTGTATTGAACTGATAGTTTTCTCCTTGAAGAAAGCATTTATAATGAGGAAAAAATGCCCATATATGTGTAGGTGTCTTATTCAATGTTCTATATCCAACTTTAGTTCAGTCTCACATTCCAATGCCTCTGCCACATTATTGGAAGCAATTCTTAGGTTGATGCAATACTTAAGTGCAAGTGTCCCATCTTATTTCATGATTATTCCCGTATAACTACTATGCTAAGATTTGACTTAGACACCCCATCAAAGAATAAAGTAAGATAATGTATATTTGGTGGTGTTATTGCTACATTCATACTAGTTGAGATGAAATCTTAAAGATCTAATTTGCTTTGTTGATTCTACTTATTCCAAGCCAATCCAATATCCAAAATGCTGCAAAATAGCCATTGCTTATTGGGTGATGAATCATGTCCATTTATTTCCCACTATGAAGCATGGCATGAAATATGTTAGATTCTCTCTTTATCACTAATAATTGTTACAAATATTTCAAACATGTGATGTCACATCCCATAATTTCAGAAGGATATTATCCGCAGCAGATCTTTCATCTCTCAATTCCACTTAGATTATTAAAAAAAAAAACTACATGTACCGAGAATAGATGATTAAGCCTGTCTTTTAAGAAACTTGGTGAACTAATTCCTTTCGATTTATGATAATAACAAAAACTGAAATGGTTGTTTTAGGTGGAAGAATTTAATAGAAAATATTTTTTCTTCCCCATTAACTTGAAAAGTGTGGGTACCCATGGACCCTAACAGGTGATTTGTTAGAAAAATAAACCCAGATTTCATACCTGTGCCCAACTGTGCTCTGAACCTTAGGCAAAACCGGATTGCGCTCCAGACATGGGCGAAGTTGGACTGCACTGCCGCAGTCCGGGATCCCGACAAAAGTGTAACATGACGTCACACCTACCTTCTGACAGATTTGACACCTGACAGATCCGATCTCTGTAGGAGTTAATGCCAAGTCGGTGTTTGTCAAAAACCCTAGATGAGGGCTGGTCAGAGGATAACCCTTATCCAAAGCTGTCAGAGGATAAACCTTATCCTCCTCTCGTCATAGCTATAAAAGGGCAGTTCGGGTCTTTAGATGAAAAAAAGGAGAAGCAGTGCGTGTATGAGAGAAGTTTGTGAAAGAGGAGGCGAAGAGATTAGAGCAGAGAAAGGAGGGTGAGCGATTCAATGAGCAGTGTGGCTCAACTGATTAATGTCCGAGCAGCAGACTCGACATTTCTCCCTGTTTAGTTTATCCTGTAGCGTAGCCTGCAGATGTTGTTATTTCATCGGTTGAGGAATTTCTGTAACCCTAGTTCTTCATATGAATAAAGTTTGTTGTTTGTTTTAGGCATCTTTAGGGTTTGTAGTTTGTTGTTCTCTATTCCGGTGATTCTCTCCTCTCATACGGGTGTTGCCAAGCCAGGCAAACCCAGCGACAGCCGTGGAAGAAGAAGAAGTCGAAGGCCAAAGTTGGCCAAGTCTGAAGCTTGTCAGTCTGCACTGAGCGAAGTTCATCAGCCAACGAAGTTCACACTTCACTGTCGACTTCCCTCCTATGTTCGGTGAAGTTCATTTTCTAGCGTAGTCCGCACTACGTGCGAAGTCTACACTTCACCGATTTCTTTAGCGCAGTCCGCACTGTGCGCGAAGTTTGCACTTCATCGGTTTCTTCAGCGTAGTCTACATTGCAAGCGAAGTGTGCACTTTGGCAGCATTTCCAGCGTAGTCCGCACTACACTCATGAGTGATGGACTTCGCCCGTGGCTAGGCACCGTCCGAACTTCACTCCCAAAGCTGGGAGCTGGCCGTGCGCCCTACGCAGTCTGAATTGTCAGACTTCGATGATTGAAATAAAAATTGCTCCTTCAAATTGGTATCAGAGCTGATTGAGCCGTGATGCAGAGATAGAAGATGGCTTTTAGAAGGAATTCCCTACAGTTGTAGATCCCATGATTTAATGGCAAGAACTATGATTACTGGAGCATCTAGATGAAGATCCTATTCGGATCTCAGGAGCTATGGGAGTTAGTCGAGAATGGCTACCCAGAATCGACAGATGCAGCAGCACTAGCCACCCTCTCTCAAGAAAACATGGATCTATTGAAAGAGCACAAGAAGAAGGACCAGAAGGGCCTCTTCTACATCATGCAAGTAGTTGAGGAGACCATCTTCCCGTAGATTGCATCAACCACCAAGGCCAAGCAGGCCTGGGAAACCTTGGCAAGTTCGTATCAGGGCACTAACAAAGTAAAGTTGGTGAAACTGCAGATGCTCAGGAGAGAGTTTGAAAATATGTAGATGACTGAGTCTGAGTCCATGAGTAATTTCTTCACCCAAATGACGAACATTATCAACCAGATGCGGTTGAATGGAGAAAATGTGCAGAGCCAAAGAATCATGGAGAAGATTCTCAGAAGTCTGTCTACCAAGTTTGACTCGATTGTGATAGCAATCAAAGAGTCAAGGGATTTGACAACCCTCTTGATAGACAAACTCATGGGTTCCCTGCAGACCCATGAACAGAGGCTGAGCTGCTCAACTTAGTCTTCATTAGAGCAAGCCTTCAAAGCACAAGTCTTAGTATGAGACAGCGACAGACAAGACTCCCATAATGATGCTTCTAGTTCTCAAGGAGGAAGAGGTAGAAGCAAGCGTGGGAGAAGGAACAATCAAGGAGGGAGATCAAACCCTCAACACGCTGAGCCAAGTTGCAAATTTCATCAGCAAGGAGGAAGAGGCACTGGCATAAATCAGCAAGGAAGCTCTCAGTAGAAGAAGGGCATGTCAAAGGTCCAATGCTACTACTACAGCAAGTTCGGCCATTATGCCACACAGTGCAGAAAGAATATGGTGAATGAGAATTAGTAGCAAGCCCATTATACGGAGGAACCCAAAAATGTGGTAGGAGGAAATGTACTACTGACTTGTAGTATTGAAGAGGAGAGCAAGAAAAACATCTAGTATCTTGACAGTGGTTGCAGCAACCATATGACTGGGAACAGGGAGATGTTCTCACAACTGGATGAAATAGTCCAGTCCAAAGTCAAGATGGGGAACAACATCAAAGTTCCTATGATGGGGAAAGGAAAGATCCTCATCCGAACCCGGCACGGTGAAAGAAAAACAATTCAAGATGTTTTTTATGTGCCTAGGTTGAAGCATAATCTGCTAAGTGTTGGACAACTTGTGCAGAAGGGGCACACTATACTATTCAAAGACGGTGTCTGTTCCATCAGAGACAAAGTGCATGGACAAATCGCAATAGTGTCCATGATGAAAAACAAAATGTTTTTATTGCAGATTCAGAATGAATCTTTGATGTCTCTGAGTGTAGTTGAGAAGGATGCTACCTGGCTGTGGCATCTCAGATTCGATCACCTGAGTTTCAGTGGCCTGAATCTGCTGCACAAGAAGTAGATGGTGAAGGGTTTACCCCTTATTGAGAAACCCAACCAAGTTTGTGAAGGTTGCCTGGTCGGAAAGCAACACAATGATGCATTCCCTGTTGGACAGTCTTAGAGAGCATCACGGCCATTGGAGCTGGTGCACTCAGACATCTGTGGTCCCATGCAAACCACCATGCTTGCTGGTAACAAGTTCTTCCTAAAATTCATTGATGACTTTAGTCGAAAGACTTGGATTTATCCAATCAAGTTGAAGTCAGAGGCATTTGCAAGGTTTAAGGAGTTCAAGGCTCTGGTTGAGAAACAGAGCGGTCATTATGTGAAGACTCTTAGAACTGATGGAGGTGGAGAATACATCTCCAATGAATTCCACAACTTTTGCAAACAACATGGAATTCGAAGGCAGTTCACTGCCAGATACACATCGCAACAGAATGGCATAGCTGAGAGAAAGAACAGAACTATCATGGAGATGACACAGAGCATGCTGAAGGCAAAAAGTTTGCCACATGAGTTCTAGGCAGAAGCTGTAAGTTATGCAGTTTATCTGCTGAACCGATGTCCCACCAAGAGTGTGAGGGACAAAATTCCAGAGGAAGCCTGGAGCAAGTTGAAGCCAAGTGTGGCTCATTTGTGAGTTTTTGGGTGCATAGGATATGCACATGTTCTAGATGAGAAAAGGCAGAAGCTGGATGACAAAGCTAAAAGATGCATCTTCATAGGGTACAGTGAACCATCAAAGGCATACAGGCTGTACAATCCTGTGACAAAGAAACTTGTCATCAACCGAGATGTGAAGTTCTTGGAGGATGAAGCCTGGAACTGGAAGTCAAAGACTGGTCAGTCTAAACTAGCAACTATTGAATCTGTAGACTTGGAGGATGACAGTGCATAGCCACCTGTACCTTCAAGCAACAATAGTGGTGCTAGCAGTAGCACACCCTCATCATCTTGGTCACCTCCACTTGCAAGCAGAATTCAAAATCTGAGGACTCTTGCGAAGACTCGGAGCTTGCAAGACATTTATGAGGTAACCCGTAATCAGTTAGATGAAGATTATTCTGATTTTGCTCTCTTTACTGAATGTGATCTAGTGGAGTTTGAAGAGGCAAGTTAGAATCACAAATGGGTGAATGTGATGGATGAGGAGATAACAGCCATTGAGAAGAATGAGACATGGCAGCTGATAGATCTTCCAACACGAAAGAAGACCATTGGGGTCAAGTGGGTATATAAAACGAAGTTTAATGCCCAAGGAGAATTTGATAGGCATAAGGCTAGATTAGTGGTGAAAGGCTACAAGCAGAAGTCAGGAGTTGACTATCATGAGGTGTATGCACCTATAGCTCAACTTGACACAGTCAGAATGATTCTGGCACTGGCAGCTCAAAAATGATGGAGCGTGTACCAAATGGATGTCAAGTCTACCTTCCTCAATAAAGTGTTGGAAGAAGAGGTCTAAATAGACCAGCCACCCGGTTATGAAATATAAGGGCAAGAAGGCAAAGTCCTAAAACTGATGAAGGCCCTGTATGGGTTGAAGCAAGCACCCAGGGAATGGTACAGTCGTATTGACAGCTATTTTTAGGAGAATGGGTTTCAAAAATGCCCATATAAGCACTCCCTGTACATGAAGACAAATGCAGCAGGTGAGCTCATCATCATTTGCATGTACATAGATGATCTGATATATACTGGCAATAGCAACAGCCTATTTGCGTAGTTTAGAACAGCCATGAAGTTCGAGTTTGAAATGACTGACATGGGGCTGATGAAATTTTTTCTCGGCATTGAAGTTGACCAATCAGCAGATGGCATCTTCATTTCTCAGGGCAAGTATGCAAAGGATGTCCTAAAGCACTTCATGATGGAGGACAGCAAACCTGCCATCACACCTGTAGCCACAGGTTTGAAGCTGAGCAAGTTGGATATAGGAAGGTCTATAGATCCAACCTTGTTCAAGAGGCTAGTTGGTAGTCTGATGTATTTGACTGTAACTAGGCCAGATCTGATGTTTGGAGTCAGTATTATCAGTCATTTCATGGAGACTCCGAAGGACATGCACTGGCAAGCAGGCAAGAGGATCTTGCGCTATGTCAGTGGGACACGAAACCATGGTCTATTTTATGCTAGATAGGACCAGTTGGAACTGGTAGGCTACATAGACAGTGACTGGGCTGGCAGTACCGATGATCGAAAGAGCACCTCCGGGTATGCTTTCCATCTCGGATCAGGGGCAATCTCATGGGCATCCAAGAAGCAACCCATCATTGTGTCGTCCATAGCCGAAGCAGAATATGTCACCGCCACGATAGCCGCATGCCAGGCAGTATGGCTATGAAGAGTTCTGAGTGAACTACACAATCCTCCAGAAGGCACGACAACAATTTTCTATGATAACAATTCGACCATTGCACTGTCAAAGGATCCTATGTTCCATGGCCGAACGAAGCACATTGATATTCGTTATCACTTCATCAGAGAGTTGGTGAAGTCCGAAGAAATTCATCTGCAGTTTTGCAGATCCAAGGAGCAGTTGGCAGATATTTTCATGAAGCCCTTGAAGGAGGAAGACTTTAGCAGATTGCAAGAGCAGCTTGGAGTCAAAGCGATCATGAAATTAGGTTTAAAGGAGGGTGTTAGAAAAATAAACCCAGATTTCATGCCTGTGCCCAACTATGCTCCGAACCTTGGGCGAAACCGGATTGCGCTCCAGACATGGGCGAAGTCGGACTGCGCTGTCGTAGTCCGGGATCTCGGCAAAAGTGTGACATGACGTCACACCTACCTTCTGACAGATTTGACACCTGATAGATCTGATCTCTGTAGGAGTTAATGCCAAGTCGACGTTTGTCAGAAACCCTAGATGAGGGTCGATCAGAGGATAACCCTTATTCGAAGCTGTTAGAGGATAAACCTTATCCTCCTCTCGTCGCGGCTATAAAAGGGTAGTTCGGGTCTTCAGAAAAAAAAAAAGAAGTAGTGCGTGTATGAGAGAAGTTCGTGAAAGAGGAGGCGAAGAGATTAGAGCAGAGAAAGGAGGGTGAGCGATTCAGTGAGTAGTGTGGCTCAACTGATTAATGTCTGAGCAGCAGACTCGACATTTCTCCCTATTTAGTTTATCCTGCAGTGTAGCCTGTAGATGTTATTTCCTCGGTTGAGGAATTTTTGTAACCCTAGTTGTTCATATGAATAAAGTTTGCTATTTGTTTTAGGCATCTTTAGGGTTTGCAGTTTGTTGTTCTCTATTTTGGTGATTCTCTCCTCTCATATGGGTGTTTCCAAGCCAGGTAAACCCAGCGGTAGCCACGGAAGAAGAAGAAGTCGAAGGCCAAAGTTGGCCAAGTCTGAAGCTTGTCAGTCTGCGCTGAGTGAATTTCGTCAGTTAGCGAAGTTCGCACTTCGCTGCCGAATTCCCTCCTGCATTCGGTGAAGTTCATTTTCTAGCATAGTCCACACTACATGCGAAGTCCGCACTTTGCCAGTTTCTTTAGCGCAGTCCGCACTGCGTGCGAAATGCGCACTTCGGCAACATTTCCAGCACAGTCCACACTGCGCTCATGAGTGACAGACTTCGCCCATGGGTAGGCACCATCCGCACTTCGCTCCAGAAGTTGGGAGCTGGCCGTGCGCCCTGCATAGTCCAAACTATCAGACTTCGGTGACTGAAATAAAAATCGCTCCTTCATGATTGACAGAAAGGATTTGGCTTGCAAAATGCTATAAAGTCCAATAATGGTAAGAAAAAGCCACAACTTTGGAATTAATATAAATTCTATTTTTTAATTGGCAAATGAGCTTTCAAGAGGTTAGAAAGATAGTCTATAAATAGAAAGTGGAGTGGAGGAAGAACTAGCTATATTTGAGGTTCAAATTTGAAGTTCCTGAATCTGAAAGTTTATTGTTTTCGATATCAATTCCTTTTTTTTTTTTGAGGTTACTTATCTCTCAATATTAAAAATGGGGATCGTTGAATTGCATCAACGACACAATAGTATGGTCAAATTTCTTTATCAAGATGTCATAACTAAAATATTTCATTTTTGCCCTAGTTATATGTACTTTTAACGTGTTCACTATTGTATTTATTTAAGTAAAATATTTCCATTTTTAACGTGTTCACTATTTTATTTATTTAGACACAAAGAATTAGAATATGTAATTTCTTCTTAATTTTTGTTATCTCTTCAAAAATCATATATTATTGTTTTCTCTTGTTATCACATAGGGATTTCTAGATGAGCAATTTACTCAGCTTGAGCGGCTGCAGGACGAAAGCAATCCTCATTTTGCAGAGGAAGCGGTCACCTTGTTTTTCGATGACACTCTAAAATTGCTTGAAAATATACAAAGAACACTGTATGATCTTTAGAATTACTCTTTAATGTGTTTGTATATGGTACAAAGAACATTGCATATGGAACAAGAAGTAGGTTTATAGATGTTTTGATTTGTTCTCAGTAGGTTTAGGAAAAATTCAGTGTATCTTACTATTTCATACCAACATGCAGTGAGAAAGAACCGGTGGATTACAAAAGACTTGATATCTCTTTGTATCATTTCAAGGGTAGCAGCTCAAGGTATGTTGATGCCATTCAATAGAAACTTCTACTGGATTTATTAGTGCTTTGTTATATCAATTGATTGATATACTAATGCATTTTACTCCCGTGGCTTTTCCATTTTAATTTAAATGAATAGTATAGGGGCACAAAGAGTGAAGAATGTATGTATAATATTTCGTGCATTCTATAAAGAAAAAATGAAATATGGGTAAATGCCTTTTCGTTTATTCTTTTAATTATTTTCCAGGTACATGTTCTGAGATATTCTCCAAACATTTTGCCTTTTATATTATTAGTACATAAACCTCTATTATTCCATTAAAATCAATGAGTGTTTGATTACAAGTAAGTGCCTCTTACGGATACTTTATTTTGATACGCAATTACAATTATTTCAATCCCCCTCAGGGGTGAAATTCACTATCAAGACCTTAAGGTGACACGAACTGCTCTAGGGTAGAGTAGACCCTCTTCTTCATGTTGAGGAAGGAAATGAATGGTTGTAGCTCCTTAGAAACCTATTTCCTGTGATCAAGAAACAACACAAGAATATCAAAAGCATAGGAAGCCTCTCATGATGAGGCCCTTTAAATACAAATAGCATGAAAATAGCATAATCACATCAAATCAAGAAAATGAGTAAATTATGCTAAACATATGCAAATAATATCAAGATTGATGGAAATATGTAAATGAAAAGTATAACTATCAATCTATAGAATCAATTGATTGAAATAAAGTGTTACAACATAAAAAAAAATCATTAACATCTAAACTACTATGATGAAAAAAAGTTAGCAAAAATACTAATATATCGATCAAAAGTATCTGTAACTATAATTTAACCATGTGAATGACTAATCTAATCTAGTTATATGGGCAAAAATGAGAACAGTAAGGTGGTGATACCTCTGTTGCAAACTGCAACACTGGTGCACGATCTACACTGTAAACCGTGGCTGAAATCCGGGGTTAGCACTCAAGTGAGTTTACCCTCAAAATTAGGGGTAGTGGGCTTGACCTCTTTGTCCAATTTATGTTCAAGGGTCACCTTCGGTGTCCTTATGACAAGTTTGGTGGTTGATTCACTGTGAGGGGCCTCCATTTGCCCGTATTTGCGTTTCTTGGCTCTCCTAGGTCCTTAGGGCATCCATGGCCTAATTCCTCATGATGTTTGAAAAATTGACATGGGGATGGCAACAAGGCTCTCTCTATGCACTCAAGTAAGTACATAATTTGATAGGGCTTCGCTACTTTGATCTCCAAAATGCACTCTTTATCGATAATTTGACAGCGCTTCACTATTCAAATCATCTATGTCATTGCTCTAATTTGAAGGGGTACTTATAGGATGTCCCAGGGCTAGCGGTGGCTTTATGGAGAAGCCAAGATCAAGAAGGTGTGGTTAGGACAGTTGGAATAGAATCTTCCATCCTCTAACTACCGTATTCTAGAACCAATGGCCATTCAAATAAATTTGGCTTGGATGAAGGCCAACTAAAATTCATTTAAGATCATAGGTTATAATTGCGGTCTAGACTATAAACTGTAGGCCTTAGTCGTGGTTCAGACTATAGACCGTAGGCCTAGGCTGTGGTTTAGGTTGATTAGCCTAAGGAGACCAAATTGAGTGGTTGGAACCACTACTCTATCTTAGAGTCTGTCCAATATCCTCCATATGGTCTTATAGCATGTCCATATGAGTAGTTGCCCTCGACATGACGCTTTTTAGGTGTCTACAAATAATCAGATATTTGAATAATTGAATATCTCTTCATGGAGCTTTATCTCCATAATATATACGTAGAATATGACTCTTCATTTACTTGTCTATTGCTCTCCATATAACAGGTCCCATGACCTTTGGCTTATCATATTACCACTTGCATACTAGACTCTTAACTTTCTTTTTACATGCACACTTGACTCTATGACACTTACACACTTCCACATGTACTTCTAATATAAGAAACTTGTTCACACCCTCAAATTACATATAAGACACTTACATACATGACACTTGTGCACATTATCTCAATGTACTCTTGCACTGTAACTTACATGAAACTTGTGCATTTCTTGCACATTGTACTCTTACATGAGATTTATGCATTTCTTGAATGTTGCACTCTTACATGACACTTGTGCATTTCCTACACATTGATACTTACATAAATGGGAAATATAAATCACACATATAAACTAAAGACTCAATTATAATATATTATATGTTTACAATTGTACCATGAAGGTACCATGGGGGTATATTAGAATGTACCAAATAATCTAATTGTAGACACCAAAACAACACCAATCTGATTATGTGACAACAAGCGCTGATTGCATTGACACACACAACCCCTAGGGCAGCCCCTAGAGGTTAAACAGTGGTCCTAACCACTCCCAAAAGTAGTTTGGAAGGTCAAAGGTAAATTTGGCACCTTTTTGGCACTTTTATCTCTACTCGTCCCACCCTGGGACGATTACAAACTGGTATTCGTCCCACCCAAGGATGATTATCAGCATTCACCCCAGGGTGAGGCAAATAGAAGGTTTGACTAGAAAAAAGTCAAACCTCGACAAGTCCACCTATTAACTGTAGTTTCAGGCCATGCAATTGCGAGGAATGGCTTCAAATCAAGGAGAAAGACTTTAGTCATGCATGTATTGGATTTTTGGAGACCTCATGCAAGGATACTCTAAATCAAGAAATAATATTTTTCCCAAAATAGGACATGCAACTCCAGTGGCGCCCTCACATGCGCATTCAAACAAAGAGACCCTAGGTCTATAAATTGGTGAGTCTTATCACCCAAAATATGGAGAGAGAGGTAGCATTTTGAGCAACGAAGTGCTGCCATTTTACATACACACATACACCTTTTTGATTTGTGCCTTTCACATCTTTTATATCTTTCGGAAGAGAGGTCATAGGGTGGTTATTGGAAGCACAAATCCGGACCCAAACCCGAACATTTTGCCACAATATCCCACTAAATTTGCTGAAAAACCCCCATAAGAGGTTTTGGACCCATCCCAAGTGGATTGGTGCCGAAAAAGAGTTCCAAATGGTGGGCGTCCTACCCCCGGGCGCCCCCCAAACTATCGCAGTTCTAAACGCCCCGCCCCAGAGTGATTAGAAATATGTGGTAGATTTATTTGATTTTTCTTTTGTATATTATTCTAGGTTATTTAAATAGGCTGTAGTTTAAATTTCACTTCATTCTGACAAGTTTTGATTATGCTTTTATCATTTCAAGCCTTCACTAACTTGCAGATGGCGCCATCAGATTTTGGGTGATACAGGCCAAATTGGAGAAATATGACCATCTGGGTCGTCCTAAAATACCCCCAATTAGCTAACCCCAACTTTGTAGGTCATTTGGAGCTTCCTGGAAAGGACATTGAAGAGGGTGCTTTCTAACAATTTGTTGCAGGTTTATTCGTCCCGCCCCGGAGCGAATACAAATCTGTGAGGAATTTCTTGACTTTTCCTTTTGCAGTGGCTTCCTGTTAAGGTTTTATGGCTTATATCAAACTTCTAGGTCATTCTGATGTTATTTTGTTATCGGTTTAATATTTTTATGCATACACTAATAATAGGCCTTGGGAAATACATGTTCTATTCTATCTGCAGGTGCTACTGATCTTTTCTGTTTCCTTGAACGCAGGTCTTCGACATTAGAGGAGTAGTAAGGAGTCAACACTCATACACACAAGTGACGGTGATGTTTTGGTCTATCCATATTACATGTGGGCATGTGGAAGAAGGATTGCTATCCATGAATGTGACAAGAAACATATTTGATGCTCCTATCCCCTAAAAGGGAAGGAGACGTATTGTAACATGAATTTAAAAGCATATCAATAAAGAGGGACATATTTCATATTGCTTTTATCTTGTGTTAATTTGTTTATGTCCTTTCCTTTCATGCATTTTCAATATATAGGCTTTTAGCGTTAAGTTTGGTTTTAAACGCATCATACTTGGAATTTTCCTTTTTGTTTCTGTATCCTCGTGCTTTTAGTGGTGATCATGGTGGGACCTTTGTCCCTTGATTTTAAGATTAAATTTTTGATCAAAAGTTGCTTGTTTTTTCTTACAAGTACTAAGTTTTCAAATGCTGGACTGCTATTCGTTTCAGTCTATGACGAGTACAGAGCTGGAATTCGTCTTGCCCAGGGATGAATAGGACTTTGTCCTACCCTGGAATGAATACAGATCTATTATTTGTCTCACCCTGGTATGAATAGATCTCTGTGCAATTTTAGGTCAGAAATTTAGAGACATCCGATTTGGGCAGAGAAGAGGTAAGGGTCCTAAACACCTTCTGTCAAATTTTTGCTTTGTGTTTTCTGTTCTCTGGTTATTTGCTTGCATAGGAGAGTTTGAATGCTTGTTTCCTTCATTTATGCAACTTAAAAAGAACCCCACACACCACGTGGTAATTTAAAACAACAAGGAGTTGGTCGTAAAACCCCAACCCTTGAGCAAGACCAACGGTGGATTTCATCACCACCTTGGCTTGAGATATTGCATACATAACCCCGATCATGACTATTGCTAGACATAAATCCTAATGAAAGCTGACCAAGTGTAGCTGGGGTGATTCCTAGTGCATGAGGATAAGTCTTCTATGGTAGGTGTCATAAACAGAGCGATTCCCCTTCCGTACCGCCTACGTTCCACGTACCATCTACTCTCATGTACCAATAGTTTCCCTCATGTAAGGGCGGGTATATAGAGAGGTTGGTATATTGGCCTGGTAATGGTATATCGAAGGGGCGACCATTTTTGGGAGTCATAAGAGCCATCATATTGCATTTAAAAATTCTTTACAAAAGCTTTCAAAACAAAAAAATCAAAACACACTAAACCAGATTTAGGGCACACTTTTAATCTATAAACAAGATAACCATTGCTTTGATTGTGTGTTTCCATTCTGTTTAGTGTAGCATAAAAATCATAAAAAGAGATAAAAACCTATGCATCTTGTAGGAAAATATCACCATGGTGTACACCCATAGCCAAGCCCAATCATGGGCAGACGCTGCAAAGAGTGAAAAAAGGGGGACAAGTCACCTCCGATATAGTCCTGAGGACTTGGTCATCTTGCCCTGGCGGCCTGACATGCAAGATAGTCCACATCATGCCACCACAGAATAGGACTATAGAGGCACCTCTTTGAGGGGTACCCCCACTCAGCATAGATCCTTTCAAGAGGAGAACCTACACGTAGCACTCAACATAGAAAGGAGGCCTCCATTAGATGCTCGTTATGAGTGGCCTAGTGATGAAGCACTAGAGCAACGTAGGGTCCATAAGGAGGGGGCACATGATTTTGTCATCCCTCCTTTACCCCTTATTACTGTTAGAAACACTAGACAAAATCTAGAGCACAAGGCTCTCCAGACAGGGCAAGACAATTCTCCCCACACCCTTCACACATACGAAAGAGAGTATGAGGAAGACCACCACGTTCCTCAAGAGTAGTACACAATGTGGGAGCAATGCACCTCCGCACCCACTATATATCAGGATCACCCATTGAGGCCAATGCCTCGGGTGAATGTCGCTAACCTCGACAAAGGAAAGCAACCCATAGGGGTCTCAAATCACCATGACAGAGATAGACATGTAGGAGAGGCATCTAGGCTTCCTAAACACGAGATGGCAGAACAAATTGACTTGGAATTTTCCAGACATGCCGCTCACCAAGCGCAAATCATGCAGCTCAGGAAGGATCAACAACAGTTAGATCATCTATACTACCTTAACAAAGAGTGCATTCAATGTCAGACATCCAAATTGCTTCATAACACTATGCCTAAGAAGGTCCCAACCCCTCGCGTGCATAAAGTAGAAGTGTATGAGAGGCGCAACCCCTTGGTGCAAGACAGGTCCCCATGACCTTACCAAGTGCTACCTCCGAGACCTCCTAGACCTGAGTGGGAGGCCACTCCTAGGAACAACGATGGGCGCCCCCGTGGGGACCCACCCATGGTTATAGGTCTCGTCTAGAAACTCCTCAAGAAGCCTATGAGGAGTATGAGTAAGAAGAAGAGCGGGCTGAAATGCCCTACCAATGCAGAGGGGCTGCTATCAGGCCACCCCTCTATAGGCCTCAAGTTTCCCACAACCCACAACAGGAGCAAACTAATGAGGAAGAAATTAAATCTTTCGATGCATATAAAGTGCTGCTAAAGCACTTAGATTCTGTGGAGACCAAGACATTTGGGCCCCAAAAGCCCACTTTACGCCAACTCCGTAGTCACCCTGTGCATCCATCAGTGCCGAAACCTCCATACCCTGAACACTTTAAATTGCACCAGTTGGCACTCTTTAGAGGAGAGGAGGATGCCCAAGAGCATGTGACTAGATTCCTGAGCCAATGCTTTGGCATTCAGGACAATGATGCTTTGTCGTTAAGAACATTTATAACCACATTCACAGGTCCTACCTCAGATTGGTTCACTTAGTTGCCAAAACATAGCATCAGTAACTTGGATTAGCTAGTAGACGTGTTCCTCAAATGCTTCACCTTCAACACCAAGAAGAAGGAGTCACTAAGAGACCTAGCTAGCCTCAGATAGTATGAGGAAGAAACCATGGTGGCATATGGGAATCGATGGAGGACATTGCTTTCAAAGTTGCCCTACCTCCCTCCCATGTCCGACCTAACCCAAATGTTCTCAAAGAGCTGTTTGAGATTGATCTCCGTGCTATTGCAGCTGCAACAATATGCCACTCTTGAGGAAGCTCTAGCGCAAGCCAAAATCATTGAGGAGATCAAGATACAGGATGGCGAGATTGCCAAGCCAAAGAAGAAAGAATGGTCTAAAAACACCAAAATAGGGACCATGCAATAGAAACCCACTGCGGTCAATCAGGTTGCTATAAATGTCCCTAAGCCTGCACAAGAAACATAGCCTCAAAAGGCTAACTATCAGGCGGTGCCTCCTAACAATTATGATAGAGAAAACCAGAGGCAAGAACAAAATCAGCAGCGTCACCCTAGGCAACAATTCACACCTTACACAGAGTCCAGGGACTCCCTGTTTGACCGCATCTTAGCGGCAAACTTGATCAACCTACCAGAGATTCAAACCATAGACCCCAATGTGCCAAAGCCTAAGGGGTACAGGGAGGAATTGTACTGTAGGTTCCATAGATGGAAGGGACATGACCTTAATGCATGTTGGAAGTTTAAAGGCTTGGTGCAAGACCTAATCAACAACAAGACGTTGGCGATGGACAACCCCGTATCGCCAAACAACCAATAGATGGGAGTCTTCAGAGACCCCCTGCTTGCCCATGATGCACAGGCAAAACCCCTTCAAGTCAATGAGGTGCAACATAATTGCCCCATGCAGGGGTATGTAGGGATGATAAGCATAGTGACTAGGAACAAGAGGTACCCAAGAGCTGCCCCCACGATAGCCACAAGAGAGGTTCCATCGACGTCACAACCTCAAAAACACCCTACACAACTTCCCTCGCCTAGACCAGTGGCCACGATTCGGACCAGACTTACCAAAATTCTAAGGACCTCAACACCCCATCGAGAGGCTCTAATGGAGATATTAAAAGCCTTTGAGCTGCAACCCCATGAAGAAAAATCTTTCAACAACTTCATGGGACATGTAAAACAATGTACAAAACTAGTCATGAATTGAAATCAGTGACTGGTGATGTGGCGGATCCACCCCTACACATCATTGTGCGGGTCAACAAGATTCTATATAAGAGGGTGTTGGTGGACACTGGCTCGTCCAGTAATATCATTACAACAGCAGCATTGAAACATATGAAGTTTTCAACATCTCACATCGTGGCCTCCACCTATACTCTTCGAGCATTCAATGATGTGATATGATCGATGGTTGGCACAATTGTCATACCCATCCAAGTGGGACAAAATACTATTCATACATTGTGCCACATATTGGAAGGTGAGATGGCCTATAATATATTGCTGGGGCAGCCTTGGATCGGGGACATGAAGTGTGTCCCTTCTATAGCTCATCAGTGCTTAAAGTACAAATTTGAAGGATAGGTGCATGTAGTCCCAGTAGACTTAGAGCCCTTCAAGTACTGCAATACAGTGCAATTCATGCTGCAATCAACCCTTCCATAAATGCATTTGGATTTTCAGTTGAATCCATCTAAACAGGGTCTGATTCCATAGGCGTCCTCGTTGAAAAGTCCATTAAATCCCTAGTTGGGTCCATCTTCCTCATCTGGTCCTTCAACAATGACGCCACCTACGATGGCCACACCAAAGGACAAGGGAAAGAAACCCCTATAAGAGGAACCACCCCTAGTCTCAACCATCTCTATCAAAGAGATGCCTAGCAGAATGGAAGTCGAGATGCCTAGTTCACCCTACATGGAGTGGACTCTAGAAGGACTCCCATTCACTCCCCCTCAACCACCAACGATCACTGTTGAGATGTCCAACACGGGCCTAGGGGAGTATATAGTGTGAAACATTGTAGCAACATCGGCACTTGAGTCCATGTAGGACATGGGGAGACCTCACCTTCCCATCGACACTGTGGTTCCTCTTGGCTACCCACCCAATCAGACAAAATTTGTTTATGGGGGCCTAGATAATGGTGTTGAACCTTACATGCAAGAAGACAAAGATGAGGAGCCCTTTGCTGAGGACATCAACTATTTTTCCAACCCATATTTCACTTTGAGATATCTTGGCCAATGCAATTGGCATGGATATGGGTTGGGCAGGTATGAGCAAGGAGTGCGTGTTTTGTGCCAACCAAGATATCAAATGCCGTATGACAAGTCAGGAGTAGGGTTCAACCACCCCTTGCCCCTAGACATCTTGGTAGAGAACATGCAAGGCCTAGGGTTAGGCAACAAGGATGGGTTGGCATTAGATCCATATTCCAATCCTAACACAACATATACATTGGGGGATTATCACCCATTGCTAACAACCAACCTTGTTGACCTTAACAACCCTTTCCCTTCGGTCGAAGAGGGAGAAAGTTCGAGGACTCACATACAAGAGGGATATAGACAAGACCAAGCAGGGTCTTCAGAAGATGAGTCGAAGTACGAGGTAGTGCCTTGGGATCCTTTTAAATCTGATAGCAATCATTCACAAGTGACTCCCATGGATGATTATCAAGAGAGCTTCTTAACAATGTTCCCTTTGGATGCTCTAGTTGAGCATATGCCACCTCAAGAGAATCAGGTCCCCCCGCAAAGAGCGGAACAACCCCAATGGGACCACATTAATTTGCTCGAGCAAGATGAGCCTCATATGTCGCAAACAGTTGTTGGAGCCAACGAAGGCCTTTGGATCTCTGATAGTGATTATGAAGATGAAACTGAGATGGCCTATCTCAATCATATGCGACAACAACAATATCCTTTGGACATAGACGACATGTTTGAACAACTACACATAGGGCCAAGGCATAGGTGGCACCTCAACCAGGCATAGTTATAGCAATTACTGCACCCACCACTCCAAGTATATAGAGAACATATTTTGCCTAGAGACCCTATAGAGCCATCAGTGCCTCGGGAAGACCCTGTCCTCTTATCCACACATAGGGCCGATCCATTTGTGCCAGTACCCACAGAGCCATATCCGGATCACAAAGATCATCTAGGATGTCCGAGTAGCCACACCCACGATAATGGAGACCAAAATCATTTCATCAACATGATCTCCATTGATTTAATTGCCCCCATCCATAATCCAGTCGACCCACCATGGTCATTGCATCTTGACCTAGATGCTATAGACTGGGATTGCGCTAACACACCGCCATCCCCATCAGAGTACTGGCCTTGTGGTGGGATGTTCCATTTCACCCCCGGATAGACTCAAGATGTCTTCCATGCTGAAGAGGAACCCGATGTTCTGAGCGATGATCTAAATTCAGCAAACGATATCCACTTGATCCCAACTCCACACCAGTTGGAGGAAGGATCCCACATGTCGGTCGAGGATATGATTGACGTAGACATCGGCTCAGATCCAATGAATTTGCAAATCATCAAGCTGGGGGTAAGTCTCTCCCCCGAAGAGCAAGCTAACTACATTGCCCTTCTCAAAGAGAAGAAGGAGGTTTTTGCATGGTCCTAAAAAGACATGTCGGGGCTAGATCCACAGCTAGTCATGCATAATATTACGCTTGATTTGACAGTCAAGCCAGTAAAGCAAAAACTACGTAAGATGCATCCAACAGTAGCCTTAATGGTCAAAGACGAGCTACAAAAGCTGTTGGATGCACAGTTTGTCATCTGCATGGATTACCCACCATGGTTGTCTAACATGGTGCCCATCAAAAATCTCGATGGGAGGATTCGCATATGCATCAATTTTCAAGATCTAAACAAAGCGAGTCCTAAGGATGATTTTCCCTTGCCTAGCATCGATGCATTGGTAGACGCTACAACGGGCCATGAAATGCTTTCCCTCATGGATGGTTTCTCAGGATACAATCAGATTCATATTAATCCCGAGGACCAACTCAAAACGGTGTTCACAATGCCTTGGGGGACATTTTGTTATAAGGTCATGCCCTTTGGCCTTAAAAACACTGGCGTCACCTACCAACGTGCCATGACATATATCTTCCACGATCACATGCACAAAACTTTGGAAGATTACATGGATGATTTGTTGGCAAAATATCTTTTATGCCCAGATCATCTCGATGACTTAAGAAAGATCCTCGATTGCCTCATTGAACATAAAGTCATACTAAACCCCAAGTGAAAGCACGAGGATACAAAAACAAAAAGGAAAAAAAACTCCAAGTACGATGCAAAAATGAAACCAAACTTAACGCTACGAATTAAAAATGCATAAAAATGGAGAAAGCATAAACAAATTGAAACCCAAATGAAACAAACAACCCTTTTCTTTTATTGATGTATTTCACAATTTGGTTACAATTCGCCTCCTCCCCTTTTAGGGGCGAGGAGCGTTAAATTCATCTCTTGGTTACATCCATGGATAGCCATCCTTCTTTCGCGTGCCCACATGTAAGATGGGCGGACCAAAACATCATCGATGCTTGTGTATACGAGTGTCGGTTCCTTGCTGCTCCTCCAATGTCCAGACCCTACGTTCAAGGGAACAAGAAACAATCAGTAGCACCTGCGGATAAAACAAAGCATGCAATCCCCAAGCCTACGATAAGCGAATGAGAAAATGAATTAAACTATGACTAAAATGAATCCAAATGCTCTAAAAATTTGACAGGGGCATCAAGACATCACCAGGAGGGCCCTGCAAAAAGAACAGTTGGGAAATTCCTCACGGATTTGAATTCGCTCCGGGGTGGGACGAATTTACCTGCAACAAAATGCCGAAAAGGTATTGTCCCAAATGTCCTACCTAGGAAGCTCCAAAAGACCTAAAAACTTGGGGTTAGCTAATTGGGGGTATTTTGGGAAGACCCAGATGGTCATATTTTCCCAATTTGGCCTCCATTAATGGGATTTTGATGATGCTACCTATAGGTTAGTGAAAGCGAACGAAGATAGAAACATGATCGAAATTGTTCAAAATGAGACGAAATTTAAATGACAACCTATCTAAGCATCATAGAATTGAATGCAAAAATAAAAGAAAGAAAATCTGCCATAGAATTCCCATCACTCCGAAGAGGGGCGATTAGGACTGTAGCAGTGTGGGAGGGGGCGCCCATGGGGCAGGCCGCCCGCCGTTTGAGGCCTGATTTTGGCACCAATCCACTTGGGATGGGTCCAAAACCTCTTGTGGGGTATTGTCAGAAAATTTGGTGGGATATTGTGGCCAAATTTCAGGTTTTGGGCTCAAGATTCGTCCTTCCAATAGTCACCCAATGACCTCCTCTCTAAAAGAGATCAAGGATGTGAAAGGCACAAATCGCACAAGGATGTATGGGGAAGTAAAATGGCAGCACTTCGTTGCTCAAAAAATGCTCCTACTCTGTATATTTGGGGTGAGGAAACTCACCAATTTATAGACCTGGAGGTCTCTTGCATTGGGCATGCAGAGGCGCCACTTGGCAATCATGCCTTCCCAGGGGGAGGGAGACTCCTCCCTAATTAGGGACTTCATGACTGCCCTTGCAGCTGCCTCTAACGCTCGAAAACGCTCACCCACACTCCCATGTGATGAAGGAAGCGTTAGGTGGTGGATCTGAGCTGCCATTTGTCAAGATTTGACTTTTTTCCCATCAAACCTACAATTCACCCCACCCTGGAGCGAATCTTGATATTCGTCCCTAGGTAGGGCGAATCCCAATTTGAATTCATCCCTGGGTGGAACGGATATTGAGCAAAGTGCCTGAAGGTGCCAAATTGACTCTTGACCTTCCAAAAACTGTTGTGAGAGTGGTTAGGACCACTTTTTGACCTCTGGGGGCTGTGTGTGTCAATGCAATCAGTGTTTGCAGTCACATAATCGGATTGGTGTTGTTTTGGTGTCTACAAATGCCCCTTTTTGGGATGCGCTGTGCAAGGCACAGCATCGAGCAAAAATAGATAACCAAAGCACTAATGATTAGGGTTTCTAGTAACCTAACCAACTTTTGATGCCCCAAGTATGGGAAGGGCATGCATTCTTGAATCCTTGCTTCTGATGAGCGAAGGAACTCAATTCAAGTGTTAACCTTTTTCGGTGAGGTGTTACTTGAGCTTGGACATTGATCAGTCATGAATAGGCAAAGGGCACAACCTTTTGTCTGTGGGAACCTTGAGTTCATGATTCATGAATGCCAAGTGATTGATCAGCTTGTGATTATTGCTTGTTTGCTGCCCCAAGCAAGAGCGTGATTGTCTTTGCCAATGATTCTTTGAATGCATGTTGTTTCCATGATTGGGTGTGTATTTGTTGATTGGTGACTAAGTGTGACTACCCCCTCAAGCGACGAATCGATGAGGGAATGACCAACATGAGAAAAGCGATGAGTCACTTGACCCAAGATGACTTGTGCAAGGGTGCCTACAGATGTTTTAGCGTTAAATGTGTGTGCAGTTTTTTGACATTTAGACCTGTTTTTGGTGGGTGTTAACCCTTTTGGTGATGCTTTTTGGAGTTGAAATTATCAAAAATCTGTCTTCCCGTGGAGCGGTCCGGCCATGGTGGCCTTCTTAGGGAGTAGGATGGTGACAATTTGTAACCCCAACATCTGTTTTGGATGCCAAGAATGTCAGGCACGAAGGCGCCTTCGTTCGGCAACTCTATTGCTATTTTTGGGTGGGTTTTGACCCTTTTGGTGATGTCGTTTGGGGATGAAATTCTTGAAGATCCGTCTTCCCGTGGAGTGGTCCGGATATGGTAGCCTTCTTAGGGAGTAGGATAGTGAGGATTTGTGACCCCGACATCTGTTTTGCATGCCCAGAATGTCAAGTGCAAAAGCACTCTCATTGGACAATTTTATTGCTGTTTTTGGTGCATTTTTGTTGTTTTTGAAATGTTTGCTCTGTATTCGTCCCTGGGTGGGACGAATTCCTATTGAGCATTCATTCTATGGAGGGATGAGCGCTAACTAGAGAATATGGTGGAGGATGCGAACATGGTGGAGGTGGATGATGCGGATGTGGATCTTGGGGTTCCGGATCAGCTGGAGATGTAGGATGTCACGGAGCAGTGGGAGCCAAAGCAGGCTGCTATTCCAAAGATGCCAATGCCTCAGGCAGTTTCAGAGGACACAGAGTCTGGGTTATGAGCTGAGAATGCATGATTGGAGGGGATGCTATGGAGGCATGATGAGGAGCTGGGGGATGCGCTGCGGGAGAGGGATCTCCTGCGCATGCAGCTGGTAGAGCGGGAAAATGCATGGGCTACATACCACCGGTAGGATGGGGACACCAATGCTGCATGGGAGAGGGATCTCCTATGGATGTAGCTGGTGGAGAGGGATAGGGCTTTGGCACACTGTGATGAGAACTTGGCTATGTATCGTCAGTGGGAGATGGACTTGGTGTGGAAGCGGTTGGAGCTGGAGGCAGAGATTAGCCACCTCGGTGGGTGGGTCCCTACGTTCAGCAGAGGTGGATCATCACACCGCTCGAGAGGGAGCGAGATTGAGCAATCAACATCCTCTCGGTGTAGGCGACTGGATGAGGGGGCTCAAGTAGGCATGATGCGGGGGCTAGCAGTAGCCACCCTGAGGGGTCTCATAGGACCCACACCATGGGGGGTAGTTCCCATCGCACCGATCCTGCATGATCATGGTGGTCGACGCCCTAGGCTTGGGGGTTTTTGAGCTTTTGGATTTTGTTGTGGGGTCATAGGACCGGTTCATTGTAGCCTGTGGGCATTTTTGATGATATATACAGATGACTTTATTTTGTTTATGCGCATGTGATGATTTGATTTTATGCATGATGATTGATGAATATGGATGTATGCATGTTAAGTTATATTGATGGATGCATATGTTTTGCTGAAATGTAAATGTTTTTAATTTATATGATATGCAGATGGAATGGATGAATTGAATTTGTGATTTTTGGTGGTCGGACCATAGACTATTTAGAACTTTATGGCTTGTTGTCCTAGGCGATTGCTGTGGTAAATGACTTTTCGTGTATACATGTTTTTTTGTATTTTCTGATGGCGATGCAAGGATGAAAGATATTAGTGGTTTTAAAATGTATTTTAAGGTTTTCTAAGATTCAGATGTTTTAACTGTCTAGCCATGACTGTACTTTCATCTTACGAGACTTTTGAACTAGGTATGAATCAGACTTGTCTTTGACCAAGTTATTTCACATCCCTGTGTGTGCAATTGAGTTCATTTATGTGGTGTTTGTCAGGATACCGCTAGTGCCAGGTAGGTTGTCAACCAAACCTGTACTGAGGATCACTTGATTAGCTCCACTAACTCCTTTGTTGTGTTTAGTCCGATTAATCTACGGTGTTGTCGTAGGATACCATAAGCTAGCTCATCCACATGCAAACATTGATCTGCACACAAGTTACTTGTGACAGATATATCGTCATGCGGGAGGTTTACCACCAATGATTGATAGGCTATCCACCAAACCGGTACTGAGGTTTGCCTCATGACCTGTCGGAATGCTGAGAGTTCCAAGGATTCAAGTTCGACTCCCTTCTTTTCTTCAATTGTATTGGGATACTTGCTCTTTTATTAGTGATAAAAATCACTGTTTATTTTTGTTTTTCTTTTGAGCAAGGGATTTGAATATGGAGTGATGAGAATCACTATCTTATGTGCCTTTTGATGTATGCACTTTGGTTGGGATGTCAAATTTTTTGGAGTTTTGACGTTTGCAAATTTGTGATGTTTTTGCAACTTTTGAGAACTTGGGATTCTTGGGGAATTGGGTAGGGAGGATGCTTGTCCTTTTGCCAACTCTCAGCATTCTTGGGGTCATTCGCACAGGGGGATGAGCAAGATAACCATTTCACTTATGGTGACCTGGATTGCTTTGCAGGTTTCATCTTTCGTTCACACAACTTGGGAATTCTTATGTGTTTGAATTTGTGTTGGGATGCTACGTACCAAGGTGTGATCCAAGTAGAACTCTACCTTCGTAAAATCTATCTGACTTTGTACAGTATTTGGCTAGACGGCTATTGACAGCTGAATGACAAAAACTCTTGATACATTAGAGGACCACTGACTATGGTATGGTAACAAGAAGTGAATGGTGTTTATTTTTTATGACTATTTACAAAAGTAGAGAAATGTGGAACAAGATGGATTGGCGGAGTACTTACAGTCTATGGTGCCTTTGACCTGTATGACCACAAATATGCAATGTATGGATGTGATGCTTAATGCAACTATATATATTTTTGTGTTTTTGATGGAATGATTTTTGTGAGTATGAAGATGAGATGCAAAAAGAGATCTTTATTGTTGTGATGACGGTGAGTATGCCTGGAAATGAGATGCGAATTTTTGTTATTTTTGATGATTTTATTGTTTTTGAATTTTCTTATTTTTGACCAAGCGATTGAGGGAACCCTTGGAGCATTTTGGGTTGACCAAGATTCTGGGTTTATTAATGGGAATCCTTGGGGCATTTTTGGGATTGACCAAGCGATTATGGGAATCCTTGGCGTTTTTGGGATTGACCAAGCGATTATGGGAATCCTTGGAGATTTTGGGATTGACCAAGCGATTATGGGAATCCTTGGGCTTTTGGGATTGACCAAGCGATTATGGGAATCCTTGGGGCTTTTGGGATTGACCAAGCGATTATGGGAATCCTTGGGGCATTTGGGATTGACCAAGCGATTATGGGAATCCTTGGGGCATTTTGGGCTATGGCTCTTCTAAACATGGAATGGCCACAAATGACTAATGTTCAAGGGTTCTAGTTCCTTGATTCCATCAAGAGAGGCTAGCCGGTATGTTCCAGGTCCTATTTTACTATCAATTACATAGGGACCTAACCAGTTTGCCGTGAACTTGTCCCTTAGATGGGATGGCAAACTAGAATTCTGTTGGTTCTCTTTCAAGACCAAGTCACCAACCTGAAAGTCCCTCAAATGAACTTTCATGTTGTATGCTTTCTTAAGTCGCTCTTGATAGATACGTAAATGCTCGAGAGCATTAACGCGTCATTCGTCAAGCAACGTAAGCTGGTCTAACCGGGCCTACCATGCAGTATCATCATCGATGAACTCTTGCATTGATATGCGTAGGGAAGGAATTTCCAACTCGAGAGGCATGACAGCCTCGGAGCCATACACGAGCGAAAATGGAGTTGCCCCAGTGGGCGTCCGAATGCTGGTGCGATAAGCCCACAGGGCAAGTGGGATCTGAATGTGCCAATCCTTATGACTGTCTGTGACTATCTTTTTGAGGATGGCAACTAGCATTTTGTTCGACGCCTCTGCTTGCCCATTTGCCTGCGGATAATAAGGTGTCAAAAAACTGTGCTGAATTTTGTACTTTGTGGTCAAAGCACGCACGTCTTTGTTTTTGAATGACGTCCCATTATCCAAAATTATCTTGGATGGAATACCAAAATGACATATGATGTTGTGCAAAATGAACTCCGAAATACGGGGTCCTATCGTAGAGGTAAGCGGAACCGCTTCCACCCACTTGGTGAAATACTCTATGGCCATTATGATAAACGTGTGATGACTTGACGATGTAGGGGAGATCTTTCCGATTAGATCTAGGCCCCACTACGAAAATGGCCAAGCCGATTGGATCGGCTGCAAGGCTTGGGAAGGTACGTGTGTCAAATTAGCATGGTGTTGACATTTCATGCACTTCCTGACATATGCACAACAATCTCGCTCTAAATATGGCCAATAATAGCCCATGCAGAGAATGCACTTTGCGATGGCCATACCACTGAAGTGGCCACCGCACGTACCATCGTGCACTTGGGCGATTGCCCAAGTGGACTCCTGCTGGTCCAAGCAACGAAGGAGGATTCCTTCATAGCTACGATGGTACAAAATGTCTCCTAACAAGACATACTTTGCCACTTTTTGCTTGAATGCTCATTTCGTGGCATGCGTCAATCCAAGCGGGAGATTACCTAACTTGAGGTAGTCCCTTATGGGTGAATACCAATCCCTGCTGATCAGAAGCCTCGATGGTATGAACAACCAATCCCTCTTGAAGTTCATCCCTAGCAAAAGCTGAACGGGAAAGAACTTGCAAGAATAGCATTGTATTGCTATTAAGGGGAGTAGGGGAGAACAAGGACTCCCAGTTGGCATGATTCAGATGATCGTGGATTCGAGAGAACCTATCCTGAGGTGGTTCAATCTGGATCATGTGGATTCCTGGCACCAAGTCAGAGCTTGCACGCTCCACCATGGATTGCGATAGTGTTTTGACTTGAATGGTGGTCATATCACCAGAAATGTCTTGCGGGATTAGCGACCCCAAAGAGGCCATAGTGTCCGCAAAATGATTCGATGACCGAGGGAGTGCCTCGATGTCGTACCATTCAAGCTTTGCCAGGAATTTGTCCACAAGGGCTTTGTAGGCCTGCAGAACTAGGCATTTGCATTGGAATACCCCTTTGACTTGGTTGACGATTAACAGCGAATCACCAAAGATATTCAATCGTTTAATGTTCATGGTGATTGTTGTCTGAAGACCTATGAGCAAGGCTTCATACTCTACATTGTTGTTGGTGCATGGGAAATTTAATTTAAATGACAGAGGCATTGGAGCGCCTTGCGGTGTGAAGAATACTATTCCCATGCCACCACCTTGCTCACATTTAGAACCATCAAAAAATAGGGTTATGTCGGCCTGTGACTCAGGCTCATCAAAATCTGGTGATTCTGAGACATGGAAGACCCCATCATCGGGTAGTTCTATGACCAGAGGCTGATCGTCTTCGAGAGGAGCCTCTGCTAGTTGATCGGCTATGACCTGACCTTTTATGGATTTCTGTCCAATAAACTCTATGTCAAATTCCGTCAACAACATGATCCATTTCATCGTGCGACTACTATGATAAGTATGACTCATCATGTATCGCAATGGATTCTCCTTAGACACAACATACGTCTTGTTGCTCAACATGTAATGGCACAGCTTTTTGGTAGCAAACACCACTGCCAAGCAGAGTTTCTCAACGTATGCATAGTTAAGTTCATAACTGACCAGGGTGCGGCTAAGATAGTAAGTAGCCTGTTCTTTGTGAAGTTCATTCTTCTGGGCTAGCATGGCGCCCAGTGCGACCTCAGTAGCTGAGATGTATAAGTAGAACGACACTCCTGGTCTGGGTGGTGCCAATACTGGTGACGAAGCCAGGTATTGTTTAATGTCATCGAAGGCTGACTAGCACTCGTCATCCCAGTGAAATGCTACCCCCTTGTGCAATAATTTGTTCATGGGTCGGCACTTGTCAGATAGCTGCGCTATGAAGCGCTTGATCGACGCGACCTTTCCCTGCAGGCTTCTGAGCTGCTTGATGGTAGTTGGGGGAAGCATTTCAAGGATTGCCTTGACTTTGTTTGGGTCGACCTCGATGCCTCACTTTGAGACTATGAAACCCAAGAGTTTTCCAGATGTGATGCCAAATACGCACTTCTTGGGATTCAGTCGGACTTTATGTTCCATGAGGCGATCGAGGATCTTGCTTAAGTCATCGAGATGATCTGGGCACAAAAGAGATTTGGCCAACAAATCATCCATGTAGTCTTCCAAAGTTTTATGCATGTAATCATGGAAGATGTACGTCATGGCACGTTGGTAGGTGGCGCCAGCATTTTTAAGGCCAAAAGGCATGACCTTATAACAAAATGTCCCCCAAGGCATTGTGAATGCCATTTTTAGCTGGTCCTCGGGATTGATACAAATCTGATTGTATCCCGAGAAACCGTCCATGAGGGAAAGCATTTCATGACCCGTTGTGGCATCTACCAATGCGTCGATGCTTGGCAATGGGAAATCATCCTTAGGACTCACTTTGTTTAGATCTCAAAAATTAGTGCATATGCGAATCCTCCCATCGAGATTTTTGATGGGCACCATGTTGGACAACCATGGTGGGTAATCCATGCAGATGACAAACTATGCATCCAACAACTTTTGCAATTCATCTTTGACCATCAAGGCCACTGTTGGATGCATCTTACGTAGTTTTTGCTTAACTGGCTTGACTGTCGGATCAAGCGTTAGATTATGCATGACTAGCTATGGATCTAGCCCCGACATGTCTTTGTAGGACCATGCAAAAACCTCCTTCTTCTCTTTGAGAAGGGCAATGTAGTCGGCTTGCTCTTCGAGGGATAAACTTACCCCTAGCTTGATGATCTATGGATTCATTGGATCTGAGCCGATGTCTACGTCAGTCGTCTCCTCGACTGACATGTGGGATCCATCCTCCAACTGGTGTGGAGTTGGGATCAAATGGATATCATTTGCTGAGTTAAGATCATCGTTAGGAACCTCGGGTTCCTCTTCAGCATGGAAGATATCTTGAGTTGACCCAGGGGTAAAATGAAGCATTTCATCGAAAGGCCAGTACTCTGATGGGGATGGCGGTGAATTGACATGATCCCAGTCTATGGCATCTATGTCTAGATACAATGACTATGCCGGATCGGTCGGGTTGTGGATGGGGGTGGTTAAGTCAATGGAGATCATGTTGATGAAATGATTTTGGTCTCCATTACCGTGGGTGTGGTGACTCGAACATTCTAGATGCTCTCTATGCTCTGGATCTGGCTCTAGAGGTATGGGCATGAATGGATCAGCCCTATGTGCGGATAGGAAGATAGGGTCTATCCTCAACATTGATGTCACTATAGGGTCTCTGGGTGGAAGGTATGCTTCGTATGCCCAGAGTGGTGGATCCAACACTTGGTCCCACCATGTTGGGTCTACGTACCACTCATGCCCTGGCACTATGTTTAATTGTTCGAATATGTCGTTAATCTCCAAGGGGTATGGTCGTTGCATTTGTCGCATGTGATTAAGATACGCCATCTCAGTTTCATCTTCATAATCACTATCGAAGATCCAAAGGCCTTCGTTGGCTCCGACAACTGCTTGCGGCATTAAGGGTTCGCCTTGCTCAAGCAAATTGATCTGGCCCCATTGGGGTTGTTCCGCTCTCTACGGTGGGGCCTGATTACCTTGGGGTGGCACTTGCTCGATTGGAGCATCTAAAGGGAACATTGTCAAGAGACTCTCTTGATAATCATCCATGGGGATCACCTGTGAGTGATTGCTATCTGATTCGAAGGGGTCCCATGGTGCCACCTCATATTCTGATTCATCCTCTCGAGGAACCTTCTTGGCATTGTCCAGACCCTCCTTGAAAATGAGCTCTCGAGCTTTCTCCTCTTTCGAGCGAAGGGGAGGGATTGCGAGGGTCAACAAGGTTGATTGCCAGTTAATGGGAGATAATCCCTCAATGTATATGTCGTGTTAGGGTTGGCATATGGATCTGGTGCCAATCCCCCCTTGTTGCCTATCCCTAGGCCTTGCATGTTCTCCACCAAGATGTCCAAGGGGAGGGGGTGGTTGAACCCTACCCCTGACTTGTCATATGGCATTTGGTATCTTGGTTGGCAAAGAACACGTACCCCTTGCTCATATCTACCTAACCCATATCCATGCCAATTGCATTGGCCAAGGTATCTCAAAGCAAAGTCCGGGTTAGACAAGTAGTTGACATTTTCAGCAAAAGGCTCTTCATCTTCATCCTCTTGCGTGCATGGTGCAATGCCATGATCAAGGCCCCCATACACAAAGTTTGTCTGGTTTGGCGGGTAGCCTAGGGGAACAATAGTGCCGATGGGGAGGCGAGGTCTCCCCATGTCCTGCATGGACTCTAGTGTGGGTGTTGCTACAATATTCCGCACTAGATACTCCCCCAGGCCCGTATTGGCCATCTCAATGGTGATTGTTGGCGGTTGAGGGGGAGGGAATGGAAGTTCTCCCCGAGTCCACTCCATGTCGGGTGAACTAGGAGCCTCGACTTCCATTCGGCTAGGCATATCCTCAGTAGAGATAGTTGATACTGATGGCAGTGTCTCTTCCAGAGGTTGTGCCTCTTCCAGGGGTTTCTTCCCTTTGTCCTTCTGTTTGGCCCCCATCGGTGGCATCGTTGGTGGAGGACCAGACGATGAAGATGGACCCGACTGGGGTTTTGAAGAACTTGCTAATGGGGATGCCCATGGAATCGGACCCTGCTTAGATGGATTCAATTGGAAATCCAAATGCGTTGATGGGAGGGTCGATTGCGGCATCAGCTGCACCGCATTACAATACTTGAAGGGTTCTAAGTCCGTCGGGACTACATGCACCTCCCCTTCAAATGTATACTTTAAGCATTGGTGAGCTATCGAAGGGACACACTTCATGTCCCTGATCCATGGCCAGCCCAACAAGATGTTGTAGGCCATCTCACCCTCCAATATGTGGCACAATGTAGGTATAGTCTTTTGTCCCACTTGGATGGGTAGGACTATTGTGCCAACTGTCGAGCAGATTGCATCATTGAATGCTCGTAGTGTGTAGGTGGAAGCTGTGATGTGAGATGCGGGCAACTTCAGATGTTTTAGGGCCGTGGTTGTGATGAGATTACTGGACGAGCCAGTGTCTATCAACACCCTCTTGTATGGGATCCCGTTGACCCACGCGATAACGTGCAAGGGTGGATCCGCCATGTCATCAGTCACTGATCTCAATTCGTCTTCTCGAAATGTGATGACCGGCTCAGTGCATCATTTTACATGTCCCACGAAGTTGTTGAAAGAATTTGTCTCATGGGGCTGCAACTCGATGGCTTTCAATATCTCCATTAGAGCTTCTCGATGGGGTGTAGATTGTTGTATAAGCTCGTATATGGAGAGCCTAGCCGATGTGGTCCTCAAAATCTGAGTGAGTTTGGTCCGAAGTGTGGCCATTGGTCTAGGCGGAGGAGGTTGTGCAAGGTGCTGTTGTGGTTGTGTCATTGTTGGCACCTCACCTGTAGTTGCCACGAGGGCGGCTACACTCGGATACCTCCTGTTCCGAGTCACTATACTGATCATCCCTACATATCCCTGCATGGGACAGTTCTGTGTGACCTCATTAACTTGTAGGGTTTTTTCCTACGGAGCATGAGCAGGCAAGGGGTCTTTGAAGACCTCCATTTGTTGATTGCTTGGTGCGACGGGATTATCCACCGCTAGTGTCTTGTTATCAATTAAGTCTTGCACCAAGCCCTTAAACTTCCAACAGGCATTTAGGTCATGTCCCTACCACCTATGGAACCTACAGTACAAGTCCTCCCTATACCCCTTAGGCTTGGGAGCATTGGGGTCTATGGTTTGAATCTTTGGCAGGTTGATCAAATTTGCCGCTAACAAGCGGTCAAACAAGGAGTCCCTGGACTCTGTGTAGGGTGTGTATTGTCGCCTAGGGCGACGCTGCTGATTCTACTCTTGCCTCTAATTTTCTCTGTCATAGTTGTTGGGAGGCACCGCCTGATAATTAGCCTTTTGGGGCTGTGCTACTTGTGCAGGCTTAGGGACATTGATAGCAACTTGGTTGACCACGACGGGTTTCTGTTGCATGGTCCCTATTTTAGTGTTCTTAGTCCACTCTTTTTCTTAGGTTTGGCTATCTCGCCATCCTGTATCTTGATCTCTTCAATGATCTTGGCTTGCGCCAGAGCTTCTTCTAAGGTGGCATATTGCTGCAGCTGCAATAGCATAGAGATCGATCTCAAATAGCTCTTTGAGAACATTTGAGTGAGGTCGGACATAGGGGGAAGGTAGGGCAGCTTTGAAAGCAAAGTCCTCCATCGATTCCCATAGGCCACCATGGTTTCCTCCTCATACTTCTTGAGGCTGGCTAAGTCACTCAGTGACGCCTTCTTCTTGGTGTTGAAGGTGAAGCATTCGAGGAACGCATCCACTAACTGATCTAAGTTGTTAATGTTGTGCTTTGGTAACTGAGTAAACCAATCCGAAGCAGGGCCTACGAATGTGGTTATAAACGTTCTTAATAACAAAGCATCATTGTCCTGAATGCCGAAGCATTGGCTCAGGAATCTCGTCACATGCTCTTGAGCATCCTCCTCACCTCTAAAGGTTGCCAACTGAGGTAGCTTAAAGTGTTCAGGGTAAGGGGGTGCTGGCATGGACGGATGCATAGGATGACTACGGAGTTGGCGTAAAGTGGGCTTTTGGGGCCCAAAAGTTTTGGTCTCCACAGACTCCAAATGCTCTAGCAACGCTTTATATGCATCTAAAGATTTAATCTCTTCCTCTTTAGTTTGCTCCCATTGTGGGTTGTGGGAGACTTGAGGCCTATAGAGGGGTGGCCGGATGGCAACCCCTCCACCTTGGTAGGGCATTTCGGCCCACTCTTCTTCTTGCTCATATTCCTCGTAAGCTTCTTGAGGAGTCTCTGGATGAGACCTATGACCCTGGGTGGGTCCCTGCGGAGGGTACCCATCGTTGTTCCGGGGAGTGGCCTCCCGCTCAGGTCTAGGAGGTCTCGGAGGCAGCACTTGGTAAGGTCATGGAGACCTATCTCGCACCAAGGGATTATGCCTCTCATATGGTTCCGCTCTTTGGGTGCGAGGGGTTGGAACCCTCTCAGGCACTGGGTTATGGAGCAGCTCATCTGTTTGGCACTGAATGCACTCTTTGCTAAGGCGATATAGATGCTCTAGCTACTGCTGGTCTTGCTCAAGCCGCGTGATCTATGCTTGGTGGGCGGCATGTCTAGTGACTGCCAAGTCAATTTGTTCCACCATCTTGAGCCTAGGAGGCCTGGATGCCTCTCCTATGCACTTACCTCGGTCACGATGATCCGAGATCTCAATAGGTCGCTTCCCTCTATCGAGGTTGGCGGCATTTACCCGAGGCTCTGGCCTCAATGGGTGATCATGGTACATAGCGGGTGTGGAAGCGCATGGCTCCCATGTTGTACATTGCTCTCGAGGAATGTAATGGTCTTCCTCATGCTCCCTTTCATATGTGTGAAAGGGGCGGGCAGAGTTGGCTCGCCCTGCTTGAAGAGCCTTGCGCTCTGGGTTTTGTCTATTGGTTCTAATAGTGATGGGGGGCAAAGGAGGGATGCCATAATCATGTGGCCTCTCCTCCTGGACACTATGCCACTCTAGCACTTCATCGCACGGTGGCCACTCATATCGAGCTTCTAAGGGAGCCTTCCTGTCTATGTTGAGCGCCACGTGTAAGGACTCCTCCTGAAAGGGGCTATGATGAACGGGTGTGTCCCTCAAAGGGGTGTCCCTATAGTTCCATCTTGACATGGAATGATGCGGACTCTCTTGTGGGTTAGGCCACCAAGGCGGTATGACCAAGTCCTTAGGGCTGTAGCGGAGGCGACTTGTGCCCCCTTGTACACTTTCTGCAACTTTCGCCCTTGATTGGGCTTGGCTACGGGTGTACACCATGGTGGTGTTTTTCTATAAGCTATGTAGATTTTTATCTCTTTTTATGATTTTTATGCTACACTAAATAGAAAAGAGCACACACACACACAAAGCAATGATTATCTCGTTTAAAGATTGAGAGTGTGTCCTAGACCTGGTTTAGTGTGTTTTGGTTTTTGTTTTTTTGTGTTTTTTTTTGTTTTTGAAGGTTTTTGTAAAGAACGTTTAAATGCAAAATGATGGCTCTTATGGCTCCCAAAAATGGTCGCCCCTTCGATATACCATTGCCGGGCCGATATACCAACCTCTCTATATACCCGCCCTTACGTGAGGGAAACTATAGGTACGTGAGAGCAGATGGTACGTGGAACGTAGGCGGTACGAAAGGGGAATCACCCTGTTTATGACACCTACCATAGAAGACTTATCCTCATGCATTGGGAATCACCCCGACTACACTCGGTCAGCTTTCATCAGGATTTACGTCTAGCAACAGTAGCGATCGGGGTAATGGATGCAAAAATTCAAGCCAAGGTGGTGATGAAATCCACCGTTGGTCTTGATCAAGGGCTAGGGTTTTACGACCAGCTCCTTGGTGTTTAATTTGCCACGTGGTGTGTGGGGTTCTTTTTATTTTGCAAAAAGGAAACAAGCAAGCAGTAAAGGAAAACTACTTTCCCTAAGCAAACAAGTAACCTAAAAATAGAAAAACTGAAAGCAGAAAATGACAAGAAAAGTTCAGAATCCCTACCTTTTCTCTGCCCAAATCTGCCGGTTCTGAGTTTCTGCCATGAAACTGCATAGACAAAAATTCATCCCGAGGAGAAATGAATTACAGGACTGTATTCATCACAGGGTGGGGCGAATTCCCATTCGTCCCTGGGTAAGACGAATTACAGCTCTGTATCCGCCTCCTGATGGAACGAACAACAGTCAGCGTATGAAAACTCGGTACCTGCAAGAAAAAACAACCAAGTTTGGATCAGATCTCTGATCTTAAAAATAGAGGACAAGGTCCCACCGTGATCGCCACTGAAAGCACGAGGATACGGAAACAAAAAGGAAAAAAAACTCCAAGTACGATGCAAAAACGGAACTAAACTTAACGCTACGAATTAAAAATGCATAAAATGGAGAAAGCATAAACAAATTGAAACCCAAATGAAACAAACAGCCCTTTTATTTTATTGATGTATTTCACAATTCGGTTACAATTCGCCTCCTCCCTTTTCAGGGGCGAGGAGCGTTAAATTCGTCTCTTGGTTACATCCATGGATAGCCATCCTTCTTCCGCGTGCCCACATGTAATATGGGCGGACCAAAACATCACCACCACTTGTGTATACGAGTGTCGGTTCCTTGCTGCTCCTCCAATGTCTAGACCCTACGTTCAAAGGAACAAGAAATAGTCAGTAGCACCTGCGGATAAAACAAAGCATGCAATCCCCAAGCCTACGATAAGCGAATGAGAAAATGAATTAAACTATGACTAAAATGAATCCAAATGCTCTAAAAATTTTACAGGGGCATCAAGACATCACCAGGAGGGCCCTACAAAAATAACAGTCAGGAAATTCCTCACGGATTTGAATTCGCTCCGGGCGGGACGAATTTACCTGCAACAAAATGCCGAAAAGGTACTGTCCCAAATGTCCTACCTAGGAAGCTCCAAAAGACCTACAAACTTGGGGTTAGCTAATTGGGGGTATTTTGGGAAGACCCAGATGGTCATATTTTCCCAATTTGGCCTCCATTAATGGGATTTTGATGATGCTACCTACAGGTTAGTGAAAGCGAACGAAGATAGAAACATGATCGAAATTGTTCAAAACGAGACGAAATTTAAATGACAACCTATCTAAGCATCATAGAATTGAATGCAAAAATTAAAGAAATAAAATCTGCCACAGAATTCCCATCACTCCGAAGAGGGGCGATTAGGACTGTAGTAGTGTGGGAGGGGGCGCCCATGGGGCAGGCCGCCCATCGTTTGAGGCCTGATTTCGGCACCAATCCACTTGGGATGGGTCCAAAACCTCTTGTGGGGTATTTTCAGAAAATTTGGTGGGATATTGTGGCCAAATTTCGGGTTTTGGGCTCAAGATTCGTCCTTCCAATAGTCACCCAATGACCTCCTCTCTAAAAGAGATCACGGATGTGAAAGGCACGAATCAACTAAGGGCGTATGGGGAAGTAAAATGGCAGCACTTCGTTGCTCAAAAAATGCTCCTTCTTCTGTCCATTGGGGTGAGGAAACTCACCAATTTATAGACCTAGAGGTCTCTTGCATTGGGCATGCAGAGGCGCCACTTGGCAATCATGCCTTCCCAGGGGGAGGGAGACTCCTCCCTAATTAGGGACTTCATGACTGCCCTTGCAGCTGCCTCTAACGCTCGAAAATGCTCACCCACACTCCCATGCGATGAAGGAAGCGTTAGGTGGTGGATCTGAGCTGCCATTTGTCAAGATTTGACTTTTTTCCCGTCAAACCTGCAATTCACCCCACCCTGGAGCGAATTCTGATATTCGTCCCTGGGTAGGGCGAATCCCAATTTGAATTCGTCCCTGGGTGGAACGGATATTGAGCAAAGTGCCTGAAGGTGCCAAATTGACTCCTGACCTTCCAAAACTATTGTGAGAGTGGTTAGGACCACTGTTTGACCTCTAGGGGCTGCCCTTGGGGCTGTGTGTGTCAATGCGATCAGTGTTTGCAGTCACATAATCGGATTGGTGCTGTTTTGGTGTCTACACCCAAGAAGTGCATATTTGGCATCACATCTGGAAAGCTCTTGGGTTTCATAGTATCCAAATGAGGAATCGAGGTGGATCCAAACAAAGTCAAGGCAATCCTTGAAATGCTTCCCCCAACTACCATCAAGCAGCTCAGAAACCTGCAAGGAAAGGTTGCATCAATCAAGCACTTCATAGCGTAGCTATCTGACAAGTGTTGACCCATGAATAAATTATTGCACAAGGGGGTAGCATTTCACTGGGATGACGAGTACCAGTAAGCCTTTGACGAGATTAAACAATACTTGGCTTCATCGCTAGTATTGGCACCACCTAGACCAGGAGTGCCATTCTACTTATACATATCTAGCTACTGAGGTGGCACTAGGTGCCATGCTATCCCAAAAAAATGAACTACACAAAGAACAGGCTAATTACTATCTTAGCCGCACCCTGGTCAGTTATGAACTTAACTATGCATACGTTGAGAAGCTCTACTTGGCAGTGGTGTTTGATACCAAAAAGCTATGCCACTACATGCTCAGAAACACGATGTATGTTGTGTCTAAGGAGAATCCATTACGATACATGATGAGTCATACTTATCATAGTAGCTGCACGACGAAATAGATCATGTTGTTGACGGAGTTTGACATAGAATTCATTGGAAAAAAATCCATAAAAGGTCAAGTCATCGCCAATCAACTAGTATAGGCTCCTCTTGAAGATGATCATCCTTTGATCGTAGAACTACCATATGATTGGGTCTTCCATGTTTCAAAATTGCCAGATTCTAATGAGCTTGAGTCATAGGCCGACATGACCCTATTCTTCGATGGTTCTAAATGTGAGAAAAGAGGTGGCATGGGAATTGTATTCTTCACACCGCAAGGGGCTCCAATGCCTCTATCATTTAAATTAGACTTCCCGTGAACCAACAACAATGTAGAATATGAAGCCTTGCTCATAGGTCTTCAAACAATAGTCACCATGAACATTAAACGTTTAAACATCTTTGGTGATTTGTTGTTAATTATCAATCAAGTAAAGGGGGTATTCCAATGCAAATGCCTAGTTCTGTAGGCTTACAAAGCCCTTGTGGATAAATTCTTGGCAAATCTTGAATGGTACGACATCGAGGCACTCCTTCGATCATCGAATCATTTTGCGGACACTATGGCCTCCTTGGGGTCACTCATCTTGCAAGACCCTTTCGATGAAATGACAACCATTCAGGTCAAAAAATTATTGCAATCCATGATGGAGCGAGCAAGCTCTAACATAACACTAGGAATCCACCTGATCCAGATTGAACCATCTCAGGATAGGTTCTCTCGAATCCACGATTGTTTGACTCAAGCCAATTGGGGGTCCTTGTTCTCCTCGACCCCTCTTAATAGCAACACCACGCTGTTTTTACAAGTTCTTTCCCGTTCAGCTTTTGCTAGGGATAAACTTCAAGAGGGATTAGTCGTTCATACCATCGAGGTTTATGATCCTCAGGATTGGTACACACCCATAAGGGATTACCTCAAGCTAGGTAATCTCCCACTTGGATTGACACAAGATGCAAAAAGATCATTTAAACAAAAAGTGGCAAAACATGTCTTGCTAGGAGACATTTTGTATCGTCAGAGCTATGAAGGAATCCTCCTCCGTTGCTTGGACCAGTAGGAGTCCGCTTGGGCGATCACCCAAGCCCATAATGGTACATGCGATGGCCATTTCAACGGTATGGCCATCACAAAGTGCATTCTTTGCATGGGCTATTATTGGCCATCTTTAGAGCGAGATTGTTGCGCATATGTAAGGAAGTGCATGAAGTGTCAACACCATGCTAATTTGACACACGTACCTTCTTAGGCCTTGCAACTGATTCAATCAGCTTGGCCTTTCTCACAGTGGGGCTTAGATCTAATCAGAAAGATCTCCCCTGCGTTGTTGGGTCATCACACGTTCATCATAACGACCACAGAGTACTTCACCAAGTGGGTGGAAGCAATTCCGCTAACCTCTATAACTGGACCCCGCATTACGGAGTTTATTTTGCATAACATCATATGTTATTTTGGTATTCCATCCAAGATCATCTCGGATAATGGGGCGTCATTCAAGAATAAATATGTGCGTGCTTTGACAACAAAGTACAAAATTTAGCACAATTTTTCAACACCCTATTATTCGTAGGCAAATGGGCAAGTAGAGGCATCAAACAAAATGCTAGTTGCCATCCTCAAAAAGACCATCACAGATAGTCATAAGGATTGGCACATTCAAATCTCACTTGCCCTATGGGCTTATCGCACTAGCATTCGGATGCCCACTAGGGCAACTCCATTTTCGTTGGTGTATGGCTCCGAGGCAGTCATGCCTCTCAAGTTGGAAATCCCTTCCCTACGCATTTCAATGCAAGAGTTCATCGATGATGACACTGCGTGGTAGGCTCGGTTAGACCAACTTACGTTGCTCGATGAACGATGCATCAATGCTCTTGAGCATTTGCGTATCTATCAAGAGCGACTTAAGAAAGCATACAACATGAAGGTTCACCTAAGGGACTTTCAGGTTGGTGACTTGGTCTTAAAAGAGAACCAACATAATTCTAATTTGTCGCCCCATCTAAGGGACAAGTTCATGACAAACTGGTTAGGTCCTTATGTGATTGATAGTAAAATAGGACCTGGAACATACCGGCTCGCCTCTCTTGAAGGAATCAAGGAACTAGAACCCTTGAACATCAGTCATTTGAGGCCATTCCACATTTAGAGAGCCATAGGCCCACCCAAAAGCTCCAAGGATTCTCACAATCGCTTGGTCAACCCAAAATTCCCCAAAGGTATCCATAAACCCTTTGGTCAAACCAAAAGCTCCAAGGATTCCCATAATCGCTTGGTCAACCCAAAATGCCCCAAAGGTGTCCATAAACCCTTTGGTCAAACCAAAAGCTCCAAGGATTCCCACAATCTCTTGGTCAAACCCAAAATGCCCCAAAGGTGTCCATAAACCCTTTGGTCAAACCCAAAATGCCCCAAAGGTGTCCATAAACCCTTTGGTCAAACCAAAAGCTCCAAGGATTCCCACAATCGCTTGGTCAACCCCAAAATGCCCCAAAGGTATCCATAAACCCTTTGGTCAAACCAAAAGCTCCAAGGGTACCCATAACCGCTTGGTCAAAACAAATATTCAAAAACACACAAAAACAATAAAATCATTAAAAATAACAAAAAAAAAATTGCATCTCCATTCCATGCATACTCGTAAAAATAAAAATACAAAAATATAAGTTGCATTAGGCATCGCATCCATACATTGCATATTTGCTGATCATACATGTCACAAGCACCATAGACTGTAATTGCTAGGAAATTCCTTCATTTTCCACATTCCATCCATTTTATAAACACATACATCCCGAATAACACCATCCCCATTGTTAGCATAGTCAGTTGCATCCTAATGTATGTAGGGTTTTCGTCATTCAGCTATCTTTAAATTTCTAGCCAAAAATTGTACAAAGTTAAACGAATTTTACAAGGGAAATTTTTACTTGGATCACGCCTCGTTACGTAACATCCCTACACAAGTTAAAACACATAAAATAATTCCTAAGTTGTGTGAACACAAGAGACACCTACAAAGTAGTCTAGGGTACCATAGGTGAACGATTAGCCTATTCATCCCCCTGTGCGAATGGTTCAAGAGTGCTGAGAATTGACAAAAGGACAAGCTCTTCCCCATCAATTCCCCCTAATAAACAGTGGTTTTCACCACTACCAAAAAAATCCCAATCACCATTGGTCCCCAAAGTTGTAAGGATTCGTACTACACGTCCCTGACAAGGATGGGTAGTCATCCCCAAGGCCTAAAAGGATCAATGCCATTCAAAAGCAAAATCCCAACAAGCCATCATCATGATCATATCCAATCACCTTTGGTCTCCAAAGTCGTAAGGATTCATACTACACACCCCTAACAAGGATGGGTAGTCATCCCCAAGGCCTAAAAGATCAATGCCCTTACTTCATAATCTCCATAATCCCCTTTGGTTCCCAAAGTCGTAAGGATTCATACTACACATCCCTGAACATGATGGGTAGTCATCCCCAAGGCCAAAAGGATCAAGGTCATTCATAAGCCAAAAACCTACAAGCTCAACCTTACGCAGATCAAAATGCAAAATCAAATAACGATGGTTATCACCACTATTCAAAATCCTTGCTCAAAAAGAAAAACAAAAGAGAAAAATAAACAGTGATTTTCATCACTATATATATACGAGAAAGTATCCTAACACATTGAGCAAATAAAAAACCTGAACTTGAATCCCTAGAATTCTCAGCATTCAAAAACCATCTAGGTGATCCTCATTACGGGTTTGGTGGACAGCCTACCTGGCAATGGCGGTATCCTAAACGCATGACGATATGTCTATCACATTAGCTTTGCGTGTGAGCAGACCAATGTTTGCATGTGGATGAGCTAGCTTATGGTATCTTAGATTGTCCCGTGGATTAATCTTACTAAATACAACAATGGAGTTAGTGGAGCTAATTAGGTGATCCTCAGTACAGGTTTGGTTGATAGCCTATCTGGCATTGGCGGTATCCTAACAAATACCACATAAATGAACTCAATTGCACACACAGGGATGTGAAATAACTTGGTCAAACTCAAGTCTAATTTATACCTTGTTCAAAAGTCTTGCGAGATAAATATACAGTCTTGGCTAGTTAGTTAAAACATCTAAATCTCAGAAAAGCTTAACTACACTTTTAAACAACTGGTACATTTCATTACATCCATCCCCATCAAAAAAATACTAAAAATACAAAAACATAGTTCTCACATGCAAAGTCATTCCACAATGCCATCACATAAGTACAACAAGCCAATCAATCTTGTAAAGTCTATGGTGCCATCGACAAGTTATCAACAAATCATTTCATTCATTCCATATGCATACATCATATAATTAGAAACATCGTATTCATAATACCACATGCATACATCATCATAAATAACTGTGCATAAACAAAAAAATGCACCCTTAAAAGTGTATAAACACAAATAAAGTCATATATATATATATCATCAAAAATGCCCACAGGCTACAATAATCGGTCCTCTGACCTCGCAACAAAGCAAAAGCTCAAAAACCCCCAAGCCTAGGGCATCGACCACCATGATCACGTAGGATCGATGCGACAGGAACTACCCCCCATGGTGTGGGTCCTATGGGACCCCTCAGGGCGACTGCTGCTAGCCCCCACATCACGCCCACTAGCCCTCCCCTCATCCAATCGCCTGCGATGAGATGATGTTGACTGCTCAGTATCACTGCCCCTCGTCCGACGTGAAGACCCACCTCCCAAGGGCTCAGGTACCCACCCCTCGAGGTGGATGATCTCTCCCTCTAGGTCCATCCGGTGCCGACACCACTCCGCCTCCCATCGATGATACATCACTACTACATCATCACGCTATGCCAACACCTTCTCCCTCATAGCCAAATTATCATTGCACTGTGCCAGCTACGTCCGTAGGAGATCTCTCTCCCAAATAGCATCGGTATCCCCATCCTATCGATGGTACATAACCCATGTGTTCTCCTACTCTGCCAGCTACGTTCGTAGGAGATCCCTCTCTTGCAGTGCATCCCCAAGCTCCTCATCCTACCTCTAGAGTAGCCCCTCCAATCATGCATTCTTAGCGTATAACCCTACCTCCATGTCCTCCAAGACTTCCTGAGGCATTGGCATCTCTGGCGCAGCAGCCTGCTCTGGCTCCCACTGCTCCGGGACATCTTGCATCTTTGGCTGATCTAGAACCCCAAAATCCCCCTCAAAATCATCCACCTCTACCATATCCGTGTCCTCTAGCAGAACCCCCCAACCCTCACCTAGTGCCTCTGCACCCTCATCACCTATTACTGTCGCCTCTGCATTGCCTAGAGGCCCCTCACCTCGCCATCATCGTAGTTTCCACCACTGGTCATATTCTATGGTAGTCTCGATGTCATCCACATCCAAAATGTCAATCACAGTATCTGAGTCCTCACCCAGTGGTGCAATGACTGGCCAGACCAAGGTCCTCTCGTCCCCATGGTGTCGATAGATCAAGGGCTCACCAGGCAACCCCTAGCGCACCCCAAACTATTATGTCACCTGGCCATATGGGAAGAACTCCTGCTCGGTCCCATGTCACCCAATCAGCCACCGCCCCCTACGTACCCGTCGAAGCCACTCTCCAGCCTCAGGCTAGGCTGGATCGTCCTAGTAGGGGCGCCAGAACACCTCCCCTAGAGCAAGCCAAGCGAAGGCATCGGCATAGTGCCCTACGACACCTGCCCACCGTCGACTCTGCCTCTACTCCTCAGATCTCCACCACAATTCCCCATATTCAATCTCTCGGTCTACCATCTCCGCCCGAGTCATCCATGGCAACCCAACCGGCCTCTCCACTGCTATGTGCTGCCAAGCCCAACACTGCAACAAGTAGCTACATCCAATCCCCTTCCGCCTTCGACAGCGAGACCTCGTACAACTCATCATAGAGCTATGCCAGTAGAGTCTGTCCCCATATCATGATCATAGGTGCATCCGTAGGACACTCCACCAACTTGAACACCACCTCCAGTAGGTTCCACGAGAACCTCACACCCGAAGAGTCGGGTAGCAGCATGTTGGAAATGAGGCCCATCAGTACGACATGCCTCACTCCCAACACACCCATCTCAAGCCACCATCAAACCAAAATGCCACCAATCTAGAAGTCACCCTCTGCCCTCTCCACTGGGCTATCCACACCCACCTCCTCCCCATGCCCGAAGCACCATGTCAGTATAGTTGTCCATTGATCACACGGCATCATCCTGATCGGTAGTCCGTCTATCGAAATCCACAGAATCCGATAGACATCCTCCAAGGTCACTGTCATCTCCCCTATTGGGAGATGGAAGGTATTGGTCCGGGGTTCCCACAAGTTGATAAGGGCCATCAGATAGGCCCGATCCCCGACCACAGGCTCTAGTCGAGTCACCTACTTGAGCCCAAGGGCATCAAGCCACTCCCAGTCAGCCAAAGTCAAGGCCTCCCACGCTTCAGAGAAAATCATGGGCACACGGTACCGTCTCTTCACAACCTGCAAAAGAAAACAACACAAAAACATTAAAACCATGAAAAAAGGTACAACAATAACATGCATATACAACAATGCATAAAACAATGTACAGCTAAAAATAGACAAATAATGAGCGACAAAATTCACAAAAATTCAAACAAAATAATTTGTCAGTTCTAGGGTTTTTAACTCTAAACTGATAAATTAAATAAAAACAACAAAAATTCAAAAAATAATTTGTCAATTCTAGGGTTTTTAACTCTAAACTGATAAATTAAACAAAAACAACAAAAATTCAAAAATAATTTGTCAATTCTAGGGTTTTAACTCTCAACTGATAAATTAAACAAAAACAACAAAAATTCAAAAATAATTTTTTAGTTCTAGGGTTTTAACTGTCAACTGCTAAATTAAACAAAAAAAACCAAAATTTAAAATAATTTGTCAGTCCTAGGGTTTTTAACTCTAAACTGATAAATTACAAAAACAAAAAAAACATTTCAAAATATATATATATATTTTTTTGTCAGTTCTAGGGTTTTTAACTTTAAACTGATAAATTACAAAAACAAACAAAACATTTAAAAAAAAACAATTTGTTAGTCCTAGGGTTTTTAACTCAAAACTGATAAATTACAAAAACAAACAAAAACATAAAAAAAAAACAATTTGTCAGTCCTAGGGTTTTTAACTCTAAGTTCAACTGACAAATTAAAAAATACACAACACTGTTTGTCAATTCTAGGGTTTTTAACTCTAAACTGATAAATTAAAAACACAACAAAAATTCAAACAATAAACAATTTTTCAGTTCCTAGGGTTTTTAACTCTAAGTCTAAACTGATAAATTACACACAAATTAAAAAAATTTAAAAAACTAATTTGTCAGTCCTAGGGTTTTTAACTCTAACACTGATAAATTAAAAACAAACACAAACATCCAAAAAAATCGTTTGTCAGTCCTAGGGTTTTTAACTCTAAAGGTCAACTGATCAATTACAAACACAAAAACACAATCACAACAATAACTAGGGTTAAGCTACGTTTTTACGTTCAGTTTTATCCTACGTTTCTAACCTAAGTTTTGATCTTTGTTCAATTAGGGTTAAGCGAAGTTTTTAAGTTACGTTCTAAACTAAGTTTTTTAGCTAAGTTGTAAACTAACTTTTGATATTTGTTTAACTAGGGTTAAACTAAGTTTTAAGCTCAGTGTTAATTTTTGATAGACTAGGGTTTCATTTTTAATTTGACAACCAAAATACAAAAAGACAAAAAACAAAACAACTTGCGGTTTTACAAACTATAACAAACAAACAATAAAGAGGAAGAACACTCACTGGTCTCGCTTTGGCTCCACCGCTTGAGGATCCGGTCCGTGAACTCATGGTGGCAGGAAAAATTCAGCAGTGCTTCGCTTCGTAGAATTGACCTCCTCCTCCTCAGAGCTCCAAATCGCCATGAAAAACAAATGCAAATGAGCCCAAAACCTAGTTTTGGCCCTTAAATAGGCTTTTTGAGCCTGTAATCGTTCCTCCCTGGGATGAGTGCTCTGGTTAGCGCTCGTCCCACCCTGGGATGATTACTAAACTGGTATTCGTCCCACCCAGGAATGAATACAGAGCAAAAATTTCAAAAACAACAAAAAACTGCACCAAAATGCACAAAAATAAGCAATAAAATTGTCCAATGAGAGTGCTTTTGCACCTGACATTTTGGGCATGCAAAATAGACGTCGGGGTCACAAATCCTCACTATCCTACTCCCTAATAAGGCTACCATAGCCGGACCGCTCCACGGGAGGATGGATTTTTGAGAATTTCATCCCCAAACGGTGTCACAAAACGGGTCAAAACCCAACCAAAAATAGCAATAACATTGCCGAACGAAGGTGCCTTTGCACTTGACATTCTTGGCATCCAAAATAGATGTTGGGGTCACAAATTGTCACTATCCTACTCCCTAAGAAGGCTACCATAGCCGGACCACTCCACGGGAGGACGGATTTTTGACAATTTCAGCTCCAAAATGCGTCACAAAAAGGGTTAAAACCCACCAAAAATAGGTCAGAATGTTTAGAAACTGCTTATGCATTCAATGGTAAACAATTGAAGGCACCCTTACCTAAGTCATATTGGGTCAAGCAACTCGTCACTTTTCTCATGTTGGTCATTCCCTCATCGATTCATCGCTTGAGGGGGTAGTCACACTTAGTCACCAATCAACAAAAACACACCCAATCAAGGAAATGACACACATTCAAAGGATCATTGACAAAGACAATCACGCTCCTACTTGGGGCAGCAAACAAGCAATAATCACAAGCTGATCAAACACTTGGCATTCATGAATCATGAACTCAAGGTTCCCATAGACAAAAGGTTGTGCCCTTTGCCTATTCATGACTGAACAATGTCCAAGCTCAAGTAACACCTCACCGAAAAAGGTTAACACTTGAATTAAGTTCCTTAGCTTGTCGAAGCAAGGATTCAAGAATGTGTGCCCTTTCCATACTTGGGGCATCAAGATTTGGTTAGGTTACTGAGAAACCCTAATCATTAGTGCTTTGGTTATCTATTTTTGCTCGACGTTGTGCCTTGCACAACGCTTCCCAAAAAGGGGCATCTGTAGACACCAAAACAACACCAATCCGATTATGTGACAACAAGCGCTGATCGCATTGACACACACAACCCCTAGGGCAGCCCCCAGAGGTTAAACAGTGGTCCTAACCACTCCCAAAAGCAGTTTGGAAGGTCAAAGGTCAATTTGGCACCTTTTTGGCACTTTGCTCCCTACTCGTCCCACCCTGGGATGATTACAAAGGGGATTACAAGCGGTATTCGTCCCACCCAGGGATGATTATCAGCATTCACCCCAGGGTGAGGCGAATAGAAGGTTTGATTGGAAAAAAGTCAAACCTCGACAGGTCCGCCAGTTAACTGTAGCTTCAGGCCATGCAATTGTGAGGAACGACTTCAAATCAAGGAGAAAGACTTCAGTCATGCATGTCTTGGATTTTTGGAGGCCTCATGCAAGGAGACTCTAAATCAAGGAATAATATTTTTCCCAAAATAGGACATGCAACTCCAGTGGCGCCCTCACATGCGCATTCAAATAAAGAGACCCTAGGTCTATAAATTGGTGAGTCTTCTCACCCAAAATATGGAGAGAGAGGTAGCATTTTGAGCAATGAAGTGCTGCCATTTTACATCCACACATACACCTTTTTGATTTGTGCCTTTCACATCTTTGATCTCTTTTGGAAGAGAGGTCATAGGGTGGTTATTGGAAGCGCAAATCCGGACCCAAACCCGAACATTTGGCCACAATATCCCACTAAATTTGTCAAAAACACCCCATAATAGGTTTTGGACCCATCCCAAGTGGATTGGTGCCGAAACAAAGTTCCAAACGGTGGGCGTCCTGCCCCCGGGTGCCCCCCAAACTGTCGCAGTTCTAAACGCCCCGCCCCAGAGCGATTAGAAATCTATGGTAGATTTATTTGATTTTTCTTTTGTATCTTATTCTAGGTTATTTAAATAGGCTGTAGTTTAAATTTCACTTCATTCTGACAATTTTTGACCATGCTTTTATCATTTCATGCCTTCACTAACTTGCATATAGTGCCATCATATTATGGGTGACACAGGCCAAATTGGAGAAATATGACCATCTGGGTCATCCCAAAATACCCCCAATTAGCTAACCCCAACTTTGCAGGTCATTTGGAGCTTCCTGGAAAGGACATTGAAGATGGTGCTTTCTAACAATTTGTTGTAGGTTTATTCGTCTCGCCCCAGAGTGAATACAAATCTATGAGGAATTTCTTGACTGTTCCTTTTGCAGTGGCTTCCTAGTAAGGTTTTATTGCTTCTGTCAAACTTTTAGGTCATTCTGATGTTATTTGGTTATCGATTTAATATTTTCATGCATACACTAACAGTAGGCCTTGGGAAATACATGTTCTATTCTATCTACAGGTGCTACTGATATTTTCTATTTCCTTGAATGCAGGTCTTCGACATCAGAGGAGCAGGAAGGAGTCAAAACTCATATACACAAGTGGTGGCGATATTTTGGTCTGCCCATCTTACATGTGGGCATGCGGAAGAAGGATTGCTATCCATGAATGTGACAAGAAACATATTTGACGCTCCTATCCCCTAAAAGGGAAGGAGACGTATTGTAACACGACTTTAAAAGCATATCAATAAAGAGGGCCGTATTCCATATTGCTTTTATCTTGTGTCGATTCGTTTATGTCCTTTCCTTTCATGCATTTTCAATATATAGGCTTTTAGCGTTAAGTTTGGTTTTAAACGCATCGTACTTGGCATTTTCATTTTTGTTTCCGTATCCTCGTGCTTTCACTAATATTCCTCAATGTTAAGATGATTGAAAGCTTGTACAATATTGTAATATCTTAAATAAGATGTACTAAATCAAAATTTAATAAAGGCTTTCAATATGATTTAAAAAAATGGTATGTTCAAGACGTACAAAGAGTATGTAATTCTTGTATATGTAAAAAATTATGTATTTTTATCATATACTATTTTGAAAATAAATAAATAAAATGTTTAAAACTGTTTGGATCTACTTTATGTATTGAAAAAATAAATAAATTTTTTAAAACAATTTAGACATGTTAAAAAGACCAAAATCTAATAATTTACAACTAGATATAATCATTAATAATAAATATTTTTCTCTTCTAAATTAATCATCATTTACATTACTTTTAAAAAAGTAAAGTTTATTTTTTATTAGGATAAATAATGGGTTTTGAAAGGGTCCCGATACCTTGTACAAAATATTTTCCCTCTATGTCTCACAACCATAGACAACCAAAAATTTTCCACGATCATAAAAAGCCAAACCTTTTCGAAGATAAAAAAAAACCAAATTTTTTCTAAAATCACATAAAGCCAAACTTTTCCCAGAATCATAAAAAGCCAAACTTTTGCCAAGATCATAGAAAGCCAATTTTTTGCCAAGATCATAGAGAGCCAAACCTTTGTCAATCTCACATAAATCCAACCTTTTCCAAGATCACAAAAAGCTAAACTTTTGCCAAGATCACAAAAAGCTAAACTTTTGCCAAGATCATAGAAAGTCAAACTTTGCAAGATCAAAGAAAGTAAAATTTTACTAGGATCACAAAAGTCTAAGCTTTTGGCAAGATCAAAGAAAACCAAACTTTTACGAATATTATAGAAAACCAAACCTTTACCAAGATCACAAAAATCCAACCTTCTCCAAAATCACAAAAAATTAAACTTTTGCAAAAATTATAGAAATCTAAACTTTTTCCAAGATCACAAAAAGCTAAACTGTTGCCACTAAGATCACCACAAGCTAAACTTTTGCCAAAATAACTCATCAAACCAATACCACACTCACTAAACCTTGTATTTTAAAAAACAAACCAAAGTTCCAAGGTTGTCCAAAGATGTTGAGGTCTTCAAAAGTTCTAGGATCATCAAATGCTTCAGAATATCCATCTATCCTATTGTTTTCTCTTTTCCATCCACCATCAGAAGTTCTAGGACCATCAAATGCTTCAGAATCTCCATCTACCTTATTGTTTTCTCTCTCCCATCCACCATCAGATCTCCGTTAAACTATTTTCCTTGTAACTCTCAAATAGGAATGCTCTCTTCATTTAGCACTGTTGGCAAGTGCATATGCTATCTTGTTAAATTCTCAACAAATATGGAAATATTGCACATGTATGAAGTTTATAATCAATTATTTCATATTTCCGTAATATTAAGTTGTATTGAACCGACATTTTTCTCCTTGGAAAGAGCATTTATAATGAGGAAAAAATGCCCATATATGTGTAGGTGTCTTATTCAATGTTCTATATCCAACTTTAGTTCAGTCTCACATTCCAATGCCTCTGCCACATTATTGGAAGCAATTCTTAGGTTGATGCAATACTTGAGTGCAAGTGTTCCATCTTCTTTCATGATTATTCCCCTACAACTACTATGCTAAGATTTGACTTAGACACCCTATCAAAGAACAAAGTAAGATAATATATCTTTGGTGGTGTTATTGCTACATTCATGCTGGTTGAGATGAAATCTTAAAGATCTAACTTGATGATTCTTGTACATTCAAACTTTGTTGGTTCTAGTTATTCCAGGCCAATCCAATATCCAAAATGCTTCCAAATAGCCATTGCGTATTGGGTGATGAATCATGTCCATATATTTCCGAAGCATGGCATGGAATATGTTAGATTCTCGCTTTATCACTAATAATTGTAACGAATATTTCAAACATGTGATGTCACGTCCCATAATTAATTTCAGAAGAATATTATCCGCAACAGATCTGTCATCTCTCAATTCCACTTAGAATTAAAAAAAAAAAAAAAACTACATGCACCGAAAATAATAAATGACTAAGCCTGTCTTTTAAGAAACTCGGTGAACTAATTCCTTTCGATTTCTGAAATACAAGAAGCTCAAATGGTTGTTTTAGACCGAAGAATTTAATAAAAGTCTTTTTTTTCACCATTAACTTGAAAAGTGTGGGTACCCATGGAATTAATATTAGCTTTTTAATTGGCAAATAAGCGTTCGAGAGGTCAGAAAGACAGTCTATAAATAGAAGGTGGAGTGGAGGATGAACTAGCTATATTTGAGGTTCAACTTTGAAGTTCCTGAGGTCTATAAAAAGGAATTGTTTTCAATAACTATTCCTTTTTTTTTTGCAGGTTACTTATCTCTCAGTATTAAAAATGGGGATCGTTGAATTGCATCAACAGCACAATAGTCTTGTCAACTTTCTTTATCAGGAGGTCATAACTAAAAGATTTCATTTTTCTTCTCGTTATATGTAATTTTAACGTGTTCACTATTGTATTTTATTTATTTAAGTAAAAGATTTCCTTTTTCTTCTTGTTCTATGTATTCTTAACGTGTTCATTATGGTATTTATTTAGACACATAAAGAATTAGAATAGTGATTTCTTCTTAATTTTTGTTGTCTCTTGAAAACTCATATATTCTTGTTTTTTTCTTGTTGGCACACAGGGATTTCTGGATGAGCAATTTACTCAGCTTGAGCAGCTGCAGGACGAAAGCAATCCTCATTTTGCGGAGGAAGTGGTCACCTTCTTTTTCGAGGATACTCTGAAATTGCTTGAAAATCTACAAAGAACACTGTATGATCTTTAGACTTACTCTTTAATGTGTTTGCATATGGTACAAGAAGTAGGTTTATAGATGTTTTGATTTGTCCTCAGTAGGTTTAGGAAGAAATCAGTGTATCTTACTATTTCATGCCAACATGCAGCGAGAAAGAACCAGTGGATTACAAAATACTTGATATCTCTTTGTATCATTTCAAGGGTAGCAGCTCAAGGTATGTTGATGCCATTCAATAAAAACTTCTAGTGGATTTATTAGTGTTTTGTTGTATCAATTGATTGATATACTAATGCATTTTACTCCGTGGATTTTACCTTTTAATTCAAATGAATAGTATAGGGGCGGAGAGAGTGAAGAACGTATGTATAACGTTTCGTGCATTCTGTCAAGAAAAAATGAAATATGGGTAAATGCCTTTTCGTTTGTTCTTTTAATTGTTTTCCAGGTACATGGTCTGAGATATTCTCCAAACATTTTTGCCTTTTATACTATTAGTACATAAACCTCGTTACTTTATTAGCTGAATCTACTGACTTTGTTTTCCTTTTTTTGGGGGTAGATGCTTGCAGTGTCTGCAGCAACTGAAGCAAGAGTATTATCTTCTCAAAAGCAAGCTGGGAGAAATATTCCAGGCAATTAATATTTATAACATAGTTTCTTATTCATAGAACTACTGCTCATTTTTTTTAACTCTTCATTTATTTCATTGAACGTGGTTTCTAGATTAAAAGTTTCATACATTGATCTGCCAGTGGCATATTCCCATGACCGATTTTCATTCCACATTAATATCTGGTATATCCTTATGGAGATGAGACATAAAATAGGCTTTGCTCTGATAGGAATTCCTTCTTGTTGGATGTGCTTGCAGATTGAACATCAAATACTACGAGCAGGTGGAAAAATAACAGTGGCAAACTGAGCTCACCAAGAAGCACTTTCCTGCTGACGAATCTTCTAAGAAATACATATCAACATCTTGAAATGTTGTAATGATGCCGACCCATTGTCTGGATAACTTTCAAGCATCATAGTAGGGTTGATGTTACTAGGTGTGTGGTACTAGGTAGCATGAAGGTAGAACTAGCTATTGGGATAAACTAAAGGAAGAGTATGTTATCTAGTCGTTATTTTTACAGAGGAATAGAAGGTGTTTATTTTGTGGTTCTGTTTGTTGAATTCCAACTTGAAAGAGCGTTTTGAAGGCATGAACATTCTTCAGGCACTCGAATAAAATTTTGAAAGTCACTACATAGTTCATGAAAATAACTAGTTTGTTCAAAACTTTCTGAATTAGTCTTTATATTTTATAATAAAAAAGATGTATTGTGTGGGTGAACTTCACTATGAGTTGGTGTAATTAATTCTCTTTTCATAATGTGAATTTGAGTTTTTTTTAATGAGAGCCCAAAGACATATCAACTTGAGTATATTCAATAAATTTGTGTTTATTAATTTCTAATAGAAGATAATGTTTGAACTTTACCTTTAATTTTGATGACGGTTGGAAAACTAGTAACTCTTAATAAGCTCAACAGCTATAATCCAAGAAAAAATTCAAAAAAAAAAAAAGCTCAACAACTATAATCCAAGAAAAAATTCAAAAAAAAAAAAAAACTGAAGAAAACTTTTTAATGGGGAAGTCAAAAAGATCATTTTATATTAGATATTCATAAAAAGAGTATAATTACAGTTTATGATAATTAAATCCAATCGAATTCTTAAATTATACAAATGTAATATTTTAAACAATAAAGCACTTTTTAAACTGTTTTTTATTTGTTTTCCCTCCTCCCTCTCAAACTAGAAGGTTAACTTTGGCTTTGAATAGGTGGTCGAATTGAAGGCTTTCCAGGTATGATATTATCATGGTATATCAACTCAAATCTTCTTAACTATTTTGCTTCCTCGTCAAGTGCCTCAATGTCCTCTATAATAAACTCAATATCCATAGGACTCGTGTATCAATCTAATCACATACTAGATATAACATCCAATTAAATTGCCTAATAGGATTCACTAACCTCCACATATGTTGTGTAAAACTAAATATTGTATTGAACAAATGCAAGGTCATTGAGGTATTCCTAGGTCAACCTATTGTGTTTGTTGGTGTGTATAGCTTCAAATAGAGACCAATTGTGCTCACACCTAGAAGCTCTATAAGGCTAAATCAACATGTGGAGAGTCATCCTATTTAGAATAGGTACTTTGAACCATACTCCCACCATAAATCTACAAAAAAAAATAATTTTGAAAGTATTAATTTAGATTTGTAAACTAAAAGAATCTAGAGTATAAGAATATACATTTTTTAAAGTTGAAATGGTTTATTTGGTTGTAAGATTAACCTTACTTCTTTAGTGATGGAGGACACAAACAAGCTCCATTCCACAACCTTATAAAGTTAAAACTTAACAAAGATGAGGTAATGTTTGGTAGGGTTATCTTTCATCCTCCCTATTTAAGTATAGAACCTTACCTAGACCTCTTCATCACTACTAAGACTGCTAGTATAAAAGAACTTGGGGTTCAAGAAGCATCCTACAACATGAATATGTTGATGGTATTATCTCATTCATATTTTATCAATGATCTGACAAATTATTTTATACTTGCATTAGTTGCTACCATAATATTATTTAAGTCCTCTTTAGATCTATCCATTCCCTCATATAGACAACTCATTATAATATTTTACCATATATAAGGAAAATAACCCTTACCAAGTGTTCTATCACTTACAATTGAACAATACATATTAAAAATTTATCAAAAGAAATACTAAATGTTTGGAGTACAAAAAAATATTTTAAAATTAAAATTTGAATTCAATAAGCAATTATCTTGATAACTTCCTATACTTATCCAAAATGAATCATTAAACACTTGCCTCTAGATCTATTGTTCTTCATATTTTGAATGAAATGGTGAGACATGCCATTCCCTATTCACAAACATCCATGTAAAATCAAGTGATTTCATTAGAAGGCTCTACAAGGAAATGAAACTAGACATAAATTGAGTGATTCCTAGGCAAATAATATCCCTCTCATAAAGTTGAGCAACCATATGTGTCTATATATAAACCATATAATGTTCTTCATCTCTTCTACCATGGTCTTCATCCATGTAATTTTACCAATGTTTTCAAGCATGAGGTCAATACAATGGCCCCACAAAGTAGAGTGGTACTTCTCCTTAAGAAGTCTACCCATAGATACATATGCTATTGCATTGTTACTCACTACTTGGATAACATTCTCCACTCCTATTTCTAGGATGAATTCCAATAAATTAAATAACAATTATGAATTATTCACCTCTCATGAGGTATCAATTGATTGTAAGAAGACCATGGATTCACTTGAAGCAACCATGAAGTTCAAGAGTATATAGCTTTTGCATCCATCCATAATTTAGAAAAAATATTACATTCTCTTTCTGTCCATGTATTTTTTTTCTCTTTTAAAAGAGCACATGTGTTGATGACACACTCCAACAATGGTCCACTAAAATATTTTGCTAAACCCTTTGCTAGCCTCACTTAATGCCCTCACTAGGAATTCCTATTAGGGGCTGTTTGCACAATTGAAAGTAATGTTGTAGTAATAACAAAATATTAGTATAACTATCCTTACATTCTTTATCTTGTCCCTCATCCAGAAAATTTTCTAAAGTGTGGTTTAATTTCTATTTCTTTTGGCCTTGGAGGTTGGCCTATGCTTAATTAACCATATCTTTTGCTGCCTCCTCTAACGTAAAAGGTTCTAGGACCTTTCAAAACCCTATTTTTTCACGATTAATCAATATATAGATATATATTGTGAAATATTCTTTACATATTACAATAAAACACTAATATATATTTTTTAATAAGATGATAGAAGAGGTTTTGAAAGGGTCTCTAAACCTTTTACAAGGAAAAACTACTTCTTAAAAAGTAGGGATAAAATTGGCCAAGAACTCATGAGGCAAAAATAACAAAAGAAATCCAACAACAACACCAGGAAAGACTTGAGGCAAATGTACCTCCAAATACCTAGGAGAAACTAGCACAATAAAACCAATAGACCTACCCTCAAACCAAATAGGATAAACAACCAAAAGATAAAATAATTCCATGCAAGGGAAACCAATGCCCAAAAAGGGCCAAAAAATATCTCCTTGAAGGTAAAAAATATTAATATCAGTTCTTGAATATTTGTCCTTAGTGTACCCTACATCATCAGTCATAAGGGAAGCATTAACACAACTGATATGAAAGTTATATCACCCACTTCAGTACCCATATCCTTTGAGCTAAAAACCCCAGGGACTAAATATAAAATAAACTAATATTGCTCCCTATTTCTTTTGGGTATCCTCGTATCCTCTAGATTTCTGAAGTCCTCATGGAAATTCTACCACCAAACATAAAAACTAGTTTGATTCACTCCCAAGTTTACCATGAAGTCGGTAGATTTATTACCTTCTCAAAAGGTATGTTGAAATATAACTTCCTCGAGGAGTTGAGAATATCTTCAAGCTTCTAGAATCATGTTCATGGTGCCCCTTCATGTGGTTAATGTGACAAGAGAATCAACTTCCACAATCACTTTTTGATGATCTAAAGGACTAATCAATTGGATACCTTGATAAGGAGTCATGAATTTAGAAAAATAAATAGTGTTAACTCCTAGAAATTTGACAAATACCATTAAAATTTTACCCCTATGGTTTCGAATAATACCTCTAGTTCTTGATCTTCCTGGGTTACCCTTCAAAGCACCATCAAAATTTAACTTGACCTAGTCAAATTACGAAGGAGGCTGCCACATGATATCAGATCTAGGGTTTCCATTGGTAGGGATCATAGATCCTATAAAACCCAATGACCATTTTATATGAATCTCAATCTCCTTAGAATTATCCTTAGGATAGCATAGATTCACATTTTCCATTATGGTAGCAATGCTTCTGGAACAGACAAAGTTGGTTGAGGAGGATACATTTTTGAATGCACATTGATTACATTTCTTTCACACTCTCCACCATAGGTGTGCCAAGCTAAGGTTCCAAAATAAATAAAGTTATAGGTAAGATAAGAGAGACCCAATAAAGAAAAAATAATCAAAGAATTCCCTAGAAAATTTGTAGACATTAAACAAGTGCATTGGAGTTTTATCATTGACACCACACAGGTAACAACAGTTGGGGATAATCATTTACATAGAAAAAATATTATTAAGGGTAAGAACCTTTTTATAAATTGCTAACCAAAGAAAGAAACTAATCTTGAATAATCCCTTTGTTCTAGATCAAATGACTAGGGAAGCACGTGGGAGCAGGATCCATCAATAGGTTAAAAGTATACTTGAACAAAAGTAAACCTGATGGATCTACCTTCTAATAGAATGAATCTTTTTTCACTGTAAACTTAATAACATATAAATTTAACTGGTCAAAAATGATATTGAGTGCTAAGCTTTCCACCTGGGATAACTAGAGATGACACATGGTTTTCTAATTCCTACAAACAAGGGAGGTAACAATGAATTCTTACTATTTAGATCCAAATAGTATTCTGCAAGCTTTATCAACAACCACTAGCTTTGGGGAGGAGGCTAAAGGATAGTCAAGAAGATAAGGACCATTCAAAAAGTCTACCTTTCAGTAATTTCTAATCATCCACTTCCCCCCTTTGGTTATCAGATATTTTGACTTACATTCATCCAAAAGGTTGAGCCTTCAACCGGGACAGGTTCAAGAAGAAACTTGTTGTTTGAGTTCATGTATTTAGCCTTGAAAATATAAATCCATTCTAAATTTACATTTTGAACTATCCTCCACCCCTATTATATGATTAGAGATTTATTCATAATATTAGTCTTCCTCAATCCCAATCCTCCACAACCTTTACTATTGCAAACTTGATCCCATGCCACCAAATGAAATCTATGTTTATCCTCAAATCCAGTCCATACGAAGTCTCTTTGAATTTTTTATATTCTTTTTATAATTTTACTAGGCATTTGAAACATAGAAATGACAAAAATATGTATGTTTTGAAGAAAATTTTTCACCAGGAGTGATTTCCCATCCTGGTTGAGGACATCTCCTTTCCAACCTGTCAATCTATGTTGGATCCTTCCACCACTGGTTCCAAAAGAGTAGAATTATAGAAACATTTGAACAAGGGTAATCCAAGGTAAGTGGAGGGTAGAGAAGCTATTTTAAGATAAATATTTTGCTTTTTAAGTAGTTGACCTGTTGTCGAACTGCCTTTTCAAATGAACTCAAAATAGATTTAATAATGTGGATCTGATAGATAGAAGTCAAGAAGGAAAGAAACATGTAATCTACAAATTTCTAGTGTGATATGGGGGAAGATATCAGGGCAGGTTTGATGCCCACAACATTAGAATTTGCAAAAATGGATCACCCCAAAGCTTCCACCATTAAGATGAAAAGAAAGGGGGATAAAGGATCCCCTTGGTGAATTACCCTATAACTATTGAAATATCCGACATGAGAGATATTAATCAAGACTAAGTATTTGATTGAAAATATGCGCATTTGATGATTGCTATCCATTACTCATTAAAACCAAATCTCCTTGGGACTTCCAATATAAATTTCCAAGAAAACCAATCATAAGCCTTACTTATGTCTAATTTGAGAAAAGTCCCCACTCTCCCACTTTTATCCACCAAATGAATAATTTTATGGGCAGTAATAACCCCATCCAAAATATGACAACTAGCCATGAAACCATTTTGAGCGGAGTCAATGAGGAGCGGTAGAAGAGGTTTAAGTCTGTTGACCAAAACCTTGGTGAAAATCTTAAGAATGGTGTTGCACAAGCTAATGGAGTGTTAATAAGAGGATTTTTTGGCCCTCATAGAATTGGGGATGAGGATCAAAAAGGTAAAGTTGACATCCTATGGCATCACCACTGAGGTTTGAACATCCCTCAAGGCTATACGAACCTCGTACCCAACAATAGATCAATTTTTTTAAAATAATGAAGGGGGAAACCATTAGATCCTGGGGCTTTCTAGCCATTCATCAAGAACACTACAGTTCTTATCTCCTCATCTTGAAAGGGAAAATTTAAAGAGCTATTCATGCAATGCAAGACCAAGCTTGGAATATTTCTTAGAAGGCTCTGTGTAGCTTCAAGTTCACTAATAACTTACTCACAAAGTAAGGACTGAAAAAAGAAGATAGCTTCATTTCTTATTTCAAAAATATCCTTTGTTAAGGTCCCATAATTTTTGTTAATTTATCTGATTCTATTATGAGCCTTGTGTCTCAAAGTAGAGGTATGAAATAATTTTGTATTTTTATCTCCTTCTTTGAGCCATTGGGATCTAGATTTTTGCTTCCAAAAAATCTCTTCCCTGCTTAAAATATTGTGAAAATCTGCCAGGGTCTTTAGTTCCAAGGTTCTAACTTCATTGGATAAGGTGTTCCCCTCGATGGAGCTTTGGATGTCTTGTAGTTGTTGCTTAATACCCACTTTTTTTTCAATATATCTAAACACCTATTTATTCTAACATTTTAGGTTCTATTTGATAAACCTAAGCTTGGACACCACCTTCTCAATAGAATTACCTGGAAAGTCAACAAACTACGATTCCTTAATGTAGTTTTCAATCTCAGAGTGGGAGAACCACATATCTGAATGGCCTAGGAAAAAATATGGATAGGAGGATTTTTCTAGGAGGATGGGGTTGTAGTTAGACCCCACTTTCGGGAGAGTGCATAGGGTTACATCTCCAAAAAATGTAACTGCATCTTTCAAAATAAACATTATGTCCAATTTGGTTTGAATATATTGATTTCCTAACCTCTGAATGATACAAATAAATTTGGAACCTTTGAGATCTAGATCCATGAGTTCTTGGTATTGAAAAAAGTCAACAAAATCCTCCATCCCTTTGGTAAAGGAGGTGTCACCCCCTAATTTATCAAATTGGTAAAGTGCAATGTTGAAGTCCCCTACCAAGATCCAAGCCTCATGCTTAAAAACATCCCTCATGCCCTCTAAGGATGACCACAAATATTCTCTATCTATTCTAGAGTTGGGTGCATAAACATTAGACATCACCCATCTAAAACCAGTTTCCTTACAATAGAACATGATGTTGATAACTCGGTTGGATATAGAAATGATGGACTTGGATACTCTGCTAGGATCCCAAAAGCAAACAAGACCACCTGAGGCCCCTGTGGCTGAATTAACCACCACCTCCTCTTCCTTCAAAACTATATTCAATATTGTTATTAGCTTACTATTCTTCATTTTAGTTTTTTGAAGAAATAAAATATACAGGTAAATCTCTTTTCTAAGGGACTTTAAGGTCCTTTGTTTTGAGGTCCCATTGAGACCCCTTATGTTCCACAACATGAATTTCATTTTTTATTGCCCTCCTTTGTGCTTCCAGAATATTGAATCGAGTGGTAAAAGGATTTAATTTTTAACTGTTTACCCCCTCGATCATTAAGATAATCAAAGTTTAAAAGCATTTGGGAGCCATATTTCATATCTGCCTCAACTTCTTAGGCTTGACGAGATTTATTAGTGGGTCTTCCCACTCTGCATTCCACCCCTACATCCATACATTTTTTTCTAACTTCTCATTTTAAGGGGGGATCATTTCTAAGAGATAAATTCCTCCTCTTAAATAGGGAAGGAGTTAGGCAACTGAATCTCAATCGATCAGAGTCCAAAGGTTTCAAACTTCGATTAAGACAAACCAAATATTTTTAACAGGAATGTAAGAATTAAAAATATTCAACATAGGGCTTACCTGGTCTATCAAGAGAACCACATTTACTAAAGATTCCTTCAACTGGGCACCTTCCATCTCAAGCACCTGGGAATTAGGTGTCTTTAAGGTTGTCTTGTCACCAAGAGATATTTCCTGGGCTACCATATCTGTCACTATGGAGATACCCAAGGCCTCCTCACTCTCCGGAGGAATTTCTAAACTAGACCCTTCCGCCAGACAAGAATTATCCATAGCATTCGATTGAATAGGGGGTTTTTCCAAGCATTTTCCATGAATGGTTTGCCAATTCTTCCCACCCTTATTTTGAGTAGAAGGCTTAGGAGGGCAATGAGCTACCACATGACCAAATTTTTTGCAAGTAGTGCACCAAAAAGGTTTATTTTCATATTCAATGGGTTGAACCCTTGTGCCTTCATATGCAACCAATTTAATGGAAACTAGGAGATCTGCTTTAGGGTCGACCATCACACAAAAATGAGCAAAAATCATTCTTTTTTTACCTGGTACTTGGATCAATCAATACCAGGTTTCCAATATCCTTGGCCACTACCCTCAAGATATAATCATACCAAATGTGGTATGGAAAGCCCAACATATGTACCCAAAGAGGTAGAAGATTTATTTTTTGGGTACTAGGGTCGATGTCTACCCCCCATTGTCACAGGAAATAATCCCATTTCACCATAAAACCAAGGACCCTCTTCGAGAATATGCTTGGAATCATCAACACAACTGAGCTTAACAATAAAAAAGGAGCTGAGGACAATAATGATGTCTAGAGAGCCATGGGATCTCCATCTAGAAATTTCCCATCTCGTTATAGAATCCAGGTTGGGCCTGCTACCCTAAATTTTTCCGACCAAATTTACAAACCCATCACTCAATGTGGAAGTAGTAAGAGCACTAGGGACATAGATTTCATCCAAGATAGGGAAAAAATCAAAACAAACTTATGATTGGATAACTTTACAATCTTGATATGCCACCACTGAGGCATAGGATGTCCCAAGGTCAAAAGGGAGCCCCTGGATCAAGGCCCCACTAACCAATTTTCTACCTGAAACCCCATGACCACCTAGGGGGTTCAATTTACCTTCATCTGATGTTTCAACCTACATATCCTACCTATCATCCAACTCCAGCACATTCCCAATATACTCCTGCACATTCCCACACTGCTCCATTGGAAAACCCTAGATTTTCTCCCTTTATAATACACTAATTATTATGTCACTTATTTTATTAATATTAAAAAATGTGAAACCGTTGCATAAAGAGTTCAAATAAAACTTTATGGTATAAGAGATTCATTATGTTGATACTAAACTATCAAATTCTCTATAAATTCAATAGACTTATTCCTTGAGTAGATTTCTTTGACCAAGCTATTATTCCATCTTGATTTGGCACTATTCTATACTAATTAGATAATTTATGATTGTAATATTAGGATTTTACTAGGGTATTGCTAAAGTGGTTCTTAGCACTGAGTTCCAAATATATTAAACATATATAAGACAAATATAAGGATCATGTAATTCAAACTATGTTTTACTTATTTTTTATACATGATTGTAATTTGACGAATTAATTCTAAAATATTGAATATAATAATATAATTTCATCGCATCCGCCCATGTAGAGGAGTTGGAGAGCATGTGGGTAGTTAAACCTCTCTAGTTGCTGAGAGGCCCAGGTTCAAATCTCTCGCCTCACATGTTGCGGATATGTTATGTAATGGTTCCCTCGTGGTCACTGTCTGTTTACCCCTTGTGGCCACCACCAAAAAAAAAAAAAAAAAAAAAATATAATTTCATCATGGTATTTTCTTATGGTTAGGTATTTTCTAAACCCATTATTCTATATTGAATTAACGATGATTTAATAAATGTATAGAATTAATGAATGAGGTACGAACAACAACACTAAAGCATAGGCCATGAATCAAAAAAGTTATCTTTATTTTAGAAGTTTGAGTGAAAATATAAAATATATCATTTTAAACTTATAAATCTAATTTTACTTGTACATGTGTCTGTAATGGTAAGTAAATTTTTATAGTCCAATGAACTTATTAATACTTTTAATTATTTGTCATCTAATTAATTATATTTAATTTCACAATCACAAAGTACTTCTTTATAATGTTATTTCAAGGTAATGGTTAAAATTTAACAATGTAAGTAGTCATAGATATAAGGTTAAATTTAATTATACAAATTCAAATAAAATCTTTTATTTTTATATAAAATTTGACAATCTCATTTATGTAGGAATGGATATTTCTATAAAATGATGGTTTCCAAAATAATAGTATAAGTGTAACCTAAGTTCAAATCCTTGTATAGTAATGGAAACTTCATGTTGTTATTCAACTCTATGTGTGATGATAGAAAATTATGTAGTCATATGTATTATAGGTAGGCTTATTTCAGTATTATATAAGCTATTGAGCAAAGTTAAAATATTTATAGAGGATACATTATACCATTTATATGTACATATATGTATTTATATATACATAAACATTATAAATATATTTTTTCAGCTCAAGATCCATTCACTTCAAGGAGGTTACTACAAGTTATATAAGATTTATAATATGTTCTCAACATTGTTTATTCAAAAAATCAATTCACATTGTAAATTTAATCAATTGCACAACTAATTGAATTCATGTTCTAATGTGTAAACAGATACACTTTATTAAATTTCCTTATTGGATGCACCAAACTAATTGTAGGTGAAAACTAATATTATGATGATTATGTCATGTATGAAAAGCTTTATAAAATATAAGGAGATGTATTTATTCATCCATTCACATATTTTCATTATTTATTGAGCTTACTCTTTTGTATACACATAGAATGTTGAACACATGAAGAACAAAAAAATAGACTTAACACTAAAACATTATTCCTATTGGGGTTTCTTTACACCATTAGTGGCAATTTCTAGTTTATGTTACTAAGGGACCATGACCAGTCAATGGAAAGTGGAAATTTTGATAATAAAATAAAGGTATAACTTCACTATCACTTTGAAGCCTTATGATCCATTAGACTTGTTAGAGAAATAAAGTGAAAGTATAATATAAAAATCTAACTAATTGGAATTAAAATGATAATAAAAGAAAGATATAATTTGTTTTGTGATGCAATAAAGTTTAATTTGTATATTTTCCTCTCATATTAATCATATAAATTCTTAAAATTGATTATATTTTATAGAAATTTGGATGTATATATAGGTATATATTAAAGGTACATTTTAGTATACCTAAAGAAAAAGAGTTTGAAACTAGTTTGGTTTTGCTTCAAGGAATATGCTTTCAACAATTACTAAAAGATCCAATTCAAAATAAAGTTATCCAATTGCAATAATCCTCATAAAAGTTGAAGGTTATGTATGTTGGAATATGTGGGGTTATGCTTCACTTAAGGCCTTAGTAGGATTTTTTATTATATTTATTTGTATAGCACTATGGGACATTGTACACCTTGGATAGGTGTGTTTATTGTAACATTCTAAAAATAAATACTAAGGTCAGTTATTTATACTTGACCTAAAGTGACATGCAATATTGGTATTTATACTCATTTAGGCAAAAAAAAAAATTAGGCGTTGGAGTGCTCAGAGTGCTCATTCGTTATCTGAATGAGATTAGTTTTGTATACATGGATAGAATTCATATTTTATTGTGTTTGTCTATGACTCATATTTCTTTCTAGGTAATATTTTTATTATGTTAATTCATGAAATATTTTTCTAATTCTAACATTGTATAAGAGAAGGTGTAAATATTCATTACTCAAAGATTTTAGCATATTCTCTTATATGACAATTCTAGATGTAATGTGGTACTCTTAGAAGCAGTTTATAGAAGCTTTATGTGTTGCCAATAGTTCTACTTAAGTTTTATGTCAAAAGCTTAGCTAGATCTAGATCATGAGGATATTTATTTTTCCATCTCTTTACATTCAATCAATATTACTAATTGACCATATGGATACACTTACTACTTTATAGAAAAATAATGGACGAAAATGTTTGAGGTAGCTTTAAACCCTTTTTAAGATTTATAAGTTTTTTAAAAATAGTTAATTTCCTTGTTTACTTTGGATTTTTTTGCATCAATATAATATAGATTAGATCATAGCTTGCGTAATTTCCAAAGCAAAGAATACGATTTTGGATATTTTTAATCACCCTTAGACTGTAGAGAAGTCATGGGTAGAATTTTATGTATGATAAAGTCCTCTAAGCAACTAGACAAGGTTGTTAATATGGTTTAACAATATTTAGTTATTTTTTATGGGAGAGTATGGTCTAATTGCTTGTGATCCAAAAATAAGGTTGTGTAGGTCATGACAAATAGGAACTAACTATCAAATTTTATAGATTCTTTACTAATTTTAAGGGGTCCTAGTTCAACATTTTTACCATTTTTCCTTCAGGTATTTCATTTTCTATATTAAAAAATTAACATTTTTACCTTTATTTTAAAAATTCAAATTTTAAATCTAGATTATTTCAATGAATATTCTATTGGTTCTATGACAAATGTGAGGATACCATATTTTAGAAGCAAATAGAATAGACATAGGAGTTGTTTGGATGAGGGTGCTTAGCCTTTAGTAGAGACTTTGGGACAACATCTAATTGCTTGGGAAGGTGATCCACCTTAGTGGTTGTGGCATTGATTGATGGTAAATTTTCACGATGGAAATTTTTTTTATTCTATGCATGATACATGTTTGAGAGTGTACTTTCTTGAGCAAGGTTGCATGACATTCATACATTTTCCATAGGATAACATGTTCATTTCTTACATGAACCTTACTACTTTTGAACTTGAAGTAGTTCATAGTATAGTGGTGAGGAATAATATCTTGGTCCATTGGTTATGTAAGAGCATGGATTCAAATCCTTATCCCACTCATTTTTTGAGGATCTATTAAAATGGGTATTATGAGGTAGAAAAGTGTTATTCTAAGGATACCTCACCATTTTGATGTATAAGGGAATGTGCCAAATAAATAGCTCAAGCAAGCAAGTTGTATTTTCTTCCTTTTGTTGGGTATTCTTGGGAACAATAATCCCAAGGAGGGATGACTAGAAAATGTGGTGTTAGGAACTATTGTGAGAGAGTTATTAGTTTTAAATCCTTGTACAAACACTTTGCTAAAATTTTATTTGATATTGGTTGGATGATAACCAATATAGAAATTTTTTATTTATTTAAAGAGTATAAACCATTGATTTGGAGACACATTATGCCTATTCATTTGTTTTTTACCCAGTCTCTTGACTAGTTAGTAGTAGACTTGACACACAAGTAGTAACTATTATCTTAGAAAGGTTATATATAGAATTTCATTGTTCATAAATACTTTATCTAGTGGCTTGCACAATCAACATCCTAGTGACACCCCCTTGCCTAGTACAACAATGTTTGATGACAATTGGTTTACTAAAACTCTACCTAGTCGATTATCTAATAAGTGTAGACTTTTTTTCCCATTAGCTATATAGATAGTGATAAAAGTAAATTTATGATTATTTGGATTTATTTAAAAAAAATCATAATTTAAAAGGTTTGAGTGGTAATTTTATTTTTTGGGCTAAAGTTTTTATGATCATAAATTTTACATACAAAAGCATTTTGAGCTCATGTTTTCAAATCATACATATTTTTAGTTATTTTCATTGGAATTATTGTTTCTAGTTTTAACTACATATAAAATACTAATTTTTCATTGATATAATGTATCAATTTGTTTCATTGCTCAATGGATCTAACTATGCCACTTGAAAAAAACATGATTGGATCTCTACTATGGAGTAAAATAATTCTTAAATATGTGAGTGAGGACCCTAGAGATATTAATTATAAGGAGATAAATAATTATATAAGGATAAGAAGGGGGGATATCACGGTATGATTGACCTACATGTTGACAAGATCTATGACAATCATATCAATAGTATTCCAGATCGAAGTTTTTAGAGAATTTCTAATAGATACATGGCTATATTAATTCTACGCAGATTATTAGGTTAGAGGTGGAGCTTGTTACATTAAATATGGATAGTTTTGGAACCACTAATGCGTATATCAATTAGTTAAATAATTAAATAAGATTTCTATACTACTAGAGGGAATACTAGTGCTAAGATAGACCATGACTATCTCATTATAGTGTTCAATAATGTTTTAGAGACCTAGGAGACAATGGCTATTGAGTTTTAGATGCTTCAAGTGTATTAACTAAGAACCATTATTTTGTTAGATTTTGAAGCCTTAATTCTAATATGAAAATTAGAAGATAATTATCACAAGATCAAACATAACGAAGTTGCAATACAATGAATCAAATATAATGAATCACAATATGAATACTTACAAAATAATCATATAACAATCCTCACAATATAGCTCATAGAATACTAAAAATATTATTGAATAAGGTTCTACTAATGCAAGCATAAAGCTATGCATGTTTGATATATATTACAATACTTTATCACAAATATATAATTATATGTGACTCCTCATATGCTGCACTCTTGACCTTTACTCTTCTTTACAACTCTTAACTTTTCTATTTTAAGGACACATGTGTACACTTACATAATGGACACTTGTGCACATTTACACTCATAACACTTACACACATATTTACATGACACTTGTGCATTTCCTACACATTATTACATTACATAAAATATTAACTCACTCTCTAATATAAGACCCAACTCTAATCTAACATTTACAATTATGTACCAAGTTGGTACATTGGTATGTACCAAATAATGTAATATTCTCCAACATATTCATCCCTTGATGATATCTTCAAGTTATCCTTCACCATCAAGCTTAATAATGATAAAATAATATTTCTTTTACCGTTCAAGCTCATAACTAAGACACACCATATTTTGAATGAGTAAAATGGATAATATCATGGTGAGCACATGGTCATTGTTGATGAATCCTTGTAGATGGATGGATGTGTTGCAATGATAGTTGGTTCCTCATCATTTAGAGAAGTTTTTCATGTATGAATTATGGTCCCTAATCATGTATGAATTTACCACATCATGTATATTAACAAAATGGTAAAATTTTGGATAGATATATGGATGCTTAAGGATATGGATAATGATTTTGAAATAGTTCAATAAAGAAATTATGATGAACTTGATTAGATATATGCGATTTATGAATACCATTCTTCTTCTAGTTATTCAAAGAAGAGATATTTTATCACTAGGATGGCTTAAATAGATGATAGCAACAAACGAAGGCACCATAGTCTTCCACATATCATTTATGGATACTTGAGGTATATGAGATGATATCAAATGAAAAATGGTATTCCTCCCATTTCTCCTCCAAGTTATGTTTGTGAAGGTTTTATTTTGGGGAAATATTATAAAAATATATTTTCTATAAGGGATATCTATAGTACTATGTATCCATTAGAGCTCATCCACAATGATATTTTTGGGTTAATAGAATACCTATATTTATCAAGAAGCTATCACTTTATAACACTCATTGATGATTTCTCCTAATATCTATATCTAAATCTATATCTATATATCTATACATCTATATATATATATATATATCTATATCTATCTATCTATATATCTATCTATCTATATATCTATATACACACACACACACACAAACATATATGTGCATGTATGTACACCAAACATAAAGCTTTTACAAAGTTCAAGATATTGAAATCTCTTGTGGAGAATCAATTTGAGAGGAATATCAAGTATTTTTTGAATGATGAAAAAGATGAGTATGTTATTGATGCTTTTAGCAATTTTTAGATCTTTGTAGTATTTATTTTTAGAGTATTACTAACTATACCCAAGATTAGAATGGGGTGGATGATCAAAAGGATCATATTATCATGGAGATGTCTAGATGTCTATTGCATGCCAAGTAGATGAACCTCATGTTATGTGGTGAAGCAATGACTTGTGTGACATATATCAACAATAGGATTATGATATGGAACATTTAGGATATAAATCCTATTGAGATTTTATTAGGGGGAAATACTAATATATCTAGGTTTTTATATCTTTGGATCTACTATATGGTCCCACATTTTCAAATATATACAAAATATAGTTTCTTTGAAGAGTCATTGCTACATCTATGTAGGACGTTATTGATACCTCTAACAATTATCATATTTATGATATTATGAAGTGTAATTTTATTGTTAAATGGATGTGATATTTGATAAAATATTTACATCCACCCCTTTAGGACCTCTTTTTATCCTCTTAGAAAATGATTACCTTCCATCCATAGATCCTTTATAGGCCCTTTTTGATCCTTTTGAGATTCATGTTGGCACCATTTTAGTTGTTCTAACTCCTAAGTCTACTAGCCTAAGTCCATTTGAGTATCCCTCTATTCTTTTATTTTCTTCCCCAATTATCTTCTAGTATCTACTATAGATTTAGTTTATGTGTTTGATAAGTTTGATTCTCCCATGCATTATGTAATAACATTAGACATTGTGGTTGATGCAAAGCATGTGATTTAGTCCCTAGGTATGATGTTATTTATTTACAAGATATGTTGTCTCCTTCATGGATCATTCAATATCTAAGTGGATCTAAATCCTCCTTCAATATTCTTAGATCATTCTCTATTAGAAGTGGGGATAAATGACCCCTTCCTAAGCCCTAGTTTCAATAGTTAATAATTCTAGAGATATTATTATATATACTTAGAAAAAGGATTTTATGGAGCGAAAGGATGCTATGTTGGAAGAATATAAGCCATTAATGATAATTTAAACATAAAAGTTTTTTCCTCTATCTAAACATAAGAATATTGTTGGTTGTAAATGGGTCTATATGACCAACTACACTTTTAATAGTTAAGTGGGAAATTATAAGACATGTCTTATTGCAAAGGGATTTTTAGGAGAAAGTTGACTATTCAAATAATTTTATCTTGAAATCTATTTGAATTATTACCTCTATTTCCACTTCTTATGGATGGTACATACATCAGATAAACATAAAGAGTGATTTTATTCATAGAGAGGTTTAGTATGAGATTGATATATGACAACCACATAGTTTGAGCTTCGTCATTTTATTCCCTTGCTATATTAATTGAAGAAGTCCTTATATGGATTTAAATAGGGTCCTTATCCTTATTATTAGAATAGTCATTATCATGATGTGACGTAAAACAAAATATTTACATCAAGCATTGAGACGGTTAGATTTTGATGATTATAATTTTTGTTGATGATCTTCTCATCACAAGGAGCTCAACATCATTAATCTAGGAGATAAAGTCACAACTTCATGAAATTTTTGAGATGATATATTTGGGCCTCATTATTTCCTAAGGATTAAGATTAACTAGTTACCCTTTAGGATCACTATTTATTTGTCCAAGTATGCCTTGGATTTTTTTATTGTAATTTTATATTGAGGATTGTAAACTTTCTTGAAGTCCATTTGTTATTAATTATTATTTTAGGTATATGCATGAAACCCATGAGAGAAATTAGAAAATGGATAATAAAATTCTTTGGTATAATAGAGGTACATATTGGATGGGAATTCACTACTTAGTTGAAGTATTTCTAGTTTTAATAAAATTATCTAATGTAGACTAGACTGATGATTTAGTCTAGTTGTGCTCCACAATTGAGTTTGATTTTTATCTTGGTTTTAGATTGACATTTTATTGTTATAAAAAATAATCCAATACATTTAGTCTTTTACAAAATATAAATATTGTGTTTTCAATGAGACCACTAAAACATCTGTAATGTATGGTAATGATTTTGGAGCAATTGGGTATTCCATAATAGTTTTTGATAATACTTGATTATTATAATCATAGATCCATCAATATTGTATGAAATATAGTGTTTATCAGTGAACTAATCATACTAATATTTGGATACAATATTTTTAATACATTCAACACTATGTGATGCTTGATACATTCTATGTACTAGTAGTAGAGTAGACAATAGACATCCTAACCAAGGTCATGCTCGAGGTGCCATTTATGTGATTGTGGGAGTGAATTAAGAAAGTAAATATTCTATTAAAGTAGGATTATTGATCATGGTATTGATGGTTACGAATCTGCCATGAGGAAAGGATTTGTTATAATGCGCCCCAAATTCGCCCACCAGATTGAAATTCCAGAAGGAAGGAATGCCTTCCGTGCCAATCTCCGGAGAAGGCCGACTTCCTGTGGGTTTCTAGTGTGTTAGATAAGAGTATAGGAAAGAGATAAATTGCGGAAAGAGAATCCAAATGTGATTGGAGTTGGGTTGGGGGAATAAGTAGCATGACAACGATCAATCACCACTACTAACAACAGTCCTATATAGAACACATAATGAAACTACAACTATCATGCATCCTATGTATCCTCTATCTATGCATTCCAGGAATACTTAATCATCAAATACCGGAGTCTAGAGTTTAGTACAATAGTAAGCAATGAAATAAGAAACATGAGGTAGAAATGACAAGGAGAGGCAACATACAAAATGATGACAGTAAGCAGAGCCAAGTATATGTCTTGTATTCAAAAGCAAACGTATAGCTACAATGGTTCCCTAGCAGTATATTCCATTTCCCCCTTTACAATGAAATGATCTGGCTATTTATAGCCCAAGTTCCCCCCGATTACAATTACGGGCACAAAGTCCCAGACCGGACAATAGCTGACAAAAGCGATAGAAGAGCTATTGATGCTGACTCCTATTGGTGAGGACTGTACTTGTAGAAAAGTCTCCTTGAAAGCTGTACAACTACATGGCAGTGCGTCGAGTCAAACCTCTGGTCAACATGAATGCGGGTAGTTGTGGTAGATGGAACTTTACATCAACTTAAATGGGGGCAGCTGGCGTAGGTAATACTGTCCATGCTTGTCCTTTATCCTGTCACATCTCAGCTCGGATCTCGAGGCTAGAAACTTGTCAAATTCTGATGAGTGACACCTGTCTACCTTGAAAGGCAGTTTATCCAACTTCGCCTAGGATCAGTGCGCTATTGGGTAGCGCAGGTGGGAAACAACGCAGTTGGGGAGGGCCTCCGTGCCTTAGCCAATTTATGGCTTGCTTGATGAATCTTGCCCAACTACGCATCGGTCAAAGGGTGCACCCTAACTTCGCTGCAAAGTCAGGTTGTGCACTGGTACTTAAGCTAATTTTGCCACTGTTCGAACTGCGCACAAAAAGGGGAGCGCATCCTGACTTTGCTGTGAAGTTGGGTTGCACCCCAACACTTAGCTGATTTTCTACACACTGCTTTCCCAAGTGCACACAGGAAGAAGAGCGCACCCAAACTTCGCTATGAAGTAGGGTTGCGCTCCCACACTTAGTCAAATTCTACTCACCTCTTGTTTGCTTTTGCACTTCGCATTTCCTAGTACGCACCGACTTGAGGGCGCACCCTGACTTTGTTGCAAAGTCAGGTTGTACCCTAACACTTAGAATTTTTTAGGGAACACTTGCTTAGTTTTGGGAACTTGACTAGGGGAAGTACAAGGGAAACAATGGAGGAATGAAACTGCAGGAAAGGGGAAAAGGAAATATGGAGAAATGGAAGAAAGAGGAGGAGGGAAGGAAGAGAAAAACACTTACAAATTTTGAAAACATGGCACCCCATGCAAAATGTGGCAACATTCCTGGCGACTCAAGGGGTGTCGAGCTCGCCTCGATGCAAAGAACCAGGCCTTCATCCTTTGGGCATAGAGGAACTTCCTTCCCCTACCTTCTACTACTCTGACGACTTCCTTTCAGGCAACTGCTCTTCTTTAGGTTCACTTTTAGTCGTTGCCTCTTCTGTTTCTCCTCCTGAACCTGAAGGTTCTTCACTGTCGGCCTCTCGATCATGGATGCGTTCATATGTAGTCTTGGCTTGGTCCCAGACTGCTACTTGGAAGGGCCCTAGGTCGCTGACCTTTTTTAGTGCTGCATGGAATGCAGTAACTGCATGCAGGTCAATGGTTTTGTATCTCTTTCCCAAATCCTTAAGGGAGGAGTTGATTTTGTAGTATTTTGACACCATCTGGGTGACCTGAGCTTCTTGAATTGGTTCTGCCTAGCTATCAATTTTTGCTATGTCTACTTTGAAAGACAAACAATTCTGCTTTACCTGATCAAGGGTCAGAAACTTGCCATCCCTGACGTAGATCGGGCACCCATGTTCGGACAGAGTGTGAAAGGGGGCTAGGAAAATGTTCATTTCATGTTCTAATGCATCCAACATATTCCTGGCAGTCCTTATCTTCTCTGTCTTATCAAAATAAATATGCTAGGTTACCCTTGCATCTGCCCACTCTAAAGCAAGTTGGGACATCGAAGGAAATTGGAGGCCCTTACGCTCATACTCCTCAAGTTTCATAGCCAGGTCTAGCCATTGCCTCGCCTGGTGTTCGACCTCCTCTACCATAGGCTTTACCTGGGTAGATACTTCTTTGATCTTGGATGTGAAATCTAGGACCGATATGGATTTAATAACGTTGGGCTTGCAACCCTGCAGTAGACCAGCCCGCATCTCCTTAACTTTGTTCTTTGAAAAGGCCATCGTCTATGATGTTTTCTCTTCAAGCTGTGACTGTGCCTGTTTCAATGAATCCTGGAGCTGAGAAACCTACTCCAGCACTGCCCTTTTCTCCTCTGACAATCGCTTGACTATCTATTTTTGTGCTACAACTTCCTACTAAGAGGTTTCCAACTGGGTTTTTAGTTTGTCTATCTCCTATTATGTAGACCCTAGCTACGTGATGGCTCTAGCTAGATCTTCTTCTAGCTATCTTGTGCTATTCTACAGCTGAAACAGTTCCTCCTAGGTCTCAAGCCACTTGACAAGGAGATTATTGGTTCTACGATGAATAACATTGATCTCGTATTTCTCATTGATGTCATCAAAGCTCTTCTCATTCATTTGGTGCTCATAATCCTCCTCGGTAATATCCTAGAAAGGCTTCTTTACTTTTGGAATCACCTTCTCAGTTGTAAGCACTCTCCTATCCAGTCATACTTGGTACGCTTTACCGGGGCAACTATCTCCTCGGCTCTCCTCTATTTGGTGCCCTGGAGGAATGAGGCAAAACATCCTACTACCCTTGCTGCCAAAGGTTGGTCATCCATGCTCTGCAACTATTCACTCATGAAGTCCAGGTATTCCAGCATTGGATCTTGCTACGACATCTTCCCTATAAACAACGAATTAGGAGGGATTCCAGAAGGAGTGGCCACTTTTAAGGGCGATCGGGTCCTAGGGGAAGTGAGCGGCTGAGTTGATGGTATTGGCGGGGTTTTTAATAGATGAGGTGAGTGGTGCAATGATGTATATGCAGTTTTGACACTGGCCGCGGGTGAGGGTTCCAGGGTTTGGCTTAGGGAATGGAAGGCATTAGGGTCCTAAGAAAATTGGTCAAAAGAATGGGGGCTGTTGGATGGTTGGACAGTCTGGGAAGAAGAAGACACAACTACAACTTACCCTGATGAAATGGGGGATGATGTTATGGCAGGGCTGAATAGGACTTAGGGGAGAGGGGAAGTGGACGTACCTACGGGCTCTGCTTGAGTCGTTGTTCGAGGGACGCTTTTAGCCCAAGTTTCTATTTTCACTTCAGGGCTATCCAATGAGACAATTTCTAGCGTAGATGTTTCTATCTGTGCTACGAATGCCTATTGAACAGGTTACTTAGGCTGCTTGGCCTTTTCACTCCTCTTCTTCTTCTTTTCTTCCAGCACTGTGATGGGTTCGAAGGAAGGAGATTAGGTTGGGGTGGCAAGAAATGATGTCCCCATGGTAAAATTATACTTGGGTCTAGCTGGAAGGATGCCTGCTACGACTGATATGCTAGCTGGTAGCACTAGAAATTTTTTTCTTGGGGGCCACCTGAGGAGTTGACCTCTATGACCCTTGCGCCCTTTCGGGTACTGCTTTAGAAGCTACAGGCTGCATCGGGCCCACTTGACTGTTTGTCAGAGTTGCACTGGAAGTCACGAAAGTAGGCATTTTTTGGGAGGGGGACCTCCTTGTATATCTTTTCCTTGTGCCTCGGGGAACACAATTTCAAAATTTGAAATGCCACCACGTGTTAGCGTATTGATCATATAGCGTCAAAAACTCATCATCAATGACCAACATTTTTTGGTTGGATTTGTCGTGCTGCGTGCGACATCTCATCTTCCAACATTCGACGACTTTGTCCTTTTGCCAGTTGAGGGGCGCCACCTTGGCGAGGAATTTTTTGAAGCCCGTAGATTCCAATCGATGATTTGGGTTCCGCTCTAGGTCGTATGCCACCTCCTTGCAATAAAAATCATGCCATGGAGGCCATGATTGCATCTGCTTGATGTGCCATTCTAGGTTTACGCCTATTCTGTTGCCTCTTCTTGCATAATATTACCCCTGACCCCAATTGGGTCGTACTTCCAGCATTGCTGTAGCATTAATAGACCCATGTCGATGAGTTCCCGTTTGAGGTAGACATGTTGTTTGATCTCGTACACTTGGGTATTCACCTAGGTGATGGTATACTAAAATATATGGCATATCCTTTTGCCCTGGCCAAACTATTCTTTGAAATAGTCCATCTGTCATGCAATCTCCATCCTAAACTGGTGGTCAATGCAGAAGTAGGGCAGCAGGAACGACTTCCCCTTAAATCTATAGATTCTGACTACGATGCCTTGCGTTAGTCGAAAGGTATCCCCATACTCGTGCTTCCTAAGACATCTTGTCATGACCTCTGATGGGTGGGATGCCTTGCGATTGAACAACCCCAGGACCATGCACATAAATTTAAAATTAAACTCATAGAATGACCCTTTTCTGTATAGGATCTCGGTCCATTCATACACGGGAAGCGACTCACCTTTTTCATTTACCCGTTTCAAGTCAGGAACTTTCATCCAGTAGTGCATGTGGTAAAGGCATAGCCATGCGAGGAACAAACTGAATTGGAATTTCATCATTTGCTTTTAATGTAGTCTGACCAGGCTCGAATGAATGGCGTATGCTAGCCAGTCTATCTAGTCAAATAAAATGGGGTGCTTTCCACTCTTTTGTGCTGTGGAGTCATAAAAATCCCCATGCAGGATACATTTTGCCAGCACCAGCTGGTATGGGTGTGCCACTCTGTTAGAATCATAGTCGTGTACCCAGGCCAGGATGATGTATATGTATTTGTTCTTGAACCTGTCCAGGGGTATGGGGCCTGTCGACCACTGTCTGACTGCTAGCGGAGTCTTCAACTCTGAGTTGAGGAATTCTCTCATCCACTTGGTCTACGTGAATCTACCCGTTTACTCATCTAGATTAATCCTTATAAAAATTACACCGGGTTCGTACTGAAGCCCTGGGGCAAATTCTGGCTAGATGCTCTCCATGAAAAGTGTAAACATCACTCTTCCCTTGTTGTTGCAGACTTTTCGGGCAGCTGGCTTATAATATTCTACAATTGCTTCAATCAGCTTCGGGAACTAGTGAGTAGGAGGGCACAAGAACCAGTACAGGTTCAATTTATACGTAGCCCCGACATGGTGTGAAGGTGAAACCTTGTCTACCCACTTTGCAATATTTTGCCATAGTTTGGTGAGGTTGATGGAGAAAGAGCCATCTTTGTACCCGACCAGGTGATTGACGGGCAGTGGTGGAATTTGCCCTCAAATTCTCTTTGTTTGGGTTCTCCTTTTCTACTCCTGTGACACTTCGCTCTCATGAGCGTTCGATTCAGTATATTCCTTAGCTTCATGCCCTTCGTCACTGGATTGCGCCTATATGGGCGCTTTCCCCTTGTCCATTTTCTCTATTAGAATTAGCAGTGATAGAGAATTATGACTTCTAATTTCTGCGCTTTGCAGTCTCAGAGTCAGCTTGACATACTAAATTTTTTGAGTATGCGAGGGCCCTTTTTCTAGGTAAGGATTTTAGTATTAATGGCACGAGGGAGGGAGTTAAGGTGGTTAACTCAAAGTTGGTGGAGGCGTTATAATATTTTGGTGGCCGTGCATGGGTTTAATTTTGAAAAGTGCACCCAAGTTGTAGTTGGTCCAAATGCACCTTGCTTTCTTAATGGTGTCATTCTTGAAAGTCATGTAATCATTAAATAACATTTGGACTTCGTGCCTTTGATGACATCATCACCACCATTTGGGCACACCTTTCAAGGAAGAATTTTTGGCCCATGATCTTAAACTGGGACGCGACCCAACTTCGCACTGTTCCGTACTGTGCTTTGGACCCACAGTTAGAAATTTTTTATGTTTTTCGTGATGGGTCATTCAGGCTACGCCCAAAATTGAGGGCACACTCGGACTTCGCCCAAAAAATGAGCGCACTCTGACTTCACCCAGGTTTGACTGTGCAGTCAGACTTCACTCCAAAAAGTTGCATAGTCTGGTTTAACACTTAGCCATTTTTTTGCTTCCTGCTCCCCGACTGCGCTCCCAAGACAGTGCACAACCTGACTTAACTACGAAGTCGGGTTGCACACCCAGACTTAGCCAAATTTTTTGCCCCTTTTTCCACCTGATTTATTTTTAACTTTGCACAATCCAAAGAGTGATACCTGACTTCACTATGAAGTCAGGGTTTGCTTTAAGTTCTACTTGGGCTCTTAAAAACTAAAAAACTGAATGCTGAATATGTACATTCTAAAAACTAAAAATATAGAAGGGAAAACTGTACAAGGAAGGACCCATTGGGTGCCTTCAGTGGTGATAAAATTTGAGGTGGAACCCATTGACAGGAATGGAGAGAAGTTGTCCCTCCATATCCCGGAGCACGAATGCATTGAACTGATTCACCCAAGCAATCTGATAAGGACCCTCCCAGAGGATGTCAAATTTGCCGTGATTTCCTGACTTTGCCTTCAGTGAGTCCCACTTCAGCACCAGGTCCCCAATTTTAAAAACCCACGTGGTGGTGCCTTTCACAAACTAGCCTTGGGTCACTTCAACATTCTTGGTGAAGGCTTGGTATGCTTTCTCTCTGTCTTCCTCTAATTGAAGCAGCTGGCACAGTATGGCATCCACTGGATCCCCGTTGCCTCTCTCTTCATCCAACATCTAGAGGGCAAGAATTTCTATGTGGGTTGGCAGGACTGCCTCCTTTCCATAAATGAGCGCATAGGGGGATGTATTGATAGACTTTTTGAAGGATATTCTATCCGCCCATAGTGCCCGATTTAGGAGTAGGTGCCAAGTCCTCCTATTATTCTCTATTGTCTTTCTGATGATTTTTAGTAGATTATTGTTTGTGGACTTAGCCAAGCCATTCCCCTATAGATAGTAGTTAGAAGACATCTTGTGATAGATGTCGTACTTGCTGGTGTACTCTGTGAGTACAGTGCCTGCGAACCCCAAACCGTTGTCTGTCACTATTCACTTAGGGACCCCAAAATGGGTAATGAGGCTCTCGAGGAACCTGATGACCATCTCCTAGTCTGCATTCTTGGTGGGGATCGCCTCTGCCCACCGCGTAAAGTAGTCGATGGCGGTAAGAATGAACTTGTGCCCTGTTGCAGAGTTCGACGTAATGACCCTGATGAAGTCTAAACCCCATTGCTAAAATAGAGTCTCGGCTTGGATTGGTTGGAGGGGCAGGGGTGCTTTTCTATTTTTGCCAGCAAATCTCTGGCATTTATCACATTTTACATAGACCGCATGTGCGTCTGTGAAGAGAGTGGGCCAATAGTACCTAGCTCTGATGATTTTCAAGGCCGTAGGCCTTGCGAAATGGTGTCCCCTAGGCATCCCAGAGTGAAATTCTTCGAGGACCCTGGGTTGATAGGTTTTCTTGATGCACCACAATAGGATGTCGTCAATGTTCTTGAAGTAAAGCCCCTCGGGGCAAAGAGTGTATTTCAAGGCATTTAGCCGAAACCTCCTTCTTTGTGAGGCATTTAGGTGGTTTGGACATCTCTTGGTGCAGAAATACCTCACCAAGTCATCTATCCAGTCACTCTCCTCTAGTAAGGAGTTGGATAAGTTGGTAGTTGCTGTCGGATATTCCCACTCATAGGCAAATATCTCAGTTGTAGTGCTTCAGGCCATCTCTTAGCACAAGGCTCAAACTCTAATCAGCTTTGTTGGCCGCACCTCGATGTCGAACTCCTAGATCTTGGAAATCCATCCAAATATTTTATGACCCGACTCCCCTTGTATGATGAAGTTTCGAATGTCCAGGTGTATCACAAAGACAGTTGTCTGGCTCTGGGAGATGAAGTGCCTAAACTTTCAGAGAGACTTCATGACCACGTGAACCTGTCGCTCAATAAAATTGTACTTTTCCTCGTGCGACTGAATCACCTGGCTTAAGAACTCTATAGGGTGCTCTTCGCCATCATCTCCCTTTTGTGTCAGGACTACAACGCAAATCTCGAGTTCTCCCACCGCATACAAGATGAAGTCCTTGGAGTAATCTAGGTTTATCAACATCGGAGCTTGTGTAATTCGGGCCTTGATCTCCTCGAAGGTCTGCCTCCTCTCGTCAGTCCATAAGAATTCAGCATTCTTTTTTAGTAGCTTGGCCATGGGCTTGATCACTTGTGTGAATTTTGGTATGAACTTCCTTACAAAGTTGATCTGGCAAAAGAAGGACTGTAGCCCCTTATTGTCGACTAGGATGGGCAAGCGAAGGAGGGCTTCAGATCTATTGGGATCCACTGCAAGGTATTTCTCAAAGATGACATGTCCTAGCAGCTTACCTTCTCTTACCGTGAAGACTGATTTCTTTGGGTTTATGGAAATGTCAAATTCATGACATCTCTCAAATATCTGCCATAGGTGGGAAGCATGTTCCTCTCTTCTGTGAGAGTATATAGTCATGTCATCCAAGTAGATGACAATGATATTGTTAAGTAGCTCTTGAAAGGCCAGGTCCATGGATCTCTGGAATGTGGTGCCAACATTGGATAAGCTGTAGGGCATGCGTTGATAGGCAAACGTTCCCCATTTGGTGGTGAACGATGTCTTATACTGGTCCTCATATTTGACCCAGATCTAGTTGTACCTAGAAAAGCCATCTAGGAGGGAGAATCTCTGCGCTCTAGAAACTATATGGAGGATATGATCGATCTGGGGAAGCGAATAATGGTCTTTCAGTGAGGCTTGGTTCAGATTTTTGAAATCTACACAGAGACGAATGTCTCCGTTCTTCTTCCTCACGGGGACCAAGTTCGCAACCCAGGATGAATGCTTGATGGGGTAGATGATTTTGGCTTCCAACATCTTCAGGAGCTCGACTTTCATCATGGCTTTGATCTTTGGATTTACAGCCCTTTGCTTCTATTGAAATGGTTTTGCACCATCTTCTAGCTCAATAGTATGCTAGATTATCTATCTGTCATACCCCTTCAAGTCCTGGTAGCACCAGGCTACTATGTCTGGGAACTCTCGACATAATGATCTGATCTGCTTGAGTTCCTCTTTGGTGTAGTCTGTCCTGACCTTAATTGTCTTTCTCGGTTCAAGCTCCAGGTTGACGTACTGCTTGGGGTCTACTTTGATCCTATGCGATATCGCTCTATCATTTTGATCAAAGAGACTTTCTAATGTAATCAGTCCTTTTAGGACATTATTATTTTTTAACTGTATCAACCCCTCATATTGTTCGTCATCAAGGTATCTACCTTTGATTGAACATGCTTCGATAACCAAAAATGTGATGATCTCCTTGTCATAGTCAAACACCTCCCAGTGGGTGTCTTTATCAGGCATAGAAGGCCTGTAGATGGTACGGACCGGCTTCGGCTTCTAGACAGTGTCATCAGCCGAAACGTACCTGGCTCCAATAGACGCCAAAATGTTAGCATGCTTGTTTTTCTCACATGATATGGCTCTGACATTCAACGAGTTGAATGACTCCATCAGGTCCTAGACCTGATTATGGTATGCATTGAGATAGTGCTTCTTGGAGGTGCACTTGTTCGTAATCTGGTTGCACACCAGCTCTAAGTTGTCAAATATCTGTAGATGCTTTATCCCCAGTCTCTTCGCTTTTCTCAAACTCAAGAATAGGGCTTCATACTCCGTCGTGTTGTTGGTATAGCTCCAGGATATCATATAGGTGTAGTCCTTCTGGATCCCGATCGAGGAAACCAAGAGCACGCCTACATCAGCACCATTTTTGCATCAGGTGCCATCAAAGAAAAGCTGCCATAGCTTTTCTGGTGCAGGTCCTACTTCTTTCTTGGCTGACTTGTCAAGCCTCTCAGGCTGGATGACGGTGTAGCAGCCTTGCTCAGTATCAATCATGGCATTGAAATCGAGCAAGGAGAACTCATCCTCCATTTGTAATAGCTCACGAGCTTGCTCCATTATGTCTACCACCACTAGTTCTTCCTCTTTCATCTAAACCATGCAGTCCTACAACTCTTCTTCGGGTATCTTCTCCACTAGAAATGTGGAAGGCTTATCATTGTAGATCTTCAGTCTCCTTCCTTTGAAGGACACTTCCATATGTGAGTAATATAGAGATAGATACCCTCCCAAATTCGCAGTGAACTCCTTGGAGAGACACATGCCGAAGTAGGGTTCCAAGTTGACAACCATGACTTCTTGAATGACCACTATGTCGAGAGATTTATGCAGCCAGATCGGGATGTCTTTAATGACACCGACTGTCTTGACAGGGCTACCGTCTAGTTGCAACACAACTTGGTTGCTCCTTGTATACTCCATCCCAATTTTTTTGTAGATGGCTCTCGGCATTACAGTCATGGAGGCACCAGAATCCACCATACAGTTGTGTACTATGTACCCTTGCATCCGTAATGACAGATAGAAGGGAGGTGGTCTGTTCTTCCCAGTGGCTGAGACTGTCAGGGGTTGAACCAGAACAGCAGGTTGTATCTGCTTGCCATACTTTATGCTCTTCAGAGATTCCTGCAGCAGATCAACTTGCCCTGGGAGCAGGAGAGCATCATACATGCTTATCCTTGTGAGGGTCCTTTTCAGCTCATCCACTATGTTGTAGCCTAAAGTGCTACCTCCTTCCGCTTCTTTCGTAGGATCATACTTGGTGCGGTATTGCTGCATGGCCTCAAATATCTATCTCTTTATCAGAGACAGATATCTCAACTTCTCTTGATCTTGTTCTTTTGTTTTAGCTAGAGGCTGAGCATTAGGAGTTTTGGCTGTGGAAGGAGCTGCTTTTGCTGTGGGAGGCTTGGCTACGAGAGATTTTTCCTTGGCTATGTAAGGCCACAACTGCTTGTCAGGTGGTAGCCCGACAGGTTGCACCTTGTCTCTTCTGGCATATACCTTCAAGGGCTTTGCAAAAGCTTCAGTAGGCTTTCTGTCTTCCTTGGTAGGGGGCAACACTAGATCTTCTTCTAGAACGGAAAAGTTGCCTTCATCATCTAGGATCATGTAAAGCTCTTCATCCTCTATGGCATTGCCCACTAGAGTCTAGAGGTAATGCTGGTGTAGTATGCAATATTCTTCTGAATGTGGGTCGTTGCATGTGGTGCACCAGTTAACCTGGTCAGAAGTGCCAGGTTGGTCCTCGATGGTAGCATTTCTTGTAGGAGGACGCCTCTAATCTCATCATTCTGTGGCTTGATCTTTTGTCAGTGCCAGATGAGGATATGGCCTCCTTGGAACAAGGCCCATCTGGGCCTGTTTCTTCTTCAGTATAGTCATGTTGTTGGACATGGTGTGATATCCAGAGGCCAGAGCCCATACCTCCTGGAGTATTTTGTTCTGAATATCATTGTCCAAAGGTGGAAAATGAGTTGGCAAAGGTAAGGCAGCCAATGGAGGAGGTGTAGAATATTGTGCATACTTTGGGGGAGCTGGAAGTGCTGGATAATGTGGAGGAGGAGGAGGCAGATTAGGATAATGAATTTGTGGTAGGCCGTAAGGGTTTACGATCGGTACTGGATTCCATTGCTGCTAGGGTTGATGTCCTGAAGTGGATGACACCATATCGTAAGTTGATGGGTACTAGGATTGAGGAAAGTCAGCGTAAATGGGTGGATGTAACCTATGTAGGAGTCTCCCTACGGATATGATATCCATTTTAAATTGCTGGGTAGCCTTGTATAGGGTAGGGAATGAGTCGATTTGGTCTATCTTCAACAGTAGGAAAATGTCTGAGTTGAAATACCTTAGGTAGTAGTGCGCAGCCTGACCTACTGAATGTTGAAGTTCACAAGGTACTCATTTCCAAGGCCTCAAAAACCTGATGTTAAAGTCTAACACCTCCTCTTTGGGGTGTCGTTGGATGCTTTGGAACTGATGTAACAAAGAAGAGGGATCAGCAGACTCATTGCATCCTTTCATGAGCCTGTCGACTAGCTGGTGCCACCCCGTAATAGATCCCTTTAGCAGTGATCTCCACCAGTAGAGAAGATTTCCCCTTAGGGAAAGGGCCAACAGACAAGTCTTCACACCCTCATCAGTGATGGAATGTAGTGCAGCCAGGGCCAGAATGTCTTGGATGTGTTCGTACGTCGTCTTGCCATAGCCATTGTATGTAGGGATGGAATTTAAGGCAACGTGGGGCACAAATTGTTGTCTAACTAGGTCCAACGGCCCCATAGAGTCTACCGCTAAGAAGAGATCATCATCGTTTTGCTGGGAAACCATGTCTTCTTCTCCTTCGATAGTGTACTCAGTATCAGTATCGTCTAAGGATGTAGATTGCTCTTCACCCTTAGCCTCTTCAATTTTGGTTTCAGGCTCTTCTATGTGAGCCTGGTGATCAGCCAACTTGACACGCTCTCCTAGAGAGGCAATGTTGATTTCATAAAGGTCAGGTTGATGTCCCAAATTCCTTGCTCACCACCTTCTCATTTGCATGAAGGCATTTGGACTGGTCTTCACAGACTTAGACAGTATTCAGGTACTTGCAGAGTCGCCAGGTGCTCTAATTTTTAACAACAATGAAGCGAACACCAGTGCTTCGATTCTATCTTGGGGTGGGAAACTTCCATGTCCCACCGAGCATGCCAGAGAAACTGTTGGTTACGAATATGCCATGAGGAAAGGATTTGGTATAATGCACCCCAGATTTGCCCACCAGATTGAAAGGCCGAAAGGAAGGAATGCCTTACGTGCCAATCTCTGGAGAAGGTTGGCTTCCTATGGGTTTCTAGTGTGTTAGCTAAGAGTGCAAGAAAGAGATAAATTGCAGAAAGAGAATCCAAATGTGATTGGAGTCGGGTGGGGGGAATAAGCAGCATGACAACGATCAATCACCACTACTAACATTAGTCCTATACAAAACACATAATTAAACTACAACTATCATGCATCCTATGTATCCTCTATCTATGCATTCTAAGAATAATTAATCATCAAATATCGGAGTCCAAAGTTTAGTACAATAGTAAGCAATGAAATAAGAAACATGAGGTAAAAATGACGAGAGGCAGCATACAAAATGATGACAGTAAGCAGAGCCAAGTATATGTCTTGTATTCAAAAGCAAACGTATAGCTACAATGGTTCCCTAGCAGTATATTCCCCTTCCCCCTTTACAATGAAATGATCTGGCTATTTATAGCCCAAGTTCCCCCTGATTACAATTACGGGCACAAAGTCCCAGACCAGACAATAGCTGACAAAAGTGGTAGAAGAGCTGCTGATGCTGACTCCTATCGGTGAGGAATGTACTTACAGCAAGGTCTCCCTAAAATCTATATAGCTACGTGGCAGTGCATCGAATCAAACCTCTGGTCAGCAAGAATGCAGGTAGCTATGGTAGATGGAACTTTACATTAGCTTAAATGGGGGCAGCTGGCATAGGTAATGTTGTCCATGCTTGTCCTTTATCCTGTCACATCTCAACTCGGATCTCGAGGCTAGACACTTGTAAAATTTTGATGAGTGACACCTGTCTGCCTTGAAAGGTAGTTTATCCAACTTCGCCCATGATCAGTGCGCTATCGGGTAGCGCAGGTGGGAAACAATGTAGTTGGGGAGGGCCTCCGTGCCATAGCAAATTTTTTGCTTGCTTGATGAATCTTGACCAACTGCACACCAGTCAAAGGGCGCACCTCGACTTCGCTATGAAGTTGGGTTGTTCACCGATACTTAAGCTCATTTTTCCGCTATTTGAACTGCACACAAAAAGGGGAGCGCACCCCGACTTCGCTATGAAGTCGGGTTTCACCCCAACACTTAGCTAATTTTTTGCACACTACTTTCCCAAGTGCACACAGGAAGAAGAGCACATCCCGACTTCACTACGAAGTTGGGTTGCGCTCCCACACTTAGTCAAATTCTGCTCACCTCCTATCTGCTTTTGCACTTCACATTCCCTAGTGCACACCGACGTGAGGGCGCACCCCGACTTCGCTGCGAAGTCGGGTTATGCCTTAACACTTAGAATTTTTTAGGGAAAACTTGCTTAGTTTTGGTAACTTGACTGGGGGAAGTACAAGGGAAAAAAGGGAGGAATGAAACTGCAGGAAAGGGGAAAATGAAATATGGAGAAAAGGAAGAAAGAGGAGGGAAGGAAAAGCAACACACTTACAAATTTTGAAAACATGGCACCCCGTGCAAAATGTGGCAACAGGTATTTCTTTATGTTCCCTATTTATCTTAAAGGGGGATGTTGGAATATGTTATATTAAGATTCACTTTAGACCATGAAAAAAATTTGTATTATATTTATTTTTATAGCTCTATGGGCCTTCATAGAGCTTGGATATGTGGGTTTATTATGATATTTTAATAATAAACCTAAAGGTAAGTTATTTAATCTTGACCTAATATCACATGTAATTTTGATAATTTTACCCCATAAGACAAACCACTTCATTATCAATTGGAGTTCTTATTAGTTATTTTTTTAAGATTGATTTTATGTTTATGGATATTCTTCACATTGTCTTGTGTTTATCTATGAGTCATTTATTTATGAAAAGTGCTATTAAATATAATAATGGACTATAACCATTATAAGATAGAAATTGGTCTTTAATTGATATATAGTGGTAAGAGTAAAACTCCTACCTACTACTTGAACATTGAGGACCATGAGAGGATCTTGATGGTGTATAATCTAATTAGTATGCGAAGAGGGTCTCTTGATTCATGTACTATTATTTTTTATATATGAAGTACTTCAATATTTTAAAGAGCCATTTTATAATATATGTTTCACTATTATTGCATTTACTTGCTCGGATGACCGACCCATTTTAGACCTAGAATATTTAATATATAATTTATTATTGAATTTAAAATTTATTAAAAGTATCTAAATAAATAGACTAGTAAATTATTTAATTGTTTTTTGTTTTTTAGATCTCATATTATCTTTTCTCTAAGGTTGCTAATTTTGTGTCTCTTTAGAATGATCATAAAATTTAGTTACCTTCCTCCCTTCCTTAGAAATGCCCATGATTGTCAGACGTGGGATTCTATCTTGCTTGAAATGTGTTGGTATATCGTCCATCATGAGGAGGTTGCAGACCATCTGGTGTGGTATGGAGACAATGAAGGTTCTTTCATGGTTAAGTATACTTACTCTCTTCTATCTTGAGGGGGATGGCAATTTTCCAAGCTCAAAGATATGGCTCAAAAACTTGACTCCTAAGATTAATATATTCTTCTGGTTGGCGGTGCAGAATAAGATTTTGACTATTGAAAATTTGCATAAGAGGGGCTTTAATCTGCTTAATAGATGTTTTTTATGCAAGCAATATTGGGAATCAACCTCTCACTTATTTCTAAAGTGTTAGGTTTTTCATGATATTATTTATTTTATTCTCTAGAGCATCAGTGTGTCTTGGATATTGCTAGATTCAATTAATAACTATATTCAACAATGGACATCACCATTCTCTTCACCCCGACTCAAATGCTTCTAGAGATTTCTGTTACCCCATCTTCTTTGGGGTGTGTGGAAGGAGCATAATGCTAGGGTGTTTAAAAATTTGGGGAATGATATGTTTCATGCTAGTTAGAAAATAATGTGGAGGGTGCTAGAGAATGTGTTTGCAGCTACTAAAGACTCTTGTTCCTCACCGCCTCATGGCCACCCTGAATTTTCTATTGAGGATTATCGTGGTTTTCATCCGGAGTTGAGACCCCACCAACTCCTAATTTAAGAGGATCTATTCGTTGGACCCCACCTCCTTTTGGATGGTATAAGCTTAATTTCGATTGAGTTTCTAAAGGTAATTTGGGTTCGGTTGAAGCTGGAGGTATGATTAGAGATAGCAGTGGTAACTTGATCCTAGCCTTCACAGAGTATATTGATGTCAAATATTCACACATAGCTAAAGCTCGTGCTTCTTTTTGGGGGATTTAATGCCCAAATATCTAGGCATCCGTAGGGTAGTTATTAAGGGGGATTTATTGAATGTTATCAACATGCTCAAAGGGGATTGTCATCCTAGTTGGCGTATATCCAATTTAATTGATGAATCCAGAGCCCATTTGTGTTCTATGGAGGAGGTGATAATTAAGCATAAATATAGAGAAGGGAACACAATGGTTGAATCTCTATAAAATCTTGGTGTATCTCATTAGATCCTATCAGTTTGCTGATTAGATTTTCTTCCTGAGCTCCTCCACATCATGAATGAAGAGAAACTTTAATGCCTATCAGGTGGCACTATGTCATATATTTTTTTTGCAAATTCTCGAGTGGTGGTGGAGTTTGCATATCTCTGGATTGGTGGTGGGATGCCTTTACTTCTAGCTCTTGGGCTACAATTTTTGGTATTTTTAGCTTGAAGATCATCCCTACTAATGTTAGGAGGGCTTCCCCCTCCTTTTTCTTTTCAAATTTTAAATTTCAAAATTCATCTTCCAACGTCCCCTCGTTTGATGGTTTGGTGGGCTTCCCTATTTGAACGTTGGTTTCTCAAAACTTCTTTGATCATGGCTGTGTCAGTTTGTTATTTTTCTTGTGCTTTATTTTTATCTCAATTTGGGAAGCTATCCATTATTCCTCTCAATTTATAAAAGCACTCTAAAATTATTTTTCCCATGGTAGGTGGGAAGATTTCTTGAGTCTTCTTTTTCTCTAAGTGGGAGCGCTTCTGTGGCATTATTTTATTTCACATTATCTTGATTGTTCTCACTTCTGTTGGTGGATTTCATGAGTTTTTGACATGTGGTCTCTTCTGGGTTGACCTTCTCTCGAAGGTAGTCGAGGCTTTTTGGTCCTCCCCCTTGTTTCCTAGGGTATTTTTTAGTTTTTTCATTGTTTGGTCCTGGAGTTTAGACTATGTTTCCTTGTGAGGACATCCTAAAAAAGAAAATCTCTGTATTTCACAATCTAAAGCTTATTGACATCAATCAAAGGAATATTTGGAGCTCACTGAAGATGGTGCTAGACTACTCAATGGATATTTCTCATTTAGTTTCTACTATTTCCCAAGAGGTAGGTATGTTGGGGTAGAACCATCTTAGTTCTCCCCTCCATGTTTGTTCTTGGGTCTTGGTTTTGTGTAGTTTCCTTTTGTTTTACACCTCTTAGTCTAGTGGGATTTTTAGTTTTTTTGTTGTTTGCCCGGGTGGCATTTTGATTGTATAGGTTGTGGGATTCCTATCAAAACCCTCTTTTCTATTAATAGTACCAAAAACAAAAAAATATGCTATCTCTATATTATCATCAAATATAATCTCTTCTAATATAAATCATAAAATACTCATAACACTCTAGTAAAATAATACAAATGAGTCATATATAATATTCATTCAACTAAAAAATGAATAAGTACATGATTTAAGTATATAACATGTATACGAGTAAAAAAAAAACATGTATACAAGTTAAATATAATGTATATGATTAAAAAGTGTATGTAAATATGAGTCAAAATATATATAGGATGATACATGCCATATAGTTATATGTCTAGCAAGCAATGATTTTGATCCTATAAAAAATTTAAAATACACTCAAGTAAAGAATTATATATGCTAAAACACGTTTAATATTAAGTGAAAATGAGTAAATTATAAGTATAATGAAAAGTATAATTTATTTCTAGATGTGTCAATATTGTAAGGTCATATGTATTTTACACTTGTATTACAACACCATGCACTGGGCTTGTGGTACAATCAGATATAAAATATTTTATTTGATAAAATATATGAATATGTTATTTTTTCAATTTATAAAGTTAAAATATAGTATCTAACAATTAAGTTGAAATTATTTACAATAAAAATGGTCTTAGGATTCAAACCATGAGTGGAGAAAAAAGAAATATGGTCATGTCAGTTATTTTTTTTATAATTAAAGGTGAGGATTTTGAGAGGCTCCCACAACCTGATACAAAAAAATATTGTAGGATAACAGAAGGATAGAGGCCTACATGAGCTATAACAAAAGTAAAACTACACTAGGGAGGTGAAGAAGCACCCTAGGAACAAATCCAATAGCTACCCTACCATGGCATGTTACTAAAACATGAACTAAATATTGGATTTATCATGAGCGTTCATGCGCGTATTAACCCCATTCAATAATCCACTCATTTGATCATTTACCTCCATTAGAAATTCAATTACCATCTTCAAAGTGCCCATCACTGTTACCTATTTGTCCACAATCATATTTATCTACTAGGTCAAGGTGGGTTCCACCTTCACACCGTCCGAAGCATTCTTCTCGATAGAACTCCTCGGCCAACGATCATCCTAGAAATACTTTCCTAGATCACGGGTGGTCCTTATTCACCAGAATTATCATCTCACCTAGGAGATTGTCTCTCCATTCCTCTCTCTCTGGATGCTCTACTCCCCAAATCACTAGGAATTCGATCACCTTGTTCCCTTTGGACCAAGTATGGATGAATTGAACTTCTCTCATCATGCTTGCAATCCTTTTAATCTCTATTACTTCATTGAAGACTCACTAGTTAGGGTCCTTGTCTATTTTTAGCAAATTTATAAGGCTTAACAAGTCTCCTTATAAAATAACTTTATTGAACCCTAACATGTGAGCTAGAGAAACACCAAGGAAGGTTGCCATCATTTCTATGTAGAAGGATGACTGGATGGACAAGTTTTCTGTAAAGGTAATGATAACACTACCCCCTAGTCTCTGATGACTCCACCTACCTTGGCTAACCAAGGTTCCCTCTTGAAGCTCCATAAAAGTTGAGCTTCACCCAATCCTTGGATGGAGGCCTCCACTTACATGATAATCTTGGGTTTGGGGCTGGGTCCATTGGTATGACATAGGAAAAACCAAGTTCCCATATGAGAGAGATTTATGTTGGTGGTGGTATTAGAGCCCTATCTCCTTTGGTAGTATCTAGAATGGAAACATTCTCCTTTGCATTCCACAAAGCTCTAACTACCACCTGATAGGGCATTTTTTTGTAATTTTTGAATGCTCGAGCATTATGCTCCTTCCAAAGGCTCCATAGGATATGGGGGAGAAGGAAATTCCATAAAAATTTTAACCTGGGGGAGTGAAATGGTGAGGTCCATTGGGTGAGAATATCCAACATTGACTTTGGAAAAATCCAATTAACCGATAATAGATTCAAAATCTCCTCACAAGAGAGCTTGAAGAAGGGGCAACTATTGAAGATGTGGTTAGTAGATTCTCCATATGCTTCACATAGATAGCACCTATTGGTGATAGACATGCCACACTTTCTAATATTTTCAATAGATAAGATTTTATCTTGTGCTCCCAACCATAGAAATATGTTCACCTTAGGTAGAAGATTCGGTATCCAAAGTTGATTGTTTGGAATCCACCAATAAAAATCTAGTTTAGACATCAAGTATGCAAATATGTATGTGAAGTGACCATTAGTTTCACCAGCCCATATACATATATCTGCCCTCATTAAAATGGGAATGATCTGGTAGTTGATAATTGTAGCTAGATTCTTTAAAGCAAGAACCTCATCCCTGTTAAAAGAATTTACAGGGGGTAGGTACCAAATATTTCTTCCATTTACCTGAGCTACAAATTATGACACCTTATACTGCCTTAGGGACCTAAATAATGGTTCTATAATTTAAAATTGGGATCAAATATTAGGGGGTGATCAACAATCCATGTATCATTCCAGAAGTTGTTCAAACTTCCATCACACAAAATCCATCTTCTGCCTTGATGCAACAAATCTCAAGACTTCGAGATGCTCTTCCATAAAGGGGAACCAAAGATTAGGAGTGGATCCACTAAGATGTTTTGAACATGGTACTTCGCTTTGATAATATTTACCCAATCCACATCCTCATTTACAACTAGTTTCCAGGATAACTTTACAACCAATGCTTTATTCATTCAGCTCATATTCTACCTCTATAACATAGTCCACGTCTACAAAGCTACAATATCATATGATCTCCCAACTTGTTCCTCAAAAATGAGGGTACAAATTTAGGAATGTGGTCTATATCAAATGTGGCCATGTATATAGAAAATAGTTAGTATTCATGATATTAGGATAATTCTCCAGCTCATGCATCATGGGTGATAGATCACTTGAATTAGATTATTTGATGTTAGGTTTTATAGGCGTACAAGTCACATGACTCTCTACATATAGAAACAAAATCACATCTTACATATTTAGTTAAATAAAATCATAAAAAAACACTATCAAATTTTAATTATTTAAAAAAACATTGCAAGGTTCAACGTACTTAATGTTGGCTTTTTAAGCCTTAGCAACCTAGAATATCATAGGTCCCAATATAAATAAGCCAAAATATTAAAGTTAAAAATATAAATAATGAAGAGTAGAATAATATATAAGCAATTTAATATGTATATCTAGGTCAATATAATACTAAAATTAATATTCACTTATATAATCAAATATGATTTAAATGTATAATTCACTATTTGTCAATGATTGGGGAATAATTTGTGTTGAGGTGGAATAGAATTCTAAGACATCATTTACAAAGGTTGATTATAATTCAAAATTCAAACAATCTTAGGTACCCTCAAAATTGTAGTGGAGTTCACTGAAGATGTGAATCGACCTTTGGGCTATTTGTTGGAGAACTTTATCTCGGGGAACAATGTTTCTAGTAAATCTTAAATATTACCTTGATTTTGGTTGAAAGTATTTATTTTTGTGGTTTTTTGATCCCTTACTTTGGGATGACGATCGGGTGTCCTCTTTGTGAGGTTGTTATTCTATTTGTTGTGTGCAAGTTGGTTGGGTGTTGTGTGTTCAGTATTTTCTTCCTTGTAGGTTGGTGAATGTTGTTGGGTTTGATGGCTGGTTGTCTCCTTTGGGAGTGTTTGTTTTAGGTCGTGGGATCCTCTCAAAACCCTCACCTTTCAATTAAATTAAAAAAAATAAATATGAATGTAATTGGCCTAAGTCATTCATGAACTATGCATGAAGAAAACTTATAATACTAATTGCTCAAAATCTATATACAAGATTTATTTCTTTTCTTCCTATTATAATCAACTAGTAGGATACTAAAATTATTTTATCATGGAGCATTATCTCCATAATATAGCTATAGTAATGTGACTCTTCAAGTACTTGACTATTGCTCTCCATATGACAAGTCCCATGACCTTTGGCTTATCATCTTGCCACTTGCATACAAGACTCTTCACTTCCTTTTACATGCAATCCTAATATAATATACTTGTACACATCATCATATTACATATTTGCACACTTACCTACATGACACTTGTGCACAATCTCTCAATCTACACTTGCACTCTAACTTACATGAATCTTATGCATTTTCTACACATTGCACTCTTACATGACACTCGTGCATTTAATACACATTGATACATACATAAAAGTGGAAGTACAAATCACACATCTAAAATATAGACTTAACCCTAATCTATTACATATTTACAATTTTTCCATGAAGGTACCATGGGGGTACATTAGCATGTACCAAATAATACAATATTTCTCAACACCCTCTACATTACATTATTTAGTTATTGAAGACTATAGTCTTAAATATTGGTCTTTGTATTTGTATTCAATATTCACGTGAACTTGCATTGTTCATGATCTCCTACTTGAGATTCATTTAGTTCATATTTAACTTCATTTGCTTTGAGTTCTCCTTCATCTCCATTATTTGGATTTTTAGTCTTTATATCTTCATTATTTGGTTCACAGACTACTTGAGATTCTTCTTTAAATTTTGATATATACACTTCACTTATGAATACTTTACAAGAAAAATTGGGACCATATTTGATCAAGTTTCCTTTTTCAGTTTTCCAAACACTTTTTCCTTAAAATTAATTGTCTTTCTTTCAATATTGTCCTGCATTTTAGAAATAGAACACTTAGCTCTATTCTTAGAAGTTGCTTCAGAAATAATCTTTTGAAAAAAATTATCTAATGTGAATATTAGCATTATTTCAAATCTCTCATAATATTTTCTTTTGTACCAACAAAATTCTAGAGAATGATATTTTCTTCCACAAAATTTACATGTATAAAGATTCCAACAATTAGCTTTTTCATTCCCAATTCTATTGTAGTAATTGCACATCAACTTAATGCAATGTTATTTCTTTGATTTATGCTTCTTTGTTTGTAACTTGTGTTCTTCTATTTTATTAGGAAAATAACATAGCCATTTATGCACAACTAAGGCCATTTATATTTTATTTTCTTTGTAAATGAGTTGCATGTTTTTGTAATCTATGGCACTCTGAATTGTTATAGATTTTGTTCTTGTTATACTTCCAATTTGTGATTTTATATCAATAAGATCTAGATTTGAACATTAAAATATATTTATATGCCATGTTGATATTCTATTTTTTGACATATATAAAGTTTTGAGTATCAAATTTTAACTTGTTTACCATTTCTTCACTATCTTTTTTGAAAGCATGTCTAATGATTTCTTCCATGATGATCAAATTTTCCAATTCAATTCCTTTATGAAGTAGTAACCTTATATCTTCCAATTTTAATATGCATTAGAGAATAGAAAATTTGCAAATTCTAAAATTTCTAATTCTTTGATGTAGAAAACCTTTTAAATCCCTATTTTTTTACATTTGTAAACTTTCAAATTTTTTCAAAAACTTCAATTTTTTTAAGTAAATCCAAACTAAAAAAACTTTAATCTTCAAAAAAATTTAAAAACTAAAAAATTAAATTCTAAACCCTTTCAAATTTAATGTATTTTAATTCATAAATATTTTAATTTTTTTAATCTTCAACCTTCAAAAATATTAAAATCTTCAAACCTTTAAAATATTAAATCTTATCACTCCATAAAATCATAAATTCAAATTAATATTGATTACTAAAAAACCTTAGTTAATAAAATCTAACCCTTATTACTTTGCCTAGATTTTCAAAAAGTCAATTTTGAATTTAACTCCCTCTAAATATTCACTATGCATAACAAATAGAATGCAACATTAAGTAATGTTACCTGGGCTAGTGAGCATAAGTTTTTTTGCTATTTAAGAACCATTTTTATAACATTGAATTATTAGAATTTCCAATCCTTTTCCATGATACTTTTCTCTCTTTGAACACCTTTCTCTTGTATTTATTGAATATCCTTCTCATGTATTGCCTTGGATTCCTTTATCTGATCTTTCCTTGAATATCCTTTTCATATCTTGATTTTAACACCTTTCTATTGATGAAGGTCAATCATTTCTTCCTATGAGGGGCTAAATATTTATTCATTATTGAAGGCCGAATATTTAATCACTAGAGGTAAAATATCACTTATTTTAGGAGGCAAAATAGTGAAGTGACTTTCACCTTCTGGTTGTGGCCAAATGGCTAGGCTCTTTCTCCTTTTGATGGTGGTTGAAAGGCTAGACTCTTTCTCATTCTTATGATGGATGAATGGCAAAATATATTTTTCCTTCAATGGTGATGACTGAATATCATTTTACTAATGATGACTAAGTGTATTTCCTCTAGATATGACTAGATGATTTTTCCTTTTAGATACTAGATGTTGCTTGCTTGTTTTGTTATTCTTCATGTTGCTTTTTATTCTTCCTGATGGCATGTTGAACTACAAAACTCTATGTTAGAGTTAGAATATATTACATCATTTGGGTCATGTAAATGTACCACCTATGGTACATAGTTAGAGTAGAGATTACTTTAGGGGGAAGTTAGCTACTTACTTCAAGCAATGTAATAAATGCACAAGTGTCAATGTGCATGTTGTAATGTGCAAGGTGTCCACTTGTACAACTAGGTAGAGTGTTGGCCAAGGAATCTATTTTCCTATATAAAGGGCCTCATAGTGATAGATCATAAGATGCAGCATATAGATATCAAGAGCATTGTAGTAGAGAGTAGATTGTGGTAGAGCTCTTGTATGGAGCACAATGTAGTTCTTTAGCTTATATTAATGGAGTGACCATATCCTCCATACTGCATTGTATTTTTACCACTTTCTATTTATAGTATATTTTAATCATATTGTAGACTCACTTTCTTTCATCTTATCAGGACCTGTGTTAGATCTCTCCCTCTACATATATCCTCAAAATCTAATAGTGGTATCAGAGCCATGATGAATCAAGATAGGAATAGGAGGGCCTACATCCATCATAGTCTAGTAGGTCAATAGGAATAGGGAGAGAATCACAAGTGAGGACTGAAATAAAATCTCAGTTATAAAAATTTTGAGATTACATCTGGCTAGAGTCTTTCCATAGAGTTGTAAAAAAACTCATGAAGACTAGGACTCAACATTCATACCACTAGTTTGACAAATCAACTAGTGAAGATTATTATCTCCAGATTTATAAGTTCTTTCATTCTAGTTTCTAACAACTTGTTGCAGAAAAAGGAGATTCAGGAAAATGTTGGGAAGCTTCCTACAAGAGAGTTAGGAAGAATATCTTCTTAGAATCATTCCAACACCTTGCAACAATAAGGAGAAGACTAAAGATTTCAAAGACCTCGAGAAAGGTCCCATTACAAGAGTTGCAATCTTATGAAGTGTAGAAGTGAAGAAAAAGGCCACAATAGCCTTATAGCAGACTCAAGGAAGAAGAGACTCTAGAATATGAGTCAAGGAGGAGATAGGAGATTGGTGATCTCTGTTCAAGATCAATACCTACAAAGTGTAGAAGAAGAATAGGCTAGATAAGCCTAGAAGAAGAATAGGCCAGAGAAGCCTAGAAGAAGAATAGGCTAGAGAAGCCTTGAAGAAGAAAAGGCTAGAGAAGCCTTGAAGAAGAAAATGCTAGAGAAGCCTTGATAAGAAAATGAGAAGCCTTGATCTAGAAAAGGCCATAGAAGCCTTAATTCTAAAGAAAATTTTAGAAAATAATTCTTAATTCAAAAGAAGAATTCTTGATTTATAAGTAAAATCCAAAGAAGAGTTTCTAAAGAAAATTCTAGAGAAGAATTGTGATTTAGAAGATAAGTTTTGATTTAGAAGAAGACTCCAGAGAAGATTCCAAGAAATAGGAGATTGGTGATCTCCATCAAAGCCTGCAAATTGTAGAAGAAAGAGAAAGGACTAGTGAAGTCCTATTCTAGAATCTAGAAGTAACAAAATCAGAGATCCGAGAAGAAGATCTCATCACCAACACTTCTAGAAGTAGAAGGTTGAAGAAAAGGTCTCAATTGGAAGACCAAAGAAGCTACCAGATAGAAGACCTTGGAGAGGTCTCAAGCAGAAAAATAAGAAGGCTTGGAGAGCCTTACTATAGAGCTCATAGAAGCATCATTAAAAGAGTTCCTAGGAGAACTCATTGGAGAAATCCACTACCAAGGAGAAAGCTCTTGATAGTGAAGGACTTGGGACAATTATCACCATCTGACAACAAGCCCAAGAGAAGAAGAATTTGGCAAGGAGTGCCAAATCTAGAAGAAGAATCTAGTGAAGACCTCAAGATATTCAGAATCTTGAGAAGAAGAAGATCCTGTTTGAAGTCAGAATTTGACAAGAATGTTGAAGGAAGATTCAGATAGAAGAAGCCTACCAAATCTAGGAGATTTGGAGATTACCTCTCACAGCAAGAAGGCACAAGTTCAGAGAAAGGAGTTCTCTAAATCTATAATAGAAGGTAGAAGATCACTGGAAGGATCAAGCCACCAAACCTAAGGCTCAAGATAGAAAGTTCAAGACCTTAGTTTGGTGAAGCAGGAAGTTATTCTAGACAGCCAACAAGAAGCTGCGAATTCATCCACTACAAGGCAGCAACTTGGTGAAACAAAACACCAAGATCTACATCTACTACAGAAGCCATTAAAGGTAAGCAACTAGGGTGCAATCAGTTGAACTTAAATTAGGGTTCATTATCAAATTCCATTAAGCACCATATTTGGATTAAAGTTGCAAGAAGAAGGGCTCATATTATAGTCTTTCAGAAAGTGCAAAAAGGAGAATTCATTTTAAGATATATTTGCACATTAATAGGAGTTGGATATTTTTGAAAGAAATAAAATTATCATCTACCTATTATCTATCTAGAAAGCAAGAAGACTACATCCTACAATATTGATTGTAGTGAAAATTATAAAAAATTATTGAGTGCATTAGAATTTATTCTAAGAGTTTATTATCATTAAAAGTGCATTATTAATCCATTATAGCACTATACTAGTTGATCTTTAACTAGTTACTCTCAAGAAATTAGTTTGTGTTACTAAAGGCACAAAACTAGCACAAGAATCTACAGCACTGCATGGCCAAAGGAAGCCACCAATACAAGAAAAAATGTGGAGAAGGAAGCCACCATTAATATCCTTGAAGGAAGCCTCAAATCGAGACTTGGTGAGTCTCAAGATTCAAGGAGAATATAAGGATTTCATTTAAGTGTAAAGTGCATAAATCCTTACTTCAAAAACAATATCTCATTAGCTTGGATTAACTATCATTAAAATATCCAAGGAAGTAGATTAAAAGAGGCAAGAAGGATTTCATAAAAATGTCCTTCGTATTGGTGCAAATCTAACTATTACAAAGCACCTCTTTTGTTCCTTTGAAAGGACAAAAGTTATCATATTTATAAGAAGTAATGTAGACATCATATTTTGTAGGTTGAAGGGTAGAGCTCAAGCAAGAGGAAGGCACCAATGAAGAGCTCACACGTCTAAGAATCAAGGTGTTTAAAAATACCATTTCTCCATGTCCAATCCAACCCTAGAAGCGAGCGTGTCACCTACAATATTGGAGCTATTAAGAAGCCATTTGAGTCTACATAAAGAAAAGGGTAGCATACAAAGGGAGATCATCTACGTAAAAGAGGTGCTATCAAAGCCAAGAAAAAGGCTAGCAATCAGTTGTTATAAAAGATATACAAACAACATATTATAGGCATAGAGATACAAAGGAAGAAGTGCTATACCCAAGGTTTCTACTTGGAGAGAATGATCACCATTGAAGAGCACAAGAAGCTACCATAGGACCACCATTGAAGAGCACCATAGAACCAAGAAGCAATACAACTGGTGCCATCCATTATCCTCATCAAGACAGCATGCGAATAGAGAAGAGGGATTGCTTACATTTCAAGAAACATAGCAAGCCAACACATATTTCAAATATATAGGTAAATATAGGGCATCAACGCCCATCGTTGGAGCATTAGAAGAAAGGCTTACATGCATAAGTCGTGAGTGCCACTTGGCACAAGAGCTCTAAGCATCCAACATTCATAAATAATCCAATGCTCACCCAGGAGGAGTTACAAGTCTTTGGGAGGTTACCACCAAACTCATCATTGCATACGTTGGAATATCAATGCCTACAAAGTAACACTCAAGTGACACTTGTCCAAAATTCACAAGGAAGTAGTCCTATTTAAGGCATCCATATTGAAGAAGAAGTAGCATTGGAGGTCAAAGAGAAGACCAACATTGAATGGTGTGAAGCATATTCAGAGGAAGAAGGCTAATTCAAGCCTATGCACCATTCGAAGGAGAATACCAACATTAAAGAAGTTATCATAAGATCAGCATAGACACCACCTCATTCAAACAACAATCCAACATCCAATTCATGGAAGGAATACATCATAAAATCACCATACCAATGTGCAATTCATAGAATATTAGACCAAGCATTCATTAAGGAATACCAACATCGGTTATAGAGAAAAGAAGTGCTATGTAAGGGAGATTTCAATATTGGTCAAAGAGGGCATTGACTACCATTTCAAAGGATTCAAATCTACCACCTCACAACATCAAGGCAAAGGAATACGAAGGTAAATCATATACTATTTATTGCTTGCTATAGACTAAGGATATATTGGAGTTATAAGGGCACATTATATTTACTATTGCAATTCATTCACTTAGCATTAGTAATATATTAAGCAAGCATATTCCAAAATATTTATATTTGCAAATAATAAAGTAGGAGGAATAAGGATTTCAACTTGGAAATTAAAAATCATATTATTGCAAATATTATATTATTTTCTAATATTCCATATTAGGGAGTTATAAGGAATACTACATCAAAGTAGGTAATTGGAATTTAGAAACATTAAATATTAAATATCAAAAGCTATAAAGGAGGTCTATTAAGGAAAATCAAGAGTTGGAAATAAATTGGCATACTTGTCTCAAACCATATTAAAGGGACAAAAGAAATCCAACCAATAGAACCTCATCTAATTAGAAAGTGCTTAAGTTCAATAGGAGTAATAAGGTGTAATAGAAGTTGATTTTTGCTACTTACAAAACATTACAAAATCAACTCAAAATTGAACTACTATTCTCAAAAAGCACTTTATCCATTATATAGCATATCCAAAAGCACTAGGGAGTCATAAGGCATTCTACAAAACTTGATAATAATAGCACTCATCAAAAATTATCAAGTACTTAATCCATTTGGGAGTCATAAGGTTTCTACAAAACCTAGAATTTCACAAGGATCATCATGGCATCAAACAAATTCTTTCTTGCAGAATCCCAGTTACTCAAGGGACCAAACTATTTCTCCTAGAAAAATAAGGTAAAAGCAATCTTAGTATATGAAAAACTTTGGGAGATAACTCAAGGAACATAAAAAAGACCAACCACAGATGATACTAAAATTCAGAAGTTTGATGAAAAATATTCAAAAGCTCTAATGATAATAACCTTTGCCATCACTGATGAAATACAACCTTATATCAGTTCAACAAAGACATCTATAGAAGCATGGAAAAGCTTAGAAAAAATATTTGAAGGAAAAAATAAAGCCACTATCCTACATCTTCAAACTCAACTTCATTCTCTAAAAATGAACAGTGGTGAGAGCATAGAACTATTCCTAAGGAAAGTAGCAGATATTAAAGGGAAATTATTAACCTTAGGAGAAGAGATCAAATATGAACTTCTTACTCAAGTAACCATGAGAGCACTTCCAGATAGCTATAAACATTTGGTTACATCTTTACAAGTCCTAAGTAAAGATACTTCTTTTGATGATCTAATCAATATTCTATAGGAATATGAGGTAGAGAATATAGTTAAATATGAAATGACTAACACTGCAATGACATCAAAAGATAATCCATAGGGGAATATTGCTTCATCATCGAGAGGACGAAGACCATGGTATAATAAGTATTGTCAGATATGCAAAAGAAAATGTCATAGCACTAACTATTGTAGATTCAATCCCAAAAATTAGAATCAAGGAAATCAGATGAACAATGGAAGCAGATTTCAACCATGACAATATCAAAACCAATAGCGAACTCAACGTCCAACCAATTATCCCCAATTGGAGTATCGAAAAGAGAATCAGAAAGGACATCTAGCTCAAAGGATAGAAGAAATTGAAGAACTGGAAGAATCTACAGATGATTATGAAGTGAAAGCTCTTTCAGCAAGAACAACAGGTTATGAAGACACTAACTACTTGCTTGAATAGGTTACAAAGAACAGAGAAGAAGAATACAATGTCCAAGACAAAGAAGAAGATCCATATTGAAGATTGAAATCTTCAATACCCAAATAATGTAATACAGGGGGTGTTAGAGTTAGAATATATTACATCATTTGGGTCATGTAAATGTACCACCTATGGTACATAGTTAGAGTAGAGATTACTTTAGGGGGAAGTTAGCTACTTACTTCAAGCAATGTAATAAATGCACAAGTGTCAATGTGCATGTTGTAATGTGCAAGGTGTCCACTTGTACAACTAGGTAGAGTGTTGGCCAAGGAATCTATTTTCCTATATAAAGGGCCTCATAGTGATAGATCATAAGACGCAACATATAGATATCAAGAGCATTGTAGTAGAGAGTAGATTGTGGTAGAGCTCTTGTATGGAGCACAATGTAGTTCTTTAGCTTATATTAATGGAGTGACCATATCCTCCATACTGCATTGTATTTTTACCACTTTCTATTTATAGTATATTTCAGTCATATTGCAGACTCACTTTCTTTCATCTTATCAGGACCTGTGTTAGATCTCTCCCCTCTGCATATATCCTCAAAAGCTAACACTCTATTTTCTTGGTACCCTTCTTTGTTTTGTTTGATAGCACACTAGAAATTGATCAACTCTAATTTCTTGGTGCACTCTAGCTCCGTGTTTTATCATTTAGCTCTCTGTTATTTTTATCCTTTAGCTCTGTAATATTGATCTTCATACAACATTTAATTATAATTCTTATATATCCTATTCTTCCTTTAAGAATAGGTACCTTGCTTGAGTTAAAAATATCTTCATATATTTTTCTAAAGATTAGTGTCTAACTAAAACTTGAATCTTGATAGTGATTCATTGTATAATAGCACTTGAATTTTGAATACTAGTACCTAGATAGCTATACTCTTAGATAATATTGAAAAATAACTCAAATACATCAAATAAATCAATAACACTATGTAAAAATGGAACAATCTCACAATAACAGAGAATTGCAAGCTTCTTCGAGGGGGTAACCTCCTTCAATATTTCATTAGCTTGCAAAAATATGAATTTGTACATGGATTCATATATTTTAAATAAAACTTCATACAACCCTACCTAAAGGATCAAGAATTGGCTTACATGCAAAATACCACTCGAGCTAAATCTCCTATCTACCATCGATTACAATATTGATAAAAATGATTACATGAGATGGCACCACTTGGCTAAGCATCATACTTGACACATACATTACAAGGTATTAAAAAATAATATTATAATGGTATATCCCACATCGGGAGTGGGTCATTATATAAGTAAATTAAAATTACAAAATGGCATTAGGATAGGATCATAACATGTCCTTCCCCTTCAAAAATCTTTATCCTTAAAGCTGAAAATGAGGGAACTGGTGCTGGAGCTAATGGAGAGGCTTCCATGTAGCATCTTCTAGTTGTAGCCTACACCACTGAACAAGAACTTCTATGATGGTATGATTGCGGAGAGTGCAGGTTTGATGATCCAACAATTGTTCAGGTTCGAGTAAGATGGACCCTTCCTCATCCAATTCAGGTAATTATCACTAAACCTGTATCTGTGTGCCCAAAATGTTTTTGAGATAGGAAACATGGAAAATAATATGGAGCTTGGAGGTGGGCAGAAGAGCCAATTTGTAAGTAGCGGAACCAATTCGTTGAAGAACTTGGTAGGGTTCATAGTATTTTTTAGAAAGTTTCTAGCATCGATGGATTTGTAGAGATTATTTTTTGTATGGTTGCAAGAGAAGGAAGACCATATCACCCACATCAAAGCTATATTCATAATGATGCTATTCAGCCTATCATCAAATATAATTTTGGGCCATGTCCAAATTATGCTTCAGTTGATAGAGAACATCGGTATGTTGGTTGAGAGTAGTGTTGAATTCCTGGACCTTGGAGTTGCTTGGGATGTATGAAAAAGGAGTCATTGGAGGGCACCCATAAATGGTCTCAAAAGGGGTGAGTTTGGTTGCTATATTATAGGAAGTATTGTACCACCATTCGACCAAAGGAAACCACTTTACCCATTGAGTAGGATGATCTGATGCAAAGCAACGAAGATAGATATTCAAACATTTATTGACAATCTCAATTTAAACATCTGTTTGTGGATGATAGGTTGAACTCATTTTGAGTTGAGTTCCTTACAAATTAAACAATTCTTGCTAGAAATAAATAGTGAAGGTTAGGTCTAGATCAGACACAATGGAGGTGGGCATACCATGAAGGCAAAAAATAGAATCGATAAATATTTGGGCAATGGTGGAGGTTGTGTAAGTATGGCCAAGGGAAAAAAATGAGCATACTTCAAAAGGTGATCCACTACCACAAGAATAACATACTTACCACTAAATTTAGGTAACCCTTCTATAAAATCTATAGAAATATCAGTCCAAACCTGATATGGAATGGGTAAGGATTTAAGAGTACCCAAAGAACGTACCATTTCACCTTTCATCCATTGAAAGGTGTCACAAGCTACTACAAAATCATGGATGTCTTGTTTCATACCTTTTCAGAAGAATGTGCGCTTGAGGCATTCATATATTTTAAGAAATCTTGAATGGCTTGGAGAGGGAGCAATATGTAGTTCACTCATGAAAAGCTCACGAAGTGGAGATGTGTGAGGAAGAACAAGGCATTGGAGATAACACAGGTCATGGCAATCCCAATTGTAGTCTAGGAATGAAGTAGGATCATAAAGGAGCGAGGCCACCAAAGCTTGCAAGTCTGCATCCTGAAGTACCTCCTGTCATAAGGAGTCTATCCATTGAGGAACATGTGAGGAAATGACACATAACATACTAAGGACCTCAAATTGGTGAGAGAGAGCATCAACCACAAGATTCTCTTTGCCCTTCTTATAGGTGATATCATAATCATATCCCATGAGTTTAGAAAGCCATTTTTGTTATTTTGGGGTAGCAACCCATTGTTCCAAGAAGTATTTGAGACTCTGATGGTCTGTTTTAATGGATAAATGACACCCAATGAGATATGGTCACCAATGGATTACGGTATGTAATATTACCAATATCTCCTTGGCATATGTAGATTTTCCCAAGTTATGATCAAAGAGTGCCTTACTAATGAAATCCAAATCCAAGGGTCTCCCTTCCTGCATCAACATTGCCCCGATGCCATGACTGGAAGCATCACTTCCAATGATGAAAGGCCTGAAAAAAGTTGGTATGGCTAAAACTCGTGTTGTGGTCATAGCATGTTTTAATTCAAGGAAGGCTTGGTCAGTGGGCCCCATCCAAGTAAACGAGTCATTATTTAACATGGATGTGAGGTGGGATGCTATTTTACCATGAATAAATTTGTGATAGTAACCTGTAAGCCCTAAGAATCCCTGAAGTCCCATGAGAGTGTGAGGTTTTGGCCAGTCATGAACTGCCTAAATATTCTTGGGATCGAGCTTGAAACCATATTTGGAGATAATGTGTCCTAGATACTCCACTTCAGTCATACCAAAGGAACACTTGGACTGCTTAGAAAAATATTAATGTTGTACCAACAATTGTAATATTTGATCCACATGAATAAGGTGTTATTTCCACGAGCGACTAAAACCAATATATCATCAAAGAAAACTAGGATGAACTTTCGTAGGAGAGGGTGAAAGATGTTGTTCATTAGGCTCTAAAATGTGGAAGGAGCATTTGTCATAGCAAATGGTATTACCAAGAACTCATAGTGACCTTCATAAGTATGAAATGCAATTTTGGTAATATCCTCATCCTTGAGCCTGATTTGATGGTAGTTAGAATGAAGGTCTAACTTGGATAAGTACATAGCTCCATGTAATTCATCCAACAATTCATCCACTACTGAAATGGGTAATTTATCCTTGATGGTAATTTTGTTGAGCTCACGGTAGTCTATACACAATTTCCACGAGACATATTTCTTGTAAACTAGTAAAACTGGAGAAGAGTAAGGGCTGGTACTGGGTCGAATGACACCAAATTTGAGCAATTCTTGAACCATATTCTTGATTTTGGACTTGAGAGTATGAGGATACTGATACGATCTGATGTTGGACGAAGCATTACCTGGTAGTAGTGGAATAGCATGGTCATGTGAGAGATGAGGCGGTAGGGTAGTTGGTTCTGAAAAAGCCATCGTGCTTGGTCAAAACAAGTTGCAAATATGTTGGAATTTAATACACTATGGAAGTGATTGGTTGAATTGAAAATATTTGTGCAATGACCTCGTAGGATGAATTTTTAACAATTTCTCCATATGATTGGAACTGATAATTTGGGAAGGGCCTATTTTGGCACCATGGAGTGTGTGTGTTTGTCCATGTTTTGAAGTGCCCAAGGTGCTCAACCATTGAGATCCCAACATAATATTACATCCTCCCAACTGGAGGGTAAACATGTCTTGCTTGAGTTCATAATCTCCTATATTTTTTTTAACATTGCGACATTTACCTTTACAAGGTAAAGTACCTCTATTTTCCACCATGAATTCAAATGAGTTGCATGTGTGTGTATATAGAAATTGGCCTGCTTAGCAACTCGAGGATCAATAAGTTTATGTGTACTTCCTGAATAAATAAGAATAGTAAGGCGTTGACCTTTGAAAAAACCATAAATTTCACGGTTTGTGGAGTGGTAATCCTGACAAGAGCATGGACAAAATTTTTTTCTTGAGGTTCTTGGGTTTCGTCTTCCTGTTGAGTTGGTGCTTCAGCTATGTCACTCTCCTCATCACTATGGTAACTGCTACCGAGTTCCTCTGCATCTATTAATAACAAGCTCTTATTTGCACATATATACCCCTTCATAAATTTTTCATCACAATTATAACATAGACCTTGGGCGTGACGCACATCCATTTCATTTGTAGTTAGTTTCTTAGGATAAGGAGGTTTATTATCACTATTTTTTTGGAACTAGGGAGGAAAGGGAGGTCAAGCTTGAGAAAATTACAGTGGTCATCATTGAGCTAAGAGTTTAGATTCGGAAAATCGAGCTAAAATGATAGCCTCCATCATGGTTTATGGTTTAAAAATATTGACTTCAACCTGGAGATCATATTTCAACCCACTCATGAAACAACTCATAAAAAATCCCTCATTCAAGCCCTTGGTTTTATTTGCCAACTTCTCAAATTGTGTTTAGTAATTGTAAACTATGGCTATTTATTTTAACTTTGTCAATGCTCCTATAAAGTCTTCATAGTCACTAAGGCCAAATTGAGTGAGTAATTGAGACTCAAAGTCCTCTCAAAATAGATCAAGGGTTGTGGCTCATAGCCATTGGAACTAGTGTAAGGCATCTGATTCTAAGTTGATGGAAGCCATATGAACCCGATGATATACAGGGACATTGTGGAGTCTAAATAATTTATCAACCTAACATAACCACCCATCAACATCCTTTCCACTAAACTTAGGGAAGTCCAATTTAGGAATTTTGAAGGTTGGATCGCAATCATAGTGAGTGGCTTCTATTTCCTTTCTTCAATCTTCTATTTCTCTTCGATGACCTCATTCAAAGTTTTCAACTTGGTGTTTAGATGTGAGAGTACCTTGCAATTTGGTTTCCACCTTTGTAAGTTGTTCTACCAAGTGGATTCTAGTGGCATCATGATCCGTTCAAAGCTCTTGAATCTCTTCTCTTATGGTGAGGTTTGTAGTGGTCAAGTAATCAAGGGATTTTTGCATGTCGGCCAATATTGTGGTAAATTCTAACTCCTTGTGTTGTCCACAAGTGCCCCCCGCCATTGTGGGTCCTCTTTTACTAAGTTACTAAAAATAGATGTGGGGTTTCAGGAGTTACTATTTTTATTAAGACGTCTAGAAAAGTGCTTGGGTGTGGTATATCAAAAGAATCAACTTGAAAAAATAGGCACAATGAGCTATATCCTAAAACACTGATTTTGGGTACCCTAAACTCTTTTTTAATTGCTATTTTGATGAGTCTACTGGTGTTGTCGGTTTCTAATTTAGAGTTACGATTCAAAATTTGGGGTTTGGGATCAATTGTCTTTGACTTGTGGTCTACCCCTTGACCACCTTATCACTATCCTGTCTCTTCTTCTATTACATGTACTATGGTTACTAACACGGTTCCTATTACTGTCCCTGGGGATTCTATGAAACTGATAATACTATTTCTAAAGCTAGAGTTCTGTAATTTTGGACTATTACAGAGGGTTGTTACTGTCGACCTGACTATCACTGTTACTAACCAGACTATTTTAGTCACTATCATGACTATTCTATCTTTGTCCACAGGCTATTGCAAACACTTGTAAAATTTGTCCTAACTGTTGGTGCATGCAATTTTGTTTTCTATGATAAGGAATGCCTTCTTTGTATGCTCACTTTTGGTGTTGTGAATGCAAGATAACATAATATATATGGTGTTGATTTGTAGGTGGAATTTATTTTTTGCAGAACCAGGGTATTCTAAGTAAGGGAGTATGTAATACCCATGGGCCCTCTGTTATACCATAGTGATGAAAAATATTGCTTGAACCAATATTTTATACCACTACCCAAGGAGGATTCCACACATACCCTTGAACACACTATCTACCTCTCTGAAAGTATGGGAGGGTGATCGTCCGGGATGCTTTGTCCCATGGACTATGGATAATACAAGGCAAAAAATATTTCTAATGGATAAAATTGTGTTTAAACCTAGATTATATCTCGAGAAACCCAAAGATGCATGGGAGCTCCAGTCCATGCACGAGTGCTATATAAGGCCTGGGTATTAGATCATGATCACCCCTCACTTCATTAAAAATTTTATGGGCTATCTAGCTTAGCCAATAATGATAGCTCCTTTGTGATATTTTAAAACCCCCGACACAGGGTTTCTAACCTACACAACTACTGAAAAAGAGTGTATTTTTTTTATGTTTTCTGGTTTTTTGGCCAAAAAAGTAGACTATTTTTTTTAATTTTTAATAAAGAAAAAAATAGAAAAAAAACACACAGAAAATTATACCTAACAGGTAGAATGGATGAAAAAAATCATCTCAGTTGTAGCAAAACTCGGTCCTGGAAAGCACTCTGATACCACTTGTTAGGATATCACTATTAAAAATAAGCACACTCACACAAAATACTTAAAAATAACTCAAATACATCAAATAAATCAATAAAAATATGTAGAAATTAAATGCAGAAGTGGAACAATCTCACAATAACATAGAATCGCAGGCCTCTTCGAGGGGGAAACCTCCTTCAATATTTAATTAGCTTGGAAAAAGATGAATTCATACATGGCTTCATATATTTTAAAGAAAAACTTCATGTAACCCTACCTAAAGGCTCAAGAGTTGGCTTACATGCAAAATGCCACTCGAGCTAGAATCTCCTACCTACCATCGGTTACAATCTTGATAAAAATGGTTACATGAGATGGCACCACTTGGCTAAGCACCATACTTGCCACATACATTACAAAGTATTACAAAATAATATTATAATGGGATCCTCCACGTTGGGAGTGGATCATTACATAAGTAAATGTGAGTTACAAAATGGCATTAGGATAGAATCCTAACAATATTATGGCATATTTCCTTCATTTTTCTAATGAGAATCTCCCTTGAACCTACTTCAAAAAGTGATCCACTACCAAGACTGAATTGATATAAAGATATATTCAGCTAGCCTATTTCTTCATTGTATCCTAGGGATATCCTTCCCTCATCTCTTATCTATGCTATACTTATTCTCTTATTCTCTGTGCTTATCCTCTATTATAGAAGCTTTGTGTTGCTTCTTCTCTCAGAACTTTGTTGTTCTAAAATCTTGACTGCTACAATATCTTCAAGAAAATTATAATACTTCTTTGTCTTTGTAGGAATCTAAGATGTTTTTCAATCTATCAAAATATCTTTTGCAATGTATTAGGTCATACCTAAGAACCAATTATGATTCTCCTTAATAGAGAACCCAATATCAATGTTAGGGTGACTCTAAATATCCCTGAATGACCAAATTTCTCCTAAGTTGCTTTTTCCAATCAATCAATGTCTAAATTTCTTCTAAGTTGACTTCATCTATCAAATGTTTAACTTTTCTTTGAGTTGGCATTTTCTATCAATATAGTTGATTCCTAGTCTTCACTGGTTTTCCTTCAACCAAGTGGAAAGACCCTGACATCCAAATTAGGTTGACTAAATCCTTGTCCCCTCAATATCCTCTATTCTTGTCAAACCTTTTAGAAATAGATTCCAATTATTTAATACTATCAAAGTGGATAAACTCTAATATTAAGGTGGCTCATATAACTCTATAAAAAATAGATAAAGTTAGGTGGTAGATTTGATACCATTGTTGGCTTCTTTAGTGTTACTACCATAGAATATCATAGGTCCCAATATAAAGAAGCCACAATATTAAAGGTCAAAATATCAATAATGAAGAGTAGAATAATATATGAGCAATTTAATATGTATATCTAGGCCAATATAATACTAAAATTAACATTCACTTATATAATAAAATATAAATGTAAATGGCCTATGTCAATCATGAACTATGCATGAAGAAAACTTACAATATTAATTGCTCAAAATTAGTACACAACATTTATTCATTTTCTTCCTCTTACAATCTCATAATAAGATATTCAGATTACTTTCTCATGGAGATGTATCTCCATAATATAGCCATAGTACTATGACTCTTCAAGTACTTGACTATTGCTCTCCACATGACAGGTCCCATGACCTTTGGCTTATCATCTTGTCACTTTGCATGCTAGACTCTTCACTTTCTTTTACATGCAATCCTAATCTAAGATAATTGTGCACATCATCACATTACATATTTACACACTTACATACATGATACTTGTGCACATTATCTCAATATACACTTGCACTCTCAACTTACATGACACTTAGGTATTTCCTACATATTTACACTTACATGAAAGAGGGAATATAGATCACATATCTAAACTATAGAGTCAACCCTAATCTATTACATATTTACAATTATACCATGAAGGTACCATAGGGGTACATTAGCATGTACCAAATAATGTAATATTTCTCAATACATATTGTGGTTTAAGATATCCACTTTTACTTGATGATTGTAATTCTATATCATACAATGAATATAAAACCCATGATCTCATTGGTGGATTTGTAGGTCTATCTAGTATATATAATTTCATATGATAATCTAAAAGTATATCCTTGATCTAATTTTCTATCCATATAAATGGAATTATAAGATGCACATTGATAACATGTTGTATCATGAGGGAACCACCTATAGACTCATTTTTAAGGAGGAACAACCCCTCCTTCTCATGAATCTCATCGACATGTTGAGGAAGGTCTATCAAAGTAGAATCTTCCACACATAGCGTCCTCTATTTGGTGACATTAGAACTAGATGAGGTAGAGCCTAACCTATTATGTCGATGATATTTATAAAAGTTGCCACTTGATCTAGTGTAATGATATGACAATCTTTTATAATATGTGTCATCATCTCATTTGAAGAGACTCTGAAAAAACTTTATATAAAATTTCTATACTAATGATCATCTCTTATTAAGACAAGTGTTAGAGAATATTACATTATTTGGTAAATGGTTTTGTACCACCTTGGTACAATATTAGATTAGGTGTGTGTCTAAGTGTTAGATAATATTACATTATTTGGTAAATGCTTTTGTACTACCTTGTAAGATATTAGATTAGGTGTGTCTTAAATTAGAGTGTGAGTTTATATTTCATATAATGTAATAATATGAAATAAATGCACAAATATAATGTAATTTATTGTGAGAGTGTTGTGAGTGTGGATGTGGATAAGTGTCCATTATGTAAAATATTACATATGATTTTAGAATAAAAAGGTGATTTAAAAAAAAAATGAAGGTGAAAATTACTTAGAAGAGTTGTAATTTTAAGTTTTCTTCTTAATAATGAGAAAAAATTGAAGCTAACATAGAATGTCTGAGATCTTCCTTTGTTACTTTAAAAAAATTATATTCCAAACATGTGGTCATATACTATACTTTTAAAGCATATTATACGCAGCAGATCTTTGGGCTTCCCACTCTACTCCCAACTTCTACAGAAATGATCCTGAAAGCACGAGGATACGGAAACAAAAAGGAATATGCCACAAGAAAAGAACAAGAAAGGACATATGCAAATTGACACAAGATAAAAGCAATATGAAATATCGTAATCTCTTTATTGATACGCTTTTCAAAATGTGTTACAATACGTCTCCTTCCTTTTTAGGGGATAGGAGCGTCAAATGTGTTTCTTGTCACAACATCCATGGATCACAATCCTTCTTCCGCGTGCCCACATGTAAGATGGGCGGACCAAAACGTCACCGCCACTTGCGTATATGATTCTTTGCTCTTTCCTGCTCCTCTGCTATCGAAAACCTGCGTTCAAAGAAACAGAAAATATTAGTAGCACCTACGGACAGAATGAAGCATGTATTTCCCAAGGCCTATTGTCAGTAAATGCATGAAAATATTAAAACGATAATGAAATGACCTCGGATCGACCTGAAAATTTCACAGTAGCATAAATATGTTAACAGAAGACCACTGCAAAAAGAACAGTCTAGAAATTCCTCACATATTTGTATTCGCTCCAGGGTGGGACGAATAGACCTGCAATAACTTGTCAAAAAGCACCCTCTTCAATGTCCTATCTCGGAAGCTCCAAATGACCTGCAAACTTGGGGTTAGCTAATTGGGGGTGTTTTGGGAAGACCCAGATGGTCAGATTTCTCCAATTTTGCCTCTATCACCCAGATTTTGGTGGTGCCATCTGCAAGTTAGTGAAAGCGAGAAATAACAAAAACCTGGTCAAAATTGCTCCAAATGAAATGAAATTTGAACTGTAACCTATTTAACCTATCTAGAATCAAATGCAAAAGAAAAACTAGAGAAATCTATCACATATTTCTATTCATCCCGGGGTGGGGCGAATTTTACTGTGACAGATTGGGGAGCGCCCGGGGGCAGGACGCCCACCGTTTGAGGCACTTTTTTGGCACCAATCCACTTGGGATGGGTCCAAAACTGGTTATGGGGTGTTGTCGACAAATTTTGGGAATTTTTGTGGCCAAAAATTGGGTTTTGGGTCCGGATTCGCGCTTCTAATAGTCGCCCAATAACCTCCCTTTCGAATGAGAGATTAAGGATGTAAAAGCACAAATCGCAAGTAGGTATGTAAATTGGCAGCACTTCGTTGCTCAAATGCTCCTTCTCTCTATATCTTTTGGGTGGGAAAACTCCCCAATTTATAGACCTTAGGGTCTCCTTGTTTGAATTGCGCATGCGAGGGCGCCACTTGAGTTAACTGTCCTATTTTCAGAGAAAAGCTAACTCCCTGATTAAAAATCTTCTTGCATGAGGTTTCTAAAATAAAGACACTCATCACTGAAGTCTCTCTTCTTGAATAAAAGCTATTCCTCGCAATTGCATGGCCTGAAGCCTCAGTTAACTGGCGGAGTTGCCGAGGTTTGACTTTTTTTGCCAGTCAAACCTTCTATTCGCCTCACCCTGGGGCGAATGCTGCTATTCGTCCCTGGGTGGGACGAATGCCAGTTTGTATTCGTCCCGGGGTGGGACGAGCAGAGAGCAAGGTGCCAAAAAGGTGCCAAATTGACCTTTGACCTTCCAAACTACTTTTGGGAGTGGTTAGGACCACTGTTTGACCTCTGGGGGCTGCCCTAGGGGCTGTTTGTGTCAATGCGATCAGCGCTTGTTGTCACGTAATCGGATTGGTGTTGTTTTGGTGTCTACAGATGCCCCTTTTTGGGAAGCGTTGTGCAAGGCGCAGCGCCGAGCAAAAATAGATAACCAAAGCACTAATGATTAGGGTTTCTCAGTAACCTAACCAACTCTTGATGCCCCAAGTATGGAAAGGGCACGCATTCTTGAATCCTTGCTTCTAACGAGCTAAGGAACTAAAGTCAAGTGTTAACCTTGTTCGGTGAGGTGTTACTTGAACTTGGACATTGATCAGTCATGAATAGGCAAAGGGCGCAACCTTTTGTCTATGGGAACCTTGAGTTCATGATTCACGAATGCCAAGTGTTTGATCAGCTTGTGATAATTGCTTGTTTGCTGCCCCAAGCAGGGGCATGATTGTCTTTGTCAATGATCCTTTGAATGCGTGTCATTTCCAGGATTGGGTATGTTGTTGTTGATTGGCGACTAAGTGTGACTACCCCCTCAAGCGACGAATCGATGAGGGAATGACCGACATGAGAAAAGCGACGAGTCGCTTGACCCAAGATGACTTAGGTAAGGGTGCCTTCAGTTGTTTACCATTAAATGCGAAAGCAGTTTTCGAACATTCTGACCTATTTTTGGTGGGTTTTAACCCTTTTTGTGACGCATTTTTGGGGTGAAATTGGCTGGGGATTTCCCCATTTTTTGAAAAGGCAAATGCGCCTTCGTTCGGCAATGATATTGCTATTTTTGGGTGGGTTTTGACCCATTTTGGTGATGCCATTTGGGGATGAAATTCTCAAAAATCCGTCTTCCCGTGGAGCGGTCCGGCTATGGTAGCCTTCTTAGGGAGTAGGATAGTGAGGATTTGTGACCCCGACATCTGTTTTGCATGCCCGGAATGTCAAGTGCAAAAGCACTCTCATTGGACAGTTTTATTGCTCTTTTTTGTGCATTTTTGTGCATTTTTTGTGTTTTTGAAATTTTTGCTCTGTATTCATCCCAGGGTGGGATGAATTCCTATTTAGTATTCGTCCTAGGGTGGGACGAGCGCTAACTAGAGTGCTCATCCTAGGGGGAACGAATACAAGCTCAAAAAGCCTTTTTAAAGGCCAAAACTGAGTTTTGGGCTCATTTGCATTTGTTTTTCTTGGCGATTTGGAGCTCTGAGGAGGAGGAGGTCAATTCTGCGAAGCGAAGCACTATAGAATTTTTCTTGCGACCATGAGTGCACACACCGGATCGAGCGGCGGAGCCGAAGCGCTACCAGTGAGTGCCCTTCCTCTTTATTGTTTTGTATTGCTATTGAAAACCGCAAGTTGGTTATTTTTTTGTGTTTTTGTTTATTTTGTTGGTTACGGTTAAAAATGAAACCCTAGTCTCTCAAAATTATCACTTAGTTTAAAACTTAGGATAACTCTAGTCAAACAAAGATCAGAAGTTAGTTTAAAACTTAGCTAAAAAAAACTCAGTTTATAACTTAAAATCTCGTTGAACCGGAATTGAACCAAAGGCAAAATGTACGTGAAAAACGTAGGGTAAAACTAATGAAACGTAGCGTGAACCCTAGCTAGTTGTGTAATTGTTTTTGTGTTATTTAATTTTCAGTGAAAGTGAAAACCCTAGGTCTGAAAATTATTTTGTGACTATTTTTGTTTGTTTTTTAATGAGTGTTAGAGTTAAAACCCTAAAATGGACCAAATGATTGTTTTTGTTGTTTAATTTATCGGTTAAGATTAAAAACCTAGATCGACAAATTATTTGTTTTGTAAATGGTTTTTGTGTTAATTTATCGGTTAGAGTTAGAAAACCCTAGATCGACAAATTAATTTTGAATTACTAGTTTGTTTTTTTTTTTTAATTTGAATGCATTATTTGTATATTCATGTTAGCGTTGTAAAATTTTTATGTTTTAATGTTTTTATGTTGTTTTCTTTTGTAGGTGGTGAAGAGCGGTATCGAGTGCCTACTATGTTATAAGCACGTGCAGCGCTGACTTTGGTTGACTGGGATTGGCTTGACGCCCTTGGGCTCAAGCAGGTGACTCGGCTAGAGCCTGTGGTCGGGGATCGGGCCTATCTGATGGCCCTGATCAATCTATGGGATCCCCGGACCAACACCTTCCATCTCCCAATAGGGGAGATGATGGTGACCTTGGAGGATATCTATCGGATTCTTTGGATTCCAATAGACGGACTGTCGATCCGGACGACATCGCGGGATCGGAGGACAGTACTGATACGCTATTTTGGGCATGGGGAGGAGTTGGGTGTGGAGAGCCCAGTGGAGAGGGCAGAGATTGACTACCATATGGGTGGCATACTGGTTCGATGGTGGTTAGAGAAGGGTGTGTTGGGAGTGAGGCACGCATTACTCATGGGCCTCATTTCCAACATGCTGCTTCCTGACTCGTCGGGTGTGAGGTTCCCATGGAACCTGCTAGAGGTGGTGTTCAGGCTGGTGGAGTGTCCGACAGACACATCGATGATTATGAGATGGGGATAGACTCTGCTAGCATAGCTCTATGATGAGTTGTACGAGGTCCGCTATCGAAAGTGAAAGGGGATCAGTTGCAGCTACTTGTTGCAGTGCTGGGCTTGGCAGCACATAGCAGTGGAGAGGCCTACGGGGCTGCCCTGGATGACTCGGCGGAGATGGCAGATCGGGAGATCGGATATGGGGTACTATGGTGGAGGTCGAAGGAGCAGGGTCAGAGTCGATGATGGGCAGGTGTCGTAGGGCACTATGTCGATGCCTTCGCTCGGCTTACTCTAGGGGAGGTGTTCTAGCGCCCCTACTGGGACTGTCCAGCCTGGCTTGAGGTGGGAGAGTGGCTTCGATGGGTACGGAGGGAGCGATGGCTGATTGGGAGGCATGGGACTGAGCAGGAGTTGTTCCCATATGGCCGGGTGACATGATAGTTTGGGGTGCGCCAGGGGATGCCTGGTGAGCCCATGGTCTATCGACGTCGGGGGGATGAGAGGACTCTAGACCGGCCAGTCGTTGCACCACTTGGCGAGGATTCAGATATGGCTATTGATGTCCCAGATGTGGATGACGTTGGAGTTACTATCGAGTATGAGCAGTGGTGGACTTTGCGATAGTGGCGAGGTGAGGGGCCTCTAGGGGGGGTGAAGGCGGCAGTAGTAGGGGATGAGGGTGCGGAGGCACCAGATGAGGGTTGGGGTGCTCCGCTGGATGATGCAGAGATGGTGGAGGTTGAGGATGTTGGAGGGGAGTTTGGGGTTCCGAATCAGCCAGAGATGCAGGACGTCCTGGAGCAGGTGGGAGCTGAGAGCTGCTATCTCGGATTCGTCTAGGCCTCAGAGGTAGTGTTCGGAGGATGTGGAGGCAAGATAGGGCACAGAGAATAGCATGATTGGAGGAGCTACTATGGAGGTGATATGGGGAGCTGGGAGAGGCTTTGTAGGAGAGAGATCTCCTATGGACTCAGCTGGTAGAGCGGGAGAACGCATGGGCTATGTCCCATCGGTAGGAGGGGGATACCGATGTGCTCGAGAGAGGGATCTACTACGGATGCAGCTAGCATAGCGATGACGTAGTAGCTTACTACCATCGATGAGAGGTAGAGTGGGATCGAGAGGAGTCGATATGGCATCGCGGGAGGAGATTGGCATCGATAGGAGGTAGATTGGCATCGACATCGGATGGATATGGAGGGAGAGATCATCCGCCTTGGTGGGCGGTTACCTGAGCCTCCTGGAGGTGGTTCTTCACGGCGGATGAGAGACAACGATACTGAGCAGTCAACATCGTCCCATCGTCGATGGCTAGATGAGGGGGGCACTAGTAGGCATGATGCAGGGGCGAGCAGCAGTCACCCTGAGAGGTCCCATAGGACCCACACCATGGGGGGTAGTTCCCGTCGCATCGATCCTGCATGATCATGGTGGCCGACGCCCTAGGCTTGGGGGTTTTTGAGTTTTTGGCTGTTGTTGCGGGGTCAGAGGACCGGTTCATTGTAGCCTGTGGGCATTTTGTTGATGATATATATATACAGATGATTCTATTTTTGTTTTTTGGTTTTATAAACTTTTCATGATGTGTCTGTCTGTTTATGCACATTGATTTATAATGATGGATGCATATGGGATTATGATTGCGATGTTGCTAATTAGATGATGTATGCATATGGAATGAATGAAATGATGTGTTGATAACTTGTCGATGGCACCATAGATTGTACAAGATTTGACGGCTTGTTGTACTTATGGGATGACTTTGTGGAATGACGTTGCATGTGACAACTTTGTTTTTGTATTTTGCATTTTTTTTTGATGGTGATGTATGGAATGAAATGGACCAGTTGTTTTTAAAATGTAGTTAAGCTTTTCTGAGATTCAGATATTTTAACTAACTAGCCAAGACTGTACATTTATCTCGCAAGACTTTTGAACAAGGTATAAATCCGACTTGGAGGTTAACCAAGTTATTTCACATCCCTGTGTGTGCAATTGAGTTCGTTTATGTGGTATTTGTCAGGATACCGCCAGTGCCAAATAGGCTATCAACCAAACCTGTATTGAGGATCACCTAACTAGCTCCACTAACTCCATTGTTGTATTTAGCAAGATTAATCCATGGGACAATCTAAGGTACCATAAGCTAGCTCATCCACATGCAAACATTGGTCTGCTCACACGCAAAGCTAATGTGATAGACATATCGTCATGCGGGTAGGATACCGCCATTGCCAGTAGGTTGTCCACCAAACCTGTAATGAGGATCACCTAGATGGTTTTCGAATACTGAGAATTCCAGGGATTCAAGTTCAGGATTTTTATTGGCTCAATGGTTTAGGATATTTGCTCGTATACAAAGTGATGAAAAATCACTGTTTATTTTGTTTTGTTTTTTTTTTTTTTGAGCAAGGATTTTGAATAGTGGTGATAACCACTGTTATTTGATTTGGCTTTTGAGCTTTGTAAGGTGATTGGGGAATAACATTGATCCTTTTAGGCCTTGGGGATGACTACCCATCCTTGGCAGGGACGTGTAGTATGAATCCTTACGACTTTGGGAACCAAAGGGTAGTATGGAGATTATGAAGTAAGGGTATTGATCTTTTAGGCCTTGGGGATGACTACCCATCCTTGGCAGGGACGTGTAGTACGAATCCTTACGACTTGAGAGACCAAAGGTGATTGTGATGATGGTGTTTGTGAATGGTCATTGATCCTTTTATGCCTTGGGGATGACTACCCATCCTTGGCAGGGACGTGTAGTATGAATCCTTACAACCTTAGGAACCAATGGTGAGTTTTGAATTTTTGTTAGTAATGAAAACCACTATTGATTAGAAGGAATGGATGGGGAAGAGCTTGTCCTTTTGTCAATTCTCAGCATTCTTGAACCATTCGCATAGGGGGATGAATAGGCTAATCTTTCATCGATGGTACCCTAGACTGCTTTGTAGGTTTCTCTTGCATTCACACAACTTAGGAATTATTTTATGTGTGTAAATTTGTGTAGGGATATTACATAACGAGGCGTGACCCAAGTAAAACTTTCCTGTGTAAAATTTGTTTGACTTTGTACAATTTTTGGCTAGAAAGTTAAAGACAGTTGAATGACGAAAACCCTAAATACATTAGGAGACAACTGACTTTGCTAAAAATAGGGATGGTGTGATGCGGGATGTATGCATTGATAAAATTGATTTGATGTGAAAAATGATGGGATTGCCAAGTAATGACAGTCTATGGTGCTTTTGACTTGTATAACCAACAAATATGCAATGTATGAATGTGATGCCTAATGCAACCTATATTTTTGTATTTTTGATGTTTTATGAGTATGCATGGAATGGAGATGCAATTTTTTTGTTATTTTTGATGATTTTATTGTTTTTGTTTATTTTTGAATATTTGTTTTGACCAAGCGGTTATGGTAACCCTTGGAGCTTTTGGTTTGACCAAAGGGTTTATGGATACCTTTGGGGCATTTGTGGGGTTGACCAAGCGATTATGGGAATCCTTGGAGCTTTTGGTTTGACCAAAGGGTTTATGGACACCTTTGGGGCATTTTGGGATTGACCAAGTGATTGTGGAAATCCTTGGAGCTTTTGGTTTGACCAAAGGGTTTATAGATACCTTTGGGGCATTTTTGGGATTGACCAAGCGATTGTGGAAATCCTTGGAGCTTTTGTGTGGACTATGGCTCTCTAAATGTAGAATGGCCTCAAATGAATGATGTTCAAGGGTTCTAGCTCCTTGATTCCTTCAAGAGAGGCAAGCCGGTATGTTCCAGGTCCTATTCGACTATCAATCACATAAGGACCTAACCAGTTTGCTGCAAACTTGTCTCCCAGATGGGACGATAAATTAGAATTCTGTTGGTTCTCTTTTAAGACCAAATCTCCAACCTAAAAATCCCTTAGGTGAACCTTCATGTTATATGCTCTCTTAAGTCGCTCTTGATAGATACGCAAATGCTCGAGAGCATTGACGCGTCGTTCATCAAGCAACGTAAGTTGATCTAACCGGGCCTGCCGCACAGTGTCATCATCGATGAACTCTTGCATTGATATGCGCAGCGAAGGGATTTCCAACTCAAGAGGCATGACAGCCTCGGAGCCATACACCAACGAAAATGGAGTTGCCCCAGTGGGCGTCCGAATGCTAGTGCGATAAGCCCATAGGGCAAGCGGGATCTGAATGTGCCAATCCTTATGATTATCTATGATAGTATTTTTGAGGATGGCGATGAGCATTTTATTAGACGCCTCTGCTTGCCCATTTGCCTGCGGATAATAGGGTGTTGAAAAACTATGCTAAATTTTGTACTTTGTGGTCAAAGCACGCACGTCTTTGTTCTTGAAGGGCGTCCCATTATCCGAGAGGATCTTGGATGGAATACCAAAATGACATATGATATTATGCAAAATAAACTCCGCAATGCGGGGTCCAGTCGTAGAGGTTAACGGAATTGCTTCCACCCACTTGGTAAAATACTCTGTGGCTGTAATGATAAATGTGTGATGACCCGACGATGCAGGGGAGATCTTTTCGATTAGATCAAAGCCCCACTACGAAAAAGGCCAAGCCGATTGGATCGGTTGCAAGGCCTGAGAAGGTACGTGTGTCAAATTGGCATGATGTTGACACTTCACGCACTTCTTCACATATGCGCAACAATCTCGCTCTAAATATGGCCAATAATAACCCATGCAGAGAATGCGCTTTGCGATGGCCATACCGTTGAAGTGGCCACCACATGTACCATCGTGGGCTTGGGTGATCGCCCAAGCGGACTCCTGCTGGTCCAAGCAACGGAGGAGGATTCCTTCATAGCTTCGACGATACAAAATGTCTCCTAGCAAGACATGTTTTGCCGCTTTCTGTTTGAATGATCTTTTTATGGCTTGTGTCAATCCAAGTGGGAGAGTACCTAGCTTGAGGTAATCCCTTAGGGGTGTGTACCAATCCTGCTGATCAGAAACCTCGATGGTATGAATAACCAATCCCTCTTGAAGTTCATCTCGAGCAAAAGTTGAGTAGGAAAGAACTTGTAAAAATAGCGTTGTATTGCTATTAAGAGGGGTAGGGGAGAACAAGGACCCCCAGTTGGCTTGAGTCAAACAATCTTGGATTCGAGAAAACCTATCCGTAGATGGTTCAATCTGGATCAAGTGGATTCCTGGCGTGAGGTCAGAGCTTGCACGCTCCATCGCGGGTTGCGATAATGTCTTGACCTGAATGGTTGTCATCTCACCGAAAGGGTCTTGCGGGATTAGTGACCCCAAGGAGGCCATAGTATCCGCAAAATGATTCGATGATCGAGGGAGTGCCTCGATGTCATACCATTCAAGTTGTGCCAGGAATTTGTCCACAAGGGCTTTATAGGCCTACAAAACTGGGCATTTACATTGGAATATCCCCTTAACTTGATTGACAATTAACAACGAATCACCAAAGATGTTCAATCGTTTAATGTTCATGGTGACTGTTGTCTGAAGACCTATGAGCAAGGCTTCATATTCTGCATTGTTATTGGTGCACGAGAAGTCTAATTTAAATGACAGAGGCATTGGAGCCCCTTGTGGAGTGAAGAATACAATTCCCGTGCCACCTCCTTGCTCACACTTAGAACCATCGAAGAATAGGGTTATGTCAGCCTGTGACTCAGGCTCATCAGAATCTGGCGATTCTGAAACATGGAAGACCCCATCATCAGGTAGTTCGAAGGTCAGAGGCTGATCATCTTCAAGAGGAGCCTCTGCCAGTTGATCGGTGATGACTTGACCTTTTATGGATTTTTGTCCAATGAATTCTATGTCAAACTCCATCAACAACATGATCCATTTCGTCGTGCGGCTACTATGATAAGTATGACTCATCATGTATCGCAATGGATTCTCCTTAGACACAACATACATCTTGTTGCTCAACATGTAATGGCATAGCTTCTTGGTAGCAAACACCACTGCCAAGCAGAGCTTCTCGACATATGCATAGTTAAGTTCATAACTGACCAGGGTGCGGCTAAGATAGTAAGTAGCCTGTTCTTTGTGCAATTCATTGTGCTGGGACAGCATGGCGCCCAGTGCCACCTCAGTAGCTGAGATGTATAAGTAGAATGACACTCCTGGTCTAGGTGGTGCCAATACTGGCGACGAAGCCAAGTACTATTTAATATCATCAAAGGCTGACTGGCACTCGTCATCCCAATGGAATGCTACCCCCTTGTGCAATAATTTATTCATGGGTCGGCACTTGTCAGATAACTGCGCTATGAAGCGTTTGATCGACGCGACCTTTCCCTGCAGACTTCTGAGCTGCTTGATGGTAGTTGGGGGAAGCATTTCAAGGATTGCCTTGACTTTGTTTGGATCCACCTCGATTCCTCATTTGGAGACTATGAAACCCAAGAGCTTTCCAGATGTGATGCCAAAGACGCACTTCTTGGGGTTTAGTCTGACTTTATGCTCAATGAGGCGATCAAGGATCTTGCGTAAGTCATCGAGATGATTGGGGCGCAAAAGAGATTTGGCCAACAAATCATCCATGTAATCTTCCAAAGTTTTGTGCATGTAATCATGGAAGATGTACGTCATGGCACGTTGGTAGGTGGCGCCAACATTTTTAAGGCCAAAAGGCATGACCTTATAACAAAATGTCCCCCAAGGCATTGTGAATGCCATTTTTAGTTGGTCCTCGGGATTGATACGAATCTGATTGTATCCTGAGAAACCATCCATGAGGGAAAGCATTTCGTGGCCCACTGTAGCATCTACCAATGCATCGATGCTAGGCAAGGGGAAATCATCCTTAGGACTCACTTTGTTTAGATCTCAAAAATCGATGCATATGCGAATCCTCCCATCGGGCTTCTTGACGGGTACCATGTTAGACAACCATGGTGGATAATCCATGCAGATGACAAACTGTGCATCCAACAACTTTTGCAATTCATCTTTGACCATTAAGGCCACTGTTGGGTGCATCTTGCATAGTTTTTGCTTTACTGGCTTGATTGTCGGATCAAGCATTAAATTATGCATGACTAGCTATGGGTCTAGCCCCGACATGTCTTTGTATGACCATGCAAAAACCTCCTTCTTCTCCTTGAGAAGGGCAATGTAATCGGCTTGCTCTTCGGGGAGAGACTTACCCCCAGCTTGAGAATCCATGGATTCATTGGATCTGTGTCGATGTCTACGTCAGTCGTTGCCTCGATCGACATGTGGGATCCATCCTCCAACTGGTGTGGAGTTGGGATCAGATGGATATCATTTTCTGAATTAAGATCATCGTTAGGAACGTCAGGTTCCTCTTCAGCATGGAAGACATCCTGAGTCTATCCTGGAGTGAAATGAAACATCCCACCGCAAGGCCAGTACTCTGATGGGGATGGTGGTGTGTCAACGTGATCCCAATCTATAGCCTCTATGTCTAGATGCAATGACCGTGTTGGGTCGGCTGGATCATGGATGGGGGCGGTCAAGTCAATGGAGATCATGTTGATGAAATGATTGTAACCTCCATTACCGTAGGTGTGATAACTCTGACATTTTGGATGTTCTTGATGCTTTGGATCTGGCTCTGTAGGCACTGGTACAAAGGGATCAGCCCTATGCATGGACATGCAGACAGGGTCTACCCTAGGCACTGATGGTTTGATAGGGTCTCCAGGTGGAAGATGCTCTCTGTGTACCTGGAGTGGCGGGTGCAGTAATTGCTATAACTGCATCGGGTTGAGGTGCCACCTATGTCTTGGACCTATGTGTAAGTGTTCAAACATGTCATCTATGCCTAAGGGATACTGTTGTTGCATTTGTCGCATGTGGTTGAGATAGGCCATCTCGGTTTCATCTTCATAATCACTATCAGAGATCCAAAGGCCTTCGTTTGCTGCAACAATGGTTTGCGACAAATGAAGCTCATCTTGTTCGAGCAAATTAATATGGTCCCATTGAGGTTGTTCCGCTCTCTACGGGGGGACCTGATTTTCTTGAGGTGGCCTCTGCTCAATTGGACCATCCAATGGGAACATGGTCAGGAAGCTTTCTTGATAATTATCCATGGGAAGCATGTGGGAATGATTGCTTCCTGACTCAAGAGGATCCCAAGGTGCTACCTCGTACTCCAACTCATCATCCGAAGACCCTTCTTGGTCTTGTTCATACCCTTCATGGAGGTGAGTCCTTGAATTGTCTCCCGTTGCGACCGAAGGGAAAGGGTTGTTGAGGTCAACAAGGTTGTTTGTGTGTAATGGGAAATAATCCCCCAATGTATAAGTTGTATTTGGATTGGCATATGGATCTGATGCCAACCCATCCTTGTTGCCTATCCCTAGGCCTTGCATGTTTTCGACCAAGATGTCGAGGGGCAAAGGGTGATTAAACCCTACTCCTGACTTGTCATAAGGCATTTGGTATCTTGGTTGGCACAAAACATGCACTCCTTGTTCATACCTGCCCAACCCATATCCATGCCAATTACATTGGCTAAGATATCTTAATGCGAAGTCTGGGTTAGACAGATAATTGACATCCTCAACAAAGGGCTCTTCATCTTCCTCTTCTTGTAGGGAAGGTTCAACGCCATTATCCAGGCCCCCATAAATAAAGTTTGTCTGATTAGGTGGGTAGCCTAAAGGAACCACAGAGCCTATGGGGAGTCGAGGTCTCCCCATGTCTTGCATGGACTCAATTGTGGGCATTGCTATAATGTTTTGCACTAGATACTCCCCCAATCCTGTGTTGGCCATCTCAACTGTGATTGTTGGCATTTGAGGGGGAGCGAATGGAAGTTCTCCCTGAGTCCACTCCATGTGGGGTGAACTAGGTGTCTCGACTTCCATTCTACTAGGCTTCTCTTCTGTCGAGATGTTGGAGACTAAGGGTGGTTCCTCTTCCAGGGGCTTCTTTCCTTTGTCCTTTGGTGTGGCCACCGTAGGTGGCATCATTGTGGGAGGACCAGATGAAGAAGATGGACCCGCCTGGGAATTTGATTGCCTTGGTAATGGAGATTCCTACGTAATCAGACCCTTTTTAGATGGATTTAACTAAAAATCCAAATGCGTTGATGGAAGGGTCGACTGCGGCATTAGTTGCACTGAATTGCAGTATTTGAAAGGCTCTAAATCTATGGGGACCACATGCACCTGTCCTTCAAATGTATACTTCAAGCATTGATGAGCAATTGAAGGGACACACTTCATGTCCCGGATCCAAGGTCGCCCCGACAAGATATTGTAAGCCATCTCACCTTCTAAAATGTGGCACAATGTATGAATGGTCTTTTGTCCCACTTGTATGGGTAGGACAATTGTGCCAACTATCGAGCATATCGCATCATTGAATGCTCGAAGAGTATAAGTGGAAGGTACGATGTGAGAGGCTGACAACTTCAAATGTTTTAATGCGGTGGTTGTAATAATGTTACTGGATGAACCAGTGTCTACCAACACCCGCTTATATGGAATCCCGTTGACCCATGCAATAACGTGCAAGGGTGGATCCGCCACATCACCAGCCACCGATTTTAATTCATCTTCTCTAAAGGTGATGACTGGTTTCGTACATTGTTTCACATGGCCCACGAAGTTGTTGAAAGAATTTGCTTCATGGGGATGCAGCTCAATTGCCTTTAATATCTCCATGAGAGCCTCCCGATGGGGCGCTGATTGTTGAATAAGCTCATATATGGAGAGCCTAGCCGACGTGGTCCTTAGACTTTGAGTAAGTCTAGTTCGAATCGTGGCCACTGGTCTAGGCGGGGGAAGCTATGTAGGGTTCGGTTGAGGTTGTGACGTTGATGGAACTTCTCTTGTGGCTGCCACGGGGGCAGCTCCTGGGTATCTCTTGTTCCTTGTCACTATGCTTATCATCCCCACATACCCCTCCATGGGGCAATTCTGTTGCACCTCATTGACGTGAAGAGGTTTTGCTTGTGCATCATGTGCGGGCAAAGGGTCTCTAAAAATGCCCATTTGTTGGTTGTTGGGCGCTATGGGGTTATCCACTAGCAAATGTATTATTGTCAATGAGGTCTTGCACCAAACCTTTGAACTTCCAACAGGCGTTAAGGTCATGTCCCTTTCATCTGTGGAACCTACAGTACAAGTCCTCCCTGTACCCCTTAGGCTTTGGCACGTTAGGATCTATCATTTGAATCTCTGGCAGATTAATCAAGTTTGCCATTGACAAACGGTCAAACAAGGAGTCCCTGGACTCTGTGTATGGTGTAAATTGCCGCCTAGGGTGACGCTGCTGATTTTGTTCCTGCTTTTGGTTTTCTCTATCATAATTGTTTGGAGGCACCGCCTGATAGTTAGCCTTCTGAGGTTGTGTTGCTTGGGCAGGCTTAGGGGCATTGATAGCAACTTGATTGACCACGACGGGTTTCTGTTGCGTAGTCCCTATTTTAGTGCTCTTATTCCATTCTTTTTTCTTAGGCTTGGCAATTTTGCCATCCTGTATCTTGATCTCTTCGATGATTCTGGCTTGCGCCAGAGCTTCTTCTAAAGTGGCATATTGTTGCAGCTGCAATAGCACAGAGATCGATCGCAAACAACTCTTTGCGAACATTTGAGTTAGGTCGGACATAGGAGGGAGATAGGGTAGCTTTGAAAGCAACGTCCTCCATCGGTTCCCATATGCCACCATAGATTCCTCCTCATACTGCTTGAGGCTAGCTAGATCGCTTAGTGATGCCTTTTTCTTTGTGTTGAAGGCGAAACGTTCTAGGAACGCGTCCACTAGCTGATCCAAGTTGCAGATGCTATGCTTCGGTAATTGAGTAAACCAATCCGAGGCAGGGCCTACGAATGTGGTTATAAATGTTCTTAATAGCAAAGCATCATTGTCCTGAATGCCAAAGCATTGGCTCAGGAATCGAGTCACATGCTCTTGGGCATCTTCCTCCCCTCTAAAGAGTGCCAACTGGGGCAGCTTAAAATGTTTGGGGTATGGAGGTGCCGACACTGACGGATGCACAGGATGACTACGGAGTTGGCATAAAGTAGGCTTTTGGGGCCCATAAGTCTTGAGCTCCATAGTCTCTAAGCGTTCTAACAACACTTTGTATGCATCGGAGGACTTGATCTCCTCCTCCTTGGTTTGCTCCCATTGTGGGTTGTGGGGAACTTGAGGCCTTTGGAGGGATAGCTGGGTAGCACCCCTTCTGCCTTGATAGGGCATTTCAGCCCACTCTTCTTCTTGTTCATAATCCTCATAAGCTTCTTGAGGAGTGTCTGGCCTAGGCCTGTAAACATTGATGGGTGCCCATGGAGGGTGCCCATCATGGTTTCTGGGAGTGGCCTCCCGCTCAGGTCTAGGAGGTCTTAGAGGCAGTGCTTGATGAGGTCGCGGAGACCTGTCTCGCACTAAGGGGTTGTGCCTCTCATACACTTCTAATTTATGTGCGCGAGGGGCTGGGACCTTCTCAGGCACATTGTTGTGAAGCAATTCAGTTGTCTGACGTTGAATGCGCTCTTGGTTAAGGTGACACAAATGTTCTAATTGTTGTTGGTCTTGCCTGAGCCACGTGATTTGCGCTTGGCGGGCGGCTAGTTTGGCAAATGCCAAGTCAATTTGTTCCACCGTCTCTTGTTTAGGAGGCCTAGATGCCTCTCCTACATGTCTTTCTTGGTCATGGTGATCTGAGACCCCTATGGGTTGCTTCCCTCTATCGAGGTTAGCGACATTCACTTGAGGCTCTGGCCTTAATGAGCGATCTTGATACATTGCGGGTGCGGACGTGCATCATTCCCACGTTGTGTACTTCTCTTGAGGAACGTAGTGATCTTCCTCACACTCTCTATTATATGCATAAAAGGTGCGGGCATAATTGTCTTGCCCTATCTGGAAAGCCTGATACTCTGGATATGGTCTAGTGTTTCTGACAGTAATCAGGGGTAAATTAGGAGTAACAAAATCATATGGTTCCTCCTTGTGGACCCTTTGTTGTTCAAGCACTTCATCACTAGGCCACCCATAACGAGTTTCCAAGGGGGGCCTTATATCTAGGTCGAGTGCTACATGTAGGTTTTCTTCTTGAAAGGATCTTTGCTGAGTGGGGGTACCCCTTAAGGAGGTGTCTCTATGTTGAGTGGGTGTGCCCCTCAAGGGGGTGCCTCTATAGTCTTGTTCGGTGATGGCATGATGGGGACTAACTTGTGTATCCTGCTGCCAAGGCGGGATGACCAAGTCCTCAAGACTATATCGGAGGCGACTTGTCCCCCTTGGTGCACTCTCTGCAGCTTCTGCCCGTGATCGGGCTCGGCTACGGGTGTACACCATGGTGATGTTTACCTAAAAATGTGTAGATTCTTTTTTGGATTTTTCTTTTTATGATTTTTTTGATACACTAAACAGAAAATAGCATACACACACAAGCAATGATTATCTCTTTTAAAGATTAAAAGTGTGCCCTAAATCTGGTTTAGTGTGTTTTGTTGTTTGTTTTTGAAAGCTTTGTGTGAAAACCATTTAAATGCAATTATGAAGGCTCTTATGACTCCCAAAATGGTCGCCCCTTCAATATACCATTGCCGGACCGATATACCAACCTCTCTATATACCCGCCCTTACGTGAGGGAGACTATAGGTACGTGAGAGCAGATGATACGTGGAACATAGGCGGTACGAAAGGGGAATCGCTCTGTTTATGACACCTACCATAGAAGACTTATCCTCATGCATTGGGAATCACCCCAAGCTACACTTGGTCAGCTTTCATCAGGATTTACGTCTAGCAACAGTCGCGATCGGGGTTATGGATGCAATATCTCAAGCCAAGGTGATGATGAAATCCACCGTTGGTCTTGCTCAAGGGTTGGGGTTTTACGACCAACTCCTTGTGTTTAAAATACCACGTGGTGTGTGGGGTTCTTTTTAAGTTGCAAAATTGAAACAAGCAAGCCTCTAAACTCTCCTATGCAAGCAAAAATCAGAGAATAGAAAACAAAAAATTGACAAAGGGTGTTTAAAACCCCTACCTCTTCTCTGCCTAAATCGGATGTCTCTGAATTTCTGCCTGAAATAGTCTAGCATTTGAAAACTTGGTACCTGCAAGCAACAAAACAAGCAACTTTAATCAGAATTTTAATCTTAAAAATCAAAGGACACATGTCCCACCGTGATCGCCATTGAAAGCACGAGGATACGAAAACAAAAAGGAATATGCCACAAGAAAGAACAAGAAAGGACATATGCAAATTGACACAAGATAAAAGCAATATGAAATATCGTAATCTCTTTATTGATACGCTTTTCAAAATGTGTTACAATACGTCTCCTTCCTTTTTAGGGGATAGGAGCGTCAAATGTGTTTCTTGTCACAACATCCATGGATCACAATCCTTCTTCCGCGTGCCCACATGTAATATGGGCGGACCAAAACGTCACCGCCACTTGCGTATATGATTCTTTGCTCTTTCCTGCTCCTCTGCTGTCAGAAACCTACATTCAAAGAAACAGAAAATATTAGTAGCACCTGCAGACAGAATGAAGCATGTATTTCCCAAGGCCTATTGTCAGTAAATGCATGAAAATATTAAAACGATAATGAAATGACCTCAGATCGACCTAAAAATTTCACAGTAGCATAAATATGTTAACATAAGACCATTGCAAAAAGAACAGTCTAGAAATTCCTCACAGATTTGTATTCGCTCCAGGGTGGGACGAATTGACCTACAATAACCTGTCAGAAAGCACCCTCTTCAATGTCCTATCTTAGGAAGCTCCAAATGACCTGAAAACTTGGGGTTAGCTAATTGGGGGTGTTTTGGGAAGACCCAGATGGTCATATTTCTCCAATTTTGCCTCTAGCACCCAGATTTTGCTGGTGCCATCTGCAAGTTAGTGAAAGCGGGAAATAACAATAACCTGGTCAAAATTGCTCCAAATGAAATGAAATTTGAACTGTAACCTATTTAACCTATCTAGAATCAAATGCAAAAGAAAAACTAGAGAAATCTATCACATATTTCTATTCATCCCGGGGTGGGGCGAATTTCACTGTGACAGATTGGGGAGCGCCCGGGGGCAGGACGCCCACCGTTTGAGGCACTGTTTCGGCACCAATCCACTTGGGATGGGTCCAAAACTGGTTATGGGGTGTTGTCGACAAATTTTGGGAATTTTTGTGGCCAAAAATCGGGTTTTGGGTCCGGATTCGCGCTTCTAATAGTCGCCCAATAACCTCCCTTTCGAATGAGAGATTAAGGATGTAAAAGCACAAATCGCAAGTAGGTATGTAAATTGGCAGCACTTCGTTGCTCAAATGCTCCTTCTCTCTATCTCTTTTGGGTGGGAAAACTCCCCAATTTATAGACCTTAGGGTCTCCTTGTTTGAATTGCGCATGCGAGGGCGCCACTTGAGTTAACTGTCCTATTTTCAGAGAAAAGCTAACTCCCTGATTAAAAATCTTCTTGCATGAGGTTTCTAAAATAAAGACACTCATCACTGAAGTCTCTCTTCTTGAATAAAAGCTATTCCTCACAATTGCATGGCCTGAAGCCTCAGTTAACTGGCGGAGTTGCCGAGGTTTGACTTTTTTTGCCAGTCAAACCTTCTATTCGCCTCACCCTGGGGTGAATGCTGAATGGTTTAAAAAAATATATTGATCTAATGATTAAAGATTTAATATGGATGGTGGAAACTGGACAAAAAAAAATTATTTGGATGGATACTTGGTGTGATAAAAAATCACTCAATTTAGATCCAATTTTGAAACCTTGGATGAGATTGCTTAAAGAAAAATGAGGTGATAGGGTTTCAAAAATTTTGCACAAGGATTAGAAAGGAATATACAAATGGAAAGAATAAATTTTTATAAGTATACAAGACATTGATGCTAGGAGGCAATTGAGTAGAAATATAACAACTATGATTATTTGGAGGGGAGCCAAGGATAAATTGATTTGGGAGTTAGCTCAAGAGAATACATAACAAGAAGTGGATATAATGTAAAGCACCAACAAAATAGTAATATCACTAGAATATGGAGAGATATTTGGGATATCCCAAGCATTCTTAAAGTCAAAATGCTTGTTTGGCTAGTAGGTCGTAGAATTTTTTTATCATGGGATAACCTTATGAAAAGAGGTTTTCATGGCCCCTCTCAGTATGTTATTTGTGAAAAGGTGGATGAGAGTATAAACCATCTCTTGGGACATTGCTCAATAGTATAGAAACTATGGCAATGGATTCTTAATATGTTTTGTAAATGCATGGCGATGAATAAAATAATTGAATATTGGTTAAAGCAATAACAAAGCACTAAAAAAAATGAGGGTTTACAAACAATATGAGATATATTAAAAGATACAATAATTTGGACTGTATGGCTAGAAAGGAATACAAGAATATTTAAAGGAAAGGAAATCAGTATAGAGGTAATGAAAAGGAAAATATGTTTAGCCATAGAGGAGTCTAAACCAACCCTATAAACTCACTCAATCCCTAAATAAAACCATAGAGCCTTGATAGATAAATTCAACTCATTAAATGGAATGTTGATTTTGGGTACAAGAGAAGCAAAAATAAGGCAAAGAATAAAAAGTGGAAATCACTAGATGTGGAGTTGGTTTGAATTTTGATGGAGCATCTAAAGGAAATCCAAAACCAATAGGAGGAGGAGGAATAATTAAAAATAATAGAGGAGATATTTTGTCTCATTACACTTTCAATAGTGGATTTAAGATAAATAATGAAGCTAAAGCTTGGGCGGATTTAGAAGGGTTAAAAATATACAAAAAAATGAAATGAAACAAAGTATGGATGGAAGGTGATTCTCTCATAGTAATAAATGCAATTTTGAGGAAGGCAAAGGCTCCATAGAATATACAAGAGATAATTATGAAAATTCAAGATCTTGCTAAAGAGTTTGAAAAAATTAAATTTACACATACATTAAGGGAAGGTACAAATGTGCAGATAGACTAGCCAATAGAGGGGTTTTGATTGAGGATCATGAAGTTAAATTCTCCTTTCCATTCCATGGTTACAGGAATTAGTAAGTTTAGATGAAGCTAACAAGAAAATATTGATTGTACGAATCAAGTAATGATTAATATTTACTTTAATGTTTTTATTGGTAATATCTGATTTATTGTATAACAATAATGTCTTTTCATATAAACTATTTTTTATAATTTTTGTGGTTGCACTTGTGTTTTAGGAAGGAAACTAGCAATCCAGATTTGGTAAAACAAATTATGATAGTGTGATGTTTTGGAAATATTACTCTACCAAGATGTAATGCATATATAGTAGAGGTGAAGTTTTGGTATTGTGAAGGTTGCTATAGAAAAATGTCAAGAAGGATGCTGAATTCTAGAATATTTGTATTCATGGAGAATATTGAAAACATCTAGAAAATGAAAATCAAGAATACATTTTAGGTAAAGTGATGTAGGTTTCTAGCTATAGCATATCAACTTAGATGGGAAGTGTATCTATTCATAACTCTCAAGCTCTAAAGAGGTTGTAATTTGTGAAGGGTCCAACCAAAAACAAAAAATATATAATGAATACTATAAATATTATGATAAAATGAATAAAACAAAGTATTTTAAAATTTCATATATAAAATAAGGTTAAATAATAATAAAAATTATATATATATATATATGATTTTAGTTTTTACTTGCTTTAGTATGTCACCCTTCTAAGACTTGTTTATATTTATATATTTAAATATTCTAAAACATTTGTAATATATTTATATTCATGTTATCATGGGACACTTTAACAAATTATATTTTATAAGGTAAATTACTCGATAATTCTATTGAATAAATTATATAGTGCACATGAAGCACTGTGTTGTGCTACAGTAGTTAGGTTGTGAAGCAGATCGATGCAATTTTTTAGGTTTTAGAGGAGCATTGTAGAGGAGGCATATGAGCATTGCAGATAAGGTGGATGCCTAACCAAGTTGTAAACTGGATTTGTGAAGCACTTTGCTACAATAGTTAGGTTGTGAAGCATATCGGTACGATTTTTTAGGTTTCAAAGGAGCATTGCAAAGGACGCAGATGAACGTTGTAGAGAAGGTGAATGCTTGGTCAATTTGTAAAGCATATATGTGAAGCACTGTGCTACAATAGTTAGGTTGTAAAGCAAAATAGTGTAAAGTTTTATGTTTCAAAGGAGAGTTATAGAGGAGGCATATGAGTATTGTAGAGAAGGTGGATTCTTGGCGAAGTTGTAAAGTGGATCTATGAAGCACTGTGCTACAGTAGTTAGGTTTTAAAGTAGATCAGTGTAGATTTTTAGGTTTTAGAGGAGCATTGTAGAGGAGACAGATGAGCATTGCAGAGAAGGTGGATGCCTAGTCAGGTAACTTTGACCCTATTTTTGAAGAAGCTAAGTTTGTGAAGGTGGATCTATTTGACTCTCATGACCCCTCATTTTCATTTGAATGGAAGGAGTGGGATCTTGGTAAGCTCAAAGGTGGGAAGAGTAGAACCTACGGGGAGTACTCCATCCCCCCTAGTGCATCTTCATATGCAAAAGTGGTTGGCATTAATGGAGGATCTGACACCCTCTTTGATATTTCTCCTATGTAAAACTAGATCCATATCCCTGATAGCTTGATTAATAATATACTGAAAGATGGGTTGTGGAATCTTATGGGAAAATTCCAAGGGAGGAGGCCAGATATTGATACTCTAAGGATATGGGATTTGGTAAGATGGAGACCTATCGGTTCTCTTGAAATTTTGGCCATCCCAAGAAGTTTCATCCTTATCAGGCTCAACTATGAGGAGGATTCCAAGAAAATCTTGGAAGGGGGTCCATGGTGTTTTGGCAAACAAGGTTTATTTTTGTGTAAATGGGCCCCATATGTTAATCCCCTAATGCAGATCATTAACATTGCCCTACTATGGGTCAAGCTACCATACTTACCACTTCATATCTGGTATGAGGGCATCTTCCAAGCTATTGCCAAGACAATTGGGGATTTGATTTCCTTCGATCAAACTACTAGTTCCAAATCTTGAATGCTCTATGCTAGAATGTGTGTGATGGTAGATATCGAGAAGGATCTTCCAAGCTCTATTGAGCTCTTTTCTAACCTTGGCACCTGGGTTCAAAACATTGAATATGAAAATAAACCCCAAGTTTGCAAAAATTGTGGTAAAGGAGGGTACCATAAGAGCATATGCCCCCTGCATCCTAAAGATCTAAGTACTTTGGTAAGTCGTAATAAAAATAGTAAGAATCTCAATGAAAAGTGGGTGCCTAAGCCAAACCCTCAAAAATTGAAAGAAAAAGATTTGATTTCTATTTCTCAAGTTGGGCTCAGTGAGGAATTATAGGAGGAAGTCCTTCTTCCATCAAACATGTTTGATGGAGAGGAGGAGTTGAACAGGGTTCCTACGAAGAGAAGGGAAGTGAGCCTAGTAGCGGGGGATATTGTTCAACTTACTAAATTTGGGGAGAGTGGAGAAGAGGTAAGTCCATTTGAATATCTTGACAAGGATGATTCGACTCTTCAACAGTTAATGGAAAGCTCTCTAGCCTCTTCAAAACTTGTGTTTGAGAAAGGCTCTCCAGGTTGGAAGACCAAAAGTCACAAGAAAGCTTTATTGATGTAGGTATCGAAAGGAAAGTGGAGAGACCTAACAACAAAGCGCTAAGGAAAAAGGATATTGACTCTGAAATTGCTAACAGAGTACAACCCCTTCTAACGGATAGTTTTGAGGCTTTGCATCCTAGAGAAAATGGGGTTGTTCCAATCATGGAGACATGGAACAAATGTGTTCAGGAGTGTGACTTGGAAAAAAAAAAAAAATTTAGATGTAAAAAAAAAGGTTGGCAGGCCTCCCAAGACCTCGCTAAGATAGACTTCCAACAAATAATTTTTGGTTTTTTTGTTTCAGTTGTTTGTCAGGATAGATGTTGTTGTTGTAGATCTGCTCCAGTTTTAAATGGGATTCTTGGCTCTCTGGTTCTTTGAGCACCCCTAGGTTCCAGTGGTGACGTCTGGTTCCAGATTTAAGGGACTAGTGGTGGGCGAAATCTTCAAATTTTGAACATTGAATTTGAATGTAACTTTGGGCGGGATTTTCAAATTCTAATTTTAAATATCGAATTTGAATGTTGTTTTGGGTGTGGGTTTCTCCCATTTTGACCCTTTTTTCCAACTGGATGTTTGATTGTGATAATCTCTTGTATTTGCTTGATAAAAATCTACAACATATTTTCTAGAAGGTTGCTTCATTGGATTTTCAAAATCCACTGGACAAAGATCCACTTCTAGAATCAACTGCTATGCAACAAGAATCCGGTTTTAGACCCGCCTGCTATGTATACCGTCTTGTTCTATACCCTTTAGGTTGTTTGAGTCTGGTTACTAAGTTGTTACTATACTATACTGGAAGTGATTCAAAAGTGATAGGTGTTTATCGGATGCTAAATGTAACACAGGAAGTTGGGATTCTATGGACACATTGGAAATTGTCCAGAAAATTTTAGACAATCAACGATGAATTTGACATATTGCATTCAATAACCAACAAAACAATCTAATAAAATTTATATATTTCAATGTCCAGTTTATCTATCTAAATATGGTTGCAAGATACCGTTACATAAATACCCTTTTATTTTTGATTGACGTAAATAATACCATTGTATTTTTTACACGTAAATGATACCATTGTATTTTTTACACGGAAGGAAGTTTTAAGGGTTGATGGATTGGTTTTTTTTTAGGTAAGTATTTTCTGAATAAAGATAGTAAACTGTGGGCGGTTCCAATCCCGAGTCACCGCCGATAGTAGGTAAAATAGGGATTATAGAGACAACTCCAAAAATTTACTTGATAAAAATGAAAGGAAATTATCTTAATATAAAAAAATAAAAAGATAAGAAGGATGGAAATAATAGTTTGGTAGGCTAGCTTGATATTGAGCTTAAAAGACTCAACTGGGCTGCACCTACATTTAAGTGCATTGGTTATAGCTCCAAAAGCTATTGGGGTGTCGTAGATTCTCAATACAACTTCGTCCATGTCAAAGCGCCTGACGTTAAAGATCGTCACGAATGTAGGTATAAGATTGGCGTTTGGCCAAATGAGGTATATTGAATCAAAATGTTGTTCTCTGTTTCAAATTCCCACAATTGTCAAATCAAATAGTAAATTTTGACACTACGTAGTGCACATGTGAAGGAAATTATTGTCATTCTTTTTTAAGAATGGTACCCGGACAAGTCTGGCCTTAACGTCAAAAAGAAACGACCGAAACAGATTCCAGACCAATCTAATATCCAAAATGCTGCAAGATAGCCATTGCATATTGGGTAATAAATCACGTACATATATTTTTCTAAATGAAGCATGGCGTGGAATACGTTAGATTCTCGCTTTTTGGCTAATCTTCTAAACATGCAAAACTATGTCGCATACCTTCAAAGGATATTATCCGCCAACTTCAATAATGATCGCTATGTTTGGAATCGAATATGCACAAACACCTGGAAAAAAAAAACAAAAAGAAGACTACATGGTACGGAGGGTAAATGAATAAGCCTGCCTTAGGAAACTCTGTGAACTGATTCCTTTCCATTTCTGAAGTACAAGAAGCTCAAAAAAAATCATCGTTGTTTAGGCGGATGAATTTAATAGAATGCCTTCCTATCTCCAAGCTACTGTTTTCTCCTTGGAAGCCACAATTTTCAATGCCCAAGAAATTTTTGTCTTGATGGGTTAGCAGGTTTGGCAAAGCAACGACTTTAATGATTGTGGTGCATGGATGGGTTTATGGTTTAGGTCTACTATTGATTATTTCTGATTGGTTTCAATTTGTTTTAAGTTTGAAATTTTATATGGTCTGGTTTTTTGATTGATCATTCTTCAATTATTATTAGATGCAAGTAATTTGAATTCCTTTTTAAATAAGGTTTAGTCTTTCTTATACAAAATTTGAAAATCCTTTCAAAATTTCTTCATCCATTTAATAAAAAGAATATCACTTCTTATCCATCTAATAAAAAAAATCACTTCCTTTTTCAAAATTTCTTCGTCCAATATCACTTGCTGTCCATCTAATAAAAAGAATATCACTTCCTTTGCAGGTTACTTATTTTTCATGTATACTAGACATTTTTATGTATTTATGACACGATTTCTTCTTTCAAAAGTTTAATCTCTATTAGGATTTTAGATATTTTATGTTTATTATAATATTTTCTATAAATTACTCTTGATGGTGACTTAAAATATCCATTTATGTCTTAGATTCTTGAAAATGGTGCACCACAAAGTGTTTTAGGCTGAAAATTCATAGTGGTGAAATGAAAGACTTAGATTTTTTTTTTAACATTTTAGACTTTGATAATTTTTATTTATTTTTTAAATATTTAAAAATAATAATATATAATTTAATTCTTTTAAATAATTTCATGATAATATTATATAATTAGAACCATGTAAAAATGATAAGCTAAATTGAATTTTTGATGAATCTCTTAAGGACAGTTTTGTAGAAGCTAACAAGAATGGTATTTATAAGAGTTGCAAATAACATAAAAGTTTTACTTTATAGAAATAATTTTACATATAATTAAGATAAAATAATCTAATAATTGATAATAAAATTTTCACAATAATGTGGATATTTAACTTTTCACTCAAGGTTAATTTTAATGTTTGTTCATCCCCTCATCAATTACCTTTTCAATCAATCAAATTGAATTAATCTTCATTGTGCCTAAATTTGGAGTATTTATTGCTTCAAGAGGCAAAATCATTGAGGCACGAGTGATAACATCAATGGTGCTTTCATATCCCTAGAAGCGCTTTTGTCAAACTTTTGAATTTTAACATTTCTTGCCCAAGTTTGACATGCAACAGTCACGACAATGAAAGTGTCATTGTGGAAGCACCACCAATACTTTTGTAAGCCAATGCTTTTGACTGTCATATGCCAAAACAAAAAAAGAGGACTCTTTGTACCTTCCAAGCTACTTGTAATTAATGGATCAGATCCCTAAAATCTAGTTCATAGTTCCCAATAGGAATATCAAAACCAAGATTTTTTTTTTTATGTTTCTTCATTAATAGCTTAGCGACCTCTTTTCAAAATCTTATCATCTCCAATATTTTCATCTTCAATGTTGTTCTTCCCCCATGAAGCCATGGCTTCCTATAAAACAAACACTTGAGATGATCAATTCATAAAGATTTTTTAGAATAGCAAAGTTTTTATAAAACCTCTATAGAATTATAAGAATTCATCATTTTACAAGGTAGGGTTATGCCAAAATATTACCATAATATTATGCAGGTTCATCCTTGAAGCATTCAACCTCTCATCCTTGCAAGTATTCAAGCTCTTGTTTCTTATAAGAAATCAAGTCTCCAAGCAATCAAGCAATATCCAAGCACTCAAGTATAAAGCACTCAATTCACTAAGCTCAAGCTTTCAAGTGATCACAAGCTTCCACAAACAAGGGGAAACAAACTTTACATATTGATTTATACTCTTTCCTCTTATTTATTTTTGATTTTTTCTTTCTCTTGTAGCTCTAAGATTTATCTTATTGCATTCTTAAAAAATTTGGCATATTGCACTTAAATCTAGTTAGCATCTTATTTTAGAATTTTAAGCAAACAAAAATCCATTTTTTTAATTTATTTAGTAGGTCTGTATACTACTAAGTTAGAGGGATCCATTATCTTAATCAATAATTTAGCTCATATTATACTTAATCTAGCTTTTTTGATCTCAAAAGTGAAAGCATTACTAGATTATAGGTCTGGTGGTACCTTGCTATCTGGTTTACATAAGGTAAAAGTGTCATTGGTACTATCACCAAACTTATGGTGCTTTCACCACTACTCACTTCATACATTTATAATTTCTATAATTTTTCTTATCTATCTAAACAAGGACCTGATTATTATTCAAGGAAGTTCAACATTCTTTACTAGCTCAAATAGGTCCATCCGCCAATAATATTATCTTTTTTTATATATTTTTAAGGAAAGCAAAAGTAGCATCTACTAGTGAAAGTGCTAACGATGCTTCTACGAACTGGAGATGCTTCTGTAATTATCAAAAAATAGGTTTTTATGCTTTGTAACTCTATAATTTCAATAATTTACAACTTAGTCTAATTTTTTGCTTGATTAAATTAGTCTATCTTTTCTATTTATTTAACAAATAAGAAAAAAGTCAAAGAAGAAATTAGTTTATTCATAATCATATAGGGGACCAATTAAATCTTTAAGTTTTATCATAAATTAAAATTACATGTAGTTCCATCTAATATTTATTTGTTGCATATTTCTTGTACCCTTGCCTCTTGAAAGAAAAACCACCATTTACTTCATCATCAAAAATAAAAAATTAGTTTAGCTTTAGGCCTTGATTATTGCATTTGTATATTGGATAGGGCTATAATAAGGTTAAGCTTAGTAAAAAACGTATCTTAGCAGAAACATAGGTGTTAGTCAAACTAATCCATCATATGTTAAGCTTTAAGCTCACAAACTACCCTTAATATCAATGTGAGAAGGATGAAAATCATGGTGGATCTTTCAAAAATCCCTTCATTATCTTCTTCCCATCCTTATCATATTTTGTTGAATCCAACATGAATAACACATAGGTCCCAAGATCTTCTTTGTCCAAGCTAAACCTTAATTAAGCTAAAATTGATCAAACTTTAATCAAGACCACTTAATATTGTTTGTTTAGATTAGAAAATATTAAATATAGATAATAAGGAATAACTAATTGTTAGTCCTACTAAGGGTCTTCATGATCCTTTGAGCAGTTATATATAATATAGTAGGTTATATTAGGTATATAGCAAGATTTGACCACTAATCACCCACATAGGGTCTCATGCATACTTACACTTAGGAAGGAGTATATTGTAGTGGGATAGTAGAAGTCATAAGGATACATACTATTAACCATCAGGTATCATCTTGGACATGTATCCAAGTAGTAATTTTCATGTATTGTTCATAATCGACATATCAACTTTCTCTCACATATTGAGGTGTATATATAGAGATGTCAGATATAAAGGGACCTTTGGTATATAGGAAAGCCCTTGAGGTATATAGATTAAATTTTGTATATCAAGAGAAGGATATATAAGGTTTCTAAAACATATATTATTGGTTCACATTTCTTAGTTGGGGAAGCTAGGGTTTCAACTACAACAAGTAATGGAGATTACACTAGGGTTTTGAGTATCATTATGGTCCTCAATGTTGGTGGACCAATGCACAATATTGGTGTCATAGAAGGAAATACATGCAATAATGGCTCTTCTCAACCAATTGTGTAGGTTTGTGTCAAGAATGGTTCATAAGGTAACTCTCATTCTGTTGATGTAATTCTTCCATTGCTTGAAGTTGATTCTGCATGTCACAGTTTAAAATCACTCATCCTTATCAGGTATTTCATTGCTTACATCCATAATGAGTCTTTCCTTAGGGCCTGGGGCAATGCAGCTTGGACTCCTCATGGGGTCAAGCTAATTATGGTTCAAAACCTTACAAAGATTTTTTTTTTGTTTCACTTTGCGAAAAAACCCATGTTAAGGTGATTTATGAACATGGACCTTGGTACATGAGAATTTATATTCTTTTTTTTCTCCTTGGAACCATGATTTTTATGTTTTTGAGAAAATATCTACCAAAGTTCTTGTGTGGGTGGAATTCCCAGGACTCCCTCTACCTTTGTGGTCCTTTCTTAATCACACAACAACCCCTTTAGTGTTAGAATTTCCCAAGAGTAGAACTACAAAGCATTACAAAATTTGAAGAAACAAAATAGAACTGATTTATTATTTCATGGATCAACTTTGTATAAATAAAAAATTTGATCATTGAGAGTCGTTGGATTACAAAAACTCATCAAATATGATGTAGATTATAACTGAGAGTTTGCCTGACTCATGAAGGAGTGGAAACTCAAGTAAGTCTATCCTAGTAGAACTTAAGAGAATAATTACTTATTCTAACACCTCCACTTAAGTGATACTAGGGGTGTATTGTAACAATGAGTCCCGAAAACAGATCCTGATGAGGTATTCATGTACAATAGTTTCTTTTATGAAGAGATGGTAAAAACCCCCTGGGAAAAACCATATATCAAAAAATAAAAAATGAAGAGGCATGTCTTAGGTTTGCAAAGATTTTCCTCTTAATACAAAAAAAGGTGAGTCCTGACAACATGACCTGATGAGGTACTCATTTACAATATATATGAGAGCTGGTGAAAAAACCACATAGGAAAACCATCTACTATGAAATAAAGAGACATATCTTCGGATGACAAATATTGTCCTTAATAACAAAAAAATGAGTCTCGACAACATGGTCTGATGAGGTGCTCATGTATAATATGTAAGGGAGAGATGATAAAAAACCACATGGAAAAAAACATCCTCCAAAGAATACAATAATAAAAGGAGAGGTGAAAGACCTTTGTTTCAATGTAGCTATAATACTCCAAGTTTCTCTCGCAACTGTATGTAACGCGGAGAAGGAAATGACTTGGTGAATATGTCTACAACTTGATTTTTAGTTGGAATATAGTCCAAGTATATGTCCCTATTTTGAATATGCTATCGAATGAAGTGCATGTGTATCTCAATGTGCTTGGTGTACTGATGCTCAACTGGATTACGTGCAATATGAATTGTGCTATGATTTTCACACCAAATAGTAATAGGTTTGTCATGGGAAAAACCAAATTCTCTTAGAATATTATGAAGCCAAAGAGCTTCCTAACTTGCTAAAATTGCTACCCTGTATTCTGCCTCTATAGATGATAAGGCCACTGCTTGTTTTTTGCATAACCAAACAATTAGTGAAGAACCAAGACAAAAGACATAGGCAAAAGTTGAACATTTGTTTTCTACTGAAACTATCCAATATGAATCCATGTAGCCAATGATATCCATGTATTTTCATTCATATAAGATCCCAAAGTGAGTAGTTCCTTGCAAGTAGCAGAGGATTCTTTTTTCTACTTGCCAATGACTGAAATGAGGTTGATGTGAGAATTTGGATATTAAGACAACAACATATGAGATATTTGGATGAGTATGAGTAAGGTATAACAGAATCCCTAAAATATAATGGTATAGAGTTGCATCACATAGAGGGGATGTGCAAGAAGTACTTAGATTGACTCTAGACTAAAAATGTGTAGGAGAAGGTTTGCAATATGTCATTTTAAACCTTTGAATAAGATCTAGAGTGTATTTTTATTGACACAATGAAATTATTGCATCTGTTTGATTTATTTGGATCCCAATAAAGTAATGAGCTAGACCCAGATCAGCCATATCAATTTTTTTAGAGAGGTAGTCTTTTAAAGTCTGAATGTGAGCGAAGTCACTATCAGTGAGTAGTAGACCATCAACATATAAAAAAAGTATGATGATTTTTCCTTCATCTCTCCAAATGTAGACTGTGTTATCAAACTCACAATGAGAAAAACTTGAGGAAAGAATGAAGGAGTATATTTTTTAATACCAATCTCTAGGAGTTTTTTTGATGCCATAGATAGACTTCTTTAGCCTACAAACAAGAGAGGAGTCTTTAGTGAAACCATCAGGTTGTTCCATGAATATCTCTTCGTTTAAGTCCCCATGTAAGAAAGCAATTTTTACATCCATTTGAAAGACATGCCACTTTTGGGAAGCATCTAATGTATGGTAGTTATGAGGAGTGAGAGGATCAAGTGTATTCATTGATTTCATTTTGCCAAAAAAAATTGAAGTGAACCCAAAATTCCCACATTTAACTTTAATTTAGAGAATGCAATGGATATTAGTGAACATAAGCCTTTAAGAAACACCAAATATCTCAAAATACCCGCCCTAACGAGAGGGAAACTATAAGTAATTTTGAGGAGATTTGATATTAATATTAGGCTAATGAGAACAAATATGCCAGGGCTATATATCTTTTCTCCTCAAATATTCGCCCTTACGAGAGGGAAACTATAAGTATTGAGTAGATTTGATACTTGGAATATAGGCTTTTAATCAGCTAGACTCCCATATTGGTTATCTTAATAACCCACCCTTACGTGACAGAAACTATAAGTTATTTAGAATTTCCAATATAGGTGCTTGAAGAACACAAGCTTATACTGAGAGGGGGGGGGTGAACAGTATAAGACCACTTTTAACTTTTTCTTTCAAAACAACTTTCAAATCAATATTATGCAGTGTATAGATAGCAATATTAAAAACAGTAATCAAAGCAATGCACAAAACACCATTCACAAAAGAGACACAACAATTTACGTGGTTCACCCAATGCGGGCTACTCCATGGATAAAAATTTTCTCTAAAAGTTATATCATAGTTCTTTGGGAAACCTTCCCAATTACAAAGTTTATGAGCCTCTGCTCAAAGGAGATACATTCCCATAACTCTGCTCTGGCTGGTGATCCTCTAGAAGACCTCTGCCTCCTCTGCCCTTAGCAAATGGAACTCTATCCACAGAAGACACCTATCTTCCCTGCTCTGGCTGGAGACCTCTGTCCTCAACTCTATCACCTCAAAGCTGGTCCTCAAATTTGCACCAAAACATAGTCCTTCGGTCTGGCACAAATGTCCTCTTTCACTTTCTCTGATCTGCACCAAACACAGTCCTTTGGTCTAGCACAAATGTCCTCTTTCTCTTCCTCTGATCTGGGTACAAATCTATCCTCAAATCTACACCAATCTCTATCCTCAACAGGTCCTCAAATCTGGTTTATAAGAATGGTTCTCAAGCTTTCAAAATAGCTTGCTTGATCTTCACCCAAGTCTTCACCAAGACTTGTCTCAGATCTACTTTGCAAGTTCTCAGAAGAACCTGCCCAAACTGCTCCACAAGCTTCAACAAAAGCTTGCTCAAATCTGTCCAACAATTTCTCACTGTTCTGTCATGGCTGCACTTGGTAGAAACCAAATTTTGCATAGTCTTCGCAAACACAATAGCACTCAACACTTTGTGATCGAACTTCTCACTCTGCACATCAACTCGCCACTTCTGCGCTATCTGCGTTGTTATGGCTGCATCTTGCACACTTCGCTCGAATCGACTCGACTCGGTCTCTGTGCACCGTGGACTTCACTTGCACAAGTTTGATACTCCCATTCGATACACTCAAACTCAAAATAGCCCTCCTTTTATAGCATAAATTCCAAGATCAAAACACTCAATCTTAGTCGGTTGTAACCCTAGAATCTATTGGCTACAAAACCCTAAGCATCGTCGGCTCAAAGTTAACTCTATCGGCTTCAACCGCCTCTGGTTCTGTAGTTTTCCCACAAAACTATAACATGTCACGATATCGTGAAATTTTTGCAGCCGTACACTTTTGTTTGGCTATTGTCACGATATCATGACACTTTTTCTTTTTTCTGCCTTGACAACGTCCTTGTCATGAAATCACGACACTTATATCTTTTTCTGATGTCATCTTCACTCCTATCACGAAATCACGACACTTTAGTCTTCATTGCCTTATTCTTTGCTTTTGTCATGAAATCATGACACATCTGCTTCTGCTGATGTCATCTTCAACTCTGTCATGAAATCATGACACTTTAGTCTTCATTGCCTTCTTCTCTACTTTTGTCGCAAAATCATGACACATATGCTTCTCCGACTCTCTTCATGACCCTTTTGACTTCATGGCTTTCTTCTCTTTGCACTAGCGAAAATAGAACATGTCACGAAATCATGACACTTTTGCTGCCTTGAGCTTCTCTCTACCTTACACCCACAAAACTGGAACATGTCATGAAATCGCGATGCTTTCACCTTCGAGCTCTTCCTTCTTGAATTCATCGTGAAATCATGACGCTTCTCTTGTTGAAGACTTGCTAACTATTTTTGTCATGAAATCATGACACTTTCTCCAACTGAATGCTGCCATCTCAACCTGTCATGAAATCATGACACTTTCTGCATTCACAAGCTTTCTCTTCAACCTGTCATGAAATCAGGACACTTTTTGCATTCGTACAACTTCTTTGTAGACTGTCATGAAATCGTGATGCTTCTCATTTCAGACTCTTCCCCTTTGCTGCGTGCCACGAAATCACGATAGTTCTCTCTTCAAGCTTTTCAGCATGTCACAAAATCACGACAGTCCTCACCTCGACCTCTACAACATGTCACAAAAACACGATAGTCCTCACTTGGAACTTTGCATCATGTCACGAAATCATGACAGTTCCTGAATACCTTTCTCTCTCTTCAATCTTGTCACGAAATTACGACATCTCACACTGCGGACTCTCTCTTCTACAACATGTCGCGAAATCATGACACCTTTTCGTCCATACAACCTTCTTTGCAATATGTCATGAAATCATGACACTTTTCCTTCTTTGCCTTCCTGCACTTTCCGAGTCATGAAAATGCGACATGTCGTAAAATCATGACAGTTTTGTCAGCTTCTTCTCTTTCTTCCAACATGTCGCAAAATCGTGACAGTTTTGCCCGAACTTTCTCTCTCCTCAAACATGTCACGAAATCGTGACAGTTTTGCCGACACTTTCTCTCTCTTCAAACATGTCACAAAATCGCGACAGTTTTTCCAGCCTACTGCATACTTTTTCTTACTTGTCTTTTTCTTGATCTTTTGCAAATGGGTTACTAAGAACATCCTGGAAACTCACTGATCATGCTATGAATAACCTTCAACAAAAAAAATTCCTTGACATCAAATCAAATTGCTTCAAGAACTTCTTAACATCAATGACAACATCTACACTTGAGCAAAGGCAATGTACCCAAGGTACCCAAAATTGCCAACAATCTCCCCCTTTGTCATTGATGGCAAACCTTTACTGAAACACATCTTAGGAGCCAAAACTGAAACCAACTATGCCAAAAATTGAGAATCTCATTTTGAAGTTTTGCTCCCCCTGACTTGAAGCTTTCCTCTTCACATTGAAGCTTTCCCCCTTACTCATATCTCTCCCCCTTACTCAAATCTCTCCCCCTTTGTCATCAATGGCAAAGGGTCACCTTTGGGGCTCGGGACTAAGAATGAGCTTGTTAGCTTAGTCCCTCCCCCACCTCCTGATGAGGTGATTAATTTTGGGGTGGGAGTGAAACTCCCATTAGGCACTAATCATCATCAAAGTCTATAATTTCCTTGCCCAGACTTTTCTTGAACTTTTTTCCCACATTCCTATTTTTGTCACTATTCTTGTTCTTGTTCTCATCCTTGTCCTTTTTCATGCTTTGATCCTTGGACCTGTTCATACCACTTATCCTATTCCTGTACCTTGGAAGATCATCTCTACACTGTCTAGCTATGTGACCTTCATTGTTGCACTTATAACAAGTAACAAAGTTATTTCTGTTCGGCATACCTATTCTTTGAATCCGCCTGTTATGACTAACCGTGTTCCTATAATTAGCCTTGCAAAAAATTGCCTTATGCCCAAACTATTGACAAGAGTAACAATACCCTTGAAAGAAACTAAAACTTCTAAAATTGTTGTTTACCCTCTTCATTTGATCCATGCACTGAGAAGCCGTGTGACCAAACCTGTGACATGCAAAACATATGCCATGAAATATTCTTCTGTTTGACCTCTTGGGTCCCGAAAACTTCTTCTTCGCATTCAAAATTCTGTTTTCTATTTTTGCACATCTATTACTCACGGACTTTTTCTATGAGATACTCTCTTCATCAGAACCCTCTTATTTTTGAAATTTCTTATTGGATTCCCCAACCTGTTCCTTGTGCGGTTTAACAAAACCAAGACCTATTTTATCTGTTGTCTTTCTTTGACCTATGATAAGAGATTTAACCTTTTTGGAGTTTTCTTGAAACCTGTATAGCTTATCTTTGTACTCTTTAGTTTCCTTTTTCAAAGAAGCCATTTTCTGTTCTAACTCACCATACTCCAGAATCTTAGACTCTAACTCATCTTTGAGTTCTTGTGTCTTAGCCGTAGAGAAGTCAAGACTTTCTAAGATATCATCTCTTTCCATACAACATTCATCTAATTTAACCTTGAGTCTAGCATTCTTCTTTCTTTTCTTTTTCAAAACACTAAGAGCATTAGTAAGTTCACTTTCAAGATCCTCTATTTGATTGCATTTTGAATTATCAAGGCCTTTTTCAGATTTCTTATCACTAGAGATGCTACCCTTTTCAAAACCATACATGCATATTCCTTATCATTTTCTGAAGCATCCTCATACATACTAGCAACCAATTCATTATTTGTGCAATCATCCTCAAGGTGCCCAAAATTTCCACATCTAAAACATTTCATGATAATGAATCTATGTTTCGGTTCTTCCTCCTTTTCTGAAATGAACAACATCTCATTTTCATCATCACTAGAAGAAATTTCACTATCACTTCTAGAACACTTACTTGCTTTGTCTAGGTAGAAGTTCTTCTTGTGCTTGTGAGAATGCCTCTTTCCTTGATTACTATTCTCATATTTGAACTTCCTGTGATGCTTGTGCTTTTCAAAATCCTTGCTCTTAGAATCCTGTATAACTTTATCACTTTCATCCTTGGAAGTAGTACAGTTAGTAGCATAGTGACCAAACTTTCCACATTTGAAACATTTTACATATTTCATACCTTTGTGCTTTCTTGAGAACTTGCCCTTCTTGTTGTAGTATGCCTCTTCATCACTAGAAGACTCATCATGAATAGGTGTTGCATTGCCACTTGAATAATCCATTGTGTTCTTTACTAGCTTTTCCTTCAAGCTATTAAACTTTTCAAAGGAACCCGCTCAGATACCAATTGAAGAACACAAGCTTATACTGAGAGGGAGGGGTGAACAGTATAAGACCACTTTTAACTTTTGCTTCAAAACAGCTTTCAAATCAGTATTATGCAGTGAATAGATAATAGTATTAAAAGCAGTAATCAAAGCAATGCACAAAACACCAACCACAAAAGAGACACAAAAATTTGCATGGTTCACCCAATGCGGGCTACTCCACGGATAAAACTTTTCTCTAAAAGTTATATCACAGTTATTTGGGAAACCTTCCCAATTACAAATTTTATGAGCCTCTGCTCAAAGGAGATACCTTCCCATAACTCTGCTCTGGTTGGTGATCCTCTAGAAGACCTCTGCCTCCTCTGCCCTTAGAAAATGGAACTCTATCCATAGAAGACACATGTCTTCCCTGCTCTGGCTGGAGACCTCTGTCCTCAACTCTATCACCTCAAAGCTGGTCCTCAAATTTGCACCAAAACATAGTCCTTCGGTCTGGCACAAATTTCCTCTTTCTCTTTCTCTGATCTGCACCAAACATAGTCCTTCGGTCTGGCACAAATGTCCTCTTTCTCTTCCTCTGATCTGGGTACAAATCTGTCCTCAAATCTACACCAATCTCTGTCTTCAATAGGTCCTCAAATCTGGTTTATAAGAATGGTTCTCAAGCTTTCAAAATAGCTTGCTTGATCTTCACCCAAGTCTTCACCAAGACTTGTCTCAGATCTACTTTGCAAGTTCTCAGAAGAACCTGCCCAAACTGCTCCACAAGCTTCAACAAAAGCTTGCTCAAATCTGTCCAACAATTTCTCACTGTTCTGTCATGGCTGCACTTGGTAGAAACCAACTTTTGCACAGTCTTCACAAACACAACAACACTCAACACTTTGCGATCGAACTTCTCACTCTGCACATCAACTCGCCACTTCTGCGCTATCTACGCTGTTATGGCTGCATCTTGCACACTTCGCTCGAATCGACTCGACTTGGTCTCTGCGCACCGTGGACTCCACTTGCACAAGTTTGATACTCGCATTCGATACACTCAAACTCGAAATAGTCCTCCTTTTATAGCATAAGTTCCAAGATCAAAACACTCAATCTTAGTCAGCTGTAACCCTAGAATCCGTTGGCTATAAAACCCTAAGCATCATCGACTCAAAGTTAACTCTGTCGGCTTCAACCGCCTCTGGTTCTATAGCTTTCTCGTAAAACTACAACATGTGGCGATATCATGACATTTTTGTAGCCGTACACTTTCATTTGGCTATTTTCATGATATCACGACACTTTTGATTTTGTCTGCCTTGACAACGTCCTTGTCGTGAAATCGTGACACTTTTTTTTTTTGTTTCTTCTTTCCTCTCTGTATTTGTTCCTTTTGTCTTCATTGCCTTCTTCTTTGCTTTTGTTGCAAAATCACAACACATCTACTTTTGCTGACGTCATCTTCACTCCTATCATGAAATCATGACACTTTAGTCTTCATTGCCTTCTTCTTTGCTTTTGTCACAAAATCGTGACACATCTGCTTCTGCTGATGTCATATTCATCTTTGTCATGAAATCGTGACCCTTTTTGACTTCATGGCCTTCTTCTCTGCTTGCACTAGCGAAAACGGAACATGTCACGAAATCGTGACACTTTCGCTGCCTTGAGCTTCTCTCTGCATTACACTTGTGAAACTGGAACATGTCACAAAATCGTGACACTTTCACCTTTGAGCTCTTCCTTCTTGAATTCATCATGAAATCGTGATGCTTCTTCTATTGAAGACTTGCTAACCGTTTCTGTCATGAAATCACGACACTTTATCCAACTGAATGGTGCCATCTCAACCTGGCGTGAAATCGTGAAACTTTCTACATTCGCAAGCTTTCTCTTCAACCTATCATGAAATCGTGACACTTTCTACATCCATACAACTTCTTTGTAGCCTGTCATGAAATCATGACGCTTCTCATTTTAGACTCTTCCCCTTTTCTGCGTGTCACAAAATTGTGACAGTTCTCTCTTCGAGCTTTTCAGCATGTCACAAAATCGTGACAGTCCTCACCTCGACCTCTGTAGCATGTCATGAAAATGTGCGACACTTTGCATCATGTTAATAGTGAATACCTTTCTCTCTCTTTGATCTTGTCATGAAATTGCGACATCTCACACCACGGACTCTCTCTTCTACAACATGTCATGAAATCGTGACACCTTTTCGTCCATACAACTTTCCTGGCAATTTGTCACAAAATCGTGACACTTTTCCTTCTATGCCTTCCTGCACTTTTTGAGTCGCGAAAATGCGACATGTCGCGAAATCATGATAGTTTTGCCAGATTCTTCTCTTTCTTCCAGCATGTCATGAAATCGTGACAATTTTGCCAGAACTTTCTCTCTCCTAAAACATGTGAAATCGCAACAGTTTTACCGACACTTTCTCTCTCCTCAAACATGTCACGAAATCGTGACAGTTTTTCCAGCCTGCTGCATACTTTTTCTTACTTGTCTTTTTCTTGATATTTTGCAAATGGGCTACTAAGAACTTCTTGGAAACTCACTGATCATGCTCTGAATAACCTTCAACAAAACAAATTCCTTGACATCAAATCAAATTGCTTTAAGAACTTCTTGACATCAATGACAACATCTACACTTGAGCAAAGGCAATGTACCCAAGGTACCCAAAATTGCCAATAGGTGCATAGTTGATTTAATATATTTGCTCTTTAGAAATTTTTAATAAAGGAATAATGAATTGAGAATAAAATAGATTAACAAGGGTTAATCAAAGAGATATCCTCACTTAAATTCGTTTATCAATTATTTTTTTATATAAATTAAAAAACTCTTTGTGAAAAATTAATCAAAATAAGTTCATTAATATAGAGACCTATTGCAAGAAAGGAAATAATGAAATAATATATATTAATGATATATCCTCACTTTCATCCACTAAAAAAATCTCTATATAATATTAAAGAACTTTGGAAAGAAAATTAATTAGAACAAAGTAAAGAACTTTGGAAAGAAAATTAATTAGAACAAAGTAAGTTGTTTAATATAGAGATTTGCTTTAAGAAGGAATTAAAGAAAGAATAAAATATTTTTATTTAATATATTTAATGTATTATGGAATATGAAATAAATTATCGTCACTTATATTTCATTACCAAGATTTATAAACAAATGACTTATAACAAAGGTAATGAAGCAAAAATAAAAGAGGCAAAAATTGATGCAATAATAACCCCCTCGATGCTATGATAGGTGCAAAAAGGCACCTATTAAACCCCCCAAAAAAATTATATTATAGATATTAAAAGTGTCATTTATATCTTCTAGCCAAGGAGAGGCCAGAAATAAAAGGATAGAAACTTTTGAAGGCTACAATTTTATACAGGGGCCAGATGTATATTTTTATCTTAAAAAAATTAGCAGATCTAAGCTAAAATTTAATTGACGTCAGATAGAGGACAAGAGCTAGTGAAGAAATATTGATGTTGTGTCTGTCAATGAACCAGCGATGCCAATGGGCAGCGAGGAAGGAGCTTTGAAAGGCTACAATTTGTTGCACTACGAGTTGAGTAGGGCATAAACATAAAATATTATAATTATACCTGAAGGGTTGACCTCCACGATAAGCGGGATTGGAGCTTCAAAAAATGTGAACTTTTAAAGGTTTGCTTCTTATCACTGCACCTGAAAGGTTAATAAAGGAAGTGAAATTTATAAAAAACTAAATAATTGATTACCACCTCTTGTTGCGATTGCGATGTGTAGGGAAGACGATGTAGTATGCAGAGAAGGTTCCCGAAGTAAGGAGTCTCTTGTGGTTGTGTATGCGAAATGCAGGGAATGCACTCGAAGTAGCAGAGAATTCGGTGAGAAGAGAGGTTTCCTTGAATATGAGAGGAAGGCAACAAAGATACACACAGAGAGATATTCCTTAAAAAATAAGATGTTAGGCATCAAAAAAACCTAACACAAAGCACATAATGAGTTCTGATGAATATCCATATATGGCGCACTTGTAGAGATCCTCAAAGGACAAAAGACGATAGGCACCACTAAAATTTCATTAGTATAATGCTTAAAAGAAGAAACACTATTCAAAATAAGAGAATAATATTATTCAAATATTTTGAAGATGATTATATAACAAAAAAAATTGAAGTTCTTCCTAAGCGTCGAAGGAAAAAAAAATGGAGAAGCTCGAGTTGAGTGAAGATTTAGAAATCACAAGATCTTAGAATGATTGATATTTAATTAGGAAAATGCTCATTTTATGAGACGTAGTCTCTATGCGTGCCAATATAAGCGGTGGCCAAAAGCCACATTTCTAAAAAAAATAAATGGACTTTGGTCTATTCAAAGTTAGACCAAAAGTCCATTCTATTTTGACGTGAGGAGCGCTACTTCCTCTAATTAAAGATATCATGAAGATATAAAAAAATTTAAACTTCAATTAAAAAAATTATATTGCCCACCAAAATATTAATGCCTATGAATATTTAGTCTCCATTTTTTAGTGATATGCAATGATGGCTAAATGGAGCCAAAGCTAGCTGCATTCGAGATGGAGATTTTTTTTTTAAAACATAGGCATTCGAGGACACATAAAATTGCAAAAAAAAATGAGGAGAGTATTTGCATAACAAGGTAAAACAATATTTATCTAGATATTACCATAATCAAATTACTCAAAAAATTTGCAGATATAAAAAAAACAATCTACAATAGATATAAAACCTCTTTCTTAAAAAAAAAAAACAAAAGATAAGAGAGTAAGAACCAGTTCGAGAGGCTGCCTTCAAGAGAGAATGCCTAGCATAATCTATCTTGCTCTGGTACTATGTTAGAATTTCCCAAGAGTATAACTACAAAGCATTACAATATTTGAAGAAATAAAATAGAACTGATTCATTATTCCATGGATCAACTTTGTATAAATAACAAAGTTGTTTATTGAGAGCCGTTGGATTACAACTCATCAAATATGATGTAGACTATAACTGAGAGTTCACTTGACTCATAAATGAGTGGAAACTCAAGTAATTCTATCCTAGTAGAACTTAAGAGAATAATTACTTATTCTAACATTTAGGGTATGTCATTTTAGTGGAGGTGAACAAAATTTTCAATGCATGCCCTCAAAAATGTGTTTGCATTGAGATTGATGTTTCTCAAGATCTCAAGGAGTCTATTGACATACAAGTTGGTGATATTGTGTTATCCCAATGGATCCTCTATATTAATTTGCCCAACACTTGTTTTAAGTTCCAATACTCAACACACAAGGTCAAAGACTATCCCTCAATTTCGCATAATAGGGACAAGCAAAGCCCCACCACATCGAATGCACCCACTCCCAAACCTTAGAAGGATGGTTGGAAAACTATGGGAGGGCATAAAAATACACATTTGGCTATTTCAAAAGGTATATAGTCCAAGTCAACACATGTCTCACAATCAATTAAAAAAGGATATGAAAAGAAAAAAGTTGATCCTACAGCTAAAACTACCAATAATGAGGCTCCTTAGTCTCAACAGAGGGTTGCAGTAGTGCTTGCTTCAGATTCCTCTAGTACATTTCCCCTAGCTAATACCAAGAATTCCCGTATCCTGTAGAAGAAGATGCTACTATAGAGAAGTGACTTCATATGACCAATATTTAGTTGGGTAACAACTATAGTGTGTTGGAGTATCTTAACGATGGTGAGGATATATCTTTAAATGTAGAGCCATCATCGATGGAATTGATAGTTCCTCTAGAGGAAGAAAAATCTAAAGTTCCCTCCCCTTCTATGCGGTTTCGACGTTCTTGTAGTCCTCGACAAGGGAAAGAAGCTGAAGATACTTTACCTAAAAAATGATTTCACCCATTTGGCCCAAAAGTTCCAATAATTGTGCATTGGGAAGGCACTGATTTGGCCAAAAATTTCCAATAATTTTATGTTGGATAGATGTAAGTCTACTTGGTGCCTAGAGTTACAGTTCTATAGTTTAGGATTTCTAGTTTATTTTTCTATGCCTAATTATGTTGTGTATTCACCCTTTTAGGGGATGGTTTCGTTCTATAAGGGGGTGTTGAATAACTATAATTTGTTTGCTTGGGTTCCCACTCTATTGACGGGGATGTTTTTTTGGCTAATGGTGTTAGCCATGTGGTGTGTTTATCCACCTTTTTTTTTGTTTGTAAAAATATATTTTGTTCTTTAATATAATGTTTTTTACAAAAAAAAAGAAAAACATATATTCTTAATTATTTAATCAACTCTATAAATTTTAAAGCTTAATAAATTGAATCCCTCCTTCCAAAACCCATGTCTGAGAGATGATACCTAACCTATAATGCCACTTATTAGTTTTACATTAACCCTAACCCTTCGAGATATGGTCATGATGACCAACCTACCTTTAAGAACCCTAAGTTCAAGGAAGAAGACAAGGTTTCTACATGTTAGGACCCCACCCTAATATTGTTTTTGTAATTCTCAATTGATTATGTAATGACCCACGTCTAACATGGGGATCCCCTTATAATGTTATTATATAATATATTTATAATGATATGTGGCAAGTAAGGCACCTAGACAAATGGGGCCATTTCATGTAACAATTATCAAGAATGTAATCGATATTTGGTAGAAGATTCTAGCTCGAGTGTCATTTTACATGTAAACCAAATCTTGAGCTTAGGGTTAGGGTTCCATTAAGATTTTCTTTAATAGATATGGAGCCATGTACAAATGTATATTTTTTCAAGTTAATGAAATATTGAAAGAGGTTTCCCCCTTGAAGAGGCTTGTGATATCGAGTTATTTTGTGAGATTGTTTCCATTCTACAATTACTTTCTACAATTTATGTTTATTTACAATATTTTGTGAGAGAGAGTTATTTTTAATAGTAAGTTCCTAGCAAGTGGTATCAGAGTGCTTTCTAGGGATGAGTTTTGTTGTGACTATAGAAATTCTTTTCCATCCATTCCGATTGTTATGTATAATTTTCCTATATTTTTTTTTTTGGTAAGAGAATATTATAATTAACACCGGGTTTTAAATGGTTGACCCAAAACCATTTTACAAAATAGGGTCCACTGACCAACTGGACAAAGGCCAAGCCCTAAAAGTTTAAACTGACAACAAAAAGGGCCAAGACCTACTCTTCCATCAGAATACAACCAAACTAAACTATGGAAGCCTAATATTATGGCCATTAGAAAAGAAAGACGCAAAATAGAACTAACAAAGACAAAAACTAATCATGCAAGCACCACGCAGAGTAGCTTGTGCCCATATAAAATAATAGAATATGGTAAAAAAAAAACATCCCATAGAATGGACATCCAAGAGGCCAAGCAGTCTTCCTTGTAGTCCTCATCTAACTTCTTATCATCCTCCTTGCCATCATCTTTAGATTTTTCCTTCGAATCCTTGTTCCCCTGGAACTACTGGCTATAAAACAGAAGATTTAGAGAATCACACAAATCAACAACTGCACTGATGAGGCCAGACAGAATCTTCAACTGGTTGATACTGTTGGAGGCTGATGAAATTGTCATCTTCTCCAAGACTATTATGGTGGGGTCCGGTACCTCATTGTCAGGGATCTCCAACACTTTGTTATTTCTTGCTAGGGCATTTTTGCAACATCGAATCCAAACACACCTTGGGAAATACTTGAGGCCAAAGCGGATGTTTCCCATGCATGAATTTGTAGATAAAAAACCTATATCAGTGCCCCACCAGCTGCAAAAAAAACTAGTCACATGAACAAAAAAAAACAAATATGACAAAAGCCATTATAAGGTTCAAAAAAATATTTTTAAAAAATGCCCCAATTTTGTGTCATTGATCCACTTTGAGCCTTCCAATCTAAAATTTTTCATTATCTATCACCATTGAGACTGCATGAGGAAGATTTTCAGTCCACGTGATCAAATTTGCTACTACAATGCCTTCATTTTCCAGCCTATCAGCTGCCATGTTTGCTTCTCGGAAGGTATGCAAAATTATGGCCTCAGGTCGATCATGAATTAGAGCCCTTGCTTCGTGGATGTAGTCATCAAATCTCCAAGGAGCTCTCTTAGTGTTCTTTAGAAGATTTATAATAATAAGAGAATCACCTTCCACCAACAGTTTCCCTGGATAATTCTCTGCCACCTTTAGGCTCCTCCAAGCTGCCCTCGCTTCGACCACATTGTTAGTTTGAGCTCCAAGATGTTCAGAAAAAGCTACAAGCACCTCACCCTTGTGGTCTCTAAGTAAGCCACCAGCCCCAGCTTCACCTGGGTTGCCCCTAGATGCCCCATCAAAATTTAACTTAATCCACCCTAGGGGGGGTGGGGTCCATGTGATCATGGTTCTAGGACAGACTTGAGGATGATTGAGGCCATCAGTGAGAGGTAAGTTTAATGACTGGCCTAATGAAGCTTCAAAACGATTTGGAGGTCTAGATGCTGCAGGCACTAAACAAGCATTCTCATTAGCATATACTAAAATTTTTGACAGGATAGAGGATGACTGAGAAACCTTATCCAAGAAGGCCCGACGATTCCTTTCCAACCATATTTGCCACAAGTAGTGATGAAGGCAGATCTTCCACATATACCTAAGACACCTATTCAAAAAGGGAGAAGGCCACTGGACAAATAAGTCAAAAATGGACTGAGGATGGACCCAATAAATATGAAACACTTGTAACAGACCTAACAAGATTGAGACATAAAAATTACAATACAAAAACAAATGATCAATAGACTCCCACTCAGAAATACAGAGATAACACCTATTAACAACAATCACACCTCTTTTTATTAAGTTATCCATGGTGAGGATCTTATTTTGGATGGCCAGCCATGCAAAAAACCCAACCTTCAAAACAATGCTTTTGGGCCAAACTTCCAAGTGAGGGAAAGTAGGTTCATCATTATCAATAAGCATCAGATAAGCAGTCTTGACAGAAAATTATCCTTTATTTAAAAAAACAACAAAAAAATATAACCCTTTATTTTCATATAGTAGTTGTGTAGGTTAGAAAGCCTTTTTTGGGGATTTTAAAATATCACAAATGAGATTTCATTATTGTCTAAGCTAGATAGCCCATAAAAAATCTAGTGAAGTGAGGGGCGATTAGGCTCCAATACCCAGGCCTCAAACAACATCCATAAATGACATTGAGCTCCCACGTATCTTTGGGTATTTAGGGAGACCATCTAGGGTTGAACAAAATTTGATCCATTATGAAGCTTTTTGGCCTTGTATTATCCATAGTACATGGAATAAAACATCCTAGAAGATTACCCTCCTATATTATCAGAGAGACAGATAATGTGCTCAAGGGTATGTGTGGAATCCTTCTTGGATAGTCACCTAAAATATTGGTCTGAGCACTATTGTTCATCATTACGATATAATAGAGAGTCTATGGGTATTACATACTCCTTTTCCTAGTGTACCCTAATTCTATCAAAAAATTCAACCTGCAAAAACAAAGCCTTCATTTTCTACTAAACCTGTAATTTTTTCCCATAAGATTAAGCATATGGAGAAGACTTTTCTATCATGAAAAAAAATCGCATGTACCAAATAGTTAAGATAGATTTTGCAAGTGTCTATGATAGTCAAGAAATATTTTAGTATTTGGGTCAATGGTAGTAACAATCAGGTCGATAGTGGTAGTACCATATAGGTTGATAGTGGTAGTATTAGTTAGTCAATAAATATAGGATATTCAATGACAAAAAAAGAGTAGACAATGTCAAAACTGCATAGTACAAAGAATCCTAGAGTCAATGACTAAACAATGTTAGTGGTCATAGTACATGTGATAGGATAGTTTTAGGAGTGGTCAATAGTCAAAATAGATGGGGTAGAGCCAATTGACACACTACCCAGCTTTTGACCCCAACCTCCAAAGGAAAATCGACCTCACCAATAGACTCATTAAAACTAGAGTAAAAAAAGTCTAGGGTGCCCAAAACCAGTGTTGTGGAATATAAATTATTATGACCATATTTTTGAGTTGATCATTTTGATATAGCATCAAAACACTTTTTGGAGTTATTAAAAAAAATAGTAACCCCTAAAATCACACTTCTATTTTTAGTAAGTTACTAGTAGTTATTCAAATCACACCAAAATGGTTGTTGGTACTCGTGGACACCAAAAAGAGATGGAAAAAACTACATTAATGTTGGAGACCATCACCAAACAACTTAGTGTTATTATTGAATATAATTAATCAATATGAGATGAAATACAATGCTTCATAAGTGAATACATTACTTCCAAAACAAAAATTCAAGAAAAAATTCTAGAGGTTGATTCTAAGCTTCAAGGTATCCCACAAGTATTTAAGTATCTAAATATAGAATAGTCAAGGTGAGGAAAAGGACCCCATAAGGAAAATGAGAGTTTTTACACTAATTTTGATAGTTTTCCTACCTTCAAGATACCTAAATTAGAATTTTTTAAGTTCAATGAGAAATATGCAGGTGGGTGGTTATGTCACATTGATCTATAGACACCAAAACAACACCAATCTGATTATGTGACTACAAACACTGATCGCATTGACACACACAAATTTCAGGGCAGCCCTCAGAGGTCAAACAGTGGTCCTAGCCACTTACGCAGCAGGTTAGAAGGTCAAAAATTAAAACAGAGCAAAAGCAAGCCTTAAGCAAAAGCAAGCCTTAAGCAAGAACAAGCAAGCCTTAAGCAAGAACAAGCAAGCCTTAAGCAAAAGCAAACCTTGGCCGAGGGTGTCGTGAAATCGCGACGTCGTGATTTCGTGACGTCACGAAATCGCGACACCAAAAGCCCAAAGGGGAGCCTTGGCCAAGGGTGTCACAAAATCACGACGTCCCGATTACGTGACGTCATGAAATTGCGACACCAAAAGCCCAAAGGGGAACCTTTGCCAAGGGTGTCACGATTTTGCGACGTCATAAAATCATGACACCAAAAGAACAAGAAAAATATTTGAAATCAGACATATGGGGAAGGTAGGGTATCCCACCGTGATTGCCACTGGAAGCATGAGATTCCAGGAGAAAAGAAACACTAAGATGTAATGAAAGCAGAACTAACTTGATGCTAAATGAATATACATGAAATAGAACGCATGTAATCGAATCAACACTAAGATGTTGTGCTCCTGCTTTCTCCTTGTAGTTTGGTTGATTCGATTACATGCGTTCTATTTCATGTATATTCATTTAGCATCAAGTTAGTTCTACTTTCATTACATCTTAGTGTTTCTTTTCTCCTGGAATCTCATGCTTTTAGTGGCGACTTGGGCAATCCCACCGTTTTTAAGGCCAAAATCCTGAAAATCATGACACCCTCGGCCAAGGCTCCCATTTGGGCTTTTGGTGTCGCAATTTCGTGACGTCGTGAAATCATGACACCCTCGGCCAAGGTTCCCCTTTGGGCTTTTGGTGTCGCGATTTCGCGACGTTGCGAAATCGCAACGTCGTGATTTCGCGACACCCTCGGCCAAGGCTCCCCTTTAGGCTTTTGGTGTCGCGATTTTGCGACATCGCAAAATTGCGACACCCTCGGCCAAGGTTCCCCTTTGGGCTTTTGGTGTTGCGATTTCATGACGTCGCGAAATCGTGACACCCTTGGCAAAGATTCCCCTTTGGGCTTTTGGTGTCACGATTTCATGACACCGTCGGCCAAGGTTCCCCTTTGGGATTTTGGTGTCGCGATTTTGCAATGCCCTCGGCCAAGGTTTGCTTTTGCTTAAGGCTTGCTTGTTCTTGCTTAAGGCTTGCTTTTGCTTAAGGCTTGCTTTTGCTCTGTTTTACTTTTTGACCTTCTAACCTGCTGTGTAAGTGGCTAGGACCACTGTTTGACCTCTGAGGGCTGCCCTGAAAGCTGTGTGTGTCAATGCAATCAGTGTTTGTAGTCACATAATCAGATTGGTGCTGTTTTGGTGTCTCAGATGCCCCTTTTTGGGAAGCGCTGTGGGTGACACAGTGCTATGCAAAAATAGATAACCAAAGCACTAATGATTAGGGTTTCTTGGTAACCTAACCAAATTTTGATGCCCCAAGTATAGAAAGGGCATGCATTCTTGAATCCTTGCTTCTGACGAGCTAAGGAATTTGATTTCAAGTGTTAACCTATTTTGGTGAGGTGTGACTTGAGCTTGGACATTGATCAGTCATGATTAGGCAAAGGGCACAACCTTTTATCCCTGGGGGAACCTTGTGCTCATGTTTTAGGAATGCCAAGTGTTTGATCAATTTGATTGCTGCTTGTTTACTGCCCCAAGCAGGAGCGTAATTGTCTTTGTCAATGATTCTTTGAATGCATGTCATTGCTTTGATTGGGTGTGTGCTTGTTGATTGGTGACTAAGTGTGACTACCCCCTCAAGCAACGAATCGATGAGGGAATGACCTTCATGAGAAAAGCGACGAGTCGCTTGACCCAAGATGACTTGTGCAAGGGTGTCTTTAGATGGTTTACTGTTAAGCATGTGCAATTTCCCGACATTTGGACCTATTTTTGGTGGGTAGTTAACCCTTTTGGTGATGCCATAATGGGGTGAAATCATCAAAAACCCGTCTTCCCATGGAGCGGTCCGGATATGGTAGCCTTCTTTGGGAAGTAGGATAGTGGCAATTTGAGCCCCGACATCGATTTTTTATGCCAAGAGGTTAAGTGCAAGAGAACTTGTGTCCGACAATGCTTATTGCTATGTTTTTGTGTTGCATTTTTTGGGATGTTTTTGTTGTTTTGATTTTCTTTCTTTGTGTATATGTCATGATTTTATGTTATGCATAATGATTGATGTTGATGGATGCATGCTACTTTATATTGATATATGCACATGGTATGATAAATGCGATTGTTGTATGTTGATTTATTTTGATGGATGCATATGTTGTAATGAATGTAAATGTTTTTGATTTATATGTGATATGCATAAATGAAATGGATGGATAGAATTTGTGATGTTTGGCTATGACACCATAGAATGTTTAGGACTTTGTGATTTTGTCTGTAGGCGATTGTTGTGATGCATGACTTTGTATGTATACATGTGGTTTTTCTTTTTTTGTATTTTTTGATGGTATTGTAAGGATGAAAAGTAACGCAGTTGGTTTAGAAATGTAGCTAAGGTTTTATGAGACTCATACAGTTTTAACTTACTAACCATGATTGTACTTTATCTTACAAGACTTTTGAACAAGGTATGAATCGGACTTGTTTTTGACCAAGCTATTTCACATCCCTATGTGTGCAATTGAGTTCATTTATGTGGTATTTGTCAGGATACGGCTAGTGCCAGATGGGCTTTCAACCGAACCTGTACTGAGGATCACCTAATTAGCTCCACATAGAGATTTCGAAAGAAAAGAAACACTAAGATGTAATGAAAGCAGAACTAACTTGATGCTAAATGAATATACATGAAATAGAACGCATGTAATCGAATCAACCAAACATAAAGGAGAAAGTAGGAGCACAACCCTTTTATATTAATTCCATTCGGTTACAATACATCTCCTCCCTTTTCAGGGGCTAGGAGTGTTAGCCTGTCTTGGTTACAATGATGATTAGTAATCTTCCTTCCGCATGCCCACATTTGAAACGGGTGAGCCAAAGTGTTGCCGCCGCTTATTGCTAATGAATCCTTGCTCCTTGTTGTTCTTCCTGCGTTCAAAGAAACATCAAACCGTTTAGTAGCACCTGTGACAAAAGGATAGAACATTTGAAAGAAATACGTGCAAAGATTGATTAAATACGTGAATAAAATAGCTCAGGCTACCCAAGTAAACATTCAAGAACGTAATGCAAGATAACATTCGAGATACGTGATTAAATACGACAGAGGTCTAAAGCCGCGATAACATGATGATATATTCGATAAAATATAACGTATAACAGAATAAATAAAAAAAAAATAGCATAGACTGTAACATATGATAAATACATGAAAATGAGATAAATTAAAAAAAATAGCTGAGAGCGTGCGGGGCACCCGAGCGGGCCGCCCACTGTTGAAAACTCGACTTTGATGCCAATCCACTAGGGATGGGCCCAAAATCTAAGATAATGTGGTGTTGGCAAATTGATGGTTTATTGTGTCCAATGTCGGGTTTGAAGGTTCGGATTCACCTTCTAACAGCCACCAATAACCTCCCTTGCGAAAGAGATTATAGGTGTAGAAGAATGAATCAGAAAGGAATGCAATCGGGTCTCTGGTTTAGCAGCACTTCGTTGCATTAAAAAATGCTTGTCAACCTGTCTTCTTTCTGGGTGGGAAAGTCCGCCATTTTATAGACCCATGGGGTCTATTTGGAGGGGGCACGTAGGGATGCCATGTGGCGGCCATGCCTTCCAAAGGGGAGGAGACTCCTCCTTGACTTGGGCTTACATGACTGCCCTTGTGATAGTTCTCTAACTGCCAATCTACCCACCTACGTGTGCATGCACAGTAGGTGACAATAATTGACTGTCTTCAGTTGCCATTTGTTTAACATCTGCTTTGATGGCTTTAATGTTTTGCTTTAAAATGTTTTAATGGCACCTTTGAATGCTTGACTTCCACCCTTGATTGATTGAATTTTTGCTTAGGCACAAAATGCCAAAGTGTCACGATATCGCGACGTCGTGATATTGCGACACTTCGGCCAAGGTTCCCCTTTGGGATTTGGGTGTCACAATTTCACGATGTCGCGATTTCGTGACACCCCCGACCAAGGCTCCCATTTGGGATTTTGGTGTCATGATTTCACGATGTTGCAAAATCGCGACACCTTCGGCCAAGGTTCCCCTTTGGGCTTTTGGTGTCATGATTTCACGACGTCACGAAATCGTGACGTCACGATTTCACGACACCCTCGGCCAAGGCTCCCCTTTGGGCTTTTGGTGTCGCGATTTCGCGACGTCGCGAAATCGTGACACCCTCGACCAAGGTTCCCATTTGGGCTTTTGGTGTCACGATTTCGTGACGTCGTGAAATCGCAACACCCTCGGCAAAGTCGTGAAATCGCGACACCCTCGACCAAGGTTCCCCTTTGGGATTTTGGTGTCACGATTTCATGACGTCGTGAAATCGCAACACCCTCGACAAAGGTTCCCCTTTGGGCTTTTGGTGTCACAATTTTGTGACGTCATGAAATCGCGACGTTGCGATTTCATGACACCCTTGGCCAAGGCTCCCCTTTGGGCTTTTGGTGTCACGATTTCGTGACGTCATGAAATCGTGACATCGTGATTTCACGACGCCCTCGACCAAGGTTTTCTTTTGCTTAAGGCTTGCTTGTTCTTGCTTAAGGCTTTCTTTTGCTTAAGGCTTGCTTGTTCTAAGCATGAGATTCCGGGAGAAAAGAAACACTAAGATGTAATGAAAGTAGAACTAACTTGATGCTAAATGAATATACATGAAATAGAACGCATGTAATCGAATCAACCAAACATAAAGGAGAAAGCAGGAGCACAACCCTTTTATATTAATTCCATTCGGTTACAATACATCTCCTCCCTTTTCAGGGGCTAGGAGTGTTAGCCTGTCTTGGTTACAATGATGATTAGTAATCTTCCTTCCACATGCCCACATTTGAAATGGACGAGCCAAAGTGTTGTCGTCGCTTATTGCTGATGAATCCTTGCTCCTTGCTGTTCTTCCTATGTTCAAAGAAACAACAAACCGTTTAGTAGCACCTGTGACAAAAGGATAGAACGTTTGAAAGAAATACGTGCAAATATTGATTAAATACGTGAATAAAATAGCTCAGGCTGCCCAAGTAAACATTCGAGAACGTAATGCAGGATAACATTCGAGATACGTGATTAAATACGACAGAGGTCTAAAGCCGCGATAGCATGATGATATATTCGATAAACTATAATGTATAACAGAATAAATTAAAAAAAATAGCATAGACTGTAACGTATGATAAATACGTGATAACGAGATAAATTTAAAAAAAATAGCTGAGAGCGTGCAGGGCGCCCGAGCGAGCCGCCCACCGTTGAAAACTCGACTTTGACGCCAATCCACTAGGGATGGGCCCAAAATCTAAGATAATGTGGTGTCGACAAATTGATGGTTTTTTGTGTCCAATGTCAGGTCTGAAGGTTCGGATTCACTTTCTAACAGCCACCACTAACCTCCCTTGCGAAAGAGATTACGGTGTAGAAGAATGAATCGGAAAGGAATGCAATCGGGTCTCTGGTTTAGCAGCACTTCGTTGCATTAAAAAATGCTTGTCAACCTGTCTTCTTTTTGGGCGGGAAAGTTCGCCATTTTATAGACCCATGGGGTCTCTTTGGAGGGGGCACGCAGGGATGCCATGTGGCGGCCATGCCTTCCAAAGGGGAGGAGACTCCTTGACATGGGCTTACATGACTGCCCTTGTGACAATCCGCTAACTACCAATCTACCCACCTACACGTGCATGCACAGCAGGTGGCAATAACTGACTGTCTTTGGCTGCCATTTGTTTAACGTCTGCTTTGATGGCTTTAATGTTTTGCTTTAAAATGTTTTAATGGTGCCTTTGAATGCTTGACTTTCGCCCCTGATTGATTGAATTTCTGCTTAGGCGCAAAATGTCGAAGTGTTGCCAATAACTGATCGCCATTGAAAGCATGAGATTTCGGGAGAAAAGAAACACTAAGATGTAATGAAAGCAGAACTAACTTGATGCTAAATGAATATACATGAAATAGAACACATGTAATCGAATCAACCAAACATAAAGGAGAAAGCAGGAGCACAGCCCTTTTATATTAATTCCATTCGGTTACAATACATCTCCTCCATTTTTAGGGGCTAGGAGTGTTAGCCTATCTTGGTTACAATCATGATTAGTAATCTTCCTTCTGCATGCCCACATTTGAAACGGGTGAGCCAAAGTGTTGTCGCCGCTTATTGTCGATGAATCCTTGCTCCTTGCTGTTCTTCCTGCGTTCAAAGAAATAGCAAACCGTTTAGTAGCACTTGTGACAAAATGATAGAACGTTTGAAAGAAATAAATGCAAATATTGATTAAATACGTGAATAAAATAGCTTAGGCTACCCAAGTAAACATTCAAGAACGTAATGCAGGATAACATTCGAGATACGTGATTAAATACGACAGAGGTCTAAAGCTGTGATAGCATGATGATATATTCGATAAACTATAACGTATAACAGAATAAATTAAAAATAACAGCATAGACTGTAATGTATGATAAATACGTGATAACGAGATAAATTTAAAAAAAATAGCTGAGAGCGTACGGGGCGCCCGAGCGGGCCACCCACTGTTGAAAACTCGACTTTGACGCTAATCTACTAGGGATGGGCCCAAAATCTAAGATAATGTGGTGTCAGCAAATTGATGGTTTACTATGTCCAATGTCAGGTCTGAAGGTTCGGATTCACCTTCTAACAACCACCAATAACCTCCCTTGCGAAAGAGATTACAGGTGTAGAAGAATGAATCGAAAAGGAATGCAATCGGGTCTCTGGTTTAGCAGCACTTCGTTGTGTTAAAAAATGCTTGTCAACATGTCCCCTTTGCTGGGTGGGAAAGTCTGCCATTTTATAGACACATGGGGTCTCTTTGGAGGAGGCACGCAGGGATGCCACGTGGCGGCCATGCCTTCAAAAGGGAATGAGACTCCTCGTTGACTTGGGATTACATGACTGCCCTTGTGACAGTCAATTATTGCTGCCTGCTATGCATGCGCGCGTAGGTGGGCAGATTGGCAGTTAGTGGACTTTCACAAGTTAGTTAATGGGAGGAGATGTATTGTAACCGAATGGAATTAATATAAAAGGGCTGTGCTCCTGCTTTCTCCTTTATGTTTGGTTGATTCGATTACATGCGTTCTATTTCATGCATATTCGTTTAGCAGCAAGTTAGTTCTATTTTCATTACATCTTAGTGTTTCTTTTCTCTTGAAATCTCATGCTTTCAGTGGCGATCACGGTGGGATTCCCATAAATAGTGGGCTATTACATGCATTCTTTTCTCATTTATGTTTGGTTAATTCGATTACATGTGTTCTATTTCATGTATATTCATTTAGCATCAAGTTAGTTCTGCTTTCATTACATCTTAGTGTTTCTTTTCTTCCAGAATCTCATGCTTTCAGTGGCGATCATGGTGGGATTCCCATCAACAGTGGGCTATTACATGCATTCTAATTCAGTCCGCTAACTGCCAATCTTACCACCTAACACTCCTAGCCCCTGAAAAGGGAGGAGATGTATTGTAACTGAATGGAATTAATATAAAAGGGATGTGCTCCTGCTTTCTCATTTATGTTTGGTTGATTCGATTACATGTGTTCTATTTCATGTATATTCATTTAGCATCAAGTTAGTTATGCTTTCATTACATCTTAGTGTTTCTTTTCTCTCGGAATCTCATGCTTTCAGTGGCGATCACGGTGGGATTCCCATCAACAGTGGGCTATTACATGCGTTCTTTTCTCCTTTATGTTTGGTTGATTCGATTACATGTGTTCTATTTCATATATATTCATTTAGCATCAAGTTAGTTCTGCTTTCATTACATCTTAGTGTTTCTTTTCTCCTGAAATCTCATGCTTTCAGTGGCGATCACGGTGGGATACCCTACCTTCCCCCTATGTCTGATTTCACATATTTTGCTTGTTCTTTTGGTGTCACGATTTCGCGATGTCGCAAAATCGTGACACCAAAAGCCCAAAGGGGAGCCTTGGTCGAGGGTGTCGCGAAATCGTGACGTCGCAAAATCATGACACCAAAAGCCCAAAAGGGAGCCTTGGCCAAGGGTGTCACGAAATTGCGACGTCGCAAAATCGTGACACCAAAAGCCCAAAGGGGAGCCTTGGCCGGGGGTGTCATGAAATCGCGACATCGCGATTTCGCGACGTCGTGAAATCGCGACACCAAAAGCCCAAAGGGGAACCTTGGCCGAAGTGTCGCGATATTGCGACACTTTGGCATTTTGCACCTAAACAAAAATTCAATCAATCAGGGGCAGAAGTCAAGCATTCAAAGGTGCCATTAAATTTTTTTAAAGCAAAACATTAAAGCCATCAAAGCAGACATTAAACAAATGGCAGCCGAATACAGTCAGTTATTGCCGCCTGTTGTGCATGCGCGCATAGGTGGGCAGATTGGCAGTTAGCGAACTATCACAGGGGCAGTCATGTAAGCCCAAGTCAAGGAGGAGTCTCCTCCCCTTTGGAAGGCATGGCTGCCACATGGCATCCCTGCGTGCCCCCTCCAAAGAGACTCCTCCTTGACTTGGGCTTACATGACTACCCTTGTGACAGTCTGCTAACTACCAATCTGCCCACCTACGTGTGCATGCATAGCAGGAAGAAATAACTGACTGTCTTCGGCTGCGGTTCCCCTTTGGGCTTTTGGTGTCATGGAATCGTGACGTCACAATTTTGCGACGTAGCGAAATCGCGACACCAAAATCCCAAAGGGGAACCTTGGTCGAAGTGTTGTGATATCATGACACTTCAGCATTTTGCACCTAAATAGAAATTCAATCAATCAGGGGTGGAATTCAAGCATTCAAAGGCGCCATTAAAACATTTTAAAGCAAAACATTAAAGCCATCAAGGTAGACGTTAAACAAATGGCAGTTGAAGACAGTCAGTTATTGCCACCTGTTGTGCATGCACATGTAGGTGGGCAGATTTGCAGTTAGCGGACTATCACAAGGGCAGTCATGTAAGCCCAAGTCAAGGAGGAGTCTCCTCCCCTTTGGAAGGCATGGCCACCACATGGCATCCCTGCGTGCCCCATCCAAAGAGACCCCATGGGTCTATAAAATGGCGGACTTTCTTGCCCAGAAAAGGGGACAGGTTGACAAGCATTTTTTAATGCAACGAAGTGCTGCTAAACCAAAGACCCGATTGCATTCCTTTTTGATTCATTCTTCTACACCTGTAATCTCTTTCGCAAGGGAGGTTATTGGTGGCTGTTAGAAGGTGAATCCGAACGTTCAGACCCGACATTGGACACAGTAAACCATCAATTTTTTGACACCACATTATCTTAGATTTTGGGCCCATCCCTAGTGGATTGGCATCAAAGTCGAGTTTTCAATAGTGGGTGGCCCACTCGAGCGCCCCGCACGCTCTCAGCTATTTTTTTTAAATTTATCTCGTTATCACATATTTATCATACGTTACAGTCTATGTTGTTTTTTTTAATTTATTCTGTTATACATTATAGTTTATCAAATATATCATCATGCTATCACAGCTTTAGACCTCTATCATATTTAATCGCGTATCTCAAATGTTATCCTGCATTACGTTCTCGAATGTTTACTTGGGTAGCCTGAGCTATTTTATTCATGTATTTAATCAATATTTGCACGTATTTCTTTCAAACGTTCTATCCTTTTGTCACAGGTGCTACTAAACGGTTTGCTATTTCTTTGAACGCAGGAAGAACAGCAAGGAGCAAGGATTCATCAGCAATAAGCGGCGACAACACTTTGGCTCACCCGTTTCAAATGTGGGCATGCAGAAGGAAGATTACTAATCATCATTGTAACCAATACAGGCTAACACTCCTAGCCCCTGAAAAAGGAGGAGATGTATTGTAATCGAATGGAATTAATATAAAAGGGCTGTGCTCCTGCTTTCTCCTTTATGTTTGGCTGATTCGATTACATGCGTTCTATTTCATGTATATTAATTTAGCATCAAGTTAGTTCTGCTTTCATTACATCTTAGTGTTTCTTTTCTCCTAGAATCTCATGCTTTCAGTGGCGATTATGGAGATTCTAGAGAAAGCATGTAATTTCGAGAGAAAAGAAATACTAAGATGTAATGAAAGCATAACTAACTTGATGCTAAATGAATATACATGATATAGAACGCATGTAATCGAATCAACCAAAAATAAAGGAGAAATCTGGAGCACAACCTTTTTATATTAATTCCATTCAGTTACAATACATCTGCTCCCTTTTTAGGGGCTAGGAGTGTTAGCCTGTATTGGTTACAATGATGATTAGTAATCTTCCTTCCGCATGCCCACATTTGAAATGGGCGAGCCAAAGTGTTGCCGTCGCTTATTGCTGATGAATCCTTGCTCCTTGTTGTTCTTCCTGCGTTCAAAGAAACAGAAAACCGTTTAGTAGCACCTATGACAAAAGGATAGAACGTTTGAAAGAAATACATGCAAAGATTGATTAAATACGTGAATAAAATAGCTCAGGCTGCCCAAGTAAACATTCGAGAACGTAATGCAGGATAACATTCGAGATACGTGATTAAATATGACAGAGGTCTAAAGTCACGATAGCATGATGATATATTCGATAAACTATAACGTATAACAGAATAAATTAAAAAAAATAGCATAGACTGTAACATATGATAAATACGTGATAACGAGATAAATTTAAAAAAAATAGCTGAGAGTGTGCGGGGCGCCCGAGCAGGCCGCCCACTATTGAAAACTCGACTTTGATGCCAATCCACTAGGGATGGGCCCAAAATCTAAGATAATGTGGTGTCGGCAAATTTATGGTTTACTATGTCCAATGTCGGGTCTGAAGGTTCAAATTCACCTTCTAATAGCCACCAATAACATCCCTTGCGAAAGAGATTACAGGTGTAGAAGAATGAATCAGAAAGGAATGCAATCGGGTCTTTGGTTTAGCAACACTTCGTTGCGTTAAAAAATGCTTGTCAACCTGTCCCCTATTTTTTTCAGATTCAGAAACTAATTGAGATTTACGTTTTTTTTTGCTTAAAGGTATCGGGCCGAATCAAAAACAGCTGGTTTGGGTGGAAAAGACAGCATATTTGAGCAAAAAAAGGGTAAGGTTCCAAAGCTGTACCTGCATTTTATTTATTTATTATTATTATTTTATGTTTCTATTTTTTTGTCAACTTTTACTTGCTTAGGGAAAGTTGTTTATGCTTGTTTCATTTTTATTAAATAAAATGAACCCCACACACATCACGTGGTAAATTAAACCAAGGAGCTGGTCGTAAGACCCCAGCCCTTGAGCAAGACCAACGGTGGGTTCATCACCACCTTGGCTTAGCTTTGCATCCATTTCCCCGATTGTCACTGTTGTTAGGCGTAAATCCTGACGAAAGCTGACCGAGTGTCGCTGGGGTGATTCCCATGCGCGCGAGGATAAGTCTTCTATGGTAGGTGTCATTAACAGGACAATCCCCCTTTCGTACCGCCTATGTTCCACGTACCATCTGCTCTCACGTACCTATAGTTTCCCTCTCGTAAGGGCGGGTATATAGAGAGGTTGGTATATCGGTCCGGCAATGGTATATTGAAGGGGCGACCATTTATGGGAGTCATATGAGCCAACATTATGCATTTAAACGTTCTTCAAAACTTGCAAAAACAAAACAAAACATCAAAATGCACTAAACCAGTTTAGGACACACTATTAATCCTTAAAAGAGATAATCACTGTTTGTGTATGTGTGTGTTCATTTCTGCTTAGTGTAAACAAAAAGAAAAATCATCATAAACGAGATAAAAATCTGCTTAGCTAGTAGAGAAGCACCACAATGGTGTACACCCGTAGCCAAGCCCAATCAAGGGCGGACGCTGTGGAAGGTGCACAAAGAGAGGGCGCTGGTCGCCTTCGCTTTAGCCCTGAGGACTTGGCCATACCGCCTTGGCGGTCTGGCCTACAAGAGAGTCCACATCAGGCCACATCAAGAAGGAATTATTGGGACCCTCCTCTGTGGAGTTTGCCCATTCAACACAGCCCCTTTCGGGAAGAAGCTTTACATGTAGATCTCAATGTAAGTAGACAACCGCCTCTTGAGGCTAGATCTGAGTGGCCACAGCGCGATGAAGCGCTAGAGAGGCATAGTGTCCATGAGGAGAGACAACGTGAATACGGTACCTCTTCTTTGCCTCCCATTAGAACAGAAAGACAAAACCCAGAGCGCAGGGCTCTTCACACAGGGCGAGCTCACTCCGCCCGCCCCTTTCACACCCATGAAAGGGAGTACGAGGAAGACCATCGCATTCCTCGGGAACAACATACAGTGCGGGAACCTTGCATTTTTGCACCTGCTAGATATCATGGTCACCCATCGAGGCCAGAGCCTCAAGTAAATGCCGCCTACCTCGACAGAGGGAAGCGACCCATTGAAATTTTAGATCATCAAGATCGAGGCAAACACATAGGAGAAACATTCAAGCCTCCTGAGCAAAAGAGGGCAAACCAAATTGACCCGACAGTCGCCAGACATGCCGCCCGCCAAGCCCGAATCACGTAGCTTGAGCAAGGTCATCGGGAGTTAGAGTACTTATACCGCCTTAATAAAGAGCGCATGCAGCACGAAGCGGATGAGTTGCGCTATAAACTACCTGAGAGGGTGCCAACCCCTCGCACCCAAAGAGCAGAACAATATGAGAGGCACAACCCTTTGGTGCAGGACAGGTCTCCGCGACCTCGTCAAGCTTTGCCTCCGAGACCTTATAGACCCGAGAGGGAGGCCACTCCCCGAAACAATGATGGGTACCCTCAGCGGGGACTCAATCAGGGTCATAGGTCTCGCCTAGAGACTCCTCAAGAAGTTTATGAGGAGTATGAACCAGAAATAGAACGGGCCAAAATGCCCCATCAAGGCGGGAGGGCTGCCACTCGGCCACCCCCCCATAGGCCTCCAGTCTCCCATAACTCACAACGGGAGCAAACAAAAGAGGAAGAAATAAAATCTTTCGATGCATACAAAGCGCTATTAGAGCGTTTGGAGTCTATGGAGACAAAAGCTTCGGGCATCAAAAGCCCACGTTACGTCAACTCCGCAGTCATCCAAGTGCATCCCTCGGTGTCCACACCTCTTTACCCCGAACATTTCAAGTTGCCTCAATTGGCGGTCTTTAAAGGTGAAGAGGATGCACAAGAACATGTCACAAGATTCCTAAGTCAATGCTTCGGCATCCAAGATAATGATGCATTGTTGCTTAGGACATTCATAACCACATTCATAGGCCCTGCCTCGGATTGGTTCACACAGTTACCAAAACATAGCATAAACAACCTAGATCAATTAGTAGATGCGTTTCTTGAACGCTTTGCCTTCAACACAAAGAAGAAGGCATCACTGAGTGATCTGGCCAGCCTCAGGCAATATGAGGAAGAAACAATGGCAGCATACGGGAATCGATGGAGGGCTTTGCTTTCTAAGCTACCCTACCTTCCCCCTATGTCTGATCTCACACAGATGTTTGCACGGAGTTGCTTAAAATCAATCTCTGGGCTATTGCTGCTGCAGCAATACGCCAGCCTAGAAGAAGCTTTGGCGCAAGCCAGAGTTATAGAAGAGATTAAAATAGGCGAAGGCGCAATCGCCAAGCCTAAAAAGAAAGAGTGGAATAAAACCACTAAGACCGGGACAACGCAATCACAACCCGCTGCGGTTAATCAAGTTGCGATAAATGTCCCCAAGCCTGTGCAAGAAATACAGCCCCAAAAGGCTAATTACCAGGCAGTGCCTCCTAGTTATGAAAGAGATAATAAAAAATAGGAGCAGAATCAGCAGCGTCGCCCTAGGCGACAATTCACCCCTTATGCGGAGTCCAGGGACTCCCTATTTGACCGCTTGTCAGCGGCAAATTTAGTCACCCTTCCAGAAATCCAAACTGTAGATCCTAATGCTCCCAAGCCTAAGGGATACAGAGAGGAATTATATTGTAGATTCCATAGGCGAAGGGGACATGACTTGAATGGATGTTGGAAATTCAAGGGATTAATCCAAGATTTGATCGACAATAAAACATTGGCCGTGGACAACCCCATAGCGCCAAATAATCAACAAATGGGGGTATTCAAGGACCCTTTGCCTGCCCACGAGGCACAGGCAAAACCTCTCCAGGTTAATGAGGTGCGACAGAATCTTCCCATGCAAGGATTTGTGGGAATGATCAGCATAGTGACCAGGGAACAAAAAGTACCCGGGAGTTGCCCCCGAGGTAGCTACAAGGGAAGTTCCAACAACGTCGCAGCCTCAACAACGCCCTGTGCGGTTGCCTCCGCCTAGACCCGAGGTCACGATACGGACCAAACTCACGCAGAGTTTGCGGACCACATCGGCTAGGCTTTCCATTTACGAGCTTATTCAACAGTCAACACCTCATAGGGAAGCTCTTATGGAAATTTTAAAAGCCATCGAATTACAGCCTCACGAAGCAAATTCTTTCAACAACTTCGTGGGACATGTGAAACGATGTACGAAGCCGGTCATTACCTTCAGAGAGGATGAAGTCAAAACAATATCGAATGACACGGCAGATCCACCCCTGCACGTTATCGCGCGGGTCAACGGGATCCCGTACAAGAGAGTGTTGGTAGATACTGGCTCGTCCAGTAACATCATTACCACTATAGCCTTAAAACATTTGAAGCTGCCAACCTCTCATATCACAGCCTCCACATACACACTGTGAGCTTTCAACGATGCAATATGCTCGACAGTCGACACAGTTGTTCTGCCTGTCCAGGTAGGACAAAAGACAATACCAACATTGTGCCATGTTTTGGAAGGCGAGATGGCTTACAACATACTGCTAGGGCGGCCATGGATCAGGGACATGAAGTGTGTCCCTTCGATCGCTCACCAGTGCCTAAAGTATGCATTTGAAGGAGAAATACATGTAGTCCCGATGGACTTAGAACCCTTCAAGTATTGCAATGCGGTGCAATTAATGCCTCAATCGACCCTCCCTTCAACGCATTTGGATTTCCAGTTAAATCCATCTAAACAGGGTCCAATACCGCAGGCACCACTGGTGACCAAATCATCAAAATCCCAGCCAGGTGAGTCTTCATCATCTGCTCCTTCACTACCAATGCCACTTGTCATGGCTAAACAGAAGGACAAGGGAAAACAGATCATGGAAGAGGCTCAGCCCCTAGAAGAGGGGTTGCCAACAATATCAACGGTATCAACGGAGGAAATACCTAGCACAACGGAAGCTGAGACTCCTAAACCACCAAACATGGAATGGACTCGGGAAGGACTCCCGTTCCCTCCCTCCCAAGCATCAACAATCACTCGTTGAAATGGCCGATACGGGCCTGGGGGAGTATTTAGTGCAGAATGTTGTGGCAACGCCCGCATTAGAATCAATACAGGACATGGGGAGACCTCGCCTTCCCATAGGAATAGTTGTTCCTCTAGGTTATCCACCAAACCAGAAAAAATTTTGTGTATGGGGGCCTTGATCATGGTCTTGAACCATGCAAGCAAAAGGAAGAAGACGAAGAGCCTTTTGCTGAAAATATCAACTATCTGTCAAACCCGGACTTCGCTCTAAGATATCTCGACCAATGCAATTGGCATGGATACGGGCTAGGCAGATATGAGCAAGGGATGCGTGTCCTTTGCCAACCAAGATATCAGATGCCATATGATAAGTCGGGAGTAGGGTTCAACCACCCCCTGCCCTTAGACATCTTGGTAGAAAATATGCAAGGCCTAGGAATAGGCAACAAGGGGGATTGGCACCGAGATCTTTATGCCAACCCAAATACGAGAATATACATTGGGAGATTACCTCCCATGGTCAACAAACACCCTTGGCAACATCAGTAATCCCTCTCCTTTGCTAGAGAGAGGTGAAAGTTCGGACACTAATCCCCAAAGAGAACATAAACGGTGTCCGGACATCTTTTTGAAGTTGTTCCCCTTAGAGGTTCCAGTTGAGTCAATATAGTGTCAAGAGAATCAGGTCCCTCCACCAAGAGTGGAACAACCGCAATGGGACCAGATTAACTTGCTGGAACAAGGAGAACCCTCAATGTTGCAAGTAATAGTTGCTAAAGAGAATGAACATTTTTGGATCTCCGAAAGTGATTCAGAAGATGAGACTGAGATGAACTATCTCAATCATGCGCGATGACATAATCGCCCTTTAACTCATGAAGATCTGATGGGATAGATGGGCATAAGGTTAGGGCATGAATGGTGGGTAGACCCAGCGGGGTGGGACCAAGTGTTGGATCCATGGCTCCAAATTCACGATGAGCACCGTCCACCCCGAGACCCTATCATGACATCAGTGCCGAGGGAAGACCCTGTCCTCCTATCAGCACATAGGGCCGATCCGTTCGTGCCCGTTCCCCTAGAGCCAGATCCAGAGTATAGGGAGCATCCAGAAGATTCAAGTTATCATACCCACGGTAATGGAGACCAAATTCATTCCATCCACATGATCTCCATTGATTTGACCGCACCCATCCACAATCCGGCCGATCCAGCACGGTCATTGCATCTAGACATAGATGCCATCGACTAGGATCACGTCAATTCACCTTTATCACCATCAGAGTACTGGCCTTTCGGTGAAATGCCTCATTTTACCCCAAGGACAACTCAGGATATTTTTCAGGCTGAAGAGGAACCCGAGGTTCCCAACGTAGATCTAAACTCAGCTAATGATATCCATTTGATCCCGACTCCACATCAGTTGGAGGACGGATCCCACATGTCAGTCGAGGAGACGACTGACGTAGATATCGGCACAGATCCAATGAATCCACAGATTCTCAAGCTAGGGGTAAGTCTTTCCCCCGAAGAGCAAGCCGACTACATTGCCCTTCTCAAAGAGAAGAAGGAGGTTTTTGCATGGTCGTACAAGGATATGCCAGGACTAGACCCGTAGCTAGTCACGCATAATTTAACGCTTGATCCGACAATCAAGCCTGTAAAGCAAAAACTACGTAAGATGCACCCAACAGTGGCCTTGATGGTCAAAGACGAATTGCAAAAGCTATTGGATGCACAGTTTGTCATCTGCGTGGATTATCCGCCATGGCTGTCCAACATGGTTCCCGTCAAGAAGCCCGACGGGAGGATTCGCATATGCACCGATTTTTGAGATCTAAACAAAGCGAGTCCTAAGGATGATTTCCCCTTGCCGAGCATCGACGCGTTGGTAGATGCTACAGTAGGTCACGAAATGCTCTCCCTCATGGATGGTTTCTCAGGATACAATCAGATTCGTATCAATCTTGAAGACCAACTAAAAATGGCGTTCACAATGCCTTGGGGGACATTTTGTTATAAGGTCATGCCTTTTGGCCTTAAAAATCTCTGGTGCCACCTACCAACGTGCCATGACATATATCTTCCATGATTACATGCACAAAACTTTGGAAGATTACATGGATGATTTGTTAGCCAAGTCTCTTTTGCGCTCAAATCATATCGATGACTTAAGCAAGATCCTCGATCGCCTCATGGAGCATAAAGTTAGACTAAACCCCAAGAAGTGCGTATTTGGCATCACATCTGGAAAACTCTTGGGTTTCATAGTCTCAAAGCGAGGAATCGAGGTGGACCCAAAGAAAGTCAAGGCAATCCTTGAAATGGTTCCCCCAACTACAATCAAGCAGCTCAGAAGTCTGCAGGGAAAGGTCGCGTCGATTAAACGCTTCATAGCGCAATTATCTGACAAGTGCCGACCCATGAACAAATTATTGCACAAGGGGGTTACATTTCATTGGGATGACGAGTGCCGATCGACCTTTGACGAAATCAAACAATACCTGGCTTCGCCGCCAGTATTGGCACCACCTAGACCAGGAGTGCCATTCTACTTATACATCTCAGCTATTGAGGTGGCATTGGGTGCCATGTTAGCCCAGAAGAATGAACTTCACAAGGAACAGGCTACTTACTATCTTAGCCGCACCCTGGTCAGTTATGAACTTAACTATGCATACGTTGAGAAACTCTGCTTGGCAGTGGTGTTTGCTACCAAAAAGCTACGCCACTACATGCTGAGCAACACTACGTATGTTGTGTCTAAGGAGAATCCATTGCGATACATGATGAGTCGTACTTATCATAGTAGTCGCACGACAAAATGGATCATGTTGTTGATGGAATTTGACATAGAGTTTATTGGACAAAAATCTATCAAAGGACAAGTCATAGCCGATCAACTAGCAGAGGCTCCTCTTGAAGACGATCAGCCTCTGGTCATAGAACTACCCGATGATGGGGTCTTCCATGTCTCAGAATCGCCAGATTCTGATGAGCCTGAGTCACAAGCCGACATAACCCTATTCTTCGATGGTTCTAAATGTGAGCAAGGTGGTGGCACAGGAATTGTATTCTTCACACCGCAGGGTGCTCCAATGCCCCTGTCATTTAAATTAAACTTCTCGTGCACCAACAATAATGCAGAGTATGAAGCCTTGCTCCTAGGTCTTCAGACAACAATCGCCATGAACATCAAATGATTGAATATCTTTGGTGATTCGTTGTTAATAGTCAATCAAGTCAAAGGGGTATATCAATGCAAATGCCCAGTCCTGCAGGCTTATAAAGCCCTTGTGGACAAATTCTTGGCAAAACTTGAGTGGTATGACATCGAGGCACTCCCTCGATCATCGAATCATTTTGCGGACACAATGGCCTCCTTGGGGTCACTAATTCCGCAAGACCTTTCCGGTGATATGACAACCATTCAAGTCAAAACCTTATCGCAATCCGTGATGGAGCGTGCAAGCTCAGACTTGACGCCAGGAATCCACATGATCCAGATTGAACCATCCTCGGATAAGTTCTCTCGAATCCAAGATCATCTGAAATGCACCAACTGGGGGTCCTTGTTCTCCCCTACTCCCATTAATAGCAACACAACGCTATTCTTACAGGTTCTATCCCATTCAGCGTTTGCTAGGGATGAACTTCAAGAGGGATTGGCTGTTCATACTGTCGAGGTTTCTGATCAACAGGACTGGTATTTACCCATTAGAGACTACCTCAAGTTAGGTAATCTCCCGCTTGGATTGACTCATGCCGCAAAACGAGCACTCAAGCAGAAAGTGGCTAAGTATGTCTTGATAGGAGACATTTTGTATCGTCGCAGCTATGAAGGAATCCTCCTTCGTTGCTTGGACCAGACAAGAGTCCACTTGGGCAGTCGCCCAAGCGCACGATGGTACATGTGGTGGCCACTTTAGTGGTATGGCCATCGCAAAGCGCATTCTTCGCATGGGCTATTATTGGCCATCTTTAGAGCGAGATTGTTGCGCATATGTCAAGAAGTGCGTGAAGTGTCAACATCATGCCAATTTGATGCATGTACCTTCCCAGGCCTTGCAGACAGTCCAGTCTGCTTGGCCGTTCTCGCAGTGGGGCTTCGATCTAATTGGAAAGATCTCCCCTGCGTCGTCAGGCCATCACACGTTTATCATAATGGCCACAGAGTATTTTACCAAGTGGGTGGAAGCGATTCCGCTTACCTCTACGACAGGACCCCGCATTGTGGAGTTCATTTTGCATAACATCATATGTCATTTTGGTATTCCATCCAAAATAGTCTCGGATAATGGGACGCCTTTCAAGAACAAAGACGTGCGTGCTTTGACCACAAAGTACAAGATTCAACACAGCTTTTTGACACCCTATTATCCACAGGCGAATGGGCAAGCAGAAGCGTCAAACAAAATGCTAGTTGCCATCCTTAAAAATACCATCGTAGACAGTCATAAGGATTGGCACATTCAAATCCCACTTGCCCTATGGGCCTATCGCACTAGCATTCGGACACCCACTGGGGCCACTCCGTTTTTGCTCGTGTATGGCTCCGAGGCAGTCATGCCTCTAGAGTTGGAGATTCCTTCCCTACGCATATCAATGCAGGAGTTCATCGATGATGACTCTGCGTGGCAGGCCCGGTTAGACCAGCTTACGTTGCTTGACGAACGACGCGTTAATGCTCTCGAGCATTTACGTATTTATCAAGAGCGACTTAAGAAAGCTTACAACATGAAAGTTCACCTCGAGGGACTTTCGGGTTGGTGATTTGGTTTTGAAGGAAAACCAGCAGAATTCTAGTTTGCCATCCCACCTAAGGGACAAGTTTGCGGCAAATTGGTTAGGTCCATATGTCATTGATAGCAAAATAGGACCCGGGACATACCGGCTAGCTTCTCTTGACGGTATCAAGGAAACAGAACCCTTGAATATCAGTCATTTACGACCATTTCATATCTAAGAGAGCCATATCCCAAAAATGCTCCAAGGATTCTATAATCGCTTGGTCAAATCCCAAAAATGCTCCAAGGATTCTATAATCGCTTGGTCAAATCCCAAAAATGCTCCAAGGATTCTATAATCGCTTGGTCAAATCCCAAAAATGCTCCAAGGATTCTATAATCGCTTGGTCAAATCCCAAAAATGCTCCAAGGATTCTATAATCGCTTGGTCAAATCCCAAAAATGCTCCAAGGATTCTATAATCGCTTGGTCAATCCCAAAATGCTCCAAGGATTTCCACAATCGCTTGGTCAAAAAATCAAGAAAATTCAAAAACAACAAAAATCATCAAAAACAACAAAAATTTGCATCTCATTTCTAGGCATACTCAAATTCATCAATAGAGAGCTCTTCTCGCACTTCATCTTCATATTCACAAAAATCAATCCATCAAAAATACAAAAATACATAGCTGCATTAAAGCATTGCATCCATACATTGCATATTTGTGGTCGTACGGGTCAAAGGCACCATAGGCTGTAATTGCTCTGCTAGTCCATCTTGTTCCACACTGTTCCATTTTACAAAAACAACAAAAACACCATGCATTGCTTTTTACCACACTAGAGTCAGTGGTCTTTTAATGTATCAAGAGTTTTCATGATTCAGTCATCATTTTGCTCTTTAGCTACGTAATGTACCGAGTCAGACAGATTTTACGAAGGTAGAGTTACACTTGAAATACACCTTGTTACGTAACATCCCAACACAAATTAAAACACATAAAAATTCCCAAGTTGTGTGAACGAAAGATGAAACCTATGTAGTAATCCAGGTCACCATAAGTGAAACGGTTATCTTGCTCATCCCCCCATGCGAATGGTTCTAGAATGCTGAGAATTGACAAAAGGACAAGCTCTTTCCTATCCATTCACCTCCATATACAGTGGTTTTCACCACTACCAAATCCCAATCATAGTTGGTTCCCAAAGTTGTAAGGATTTGTACTACACGTCCCTGCCAAGGATGGGTAGTCATCCCCAAGACCTAAAGGGATCAACACCATTCACAAACAAAATTCCAACAAATCATCATCCTAACACTTTCCATTCACCTTTGGTCTCCAAGTTGTAAGGATTCGTACTATCCGCCCCTAACCAGGATGGGTAGTCATCCCCAAGGCCTAAAAGATCAATGCCCTTGCTCCATAATCTCCATCACCCCCTTGGTTCCCAACGTCGTAAGGATTCGTACTACATGTCCCTGCAAAGGATGCGTAGTCGTCCCCAAGGCCACAAGGATCAAGGCCACTCACCAGCCCAAACTCACAATACTCAAAATACAAAATCAAATAACAGTGGTTATCACTACTATTCAAAATCCTTGCTCAAAAAGAATTAATAGAAAATAAACAGTGATTTTCATCACTATATAGACGAGCAACTTTCTAAATCATTCAGCCAACAAATATCCTGAACTTGAATCCCTGGAATTCTCAGCATTCGAAAACCATCTAGGTGATCCTCATTACAGGTTTGGTTGATAGCCTATCTGGCAATGGTGGTATCCTACCCGCATGACGATATGTCTGTCACATTCGCTTTGCGTATGTGTAGACCAATGTTTGCATAAGGATGAGCTAGCTTATGGTATCCTGGATAACACCACAGATTAATCTAACTAAATACAACAAAGGAGTTAGTGGAGCTAATTAGGTGATCCTCGGTACAGGTTCGGTTGAAAGCCCATCTGGCACTGGCGGTATCTTGACAAATACCACATAAATGAACTCAATTGCACACACAGGGATGTGAAATAGCTTGGTCAAAAACAAGTCCGATTCATACCTTGTTCAAAAGTCTTGTAAGATAAAGTACAATCATGGCTAGTAAGTTAAAACCGTCTGAGTCTCAGAAAACCTTAGCTACATTTCTAAACCAACTGCGCTACTTTTCATCCTTACAATACCATCAGAAAATACAAAAAAAAAAGAAAAACCACATGTATACATACAAAGTCATCCATCACAGCAATCGCCTAAAAGACAAAATCACAAAGTCCTAAACAGTCTATGGTGCCATAGCCAAACATCACAAATTCTATCCATCCATTTCATTTATGCATATCACATATAAATCAAAAACATTTGCATTCATCACAACATATGCATCCATCAAAATAAATCAACATACAACAATCGCATTTATCATACCATATGCATACATCAATATAAAGTAGCATGCATCCATCAACATCAATCATTATGCATAACATAAAATCATGACATATACACAAAGAAAGAAAATCAAAACAACAAAAACATCCCAAAAATGCAACACAAAAACATAGCAATAAGCATTGCCGGACACAAGTGCTCTTGCACTTAACCTCTTGGCATAAAAAATCGATGTCGGGGCTCAAATTGTCACTCTCCTACTTCCCCAAGAAGGCTACCATAGCCGGACCGCTCCACGGGAAGACGGGTTTTTGATGATTTCACCCCATTATGGCATCACCAAAAGGGTTAACACCCACCAAAAATAGGTCCAAATGTCGAGAAATTGCACATGCTTAACGGTAAACCATCTAAAGGCACCCTTGCACAAGTCATCTTGGGTCAAGCGACTCGTCGCTTTTCTCATGAAGGTCATTCCCTCATCGATTCGTCGCTTGAGGGGGTAGTCACACTTAGTCACCAATCAACAAGCACACACCCAATCAAAGCAATGACATGCATTCAAAGAATCATTGACAAAGACAATCACGCTCCTGCTTGGGGCAGTAAACAAGCAACAATCAAATTGATCAAACACTTGGCATTCTCGAAGCATGAACACAAGGTTCCCCTATGGACAAAAGGTTACGCCCTTTGCCTAATCATGACTGATCAATGTCCAAGCTCAAGTCACACCTCACCAAAATAGGTTAACACTTGAAATCAAATTCCTTAGCTCGTCAGAAGCAAGGATTCAAGAATGCATGCCCTTTCCATACTTGGGGCATCAAAAGTTGGTTAGGTTACCAAGAAACCCTAATCATTAGTGCTTTGGTTATCTATTTTTGCTCAACACTGCATCACCCGTAGCGCTTCCCAAAAAGGGGCATCTATAGACACCAAAATAGCACCAATCCGATTATGTGACTACAAACACTGATCGCATTGACACACACAGCTTTCAGGGCAGCCCTCAGAGGTCAAACAGTGGTCCTAGCCACTTACATAGTAGTTTAGAAGGTCGAAAAGTAAAACAAAGCAAAAGCAAGCCTTAAGCAAGAACAAGCAAGCCTTAAGCAAAAGCAAGCCTTAAGCAAAAGCAAGCCTTAAGCAAGAGCAAGCTTAAATGCGACACCAAAAGCAAAGGAACCTTGGCCGAGGGTGTCGCGAAATCGTGATGTCGCGATTTCGCGACGTCGCAAATTGCGACACCAAAAGCCCAAAGGGGAACCTTGGCCGAGGGTGTCGCGATTTCGCGACGTCACGAAATCGTGACACCAAAAGCCCAAAGGGGAACCTTGGTCGAGGGTGTCACGATTTTGCGACGTCGTGAAATTGCGACACCAAAAGCCCAAAGCGGAGCCTTAGACGAGGGTGTCACGATATGTGAGTGCGTTTCGTGACGTCGTGAAATCGTGACACCAAAAGCCCAAAGGGGAACCTTGGTCGAGGGTGTCGCGATTTTGCGACGTCGCGAAATCGTGACACCAAAAGCCCAAAGGGGAGCCTTGGCCGAGGGTGTCGCGAAATCGTGACGTCGCTAAATCGTGACACCTAAAGCCCAAAGGGGAGCCTTGGTCGAGGGTGTCGTGAAATCGTGACGTCGGATTTTGCGACGTCGTGAAATCGTGACACCAAAAGCCCAAAGGGGAACCTTGGCCGAAGTGTCGCGATATCACGACGTCGCGATATCGCGACACTTCAGCATTTTGCGCCTAAGCAGAAATTCAATCAATCAGGGGCAGAATTCAAGCATTCAAAGGTGCCATTAAAACATTTTAAAGCAAAACATTAAAGCCATCAAAGCAGACGTTAAACAAGTGGCAGCCGAAGACAGTCAGTTATTGCCGCCTGTTGTGCATGCGCGCGTAGGTGGGCAGATTGGCAGTTAGCGGACTGTCACAAGGGCAGTCATGTAAGCCCAAGTCAAGGAGGAGTCTCCTCCCCTTTGGAAGGCATGGCCGCCACGTGGCATCCCTGCGTGCCCCCTCCAAAGAGACCCCATGGGTCTATAAAATGGCGGACTTTCCCGCCCAAAAAGAGGACAGGTTGACAAGCATTTTTTAACGCAACGAAGTGCTGCTAAACCAGAGACCCGATTGCATTCCTTTCTGATTCATTCTTCTACACCTGTAATCTCTTTCGCAAGGGAGGTTATTGGTGGCTGTTAGAAGGTGAATCCGAACCTTCAGACCCGACATTGGACACAGTAAACCATCAATTTGCCGACACCACATTATCTTAGATTTTGGGCCCATCCCTAGTGGATTGGCGTCAAAGTCGAGTTTTCAACAGTGGGCGGCCCGCTCGGGCGCCCCGCACGCTCTCAGCTATTTTTTTTAATTTATCTCGTTATCACGTATTTATCATATGTTACAGTCTATGCTATTTTTTTTAATTTATTCTGTTATACGTTATAGTTTATCGAATATATCATCATGCTATCGCGGCTTTAGACCTCTGTCGTATTTAATCACGTATCTCGAATGTTATCCTGCATTACGTTCTCGAATGTTTACTTGGGCAGCCTGAGCTATTTTATTCACGTATTTAATCAATCTTTGCACGTATTTCTTTCAAACGTTCTATCCTTTTGTCACAGGTGCTACTAAACGGTTTGTTGTTTCTTTGAACGCAGGAAGAACAGCAAGGAGCAAGGATTCATCAGCAATAAGCGACGGCAACACTTTGGCTCGCCCGTTTCAAATGTGGGCATGCGGAAGGAAGATTACTAATCATGATTGTAACCAAGACAGGCTAACACTCCTAGCCCCTGAAAAGGGAGGAGATGTATTGTAACCGAATGGAATTAATATAAAAGGGTTGTGCTCCTGCTTTCTCCTTTATGTTTGGTTGATTCGATTACATGCGTTCTATTTCATGCATATTCATTTAGCATCAAGTTAGTTCTGATTTCATTACATCTTAGTGTTTCTTTTCTCCCAAGATCTCATGCTTTCATGATCAATTCTTCCAATTGCACAATGTCCCTAAATATTACTAGTTCAAGATGGGTTCTTTAAATATTGAATCAAAAAATTTATAGTGGTGCCAATGGTTCCAACATACCATTATCAATCCTTCTTGGGAATTTTTTGAATCACAACTACTCACTCGCTTTGGCCCTAGTGAGTATGATGATTTTAAAGGAGAACTAACCAAGTTGAGACAAACTTCTATAGTTTGAGACTACTAGGCCCAATTTGAAAATTTGGCTAATAGAACCAAGGGATTGAATGAAGGATTTTTATGAGATATTTCATCAATGGCTTAAAGGATGATCTTCAAGTTGATGTTAAGATGTTCAAACTATAAACAATGATGCATACCATAAGCCTAGCATGGTTGGCCAAATATAAATTTTTAGTTCAAATGAGGATACCTAAATTTAAACCAACCAAATCCTATTTTCCTCCCAAGTTCACAAGCAATAATGAAAATAATTCTATCTCCTCAAAACGCTTGACCACCAAGGAAATGGATGCTTGAAAAGCCCAAGGGTTGTGTTACAATTATGATGAAAAATATGTTAGAGGGAATAGGTGTGCCCAATTGAATTTGTTCTTAATAGATGTAGAGGAACCTGTAAGCAATTACCATAGTGATGATGAAGTAGAAACAATAGAATAACAACCTCAAATGAAGAGGAAATATATGAAAAACCCCAAGTAAAATTTTTTGTTCACACTCTTGTAGGGATTACTACTCCATAGACCATGAAAGTTGTGGGTGTTTTTAAAGATAAACAGCTTACAATTCTTATTTATTCAGGTAGTACACAAATTTATTTATCCCCAAATTTCCAAATAGGCCAATTTTTACATACACACATGCAATTCCTTTGAGGTTATGGTGGAAAATGGAGGGATTTCTTGCAAAGGTAAATATCATAATGTTAAATTAATAATATGGGATTATAAGATCAAACAAGATGTGTTTTATATTCAATTAGGGGGATGTGTTATTGTGTTAAGAGCTCCTTGGTTGGATACCTTCGAGACCATCACATGGAATTTTGTAGAGTTACGAACACAATTTTCATATAATGGATAGTCTTACACTCTTCATGGTTAAAAAAAAAGGCCTCCTCAAATTATCAGCTCAAACCATATGGAGAAGTTATAAAATAATCTTGTGGGGTCATCACGTAGATATTTGCAATCCATACACATACTAAAAAAGTCGACCAAATTCCTAAAGATTTGAAACTTGTTTTGAAAAAATACAATGCAGTTTTTGTTGAACCAACAAAGTTGCCACCACATAGCTCTCATGACCATTCCATTCCATTGGTACCTGGTAGTGTACCACCTAACATCAAGTTGTATTGATACCCTCATGGTATTAAGCCAAATATAGAGAAGTTATTAAAATCTAGAGTCATTCACCCAAGTAACAACCCTTACTATTATCATATTTTATTGGTGATTATCCATTGATTTTTATAAGATGAATAAGCTCACCATTAAGAAAAATTTTCCTATTATAATGGTCAATGAATTATTGGATAGGCTGCATGGGACTATGTTTTATCTAGATGATATCTTCGCTTAGGGTACCATCAGATCAGGCTCAAGGATGATGATATTATTAAAAGTACATTTTGTACTCATGAGGATCATTATGAATTCTTGGTGATGTCATTTGGCTTGACCAATGCACCTTCCACATTTCAAAGCCTCATGAACAACATTTTTTGTCCCTTTCTTCATAAATTCATTTTGGTTTTCTTTGATGACATTTTGGTTTATAGTCGCTCTTAGAAAAAGCACCTCTCCCATGTGGATCAAATTCTAAAATATTTGGCACAACATAAACTTTATGCTAAGTGGTCCAAGTGTTCTTTTGATTTCACGAAAGTGAAATATTTGTGACACATTGTCATCAAATATGGCATTAAATTTGACCCTAGAAATATTTGGGCAGTTCAATAGTGGTTGAAACCCATTGTTCTAAGAAATATTTGAGATTTTTATGATTATGATATTACTTATAAACATGGTAAGGAGAACTCGTGGGCTATTATTATGATATTAATTATAAAAATGGAAAGGATAACATTGTGGTGAATTCTATCTCTCATGAATTTGAGGCTCAAAGTATACTATGTGTCATTTCTTCACCCATTCCCTAGTGGATAAATTATCTTTGTGAGGAGGTGCTTAAGGATTCAAGCTTACAAAATTTGGTTGCCTCCCTTCAAACAAAGCCTACCTCATATCCTATATACACTTAGTATGGATAGGATTTATGCTACCACAAATTCCTTGTTGTTCCTCACACATCTCCACTCTTCTAATGAAGGAAATGCATGATTCCTCCACTATAGGGTATTCAAGGTTCCTAAAAAAATACGAAAGGATTACACATACTTTTTCTTGGAAGGGTATGAAGAAGGAAATACACAATTTTGTGGCAATATGGGACATCTATCAATGGATTAAAGTCAAAATGGTGCATTCCCCAAGAAATATACATCCTTTGCCTAATAGGTTTAGACAAATATTTCCATGGAATTTATTGAAGTGTTACCTAAGTCCCAAGGAAAATTGATTATTTTTGTGGTAGTGGATCATCTTTCTAAGCATGCTCATTTTTTTCCTCTCCCATCCTTACATGGCATCTAAAGTTACCCAAATTTTCCTCAATTCTATCTTTCACCTTCATGGCATGCTTACTTCCATTGTGTCTAATCATGAACCTATATTCACTAGTAACTTTTGGCAAGAAATGTTTAAGTTGTAGGGAAATTAGTTCAAAATGAGTTAAAATTAGTATCTATAAATGGATGGCCAAACTAATATTATCAATAAATGTTTGGATATCTACCTTCATTGCTTTACCTCTAATCATCATACACAATGGACTAAGTGGCTTCCTTTTATTGAGTGGTGGTATAATACTTTATATCACATGGTGACCAAGGTCACCCATTTTGAATAAGTTTATGTTCGACCTCCATTCATGCCCTCATCCTACATTATAGGTAGCACTAAGGTCCATGCAGTTGACATTACACTCTATCAACTAAAAATAAATTTGAAAGTGGCCCAAAACTAGATGTGCCAACAAGCTGATCAACATTATTTTGAGTGTAGCTTTGATGTTGGTGATATGGTCTTCCTTTAATTGCAACCATACAAACAATCATCCATATAGCTTCATAGGTACCAAAATATTATGGCCAAGTACTATGGGCCATACCAAGTTTTATAGTAGATTGGTGCCACAACTTACAAATTGACCCTATCATTGACATCCAATATCCATCCTATTTTTTATGTATCCTCGCTCAAGAAAGTTGTAGGAAAATAGGTAAAAGTTAAGCCTACCCTCCCATAATTGGATGAAGAAGGTTCTATCTTGCTTAAGCCAAAACAATTATTGCATCATAGGATGCACACTCTTTGCAACTGAGCCATTATTGAGGTTTTTTTTAAGTGGAGTGGTCTAAAACTAGAAGATGCTCCATGGGAGTCTCTACACTAGCTCCAACATTGATTTCTTTATCTACAAATTTTAGGACAAATATTTTTGAAGAGGAAGGACACGTTAGGACCCCATACTAACATCATTTTGGTAATTCTTAATTGATTATGTAATGACCTACATCCAACGTGGATGCCCCCTTATAATGTTATTCTATAATACTTTTGTAATGGTATTTTGTAAGTAAGGCACCTAGACAAGTGGGGCCATTCCATGTAACTATTATCAAGAATATAACCAATGTTTGGTAGAAAATTATAGCTCGAGTGATATTTTGCATGTAATCCAACTCTTAATATTAGGGTTAGGGTTGCATGAAGATTTTCTTTAAAAGATATGGATCCATGTATGAATGTATCATTTTGCAAGTTAATGAAATATTGAAGGAGGTTGCCTCCTCGAAGATGCTCATGATACTCAGTTATTTTGTGAGATTGTTTCAATTATGCAATACTTTCTACATAGTGTTATTATATTATTTGATGAATTTTTATTTATTTATATTATTTTGTGAGAGTGAGTTAGTTTTAATAGTAGGTTCCTAAGACCACCTTTAGGTTCTCTAACCCCTATCCATGATGAGTGAGGAAGAGCGTTTTTCAATATACTACTCACATTGATTTATTTTTGTAAAAGTATAGGGAGGTTGTAGAATCCTTCCTTAGGGAAGGTCATGACACCCTAGGTATATCTTGATGGGAAGTTTGACTCATGGACTATCTGCAATAACCTATCTCAATCCTATCACCTCTAAATCAATTGGCTCAATCCTTTGGATATCTAAATGTAAACCTAATGCATCAAATTCTAAATTAATTAGTTCAAATGCTCCTATGATCACTAATTCCATGGAGTCCAAGGAACAAAAAACCACCCCATCCATGGAATATCACTCATATGTGCCTAATTTTGTATAACTATTAAATGGTAATGTAAATTGTCCTATATGATTCTCCTCCTTTCTAGAGAACCTAATATCAATATCAAGGTGACTATGAATTCCCTGAATGATCAACTTTTTTGAGTTGGTTTTCTTGCAATATTCAATAGTGATTCTTCTCTTCTTCTCTAGATATTCCAAAATCTATATATATATATATATATATATATATATATATATATATATATATATATATATATATATATATATATATATATATATATTTGTGGAAAGCATCCCAAAAGGGATGCCACTTTTGGGTAAGACCCAAGGAGGCAGGGGTATCCATTTCGCCAAAAATGCCCAGGACTTGGACTTGGCCTACCACCTTTGACATACTCAAGGAGCAAACAAACACACAAAACCAATTTAAAAATAAGTAAATAACAACAAAAATAATAAAATAAAATAAAAAACATGCTCCTTGAGTGTGTCAAAAACAAAAGCACAACCAAACACGCACAATAATATAAAAGAAACCACAACACAAACCACATAGAAAAACACAAGAACCACATAACAAAACACAAATAAGACAAAAACAATAGAACACTACAAAGACAACCCAAAAAAAACATGAAAAATAAACACAACCAAAACCTAAAAAATAAAAAAAATAAAAAAATATAAAAAATAAAAATAAAAAACAACCAACAACAGACAATAAAAAAAAACAAAAAACATAGAAAACACTCACACATAAAAACATGAAATAACACAAACAAAGAGAAACCCAAGAACAAGAACGAAAAAAAACACAAGAACAATAACAAAAAACATAAAAAAAAAAAAAACAACAAAAACACAAGAACAACAAAAAACAACACAAAGAACACAAAAATAAAACAAAACAAAATAACCCACCCACCTTAAAAAACTAAACAAAAAAAAGAAAAAATAAAAAATAAAATTGAACATAACAATGACCTATCTAGACCAGAAGACTATTAAGGCAAGAATCAACAGAGGAAACAAAATAAAGAATAGAATGAGCTAGGGAACTAAAAAAAACTGAATGAACCAAAGAGAAGCAAAAAAAAAAAAAAACAAGAAGAAACTAGGTACCTTTAGAACTGGAGCCATCCAAAGAAATGATAGAAAGAAGAGCTTCCCTAATTTGAGAAGCCCACCATATAGGAGGGTGGCCATAACAAGTAAGATCACCTTTGTCCAAAGCCCAATTAGCTAAAGCATCAAAACTCTTGTTTTGATCTCTAACCACATGATTGTAATCAACTTTCAAAAATCCCATCTGGATTAATCGAATCTTCTCAATAATTCTTTTTATTCTCCAATCCACCTTATGATTCTTAGAAGGAGTCTTCAAGAGATTAATCATAAGTTGAGAGTCAGACTCAACTAACACCTTTTCCCATCCAACCTTAGTAGCCTCCTGAAGACCTCTGAGGATACCATACCCATCAACAAGGTTATTGGAAAGAATACCCAAATTCTCAGCAAAAGTAAAAACCAGGGAGCCATCTGAAAGTCTACCAATTCCTCCCACATCGGCTTTTCCAGGGTTCCCTCTAGAGGCTCCATCAGTATTGACTTTTCCAAAATCCTTAGGAGGAGGTTGCCAATTTCTAGTCCTATCCATCTTACTAATACTCACATTCCCTTTAAGTTGGTTGCCCTTAGAAGGTTTAATATTCAATATTTGCATCACTTGATCCCATCTATATATATTTTGTTACTGGGGAATCATAGCACTGTCCCGATTTGATGTGGGTCGATCACTCGTTGTTTCCATTTCTTTCCCATCCGATCTTTGAACCTTTCGCCGCCCCGTGAGATAGGTGTTCGATGCGAGGCTCGGAATGGACCCCGATTACCCGCTCCGAGAAGCCTTTCCTTGCCCGGCCCTCACCTCACTTTATCCCATATTTGGTGGGAGTTTTGGGGGTGATTAAGGATTTGATGGACTGATTCAACTAAGTTGGCTATGGTATTTTGCCAAATATAGTGAATATCCTTCCTATCTTGATTAAAAATTCGGTTGTTCCTTTCATTCCAAATATTCCAAAGAAGAATGGTAGAACCCATCCAAACTAATTGCCTAATAAAATGATCAACACCCTCTTGATTAGGCCAATCCCTCCAAAGTTGTTCAAAAGTAAAAAAATTGGACCATTGTAAGCCAAGTAAAGTGGCCATTCTCCTCCATAGCTCAAAGGCTAAAGTACACTCAATAAAAATATGGTTGATATTTTCTACATTCTCTTCACACATTTCACATCTAAAAGGGCCATGAAAACCATGCTTCATAAGTTGCTCACCAATAAGCACCCTACGATGCAATAAAAGCCAATTAAATAACCTCACCTTAGGCCAAATATTTTGAGCCCACAATCGAGAAAATATGTCAGAAGAATGGTTGGGATTATTATGGCATAAGGTCAAATAACCTTGAGCAACTGAATACTCACCCTTAGTAGTGTTGTTCCATCCAAAACAATATTTTTCATGGGACCAAGAGAGGGATATCATATGAAGGATGCCTTGGATATCTTGTCTTTGCCTTTCTAGGATTTGAATAGGCCAGTCCTCAATAGGGATCCAATATCTACCAACATTTGAATTACCAATATGGTACCGACAGTAATTAGCCACCTTTATCCAATTAGCTCGGTGAAGCTCCTCCATCCAAGGCCTCCAATCGGGAAACTGAGTTATCAAAGGCTTGTGACCATCCCAAGAATCTGTCCAAAAATTTACATGTTGACCATTATGAATGATCCAAAATAATTTTTTCTTTATCAAATCCTCACTAGTCTTAAGAACTGCTAAAATGGGAGAACCTTTGGTAGGAAGTTGATAGCGAACAAGGTCTTCAGGACTTTTGTTCTCAGCATATTTAGCATAGAGATTATTGGCCCAAAGAGCATTGGGGTTATGCAACATCCTCCAATATAATTTAGTAGCTAAAGCTTTGTTGTTATTAATTGAATACCGGAATCCTAACCCCCCTTCACTCTTAGGAAGACATAAAGTATCCCATTTCACCAAGGCCCATTTTCTTTTCTCCTTAGTACCACTCAAAAGGAAATGATGACTGATTTGATCCAATTCTCGAAGAACAACCTTTGGGATATTCAAAATGGAAGAAACATAAATAGGAATAGCTTGAAGGACTGATTTTACCAAGGTGATTCTACCCCTAGAAGAAAGCCACTTGTTGGTCCACTTTCCAATTTTCTTCTTGACTTTGTCCAACAACCAATTCCAATATTTATTTTTCTGCCTTTGAATATTTATGGGAATACCTAAATAAGTGATTGGAAGAGAGGTCTTCTTATATCTTAATTTATCCAAGACCATGGATTCTTGTCTAGCAGAGCAGTGAAAGAAAATAACTTTAGATTTGTCTTCATTGATCAACTACCCAATAGCCTTAGAAAAATAGCTAATGATTTGCTTAATATTAGAAGCTTCCTTAATTGTAGCTTTACCTAAAAGAGTAGAGTCATCCACAAATTGAAGATGAGAGATAGGTCTAGCTCCATGAGCAATGGTAACTCCCTCAAGGGTTTTGTTTTCCCTCTTTTTGGTTATAGTCCTACCCAAGCATTCAACAAGAATGATGAATAAATAAGGGGATAGCGGGTCACCTTGCCTAATACCTCTAGAAGCTGGGAATGTTTGAGAAGGCCTGCCATTGATAAGAACTAAGTAGGAAATAGAAGAGATACATCCCATAATCCAATCCATCCAATCCTTAGAGAAACCAAATTGCCTCAAAACTTTGATAAGGAAGTGCCAATCCACTCTGCCATAAGCTTTGGATAAGTCTAACCGAATGAACATGGAAGGAGAATTTTGCATATCCATGGAATGGATGGCTTCCTAAGCAAGAACTATCTCATCTACTATTTGACGTCCTTCCACATAACCCCCTTGCTCTAGGGAAATAATCTTATGCAAAAGAGGCTTCAACCTTTCTGCCATGATTTTAGTAATGATTTTGAGAAGAACATTACATAAAGCAATAGGTCTAAAAGCTTGAGATATGATCAACCTCTTGAGCTTTTGGAACAAGAGTAATATAAGTTTTATTGATAACCTTCAAAATTTCTTTGGCTTTCCTGGCTTCTTCCACCACCTCTAATAAATCAACATGAAGGATATCCTAGAACTCTTGGTAGAACTCAATGGGAAAACCATCAAGACCTGGGGTTTTCCATTTTTGCATTTTAAAAACTACTTGTTGAAGCTCATTGATAGTAACAAGAGCAGTCAAAATAGAGTTCTCCTCAGAAGTGATAAGAGAAGGGATTGCTTGAAGAAAATTTTGTTGTGAAGCTGAGTCAAGAGGAGTAGTAGCAAAAATATTGGAAAAGTAATCAACAACAATAGAGTTCATGCCATCCCAAGTATAAACAACATCTCCAAAATCTGATTTTAAGGAAGAAATAAAGTTGTGAGATCTTCGAGCTAGAAGAGATTTGTGGAAGAAATTTGTGTTTCGATCTCCTTCTTTGAGCCATTGAATTCTAGATTTTTGCTTCCATAATATTTCTTCTCTTTTTTCCCATTCCTCTAACTGAGTTGTGAGTTTAATTTCATTCGCACTTCTCTTCTCTGTGAGGCCATCTAAACAGATTTTCTTATTCAAATTTTCAAGATGAGCAATAACTTCATGTTTTTTTTTATGAACATCCCCAAACTCTTTCCAGTTCCAAGTCTTGATTTTGGATTTAATGTATTGTAGTCTTTTGGCAAAAAAGAACATCTTAGTCCCATGCCTAGGTTTACCTTCCTTCCACCATTGTTGCACACGAGGTCTAAAGGAAATGTCTCTAAGCCACATTAATTGAAAATGAAAAGGAGAGAAACTCACATTGGTTTTCCACATTTCCACCATGATTGGCCAATGATCCGAACCAACATTATTAAGAGTCTTCACTTTAGGAATGTGACCATGGATTAAGAAATTTTTAGAGAGCAAAAACCTATCCAATCTCTCCATTATACAAGCTAAGCCTTGCCTTCTGTTAGACCAAGTCATAAGGCCATTATCTGGTTGGATATCCACAAGATGGAGGTTTGCAATATATTCACTCATGAGGTCAGTGCTTTTGTCCAAATTTCTATTTCCCCCATTTTCTCATCCAGAGAGAGGATGGTATTGAAATATCCTCCGATCAAGATCCAAGCTTTAGGAAAATGAGAGATAATATGAGTAATATCCTTCCACTATCTTCTTTTTTCCTCCAAAGAAGTTAGAGCATAAACAGTAATGTAGAGCATAATTTGGTTGGAATGTCTACTTTGAATAGCTATAGCCAACAAACCCCAACTGCCAACCATATGGTGAATAACTACCTCTTTTGGGTCCCAAAGACAAGCAATGCCACCCGAAGTCCCTTGGGAACTAAGGGAAACCACTTTTCCAGCTGGCCAAATTTTATTGGCAATTGAGTCCATATCCTCCATTGACATCTTTGTTTCTTGAAGGAAAACAAGATGTGGATGATTTATCTGAATCATTCTTCTAATTTCATTTTGTTTTGAAAGACTCCCTTTGAGTCCTCTAATATTCCAAGTGATGATCTTCATTAATACCAGGGCTAAAAATGTTGGGAAGGGCATTAATATTACCTTCCTCTACAAGCTTTTCACCTTCTTTTACCATATGATATTGATTGGTCTTGCGACCTGCTTTTTGATTAGAATCCATCTTCAATTTTTTTTCCCTATTTCTTGACTTATTCCAATTGAATCTGAGATGGCTTCTAACCTTGAAGAATGCTCGTACATAGCCAAAATTTTACTAGATGGTTCAAAGGAGTCTATATTGGGACTTGCATTATTTGAAGTTTTGACATTTGAAATATTGTTTTTCTTGTGTAAATTTTCTCCTTTTTTTTCTCTTGAAAACCTTTGATTTGTTGGTTTGTCTCTGAGTTCTTCCCTTCATATTTAAATTGTGTTTCTAAGATTTCAGTTTCCATTATTTCCTCTTCCTCACTTGGGACATCATTTGTGGAAAGGATTTCAAACATATTAGCAGATGACTTTGATTGATCCTTCATAACTAGTTTTTCTGAGTGTTCTTCTTCTTAGGTATTTGGAAACCCGCTAAGTTTATATCTTCTTTCTTTTGATCAGGAATTTTATTTGGGCAAGCACTGGCCAAATGACCATATTCATGGAAAATTCTACAACGAAAAGGAATGTTCTCATAGTCCACTACTTGCTCCCAAGTGTCTTCCCCAAATTGTAATGTGATATTTTTAGGTAGGGGTTTGTCAAAATCCATTAAAACACAAATCCAAGCATAAATAATATGTTCAAAATTTTGAGTACAATCAACAGTCATCATAAAAGTTCCTAAAGAGTTTCCAATTGAAGAAAAAATAGTAGGATTCCAAAATTCAATAGGGAGGCCAAAGAGTCTAACCCACACGGGAGCTATAGAAGGCATCTCTTCTTTGGCTTTAAATTTAGTATGCTAGGGCTTCATGAAAAGCCCTGCCCTTCCAAAAACCAAGGACCCCCTTGAAAAGTTTTCTCTCTATCTTCATTATTAGCAAATAAAACAAGAAAATAACCATTTGGATAAATAGAGATTTGTAACTCACCTTTAGTTTTCTAGATTTTTGTAGCCCAGACTTTGAAAGTAGATAGACTCGAACGAAAACCCACGAACCAAAAAATTAGTCCTCTTTTTTCCAAATCTTCAATGCCAGTCTGAATGTTACCCATATCAAGCTTAACAATAGGAGTTCCATCAACTACTTTAAGACATCCTGACTCCATTTTCTTGGGATCAATCTTAGGCATTCTTAGAGGTTTATGGGAAGCCCTAAGATTGATATTAGCATTGGGCTGAGGCTGTCCACCATGAAGGGCATCCCTAAAATTCATTTTTGGGACCGAGTCTTCGAAATTCTTACCCTTGACAGGGGTTTTCAAAGTAGAATTATTTTGTGGGTGCACCTTAGCACTAGATTCACTTGAGATATGAGCCATTTTTTGATCAACTACTTGAAACTTGTTTTGTGATCTCTTTAATCCTTGCCCTAGATGTCGTGGAAAGGTATGGTTTTCACTTTTCTTTTGTGCAACAAATTGGAAGTCGTTGTCACTCAAGTTCATAGTATGATCTTTTGAAAGATAAATTTCTAACCCATATTGGATCCCGTTGAGAAGCAACACACCCCCACTAAAAAATGAGATTCCAATCCTCTTGAAAGCCCTGAAATACCATTTTGCAGCAGGGACCCTCTTGATAATTTTTAGTTTTAAATCTAGATTTTGCTTGCCTCCTTTTTAAAGTTGTGCTTTTTCTTGCATTCTAGCTGTGTTATCCAAGAATTCACTTTTTACATGCTAGAAATCATTCATGCTTAAGAAAATATTGCACCGGTACCGAGAAAAATGCTGAAAACAGTTGCATAAATTCATGAAAAATCAAACTTTCCTTTTTAGGCAATGTCACGAAATCGCGACACTTCCATTTATGGAAATGTCGCGAAATCGCGACAGGAAAATAGAAAACCCGCCAAGTCATTTTTGCGTAGCGAAATCGCGACACTTTCCATTTTTGGAAGTGTCGCGATATCGCGACATTTCCATTTTTGGAAGTGTCGCGATATCGCGACATTTCCATTTTTGGAAGTGTCGCGAAATCGCTACCGGCCAGAGGAGAGAGAAGAGATCAGTACGGACCAGCGCGATTTCGTGACATGTCGCATTTTCGCGACTGGAAAGGAGAAAAATCGGCTAAGTCGCAAATGTGTAGAGAAATCACGAGTATCGCGACATTTCCATTTTTGGAAAGTGTCACGAAATTGCTGTAGGATGAGGAGAGAGAAAGCCGGGGAGAAAGATGCGTGAAATCGCGACATCGTGAAATCGCGACAGGGAGAAGAAGGTTGTACGGAGGAGCGCGATTTGGCGACATGTCGTGAAATCGTGACATGTCCCATTTTCGCTGAGGATAAATGATAAATTGACCAAATCACGGGCTAAAGGGTGCAGCGATGCGCTGCATGTTTCCAAGTCGAGAGGTAAAGTTGCAGCGATGCGCTGCATGTCTCAAAATCATGGGCTGGAGGGTGCAGCGATGCAGTGTTGTCAGTGCAGTTGTCAGTACAGCATTTCAACTTGCTAAAGTACAGAACCTGTTCAGAACTGCAGAGTTTGTCAGTACCTGTGAAAGTTATATTCTACATACAGGGTAACAAGGTCCCACCCCAGATCTGGAGAGCTCCTTGTCCCTGAATTAGAAACTCCGAGAAGAAGTAGCCACAGAAGAGCCACATCTCTATCACAGACAGTTTTATAACCATTGATAGTCACTCCAACCAGAGCTCAGAATATCCCTGTTAATCCATTAGCTATGGCAAATTGGTTGAGCTCCACAGCCTTGAACATTCCAGGTATAGCCCATGACTTGCCCAGAAATCCAAAAATATATCTCCCCAGGTACAAACATGATGGGACAAGAACTGCAAAGGAACACTTAGTTGCATTCAAGAATGCACTGAAGTTATTAAATGTACAGCATGAGGATGTTGCCTGCAGAATCTTCCCATTCACTCTCCAGGAGGGAGCCTATGATTGGTTTTTGAACCTCACCAATGATTCCATCACCAGTTGAAATGATTTAGAAAAATTTTTTGTGTCACAGTTCGGAGAAGTGATAGATCCCAGCATTTTATATCAAAAGTTTTCTAGCATCAAAAGAGAACTAAATGAGTCTATCAGATCCTATAATGTCAGATTCCAGAAAGCTTATGGTAGACTCACTGGCTATTATGTACCAAATGCTGACCTGGCATTAGAGATTTTCAGGAACTCCCTAGACCCAATGACCTCTGTCTTCTTGAAAAGGGATGCCACTGTTACCAACTTGACAGAAGCTTATAAAGAAGCTTTAATCCTGGAAAGACAGTTGGGACCCCAGCCTTTAAATATTCAACAAACTCCTCTGCTCACTCAAGCTACTCCTGTGTTCAATCCTATCCCACATCAGATGATGCTACCAGTCTGTCAGACTTTACCATCAGCAACACCAGTGGCTGCTGCACCTGTTGAGAATGTACAGAACCCGGTAAAAGAGGCTGATAATGCTAGGATTGAAGAAGTTTCAAAGATTTTTCAGAAGCTGGCCAATGATTTTTTGAGCTTTAAAAGGCAAACTTCTACTGGAGACAATACCAACAGATATTCATACCAGCCAAACAGATTTAATAGGCCCCCATATGAACCTAATAAATATTACAAGGGTAAAGCTCATGATGTGAACATCTGTGATTTGGCTCTGCCCAACTGGTGCAGAATTCATGCCACTTCTCAGCATGGGGAGTTAGATTGTGTGGAATTTTGCAATGCATTTGAAGCCTTGTCTGGTGATTTGATCTCCCTTGAAAATCAAAGAACTACTGAAGGCCCAAGTTCATCTGGACACAGTGCAGCTATGGTCTTGGATTCTTTTTCTTTCCCGGATGAATCTGAGAATGTAGTTGAAATGCCCATGGATGAAGTACAGGATTTCCAGCAGTACAGAAGAGATAATTACAACCTGAGAAACAGGAATCCTAAGCCTAATACCACATCAACTCCTCCGGATAATTCTCACAATATTCCTCCTGACCCCTCTCCAAGCAATAATCCACCTCCACCAAAGGGAGGAGCTCAAAGAGTACCAGATGTTGCTATTCCTCCACTTAACAAAGGATATAACATAGTGGAGGATATGAAAAGGATTAAGGCTAACATTAATTTGCATGAGTTGGCACAAATTTCAGAGCAGAGAGATAATATTATAAAGACATACTCTGGCCCTGCTGCTAAACCTGTGGATAAAGGGAAGAAAATAGCCAATGCCAATCTGGCCATGTACAAGGAAAAGACTGAAGTTCCCCCATTTTTACCGATCGTCAAAATTTTTGGGAAGAATTTACATAATTGTTTGGTAGATTCAGGTGCATCTGCTAATGTCATGCCACTGGAAATTTGTCAGCAGTTGGGGCTGACCCCAATGAAGTCTGAGAGGAGAGTTGTCCAATTGGACAAGTCAGAAGTTAAAGTTGTTGGAGAGCTGCAAAACATTCATATCCAATTAGCCTCTGAGCCAAGGGCTCAACATAAGATTGAAATCCAAGTTGTGGATATCCCAGTGGGATACGGGATGTTGTTGAGTAGGGATTGGTCTAAGTCTCTAAATGGATATCTGGCAACAGACTTTTCACACATGTGGTTGCCATGGAAGGGTGTGGCTAATCAATTACGGGTTGACAGAGAGCCCAGGTACAAGCACACCATTACAGAGTACAATGCTGCAAATGAAACTGTCAATGTTGCAGAAGTTGAAATTGGAGTCTACAATTTAACAACTGGTCAGAGTAACCAGTTTAATAAAACTCATCCTGTACATACTAATGAAGTTTGGACACTTCATGTAGATGGAGCAAGATGTAAGCAGGGATCTGGAACAGGGGCAGTCCTCAAAGGACCTCAAAGTCAGACATTTTTTATGTCTTACCGCCTGCATTTCCCATGTACTAATAATTTAGCAGAGTATGAAGCTCTGATTTTAGGTTTAAAATTTGCTTTGGATAGAAATGTGAAAAACATTCAAGTTTTCACTAATTCAGAATTAGTGGCAAGCCAGGTCAGGGGTAAGTTTCAGTGTAAAGCCTCTTATCTGAAGGGATACAAGCATAGAGCTTGGGATCTTGTGGAAGACTTTGATGCATTTAACTTAACACATATACCCAGGGAACAAAATTCACATGCAGATGTCTTGGCATCTTCAGCTGCAAGTTTAAAGCCATTGGAAGATTTTAAGTGGGATAAGTTTTCAATTGAATTAATCCCCTGCCCTTCAGTTCCTAACAATATAGATAGATTTCAAGTTTTCTCAGATGATCAGCAGATTGTGCACTTCTTACAGAGTACTAATACCTTTGAGAATGCTATAATTGATGAAGGCCAAAGGGACACCCTGATGGAACAGTTAGATGATGACAGGGGAATCATGAGATTGAAGGACAACAGGATCCCAAAAGGAATGGTAGAGCTGGAGAGGCTATTTGATGTTGACAAGATCAGGCAGAGGGTGAATCCTAAAGATTATGTGGGCACCACAGACAATGATACTGAAAACTTGAATGTAGGCACTGAGGAGGATCCAAAGAACATCAAGTTGGCAAAGGATTGTGATCCGAAAATAAAGAGAAATATGATTGATTTCCTGCACAGATCCAAGGATGTAATGGCCTGGTCATACAAAGATTTAAAGGTATTTGATCCAAAAGTTTACACTCACATCATACCTTTGAAAGAATCTTGCAAGCCTTTCAGACAAAAATAGAGGCATGTTAATGCTCTGTTAGAACCCCTTATCCAGAAAGAAGTGGAGAAGCTCTTGAGTGCAGCAATTATTTTTCCTATCAGGCATTCAACCTGGGTGGCCAATCTGGTGCCAGTCAGGAAGAAGAATGGAGAGATCCGCCTGTGTGTGGATTTCAGGAATTTAAACAAGGCATCAAAAAAAGACAACTATCCCCTCCCTTCTATGGATGAGGTCTTGCAAATTGTCAATGGATCAGAGATGATGTCTTTCCTGGATGGCTTCTCAGGGTACAACCAGATATTGGTGGAGAAAGAAGACATAATGAAGACTGCTTTTACAACTAAGTGGGGGACTTTTGCTTACAAGAGGATGCCATTTGGTTTAATAAATGCAGGAGCAACATTTCAGAGAGCAATGGACCATGCCTTCAAGGGGATTATGGGCAAATGTATTGTAGTTTACATGGATGATCTAACAGTCTTCTCCAAATCTAGATTTGACCATGTCCAGCACTTAGAGTCTATGTTTAACAAGTGCAGGGAGTTTGGCATTTCTATGAATCCAAAGAAATGCATTTTTGGTGTAACAGAAGGCAAACTGCTTGGGCATCTGGTCACAAAGGATGGCATTTCTATGGATCCAGGTAGAGTTGAGGCCATATCTGGCATACCATTTCCCAACTCCAAGAAATAGTTGAGATCATTCTTTGGAAATATTAACTTTGTCAGAAAGTTTATCTCAGGCTTTGCAGAGATAGTTAAACCAATGAATGATATGTTAAAGCAAACTACCCGCATTGCCCGGACCACTCGAAGCTAAGACTCGTTTTCAAGAAATCAAGACAGCCATTAAACAAGTACCAGTCTTAGTAAGCCCAGATTTCGGTGCAGATTTCTATCTCGTACACATTCTCTTCTGAACATACACTTGCTACAGTGCTGACTCAACGGAGAGATACAAGAGAACATCCAATTGCTTTTAAGAGCACTAATTTGAAGGGAGCTGAACTGAAATATTCCAGATTAGACAAATAGGCTTATGCTTTGGTAAGGGCAATGAAACAGTTCAGACATTATATACTCAGAAGCAAAACTCATGCCATAGTGCCAGACCCAGCTGTGAAGTATCTTCTAAGTCAAAATGAGTTGGGGGAACTGAGGGGAAATTGGGTCACCAGGCTGCAAGAATATGACCTGGAGATTCGGCCTGCTAAACTGATCAGAGGACTTGGCTTGTCTAGGCACATTGCTGAAATACCTCTACAGCAAGAAGTTAATCAGTTGAATTATGAATCTGATGATTGGTATGGAGATATCATTCATCTGCTACAGTTTGGAATTTGCCCATCCCATTTGAACAGAACTCAAAGGAGAGCATTAAAGTTAAAAGCTGCTCACTATCTCCTCAATGCAGGTACTCTGTACAGGGAGAATTATGCTGGCATCTTTCTAAGGTGCATTTCTCCCAGTGAAGTTAGTGAAGTCATGGCTAGTTTTCATGAAAAACTAGGGGCAGGGCATTCATCAGGATCTGCCACTGCACATAAAATATTGAGGGCAGGTTATTACTGGACTACACTTTTTAAGGATGCACATCAACATGTCAGAACCTGCCATCAGTGCCAGAAATTTGCAGCCAAAGAGGCAAACCGAGCTCTGCCATTGCAACCAGTTGTGATAAACAAACCTTTCATGCAGTGGGGACTTGAATTTGTGGGAGTCATTAACCCAAATTCCTCAGCAGGGCATAAATATGTGCTGACAGCTACTGACTATTGCACAAGGTGGGTTGAAGCAGCAGCCACCATAAGAAGTACAGCCCAGCAAGTGATTGATTTTCTTGAATCAAATGTCATAACTAGATTTGGGGTTCCCCCGAATTTGGTCTCGTGATAATGGGCCAGCCTTTCAGTCATTGGAGTTTGCAGATTGGGCATACCATATGGGGATAGTTATCAGATTCTCATCCAACTACTATCCCCAAGGCAATGGACTGGCTGAGTCAACAAACAAGAACTTAATGAATGCCATCAAAAAGTTTGTAGCAGATAAACCCAGGAAGTGGCATACATTGTTGAAATATGCACTGTGGGCTGACCGGATAACACACAAAGTGGCTCTTAAGACCTCTCCTTTTGTTTTGCTGTATGGTACTCGGCCAATTGTCCCCATCTCCTTGAAGTTGCCTACCTATCAGTTTGCCTTAGATTATTTTGAAGATCATGATGATGCTGAAGCCCGTGTTTTAGACCTCACTAACTTGCAGGATGAAAGACTCCAAGCCCTGGAGCACTTCAGCAGACACCAAGAAACTGTCAAGCGGTGGTTTGATAAGAGAGCCAAGGTGAAGGCTTTCAGGCTGGCTGACTTGGTGCTTCTGTGGGACAAGGCCCATGAGAAGAAGGGTAAACACACAAAGTCGCAGCCCACCGTGGATAGGCCCCTACCAAATTGCTGAAATATTGGGTAACAATGCTTTCCGCTTGCAAGACCTGGATGGTAATTTTTTGGGCCTCCCTGTTAATGGCCAGTACTTGAAACATTATTTTTCTACTGTTCCATCCAATGTATCATTTGAGTAAGCTATGAAGAAGTTGTAACATGTGTACATATTGTGAATAGCTCTCCTAGTTTTATTTTGTTCTAGTTTAGTTCTTTTAATAGCTCTGTACAGTTGCTTTAGTTGCTTCTTTTTAGTTTTAATTGTGTGCTGTCTGTACAGGTTTGTTTGTTAGATTAATCCTTGCTTTCAGTGCAGTTTTATTTTTAAATGTCTGTACAGTTGCAGTTTAGTTTATTTCAGTTGCTTTAGTTTATTTCAGTGCTGTTGCAGTTTAGCTTTGCTGTAGTTCAACAGTTTTAGTTGCTTTGCTTCAGTTCTTTTAGTTTGTTTCTTTTATTGCCTGTACAGTTTTTATTTTCTTCCCTGCATTTCTTTTTCTTTGCTGTCTGTACAGTCTTCAGTTTTAGTTTTAGTCTTAGTTGCTTGTGCAATTTTATTTGCAGTCTGTGCAGTTTTGATTCTATTTTGCTTTAGAAGCCTGTGCCTGTCCTTGGATGCCTGTACAAAGTCCTTCAGCTTTTGAAATATGTCTTTTAACCTTTGCCTGAGCAATCAATGAAAAGTCAGCCTGCTAAAAAATTGTTTATTCTAAGCTGATCAATCCAGTTTCCATCCAATGCCCATGTTGTTCACCATTCCAATTGAGATAGTCTGCTTGCACTGAACTGTAGAACTATTTTGTTATCCAGGATGAAGGTAGAGAGATGATTGGATCTTGTGTCTTACTTGCCACAGTTGTTTTAATGATAGAAAAACTGCTATGCTGTTTAGTTGGAGGAACTCCCGAGGAATCCAAGAAAAGCTGGTTATAAGAGGGGACTATGGTTCATGCAATTATTTGGGTGTCACCAGAGGCTATCAATGCCTAGACTGAAACAGTTCCAGATTGATCAAATGATAAAAAAAAAAAAAAGAAGAGAGAGATAAAAAGAAAAAAGAGAAAAGAGTTATATGATGAAAGAGGTAGCCAATATTAGATTCTGCCCTACAGTTGTAAATTTGGGTCGTGTAAATCTAAAGGGTAACTCTGTCTAGGCTGTAAAAGGCTAAACTAGTAAACAGAGCTCTACTCGGTTTCCCCTTTTTACAATCTAGAAAAGTTGATTAATCCAAGTTTATCATTCAATCCAGTCATCCTTGAAGAAAGTTTTATACCCCTTGTAATTGCACATCAGAAATCTTCCTTGAAGTGATTCAGCCTAGTATGTCCTTGGGAAATTTTAACAACTGGCGCTTAGCGATCAATTTATTGTGAAGAATGTTCGTGGCAAGGCATGATGCATGGTCTTTTTGTTTTGAAACCAGAGTCTTGGGTTCTAAAATAGTGCTACTATTTTACCCGCAGATATCGCCATTTGTTGAGAAGCAACACACCCCCACTGAAAAATGAGATTCCAATCCTCTTGAAAGCCCTGAAATACCATTTTGCAGCAGGGACCCTCTTGATAATTTTCAGTTTTAAATCCAGATTTTGCTTGCCTCATTTTTAAAGTTGTGCTTTTTCTTACATTCTAGCTGTGTTATCCAAGAATTCACTTTTTACATGCTAGAAATCATTCATGCTTAAGAAAATCTTGCACCGGTACCGAGAAAAATGCTGAAAACAGTTGCATAAATTCATGAAAAATCAAACTTTCCTTTTTAGGCAATGTCACGAAATCGCGACACTTCCATTTATGGAAATGTCACGAAATCGCGACAGGAAAATAGAAAACCCGCCAAGTCATTTTTGCGTAGCGAAATCGTGACACTTTCCATTTTTGGAAGTGTCACGATATCGCGACATTTCCATTTTTGGAAGTGTCACGAAATCGCTACCGGCCAGAGGAGAGAGAAGCAAGCTGTACGGATCAGCGCGAAATCGTGACATGTCGTGAAATTGCGACATGTCGCATTTTTGCGGCAAGAGAGAGAAAATGCATGAAAATCCGCCAAGTAAGAAAACAGGCACGATTTCGCGACATGTCACGAAATCGTGACAAATCTGGAGAGAGAAGGCATAATGGTACGATGCGTCGCGAAATCGCGACGCTTTCCATTTTTGGAAGTGTCGCGATATCGCGACGTTTCCATTTTTGGAAGGTGTCGCAAAATCGCTGTCTGCCGGAGGAGAGAGAAGAGATCAGTACGGACCAGCGCGACGATATGTCGCATTTTCGCGACTGGAAAGGAGAAAAATCGGCTAAGTCGCAAATGTGTAGCGAAATCGTGACACTTTCCATTTTTGGAAGTGTCGCGATATCGCGACATTTCCATTTTTGGAAAGTGTCACGAAATCGCTGCAGGATGATGAGAGAGAAAGTCGGGGAGAAAGATGCGCGAAATCGCGACGTCGTGAAATCGCGACAGGGAGAAGAAGGTTGTACGGAGGAGCGCGATTTGGCGACATGTCGCGAAATCGCGACATGTCCCATTTTTGCTGAGGATAAATGATAAATTGACCAAGTCCAAAAGTTGCAGCGATGCGCTGCATGTCTCAAAATCATGGGCTAAAGGGTGCAGCGATGCGCTGCATGTTTCCAAGTCGAGAGGTAAAGTTGCAGCGATGCGCTGCATGTCTCAAAATCGTGGGCTGGAGGGTGCAGCGATGCGCTGCATGTTTCGAAGTCAAGGAGTGAAACTGCAGCGACGCGCTGCACGTTTCGAAGGCGAAGGGAGAAAATGGTAGCGACGCACTGCACGTTTTGAGAAGGTTGTACGGCGGCCAGCGAGAGGCGCGATTTTGCGACATGTCACGAAATCGCGACAAGAAGCAAGGAAGATGTACGGTCGCTAGCAGGAGGCGCGATTTCGCGACATGTCACGTTTTCATGGCCGATAGAGAGACAAGTTGCCATAGCGGGGGACGTCGCGATTTCGTGACATGTCGCGAAATCACGACATGTCGCGAAATCACGACATGTCTCATTTTCACGGTAGGAGAGAGAAAGTCCTCAAAGTTGACCAGAAGTGCATTTCAGCTGAAACAGAAGGCATCCTGGGGTAGCGACACGTGTCAAAGCACGTAACAGGCAGAGCAAGGCCGACATGCAAGCTTTTTAGCTGATTTTAATGCTTTAAGCTTTGATTTTAATGATTTTAAAGTACTAATATAATCTTTTTGTCTTTCATGCAGGATTCCATCTGGCACTTGCGGGACAACCGGGAAAGGCCATAAAGACAAAGTTAAAGTGCAGATTTAGTCAAGGACCGCCATGCTAGAGGAAAAGAAGCCGATAAAAGCATTCAATAGCAAATTTATGACAGAATTGATAGCATGGAGATAATTTCAACTCGGGATGGCTTTGCGGAGATCAAATTGATGGAGAAGTGGTGACTCATCCGACTCACCAGCAGAATTAATGGAGGCATTTATTTGCAGCTGCGGATGAATGCAAGTGGCTTTAGATTTTATCTTCTCCATTTATGGCAATTGACTGCACAGATTTGCAGAAGGGTTAAGTTCTATCCGGACTTTGGTCTTAAGATGGCTTTTTATTGTAAAACCCGGTCCTAGGGTTTAGATGTGATAATATTTGCAGTTATGAGAAGAAGATATTTCTGAAAATATCAGGGTCTGTCCTGAATCTATAAATAATTATTCTCAATGTAATCGCGAGAGGCAGAGACTTAGAAATAAAAGGCTTATAAGCAATTTCTTTCAAATCTTGTGAAATCCTTTGTTTCTGGACTTGGAGCTGATGTGTTTTAGCTTTTCTGTGATAGCATGGCCAGGAGCCTAATATTTTGTAGAGAGTGATAAGCGCATCTTATTTTGTTTTTCGTTCCATTAAAGTTTATTAGATATATGCTGTGAATCTGAGATATCAAGTTTAAATATGCTGTTAGGCTTCAGTTGTTCTATTGTCTACTAGGGGAAATTACAGATTTGAGGTTAAGTTTGTTCTAATTGCTCTGTCTTCACTGTGTGAGCTAGGCTGCCGATGAAAGATACCAGTTTTAACCGACTTCCCTTCGGTTTATAATTTTCTACTAGATCTGTTCCACTCTGCCTTGTGCTCTTAGTTGAAAGTGATCTTAGACTAACTGGACACTTTCTTCTTTGATTTGTTCTGTTGTGAAGCTGATAGCATAGATAAGATTGATAGTTTAGGGTTTTACAGTTTAATGTTTGATAAACTTATCTTTTCTTCCTTACCCTACCCTCTCTTTGTTTTTCGTGAATGATCCATTTTTACTTTCTTTGTTTGTCTTTTATTTAAATCTGCTGACCCATGAGAGCTAGATCAAGGATTCAAGTTAAATCTGATAAACAAGTGACAACTACTGAACAAGTTCAAGAACCCCCTGTAAGGTAACAGAGCAGTCCATATTGAAATCTATTACGAAGCGGAAAAGAGTGAATAGCCATTCGACCCAACTCTGTAACTCGCACCTTGGATAACCAGCTAGATCCTAAAGTGAGTGGGATTCGTCCCGTGGATGTCTCCGGAGCTTCCTTGCCCATCCTTCCCGGGGTGTGCATGAAAGTCGGACCAACAGATCCCATGAAACATTTCTTGCTAAAATATTGAGCATAAACCATAAAAATATTTTCCGCTAGGGCCCGAAGGCCCTAAAAAACAACCTCTAGAGCTGCTTGCACTCAATCCAGATGAAACCCTCACATAGCCGCTTGCTAAATATCTCGTTCACACATAGGGATGTGCTATGATCTGTGTTTCTCCAAATGAAATGAAAATTGGTGGAGACATTCTAGGGATTTTTAGGCATCTACCTTCAAAATTTTAGCTCAATACGAGTCCGGATGAGTGATATATGGCCAAAAATAGTTCGGCAGTTTGGGCAGTCCTGCAAAAAACGTCTAATCCCAAAATCTATATAAAGGTGACTATGAGTGTCCCCAAATGTCCAAATTTATTTTTAGTTGGTTATCAATCTATAAATATCCAACTATATCTTGATTTGGCTCTCAATCTATCTTAGCTGAATCCTAGTCTTAACTGGTTTTTCTTCAACCAAGTGGAAATACACTAGCATACAAATCAAGATGACTTATCCTTGTCCCCTCAATTTCTACTCAATCAAACCTTTAAAAATTAGAGTCCAAGTCTTCACTACTTTCAAAGTGGACAAAGAAAAATATTGATAATGGTGGCTAGTAAAATAACTCTATAAAAATGGACATAGTTAGGTGGTAGCTTTGATACTACTTTGGATTTTAATCCTTTCTACTACAATTTAAAGAAGCCACAATATTAAAGGTCAAAATATCAATAATTTAGATCAAAAAATATATATGAGCAATATAATATGTATATCAAGGCCAATATAATACTAAAAATAAAATTCACTTATATAATCAAATATGAATGTAAATGTCCTAAATCATTCATGAACTATGTATGAAGAAAACTTACAATATTAATTGCTCAAAATTTGTATACAATATTTATTCACCTTTCTTCCACTTACAATCATATAATCAAATATTCAAAGAATTGGATATCTCTTCATGGAGCTTTATCTCCATAATATAGATATACATGACACAAGTAAGATAATACATACATGTCACTTATGGATTTCTTGCACACTGCACTATTACATGACACTTGTGCATTTCCTGCACATCACATATTTACATGACACTTGTGCATTTCCTACACATTAAAACTTACATAAAAGAGAAATATAAATCACACATCTAAACTAAATACTCAACCCTAATTTATTATATATTTACAACTATACCATGGGGGTACATTAGCATGTACAAAATAATGTAATATTCCTCAACACCCCCTTGTATTACATTATTTGGTTATTGAAGACTTTAGTCTTCAATCTTGGTCTTCATCATTGTCTTAAATCTTCATGTGAAACTACATTGGTCACGAACCTTTATTTGTAATTTGTTTGGATTTTCAACATGTGATCCATTAGGTTCTTGTTATGGTACTTACTTTAGATTTGAATCTCTTTTTGTTTTCTTCTTCTATAGTTTCCTAATATTCTTCTTTTGTTTCTATATTTTATTCTTTTTAGTCATGGTATTGATTTTATCATTTCATATTTAAAAAATCTTTCATCATGTATCTTGATGTTTTATAGAATTAGTATATTTAGAATTCATTGAAAAATGAACATCTTCATTGACCAAGAGTTTTACTATAAGAGCTTTGAATTCATTTCCTTTAGATGTTTCTTCTAATTCTTAAATTTCATGAATTTCTCAAACTAAGTTTCCTTTTTGATTTTATTCTCTAAATCATAGCTAAGGTTGTTTTTGATGACCATATTGATATTGAGGGTAATATTTATGTTGTTGATATTGATATTGAAATTGTTGTTGTCATTGAGGATTATATTTATTTTGAGATTGAAATTGTCTTTTTTTGGACTGGTTTATTCATATGACTTCCTTGATCATTCGATTTTCTTGATTATATCTACAAGTATTTGTACTATGACCCTTTCTCTTACATATATGACAAAATATTGAATTCCATTTAGATTTATATTTGGAAGTTGTAGCTATATTACTTGGTATATTCTATTTAGATACCAAGGTATTATTAGTCATTTCATCCTTGACTAAGTTCTCTACTTCATATTCCTAAAGAATATTGACTAAGTCATCAAATGTAGTCTCTTTGCTTAGAAATTGTAAAGAAGTAACTAAATATTTATAATTTTCTAGAAGTGCTCTTAGTGTTACTTGGACAATAAATTTATCTTCTACCTTTTCTCCTAGAGTTAGAAGTTTTGCTTTTATATCTACTACTTCTGAAAGAAAAAATTATATACTTTATCCACTATTTAACTTTTAAGGAATACAATTGGGATTGTATGTTCATAATTGTAGATTTATTTTTCCCTTGAAATATTTTGCATAATGTATTTCATGCATCTATGGAAGTTTCTGCTCCACTTAAGTGTGGATGTATTTATATTTCATCCTCACTAGATTTTTTTATTTTTTTTGTTTACTATATCCCATAGTTTTTCTACAATAAGAATTGATTTCATTTTGTTCTTCCATGATGCAAAATTTGGTCCTTTCAAAAGTTGAGATTTAGAAAGGAAAATTTTATTATTTGACATAATGGAACTCATTCAAATTGAAATCCTTATATCTCCAAAGTTCAAATATGCACTAAAAAAATATGAAATTTACAAATTTTAATTTTCTCTGAACTTTTGATGTAGAAATCCTTTTTTATCCCTCATATATTAAATTTTCAAAATTTCAAATTTCAAATTTTATGAACTTCAAAATTTTCTAAAATTTGAAATAAACAAAAAACTTCAAATTTCAAAATCTTTTAAAACTTTAAAATGTTTTACCTCCCTACTTTCAAATATTCACACTCTTAAAAAAATTAAAAATATTCTAATGCCTTAAATCAAAGTCTTAAAGAATTTTAAATACTTAATAAACTTCTAAACCCTAGTAGCACTCCTTATCTCTCCATTCCTTATATTAAAATTTAAAAATAAAAATATAATGAAACCTTATAACCAATTAATGTATTTTAAAATTTATTTAACCTTCTTTTTCCTCTAAAATTAAATGGTGCATAAGAGTAATGCTCAAGATATTACTTGTCCAATTTTTACATGATTATTGTGGTTTCCCATTGAAATTTGCATGCAAGCCTTGATGTGTTAGGTCAAGCATTTCAAATGCATTCACCTCTAGCCTTCCTCCATTGTTGTTTGCTTGAAAATTCAACGTTCCTATTTACTGTAAGTGCTATACATTCATAGGTGCAATGAAATTAGGCTTCTTCTTATGTAGATGTGTCAAACAAAAATTTATTTATCTTTGGAGAGGCTATTCTAGATAGTAATTTTGTGATTCTAGGTAGTAACACTTTGATTCCTTTGTCCTAGGTAGAGATTCTTTAACTCCTTAATCAATAATGCTTTTGTTCCTTAGGTAGTAATGCTTTAGTTCCTTAGGCATCAATGCTTCAGTTTCTTAGCTAGTTATGATCTAGTCCCTTAGGCAACAATGCTATTGTACCTTCATCCTAGACAACAACACTATTCTAGGTACCTTTACTACTACAAAATTGACACAAAATGATGCTTGGATGATTGCACATATACCTTGGCTCCTAGAACTCTATATGGTGTTTTTGTAACTATGATCTGGTAACAAGTTAATCATTGTTCAGCTGTTAGAACTTTTGATCTCTGCTTCTAGTCTAGCTACTTTGTTCACTATATTGGTTGATTTATTTATGATCTTGGATACTTTATTTTTTATGACGTTTTTCTTTGTTTCTTACACTAGTTTGTTGCTTTGATATCTTTTCCTTCCTTTTTGATCTCTAATTTCTATACTAGTTGATATAGCCTTGTATTCTTTAGGCTTTGTATTATTATGTTGGCCACTTAGACCACTCCTTAAATGCTTGGTTGCTTGAGTTCTGGATGCTTCCTATCTATATGGATAATGTATCCACTAATTAGACACTTAATGTACCTAAATATCCTTTGCTTGCTATATCCTATGAGATGCTTATTAAATGCTATTTTTACATAGTATTATTCTTTTCTTGTTGTAGAATAAGAAATACATATTCAAATATGTTAAGGTCATTTAATTCTTGGCCTTGTTCTTCAATGTTTCTTTATCTTATAAAACTTACAATATTTTATTCTTCTTCTCTTATCTATTCTTACTACTTTTTGTGGCTTCAAATATCTATACTTAGGAATATTTGATGCTTCTCAATCTTTATAAGAAGTTATAATACTTCCCAGTCTGTTGTAGTTTTCTACCAATGCCTAAAAATGTTTACAATATATTAGGTTGCTCTTGTGAACCCAATATTATTATCCTCCTTTCTAGAGAACCCAATATCAATGTGAAGGTGACTATGAATGTCATCAAATGACCAATTTTTTTGAGTTGGTTTTCTTGCAATCCTCAATAGTGATTCTTCTCTTATTATCTAGACAATCCAAAATCTATATCAAGGTGGCTTTGAGTCTCCCTGAATACCCAAATTTATTCAGATTTGGCTATCAAACTATCTCATGATTTGGTTCTCAATCTATCTTAGTCGATTCCTAGTCTTCATTGGTTTTTCTTCAACCAAGTGGAAATGCCGTAGCATATAAATCAAGGTCACTTATCCTTATCCGATTAATTTCTATTCAATCAGACCTTTAAAAAATAGAGTTCAAGCCTTCACTACTATCAAAGTGGAAAAGCTCTAAATTAACTTTATCAAGAATGGATAGTCAAATATTGATAATGGTGGCTAATAAAATAAATCTATTAAAAATGGATAAATTCAGGTGGTAGATCTGATACCACTATTGGTTTTTAAGACTTTCTACGATAATATATCATAGGATCCAATTTAAAGAAGCCACAATATTAGAGGTCAAAATATTAATAATGTAGAATAGAATTATATATGAGCAATCTAATATGCATATCAAGGCCAATATAATACTGAAAATAAAATTCATTTATATAATCAAATATGAATGTAAATGGTTTAAATCATTCATGAACTATGCATGAAGAAAACTTATAATATTAATTTCTCAAAATATGTATATAAACTTTATTCAATTTTCTTCCTCTTATAATAAGATAATTAAATATTCAGATATCTCTTCATGGAGCTTTGTTGATATGGATATTTAGTGGCATAGGCATTTGATTTATTTATATAAAGTTTATAGCTAAATTTAATAAAATATTTTATAGATTTTGTTAAATGTTGGTATGCATTATCAAAAAATTGTAATGTCGGTAATTGTTGGTTTGTTGGTAGATATTTTGTAAAGTGGTATTTTTGGTATTAATACTAAAAGAGAATTTTGAAAGGATCCCCACAACCTTATACAAAAGTAAGCTCAGAGGCCAATTAAAGTACAAGATGACCTCCATAAGGGATACCCACCCAAAAGTATAGCAAGGTATTACAAACCGAGGCAAGCAGCCCCTGGGGAAGGGGATCTGAGTTAGTTCACACCATCCCCATGAAGGCAATCTAGGGAGAAAAACCCAAACAAATCAGCCCTAAAGAATAAAAATATAATGTAGGGGGCCCAAAAATACTAACCTAAATAAATGTATCATTTGAAATTTGAAAGTCACAACATGTTGCAACGTTCGACAAGCTCATGAAAATAAGGTGTGACGTCACTAGGGGGCGAAAGGGACAATCAAGGAAGGTAGGAACGTATTGACGGGTTAGCATAATAAATGTTAGTACACACCATAAAGCACTTAAAATTATAGGTACCAACCAGATCACCTAGATCTATGAAAGGAACCAAAATATGACAATAGTTAAGGAGCTTACTCCATGATATGATGTACAATATCGCTAGGAAAATACCACTACCAGATAGATAAACCTTGAGAATGAACTCCCAAGTTTGCTAAGAGATAATCCACTTAATTTACTTATCTAAAAATGTTGGAGAACTCCATGCTAGAAAATGAATGAGCAAGCCAAGTTGCTTCATCAATTAAATTAGTTATTTTCCATCTCAGACGAGAAACTCCACAAAGCATGTTGTTGATGGATATGTAATCCCCTTCAATAATTGTGTTTCTGATGATAAGGTTCTTAAGATGCTCCAAGAAAATGAAGGCCACTATAGCTTCAACCATCATGGAATATTGGACTCCAAGGTAGTCCGTGTAAGCCAGAATAAGATCACCATTGATGTCCCTTATTGCATCGCCCATGGTAGCTAAGCTAGGGTTTCCTTTAAAGGTATCATCAAAGTTATTTTTGAACCACCCAATGGCTGGTGAAGACCAATGAATATCCCTTCTAAGATTAGGAGTAGGAGGGGGTGGGCTAATGACACAAAACCAAGCCATTATTCTAACAATTGTTCACTTGGGAGAGCACCAAAATTAATTTTTACGGGTTCAAATCGCTGAGAGTCAAAGGTACATTTTACAAGACCTTTCATAGAATCTTGAGGCTAATTTGGATGATATTTTTTTCCACTTATTTGAATGCCCTTGAGTTCCTTTCCTTCCACACTCCCTAGAAGGAGTGTGGGAGGAGAAATTTCCAAAAAAATTTATGCTAGGAAGAAAGAAAGGGTGACTTCCATTGGATGACACAGTCCATTAAGAAATTAGGAAACACCCATGCAACGTTCAACCAAGAGAGAATGAAAGCCAAAATATTATGAGCACTATGACGGATGAGAAAAATATGAGCTATTGATTCCCAATCATTATTGTATAAATAGCACATGTTGACCAGGAATATATCCCTCTTAAGAAGATTCTTGATCGAGAGGATTTTTTTTTGCACAACCAACCAATAGAAAATGTTAATCTTCTGCGTTATATATTTAAAAAAAAATTGATTTGTAAGAAAAAAGTCTTCCTCCACTACGCTAAGAGCAAGATAGGTAGATTTAATTGAATAGGACCCATCCAGGTTCCCCATACACATCAATCTATCATCTGTTAAAAAATTACGTACCACAATAAGCCTCAACTCCACCAATAAAGTACACCACAATATTACATCTGCATCAACGACCAACTCTAGAAGGGAGGGAGACCAAAATATACGTCCATCATGGATAGTAATAAATTTTGACACCTTTTCAAGCCCGTGGGTTCTAGAATGAGAAAAAAAGGAGGTGAATTGTGGATCATCTCCTAAGGGAATTTCCCTGGCCCAAATGTCATCCCAAAAATTAACCACCTCACCACTTCCAATAATCCAATTGTGACAATACTTGAGGAACCTACAAGATTTTATGAGGTTGTTCCAGAAGGCCGACCCTCCACTAGGAAGGAAATATATTAAAAAAGAATCAAATTTATATTTATCCTTAAGGATATTACACAAAATAATGTTAGAATTCGTAGAAAATTTCCACCTAAGTTTCACCACAAGAGCTTTGTTCATCACGACCGCATTTTTGCGATTGAGAACCCCTTGCCTCTTCTTATTACAAATATGCTCCCATGAGATAAGGTGGAATTTTCCTTTCAACTCAGGAACCTCCCATAGGAAGGATTTACAGATACTATCCAGTTTTGTGGCAACCTTAGAGGGTAATGAAAGAGAGATAAAAAATAGATGGGGATCTCTACATGGAGCTTTGGACTAGCACCACCTTCCCCGCTTGACTAAGTAACGTTCCTTTTCGAGATGCTAATTTGCGTTGGAATATTTCAACAACTGGGGTCCAAAACTCATCCTTAATGCATCCAAAAAAAATGCCCCCCCCAAGTGGCCGAGAGAGAAGAAATGCAAAAATTTAAAATGTTAGCTATTCTCCTTTTTCGGGCCATTAGAGTATTAAAAAAATAAATGAAGATATTTTTAAAATTTATCTACTGCCCAATAGCCTTCTCATAGCTTACCAAAATGGACTTCACATCCCTTGCATGGAACACCGATGCCTCACAAGAGAGGAGGGTGTCATAAAAAAACTATTGGTGAGAGATTGGTGGGTAGGGGAGTTTCAGAATTAGACCAAAATAAAATCTTTGACGAGAAATCGAATGACCAAACACCTCCACCATGAGAATGAAAAGGAATGGGGACAAAGGGTCACCTTGGTACAAACCATGATACAACTGAAAGAATCATGCTTGAGAGCCATTAACCAGAATAGCGAAGAAGATAGAATAAATGCAAGCCTCTATGAGCCCCATCCATATTTCACTAAAACCAAATTTCCTTAGGATGCAGAATAAAAATTGCCATGAGATCCTATCGTAAGCCTTGCTTACATCCAAATTGAGGAAGAATGTTGCTCGCCCACTCTTTTTAACTAAGTGGAGGAGTTCATGTACCACAATCACCTCGTCTAAAATTTATCTGCAAGGACAAAGGCACATTGGGCACTATCCACAAGAAGAGGTAGGATAACTTTCAACCTGTTGGCTAAGGCTTTAGAAAGAATCTTATAGATAGTGTTGCACAAACTTATAGGCCAAAAGTCATTGAAAGAGGACACATTGTCTTTCTTTGGCACCAGGTCCAATAGCATCAAATTCACTAATTTAGGGATGACCATCGAAGCTTGAGAGTCTCGAACCGCCGCACAAACATCCAAGCCACAGATATGCCAATACTTATGGAATAACCCCAAAGGGAAACCATCAGGACCAGACACCTTAAGAGGGCTCATAGACTTTAATGCATTAAAAATTTATTCATCTCAAAAAGGAGTAACTATCCCCTCATTCATATCCTCTGTTACTAGGCATGGGATTACCTCTAGCATGAAATTCTCATCATCGACTACCCTTACCGAGATCGAGCACAAAAGGGAGGAGAAGAACTCCACAACCTCCTCCCTTATTTGGAAGATATTTGAAGTCGAGCTGCCATCACTAATCTTAATTTCCTTTATTCAATTTTGGCTCCTTTGACAAAAGGTGGTGTAAAAAAACTAAGAATTACGGTCCCATACCTTAAGCCAGATTTCTTGAGATTTTTGGTTCCAGTGGGTTTCTTCTATGGATTAAATATTATGAAGCTCTGCAAGCAAAGATCGTTCCTCCAAGAGAAGCTCCACAGAACCTCCATGTATTTCCAATTTGGATTCAATCTTTGAAAGTGCCCACGAATCCTTTATTTCTCTTTGAAAATGTTACCAAATGAAAACTTGTTCCAAACCTTAAGATTGGACCTTAGCATTTTAATATTATTGGAAAATATTTCCATACCCATGCCATTAACCTCCTCTGACCACCAGTACTACAAATAGGTATCAAAACTAGGATGCAAACACCACATAATTTAAAAATGAAATGGGCGGGGGAAAAAATGCTGATCTTTGGGGACCTCCAACCACAAAGGGTTATGATCCGAACCAATCTGGGGAAGAGTGGATAAAATGACTGCACCAAAGAGAAGGAGATAGGAGTTGGACATAAAAATTCTTTCTAATCTATTGAGAATCAAATTGGCACCTGCCATTTTGTTACTCCACATGATTTTTGAGCTCTTTAAGTCTAAATATCTTAAACCTACAACATTAGAAAAATTCATGAAATCATTTAGGATTCTGGCATCCAATTTTTTGCCACCTCATATTTACAAATGAAGAAGAGCAGTTTTGAAATCCTACAAAACCACCCACACCTCGTGTTGAAAGGAGGCTCTCATATCGAGTAGAATATGCCAAAATATCCTTCTATCAGTAGGGGAATTCAGCGCATAGATATTAGAGATGACCCACCTTCTGTGGGTTGTCTTACACCAAAAAAGAATATTTATTACCCTTGAAGAGGATGAAACCACATGGCCATAAAACTTAGAAGGGTCCCAAAAAAATAAAAGACCACTGGTAGAACCGAAAGCCTCACTCGCCGCAAAGCCAAAGTGTTTCCAAACTACATTATGAACCAAATCCCATGAAGAAGCATCAATTTTGGACTCTTGGATGCACAAAAAATTAGAGGATTTTTCTTTCCTAAGCGAAGCCAACAATTTTTTTGGAGGAGCTATTTAGCCCTCTCACGTTCCACAAGCATAACTTCATTGAGATCAAAATGAGAGTTTCTTGCTTGACCCTCCGAAGAGCGAAGGTTTAAAGCTATCAAGCTTTAGATGCTTATCTTCATTCTCCTCTTCAACAACAAGCCTTGCTTGCCCACCATTGGCCAAAGCCTCCTCCATTTGTTTCTTTCTACCAAATTTTCTAGGGGGTCTACTCGGATGTTTGGACAAGCCAAGGTCCAAACCCTTCTTATGCTAACTTCTTGTATTTGGGTCCGGGGAGCCCTTTTCAAAAATTACTTTAGGATATCCCATTGGGCTACCCATATAACTTGAAGGAATAGATAAGGAATCCTTCAGGGAAGCACATACCACCTTGGAAGTAGAAACCACATTCTCCATCGTCATATCCAGAGCCTCCGTGACCTCCATTTTGAGACAACCAAATGAGTTAACCAGAGGTAAATGCGATACTACCTTCTTAGGCTAGAGAACCACCTCCAGGTGAGGAGTACGAGTAGAAGCTTTCGATGAGGGGGAGATAACAATAGGTCTTATAGGATTAGCTTGGTCCATTCCAATGGGCTTTGACCCTCTCAAAGACATCACCAGTTGCTCTTTAGAAGGGTTCAGAGCCTTCTTCCACCAAAAATTCCATTTCTTATTAGTGGATCCTAGGTCCGAATCAACCCCTTGAGAAGTTGGACGTTTAGAATCAATTGCAGAGTGCTTCCAAGGTTGAGACAAAGGAAAATATTTTTGAATATGACCGCTATGACCACATTTCTCACATGGGATAGGTTTGTTCTCATAGACCACTGGTTGAACCAGTGCAACCCAAGTGGGAAAACAATTCATCCAGCTTAGGGAGGTCCTTCTCATAATCTATCATTACACTCATATAGATAAATTGGTGTTTATCTGATGACAGAGAGAGAGATTCAAAGGAGATAAAGTATCCTAAAGCAGAAGCCATCACTTTGAACACATTCTCATACCAAAGGAAGGTTGGAAATTATGGGAGCCACACCTAAATAGGAACAAAATTGATATTTTGTGAGGTAAGTTTAAAATTAGAGCCCCAACAATGCAAGAACAGACCACACTTGCCAAAGAACCAGGGACCCCCATCAAAATTTTTCCAAAAATCAACTTCACAGGAGAGCCAAATCAAGAAGAAATTATGAGGAAGGGAAGACAAGATAAGGAAACCACTGGGATTCTACCATGATAGTACCTAATGCTTGAGGATCTCAAGGTCTGGTCTACCTCCCGTGAACTTTTCCATCAAGTCAAAATATCCCTTCTCCAAAAGAGAATTCATGATGGAATCAAGAATACAAATTTAGAAGGATTCTACCTCCATGGAACAGGGCTCCAAATTATCTCAGGCTCCACGACCAGCAACAACTTCCACAAATTAAACCTTGGGCCCAAATTTAATCCCATCCATTTTGCTTAATTTTCCTAAGACCTAGGAATAGGGTGAACCCAAACTATCGAGATATCTAGACCCCAAAGGTGGCCCCTCATCAGACTCGGTGGGTGAAAACTCACAACCACCTTCACCAGCGTACCACATACCAAAAACAAGTGCCCTTGATAGCCACCAAAGATGCCAAATGAACGCCACTATAAAACGCTTCTCCAACTAGCCTACAGATGCTAAAAGCTCCTCCAACTAGCATTAACAAACATAAATTTTATAGCCAAATTCAAACAACTTTGTTGTTGTAGCATTTTTTGTAAAGTGGTATTTTGGATGCTTATTAATATTGTAAATTAAATAAAAATTAATAGTTGTATTTTTAATCCTTCACATTTGTCTCCTTGACTATTGTGTTCCTTATGACAAGTCCCATGATCTTTGGCTTATCATCTTGCCACTTGTATACTAGAATATTCATTTTATTTTTACATGCACACTTGAATCTATGAGACTTGCAGACTTCTACATGCACTCCTAATCTAAGACACTTGTGCACATATTCAAATTACATATACAACACTTACATACATGAAACTTTTACATATTTTTTCAATACACTCTTACACTCGAACTTACATGATACTTGTACATTTCTTGCATGTTGCACTCTTACATGAAACTTATGCATTTCCTACACATTACATCTCTACATGACACTTGTGCATTTCCTGCACATTGACACTTACATAAAAGGGAAATATAAATCACAAATCTAAATTAAATACTCAACCCTAATCTATTACATATTTACACTTGTACCATGAAGGTACCATAGTATGTACCAAATACTGTAATATTCCTAAACATTAAGATGATTGAAAGCTTGTACAATATTGTAATATCTTAAATAATGATGTACTAATTTAAATTTTATTAAAGCCTTTCAACATTATTTTGAAAAATGGTATGTTCAAAATGTAAAAATAATATGTAATTCTTGTATCTGTAAAAAATTATGTATTTTCATCATATACTATATTGAAAGAAAAAAAAATAAATTGTTTAGATCTACTTTATGTATTGAAAAAACAAATAAAAAATTTAAAATAATTTAGACATGTTAAAAAGACCCAAATCTAATAATTTACAACTAGATATAGTCATTAATAATAAATATGGTTCTCTTCTAAATTAAACAACATTTACAGTACTTTTTTAAAAAAGTAAAGTTTTTTTTTTATTAGGATAAAGAATGGGTTTTGAAAGGATCCAGATCCCTTGTACAACAAATATTCCCTCTATGTCTCACAACCATAGACAAACAAACTTTTGCCAAGATCATAGAAAGCCAAACATTTTACAATATCAAAGAAAACCAAGTTTTTGCTAGAATCACAAATAGCCAAACTTTTTCCATAATCATAAAAATCCAAAATTTTGCCAAGATCATAGAAAACCACACTTTTTCCAAGATCATAGAGAGCCAAACCTTTGTCAATCTCATATAAAGCCAACCTTTTCCAAGATCATATAAAGCAAATATTTTTCCAAGATCATATAATGCCAAACTTTGCAAGATCAAAGAAGGCAAAATTTTACTAGGATCACAAAAAACTGAATTTTTGGCAAGATCAAAGAAAACCTAAATTTTACCAAGATCATAGAAAAGCAAAACTTTGCCAAGATCACAAAAATCCAACCTTCTCCAAAATCACAAAAACTAAACTTTTTCCAAAATTATAGAAATCTAAAATTTTTCCAAGATCACATAAAACCAAATATTTGCCAAGATTACCACAAGCTAAACATTTGCAAATATCACTCATTAAAACCAATACCACACTTAGTAAATATTATATTTAAAAAAAAATCCAAACCAAAGTCCCAAGGTTATCCAATAATTTTGGTATTTTAAAGTTCTAGGATCATCAAATGCTTTAGAATATCCATCTACCCTATTCCTTTCTCTTTCCCATCCACCATCAGATCTCCATGAAACTTTTTCTTTGTAATTCTCAAATTGGAATACTCTCCTCTTATAGTACTGTTGGCAAGTGCATCTACTATCTTGTTAAATTCCCAACATGTATGAAGTTTTTAATCAATTATTTCATACATTCCTAATATTAAGTTGTATTGAATTGACATTTTTCTCCTTGAAGAGAGCATTTATAATGAGGACAAAATCCCCATATATGTGTAGGTGTCTTATTCAATGTTCTATATCCAAATTTAGTTTAGTCTCACATTCCAATGCCTCTACCTCATTATTGGAAGCAATTCTTAGGTTGATGCAATACTTGAGTGCACGTTTCCCATATTCTTTCATGATTATGCCCCTACAACTAACATGCTAAAATTTGACTTAGACACCCCATAAAAAAAAAATAATATAATGTATCTTTGATGGTTTTATTGTTGATACATTCATGCTGGTTGAGATGAAATCTTGAAGATATAACTTGTTGATTAGATTTAATTCCTTCACATTCAAGCTTTGTTGGTTCTACTTAAGTTTGAAGATAGATTTTAAACTAGTCACTAGGCCTCTAATTATTATTTTAGTGAGGATACTATTTTTCCCCTTTACCTTCAAAGATCAACCTATTAATTTCCTTGAAAATATTCTAAAAAATAAATAAAGGGACTAATTTCAAAGATATTTAGTTAATGACTTCTCCTTTATTTCCCATTTATATTTTAAATGCCAATTTACAAGTTAGTCTTCCACATTCAATGTTCCTGATAAGGGAGATACAAAATGATAGGTTTTTTTTAACCAAATAGGAGTGGATATGTTACACTCAAAGAATAAATGGGGCATAGTATTTGTTCTTCATACATCTAAAACACATAAAAATACCAATAATATTCCTTTTTTACAAGTTGTCACCTATGAGAATATTATTCTACAAAACCAACTAAGAAAATACTTGAATCTTCAGTGGTAATTTTATATTCCAAATTGCTAACAATATTTTATCGGGAACTTCATCCAATTGCTTCTATGTACCCATCTAAACTATATATATGAAGAAATTACAAGATTTCATATTCATAATGATGCTTAATATATAGTACATTATGGAGGGTGGTTTAATAACCAACTAACCTAACCACCTTGCAACCACCTAGAGGTGCTAATAAATATGCGCTACTACATGGTGTTAAGCAAATGTAATATTAATCTGAGTTAATATCCCAATGGTGGAATATTACTCTAACACCCCCCTTATTACATTATTTGGGATAACATATATGACCCCCCCTTAATGTGTAGGAGAGTATAATGAAATATGCTCTTATGCTGGCTCTTGCTCTATGTGTACCTTTGGATTAGTACCTCTGGGTCTATCTCTGGATCTGCCTATGGATTTGCCCCTAGATCATTACCTCTGAATAATTGCCTCTGGATCTGCATATAGGTCTACCTCTGGATCATTGTCACTAGGTCTACCTTTAGGTTTATCATTGGATCATTGCCTCTGAGACTACCACACAATATGTCATTAGATTTACCACTATTTCTACCATAGGTTTTACCTTTTTTATATAAGCCAAACAACATTTCTTTCACTTTGGTCCATTCTATGAGATTTGTCCATCTGCAATCAACATGAAACTTGTTGGTCATTTTCACTTTCAATTTTAAGAGGAGTGATTTGTACATCCACATGAGTCACAAGGATGTAGTTTCCAACACCTAGCTACTACATGTCATGTTCTTCCACAATGACTGCAACAATGCTTTGTAGGAGTTGAAGAAGATTTAGGTGTTACAAACATGGTTTTACTGGTACTTGCTTGTCCAAAATAGCCAAGGCCTTCATTCTTTGGCCTGACATTTTGCATTATAGGAGTGTTAATGCCTTGCCCATGTTTACCTAATCCTTTACCATTGAATCCCATTTTGTTCATCAGTTTGGATCCAATACCTTTGGTGTATTTTTCAAAACACCCAATTTTTTTCATCTTCATCAATGTTTTTAACAATATAGAATTTGTCATTGTTGATGATATTATGGAGCTCGTTTTTAATATTTTTAGCTTTTAAGTCACTAGTGTCATAAGAAAAATCTACTCTTATGATGAGATCACCTATGCTACAACTGATATCTACCATTGAAGGTAAGAGGTCACTTGTATCACAACAAGAATTTGCCATCAAGGGCTCAAGGTCACTTGTGTCACAATAAGCATTCACCACCATGGGCTGAAGGTCACTTGTGTCACAAAAAGCATATTCCATTAGGATAATGACCTCTAATTCCTCACCAATTTCCCTTTTCTTTTTATGTTGGGCAATGTCAAGTGAAAAAAATGACATGTATATTTCCCTTACAACACCAATAGGGATTAGAGCACCATTTATTTGAAGGTCTTCAAATTTAGAATCTCTGAGAATGGATCTTACACCATTGCATAGTCTGAGAAGTTATCCATCATCATAAATCCCTTAAAACACTAATAGATATTAGAGAACCATTGTTATGAAGATCTTCAAAAGCTTTAGAATCTCTGAGAATGGATCTTACACCACTATGTAGTGTGAGAAACTATCCATCCTCATAAAAATCCATTCCCTCCAACCCTGCTAGAAAGTAAGGATATTTAATTGATGTAGCAACATCATCAACTGGTTTTAGGGTATTCTTTTTCCTGGATCTACCCATTTGTTTTCAAGATATCGGTCTTTGCCAAAAATACACATTTTACAATGGAATTCTACAAAAATTTTGACTAAGGAGTTAGTTGTAGACACCAGAACAGCACCAATCCGATTATGTGACTGCAAACACTGATCGCTTTGACACACACAGCCCCTAGGGCAGCCCTCAGAGGTTAAACAGTGGTCCTAACCACTTTCATAGCAATTTTGTAAGGTCAAAAGGCAATTTGGCACATTCAGGCACTTTGCTCAGTATTCGTCTCACCCAGGGACGAATTCTAACTGGGATTCGTCTCACCCAGGGACGAATTCTAAATTCGTCTTTGGTCAGGACGAATTCCAGGTTTAACGGGCAAAAAGAAGAATGCCGCCAAGTGGCAGCCGAGGACGATCAATTATTGCCTCCTGCCGTGCATGCGCGTGTAGGTGGGTAGGTTGGCGGTTAGAGGACTGTCACAAAGGCAGTCATGGAAGCCCAAGTCAGGGAGGAGTCTCCTCCCTCTTGGGAAGGCATGGCCGCCACATGGCATCCCTGCATGCCCCTCCAAAGAGACCCCCTGGGTCTATAAAATGGTGGACTTTCCCACCCAAAAAGAAGAGGTTGGAGGCATTTTCAAGCAACGAAGTGCTGCCAAATTGAACACCCTATTGCACCCTTTTTCGATTCACCTTTTCACATCCATTAATCTCTTTCGCAAGAGAGGTTATTGGGTGGCTTTTGGAAGCGTGGATCCGAACCCAAACCCAACATTTGACCACATTGAATCCACCAATTTGCCGACACCCCATCCCAAGAGATTTTGGGCCCATCCCTAGTGGATTGGTGCCAAAATCAAGTTCCAACGGTGGGCGGCCCACTTGGGCACCCCACACTTTTTTTAGTTTCATTTCTAATCTATTCGGTTATTATTTATTTATCCTACATTACACTCTATGCTGTTTAGATAGTTCACAATCTTGATTTCAGAAGACATTTATCAAATATTATCATGCTTTTGTCGATTTTGTGGCCCTCACTAACTTGCAGGTAGCGACATCAAAATTCTCGGTGATGGAGGTCAAATTGGGAGAATCCGACCATCTGGGTCATCCCAAAATGGCCCCAATTACTTAACCCCTCTGTTTGTAGGTGTTTTGGAGATCCCGAGGTGTGACATTGGAGCGGCATCAACTCGACGTCTTAACATAGTCGAATTCGTCCCACCCGGGGACGAATAACAACGGAATTCGTCCTAACCAGGGACGAATTCTAGTTGAATGCAGATTGGCTAACTGTTTCAATGGCAGTGGCCCTCTGGTAATGTCTTCTGACCTCTGTCAGATTTGCAAGTCATTTAGGATCATTTCATGCATCATTTTAGTCAGTCTTAGGCATACATCTTTCATTAATTTCAAGGAACAAACTTTTCCTATTTGCAGTAGGTGCTACTAACTCTTTTGTTGTTTCTTTGAATGCAGGAGGAGCAGCAAGAATCGAAGATCCATCAACGCAAGCGGCGGCAACACTTTGGCCCACCCATTTCAAATGTGGGCATGCGGAAGGAGGAAGACTAAGTCACAATTGTAACCAAAATCTATTCTAACTCTCCTAGCCCCTAAAAAGGGAGGAGATGTATTTGTAACCGAGGTTGGAAAGAGTTAAATAAAAGGGTTGTGATTTCTCTAAATTCTTGTATCTCATTTCAATCAATTTGCCTCTTTCGTTTAATGCACTTCACATTTTAGGACTTAAGCGCTATATTTTGTTTTACATTGCATGGTTATAGTTTTTCCTTTTATTTTCGGAATCTCATGCTTTCAGTGGCGATCATGGTGGGACTCTGTCCCCTGGTTTTTAAGATCAAGTAACTGATCCATTTTTGTGTTTGGTGCTTGACAGGTACCATTTTTCAAATTTTGACTATTATTCGTCTTTGACTGCGATGATTACTTTACTGTAATTCGTCTGACCCTGAGACGAATTCAAATTCGTCTCAGACCAGGACGAATTCTGTTCTGTAATTCGTCTCTGAGAGGGACGAATTTTTGTCTGTAAATTTTTAGAGCCGAAGATCAGAAACAGCAAGTCTGGGTAGAGAAAGGTAAGGGTTCCAAAACTGTCTTTGTCATTTTTTGATTTTTTGCTTTCACTTTCTGTCAATTCTTGCGTGCTTAGGGAAAGTAGTGGTTGCTTGCATGTTTCAATTTTAAGTAAAATAAACCACACACACATCACGTGGCACGTTTTTAACCAAGGAGCTGGTCGTAAGACCCCAGCCCTTGAGCAAGACCAACGGTGGGTTCATCACCACCTTGGCTTGACTTTGCATCCATTTCCCCGATTGTCACTGTTGTTAGGCGTAAATCCTGACGAAAGCTGACCGAGTGTCACTGGGGTGATTCCCATGCGTGCGAGGATAAGTCTTCTATGGTAGGTGTCATTAACAGGACAATCCCCCTTCCGTACCGCCTATGTTCCATGTACCATCTGCTCTCACGTACCTATAGTTTCCCTCTCGTAAGGGCGGGTATATAGAGAGGTTGGTATATCGGTCCGACAATGGTATATTGAAGGGGCGACCATTTATGGGAGTCATATGAGCCAACATTCTGCATTTAAACGTTCTTCAAAACTTTCAAAAACAAAACAAAACATCAAAATGCACTAAACCAGTTTAGGACACACCATTAAATCTTTAAAAGAGATAATCACTCGTTTGTGTATGTGTGTGTTCATTTCTGCTTAGTGTAACAAAAAAAAAAATCATCATAAACAAGATAAAAATCTGCTTAGCTAGTAGAAGAGCACCACAATGGTGTACACCCATAGCCAAGCCCAATCAAGGGCAGATGCTATGGAAGGTGCACAAAGAGAGGGCGCTGGTCACCTTCGCTTTAGCCCTGAGGACTTGGCCATACCGCCTTGGCGGTCTGGCCTACAAGAGAGTCCACATCAGGCCACATCAAGAAGGAATTATTGGGACCCCCCTCTGTGGGGTATGCCCATTCAACACAGCCCCTTTCGGGAAGAAGCTTTACATGTAGCACTCAACGTAAATAGAAAATCGCCTTTTGAGGCTAGATATGAGTGGCCACAGTGCGATGAAGCGCTAGAGAGGCACAGTGTCCATGAGGAGAGACAGCGTGAATATGACATCTCTCCTTTGCCTCCCATTAGAACTGAAAGACAAAACCCAGAGCGCAGGGCTCTCCACACAGGGCGAGCTAACTCCGCCCGCCCCTTTCACACCCATGAAAGGGAGTACGAGGAAGACCATCGCATTCCTCGAGAACAACATACAACATGTGGGAGCCTTGCATTTCTGCACCTGCTAGATATCATGGTCACCCATCGAGGCCAGAGCCTCAAGTAAATGCCATCGACCTCGACAGAGGGAAGCGACCCATTGAAATTTTGGATCATCAAGACCGAGGCAAATACATAGGAGAAACATTCAAGCCTCCTGAGCAAAATATGGCAGACCAAATTGACCTGGCAGTCGCCAGACATGCCGCCCGCCAAGCCCGCATCATGCAGCTTGAGCAAGGTCATCAGGAGTTAGAGCACTTATACCGCCTTAATAAAGAGCGCATGCAGCACGAAGCGGATGAGCTGCGTTATAAACTACCTGAGAGGGTGCCAACCCCTCGCACCCAAAAAGCAGAACAATATGAGAGGTATAATCCTTTGGTGCAGGACAGGTCTCCGTGACCTCGTCAAGCTTTGCCTCCGAGACCTTATAGACCCGAGAGGGAGGCCACTCCCCGAAACAATGATGGGTACCCTCAGCGGGGACTCACTCAGGGTCATAGGTCTCGCCCAGAGACTCCTCAAGAAGTTTATGAGGAATATGAACCAGAAATAGAATGGGCCAAAATGCCCTATCAAGGCGGGAGGGCTGCCATTCGGCCACCCCCCATAGGCCTCCAGTCTCCCATAACTCACAACGGGAGCAAACAAAAGAGGAAGAAATTAAATCTTTCGATGCATACAAAGCGCTATTAGAGCGTTTGGAGTCTATGGAGACAAAAGCTTCTGGGCATCAAAAGCCCACGTTACGTCAACTCCGTAGTCATCCAGTGCATCCCTCAGTGCCCACACCTCTTTACCCCGAACATTTCAAGTTGCCTCAATTGGCAGTCTTTAAAGGTGAAGAGGATGCTCAAGAACATGTCACAAGATTCTTGAGCCAATGCTTCGGCATTCAGGATAATGATGCATTGTTGCTTAGGACATTCATAACCACATTCACGGGCCCTACCTCGGATTGGTTCACACAGTTATCGAAGCACAGCATAAATAACCTAGATCAATTAGTAGATGCGTTCCTTGAATGCTTTGCCTTCAACACCAAGAAGAAGGCATCACTGAGTGATCTGGCCAGCCTCAGGCAATATGAGGAAGAGACAATGGTAGCATACGGGAATCGATGGAGGGCTCTGCTTTCTAAGCTACCCTACCTTCCCCCTATGTCTGACCTCACACAGATGTTTGCATGAAGTTGCTTGAAATCGATCTCTGGGCTATTGCAGCTGTAGCAATACGCCAGCCTAGAAGAAGCTTTGGCGCAAGCCAGAGTTATAGAAGAGATCAAAATAGGGGAGGGCGCAATCGCCAAGCCTAAAAAGAAAGAGTGGAACAAAAACACTAAGACCGGGACTACGCAATCACAACCCGCTACGGTTAATCAAGTTGCGATAAATGTCCCCAAGCTTGTGCAAGAAATACAGCCCCAAAAGGCTAATTATCAGGCAGTGCCTCCTAATTATGAAAGAGAAAATAAAAAATAGGAGCAAAATCAGCAGCGTCACCCTAGGCGACAATTCACCCCTTATGCGGAGTCCAGGGACTCCCTATTTGACCGCTTGTCAGTGGCAAATTTAATCACCCTTCCAGAAATCCAAATCGTAGATCCTAATGCTCCCAAGCCTAAGGGATACAGAGAGGAATTATATTGTAGGTTCCATAGGCGAAGGGGACATGACCTGAATGGATGTTGGAAATTCAAGGGATTAATACAAGATTTGATCGATAATAAAACATTGGCCGTGGACAACCCCATAGCGCCAAATAATCAATAGATGGGGGTATTCAAGGACCCTTTGCCTGCCCACGAGGCATAGGCAAAACCTCTTCAGGTCAATGAGGTGCGATAGAATCTTCCCATGCAAGGATTTGTGGGAATGATCAGCATAGTGACCAGGAACAAAAAGTACCCAGGAGTTGCCCTCGAGGCAGCTACAAGAGAAGTTCCAACAACGTCGCAACCTCAACAACGCCCTGTGCAGTTGCCTCCGCCTAGACCCGAGGTCACGATACGGACCAAACTCACATAGAGTTTGCGGACCACATCGGCTAGGCTTTCCATTTACGAGCTTATTCAACAGTCAACACCCCATAGGGAAGCTCTCATGGAAATTTTGAAAGCCATCGAGTTACAACCTCACGAAGCAAATTCTTTCAATAACTTCGTGGGACATGTGAAACGATGTACGGAGCCGGTCATTACCTTCGGAGAGGATGAAGTTAAAACAATATCGAATGACATGGCAGATCCACCCCTGCACGTTATCGCGCGGGTCAACGGGATCCCGTACAAGAGAGTGTTGGTAGATACTGGCTCGTCCAGTAACATCATTACCACTACAGCATTAAAACATCTGAAGCTGCCAGCCTCTCATATCATGGCTTCCACATACACACTACGAGCATTCAACGATGCAATATGCTCGACAGTCGGCACAATTGTTCTGCCTGTCCAGGTAGGACAAAAGACAATACCTACATTGTGCCATGTTTTGGAAGGCGAGATGGCATATAACATACTGCTAGGGCGGCCATGGATCAGGGACATGAAGTGTGTCCCTTCGATCACTCACCAGTGTCTAAAGTATGCATTTGAAGGAGAAGTACATGTAGTCCCGATGGACTTAGAACCCTTCAAATATTGCAATGCGGTGCAATTAATGCCTCAATCGACCCTCCCTTCAACGCATTTGGATTTCCAGTTAAATCCATCTAAATAGGGTCCAATACCACGGGCACCACTGGTGACTAAATCATCAAAATCCCAGCCAGGTGAGTCTTCATCATCTGCTCCTTCACTACCAATGCCACCTGTCATGGCTAAATAGAAGGACAAAGGAAAATAGATCTTGGAAGAGGCTCAGCCCCTAGAAGAGGCGTTGCCAACAATATCAATTGTCTCAACAGAAGAAATACCTAGCACAACGGAAGCTGAGACTCCTAACCCACCAAACATGGAATGGACTCAGGAAGGCCTCCCGTTCCCTCCCTCCCAAGCATCAACAATTATTGTTGAAATGGCCAGTACGGGCCTAGGGGAGTATCTAGTGTAGAATGTTGTGGCAACGCCCGCATTAGAATCAGTACAGGACATGGGGAGACCTCGCCTTCCCATAGGGACAGTTGTTCCTCTAGGTTACCCACCAAACCAGACTAATTTTGTGTATGGGGGCCTTGATCATGGTGCTTGAACCATGCAAGCAAAAGGACGAGGACGAAGAGCCTTTTGCTAAAAATGTCAATTATCTGTCAAACCTCGAACTTCGCTCTGAGATATCTCGGCCAATGCAATTGGCATGGATACGGGCTAGGCAGGTATGAGCAAGGGGTGCGTGTCCTTTGCCAACCAAGATACCAAATGCCATATGATAAGTCGGGAGTAGGGTTCAACCACCCCCTGCCCTTAGACATCTTGGTGGAAAACATGCAAGGCCTAGGAATAGGCAACAAGGGTGGATTGGCATCAGATCCTTATGCCAACCCAAATACAGAATATACATTGGGAGATTACCTCCCATGGTCAACAAACACCCTTGGTAACATCAGTAATCCCTCTCCTTTGCTAGAGAGAGGTGAAAGTTCGGACACTAACTCCCAAGGAGAGCATAAACGGTGTCCAGAGATCTTTTTGAAACTATTCCCTTTAGAGGTTCCAATTGAGCCAATGCTGTGTCAAGAGAATCAGGTCCCTCCACCAAGTGTGGAACAACCACAATGGGATCAGATTAATTTGCTCGAACAAGGTGAACCCTTAATGTCGCAAATAGTTGTTGAAGAAAATGAACATTTTTGGATCTTCGACAGTGATTCGGAAGATGAGACTGAGATGGCCTATCTCAACCACATGCGACAAATGCAACAAAGGCAACAAGTGCAACAATGACGTCCCTTAGGGATTGATGACTTATTTGCACAGATGGGCATACTACTAGGGCATGAGTGGTATGTAGACCCAACGGGGTGGGACCAAGTGTTGGATCCATGGCTCCAAATTTATGATGAGCACCGTCCACCCCGAGACCCTATAATGACATCAGTGTCGAGGGAAGACCCTGTCTTCCTATCAGCACATAGGGCAGATCCGTTCGTGCCCGTTCCCCTAGAGCCAGATCCAGAGTATAGGGAGCATCCAGAATGTTCGAGTTATCATACCCATGGTAATGGAGACCAAATTCATTCCATCCACATGATCTCCATTGATTTGACCGCACCCATCCGCAATCCGGCCGATCCAACATGGTCATTGCATCTAGACACAGATGCCATCGACTGGGATCGCGTCAATTCACCTCTCTCACCATCAGAGTACTGGCCTTTCGGTAAGATGCCTCATTTTACCCCAAGGACAACTCAGGATATTTTTTAGGCTGAAGAGGAACCCGAGGTTCCCAACGTAGATTTAAATTCAGCTAATGATATCCATTTGATCCCGACTCCACATCAGTTGGAGGACGGATCCCACATGTCAATCGAGGAGACGACTGACGTAGATATCGGCTTGGATCCAATGAATCCATAGATTATCAAGTTGGGGGTAAGTTTATCCCCTGAAGAGCAAGCCGACTACATTGCCCTTCTCAAAGAGAAGAAGGAGGTTTTTGCATGGTCATACAAGGATATGCCAGGACTAGACCCGTAGCTAGTCACGCATAATTTAACGCTTGATCCGACAATCAAGCCCGTAAAGCAAAAACTACGTAAGATGCACCCAACAGTGGCCTTGATGGTCAAAGATGAATTGCAAAAGCTGTTGGATGCACAGTTTGTCATCTGCATGGATTATCCGCCATGGCTGTCCAACATGGTGCCCGTCAAAAAGCCCGACGGGAGGATTCGCATATGCACTAATTTTTGAGATCTAAACAAAGCGAGTCCTAAGGATGATTTCCCCTTGTCGAGCATCGACGCATTGGTAGACGCTACAACAGGTCATGAAATGCTCTCCCTCATGGATGGTTTCTCAGGATACAATCAGATTCGTATCAATCCCGAAGACCAACTAAAAATGGCGTTCACAACGCCTTGGGGGACATTTTGTTATAAGGTCATGCCTTTTGGCCTTAAAAATCCTTGGTGCCACCTACCAACGTGCCATGACGTACATCTTCCATGACTACATGCATAAAACTTTGGAAGATTACATGGATGATTTGTTAGCCAAGTCTCTGTTGCGCTCAAATCATATCGATGACTTAAGCAAGATCCTCGATCGCCTCATGGAGCATAAAGTTAGACTAAATCCCAAGAAGTGCGTATTTGGCGTCACATCTGGAAAACTCTTGGGTTTCATAGTCTCAAAGCGAGGCATCGAGGTGGACCCAAAGAAAGTCAAGGCAATCCTTGAAATGGTTCCCCCAACTACCATCAAGCAGCTCAAAAGTCTGCAGGGAAAGGTCACGTCGATTAAGCGTTTCATAGCGCAATTATCTGACAAGTGCCGACCCATGAACAAATTATTGCACAAGGGGGTTACATTTCATTGGGATGACGAGTGCCAGTCAGCCTTTGATGAAATCAAACAATACCTAGCTTCACCACCAGTATTGGCACCACCTAGACCAGGAGTGTCATTCTACTTATACATCTCGGCTATCGAGGTGGCACTGGGCGCCATGCTAGCCCAGAAGAATGAACTTCACAAAGAACAGGCTACTTACTATCTTAGCCGCACCCTGGTCAGTTATGAACTTAACTATGCATACGTCGAGAAACTCTGCTTGGCAGTGGTGTTTGCTACCAAAAAGCTATGCCACTACATGCTGAGCAACACTACGTATGTTGTGTCTAAGGAGAATCCATTGCGATACATGATGAGTCGTACTTATCATAGTAGTCGCACGGTGAAATGGATCATGTTGTTGACGAAATTTGACATAGAGTTTATTGGACAAAAATCTATCAAAGGACAAGTCATAGCCGATCAACTAGCAGAGGCTCCTCTTGAAGACGATCAGCCTCTGGTCATAGAACTACCCGATGATGGGGTCTTCCATGTCTCAGAATCGCCAGATTCTGATGAGCCTGAGTCACAGGCTGACATAACCCTATTTTTTGATGGTTCTAAATGTGAGCAAGGTGGTGGCATGGGAATAGTATTCTTCACACCGTAGGGCGCTCCAATGCCCCTGTCATTTAAATTAAACTTCCCGTGCACCAACAATAATGCGAGAGTATGAAGCCTTGCTCATAGGTCTTCGAGACAACAATCGCCATGAACATCAAATGACTGAACATCTTTGGTGATTCGTTGTTAATTGTCAATCAAGTCAAAGGGGTATATCAATGCAAATGCCCAGTTCTACAGGCTTATAAAGCCCTTGTGGACAAATTCTTGGCAAAACTTGAGTGGTATGACATCGAGGCACTCCCTCGATCATCGAATCATTTTGCGGACACAATGGCCTCCTTGGGGTCACTAATCCCGCAAGACCTTTCCGGTGATATGACAACCATTCAAGTCAAAACCTTATCGCAATCCGTGATGGAGCGTGCAAGCTCAGACTTGATGCCAGGAATCCACATGATCCAGATTGAACCATCCTCGGATAAGTTCTCTCGAATCCATGATCATTTGAAACATGCTAATTGGGGGTCCTTGTTCTCCCCTACTCCCATTAATAGCAACACAATGCTATTCTTACAAGTTCTATCCCATTCAGCGTTTGCTAGGGATGAACTTCAAGAGGGATTGGTTGTTCATACCGTCGAGGTTTCTGATCAACAGAGTTGGTATTTACCCATTAGAGACTACCTCAAGTTAGGTAATCTCCCGCTTGGATTGACGCATGCCGCAAAATGAGCATTCAAGCAGAAAGCGGCTAAGTATGTCTTGATAGGAGACATTTTGTACCATCACAGCTATGAAGGAATCCTCCTTCGTTGCTTGGACCAACAAGAGTCCACTTGGGCGATCGCCCAAGCGCACGATGGTACATGTGGTGGCCACTTCAGTGGTATGGCCATCGCAAAGCGCATTCTTCGCATGGGCTATTATTGGCCATCTTTAGAGCGAGATTGTTGCGCATATGTCAAGAAGTGCGTGAAGTGTCAACATCATGCCAATTTGATGCACGTACCTTCCCAGGCCTTGCAGACAGTCCAGTCTGCTTGGCCATTTTCATAGTGGGGCTTCGATCTAATTGGAAAGATCTCCCCTACGTCGTCAGGCCATCACACGTTTATCATAATGGCCACAGAGTATTTTACCAAGTGGGTGGAAGCAATTCCGCTTACCTCTACGACAGGACCCCGCATTGTGGAGTTCATTTTGCATAACATCATATGTCATTTTGGTATTCCATCCAAAATAGTCTCGGATAATGGGACGCATTTCAAGAACAAAGACGTGCGTGCTTTGACCACAAAGTACAAAATTTAGCATAGTTTTTTGACACCCTATTATCCGTAGGCGAATGGGCAAGCAGAGGCGTCAAACAAAATGCTAGTTGCCATCCTTAAAAAGACGGTCACAGAACAATCATAAGGATTGGCACATCCAAATCCCACTTGCCCTATGGGCCTATCGCACTAGCATTCGGACGCCCACTGGGGCCACTCCATTTTTGCTCGTGTATGGCTCCGAGGCAGTCATGCCTCTAGAGTTGGAGATTCCTTCCCTACGCATATCAATGCAGGAGTTCATCGATGATGACACTGCATGGCGAGCCCGGTTAGACCAGCTTACGTTGCTTGACGAACGACGCGTTAATGCTCTCGAGCATTTACGTATTTATCAAGAGCGACTTAAGAAAGCTTACAACATGAAAGTTCACCTCAGAGACTTTCGGGTTGGTGATTTGGTTTTGAAGGAAAACCAACAGAATTCTAGTTTGCCGTCCCACCTAAGGGACAAGTTCGTGGCAAATTGGTTAGGTCCATATGTCATTGATAGCAAAATAGGACCCGAGACATACCGGCTAGCCTCTCTTGATGGAATCAAGGAAACAGAACCCTTGAACATCAGTCATTTGCGCCCATTCCATATCTAAGAGAGCCATATCCCAAAATTGCTCCAAGGATCCCAAAATCGCTTGGTCAATCCCAAAATGCTCAAGGATTCTAAAATCGCTTGGTCAATCCCAAAAATGCTCCAAGGATTCTAAAATCGCTTGGTCAATCCCAAAAATGCTCCAAGGATCTCTAAAATCGCTTGGTCAATCCCAAAATGCTCCAAGGATTCTTAAAATCGCTTGGTCAATCCCAAAAATGCTCCAAGGATCCCTAAAATCGCTTGGTCAATCCCAAAAATGCTCCAAGGATCTCTAAAATCGCTTGGTCAAATCCCAAAATGCTCCAAGGATTTCCACAATCGCTTGGTCAAAAATAAAAAAAATCAAAAAAATCATCAAAAATAACAAAAATTTGCATCTCATTTCTAGGCATGCTCAAATTCATCAAAAGAGCACTTCTCACATCTCATCTTCATATTCACAAAAATCAATCCATCAAAAATACAAAAAAAATATGTAGTTGCATTAAGCATCGCACCCATACATTGCATATTTGTGGTCGTAAAGGTCAAAGGCACCATAGACTGTAATTATTCTGCTAAGTCCATCTTGTTCCACACTTTTCCATTTTACAAAATAGCAAACAAATGCCATTCACTGTTGTTTACCACAATAGAGTCAGTGGTCTTATAATGTATCAAGAGTTTTCGTAATTCAGTCATCATTTTGCTCTTTAGCCACGTAATGTACCGAGTCAGACAGATTTTACGAAGGTAGAGTTACACTTGAAATACGCCTTGTTACGTAGCATCCCAACACAAATTAAAACACATAAAAATTCCCAAGTTGTGTGAACGAAAGATGAAACCTGCATAGTAATCCAGGTCACCATAAGCGAAACGGTTATCTTGCTCATCCCCCTGTGCGAATGGTTCTAGAATGCTGAGAATTGATAAAAGGATGAGCTCTTCCCTATTCATTCACCTTAATATACAGTGGTTTTTACCACTACCAAATCCCAATCATAGTTGGTTCCCAAAGTTGTAAGGATTCGTACTACACGTCCCTGCCAAGGATGGGTAGTCATCCCCAAGACCTAAAAGGATCAACGCCATTCACAAACAAAATTCCAATAAATCATCATCCTAACACTTTCCATTCACCTTTGGTCTCCAAGTTGTAAGGATTCGTACTATCCGCCCCTAACCAGGATGGGTAGTCATCCCCAAGGCCTAAAAGATCAATGCCCTTACTTCATAATCTCCATCATCCCCTTGGTCCCCAACGTCGTAAGGATTCGTACTATCCGCCCCTAACCAGGATGGGTAGTCATCCCCAAGGCCATGAGGATCAAAGCCATTCACAAGCTCAAACTCACACCGCTCAAAATACAAAATCAAGTAACAGTGGTTATCACCACTATTCAAAATCCTTGCTCAAAAAGAAAAATAAATAGAAAAATAAATAGTGATTTGCATCACTATATAGACGAGCAAGTCTCCCAAATCATTCAGCCAATAAATAACCTGAACTTGAATCTTTGGAATTCTCAGCATTCGAAAACCATCTAGGTGATCCTCATTACGGGGTTTGGTTGACGGCCTATCTGGCAATGGTGGTATCCTACCCGCATGACGATATGTCTGTCACATTCGCTTTGCGTATATGCAGACCAATGTTTGCATAAGGATGAGCTAGCTTATGGTATCCTGGATAACACCGCAGATTAATCTAACTAAATACAACAAAGGAGTTAGTGGAGCTAGTTAGGTGATCCTCAGTACAGGTTCGGTTGAAAGCCCATCTAGCACTTGGCGGTATCCTGACAAATACCACATAAATGAACTCAATTGCACACACAGGGATGTGAAATAGCTTGGTCAAAAACGAGTTCGATTCATACCTTGGTCAAAAGTCTTGTAAGACAAAGTACGAGTCATGGCTAGTGAGTTAAAACCGTCTGAGTCTCAGAAAACCTTAGCTACATTTCTAAACCAACTGCGCTACTTTTCATCTTTGCAATACCATCAAGAAAATACAAAAAAAAGAGAAAAACCACATGTATACATACAAAGTCATGCATCACAGCAATCGCCTAAAAACAAAATAACAGAGTTCTAAACAGTCTATGGTGCCATAGCCAAACATCACAAATCCCATTCATCCATTTCATTTCTGCATATCACATATAAATAAAAAACATTTGCATTCATCATAGCATATGCATCCATCAAAATAAATAAACATGCATACATCCATATTCATCAACCATCATGCATAAGATCAAATCATCACATGTGCATAACCACAATAAAGTTGGTATATATATATATATATATATATCGTCAAAAAAATGCCCGTAGGCTACAAAACTGGTCCTCTGACCCCGCAATCATATAACAAAAACCACCCAGCCTAAGGCGTCGGCCACCATGATCACGCAGGATCGGTGCGACGGGAACTACCCCCTATGGTGTGGGTCCTATGGGACCCCTCAGGATGGCTACTGCTAGCCCCCACATCATGCCTACTGCCGCCTCCCTCATCCAATCGCCTGCGACGAGATGATGCTGACTGCTCAGTAGCACTGTCCCTCGTCCGGCATGAAGATCCACCTCTCGATGGCTCAGGTAGCCGCCCACCGAGGCGGATGACCTCCCTCTCCAAATCTAGCCGGTGTCGGCACCACTCTGCCTCCCATCGATGGTAGTAAGCTACTGCATCATCGCACTATGCCAAAACCCTATCCCGCTCTGCTAGCTGAGCCCGTAGGAGATCCCTCTCCCGCAGCACGTCCCCCAGCTCCTGATCTCGCATCCGTAGCAACTCTGTCAATCATGCATTCTCAACGTGTACCCCAGACTCCATCTCCTCCGTATCCGCCTGAGGCACAGGACTCTCTAGAACAATAGCCTACTCTGGCTCCCACTGCTCCGCCATGTCCTGCATCTCCGGCTGATCCGGAGCCCCCAAATCTACATCCTCATCCCCCACCTCAACCATGTCCGCATCCTCCAATGGAGCTCCCCAATCATCCCTTGGTGCCTCAGCACCCTCCCTGCCACCTCCATGCCTCCCAGTGGCCCCTCTCCTCGCCATCATCGTAGTACCCACCACGAGTCATACTCAGTGGTAGTCCCGACGTCATCCACGTCCGGGACGTCGATCATCGCATCTGAATCCTCGCCCAATGGCACGATGACCGGTCGATCTAGAGTCCTCTCATCTCCCCGATGTCGATAGACCACGGGCTCACCAGGAAACCCCTGGCGCACCCCAAACTATCGTGTAACCCGGCTATATGAGAAGAACTCATGCTCGGTCCCATGCCACCCAATCAACCACCGCTCCCTACGTACCCGTCGGAGCCACTCTCCAGCCTCTAGCCAGGCTGGACAGTCCCGATAAGGGTACCAAACCACCTCCCCTGGAGTGAGCCAAGAGAAGGCATCGACATAGTGCCCTACGACACCTGCCCACCATCGACTCTGCCCCTGCTCTCCGGACCGTCGCCACAAAACTGCATAACCTATCTCCTTATCCTCCATCGTCGCTCGAGTCATCCATGGTAACCCGGTTGGCCTCTCAACTGCTATGTGCTGCCAACCCCAGCACTGCAATAGATAACTATAGCTGACCCCCTTTCGCTGCCGGTAGCGGACCCCATACAGCTCCCCGTAGAGCTGTGCCAATAGTGTCTGTCCCCATCTCAGGATCAGCGGTGCCTCTATCGGGCACTCTACCAACTGCCACACCAAATCCAGCAGGTTCCATGGGAACCTCGCGCCTGACGAGTCAGGTAATAACATGTTAGAAATGAGGCCCATAAGGAATGCGTGCCTCACTCCTAACACCCCCCTCTCCTGCCACCATCCAACCAAAATCTTGCCAACCTGGCAGTCCACCTCGGCCGTCTCCACTGGGCTCTCTACGCCCAACCGCTCCCCATGCCCGAAGCATCTCGTCAGTACAGTCGTCCACTGATCACGCGGCGATGTCTTGATGGGCAGTCCATCTATCGAAATCTGAAGAAGCCGATAGATATCCTCCAGAGTCACAGTCATCTCCCCTGTCGGGAGATGGAAGGTGTTGGTCTGCGGATCCCAAAGTTTGATCAGGGCCATCAAATAGGCCTGATCCGGGACCACAGGCTCCAGTCGAGCCACCTGCTTGAGCCCAAGGGCATCAAGCCACTCCCAGTCAGCCTCAGTCAGTGCCCCTCGTGCCTCAGTGAAAGCAGTGGGTACACGGTACCGGCTCCTAACAACCTGCAAAAGAAAACAATTCAACAAAAAAATTAAAATCATGGAAAAGAACTGTACAGCAAAAACAAGCACAAAAATTCAAACAAAAATCAAATTTTCAGTTCTAGGGTTTCTAATCCTAACTGATTAATTTACAAATAAAAATTCAAAATTCAAACAATTTTTAGTTCAAGGGTTCCTAAATCCTAATGATAAATTTAAAAAATAAAATGAAACAAAATAAAAAATATATAAATTTTTAGTCTTAAGGTTTCTAATCTTAATTGATTAATTTAAAAACAACATAAAAAAATTCAAAAACACAAAAATTATGTCTTAGGGTTTTACGTTTCATTATCCTAGGGTTTAGTTGTAAAATTCTTTACCCAGGTTTTATGCTACGTTTAGTTGTACACTAAGTCTTAGTTGTCTTCAATTCAGTTTTAGGGTTTAAGTTTTAAATTTTTTGAAAAACATCATCACAAAAATAATCAAATAAAACAATTGCAATTCTAAACAAAAATAAACTCTAGGGAGCACTTACTGGTCTCGCTTCGGCTCCGCCGCTCGACCCGGTTTGTGCACTCATGATGGCAGGGAAAATCCGGCCGCAGAATTAACCTCCTCCTCCCCGAGCTCCAAATCGCAAGAAAAATTAGATGCAAATGAGCCCAAACTCAAGTTTTGGCCCTTAAATAGGCCTTTTGAGCTGGAATTCGTCCTTCCATGGGATGAGCGCTCTGGTTAGCGCTCGTCCCACCCAGGGACGAATTCTAAAGCTGGAATTCGTCCCACCCTGGGACGAATTCAGGCCAAAAATTCAAAAAACATCAAAAATTGGACAAAAATGCACTAAAACAGATAATAAATTTGCCCGATGAGAGTGCTGTTGCACTTGACATCCCGGGCATACAAAATAGACGTTGGGGTCACAAATTGTCATTATCCTACTCCCTAAGAAGGCTATCTTAGCCGGACCGCTCCATGGGAAGACGAATTTTTGCCAATTTCAGCTCCAAACAGCGTCACAAAAAGGGTTAACACCCACCAAAAATAGGTCTAAATGTTGGAAAAATTGCACATGCTTAACGATAAACCATCTAAAGGCACCCTTGCACAAGTCATCTTGGGTCAAGCGACTCGTCGCTTTTCTCACGAAGGTCATTCCCTCATCGATTCGTCGCTTGAGGGGGTAGTCACACTTAGTCACCAATCAACAAACACACACCCAATCAAAGCAATGACATGCATTCAAAGAATCATTGACAAAGACAATCACGCTCCTGCTTGGGGCAGTAAACAAGCAATAATCACAAATTGATCAAACACTTGGCATTCCCGAATCATGAACACAAGGTTTCCCCCTGTGGACAAAAGGTTGCGCCCTTTGCCTATTCATGACTGATCAATGTCCAAGCTCAAGTCACACCTCACCAAAATAGGTTAATACTTGAAATCAAATTCCTTAGCTCGTCAGAAGCAAGGATTCAAGAATGCATGCCCTTTCCATGCTTGGGGCATCAAAAGTTGGTTAGGTTACCAAGAAACCCTAATCATTAGTGCTTTGGTTATCTATTTTTGCTCGATGCTGTGCCATGCACAACGCATCCCAAAAAGGGGCATCTGTAGACACCAAAACAGCACCAATCCGATTATGTGACTGCAAACACTGATCGCTTTGACACACACAGCCCCCAGGGCAGCCCTCGGAGGTTAAACAGTGGTCCTAACCACTTTTATAGCAATTTTGTAAGGTCAAAAGGCAATTTGGCACATTCGGGCACTTTGCTCGGTATTCGTCTCACCCGGGGACGAATTCTAACCGGGATTCGTCTCACCCGGGGACGAATTCTAAATTCGTCTTTGGTCGGGATGAATTCCAGGTTTAACGGGCAAAAAGAAGAATGCCGCCAAGTGGCAGCCGAGGACGATCAATTATTGCCTCCTGCCGTGCATGCGCGTGTAGGTGGGTAGGTTGGCGGTTAGAGGAGCTGTCACAAAGGCAATCATGGAAGCCCAAGTCAGGGAGGAGTCTCCTCCCTCTTGGGAAGGCATGGCCGCCACATGGCATCCCTGCATGCCCCTCCAAAGAGACCCCCTGGGTCTATAAAATGGTGGACTTTCCCACCCAAAAAGAAGAGGTTGGAGGCATTTTCAAGCAACGAAGTGCTGCCAAATTGAACACCCTATTGCACCCTTTTTCGATTCACCTTTTCACATCCATTAATCTCTTTCGCAAGAGAGGTTATTGGGTGGCTTTTGGAAGCGTGGATCCGAACCCAAACCCAACATTTGACCACATTGAATCCACCAATTTTCCGACACCCCATCCCAAGAGATTTTGGGCCCATCCCTAGTGGATTGGCGCCAAAATCAAGTTCCAACGGTGGGTGGCCCACTTGGGCACCCCACACTTTTTGTTAGTTTCATTTCTAATCTATTCGGTTATTATTTGTTTATCCTACATTACACTCTATGTTGTTTAGATAGTTCACAATCTTGATTTCAGAAGACGTTTATCAAATATTATCATGCTTTTGTCGTTTTAGTTGTCCCACTAACTTGCAGGTAGCGACATCAAATTCTCGATGATGGAGGTCAAATTGGGAGAATCCGACCATCTGGGTCGTCCCAAAATGGCCCCAATTACTTAACCCCTCTGTTTGCAGGTGTTTTGGAGATCCCGAGGTTTGACATTGGAGCGGCATCACTTCGGCTTTCCTAACACAGTCGAATTCGTCCCACCCGGGGACGAATTACAATCAGAATTCGTCCTGCCCAGGGACGAATTCCAGTTGAACGCAGATTGGCCGACTGTTTCAATGGCAGTGGCCCTTTGGTAATGTCTTCTGACCTCTGTCAGATTTGCAAGTCATTTAGGATCATTTCATGCATCATTTTAGTCAGTCTTAGGCATACATCTTTCATTAATTTCAAGGAACAAACTTTTCCTATTTGCAGCAGGTGCTACTAACTCTTTTGTTGTTTCTTTGAACACAGGAGGAGCAGCAAGAATCGAAGATCCATCAACGCAAGCGGCGGCAACACTTTGGCCCGCCCATTTCAAATGTGGGCATGCGAAAGGAGGAAGACTAAGTCACAATTGTAACCAAAATCTATTTAACGCTCCTAACCCCTAAAAAGGGAGGAGGCGATTTTGTAACCGAGGTTAAAGAGTTAAATAAAAGGGCTGTGACTTCTCTAAATTCTTGTATCTCATTTCAATCAATTTGCCTCTTTCGTTTAATGCACTTCACATTTTAGGACTTAAGCGCTATATTTTGTTTTACATTGCATGGTTATAGTTTTTCCTTTTATTTCCAGAATCTCATGCTTTCATTAGTATCTAATGAAAATGCACCCTTTCAAGTCTTTCCCAATTTTTGAAAAATATTCTTTGATGGAGTAAGATAATTATCCCCCCCTAGTGCAAAAAATTACTACTAGGTACATGGACAACTATGCTTTAACAACGACCATTATGAAGGTCCCTTATCTCACAAAAATGGTCCCCCTTTATTTATACTTACAAATAGTACGTGAAATGGAATTCACTCAAATTGATGAAACCTACCTAACAACCCTTCTAAAAAAGGATGATTAGTTGGAGGAAATTAAGCCAAGTAATAGGAATGAATTAGGGTATATGGAGTGAATATCAAAAAATTGTCTTTCATTATTTCTCCCTAGTGATTTATAGAGAAAAATAGGTTAGATGTTGTTGTTTTAGCTATATTAGGCATTAGATATAGTAGTCCAAGCACAAAAAATTCACCTGTAAGTGTGTACCAGAGGTATCGTATATACCGAACACTGTTGTGCAATAAATTATAAACAAAATTTAAAATTTGGGGTCTTAATTTCCTTTTAAATTTTAACTTATAATGTAAGTGTAAAAAATAGGAAATTAAATGTAGCATACAATCAAAATTACCCACAAATTTTAAATATAGGTGTCGGATTCCACCGAAAATGCACCTACAATGCCAATTTTAAGGTGTCAAATGCAATAAAAAATGCACCTTTTGAAAAATAATTTTGCAAGAAAATTTGTTTTGTGCTTGCAAAAATTGATATTCACAATCCCCCCCTTGTGTTGGAATTTTGCAAAAGAAAAATATTGTTTTGTTCCCCCCTTTTTTTGCACAATAAATAAGGTGTTGATGGAATTTTTGAGAACCCTTTCAGTTTGCAAAAGAAACATTGTGAAATTCTTGTAATTTGCAAAAATATATGCTCGTAGGAGTGATTTGCAAAAAATAAGATCGAAAGTATTTGAAAAATAAATACCTTTTCCACTTCTCCTTTGTCTTTTGCAACAAAAAAATATCGCTTTCTTGTAGCAAAAATTGATTTTTCCCTAGCAAAAATTGTTGGCGTCGGCACAAAAAATTATTGTTTGGTTAAAAAGTTGTTGCTTGGTAAAAAAAATGGTTTCTTTTGTGCTGGCAGGATTTGATCCTCCGACCTATTACTTACCAACACCTTGGTGCTTGTTTGACTAGCCAATCAGGCTAGTACGACCGATGAAACTAGAAGGTCACCATATTCTATTTATGGTATCCTCTTGTGCGTGGTAGCGAAAAAAAATAAGCTTCTTTCATTGTGCAAGGTTTGAACCCTCGACCTGCAATGCAACATATTAGAGGTGGTTCGCTAACCATATTGGTTGTTGCTTAAGACATGAACAAGGGGGCACGATGTTTCTTTTGTTTCCTTCTCTGATGAAAGGTTGGGAAAAAAAATTGCAGGATAATTATCCCACATGCACTGTGTAGGCACAATTTTGGAGTTTAAAATTATTAACGATTACTATAACCATTGATTTCCTTCAGGTAATTAGTTGGACCTATTTTTCCCACCATACACATGGCACAATCAAAGGGTTCCAAGTCATCTAGGTGGCTCATGGCTTGTCTGCCACGTATCCAATCTGTGTCAGTCTAGATGGCTTATTTGCCACGTGTCTAGTCGAATCAGGGTCGATGCATGTGGCTTATCTACCACATATTCAGTCCAGTCAAACTTCTACTATGTCACACATCAACCTACTAAATTAGACCACCAAGTTACCATCTCGACCTGTGTGCTCACCATGTCAGTGCTACCAACTGCCACGTGTTTGATCAAGTCTGATTTGTGCCCTAGTTTCAAAAACTATCCACCTCGATTTGTATGTAAACTAGCAAATTGCCATCTCTATCCCTATCTACTCACAAGTTTCATGCCAGGTCAGCGGTTATAGTAGTCATGTCTATCTGATGTGGGTTTCAATACCCAATATATTGTGGTGGTTCGAGCCACCCCACCTGTGCGCATCCAAGTTTGCTTCTTGAGATCCATATCTGAAGCTAATAATAACTAGCCCATTCCTAATTGGAGTGGAGCTCTTACTTTCATACCATAAATACATTATAAGCAGTAGTTTCATATTCAGAATGATGCTTAATATATAGAATATTATGGAGGGTGGTTTAATAACCAACTAACCTAAACACCTTGCAACCACCTTGATGCGCTAATAAATATGTGCTACTACATGGTGGTAAGAAAATGTAATATTACTCCGAGTTAATATCCCAATGGTGGAATATTACTCTAACAATATATTCACTTGATTTATTAATGTCTCCCAAAATAATTTGATCTAAACTTGGTTGTCTCAATAGTTTCATGTCATGATTTTTCTTGAAATGTTCCTATACTACTATTTGGGGTGATGTCAATGGGAAATCTCTTCATTCCATTCTGTTGTTACACCAATATAATTTTATTAATATTTGAGATATGCAAATCTTGTAGCTCTTCTTTGAGAATTGATATACAAATAGTTATCAGAGGAGGTTTTCCAAGTATTAGATCATTCTATAAGTCAATTTTAGACCCATCTCTTGGAATCCAAGATATTTTATTTAGGATGAATTGCTTGACTTCCACAATATGTTTCCATATTAGAGAGGCTCCAAATATTATGTTCAAATTTATCATTAGGTGCATTCTTATTGTTGGACCTTGCTCACAATTTCTACTTGTATTATTCCTAGTTCCCATTTATCCATTCATGTAGTAATCTAATCATAGTTAACTAAATAGAACTTATTTTTTCATTCTATTTACCTCACCAAAGAAATTTTTTGACCATACCATCAAATGGTTTTAGAATACTTTTTGGAGCATGGTAGACTTGAAGTTGATATGTTGGAAGCATAAATAATATTGATTTGATTAAAACTCTTCTTCCTACTAAACTCAACCATCTAGTACTATATGATTGTATTTATTTCTATAGCATACAACTATTTATTGGTTTGAGTGGAAGCTCATCTGAACCCCTATGTATCTAAAATATTTATCTAACCCTTCCTTGAATTTGAGTATTTGAGCAAAACCTCTATTTTCTATTGGCTTTGTATTAAATGTTAAAAAATAACTTTTATTAGAATTAATTGAAGCACCTAAAGCTACTTCAAAGAAATTTAGATAACTCTTGAATTTTCTAATATTATACTTGGTTGCTTTTCCTAGCAATATAATATCATTAGCAAATTGAGCATGTGTTATAGGTCTAACACCTTGAATAAATATAATTCCATGTAACTCCCCTACACTTCTCGTGGTACTAAGAGTTGTTCCTAGTGATTTTTCTTTTAATATATAGAGGTATGGGGATTGAGGGTAGCCTTGGTGAATTCCCTTGAAAGAATTGTAGAAAGCATAAGGTTCTTTGTTGATCAAGGGGGAGATCCACATTTATGTTATTTTAAAATATAGATATATTTATTTTACTGACCTTGTTTTCCTCTCTTACACATACATGATAGGCATTTTTTTAACACTTCCATAACTAAAATCAAAACTTCAAAATATGGTGAACATTTATAAATTTTATGACAACATGAAATGAACATATGAAGCATTGTCATATTTTATACATATCAAACATTTTTAATCAAATAAACCAATTATTAAATAAATAATAAACATATATAAAATATTTGTATCTTATAATATAGGTAAACACTTAATACATATTTATATTGATAATATGTATAACAAATTTTATTTATAAAATTATATTTATGAATTTAATTAATATATATTAATGATCAATGTCTGAATTTTAAAAATTTTGAAAAAAGGAAAATATTTGAATAATATTAAAAAAAATAAAATAAATTTAAAAAAAAAAAAAAAAATGTAATTTTAAACTTTATATATATCAAAGTACTTATGATCCCCTCACCTAGAGTAGTTGGAGAGCAAGTGGGTAGTTAAAAATCTCTAGTTGAAGTCGAGAGGTCCCATGTTCAAATCTCTCCCCTCACATGTTGCGGATATGTTATATACATTAAGAGTTACAAATAAAGAAAAAAAAGTACTACTGATTAAATGAATCCAATATTAATTAAATAATAAATGTGTACAAATTATACTTATCTTAGAACATAGTAAAACAATTAATATATATTTATACCATGTTTTATTTATAAAATTATATTTATAAGCTTTAAAAATATATATATATATATATATATACTAATAATTGATAATGATGTATGTTTGAATTAATGATATGGATTACATGGGTTAAATTCTTTAATTTGAAAGAAGGGATGGAGGTTTTAATCTTGAGGAACAATACATGCATAATAAAAAAAGAACTTCGAGAGTAGCTTAAAGAAGTGAAAACCAACTATGAAGATGCTTTCTTAGTGGAGGAAGTACCACTTAGAGAAACATGCATCCTATCAGATATGCATAATGTCATGGTAGTGGAAGAAATAATGTGGTGATAAAAATCAAGGGATTTATGGCTTTGAGCTAGAAGATTTGAGGAGTTCCGTTGGATCAGTATTTGCAACATGATCTTTAAAATCCTGATCAAAACCCTAGTTACCAGGTTGAAATTTCTTCTCAATATTTTTATTGACTCTTCTCAAAGTGGTTTTGTGGCTGGAAGACAAATTATTGATGGTATTATTGTTGTTCATGAAGTCATTCATTCAGCTGATAAGAGTGGTAGACTAGAAACCCTACTTAAGCTAGATATGAATAATTTCTATGAGAGGGTGGTGTTGTTGGCTAACTCTGGTGAATTCATGTGTTTCTTCAACAAGGTTCTCTATTATTATTAATGGTTCTCTATCGAGGAATTTTTGGAGTAGTAGAGAGATTCACCAGGGTGACCCCTTGTCTTTTTATTTTATTGGTAAAAGTGTTTGGTTGATCTATCAAAGTGGATCTGGTTATTGAATGTTTGAGGCCAACCTACTCAATTAACCCCATTTCACATCATCAATTTGCTTATGACACCCTGCACTCTTTTTTGGTGTCGATACCTCAAGCCAAAGAAATCAAATCAATTCTCATGGATTTTGAGAATGTAGCTATCCAGAAAGTGAATTTTTTAAAAAGTTAGATTTTTTTTTCAACACTCCACTGAATTGATAGAGAAGGATTACTAAAAATTTTGGGTGTAATATTGGATATCTTCCTTTGATGTATCTTGGCATACCCCTTTTCAAAGGTTCATCTAAACCTTCCCTTTGGGAGGCTGTCATCGAAAGGATCTTGAAGAAGATAGTAGGATGGAAGGGTACCATTTTGAGTCAAGCTAGGAAAGTCCTTTTGGACAAATATACGTTGCAATGTATTTCGATGTACTTCCTATCTCTTTTCAAAATTTCAAGGAAAATTCTAGATAAATTTGAGCAGATCCAACGATTATTTTTACGATTTGGGGTAGAAGATATAAGGAGATTTCATCTGGTGGTCTAGGATCAAGTTCACACTTTGAAAGAAGGGAGATTAGGTTTAAGGAGGCTGAAAGTGTTAATAACTAAGTAGGCTTGGAAGCTTGTCCTTGATGATAACATCAACTGGGTTAAAATTAGAATTGATGTCTTTGAAACCAATCACTAATTATTTATTTGGAACCAAACTTTGTGATTTTATTTAAGTGTCTAATGACAGTATTTGATGGAAATTATTTGATTTTCCTAACCTTTTTTAAGTATAAAAATTAGCTTTCAAATCCTTGTTATATTCCATTAGATGTCTCCTAATACCGGGTAGGGGTTCTTTGGATAGACTCATTTGGGAGCCCGCTAAGGATGGTCTATTCTCTGTTAAGTCAGCTTAGATCTTGATTATAGAATGGATCTTTGGTTTCTTGAAAACAATATTTGGATTAAAGGTCTTACTACCATGGTCAACATCTTTTTTTGGTTTGCCATCTAACGTAAGTGTCTTACCTTGGACAATCTCCAAAAATGAGGTTTAATGATGTGTGAGATAAAATCTCCTTCTCATATCGTTTCTAGTTGTTCATTTACCTGTGAAGTTTTTTAGTTTATTCTTGAGGGAGATTGAAATATCTTAGATCTACCCAAATTCATTAAATGATTTAGCTGTCCAATGGGCCCCTCTATTTTCCTCCCCTCCACTCTGTAATTTCTAGAAATTTGGGTTACCTCAACTATGGTGGTGGATATGAAAAGAAAGGAATGCACGAATATTTAAGGATGTCTATCATCCACAATTCTCTACCACATCGAAGACTATTATGGACATAGTGGAAAACATCAAAGCTTTGCACCACAAGAAAGTTATCAAGAAAAAGGAAATTAGTTTGGAGAGATCTTTAGGTTTTTTATGGCAATATCAAGACATGTGGGCCCAGACAGGTCTAAAATTATTTGGGAACCCCCTCCACAAGGGTGGCTGAAATTATATTTTTATGGATCGTATAAAGGTAATCCAGGCCTAGAAAGGGTGGGTGGATTAATTAGGGAATCTCGCGGAGTAATCCTTCTTGCTTTTGATAAAAACTTGGGTCACCAAATCAATCACTATGCTGAAGCTTGAGCGTTATTTCAAAGAGTTTCTCAGGCAAGTTTGGTGGATTGCAGGAAATTGATTATTGAAGGCAACTCCCTTAATGTGATAAACATGATTAAGGGGACCCAAAATCCTACTTTGACCATTTCAAACCTTTTATTGGAAGCTAAAATATTGATTTAGACTTTAGAGGAAGTTTAATTCAAGCAATATGTCATATAAGGCAATAAGGCTATAAATTTTATTGTTAATCAAGGCCTTCGAAAACGGGATTTAGAAATTTGGAGGGAAAATTTCCCTTCCAGTATTAGAAATATGGATAATGATTTTAGATAAATTTGTGTACACATGTAGAATTAATTGGTGGGGTTTTTAAATCCTTCTCCTATGGAGTCTAGTTTCTGTCTCTCCAAATTTATTATCCCACTGGAATTCATTTTTAAAATTTATCCTAAAGAGTGTCAACTTGCATAGGTCCAATAATTTGGGTTTATGGAGCATCTATTTTCATGTCCCAAAAGGGTATTTGTGATCATCGCCTAAGAATATTCAAGGGATGAGTTTGAACAAGAGAAAGGGGGGCTATACCATTAATTATATTGGTTAGCCCACTATGCCTAGGGTTATTGGCCTCTATTTGCTTATTAATAGTTGGTCAATTAATTTGTACTTGGAATTGGATAAGGAGGATTTCATCCATGCAAAAATATATGTCTTCAGTCTTATCCCAAGGATTTATGAGGTAACAATAATGTGGTGGTCAGTGGTAAACTTAATTATCCCTTGGCACATGGATTGGAAGGTCTCTCTTAATCTTGGGCTTCTACCAACTCATGTGGATAGTTGGTCAATTCTCTTTCCTATGCATAGTAGGTGGGGCTGGCTCTCAAAGGGTTTGATTATTAATGATCAAAGGCTAAATCATTTTAAAAAGTGCTTATCAATTGGGAGGGCATCATGGGTATCTTCACCACCCCAAATTGGGATTGGCCTTCACATATTTTCTAGAGCTCCTTTCATAGGCAGTTTACCAATGCTCTTTATTGTTCCTTTTAGGGAGGATTTTCTTTGGCCCGAGTTCCATAGAGTGAGATGGTGGATAGTGAGTGGATGGATTGCCTACCTCAATCATGGTCATGGCTGTTACAGATTCATGTGGTTGAGTTCCTTGTCTATTTTTCTTCCCTTGACGGATGTGGAGTCTCACAAAGCCTAAATTTGGGTAGTCGACAAAGTGGGGTGTCAGGCTATTTCTTGGGTAGACATCCTTATCATCCATGGAAAGGTGGAGTGTGTGAGAGGAGGTTTCTATATTCTTAAAGATACTCTGTGCAGTGTTAGAGAGAGTATAAAAATAACAACTCTGATTCTAGAACCACAGTCCTTGGTGGTGGGAAAGAAGGTTCATAAAATTTTGAAAAGAGTGAATATCCTTCAATGCCTATTGAGGTTTAATGTACACCATAGGGAGATGGCTAAGCTTGTAACCTATTCTTGGTGGGAAGGTGTGGTCCATGTTGGTATTGTGGAATTCAAAATTAATATTCCACTTATTACTGAGGTGATAGGGTTGGTGACGAATGGAATGGTGCACAATAGGAAGAAGCACTCCCTAGCGAAAGAGGTTCAAATTTTCTTGGAATAAGAAGAGGAGCTGACAAAATCTCAGAATGGGTTCAGGTGGAACTCCGTAAGAGCTCCCTGGGATCACGTGGTTCTAGTTATTATGCAGTATTTCACCCTGAATGAGAACCAGAAGATATTGTGGAGTTATCATTTCATGATTTTGAACCACCTTTAGCATAAGAAATTGATGGATAGTCAATCATTTTTATTTCAGTCTCTAAGTCTATTTCCATGGTTAAAAAAGGAGTGGCCATTCACCAAGGTTTGTTAAAGATGATCTTTGATCATATGACTAAAATGAGGGGCCTGGATAATAATAATATTCTTAATTCTTTAGTCAAAGTCCAGGTCCCAGATGCACAAAAAAAAGATTGAAATTATTATATATTTTTTTCCAATAGTAGGGCTACAAATCTCCTCAAAATAAAAAAGAAACTACAACAACAAATGCCAGGACAATCCAATATCCAAAATGCTGCCAAACAATCATTGCTTATTAGGTGATGAATATGTCCATATATTTCCCAATATGAAGCATCGCATGGAATATGCAAGATTCTCGCTTTATCACTAATAAAAGTCACGAATATTCCAAACATGTGATGTCAGGTCCCATACTTTCAGAAGGATATTATCTGCAGCAGACCTTTCATCTCTCAAGTCCACTTAGATTATTAAAAAAAAAACAAGCTACATCGACTAAGTCTGTCTTGTAAGAATCTCGGTGAACTAATTCCTTTCGAATTCTGAAATACAAGAAGCTCAAATGGTTGTTTTCGGCGGACGAATTTAATATAAGGTCTTTTTTTTTTTCGCCATTAACTTGAAAAGTGTGGGTACCCATGGACCCGGCTTGCAAAATGCTATAAAGTCCAATAATGGTAAGAAAAAGCCACAGCTTTAGAATTAATATTAGCTTTTTAATTGGCAAATGAGCGTTCAAGAGGTCAGAAAGACAGTCTATAAATAGAAAGTGGAATGGAAGACAGTCTATAAATAGAAAGTGGAATGGAGGATGAACGAGCTATATTTGAGGTTCAACTTTGATGTTCCTGAATTCAAAAGTTTATTGTTTTCAATATCAATTTCTTTTTCTGCAGGTTACTTATCTCTCAGTATTAAAAACGGGAATCGTTAAATTGCATCAACGGTCAACTTTCTCTATCAGGAGATCTCGTCAACTTTCTTTATCAGGAGGTCATAACTAAAAGATTTCATTTTTCTTCTCGTTATATGTATTTTTAACGTGTTCACTATTGTATCTATTTAGACAGATAAAAAAATTAGAATAAGAAAGTGATTTATTCTTAATTTCCCTTTTAATTCAAATGAATAGTATAGGGGCGCAGAGTGTGACGAACGTATGTATAACATTTCGTGCATTCTGTCAAGAAAAAATGAAATATGGGTAAATGCCATTTCGTTTGTTCATTTAATTATTTTCCAGGTACATGAAAAACAATTTTGCCTTTTATACTATTAGTACATAAACCTCGTTACTTTATTAGCTGAATCTACTGACTTTTGTTTTCTTTTTTTTTGGGTAGATGCTTGCACTGTCTGCAGCAACTGGAGCAAGAGTATTATCTTCTCAAACGCAAGCTGGAAGAAATATTCCAGGCAATTAATATTTATAACATAGTTCATTATTCATAGAACTACTGCTCATTTTTTTTAACTCTTCATTTATTTCTTTGAACGTGCTTTCTAGATTAAAGTTACATACATTGATCTGCCAGTGGCATATTTGTTAGAAATATTAAACCTGCTTTGCACTGTCGAAGATCGCTTCGGAGGTGAGCGACTCTGGGAATCGCTCGTCTGGAGCAGCGACAAAAGGCTTTCCGCCAAAACGATTGATTTGATGCCGCACGTGTTCTCTCTCGCATCTGAAATTAATTCCGCGTGTGAGCAGTTGAAGTTTTCCCGCCTTTTGTGTTCCAAGCCCAGCTATATAAACCCTTGTTCAGCTGGCATTTTGTGGATGATGCAGAATAGTAGAAGCAGGGGAGCAGAGGCAGAGCAGCTGCACACTTCCGACAGAACCGAACAGCAGTTTCGAGTTCTTGTTTTCATTTTTCGTTTATCCTGCATTATGATGCAAATGACTGTAAACCCACTTTTGAGAAGTTTTGTAATCCGACTGAATAGATAAACAAAAATTTTCAGAGCTTTTTCGGGTATTCGAAAGGATCTGTGAAATTTGTATGTGTCTTAATTCTTCTGTTTCTCTCCATTTAATTCTCTTGGCATTGGAGCTCGATTCACACATTTTTCTTACTTATTCTGTTTACTAAGTCATTAAAGACAACTATCCTTGCCTTTGTCTATGTGTAAAACTGCAAGTCGCCTAAGTCTAGCGCTCTCCACATTATCTCCCGCCATCGTTGACTCTTCGAGTGAATCTCTCTTTTGCTTATTCGGACGAGCGATATCGAGTAGCGCTCTAAATCCGAACGACTTGTAGCAACTCTTGTTTTCACCCGCCGTCGCTAATTATTTGAGCGACGCCCATCGTCGCTCACTAGCGACAGCGATTCCGAGCGTCGCTCATATTTTGAGCGACCATCAAATTTTATACTTCATGATTTAGTTTCAACTTGTTTTTTTTTCATGCACGGTCATTCTTTCCCTTGCCTCCCAAAATTGCTCATATTATAGAGCGACACCGAGTGTCGTTAGTTTTTCGAGCGACCATCGGCTATCGCTCGGTTTGAAGAGTGACGCCTGACATCGCTTTATTTTTTACCGATGGTCGGCTGTCTCTACCCTAGGGAATGATGACCGGAGTTGCTACTGGGAGTCAGCAACTCCTGCGCTCACTGGGTATTCTAAGTGACGCATGTCGCGGTCTTAAAAATCCTTCAAATTGGTATCAGAGCCAATCAGTGTCGTGACGTGGAGACCGAAGAATAGCTTTCGAAAACAACCATTCTCTACAGTTGCAGGTCCCGTGCTTCAACAACAAGAACTATGACTACTGGTGCATCTAGATGAAGATCCTGTTTGGATCTTAGGAGCTGTGGGAGTTGGTCGAAAATGGCTACTCGAAATCGATAGATGCAGCAGCACTGGTAGTGCTCTCCCAAGCAGACAAGGACCTGATGAAGGAGAATACAAAGAAGGACCAGAAGACATTGTTCTACATCATGCAAGCGATCGAGGAGACCATATTCCCATGGATCACAGTAGCCACCAAGGCAAAACAAACTTGGGATATTTTGGCCAGTTCGTATCAGGGCACCAACAAGGTGAAGTTGGTGAAACTACAAATGCTAAGGAGGGAGTTCGAGAATCTACAAATGAATGAGTCCGAGTCCATAAGTAACTTATTCACTCGGATGATAGACAACATCAACCAGATGCGATAGAATGGAGAAATCGTGCAGAGTTAGAGAATCGTGGAGAATATTCTTAGAAGCCTGCTTGCTAAATTTGACTCTATTATGATAGCAATAGAGGAGTTGAGGGATCTGACAACCCTCTCGATAGATGAGCTCATGGGTTCATTATAGACGTATGAGCAGAGGCTGAGTTGTTCATCTCCATCCTCTTTGGAGCAGGTATTCAAGGCGTAAGTCTCATTCTGAGATAGTGGCAGCCAATATTCCCACCAAGGCACCCCTAGTTCTCAAGGAGGAAGAGGGAAAGGCAAACATGGGAAAGGAAACAAGCAAGGAGGACGATCAAACCCTAATGAGGGAGAGACCAATTGCAACATTCATCAGCAAGGAGGAAGAGGCAGTGGGAAAAATTAGCAAGCTAGATCTGGTAAAAAAAAGGACAAATCCAAGCTCCAATGTTACTATTGCAAGAAATTCAGCCATTACATATCCGAGTGTAAAAAAAGGATGGCCAAGGAAAACCAACAGCAAGCCCACTACACAGATGAAGTCAAAAATGTGGTAGGTGAGAACGTGTTGTTGACTTGCAATATTGAGGAGGAGAGCCAAAAGAACGTCTGGTATCTCGATAGTGGGTGCAACAATCACATGACGGGGAACAAGAAGATGTTCTCACAAATGGATGAAACAATCCAGTCCGAGGTCAAGATGGGGAACAACAGCAAGGTTCTCATGATGGAGAAAGCAAAAATCCTCATCCGCACTAGGCACGATGAGAGGAAGCAAATATGTGATGTCTACTATGTTCCTAGTATGAAGCACAACCTGCTAAGTATTGAATAGCTTGTGCAGAAGGGACACACTGCCCAGTTCAAATATGAAACCTACACAATCAGAGATAAAGCACATGGGCAGATTGCAATGGTGTCCATGACAAAAAATAATATGTTTCCACTGCAGATTCAGAATGAATCTTTGATGTCTTTGAGTGCAGTTGTGAAGGATGCTACCTAGTTGTGGCATATCAGGTTCGGTCACCTGAGTTTCAGTGGCCTAAATCTATTGCACAAGAAGCATATGGTGAAGGGTTTACCCCTCATTGATTAGTTGAATCAAGTTTGTGAGGGCTGCTTAGTCAAAAAATAACATTGGGATTCATTCCCTTCAGGGTAGTCTTGGAGAACTTCCTAGCCATTGGAGCTAGTGCACTCAGACATTTGCAGTTCGATGCAGACCAGAACGTTTGTCAGCAACAAATACTTCCTAACCTTCATAGATGAATTTATTCGAAAGACATGGGTATATCCCATCAAGCAAAAATCGAAGGCTTTCGACAAGTTCAGGGAGTTCAAGGCTCTAATGGAGAAATATAGTGACTACCAAGTGAAAACCCTTAGGACAAACGATGGAGGTGAATACATCTCTAACGAATTCCAAAATTTTTGCAAGGCAAATGGAATTCGGAAGCAACTTACTGCCAGATACACACTGCAATAGAACGGTGTCACTAAGAGGAAGAACAAAACCATCATGGAGATGACACATAGTATGATGAAGGTGAAGGGATTGCCGCATGAGTTCTGGGTAGAGGCTGTAACCTGTGCATTATATCTACTGAACAAATGTCCCACCAAGAGCATGAAGGACAAGATCCATCAAGAGGCCAGGAGCCGTCAGAAGCCAAGTGTGGCTCATTTGCGAGTGTTTGGGTGCATAGCATATGCACATGTTCCTGAAGAGAAGAGATAGAAGCTGGATGACAGGGTGGAGAATTGTATTTTCATAGGATACAATGAGCAAGTGAAGGCATATTGGCTATAAAACCCTATGACGAAGAAGCTCGCCATCAACTGTGATGTGAAGTTCTTAGAGGATGAAGCCTAGAATTGGAAGTCAAAGACTGGTCAACCTAAGCGAGTAGTCATTGAGTCTGTTGACTTAGAGGAGAGCAGTGTATAGCCACCTGCAATCTCAAATAGTAGTGGTGGTGCCAACAGTAGCATAGCCTCACCATCTCGGTCACCCCCACTTGCAAGCAAAATTCTAAATTTGAAGACACTTGTAAAGTAGAGGAGCTTGCAAGACATCTACGAGGCAACCCGACATCATGAAGATGAGGAACACTATGAATTTATGTTCTTCATTGAGTGTGATCCAGTAGAGTTTGAATAAGCAAGTTAGAATCAGAAGTGGGTGAAGGCGATGCATGAGGAGATAGACACCATTGAGAAGAACGAGACATGGCAGCTGACAGATCTTCCAGTAGGGAAGAAGACCATTGGGGTCAAGTGGGTGTATAAAACCAATTTCAACACCCAAGGAGAAGTGGACAAGCATAAGGCTAGACTAGTGGTAACGGGCTACAAGCAGAAGTCAGGTACTGACTATCATGAGGTGTATGCGCCTATAGCCCGACTTGACATAGTCAGGATGATCCTAGCACTTGCAACTCAAAAGGGCTAGAGTGTTTACGAGATGGACATCAAGTCAGCTTTCCTCAATGGTGTTTTAGAGGAGGAGGTCTACATAGACTAGCCACCAAGTTATGAAATTGAAGGGCAAGAGGGCAAAGTCCTAAAACTAAAGAAGCCTCTGTACAAATTGAAGCAGGCACCTAGGGCATGGTACCACCGGATTGACAGCTACTTTTAGGAGAATGGATTCATCAAATGCCCATATGAGCACACCCTACACCTGAAGATAAATTATGCAAGGGAGATGATAATCGTATGTCTATATGTGGATGATATGATTTACACTTGCAACAACACTACACTATTTGACTAGTTCAAAATAGCCATGAAGAAGGAGTTCAAGATGACAGAATTAGGGCTGATGAAATATTTTCTCGATATTGAAGTTGACCAATTAGTAGATGGTATCTTCATTTCTCAGGGTAAGTATGCAAAGGATGTCTTGAAGTGGTTCAATATGGAGGACAACAAACCTACCATCACACCTATTGCCATAGGCTTGAAGTTGAGCAAGTTGGACTTTGGGAGAACTATTGATCCAACTCTGTTCAAGTGGCTAGTTGGCAATCTAATGTATCTGACTGCAACTCGGTCATATCTGATGTTTAGAGTCAGCTTGATCAATCAATTTATGGAGACTTCAAAGGACACACATTAGTAAGCAAGCAAGCAGATATTGCACTATGTCAATAGGACGCGAAACTATGGCATATTCTATGCCATATAAAATCAGCTGGAACTAGTGGGCTACATAGATAGCGACTGGACTGGTAGTACTGATGATCGGAAGAGCATTTTCGAGTATGCGTTCCATCTCGGATTGGGATAGGGTTATGCATAAGGGGTTGGACTCAAAATGTACTTGTAAAAAAATAGCGAATCCTAATCAAAATCAAGGTGAATCATGGCGAATCCAAAGCAAATCAAATCAATCATCTTCACACCAAAATTTGGGGCATTTGAATCCCTAAAAAGTAAGGTCATATTTGGGATAACTTTTGACCTATTAAATCACCTTAAAACTTCATAAGAACACCACCATTAGATCAGTATTGAAAAGAGCTTTCCAACGAGTACAAATATGCCTATGTTTGGATACATATTGTGGCAAATTGACCCTAAGAAAAATATTGGTCCTAAAAATTTTAGGCGAATGGGCCGACATCAAGGGTCCTCATATTCGTCAATTTTCAATTTTGAAAATCCTAATATTCACCCAATTGACAAATATTCACCACTATGCATAACTTTGGATCAGGAGCAGTGTCATGGGCGTCCAAGAAATAACCAATCGTTGCATTGTCCACTACTGAAAAAGAGTATGTCACCGCCACTTCAGTCGCATGCTAGGCAGTATGGCTGCGAAGGGTTCTAGGTAAACTCAACCATCCACTAGAAGGTGCGACAACAGTGTTTTGTGACAATAATTCTGCCATAACACTGTCAAAGGATCCAGTGTTCCATGGTCGGACAAAGCACATCGACATTTGGTATCACTTCATCAGAGAGCTGGTAAAGTCGAGCAAAATTTAGCTATAGTTTTGTAGATCCAAGGAGCAAATAGCTGATATTTTTACGAAACCTTTTAAGGAGGAAGACTTCAGCATAATGTAGGAGCAGTTGGGAGTCAAAGTTCTCATGAAATCAGGTTTAAAGGAGGGTGTTAGAAATATTAAACCTGCTTTGCACCTTCAGCTGAATATCACTCTAGAGGTGAGCGACTCTGGGAATCGCTCACTTGGAGTAGCGAAAAAGAGGTTCCCACAAAAACAATTGATTTGATGCTGCACGTGTTCTTTGTCACATCTGACATTAATTACCGTGTGTGAGCAGTTGAAGTTTTTATCGCCTTTTGTGTTCCAAGCCCAACTATATAAACCCTTATTCAATTGGCATTTTTTGGATGATGCAGTTGGTGCAGAATAGTAGAAGCAGGGAGTAGAGGCAGAACAACTGCACACTTCCAACAGAACCGAACAATAGTTTCAAGTTCTTGTTTTCATTTTTTGTTTATTTTGCATTCTGATGTAGATGACTGTAAACCCACTTTTGTTTTCGTTTTTCGTTTATTTATCAAAGTTTTTTTGGTTGTTCAAAAGGATCTGTGAAATCTGTATGTGTCTTAATTATTTTGTTTCTCTCCATTTAAGTCTCTTGGCATTGGATCTGTATTCACAAATATTTCTTACTTATTCTGTTTGCTAAGTCATTAAATACAACTATCCTTACCTTTGTCTATGTGTAAAACCGCAAGTCGCCTAAGTATAGCGCTCTCCACATTATCTCCTACCATCGTTGATTCTTCGAGTGAATCCCTCTTTTGCTTATTCGTACAGCGATATCGAGTAACACTTTAAATCCTAGCGACTTGTAGAAACTCTTGTTTTCACCCACCGTCGCTAATTATTTGAGCGACGCCCGTCGTCGCTCATTAGCGACAACGATTCCGAGCGTCGCTCATATTTTGAGCGACCATCAAATTTTATACTTCATGGTTTAGTTTTAGCTTGTTTTTTTTCATGCGCGGTCATTCTTTCCCTTGCCTCCCAAATTTGCTCATATTATAGCTATCGCTCAGTTTGAAGAGCGACGTCCGACATCGCTCTATTTTTGAGTGACGGCTAGCTGTCGCTACCCCAGCGAGCGACACCCAGAGTCACTGCTGGGAGTCAGCGACTCCCGTGCTCGCTGGGTATTCTAAGCGACGCCTATCGCAGTATAAAAAATCCTTCAATATTTCCATAACTGATTTTCATTTCACATTAAAAGATGGTATATCCTTATGGAGATGAGACCTAAAAGTAGGTCTTCCTTTGATAGGAACTCCTCCTTGTTGGATGTGCTTGCAGATTGAGCATCAAATACTACGAGCAGGTGGTAAAATAACAGTGGAAAAATGCGCTCACCAAGAAGCACTTTCCTGCTGAATAATATTCTAAGAAATACATATCAACATCTTAAAATGTTGTAATGATGCCGGTCCATTGCCTAGATAAATTTCAAGCATCATAGTAGGGTTGAGGTTACTAGGTGTGTGGTACTAGCTATTTGGATAAATTGAAGGAAGAGTATGTTATCTGAAGGAAGAGTATGTTATCTAATCGTTATTTTTATAGAGGAATAGAAGGTGGTTATTTTGTGCTTTTGTTTGTTGAATTCCAACTTGAAATAGCATTTTGAAGGCATGAACATTCTTCAGGCACTCGAATAAAATTTTGAAAGTCAGTGCATAGTTCATGAAAATAACTAATTTGTTCAAATATTTTTGTATTAGTCTTTATATTTTATAATAAAAAGATGTATTGTGTGGGTGAACTTCCTCGGCGCTCAATATGTTTACTATGAATTGGTGTCATTAATTATATTTCTATAATTTGAACTTGAGTTTTGATAAGAGCTTAAAAGACATATCAACTTGTCCTTAATTTAATATGTTTCTATATTCATTGAATTTGTGTTTATTAATTTCTAATAGAAGACAATGTTTAAACTTTACCTTTAATTTTGATCAAGGTTGGAAAACTAGTAACTCTTAATAAGCTCAACAACGATAATCCAGGAAAAAATCCCGAAAAAGAAAAACTAAAGAAAACTATTTAATTGGAGATTCAAAAAGAACATTTTATATTATATACTCAAAATAAGAGTAGAATTACAGTTTATGATTATTAAATCCAACCTAATTTTACATTATACAAATGCAATATTTAAAATTAGAAAGCAGTTTTTAAACTATTTTTTTGGTTTCTCCTCCTCACTCTCAAACTAGAAGGTTAGGTTTATCTCTGAATAGATGGTCAAAATGAAGGCTCCTCAAGGATGATCTTATCATGGTATATCTCCTCAAATCCTCTTAATTATTTTGCTTCCTCCTCAAGTGCCTCAATGTCCTCTACAATAAACGCAGTATCCATAGGACTCGTGTATCAATCCAGTCACATACTAGATATAGCATCCAATTAAATTTCCTCATAGGATTCACTAATCTGCATATATCTTGTGCAAAAACGAATATTATATTGAATAAATGCAAGTTCATTGAGGTGTTCCTAGGTCAATCTATTGTGTTTCTTGGTGTGTATGGTTTCAAATAGAAACCAATTGTGCTTACACCTAAAAGAGATATAAGGCTGACTTAACATGTGGAGAGCCATCCTATTTAGAATAAGTGCTTTTGAACCATAGTCCTCCCACCGTTAATCTACCAAAAAATTTATTTTCAATGTATTAATTTAGATTTGTAAACTAAAAGAATGTAAAGTATAATAAAAAAAACTTTAGAATTTTAAATGCTTTACTTGATTGTAAGTTAACCTTGCTTCCTTAGTGATGGAGTACACAAACAAGCTCCCTCCCACAACCTTATAATATTGTAAGTTAAGATATGAGGCAATGCATGGTAAGATTATTTATCATCCTCTCTACATAAGTCTAGAACCTTACCTAGACCTATTCATCATTGCTAAGACTGCTAGTGTAAAATAACTTGGGGTTCAAGCAACATCCTACAATATGAATAGGTCGATGGAGTTATCTCATTCATATCTTATCAATGATGTGACAAATTGGTTTATACTTGTACTAGTTGCCACCATAATAGTTTTAAGGCCTATTTAGATCTATCCATTCCCTCATATAAATAATTCATTACTAATTTTTTACCATCTATAAGGAAAATATCCCTTACCAAATTTTCTATCACCTACAATTGAATAATAAATATTAAAAATTTATAAAAAGAAATACTAAATTTTTCAAGTATAAAATAAGATTTTAAAACATAAAATTGAACTCGATAAGCAATTACCTTGAGAATTTCCTAGATACTTATCCAAAATGAATCATTAAACACTTGCATCTAGATCTTTTATTCTTCATATTTTGAATAAAATGGTGAGGTATGTCATTCCTTACTCACAAACATCCACGTCAAATCAGGTGATATCATTAGAAGGCTCTACAAGGCAATAAAATTGGACATAAATTGAGTGATTCCTAAGAAAATAATATCCTTTCCTCATCAATTTGAGCACCCATGTGTGGTTATATATAAACCATGTAATTTTCTTCACCTCTTCTACCATGGTCTTCACCCATGCTATTTTACCAATATTTTCAAGCATGAGGTCAATACAATGGGTAAATGTGGGCCCTACAAAGTAGATTGGTACTTCTTCTAAAGAAGTCTTTCCATAGATACATATGATATTGTATTGTTCCTCACTACTTGGACTACATTATCCACTTCTATTTCTAGCATGAATTCCAAAAAATTGAATAACAATTATGTATTTTTCACCTCTCATGAGGCATCATCCGATTGTAAGAAGACCATGGATTCACTTGAAGTAGCCATGAAGTTCAAGAGTATGTGGTTTCTACATCCATCCATCGAATAAAAAATATTATATCCTATTTTCCTCCATGCATTTTTTTACTCTCCTATAAGAGCACATGTGTTGATGACACACACCAAGAATGATCCACTAAAATATTTTGCTAGACCCTTTGCTAGCCTCACTTAATACCCTCACTACGAATTACCACTAGTTGCACAATTGAAAGTAATGTTGTTGTAATAAAAAATATTATTATAATTTTCCTTACTTTGTATTGTTGCTCATCTATAAAATATTCTAAAGTGTGGTTTGTCTTATGTTGGAGCCTTATCCAATAGTCACACTCCTCCCACTACAACTAGTACTACCTATTCAGATATTAGTGTTAAGAACAAATTATTTTGCTATAACATCGACATCCTCTAGTTTAACCTCATCCCCATTAAAATGTGTAAGACCCTTTTCATGTCCCACAACAACCCTTATACTTTGATGCTCTATTTTTTGACGTATTTTCTACATAATCAAACCTTCACCTAATTTTCTGTCAAATCATCTCCTCTAGTGTAGGTGTCCATATGATGTCTTGGTTCCCAAGAAAATGGTATTTGAGGCAATGGATGCCTCCTTACATGTGCTTATTATAGTGTTTATAGAACACTTGATTTGATAAGTTTTCCTTAACCACATCGGATCTCTTCCTCAATTTGGACTTGGGACTACATTTAAAGGAGTCAGAGGGGTTTCACTTGAAAGAGTATCATTGTTGCTTCAAAGGGTTCCAAGGACCTCATCCAATGAATCCACTATTTTCCCAAATAAAAGGAAAAAAGAAAAGAAAAGTGAGTAATTTAATGCCCTAGGGCTTAGCTTACATGGTTGAAAAGAACAAAAAAAAATTTAAAAAACCCCTCTTTTTTAAATAAAATAAAAATACCTCTTAAATTTGTAGAAGATAATAAAAATATCCTTTAATGAATGTAAATTCTATAATATGATCTTGAAAACTAGTTTATAATTAATGTCTTGACCTCTCAAAACAATGTCCACATAGTAGAAGAGAAGAAAAGTGAGCAAATGAGATAAAATACCTTTTACAAGTAATTTAAACTCATTTTTAGAATTATGCACACACAGTTGAGCTTTTGCACCAAAAATATTTATAAGTTATTTTCTTTTTTGGATGCGAAGAAAATTTTAAAAGACATCACCACTCACAAGTTTCTCATAATTTTCAGGAGAAATCATGGGATACCAATGATTTTTCTAACTATAACTTAAATGACTAGTAAATTGTGAAGAAATTTGTATACTTTATTATATGTGTGCATTTAATAAATTTTTATATATTATTATGAATATAAGTGTCACATTAGTCCTCTTCACACTTTAACCTTTATTTTTCTGATAAATATAACATGTAATTTATCTATACTTGTTTTAATTATATTTTAACATTGATTTATGAGAGGAATTTTCAAAATTATATATCACTTAATGTGGGATTTCACATTATTAACCTCTTATTAACCTCATAAGAGGTAGGATACTTTTGTAGAATTTATTTATTTATATATGTTCTTTTATTTCAGTCTCCTTTTATCTAATAAGGGGAAGAGGTAAGTCAGCTCACCTAAATAAAATGCTTTCAAATGTTATATTATTAAAAGTATAATTTAATTTTGGTTATTTTTATTTTTATTTTTAATTATTTATATGATCTACTATAATAAGAAAAATTTAAATATTTTTTTTGTAGTATTAAGAAAAAAAGGGTTTTGAAAGGGACCCCACAACCTTTTATAAAATACCCTGCCACAAAGGCGATCTATAAGAGCAAACCACAAAATGCAACAAGGAAAAGAGGCACACCAAAAAACATCAAGGAAAATAAAGATAAAAATGATCAATGAGAGAACCAAGAGAGTTCTACAACATTAAATCGATCTCGTGGGTAATATTACTAGATATTTGAGCAACCTCCTCAGCATAATCCAATGCCATTTTCATAGAACTCCACACTGCACATTGTTTGATATCCATCAACTTTAGACTATGCAAAACTACACTCTTCTTCACAGAAGCCTCCCCCGAAGTATAAACATCAGCCACCATTTTATCCTTAATGAAATCTCTGGGAAGAACCTCCACATCATTCGGGTGGGATAAGGGAGAATACTCTACCTCATATCCACTTTTTACCAATCAACCACATCGATTTATGGGTGCCACTACCTTCCAAAAAACTAACAGAAGGAGGACCCCCATCACAGGAGTGGCCACTGAAAAAATTAGGGAATTCTTAACAATATCATCAGTGGAGCTCTTAACCGTTGATCCCCTCATGCCTTTAGCAGAAACACAAATTTTAGCCCAACAAAAATGAGTAAACATCCTCAGAACCTTCACTCAAAATTTCCGAAGCCACCAAGGCTTGGCCAGGAGTAGGGATTGAAAGATCATCCAAATACTTTAGAATATCCTCCACCACGATCTCTTTCTCCACTATAGCTTTCTCAAAAACTAAAAGGGCCAATCCTTGGTGAAGGGGAAACTGATCGCGCCCTCCTTGAACATCCATCATCGACTTCCTCATAGAATGAAACAAAAACAAGGGAATATTCATCCACATTTGTCTCCTAAGATGATTCAGAAACATAGCGTGGAAACTACATATGACATCATACATAGAATCCAAAGTAAAATAGTCCATAATAACCTTAATCACCTTGTCCCACGATGGAGACAAGGCCTTGGCATTGTACCCATTATGGATTTTGGGTAAAAATTCATCACCCTCTAGGAAGAAGCTGATTTATTTCAAAAATGAATGCCTATCCTGGTTATGATATGCACCATCCAACACCAAACATGTAGTGCGACTGATCAACTCCACAAAAATATCAAAGGACTAGGACCCGAATCTTACCAATCTCTCCTTCCACATTGTTGCCATCCATTTGGAGAGAATCGAGTTATGTCCATGAACTTTCTGGACACACTCCAATAAGCCACCATCCTTCAAAATAGATTTAACCTCCTCATCAATAATCAAGGAAAAAGGCTCCACCCTAGATTTAACTTGCTTTGACTTGGGCCCATATAGCTTAGCTTTCCCCATATTCAAATAGGGCACATAATCCCTACTTCTTAAAACCACACTCTTCCACACTAGGGAGCCAAAGGAGGAAACACCCGAGCAAACAACAAAATAGAAGAGACTCCAAAATAGACCCGAGCAAAAATAAATGCCCATCCCTATCACAAGAATAATCGTGTCCCCCAAGCCAATTACGAAAGTCTACGGATCCAGAGTCTCATGAACATCGGGAAGAGCCAAGGAACCAAAAATTCTCCACCCAAAATCTCTAAAGAGAATAGGACGCACAAAGGATAATGCAAATTAGCAACAACGAGAAGGAGCACAAAATACCAGGGTTCAAACAAAAAGAATGTAGACATCCTTCTACTCACAACAACAGAAAGCCATTTCCTAACAACAAAGGGGAAAAGGCCACCTTTTATGTACCAATACAAGCAGTCCCTCCACACACCACCAGTTGGCCAAGAAACAAATGTTCTATAGACATGTGTAATATTACCAGAAGCACACACCGAGAGTGACGACACTAAGGCAAAGACATGGAAAATGACCAACTTACACAAGAAAAAAGGTTGATGCCAACAATGATTACCCAAATACAAATCCCAAGAGAGGGGATTAAAAACAACCTAGGTACTCACCCCACATTGATTCCAAAGGAGCAACCACCACCACCCAAGAAGCCAAAAAGGAGATATGAGAGATGTGGTCTAGTACCGCTCCATAGAACAAGGTAGGCACCCTATCCCAAGAACGAGCAAGAAAATCTAACACGAAGGAATATTGATAGGGCATTGAAAGGAGAGCACATTCCAATAGAAACTGAGGAAGCTTCGGGATAGATCTGGACGCCAGCAAATAATGGGGGAAAAATATTCAAAATTTGAAAGGATATAAACCCCAGCAGACCCTGAAAGTAAATGTCGATCACCATCCTTCTCTTTGACCAATGACTGCAACTGCACCACAACATTCCCCACTAAACCAAAAGAAGGCAAACCTCTTGATAAAATTTAATGGATCTTATTATTAACACAATGTATGATATCAAAAGGAAAGTCCCTCTACCAAACAAAATATCCCAAATGAGAGGCCCAAAGATTCACCATCAAGTCTGCCACTGCATTACCTTATATAAAATTATGCACAATCAATACATTGTCCAAGATGAATAATTCCAACGATATCATAAATTAGGTTGACCACCTTCCAACTTACGTGATAGGTCCCCTATAACATATTTATAATATTTAAAGAATTACCTTTAACAATAGCTTTTTGAATTTCCAAATCCCTAATCAAAGACATACCTAAAAAAATTGCTCTTACTTCAACACACTAGGATGATTGGACATCAAGATTTTTAGCAAAAGTAAAAACAAGACTATCGATGTTGTCACGAATGACCTCCAACACCAACCACCCCTGGGTTACCTTTAGAAGCCCCATAAAAATTCATTTTACACCAACCATCAGGGGGAGGGGTCCAACGAACAAAACTTATAGGATTAGGAGTTGGTGGGGGATGATCCACATGCCCAAAACCAAGACTCTATTCAATAGAAACTTCATTAAGGATTAGAGTCGTCGAAAAATTTGTCTCCTTTAAGACACATGAAACATTCTCCACCATCCTCCAAAGAATATGAGAGCTCAAACAAAAGGTCGAGATTTCTTTATCTTTGAAAACTTGAGCATTTCGCTCCTTCCAAACACCCCACATCACATGAGGTAAAAGAAACTTCCAAAAACACTTAAGTTTGGGCGAGGAAAAGGGAGAAGCCCACTGTAAGATGCAATCAAAAACTGAATTGGGAAAAACCCAACTCACTCCAATCCGATAGAGGATGGACAACAGAACTTCCTAAAAAACCTGATAATTAAGAAGTAAATGAAAAGATGATTCCTAGGCCTCTTTACACAAATAACACCTATTAACCAAACACATGCCTCTCTTATGAATATTTTCAACTGTTAGAATCTTATTCTGCACCGCCAACCAAAAAAACATATTGAATTTGGGGGTTAAATTCTTTAACCAAATTAGGCCATTAGGAAAATAACCATCCCCTTCAGCACTTAGGAGCTCATAAGCCAACTTGACTGAATACAATCCTACACTATCAGCTTTCCAAACCAATCGATCCTCCACATTCTCTTGCCGCACAACGTAAATATGGAGCTCATCCATTAGCAAATTCTAGAATTGGAGATCAGTGGTGTTCCTCACAATAAGAGAAGGATTGGTCTAGACAATTCTACCTCCATGAACTTCAGTGAAGTCAACCACTTTAATAAGCCCAACTAGTCTAGACCCTTGACTCAAGTCTCTAAAATGTAGGTCCTCAATCAAAGGATGATCTCTCAACCAAGCATCTTCCCAGAAATTCACATTCCTCCCATTTCCAAAAATCCACCTATAGTTATGATTGATGAACTCATGAGATTTTACAAGACTGTTCCAAAAAGTTGAACCACCAGAAGGAAGGAAATCAAAAATGAAGGAATCAAAATTGTACTTAGCCTTCAAAATTTGGCACCACAAATGGTCAACATTAGAAGCTACCTTCCAACCAAGCTTTACCACCAAAGCCTTGTTCATCCTAGCTACATTCTTCAGATTTAATCCACCATATTTTTTCCTTCTACAAAGCTGCTCCCACGAAACCAGATGGAATTTACCTTTAAGCTCAGGACCGACCCAAAGAAAAGCCTTACAAATGCTATCCAACTTTGCTGCCACTTTACCCAGAAGGTGGAAAAGGGACAAAAAGTAGATAGGGATGCTCTGAAAGTACTTTGGACCAGCACCACCTTCCCCACTTGACTCAGAAGAGCTCCCTTCTAGGAAGCTAATTTATGATGAATTATTTCAACCATCGGGTCCAAAGAGCATCTTTAGCATGACCAATAAAAAGAGGAAGACCAAGATAAGAGGATGGGAGAGAGGCAATCCTACAATTTAGAATATCAACAATCCTTCTTTACCTCACCTTCAGAGTATTAATGAAAAATAAATTGCTTTTTAAAAAATTAATCTGCTGACCAGCCACCCTTTCATAGCAATCTAAAAGAGATTTGACTTCCTTGGTGATGACCACCAAGGCAACACAAGAAATCAGAGTGTCATCAACAAATTGCTGATGAGAAATCAGATTACAAGGGAGCATCGAATGCAGCCCAAATTCATTACGACACCGAGAAATAGACCTTCCAAGAGCCTCAACCATGAGAATGAAAAGAAAGGGAGATAGTGGATCACCTTGATGAATACCTCGGCAATAATGAAAAAATCCCATAGGAGAGCCATTAATGAGGACAGAGAACCATGCCAAAAAAATACACGCCTCTATTAACTTAATACAACCTTCATAGAAGCTAAATTTCCTCAAAATACTAAAGAGAAAGGCCCAAGATACCCAATCATAAGCCTTGATAACATCCAACTTGAGGAAAAATGTTTCTCTACCACTTTTATGAATAGAATGCATCAGTTCATGAATAACAATAGCTCCATCCAAAATTTACCTTCCCAGAACAAACCCAATCTAAGCAAGATCAACAAATATAAAAGCAATTTGAGTGTATTCACAATGGACTTCATTAAAATATTATAAACAATATTACATAAGATAATAGGCCTGAAATCACTAAAGGATGAAGCCGAGTCTTCCCTGGGGATGAGAGACAAGAGATTAGAATTCACCACTTTTGGGATAGACAAATAACATTGTGAATCCCTAATTGATGAACATAAATCTTCCACACAAATATGCCAAAACTTCTGAAAGAACATAGGAGGAAAACCATCTAGTCCCGAAGCCTTAAGAGGACCCATTAAATTAAAAATTGCTTGAATTTTCTCATTAGAGAAAGGAGCCATTAGTATTCTATTTCAATATTTAGATACAATCCTTGGAATAGCTTCTAACATCTCACCTTTAGCAAGGAGATCATGATCAAGCACAGAGCAAAGCATAGAGCTAATAAATTCAACAACTTCCTCCTAAATTTTTAATACATCTGAAGTTACCCCTCCACTAGCCTTCTAAATATCTCTAATTATGTTCTGACCTCTATTTCGTAATTTAGAAGCATGGAAGAAACAAGAATTACGCCTGCCATCTTTCAACCAAAACTCTCTTAATTTTGGTTTCCATAACAACTCCTCCTCTACTTTCTTATTATGATATTTTTAAAGGAGAGATATTTATTCTTGGAGCAGAGCATCAGAACTTCTTTGAGCTTCCATAATAGCTTCAATATCCTTCAACTGTGATCACAATATCTCCTTTTCTCTAAACAAATTACCAAAGGTAAACTTGTTCCATATCTTGAGATTAAATCTAAGCCTCCTAAGTTTATTAGTTAATTTAAACATCCCTTCACCAAGAATATCTTCCTACCACCATTCCTTAACATGGGCTTCAAAATCAGGATGGGAACACCACATAACTTCAAACCTAAAAGGTCAAGGAAGAAATGGGATACCATCAGGGACTTCCAACCATAAGGGGTTATGGTCAGAACCAATCTTGGGTAAAGTTGACAATGATGCATCCCCAAATATATTGTTCCTAGAATTAGAAACAAAAATCCTATCCAATATGCTCAAAATCAAACTACTACCCGATCTCCTATTGCTCCAAGTAAACTTCACCCCCCTTAAATCCAAATCCCGAAGCTCAGCCAAATTGACAAATTCAAAAAAATCCTGCAAACTCCTTTCATCCATAGGATTACCACCACACTTCTTAGATGGATATAAAGGAGAGTTGAAATCTCCTGCTACCACCCATGACTCATTTTGAAAGGTTTCCCTCATCTCAAGTAGCAGAAGCCAAAATTTACGCCTATCAGTATACAAATTTGGAGCATAAATATTAGACATCACCCATCTCCTCTTAGATATTTTACACTAGAACAAAATATTAATCACTCGATTAGAGGAAGATATAACATGGCCATCCAATTTCGAAGAGTCCCAGAAAAAGAGAAGACCACCAAAAGAACTAGAGGCTTCACTAGCCATGAAACCCGAATCCTTCCAAACAAAATTATGCACTGACTCCCATGAGGAGGCCTCTAATTTAGACTCTTGAATACACAAAATATCAGGAGATATTTCCCTCCTAAATGAAGCTAATAACCATCTCTTAGAGGAGCTATTAAGCCCTCTAACATTCCATGAACAAATTTTCATTGGAAATTTAAAAGGAGAGCTTCTTTCTCATCCCCCCAATTGGAGAGGATTTGAAACCTTCGAGTTTCAATTTCCTTTCACCATTCCTTTACTTCACCATAAGGATATTCTGGCCACCATTAGCCACTACTACATCCATAGATTTATTCCTACCATATTTACATGGAGGTCTACCAGGTTTCCTGGCCATCCGAGTATCAACACTTGTTTTGAGGTGACTTCTCATATTCGATCTAGGTGATCCCTTCTCCAGGATGAGCTTAGGAGAAGCAATCGAACTCTCAAAGACACACTTAGGGGAAGCAAAAATCTCCTTTAGAGAAGAATATTTCCTAACATCCCTAGGGGTTGAGAGCTCCTTTGAAGAAGAAGCAATAGTAGCCACCCAAGGAGTCAAAGACTCCAAATCCTTAATCACTTGGGTATCCTCTCCACCTTTCAATCCTAGATATTCAAAGGAATTTGATAGGGGAAGATCAACAACTTGACTCAAAGGGTCCAAATGAAGAACAACCTCCAAATTATTTTGAGGTTCTGGTCTCGGAGAACCATTCCTAACCAAAGTCGATCCCTTCGGACTGGAACCAAAGGCCACACTTGCACCCTTCAACTGAGAAGGAGAAGAAGCAATCTCTTTTCCTTTCGAAGTCCCCTGGGGCCTCTTATGCCAAAATTTTTGCTTCTTAAAGGGTGTCCTCTTAGGAAAAAAATCCATATTAGTACCCCTTTTTGGGGGTTATTCAGCTGGTTGATTGATCAACTTCTTTTGAGAGTAAAAATTTTTATGGTTGCCCCCCAACGCACATAATTGACAATATTGGGGCTTGTTTTCATAAACCATGGCCTGAAATCAACTACCTAGGTGAGAAACAAGTTCCACAAAGTTCAAAAGTTTTTTTTTTAAATATCCACCATAATGTACATTCTAACAAATTGGCACCGAGCTTTCGACAATAAAACCTTATCAAATGATACAAAGTCCTCAATTGAGCTCACCACTGCCCTAAAGATAATTTCATGCCATAAATACATAGGAATCTCAGGTAGGTGGACCTAAATTGACACTAAATTAACCCTTTAAATAGCTGAGTTAAAATAAGAGTCCTACTTCCAAATAAAGAGTCCACGATTACCACAAAACCAAGGACCACCCTCTAAGATCTTGCTAGAGTTCTTCTCACATGAAAGCTTGATCAAAAAACAAATTTAGGGAAGGGTAGCAAGGTCCAATGAGCCATGACGCTTCCATCGAGATAGTGCCAAACATTTAAGAATTTCCATAGGTAGTCTACCAACCAAATCTCAAGAACCTTTCCTCAGCAAGCAATTAATAGTGCTATCCAAAACATGAATTTGAAAGGATTTTGAGATTACCTTACAGGGAGCAAACTCTTCACTAAAGGATAATCCATCCATCATCCTAGCATAGGATGGCGATGGGGAAGAGATGCCCTTGCTCACCAAACAAAAACAAACCTTCCTAGGATCCCAATAAGGAGAAGGACCCACTTCACCAAACTTACCAGACCATAACTGATCTCCCAGGTTAATTTCTAACACCTCCAAATCCACATCCTCATAGCCAGACACTCTAGAATACCACATCCTCGTCGAAAATAAAACATAAATTAAGAAACAATATTATAAAAAAAATGTAAATATTGGTCTTTACATTAATCTCATATTTTTAATCTCTTGATTTATTATTATTTTAGGGTTAAAATTAATTTTATTAAAATTATATAATATATATTTGCTTATAACATTTTGTATTTTTATTAAATAATTTTATTGTGGCTTTTATTGGGAGCCACTTTTATCAAATAACAAAATATAACATTGCTTCCTTACATTGTTGTCAATTTAATTAAAAGATATCCAGCTTACCTTTTTATCAAGTATATCTTTTATTTATATTTTTATCAAAGGTATTTTTCATCTTCCTTAAATTGTTAAGTTTTCACAATCACCTCATTAAACATATCTACTACCTATTTTTTATTTTTCATAAATATGTTGGCTATAACAACTTATTAATTCCCTAATAGCTTTTTTTAAGGGACATATTCATGCCCCTAGTATTTCAAAATATCATTTTCATCATCACTTTTTATTTTTATTTATGGGCTTAGACCCACTTATTGTTAACACTTATTACTTTTATTTTACCAATTCAACATCTATGTGAGTTTTCTTTTCTTTTTATTTTTTTGCTTCTTCAGTCTTCTTTTTTCATTCCTACCAAATCTTTAATCTTCATCGATATCTTCAATTTTGTCATACTGCTCATATTGATACTTATTATCTATAGGTTTGTCTTGCTTTAAAGGATCTAATGTACAAGGACGTTCCTCCATAGTAATTAGCTCATTATGTTTCCTTAAAAACCCTAAATTACTATTAATTTCCTCTATTCTCATTTATTTATTATGTTGCTCTTTAATCTTATCCTCTACACTAATTTCTTTTCTATTATAAGAAGATGATTTTATACTACTTGAGGGAAATAAAGGTGATCTAGTCTAAATAAACTTTACTTATTTTACCTCCTTTTAAAAAAATCCATTGACATCTTCCTTTACACATGTAATTCTTTTTAATCTGAACCTGAACATTGTACTTTTTTACCCCTTCTACAACTCAATTCAACCTAATGGTTAAGACATTGTACTTTTTTACCCCTTATAAATAGGAGGTCTAAGGTTCAAATTTTATGGGGGGTAGGGTTGTACACCATGCTCTAATAACTATAGTTTAGTTAGATAAACACTTATGTGGTTTACAAAGGTATGATTTTTTATTTTTTCTTATGTTTCTCTTTTTAGTGTGGAATAGTATTTATCTAATACAATATGATCTCCTTACTTCATATTGAATTTATCCCATGATTAAAATTTTCTCTCTTTTTACATTGTTTTTACATTGGAATTTCTTGCCATGTGTCATGTGTCATGACATTTATGTCATATTGAAATACTTTAATAATTCACTTGTAGATACCATTCTCTTGAGTTGGATTTAATCCTAATGGATTCTGATAAAGGTTCTAAAATATCCATTGTAGCATATATCCTAGTATGCACATGTTTTTGCTCCTTAATAGTTGGTCACTTATAGATGAACTTCCTTAGGATATTACAAATATTTTTCTAAACATATTTATTAATAATCTAATAAGGAAGTCTAAAAGGTCTAGTTGAAATGAAAGCTTTTTAATTTTTGCCTTCACATAAAAAATTCTCACTTGATGGTCTTAAATATGGAGCATATCTCCCCTAAAGAATGGACCACCACCTATTATTTTAACCTTGATTTCCAAAATTAACAATGATAAAAAAAAAACATGTAGGAAAAAAATTATGGATCAATTTATGAAGAACACAAGCTTATACTGAGAAGGGGGTGAACATTATAAGACCATTTTTTACTTTTATTTACCAAATAGTATTATTCAATATAATCAATGGTAATATCAATAACAATAACCAAAGCAATGCACAAATCATCACACACAATAGAGACACCAATTTAATGTGGTTCACCCAATGTGGGCTACTCCACGGAGAAAATATTTCACTAAAATTTTCTTAATAAATCTCTTGGGAATCCTTTCCCTATTACAATGTTTATGGACCTCTATCCAAAGGATACACCAATCCCCTAATCAAGTTCATGGATCTCTATCCACAAGAGAACTCTTTCTTCTTAGCTCTGGCCGATGATCTTCTAGAAGAACTGCTACCTCCAGTACATTGGCTAATGGATCTCTATCCAATGAAGAATCTTGTCCGCACTAAAAAGACATGTTCTCACTACCCTAGTTAATGGATATCTATACATTGGAAACTATCATTCTCTATACTCTGTCACCTCCAAAGCTTATCTAAAGTATGTCTCAAATCTGTACTAAACATAGTCCTTTGGTCTAGCATAAATTTGCTCAATCTCTGTCTTTGGTCTGGCACAAAAATGCCCTCAAATCTACACCAAAATATGTCCTTAAATATGCACTAAACATAGTCCTTCGATCTAGCACAAATATGTCCTCAATATCTATCCTTTTATCTACACTAAACACAGTCCTTTGGTCTAGCACATATCTATTCTCAATCTCTGTCCTCTGATCTTCACTAAACATAATCCTTTGATATGGCACAAAGATATCCTCAATATCTATACTCTAATTTGTACTAACCACAGTCCTTTGATCTAGCACAAATTTGTCCTCAAACCTTAACACAAAGCTTGACTCAATCACAAATCAATTATGCTAGATCTGTCCCAAACCTTAACTCAAGGTTTGAAAAAATCAATCAATCAACTCTACTCACAAGTCTTCTCAAGGACTTATCTCAAATCTGCCTTGTAAGCTTCCACAAAATCTCACACTAATCTATCCACAAGTCCTCTCTATAACTTGTCCAATCTACTCAATAATATCTATCCTCAAATCTATATTGTAAGCTTTCACAAAAGCTCATATAAATCTATCCACAAGTCTTCTCTAAGACTTACCTCAAATCTTCTCAACAAGTCCTCACTAGAACTTGTCCAATATGCTCAATAATATCTATCCTAAAATCTATATTGTAAGCTTTCACAAAAGCTCACACAAATCTATCTACAAGTCTTCTCTAAGACTTACCTCAAATATGCTCAAAAAGTCCTCACTAGAACTTGTCCAATATCATAGAAACATATAGAGAATTATTAGAGACTCAATATGCTTCACGTTCATCACAATGCTCAATCACTTTCAATCTCTCCTTTTACCACAAAAACATATACTTAATTGTTAGAGACTCAATATGCTTCACATTCATCACAATGCTCAATCACTTTCAATATCTCTTTTTACCATAGAAAAATCTAGAGAATTTTTAGAGACTCAATATGTTTCACACTCAACCTATTTCTCAAATCAATTTAGATTATGGAACAATTTGTTTCACATAACTTGAACTATCACTTAAGCACAACTACTTGACTAGGCTCAATCATAAATCTACTCAACCAATCACTCAATGAAATATTCCTTGCTCACAAACCCTAGTCCAAGGATATGAACACTCACTCACTTATTTTCCAACAATGCTTATCAAACAATCTCACATAACAATGATACTCATGATCTTTGTAAACCCTAGTTCAATTTCTTCACTCAACTAATCACTTCAACAATAATGCTTATCAAACAATCTCACATAACAATGATACTCATGATATTTGCAAATCCTAGTTCAAGTTCTTCACTCAACCAATCACTTCAACAACAATGCTTATCAAACAAGGTTACTCTCTTTAACTTCTATTCCAGAAAACCTTGAAGCATTAATTCAAAACACACTCAACAATGCTTACCAACCAATCCTTTTCACTCCAACTTAACATTTACAACACTCAATAAACACTTACTAAAATTATGTACCCATACCTTTTTTATTGATGAAGAAGTGTCTTCAAAACCTGCCTCAAAATAACCAAACCTTCTTGTCTCAATTCAAGTTTAGATAACAATAATTTTATCTCAAAAAAATTCACAAGGATATTCTTCTTGATCAAAAGGTACAACAAAATTTAAACTAAATCTTACACCTTATAACTCCCTTTAACTTTCTAAACACTCACAAATATCAAGGATATAACACTTTACCACTTAAATTCCCCTTAAAATAATTAAGCACATAAAATAATTATCAACACCTTATAACTCCCCTTAAAACCTTATAAAATAAAATTATTTTAAACTCTAGGGCATAACTTTATTTCTCCGAAATTTTTTGGTGCTAACTCAAAAAGGGCATACCTTTGTCTTTTCCCCAAAATGGGGTTCAACAGGTTTCAAACTACCATCTCCCAACCACCAAGAACCTTAGCGCTTTGGTGCTCACCATGTGGGCTATAGGCACCCACGAGAAGGAAGGAAATCCTCCTTCCTCTTAACAACATTTGTCCGCCATCAACTTTACCAAAAAGCACTCATGCAGATTCGAACCTCTGCCATTCGCTGCTCCTTGCACTTTGCTTCTGCCACGGTTGCCAACTGCGCTACCCACGCTTGGTGACCAAGGCACCTTCCTTGGTGGGTGTTGTTTCTTCTACCTACCACTTGGAATTTTTAGACCCAACAAAACCCTCTTTCATTCGTAGATGATTCACACATTTTTTGCATGACATAGGATTAATTCAAATGCACGTTAGACTTTAGGCTAAGGTGGAGGACTCCCTTTTATACACGCTTTACCATATGACTCCCACATTGGTGCTTGATGTTCGAATTTGAAAATTTGAATTTTGAATTTAATAACCCACCTTAGAGTTATTAAAATAATCATAAATTAATATATAATTAATATCAAAATTAATTAATAATTAGTTTAAATAACTTATAAGTTAAGTAAATTAATTAATAAATTAATTTATAATAAAATTATATTAATAAATTTATAATAAATTTATAATTAATTTAAACTTCCCTATATAATATTATAAAGAAATATTATAATATTATTTGCTTGGGCTTCTTCTTTTCACCTTGGACCTCATCTTGACCTCTTGGAACTAGATTTGATCAACTAAAAATGGACTCTCCTTTTGCACTGATTGGAGAACCTGAAACTGATGCTGCCCATTGAAACTGCCACTCACTAGTGCTAAAATATTGACATCAATGACCACTCACTCTTGACATAAATTACAACTCATCTAATCAAAATTTCCAAAAATATCTCCCTTTGTTATTTATGGCAACCCAAATTCCTTTTACCAAAACTTGGACTTTTTTATATTCTGCTCCCCTTGGGAAATTGCTTCCCCTGACTCAATGCTCTCTCATTAAACCAAATATCTCACCCTTACTCAAATATCTCCCTCTTTGACATCAATCTCAAAGGGTCACCTTTGGGGCTCGGGGATAAGAATGAGTCTCTTAGCTTAGCTCCTCCCCCACCTCCTCTTGAGGTGGTTAATTATGGGGTGGGAGTATTTCTACTCCCAAAAAGCACTGATATTTATTTTTGTCCATCTTGTTTTTCCATACCTTTGAACTCATACCATTTTGAAACTTTTGAGAATCCTCTTTCTTGCCTGTCCTTGGTAGATCTGGAAATTATTTTCTACACCACAAACATTGATCTTTATTTTTATCCATCTTCTTTTTCCATACCTTTGAAGTCATACCCTTTTGAACCTTTTGAGAATCCTCTTTCTTGCCTGTCCTTGGTAGATCTAGAAATTATTTTCTACACCACCTTGCTATATTCCCAACATAATTGCACTTATAACACTTAATGCTATGATTCCTTGGAGGTGCAAATGTCTTCGGATTTCTCCTGATGTGGCCATATCCATTCCTATCATGAACTCTACAATTCACTACCTTGTGACCAAAATGATTACATAAGTAGCAATACCCATGAAAAATCTACCTATTTCTGAAGTTCTCATATTCCTATCTTTCATGTGTCCTACACTATAAAGCCTTGTGTCCAAACTTGTGACATGAGAAGCAACGTCCATTGAAGAAACCTTGCCTTGACCCCATTGATCTCTTAGTCTCTTCTACCCTGTCTAGTATCCTGTTCCATCTGTTTATTACTTGTGCAATGTTTCTTTCCTTTTTGAAATTTCTATTATCCAACTTATCCTTAGAAGTCTCACTCTCTCTGTTAATTTCTTCTTGTGATGTTTCTTCTTCTTTGGTATTTGAGCTTGAATCTCCTTTTTTTGCTTTCTATTTTCCTTGTTCTTCAAAACTAAGTCTTGTTTTGGTGACATATAATATTTGTGTATTGATAATATTGTCCAAAGTCTTTAAATTTTTCTCAAACTTGTGTAGCTTGTCCTTAGAGCCTTTTACTTCCATCCTTAGTGAGGCTATCTCATGTTCTAATATTTCACACTCTATATCTTTTGTCTTTAATATTTTGACCATACCTTCAATTTTTCTTGCCTCTTATACCTTGATTTTGTAGTTTGTGAGTTCCTGTAGAAACTTTTCTTTTTATTTCTCATCTTCTTGAGCTTGAACCCTTAATCCTAAGTTCTCACTTTTTAATTTTTTGAGATCAACTCTAATTATTTTACATTCTTGCTCTTTTACCTTTGACTGTTCAACTACATATTTTTCAGCTTTCCTTACCTTTTCAACTTTAACTTTCAAGTCAGAGAGATCTTGTAGAATATTTGTATTACATTTATCATCCTCTTGTATTTGAGACTTTAATTCTAAGTTCTCCCTTTTCAAATAAATAAGTTTCTTAAGAGTGACTTCCTCCTTTTTTCTTTCTAAATTTTTCTCTTTTCTTTGGTATTCAATTTCTTCTATTGTCCAAAGTAGAGTTTCTTATTTATACCTATTTTGACCATCCCTATTATTTTTTTCTGAACCATCCTCCAGGACTTCAATTTTGAAAGTATCATCTTCATATTCACCGCTACTAAACCCATTGCAATATCCTACATCATGACCGAGTTGACCACAAAAAAAACATTCTTTACATTCTTGTGATCAATGAGATTCAAGGTGACCTATATTCCTACATCTAGTATAAAATTTTATTAATCTGGACTTTTATCCACTGCTTGATTCATCTCTTGAATATATTTCTATTCTTCCTCCCAAAACAACAACATTGAATTCATCTTCCTTTTCTTTCATGACCATGTGTGTTCTTTTATTCTTGTGTCTCATGGTTCTAATATTACCTTTCTTTGCCATTTGTGTTCTTATAAGATCTTTCTTCAATCTGTTAAATTTTTTTTGAAGGAACCAACTATGATACCAATGGAAGAACACAAGTTTATACTAAGAGGGGGGTGAACAGTATAAGATAAATTTTTACTTTTCTTTTCCAAATATCATTATCCAATATAATCAATGGCAATATTAATAGCAGTAACCAAATAAATGCACAAATCATCACACACAATAGAGACACCAATTTAATTTGGTTCACCCAATGTGGGCTACTCCACGAAGAAAATATTTCACTAAAATTTTCTCAATCAATCTCTTGGAAATACTTTCCCTATTACAATGTTTATGGACTTTTGTCCAAAGGAGACACCAATCCCCTAATCAAATTCATGGATATCTATACACAGGAGAACTCTTTCTCCTTAGCTTTGGTAGATGATATTATAGAAGAACTACTACCTCCACTACATTGGCTAATGGATATCTTTCCACTGAAGACTCTTTTCCCCACTCAAAAGACCTCTCCTAACTACCTTGGCTAATTGATATCTATCCACTAGATACTATCGTTATCTATAATCTATCACCTCCAAAGCTTACTATCAGCTCTGTCTCAAATATATACTAAACATAGTCCTTTAGTCTAGTACAAATCTGCTCAATCTCTATCTTTGGTCTGGCACAAACCTATCCTCAAATATGCACCAAACTCTGTCCTCAAATCTACATTAAACATAGTCCTTTGATCTAGAACAAATCTATCCTCAATATCTATCCTTTGATCTGCACTAAACACAGTCCTTCAGTCTAGCATAAATATGTTATCAATATCTATCCTCTGATCTGCACTAAACATATTCTTTTGATCTAGAACAAATCTATCCTCTGATCTACACTAAACACAGTCCTTTGGTCTAGTACAAATATATCCTCAATATTTATCCTCAAGCCTTAACACAAATATTGACTCAATTACAAATCAATTTTGCTAGATCTATCCCAAATCCTAACTCAAGGTTTGAACAAATCAATCAATCAACTCTACTCACAAGTATTTTCAAGGACTTGTCTCAAATCTACCTTGTAAACTTCCACAAAATCTCACACTAATCTATCCATATAGAACTTATCCAATATGCTCAATAATGTCTATCCTCAAATATGTATTATAAAATTTTACAAAAGCTCACACAAATCTATCCACAAGTCTTCTCTAAGACTTACCTCAAATCTTCTCAATAATTCCTCACTAGAACTTATCCAATCTGCTCAATAATATCTGTCCTCAAATCTATATTGTAACCTTTCATAAAAGCTCACACAAATCTATCCATGAGTCTTCTCTAAGACTTACCTCAAATATGCTCAACAAGTCCTCACTAGAACTTGTCCAATCTCACAGAAACATATAGAGAATTGTTAGAGACTCAGTATGCTTCACATTCATCACAATGCTCAATCACTTTCAATCTCTCCTTTTACCACAAAAACATATAGATAATTGTTAGAGACTCAATATGCTTCACATTCATCACAATGCTCAATCACTTTCAATATCTCTTTTTACCATAGAAAAATATAGAGAATTTTTAGAGACTCAATATGTTTCACACTCATAAACACTCAACCTATTTCTCAAATCAATTTAGATTATGGAACAATTTGTTTCACATAACTTGAACTATCACTTCAACACAACTACTTGACTAGGCTCAATCACAACTCTACTCAACCAATCATTCCATGAAATATTCCTTGCTCACAAACCATAGTCCAAGCATATGAACACTCACTCACTTATTTTCCAACAATGCTTATGAAACAATCTCACATAAAAATGACACTCATGATCTTTGCAAACCCTAGTTCAAGTTCTTCACTCAACCAATCACTTCATAAATAATGCTTATAAAAAAATCTCACATAACAATGATACTCATGATCTTTGTAAACCCTAGTTCAAGTTATTCACTCAACCAATCACTTCAACAACAATTCTTATCAAACAAGGTTACTCTCTTTAAATTCTATTCCAAAAAAACTTGAAGCATTAATTTAAAACACACTCAACAATACTTACCAACCAATCCTTTTCACTACAACTTAGCATTTACAACACTCAAAAAACACTTACTACAAATATGTGCCCATACATTTTTTATTGATGAAGAAGTGTGACGGGGACGGGGAAATCAACACATTCACAAATTCGACTTTCTCATTAAAATCTGCTGAAAAATATTTACATGCATCAAAATAAAATAGCCCACAGGCTTTACAAGGGGCAAAGCTTGTCTGGTATGCAGCACACTCTTTGTTCCCCGATCTTCCAGTCCACCATCCCCGACTATTACAAAATTTCCAATTTTTAACGAGGTCTCGGTCCTCTAGGCAATTAATGCCCCGCCTAACAAAATTTCAAATTTGATTTTCCCCCTCGGCTGAGATTTCAAATTTGTCTGCCATAAATGGGCAACTGCCCGATCTGCACTGCTGTCTCATCCCATACTGTCTATGGTCTGCAACTGTCACTTTGTCAGAATACGTCCCTGCGATGGTCATTCCTGTTTAATACACGCGGCTGTCATCTTCATTTTAAGATACGTGGCCTTCATCTTTGTTTTGATACACGTAGCCGACCGCGTGTAAATTTGGCCATGCCTTCTCCTTGTTGCACTAAATTTGATACACGTGCCCTTCACAACTGTTATAATACACGTGGCTATCCACGTGTCAAATTTGGCCTTTCTCGGCCATCCGCTTAACAATTTCCGCACTGTCTTCTTATTGGCCGCGATATCGCGACAGGTCACGATATCGCGACAGGTCACGAAATCATGACATGTCACGATATCACGACCAAAAATGCCTTCCCCTATCGAAACCCTTTGGGGGCCGTGATTTCATGACCCCCCCTCGCCTTGCCTTGTTGAAGCTCTGCGGGGTCGTGATTTCATGACATGTCACAAAATCGTGACATGTCGCGATTTTGCGACCCCCTCCTCTGCATTGTCTTTGTCGAAGCTTGCTTGTTTTAACTACTCTTCACCTTGCTTCATTCACTCTGCCATGTGGCATCTTCCCACTGGTCATGATACCATGACAGGTCATGATATCGCGACCCGTCGTGATATCACGACGGAAACCCCCTTAGTCCTTCTTCCTCTGAAATTGTCACGATATCGCAACGTCGTGATATTGCAACGTCGCGATATCACGACAAAACTAGCCTCTACCTTGCCGCAGCTTCTGGGGTCACGATTTCGTGACATGTATTTCATGACCCCCTTCTCAACTTTGCCTTAGAAAATAATGCAATTTTTTTTTGAAAATCCGGTTGATGCCAGATTGTCTTGCTGTCGTTGGATGCTCCTGCATCAGACACCCTGGGTAAAAAGGAGAAGTGACCTTCACTTCTAAGCTATTCGGTCTGCGTCCTTTGTAATATCTCCAAACACTCATCAACCTTTGCAACCTGCTCAAATCCCATTTCTTGGCAAGAAAATTTTCTGCCCTCTACCAGACAAATTCTGGCATTACTACACACCTTCTCATCTACTGTCTGCAATGGCTTCAACTTGTGCCGCACTCCATATTTCATCAATGAGTACGTATTTGCATGGCCATCATGCACTGCACTCCAATCAAACTGCCATGACCTTCCCAACAGCAAATGGCAAGCATCCATGGGGAAAACATCACACAGGATTTCATCCTAGTATCTCCCAATCTGGAACGTGACTAAACACTGTTCACGGACCCATGCTCTGTGTTCCTTCCACAACCACGCAATCTGATATGGATGCGGGTGTTTCCTCCTTTCCAGCTACAACTTAGTAACCATCTCCTCGAAAACTAAGTTGTCTGTACTCCCATTGTCTATAATAACATTACAGACTTTGCCTGCACTTTTGCACCATGTGTGAAACATGCTTCTCCTCTGTTCTGACTTGTCTTCCTCAATCAACATGGTCCTCCTCACAATCATTGCTTCTCCTTTCTCAGCTTCTTCAGAATGTTCTGAGTCAGCATCTTCAACTGCCACAACAGCTCTGGCAAGACCCACTTGTTTCTTGTTCACTCTCTCGGGGTGCTGGGGGCACTCATATGCCCGATGTCCCTCTTCTCTTTAGTGGAAACATGTTCCTTGGAACACTCCCCTTCCATACCCGGGTCCAGATCTACCTCTTCCTTTTGGGTAGCCATTGTTCTAAACTTGCGATTTGGGTTCTTCATCTTCTTTCTAATTTTGGCTGCTGCTAGCCTCTTCTTTCTTCTCCTCTTTTCCTTCATCCTTTCTTCCACCGGTCTTTCCTCCAGGTCCTTTTACTCTTTTCTTGCTTTCAAACCTTCTGTTCAGTTTTTCTTCAACCTTCAGAGCAAACTGGTAAGCATCTTCAATGGTGCTCACCCGCACTAAGATTAGCTCTTCCTGGACACTGGGTCTCAACCCATTAATATAACGGGCCACCTTTTCCTTGCTTGCTTCTAAATGGCTGGTTCTGATGGAGATTTTATAAAATTCCTCCGTATATTCTTGGACAGTTTTATTCATCTGTCTCAAACTCTACATTTTTCTTAGCAGATCCAGTTCATAATCTACGAGAATGAATTGTCTTTTTAATTTTTCTACCATTCTGTCCCATCTAGTTATCTGTTCCTTTCCTCTTCTTTTTGTTCTAGCTGTACCCCCTTCCACCATATGCTAGCATGACCCTTTAATTTGGTTTTAGCAAACCTGACCCGCTCGGGATCTTCAACCTCTTCATATTCGAAGTATTCTTCCAGGTCATTTATCCAATCTATTAATTCCTTCGGATTCAAGTTCCCGAAATACGTAGAAACTTCCATCTTCGACCTCTTCCCGATCTAGGATATGGCCTTGTATAGTCTGGCTTGTGTCGGATCCATAGCTTCTTCTTCTTCTTCTTCAAACTAATTTTCTTCTTCATCCGCTTCATCCTCACTGTCTGCATCTCTTCTCGGTTCATGTCCTCTACGCAGTTCTTCTTGTAGGGCCTGAACTTGCCGCTGCAAAGCTCGAAAATATTTTGCTACCATGCCTCTTCCACCAATGGGGTTTCTTCTCAGAGGCATCTTCTCACACTCTCACGAGCCTTCCCACAAGTCCTGGTACAACTGCCTCTCCTTCGGCGGTCTACTGCACGCTCAGGAACTACTGGCTCTGATACCACTGACGGGGACGGGGAAATCAACACATTCACAAATTCGACTTTCTCATTAAAATCTACTGAAAAATATTTACATGCATCAAAATAAAACAGCCCGCAGGCTTTACAAGGGGTAGAGCTTGTCTGGTATGTAGCACATTCTCTGTTCCCTGATCTTCTAGTCCACCATCCCTGACAATTACAAAATTTCTAGTTTTTAACAAGGTCTCGGTCCTCTAGGCAATTAATGCCCCGCCTAACAAAATTTTAAATTTGATTTTCCCCCTCGGCTGAGATTTCAAATTTGTCTGCCATAAATGGGCAACTGCCCGATCTGCACTGCTGTCTCATCCCATACTGTCTATGGTCTGCAACTGTCACTTTGTCAGAATACATCCCTGCGATGGTCATTCCTATTTAATACACATGACTGTCATCTTCATTTTAAGATACGTGGCCTTCATCTTTGTTTTGATACACGTAGTCGACCGCGTGTAAATTTGGCCATGCCTTCTCCTTGTCGCACTAAATTTGATACACGTGCCCTTCACAACTGTTATGATACACGTGGCTATCCACGTGTCAAATTTGGCCTTGCCCGGCCGTCCGCTTAACAAAATTCACATTGTCTTCTTATTGGCCACGATATCGCGACAGGTCGCAAAATCGTGACATGTCGCGATATCGCGACCCCCCTCGCCTTGCCTTGCTGAAGCTCCGTGGGGTCACGATTTCATGACCCCCTCCTCTGCCTTGTCTTTGCCGAAGCTTGCTTGTTTTAACTGCTCTCCGCATTGCCTCATTTGCTCTGCCATGTGGCAGCTTCCCACTGGTCACGATACCGTGACAGGTCGTGATATCGTGACCCATCGTGATATCACGACGAAAACCCCCTCAGTCCTTCTTCCTTCAAAATTGTCGTGCTATCGCGACGTTGTGATATCACGACAAAACCAGCCTCTGCCTTGTCGCGGCTTCTGGGGTCGCGAAATCATGACATGTCACGATTTCGCGACCCCAGAAGCCGCGGCGTGGCTTATGGGGTCGCGAAATCGTGACATGTCGCGATTTCGCGACCCCCTTCCCAACTTTGCCTTAGAAAATAATGCAATTTTTTTTTGAAAATCCGGTTGATGCCAGATTGTCCTGCTGTCGCCGGATGCTCCTACATCAAAGTGTCTTCAAAACCTGTCTCAAAATAACCAAACCTTCTTGTGCCAATTCAAGTTTAGATAACAATAATTTTATCTCAAAAATATTCACAAGGATATTCTTCTTGATCAAAAGGTACAATAAAATTTAATCCAAATTTTACACTTTATAACTTCCTCTAACTTTCTAAACACTCACAAATATCAAGAATATAACACTTTACCACTTAAAAGCCCCTTACAAAAATTATGAACATAAAATAATTATCAACACCTTATACCTCCCCTTATAACCTTATAAAATAAAATTATTTTAAACTTTAGGGCATAACTTTATTTATTTGAAAATTTTGGTGCTAACTCAAAAAGAGCATACCTTTGTATTTTCTCCAAAAGGGTGTTCGACGGGTTTCTAACTATCGTATCCCAACCGCCAAGCACCTTAGCACTTTGGTGCCCACCACATGGGCTATAGGTGCCCACAAGAAGGAAGGAAAACCTCCTTCCTCTTAACAACCTTCGTACATCGTAGAATTTACCATAAAGCACTCACACAAATTCAAACCTCTACCAATTCCTGTTCCTTACACTTTGCTTTTGCTGTGGTTGCCAACTGCACTACCTGCGCTTGGTGACCAAGGCACCTTCCTTGGTGGGTGTTGTTCCTTCCACCTGCTACTTGAAATTTTTAGACCCAACATAACCGTATTTCATTTGCAGATGATTCACATGTTTTTTGCATGACATAGGATTAATTCAAAATGCATGTTAGACTTTAGGCTAAGGTGGAGGACTCCCTTTTATACATGCTTTACCATATGACTCCCACATCGACGCTCGATGGTTGAATTTGAAAATTTGAATTTTGACTTTAATAACCCACCTTAGGGTTATTAAAATAATCATAAATTAATATATAATTCATGTCAAAATTAAATAATAATTAATTTAAATATCTTATAAGTTAAGTAAATTAATTTATAATAAAATTATATTAATTAATTATAATTAATTTAAACTTTTGTGTATAATATTATAAAGAAATATTATAATATTATAATATTTATTTTATTTTATTTTTTAATATGGTAGAATTGGTAGCCACCATGAATCTGGGCAGGCGGTCCAACTTTTATGGTCACCACAGTATTCTGCGCTGTCTACCCCAAAAGCTACCACACAGATCTTCGAGCAGTCTGCCCTTATAACCGCCATGCTAAAATAATTTTAAACCTTTTACGCCACTAAAAGCATGAGGAAAGGTACAAGCGTTTAGTCCGATGAGGCTCAAGATTTGAACCTTGGACCTCCTCCCGCTTTATGAGGTTTGGATGAACCAATTGGTCTACACCTCAAACCTTATAATATTATAATATTAAAAAATAAATATTATAAGATTATAAATTATTTGCTTTGGCATCTTCTTTTTACCTTGGACCTCATCTTCACCTCTTGGAGACGGATTTGATCAACTAAAAATGAACTCTCCTTTTGCACTGATGGGAGAACTTAAAACTGATGCTGCCCATTGAAACTGCAACTTACTAGTGCTAAAAGCTTGACATCAATGACCACTCACTCTTGACATCAATGACAACTCATCTACTCAAAATGTCCAACAATGTGAATTCAATTTCAACTTCTATTTGATCCAATTTTTAATCTCCAAAAAATTTGGACACTATCTATAGATTTTATATATCAACCTTCTACATTTAAGAATCATTATATTATGCTCAATCATATTATTTTTAATAGTCATTTTTGGTTTAACTTCCTCTATCTAAATTGGACTTGCTAGATATTCACTCTTCTTATCTCCAACTTAGAAATTCATACTTCTATCTAGGGTAGTTATTTCCCATTAAGGCTTTCAAATATGACTTTCCTTCAAGGCTACCTAGCTTTTCCTCATATTAGTCCTTTATTTTTTGTAATTTCCTTTAGGCTTAGAGTAGGAAAATAAAGGAAACCTTGCAATTGCTACCTATTTGCACTCTTCTCTTCTTCTTTGAAAATGCAAAATAAAATATGGTAAGGTGCTTTCAAATTACACTAATTTTTGGTCTATTTTTACCTATAATCTATGTTTATATTAAAATTATAATTTATATGTAGTTATAATTTAAATGTTATTATATTAATTCATTTGATATTTACTAACTAATATTTTTATTTTTATTTTTAGAAATCAAATAAGAAGATAAGGAGAAAAAATATTTTGTCTTCATTCTATAGGATCAAAAGGAAAGAAATCTCACTTAGAAAGATCAAATCCTATTAAAAAATATACCCCACCCAATATTAGAAGATTCCAATAAACTAAAGGTTCGTTTGTATTTGCTTTTATTTATCAAAGTAAGTTTTTAAATATAATGTGAAACATTATTTACATCTTACTATAATACACTAATAATCATGTCACTTATTTTCTTAACATTAAAAAACTCAAAACGAAGAGTTGCAATAAAAATTAATGGTATACAAGATTCATTATGTTGGTACTAAATTATCAATTTCTCTAAAATTAAATAGACTTATTCCTTGAGTAGAGAGTTCTTTGACCAAGTTATTATTCCATCTTGATTTGGTATTGTTCTATACTAATTAGATAATTTATGATTGTAATATTAGGGTTTTATTAGTTTTTTCATAAAATGGTTCTTAGCATTGAGTTCCAAATATATTAAACATAGCTATAAGGATCATGTAATTCAAATTATGTTGACTTACTTTTATACATGATTATAATTTCACGAATTAATTCTCAAATATTAAATATAATAACAAAATTTCATCACGGTCTTTTCTTATTATGGTTAGGTATTCATTAAAATCATTATTCTATATTGAATTGCTAAGGATCCATAATTTAAACTCTGCTATAAATTCTTCATTTTGTGTTCTTGAACCAATGATTTAATAAATATCTAGAATTAATGGATGAGGTATGACCAACAACACTAAAATATAGGCCATGAGTCAAAAATTTTATCTTTATTTTGGAAGTTTGAGTGAAAATAAAAAAATTATCTTTTCAAATTTACAAACATAATTTTACTTGTACATATGTCTATGATGGTATGTTTTTATAGTCCAATAAAATTATTATATACTTTTAAATTATTTATCATATAATTTAATATATTTAATTTCACAATTACAAAGTACTTATTTATAATGATATTTCAAGGTAATGGTTAAAATTTAACAATGTAATTATTTATAATTATATTTCAAGGTAATGGTTAAAATTTAACAATGTAAGTAGTCATGGATATAAGGCTAAATTTAATTATATAAATTCAAATAAATTATTTTATTTTTATATAAAATTTGATAATCTCTTTTATGTAGGAATGGATACTTCTATAAAATGATGTTTTCCAAAGTAATAGTATAAGTGTAATCTAAGTTTAAATCCTTGTATAGTAAAGGAAACTTCATGTTGTTATTCAAATCCAACAATTTATGTGGTCATATGTATTATAGGTAGACCGATTTCAACATTATATAATTTATTGATAAAAGTTAAATATTTATAAAGGAGATATTATACCATTTATATGTACATATATGTATTTATATATAAATAAAAATTATAAACATATTTATTGAGCTCAAAATCCATTCACTTCAAGGAGGTTTCTATAAATTATATAAGATTTATAATATGTTCTCAGCATTGTTTATTCAAAAAATCAATTCACATTGTAAAGTTAATAAATTGTACAACTTATTGGATTCATGTTCTAACGAGTAAACAAATACACTTTATTAAATTTTCTTATTGGATATACTAAACTAATTGTAGGTGAATACTAATTTTATGATGATTATGTCATGGATGAAAAGCTTTATAAAAGATAAGTAGATGTCTTTATTCATCCATTCACATCTTTTCATTATTTATTGAGCTTACTCTTTTGTATACACTCATAGAATGTCGAACACATGGAGGAAAAAATATACTTAACACTAAAGAAATTATTCCTATTCGGGTTCTTTACACCATTAGTGACAATTGCTCATTTATGTTGCTAGTGGACCATGGCCACTCAATGGGATGTGGAATTTTTGATAATTTTGTTTTTTGGAAAACATACCATAAGGGATACTATTTTCAAGTAAGAACCAAGGAGGCAGGGGTATCTCTTCCGTCAAAATAATCCAGGGCTTGCACTTGGCCTACCACCTTTGACATACTCAAAGAGAAAACCGGAAACAATAAAAAATAAGAACACACAAACACAAACACACAAGAAAAAAAAAAATATGCTCCTTGAGTGTGTCAAAAAGATAAAGCACAACCAAACACACACACAATATGATAAAAAACAAAACACAATATGAATCACACAAAAAAAATACAAGAACAACATAAAAAATACAAACATGAAAAAAACAATAGAAAGCTACAAATACAACCAAAACCTTAAAAAAATATAAAAACAAAACAAAAAAACCAACAATAGACAATAAAAAAAACATAGAAAATACTCACACACCAAAACAAAAAAAATATCAATTAACACAAACATATAGAGACACAAGAACAAAAAAAGTAAAAACACAATAACAATATCAATAAAAACACAAAACAATAAAAATACAATAACAACACAAAAAAATACAAAAAACACACACAAAAAAAACACACACACCTAAAAAAACTAAACTACCCTGACCAAACCAAAGAGAAGTAAAAATAAAGCAAGAAGAAACTAGGTACGTGGAGCCATCCAAAGAAATGATATACAAAAGAGCTTCCCCTATTTGTGAAGCCCACCATCTAGGAGGGTGGCCATAGCAAGTAAGATCACATTTGTACAAATCCCAATTAGATAAAGCATCAACACTCTTGTTATGATATCTGACCACATGATTGTAATCAAATTTCAAAAATCTCATTTGGATTAACTAAATATTCTCAATAATTCTTTTTATTCTCCAATCAACCTTATGATTCTTAGAAGGAGTTTTCAAAATATTAATCATGAGTTGAGAGTTAGACTCAACTAACACCTTTTTCCATCCAACCTTAGTAGCCTCTTGAAGGCCTCTAAGGATACCATACCCCTCAACAAGGTTATTGGAAAGAATACCCAAATTCTCAAAAAAAGTAAAAACCAAGGAACCATATGAAAGTCTACCAATTCCTCCCACACTAGCTTTTCTAGGGTTCCCTCTAGAGGCTCCATCAGTATTGACTTTTTCAAAATCCTTAGGAGGAGGTTTCCAATTCCTTGTTCTATCCATCTTGCAATTGATCACATTCCCTTTAAGATGGTTTCCCTTAGAGGAGTTAATATTCAATATTGGCATCACTTGATCCCATCTTTGGTGGGAGCTTTGGGGGTGATTAAGGAGTTTTTGTACTGATTCAACTAAGCTGACAATGGTCTTTTGTCAGATATAGTGAATATCCTTCCTATCTTGATTACAAATATGATTGTTCCTTTCATTATAGATATTCCAAAGAATAATGGTAGAACCCATCCAAACTAACTGCCTAATAAAATGATCAACTCCTTTTTTTTAGGCCAATCCCTCTTGTTTTGATAATTTTGATAATAAAATAAAGGTACCAATTCACTCTCACTTTGAAGCCTTATGATCCATTAGACCTGCTAGAGAAATAAAATGATAGTGTAATATAGAAATCTAACTACATGTAATCAAAATTGATAATAAAAGAGAGATATAATTTATTTTGTGATGCAACAAAGTTTAATTTGTAGATTTTCTTCCCATAATAAGCATATAAATTATTAAAATTGATTATATTTTATATAATCAATTTTAAATATTAAATATTAAATATATCTATAAGAATTTAATCATGTCCAAAACATCCCTAAATTCTACACTTGAGAATAAATCAAGTCAAATTTTGGTGTTTGTTATAAAATATTTATAATGTATTGTATTTCAAGATTGATACCATTTTACTTGCTAATAGTTTAATTCTATTCATATATTCAAGAATAAATATGAATGAAATTCATTTCTATAAATATAACTTAAAGGTTGAATGGAAAGTAAAAGTCAACATTAGAAAAAGATTGTATTATATTATCATTAGACGAAGGTTTGAACTCAATGGTTGTAGATAAATACTTGTAATCAAGAAATTAAAGAAGAAAAATTAAACCTATGATAAACCGATGGTATTTATTAAAAAGAAAATGAATTTGTAAGAGACATAATATAACCATATTTATTACCCTACAAAATGTTTTAGGATATTTATAAAATCCTTAAGGGATAAAGTATAACTCTTTTTTTTTGGTAATATTAAGAGAAAAGAGGGTTTTGAAAGGGACCCCACAAAATTTTACAAAAAACAAAACAATAGAAATAGAAAGGAACATAACATACACATCAAACAAACAAAGAGAAGTAGGAGCCCACGAACCCCAAAAAAACCAACGAATTGACCAGTGAGAGAACCAAGGTGGTTCTACATCAGAGAATCAAATTCATGAATAATATCTTCAGACATCTGGTCATCCTCCTTAGCATAATCTAAAGCTATATTCATCAAACTCCAAACTGCACGTTGCTTGATCTCCATCAGACATAGACTATGAAGGATATTGATTTTCTTCATAAAAGTTTTACCTGGAGAGTACATCTCAGAAACTGGTTTGTCTTTGGCAACAGGTCTAGGAAGGACCTCCACCTCATATTTCACATCGTCCACCTTATAAAGGGGGAGAACTCCACCATGTTTCTCATTTTACATGGTTTATTTGATAATATTACATCCTCATCACCACTTTTTAAAATAAAGAAGAATTTTCAAATATGTGAATAGTTTGGGTATGTCCATGATTTTAATTTAGATTTTAATTGTAGATATTCCTTAAATGCATTGATAATTAGTATTATAAAAAAATAATTTTATAATAATAAGATAAAAAAGGACAAGTTTTTAAATATGCACATTTAACACTTCAAAATAATTTAGTTGTTTTTTTATACATATGGTTACATTCCCATTATTTTTAGTAACTATCAAGTGCAAGGTTCAAACCACAAGGGCTTCTCCCAACAAGCCTATACCACCTATTTATTATTTACCCGACGTAAGGGGATCATCGATCACTCGAGATTTGTACTATCATCATCGTTGAGGGATTCAAATTAGAATACTACCTTTGTAAACAAAGAGGTATTATCCCCAAGTTTGAACCTAGGTATCTTCTTATTAAGTGCTTGGTATACAGGCAATCACCAATTCACTAGCCCTTGGGGACAAAATAATCTATTTGTTATAAGAATTTGAATTTATGTACTCCGTATTATAATTTAAAAAATTTAATACCCTCATTGGAACCTAGCTTGGATGGTTAGGTTTCCCACAAATAAATACTGCTTAATAAACAAAATATTATTTGGATGACAAAGAATATTATTGAGTATAATTTCTTCTATAAGAACTTGATTAATTATTAGAACGATCTTTGGGCTATCAAACACTTTTTATGGAGGTGCAATTGAAATTTAAGGAAATTTGTTTATATGGATGAGAGGTCCATTTGATCTCTATGAAAATAGTAAGAATCTCAATAAATAATAAAGTAAAGGAAGTTTCACATGAATAAAGTCTCTTCACAAGCATAATTCAAAGGAAATTACTAAGAAATATGTTTTCTTTTTAAATTTAAATATGTTGGTAAAAATTTATTGAATCAATAAAACCATACAAGAAATAAAGAATCCCAAAACAGTAACCATTACAAGGGCCAGAAGAAAGAGACCTCCAAAACCACCAAGCACCTGACCAAAATACACCCAACAAACAACAACCTTAACTAGACATATATGTAGAAAGAAAATTAGCAAGATGACGAGAACAATCCAATTTGAGCTGATCCCGTTCCATAACATTCCAGTATTCCTAAAACTTAGAATCCCATTTTTCCAAGCAATCAACCACACCATTCTATTCCCTTAGAATGTGAACAAAGGAAATAAACTCCAGATGCTGATAAATTTGAATGATCTACCGAGCCACTAATGCCAACTTCCAACGAACATTAGAAATATTATCAATCTTCAACAAATTTATATAATTTGAGAGTTCGAATCATAGATTATATTTTACCATCCTAGAGCATAACATTTTTCCAAAGAAAAATGAATAGCAAGGGCCTCCATATAATTATTAGTTTACTTCCCCTTATAATAGGAGAAAATGAAAAGAGCTGCACCACTACTACCTCTCCTAACACCACTAATACCTGCATACCCATGATTCCCTCTAAAAGAGCCATCAGTATTAATATTAAACACCCCTGAGGTGAAGGATTTCATATGCCATATCTCTGTACTTTTTTATTGAGGTCTCTCCTCCTGATTGATAAATAAGGATGAGGGTAATTATCCACTAAACCCAAGTCCTGCATCATCAAAATATCAGACTGCTCCAAAGGAAGATTGATCTGACATTTAGAAGAAATAGTTTCTTGGATCATACCAATAATCCTCTGCCAAATTTGATAAACAATTAACTTTCTACCTTGAAAAATTATTTGATTTCTTTCAAGCCAAATCTTCCATATAATACATGAGGGCCCAATACTCCATGCAACTTGAAGAAAGAAAGCCTTAGTAGGAGGTCTTCCTAAAATCCTCTAGAACTCAACAAGAGAAGAGGCATGAGAACAAGACTATTTCCACACCCTCCACCAAAGATGCCAAATTTCCCATGCAAATGAACATTGTAAGAGAAAATACCCTAAATATTCGTCACTATTCTCACAAAGGAAACAAAATAAAAGGCCTTGAAAACCTCTCTTTTGGATACTATACTAGGTAATACATGTGTTTCTAGTAACCAACCACAAATGAAAATTGCATTTGGGCCAAGAAAAGTTATTCGAAACATGTTTCCACCAAGGAACCTCCTCATCCCCAAAATGTTGCCTATATAAAATATGGTAACCAAAAGCCACCAAGAAAACCCCTCTAGTATCTGGATCCCAATCCAAAACATCATCATCCTTTAAATAAGAGCACTCCCTAGTAGCCATAATATGAGCCAACTCTTCTCTATCCTAAAGATAGATAAAATTATAGGAAAACCATCCCAATAATAATTCCAGAAGAGAGCCTTTGATCCTTTGAGATAAATCCAGAATAATCCTTGCTTAACAAGAGTAGCCCCCTTCTTAAGGGTATTCTAGATCAAAGAGACTTTACAAAAAAAATTGTATCTTGGTATCTCAGAGTCCTTAATCCCATTAAGGTACTTAAAGGAAATAATTTTAGCCCAAGCATGGTCTTGAGAAATGCACCATCTCCAATAAAGCTTGGTCACCAATACATGACTAGAAAGAGAAGTCAAACGAAGATCCAAACCACCTTCTTATTTTGGTATACAAATAATATTCCACTTAACCAGACTCCATTTTGAAGACTCTAAATTTCCAGCCCATAAAAATCTTCCTAACAAAGATTCAAGCTCATGAATAAAAATAGCAGAAGCAACCTGAATTATGCATCAAAAAATACATGAAGCTTGAACAACTGACTTAAGAAGAAGTACTCTACCAAAAAAATAAAGCAACTTAACAATAAATGACATAATTTAGCCCAATATTTATCCAAAATATTATTCTAAATACCTCGAGGTAGAAGGCCCACAGGAAAAAATAATTTTCAAATAAGTTAAAGGAAGAGCTCCAATATGAAACCAAATAAGCTGAGCAATTTTAGCATGTATAAGAGGATTAGTATTGAAAACAAAATGGAGGATTTCACCTCGTTTATCTTCTACCCTAAAGCATTCAAATAAATATCCATACATCTTCTAAAATTAGTTGTTTTCCTAATAGAGGCAAGACCCATCAGAGTAGTATCATCTGCAAATTGAAGATGAGAATACGTAGGAAAACTATTATCCCACCACCAACCATGAATCAACCTATGATTGACATGCAATTTGAGAAGCCTACTCAAACCCTCAAGCATAATAATAAACAAATAAGGAGACAAAGGATCCCCTTGATGGAGACCTATCAAAACCTGAAACAAAGTAGAAGGCTCACCATTGATAAGGATAGAATATGATGGACACGTAATATAGCTCATCATCCAACTAACCTAGTTGGATTCAAACAAAAAAACAAAATTACTTAAGAAATACCATTTAACCCTATCATAATATTTAACCATATCCAATTTTATAAACATAGATTTTTATTTAGAAATTCCCATAGAATGAATGGCCTCAGTAGCAATAGCCACACCATAAAGGATTTGTCTACCCACCACATAACCTCCCTGTTCATCAAAAATAACCTTACTAAGCCAAGGCTTAAGTCTCTTAGCAATCAACTTGGAGATAATTTTGTACACCACATTACATAGTGTAATAGATCTGAAAAGATCCAGAGAATTGACTCCTTCCCACTTATGAATAAGTACCAAGAAGGTAGAATTCATAGCTCTTAACATCTGTTTAGTTATGAAATACTCCTACACAATAGATAAAAGATCTAGTTTGACAATCTCCTAGAATTCTTGGAAAAATTATACAAGAAAGCCATCAGGCCCCTGTGCTTTCCCTTTCCTCATATAGAAAATAATACCCTCCAACTCTTCAATTGAAACATGTCTCATGAGAAACTCATTCATCTCAACACTGACAACTAAAGAAATACAATCCAAAATACTATTTTCTTTAGCAACCTCTAAGGGAGAATCCTCAAAATACAAAGAGGGAAAAAACATTACACCCCCCCTTGAAATATCCTGAGCAACAATTAACTGGACCCCAAGAGAAGAAATCACATTACCATACCTTTTAGATTTAACCAAATTGAAAAATATAGTATTTCAATAAAGTCTTCTTTTTCCAATAAATTTCCTCCCTCAATTCCCACTCAGCTAACTCCTTACGAGCATAAAATTGATTATATGGGCGTCAAGCCAATCCCAGTTAGCCAAATTTAGTGCCTCCTGTGCTTCAGTAAACACCGTAGGCACACAGTATCGGCTCTTCACAACCTGCAAAAGAAAACAACACAAAAACATTAAAACAATGAAAAATTGTACAACAATAACATGAATATACAACAAGGCATAAAAATGTACAACAAAAAACATAACAAAATTCAAAATCAATTTGTCAAGTTCTAGGGTTTTTAACTCTCAACTGATAAATTGAAAAACAAACAACAAAAATTCAAAAAAAAATATTTTGTCAGTTCTAGGGTTTTAACTCTCAACTAATAAATTAAACAAAAACATAACAAAACAATTCAACAAAATCATTTTTCAGTTCTAGGGTTTTTCACTCTCAACTGATAAATTACACAAAAAAATAACAAAATTCAACACAAAACTAATTTGTCAGTCCTAGGGTTTTTAACTCTAACTGATAAATTACAAAAAAAAAAAAAAAACAACAAAATTTCAAAAAAATCATTTGTCAGTCTAGGGTTTAACTCTAACTGATAAATTCAAAACAACAAACAAAAAAAATTAAAAAACCTAATTTGTCAGTTCTAGGGTTTTTAACTCTAACTGATAAATTAAAAACAAAAAAATTAATTAATTAAATCACAATAATTTTTAACAGTCCTAGGGTTTTTCACTCTAAAAAAATTGACTAATCACTTACAAACACAAAAACATAAATCACAAAAACTAACTAGGGTTGAGCTACAATTTTACATTCAATTTTACCCTACATTTCTAACCTAAGTTTTGATCTTTGTTAAATTCGGGTTAAGCGAAGTTTTAAGTTACGTTTTAAACTAAGTTTTTTTTAAGCTCAGTTTTAAACTAAAATTTTGATCTTTGTTTAACTAGGGTTAAACTAAGTTTTAAGCTAAGTTTTAATTTTGATAGACTAGGGTTTCATTTTTAAATTTGAATAACAAAAAAAACAAAAGGACAAGAAAAAAACAAATAACTTGCGGTTTTACAACTGTAAAGCAAACAAACAATAAAGAGGAAGGGCACTCACTAGTCTCGCTTCCGCTCCGTCGCTCGATCCTATGCATGAAATCATGGTTGCAAAAAAATTTTGACAGTGCTTCACTTCGCAGAATTGACCTCCTCCTCCTCAGAGCTCCAAATCGCCAGGAAAAACAAATGCAAATGAGCCCAAAACCTAGTTTTGGCCTTTAAATAGGATTTTGAGCCTATACTCGTTCCCCCTTTGGACGAGCGCTCTGGTTAGCGATCGTACCTCCTTGGGATGAATACTAAGCAGGAATTCATCCCACCCAAGGACGAATACAGAGTAAAAATTTCAAAAATAGCAAAAACTACACAAAATGCACTAAAAACAAGCAATAAAACTGTCCAATGAGAGTGCTTTTGCACTTAACATTCTGGGCATGAAAAATAGATGTCGGTGTTACAAATCCTCACTATCCTACTCCCTAAGAAGGCTACCATATCCGGACCACTCCACGGGATGACAAATTTTTGAGAATTTCATTCCCAAAGAGGCATCACAAAAGGGTCAAAACCCAACCAAAAATAGCAATAACATTGCCGAACAAAGGCGCCTTTGCGCCTAACATTCTTGGCAGCCAAAATAGACGTTGGGGTGACAAATTGTCCCTATAATACTCCCTAAGAAGGCTATCATAGCCAGACCGATCCACGGGAAGACTAATTTTTGATAATTTTAGCTCCAAAATGCATCACAAAAAGGGTTCACACCCACCAAAAATAGGTCAGAATGTTCGAAAACTGCTTTTGCATTCAACGGTAAAAAACTGAAGGCACCCTTACCTTAGTCATCTTGGGTCAATAAAATCATCACTTTTCTCATGTCAGTCATTCCCTCATCAATTCGTCGCTTGAGGGGGTAGTCACACTTAGTCACCAATCAACAAAAACATACCCAATCAAGGAAATGACATGCATTCAAAGGATCATTGATAAAGACAATCGCACCCCTGCTTGGGGCAACAAACAAGCAATAATCACAAGTTGATCAAACACTTGGAATTTGTGAATCATGAACTCAAGGTTCCCACAGACAAAATATTGTGTCCTTTGCCTATTCATGATTGATCAATGTCCAAGCTCAAGTAACACCTCACTGAACAAGGTTAACACTTCAATTAAGTTTCGTAGCTCGTCAGAAGCAAGGATTCAAGAATGCATGCCCTTTCCATACTTGGGGCATCAAGATTTGGTTAGGTTACTGAGAAACCCTAATCATTAGTGCTTTGGTTATCTATTTTTGCTCAACGTTGCACCTTGCACAACACTTCCCAAAAAGGGGCATCTGTAGACACCAAAATAGCACCAATCCGATTATGTGACAACAAACGCTGATCGCATTGACACACACAACCCCTAGGGCAGACCTTGGAGGTTAAACAATGGTCCTAACCACTCCCAAAAGCAGTTTGGAGGTCAGAGGTCAATTTGGCACCTTTTTGGCTCTGCTCGTCCCACCCAGGGACAAATACAAACTGGCATTCGTCCCACCAAGGGACGAATATCAAAATTCACCCCAGGGTGAGGCGAATAGCAAGTTTGACTGGCAAAAATTCAAACCTCAACAAGTCCGCCAGTTAACTGAAGCTATAGGCCATGCAATTGCGAGGAATGGCTCCAAATCAAGAAGAGAGACTTCAGTCATGCATGTCTTTATTTTAGAGACCTCATGCAAGGAGATTCAAAATCAGGGAATTATCTTTTCCCTCAAAATAGGACAAACAACTCAAGTGGCACCCTCGCATGCGCAATTCAAACAGAGAGACCTTAGGTCTATAAATTGGTGAGTTTTCTCACCCAAAAAATATATAGAGAAGGAGCATTTGAGCAATGAAGTGCTGCCAATTTACATACCTACTTGCGATTTGTGCCTTTCACATCCTTAATCTCTCATTCAAAAGGGAGGTTATTGGGTGACTTTTGGAAGCATGAATCAAGACCCAAAACTCGATTTTTGGCCACAATATCCCATAAAATTTGTCGACAACACCCCATAAGAAGTTTTGGACCCATCCCAAGTGGATTGGTGTCGAAAAAGAGTCCCAAACGGTGGGCGTCCTGCCCCCGGGTGCTCCCCAAGCTGTCATAGTTCTAAATGCCCCACCCCGGAGTGATTAGAAATCTATGATATATTTCTCTAATTTTTCTTTTGCATCTTATTCTAGGTTATTTAAATAGGCTGTAGTTTAAATTTCACTTCATTCTGAGCATTTTTTACTAGTTTTTTATCATTTCCCACCTTTACTAAGTTGCAGATGCCATCATCAAAATCTGGGTACTAGAGGCCAAATTGGAGAAATCTAACCTTTGGGTCTTCCCAAATCACCCCCAATTAGCTAACCCCAAATTTGTAGGTTATTTGGAGCTTCCTAGGCAGGACATTGAAGAGGGTGCTTTCTGACAAATTGTTGTAGGTTTATTCGTCCCGCCCCAGAGCGAATACAAATCTATAAGGAATTTCCTAACTATTCCTTTTGCAGTGGCTTCCTGGTAACATATTCATGCTTCTGTAAAATTTATAGATCAATCATATATCATTTGGTTATCATTTTAATATTTTCATGCATACATTGACAGTAGGCCTTGGGAAATACATGTTCTATTCTATCTACAAGTGCTACTAATATTTTCTATTTCCTTGAACGTAGGTCTTCGACATCAAAGGAGCAATAAGGATTCAACACCCATATACACAAGTGGTGACAATGTTTTGGTCTGCCCATATTACATGTGGGCACATGAAAGAAGGATTGTTATCCATGGATGTGACAAGAAACATATTTGACTCTCCTATCCCTTAAAAAGGAAGGAGACGTATTGTAACACGACTTTGAAAGCATATCAATAAAAAGGGCAGCATCATTCATATTGCTTTTATCTTGTGTCAATTTGTCTATGTTCTTTCTTTTCATGCATTTTGCAATACATAGGCTGTTAGCGTTAAGTTTGGTTCTACACGCATCGTGCCTGGCATATTCCTTTTTGTTTCCGTATCCTCATGCTTTCATGACATAATAGTTATTTCCTCATCATTTAGAGAAGTTTTTCATGTATCAATTATGGTTCTAATCATGATTGAATTTACCACATCACTTATACTAACAAAATGGTGGAATTTTTGATAGATAGATGGATGAATAAGAAAATGGATAATGAATTTGAAATACTTCAATCAAGAAATTATGATAAAATTGATTAGATATATGAGGTTTGTTATTACCATTCCTCTTCTATTTCTTCCAATAAGAGAGACTTTATCACTAGGATGACTTAGATAGATGATAGCAACAAGTGAAGGCACCGTAGTCTTCCACACATCATTTATGAATAGTTGAGGTATATGATATGAAATCAAATAGAAAATTGTATTCCTCTCATTTCTCCTTCAAGTGGTGTTTGTGAGTATTTCCTTTGGGAAAAATATTATAAAACATATTTTCTAGAAGGGATATCTAGAGTGCTATGTATCCATTGGAGCTCATCCATAGTGATATTTTTGGGTCGATGGAATACCTATATCTATCTATCTATCTATCTATATACAAACATATGTATGTATGTTTGTACATCAAATATGAATCTTTTGCAAAGTTGGCATTGAAAGCACTTATGGAGAATTAATTTGAGAGGAATATCAAGTATTCTTTGAATGATGAAGAAGATGAGTATGTTATTAATGTTTTTAGATATTTGGAGCATTTATTTTTAGATTATTATTGATAATACCTAATATTGTAATGGGGTGGATGATCAAAAGGTTTAAATTATCATGGAGATGTCTAGATGTCTATTGCATGCCAAGTAGATGAATGACAACTTATGTGGTGAATAAATGACTTGTGTGACATATATCAACAATAGGATTATTACATGGACCATTTAGGATATAAATCCTATTGATATATTATTAGGTAAAATTACTAATATACCTAGGTTTTATACCTTTGGAAATACTAGATGGGCTCACATTTCCAAATTTATATAAAATATGTTTGCTTTTAAGAGTCATTGCTACATATATGTAGGATGTTATTGATACCTATAACAATTATCATCTTTCTGATACTATGAAGTGTAATGTTATTTTTTAAAATGATGTGATATTTGATAATATGTTTATATCCACCCCTTCAAGACCTGTTCTTATCCTCTTAGAAAATGATAATCTTCCATCCATAGGTCCTCTACAGGCCCTTGTTGATCCATTTGAGATTCTTGTTGGTACCATTTTAGTTGTTCTAATTCTTAATTCTACTAGCCTAAGTCCATATAAGTATCCCTCCATTTTTATTGTTTTCTTCGCCAGTTCTCCTCTAGTATCTACTCTATATTTAGATTGTGTTTGACAAGTTTGATTCTCCCATGCATTAAGCAATAACATTAGACATTGTGATTGATTTAGGATCGATGTATGATGTTACTTATTTACAAGATATGTTGTCTTATTCATGAATCATTAAATGTTCAAGTGGATCCAAATCCCCCTTTAATATTCTTAGATTATTCTCTCTTAGGAGTGTCGATAGATGAACCCTTCCTAAGCCCTAGTTTCAAGAGTTAATAATTCTAGATATATTATTATATATGCTTAGGCCAAGGATTTTATGGAGTGGAATGATGCTATGTTGGAAGAATATAAGTCATTAATAAAACTTTAAACATGGAATTTTGTTCCTCTACCTAAACAAAAAAACATTGTTGGTTGTAAATGAGTCTATATGACCAATTACACTTTCAGTAATTAATTGGAAAATTATAATGCATGTGTTGTTGCAAAGGGATTCTTAGGTGGAAGTTGACTATTAAAATAATTTTATCATAATTGCATGAATGGAATCTATTTGAATTATTACCTTTATTTCCACTTCTTATGGATGGGACATATATCATATGAACATAAAGAGTGACTTTATTCCTAAAGGGGTTTAGTATGAGATTGATATATAACAACCACATAGTTTGTGCTTCATCATTTCATTCCCTTGCAATGTCAATTGAAGAAGTCTTTATATGGGGTTAAATAGGATCCTTGTGCTTATTATGAGAATATAATTATCATGATGTGAGGTAAAACAAAATATTTACATCAAGAATTGAGATGGTTAGATTTTGGTGATTAAGATTTTTGTTGATGATATTCACATCACAAGGATCTTAACATCATTAATCTATGAGATAAATTCAAGACTTCATGATATTTTGAGATGATATATTTAGGCCTCATTATTTCTTAAGGATTAATATCAACTAGTCACCCTTTAGGACCACTATTTTTTTTGTCCATGTATGCTTTGGATATTTTATAGTAATTTCATATTGAGGATTGTAAGCTTTCTTGAAATTCATTTGTTATTAATTATTATTTTATGTATATACATGAAACTCATCAGAGAAATTAGATAATGGATAATCAAATTATTTGGTCTAATAGAGGTGCATATTGGATGGGTATTCACTACTTACTTGGAGTATTTAAAGTTTTCTTAAAATTCTCTAATGTATACTAGATTGATGATTTAGTCTAGTAGTACTCCAAAATTGAGTTTGCTTTTTATCTTGGTTTTGGATTGGTCTCTTATTGTTATAAACAATACACCAATATATTTAGTCTTCTAAAAAATACAAATATTGTGTTTTTAATGAGGCCACTAAACATCTCTAATGTATGCTAATGATTTTGGATCAATTGGGTATTTTGCAATAGTTTTTGATAACCCTTAATTGTTAAAATCATAGATCCATCAAGATTGTATGCAATATAGTGTTTATAGATGAACTAAGCATAGTAAGGTTTGGATACAATATGTTTAATGCTTTCATATATATGTGATGCTTGATACATTGTATGTATTATTAGTAGAGAAGACAATAGAATCCTAACCAAGGTCATGCTCGAGGTCCCCTTTTTATGATTGTGGGAGTGACTTAAGACACTAAAAATTTCATTAAAGTAGGATTATTAATGATTGTATTTATTTGTATCCCTTATTTATATTAAATGGGGATGTTGGAATATGTTGTATTAATATTCACATAAGGAAATAATCAAATTTTGTATTATATTTATTTGTATGGCCCTATGGGCCTTCATAGACCTTGGATACATGGTTTTCTTGTGATATTTTAATAATAAACCTTAAGGTCAATTAATTAACCTTGACCTAAGGTCACATGTAATTTTGATAAGTTTACCCCATAAGACCAACCACTTCATTATCAATTGGAGTGCTTCTTATTTCTTTTTGTAAGATTGATTTTGTATCTATGGGTATTCTTCACATTGCCTTGTGTTTATCTATGAGTCATTCTTTTTGTAGGTAACAAATTGATTTAATTTATTTATAAAAAGTTCCATTAAATATAACAATGCTCTATAACCAATATATGGTAGAAATTGATTTTTAGTTGATATATAGTGGTAAGAGTAAATATCCTACCTACTACTTGAACATTAAGGATCGAGAGAGGATATTGAGAGGATTTTGATGGTGTATAATCTAATTAGTTTGAAGAAAAGGCCTCTTGATTCATGTACTATTATTTTTTATATATGAAGTACTTCAAGATTTAAAATAGCCATTTTGTAATATGTGTTTTCACTATTATTACATTTACTTGCTTAGATGACCTACTTATTTTAGACCTAGAATATTTATAATATAATTTATCATTGAATTTAAAATTTATCAAAAGTATCTAAATAAATAGAGTAACAAATTATTTCATTATATTTATTTTTGAGATCTCATGTTATCTTTTACTCATTCATGTTGTCTTATTTTATTCTAAAATGCCTTAGCTTGCATTCATTTTTTAAGAAAAATATTGAATTTATTTACAAATTTTCATATAATCTATTAGATTTTTCATTTGTCCCATTTTTTATATAGTGTTTTATAAAAAAATGTAAATTAAAAATGAACAACACTAATAAAGCAACATATCAAATGAAACAACACAATGTATGCACAAAATGACATATCTGATTTATTATGACTCAAGAAGCATGGATCTCCAAATTGTACAATATATTTACCCTAAATATGGGGTTACAATACACTATTGCTTTTGATACAATATTACAGTGAGAGGGTTTAAAAACCCTTGTTACAACGTATATCGGTATCTTCGATTTGTCTTCACTCCAAAAAGTTTGTGAGTGGGTTTTTTGTATCCCTATGAGACCACTTGAGCTGCGATATCCATTGATATAGATATTTCATATACCCTATAGACAAATCACAACACAAAGAAGTTAGTAGCATATGCAAGGGATCTACTGTGTGAGACCCTTTGAATAATAAAATCTATAAACCCTGGATGTGGTAATCATGAAATGTAATTAAAAAAATAAAATATAAGTTGTAAAGAAAATAATAACGTATACCTTGTTAGAATAATAAAATATAAGTTGTTCGAAAATAATAATGTATACCTTGTACAAAATCCTGACTAAATCCATGGATTCCCGTCTCAAGGATATCCTCCCCCTGATTATTGCCCCCTATCAGGGCAGTTCAGTCAAAGGTAGATTGATCACTAACAGGGTCATTATCATGCATGAGGCCATTCACTTGGTTGTCTTATCCAAAAAGGCCTCATTTCTGCTTAAGCTAGATATGAACAAGGCCTTTGACAAAGTTAACTGGGATTTCTTGTCCAAGGTTCTCCTCAAGTTTGGGTTCCACCCTTCTTGGTTCAGGATCATTAGCAACTGCGTGTCCTCCCCATGGTTCTCTATCCTCGTCAACGGGTCCCCTACTAGATTATTCTGTAGCTCCAGAGGCCTCCACCAAGGTGACCCCCTATCCTCGATCCTCTTCATCATCCTTGCTGAGGCCCTAGGGCGTACCATCTTGAGCACTGTGACCCGTGGTCTCATTTTAGGCATCAAGCCTGTGTCGGGCCTACCCCCTATGTCCCACTAATAGTTTGTAGATGATACCATCCTTGCAACCTATGACTCAATTCCCCAAGCAAAAAATCTAAAGCATATTTTGACCCTGTACGAGGAGGTGACCGGCCAAAAAATCAACCTCCCAAAAAGCATGATTTTCTTCATCCATACCCCCTTGGCTAGACAGATCAGAATCAAAAAAATTTTGGGCTGCACCCCTGGTTTCCTCCCCTCCTCGTATCTCAGGCTTCCCCTATTCATAGGTGCGTCCTCCAGGGCCCTATGGGGCAGGGTGATTATGCGGATTCAGAGAAAGCTGGCCCCCTGGAAAGGTAAACTCCTTTTGCAGGCTGGTAGAGCCACCCTCTTGGCGGTGGTCTTGTAAAGCATCCTGATATATTTCATATTGGTCTTCAGAATCCCGGCCTCCATTGCAACACACATCGAACAAATTTAGAAATTCTTTATTTGGTCAGGAAGTGAAGACAAGAAGAGGATTCCCCTAGCCTCCTAGCCCCTGGTCTACCACCCCAAAGCTGATGGAGGGATCAGGCTTAAGAGGGTGGTCCCCATGAACAAGGATCTCTTGGCCAAGCATGCTTGGAAGGTGCACACCAACACCCCTGATGAGTGGGTCAGCATTGTGCACAGAAAATACTGCCATAGCCACCCCTTCCTCAGCGATTCTTAGCCCTAAGATGGATCAACCTTTTGGAAGTCCCTGATCTCCACCAAAGACATAATCTAGAAATGGAGCAGATGGATCCTTGGGAACGGAGCCAAGATCAACTTCTGGGACTACATATGGATTCATGATGAGGCCTTGTCTACTGACAGAGAGCTCCTCGTCCTCAAACTAGGACTGGTGGATAGAGGTCCCAGGGTAGTGGCCTATCTCTCTCAAAACCAGGGGTGTGCTACCTGGAATCCCATCCTGGACCCCAGGAACCCACTTCAAGCTGCTAGACTCTAGTGCCTCCTCAATGTGACTATCATCTCGTACTTTAGAGGAAACGATAGATGCATTTGGCATGGTACTCCTAGTGGTATCTTTTCTGTCAAATCTACCTACAATTTCCAAAGAGTCCCTGACGAGGCTCCCTTCCCAACCCAACAAGTGTGGGCCAAGAAGCTAATCCCCAAAATCAACCACTTCGTTTTGGTGATCGTCCAAAATAAGATTCTTACGATCGAGAATCTAATTAAGAGGGGCTTCCAGATCCTGAATAGATGCTACCTTTGCTATGATGCCTAGGAATCCACCAATCACCTCTTTATCAACTGTCCCTTTTCATCTGAAGTCTTGGGCCTCATCCTCTCCCAATTATCTATCTAGTGGGTGGGCCCCAAATCCATATCTGACCTCCTATTGTAGTGCCCCAACCCCTTTGCCCATCCCTTCACCCACTTCCTTTGGAGTTCTTGCCTTCCCCATATGCTTTGGCAACTCTGGCTAGAGCTCAACAGCAGAGCCTTTTCCTCCCTGACCCATTCCCCCTAGTGGGTTGTGACCAAGGCAGTGACCTTTGCCCTTGATAATTCCTAATCCATCCCATTGATCGAGGTGTCCCAATGGCTAGGTGAAGCCACTCTCCTATCATCTCTTAGAATTTAGCTCCCCCGTGGTCCCCCCCTTGCCCCCTCCTGTCGATATTTGACTAGGTGGACTGCCCCCCCATATGGGTCAAGCTCAACTTTGACGGTGCATCTAAAGGCAATCCTAGGCCCTTTGGGGTGGGTGGGATCATCCATGACTACCACAGGGCCTTGATCATGGTGTTTGTTGCTCCTCTCAGCTTCCAGACTAACAACTTCACTAAAGCAGCAGCTCTGCTAAGCGGGTTGACCACCCTTAGGGAGTCTCCCTCAAGAGTCATCATTGAGGATGACTCCTAAGTCATTATCAAAGCTGCTCATAGTTTGGACAATTACTTCTGGTGCATCCACAACTTCATCCGGGAAGCCCTCTTTGTCCTCTAGGGATTCCCAGATCATAGCTTTCGGCACGTGTATAGGGAAGGCAATAGGGCAACCGATTTCATGGCAAACCAAGCCATCTATACTGACGCCTTCACTACCTGGACCATGAACTTTCTCGAAGCTCTAGTCCACATTACCATGCAAGATTAGCCCAGCAATGTGGAGGACCCTGGTGTCTAACTTGCCCCATGTTGGGGCCCCGACATTCCATTGGAATTATTTCTAGAGGATAGAGGACTTCCTCCCCTATGGCACCATGTCGCTTGTTCTAGGCCTGTATCCTACTCGTAAGTTGGTCTCCCAGATCCCCCTCATGGTGGTAGGTGTGCTCGACCATGCTAGAAGTTCGACTATTCTCGACATGGACCTGCATTGCTTCTTTGGCATCTCTGGAAGTTCCAAGACTGTCTCCACATTGGCCCTCCCTAATTTTTTTGTTTCCTCACAAAGGATCCTTCCCTGGAAGCATTAGGACTGCTGGCAGTGCCAAGAGGACTACCCAGGAAGCCCTGGAGCCCACCGATGTTAGTTTTGAGACCGATAGTAGAATGCAGAATCTGGCTATCAGAGCCCTCCGTGACACAACTATTGGCTTTCTGAATGTGGCTGCCCAAGCAGCCTCCTCCACTACCAATGCCTTGGATGAGCTCCGGTGTAGGCTAGGAGATGGTCCCAATAGGGAGTAGTATTGGCCGACGTGGGACCCCGTCCTGGCCAGGATCGGCCGCTGGGTCCACCGGTTCACTGGTGTCTAGCTTCTACGCATTTGGCGATGGCATTTTCTAGTTTTTTGTGGCTTCTAGCCAAGGTTTTGATGTTGATTGTCCTAGTTGTTTTTGTAGGCACTAGGGCCCTGGGACCATAATCACTGCCTTTGGGCACAACCCTGATTTTTGCTCATTTTTTCAGCCTAGGCTTATGATGTAACTAAGGTTTTGGGATCTTGTTCTAAAAAACCCGCTGTAAATATACTGTTACTTACAAAAAAAAATACTTGCATTGTTGATCTATATTTTTTCTCCTACGATCTAGTAGTGTACAAATATTGGGAAGCATTCAAGGGTTTGTTGGTGGTAAACAGAAGGTTGGGAAACACCCTAGAGCACTCTAGAAGGGCTATGGATGCATTGCAACATTCTTGGAATGCTTAGTAGCATTCAAAAAATTCTTAGGAGTGTTCAAGGGTTTTTGCAATGGCATCCATTTCTAATAATATATATTCAGCCAAGAGGGGCTTGGTAGGAAGGATTATTTATTGCAATGGATTTTTGCCATTGGATATTGGGTCATGAGGCTAAAAAAAATATCTAGAGGTATTGTGAGGTGTGTTTAATGTTTTCTTTCTCCTCAATAAGAGTGAAAAATGAGTCATCCACAAAGTGCCCATTCATCAGCTACTAAGAGGTACCTAAAAGGGTAACTCCTTTAACCTATTTCTTAGAGATAAAATTTATTAATAGAGAGCCAAACCCTTTAACTTCTAAAATATATAAGGTATGTGCAAGAGGGTACCCTTGATAAATAGTTATTTGAATGCCAAATAAGCGGTATTTAGTCCTATTAATAGTAAGGAAAGTAGAGGCATTAGCAAAAATCATTTGAATAGTGCATAGAAAAGTATGGCCAAAGCCTTACAACATGGTCAAAATGAAATGTTATTTAATATTCTCGTAATCTTAAGTAAAATAAATCGTAAGTAATATGACCTATTAAGATTTACTTTGCCCATTCCACCCCTTTTGAGACAAAAATATATTTTTCTATGATATATATACTTTTAATGAAGCCTATTTACTCTGGATAAATGATTAGGGGGATAAGATTGCTTTATATATATGACAAAGTATTAATTTATTCAATATATATATGAAGAACAACTAATTTATTGGTGCTAAGTATTAAATTTTAAATATTAAATATTAAATATATCTATAAGAATTTAATCATGTCCAAAACATCCCTAAATTCTACACTTGAGAATAAATCAAGTCAAATTTTGGTGTTTGTTATAAAATATTTATAATGTATTGTATTTCAAGATTGATACCATTTTACTTGCTAATAGTTTAATTCTATTCATATATTCAAGAATAAATATGAATGAAATTCATTTCTATAAATATAACTTAAAGGTTGAATGGAAAGTAAAAGTCAACATTAGAAAAAGATTGTATTATATTATCATTAGACGAAGGTTTGAACTCAATGGTTGTAGATAAATACTTGTAATCAAGAAATTAAAGAAGAAAAATTAAACCTATGATAAACCGATGGTATTTATTAAAAAAAAAAATGAATTTGTAAGAGACATAATATAACCATATTTATTACCCTACAAAATGTTTTAGGATATTTAGAAAATCCTTAAGGGATAAAGTATAAGTCTTTTTTTTTGGTAATATTAAGAGAAAAGAGGGTTTTGAAAGGGACCCCACAACATTTTACAAAAAACAAAACAATAGAAATAGAAAGGAACATAACATACACATCAAACAAACAAAGAGAAGTAGGAGCCCACGAACCCCAAAAAAACCAACGAATTGACCAGTGAGAGAACCGAGGTGGTTCTACATCAGAGAATCAAATTCATGAATAATATCTCTAGACATCTGGTTATCCTCCTTAGCATAATATAAAGCTATATTCATCAAACTCCAAACTGCACGTTGCTTGATCTCCATCAGACATAGACTATGAAGGATATTGCTTTTCTTCATAACAGTTTTACCTGGAGAGTACATCTCAGAAACTAGTTTGTCTTTGGCAACAGGTCTAGGAAGGACCTCCACCTCATATTTCATGTTGTCCACATTATAAAGGGGGAGAACTCCACCACGTTTCTCATTTTACATGGTTTATTTGATAATATTACATCCTCATCACCACCTTTTAAAATAAAGAAGAATTTTCAAATATGTGAATAGTTTGGGTATGTCCATGATTTTAATTTAGATTTTGATTGTAGATATTCCTTAAATGCATTGATAATTAGTATTATAAAAAAATAATTTTATAATCATAAGATAAAAAAAGGACAAGTTTTTAAATATGCACACTTAACACTTCAAAATAATTTAGTTGTTTTTTTATACATATGGTTACATTCCCATTATTTTTAGTAACTATCAAGTGCAAGGTTCAAACCACAAGGGCTTATCCCAACAAGCCTATACCACCTAGTTATTATTTACCCGACGTAAGGGGATCATCGATCACTCGAGATTTGTACTATCATCATCGTCGAGGGATTCAAATTAGAATACTACCTTTGTAAACAAAGAGGTATTATCCCCAAGTTTGAACCTAGGTATATTCTTATTAAGTGCTTGGTATACAGGCAATCACCAATCCACTAGCCCTTTGGGAAAAAATAATCTATTTGTTATAAGAATTTGAATTTATGTACTCCGTATTATAATTTAAAAAATTTAATACCCTCGTTGGAACCTAACTTGGATGGTTAGGTTTCCCACAAATAAATACTGCTTAATAAACAAAAGATTATTTGGATGACAAAGAATATTATTGAGTATAATTTCTTCTATAAGAACTTGATTAATTATTAGAACGATCTTTGGGATATCAAACACTTTTTATGGAGGTGCAATTGAAATTTAAGGAAATTTGTTTATATGAATGAGAGGTCCATTTGATCTCTATGACAATAGTAAGAATCTCAATAAATAATAAAGTAAAGGAAGTTTCAAATGAATAAGGTCTCTTGACAAGCATAATTCAAAGGAAATTACTAAGAAATATGTTTTCTTTTTAAATTTAAATATGTTGGTAAAAATTTATTGAATCAATAAAACCATACAAGAAATAAAGAATCCCAAAACAGTAACCATTACAAGGGCCAGAAGAAAGATACCTCCAAAACCACCAAGCACCCGACCAAAAGACACCCAAAAAACAACAACCTTAACTAGACATATATGTAGAAAGAAAATTAGCAAGATGACGAGAACAATCCAATTTGAGCTGATCCCGTTCCCTAACATTCTAGTATTCCTAAAACTTAGAATCCCATTTTTCCAAGCAATCAACCACACCATTCTATTCCCTTAGAATATGAACAAAGGAAATAAACTCCAGATGTTGATAAATTTGAATGATCTACCGAGCCACTAATGCCAAATTCCAATGAACATTAGAAATATTATCAATCTTCAACAAATTTATAATAATTTGAGAGTTTGAATCATAGATTATATTTTACCATCCTAGAGCATAACATTTTTCCAAAGAAAAATGAATAGCAAGGGCCTCCATATAATTATTAGTTTACTTCCCCTTATAATAGGAGAAAATGAAAAGAGCTGCACCACTACTACCTCTCCCAACACCACTAATACCTGCATACCCATGATTCCCTCTAAAAGAGCCATCAGTATTAATATTAAACACCCCTGAGGTGAAGGATTTCATATGCCATATCTCTGTACTTTTTTATTGAGGTCTCTCCTCCTGATTGATAAATAAGGATGAGGGTAATTATCCACTAAACCCAAGTCCTGCATCATCAAAATATCAGACTGCTCCAAAGGAAGATTGATCTGACATTTAGAAGAAATAGTTTCATGCATCATACCAATAATCCTCTGTCAAATTTGATAAGCAATTAACTTTCTACCTTGAAAAATTATTTGATTTCTTTCAATCCAAAACTTCCATATAATACATGAGGGCCCAATACTCCATGCAACTTGAAGAAAGAAAGCCTTAGTAGGAGGTCTTCCTAAAATCCTCCAGAACTCAACAAGAGAAGAGGCATGAGAACAAGACTATTTCTACACCCTCCACCAAAGATGCCAAATTTCCCAAGCAAATGAACATTGTAAGAGAAAATACCCTAAATATTCGTCACTATTCTCACAAAGGAAACAAAATAAAATGCCTTGAAAACCTCTCTTTTGGATACTATACTAGGTAATACATGTGTTTCTAGTAACCAACCACAAATGAAAATTGCATTTGGGCCAAGAAAAGTTATTCGAAACATGTTTCCACCAAGGAACCTCCTCATCCCCAAAATGTTGCCTATATAAAAGATGGTAACCAAAAGCCACCAAGAAAACCCCTCTAGTATCTGGATCCCAATCCAAAACATCATCATCCTTTAAATAAGAGCACTCCCTAGTAGCCATAATACGAGCCAACTCTTCGATATCCTAAATATAGATAAAATTATAGGAAAACCATCCCAATAATAATGCCAGAAGAGAGCCTTTGATCCTTTGAGATAAATCCAGAATAATCCTTGCTTAACAAGAGTAGCCCCCTTCTTAAGGGTATTCTAGATCAAAGAGACTTTACAAAAAAAATTGTATCTTGGTATCTCAGAGTCCTCAATCCCATTAAGGTACTTAAAAGAAATAATTTTAGCCCAAGCATGGTCTTGAGAAATGCACCATCTCCAATAAAGCTTGGTCACCAATACATGACTAGAAAGAGAAGTCAAACGAAGATCCAAACCACCTTCTTATTTTGGTATACAAATAATATTCCACTTCACCAAACTCCATTTTGAAGACTCTAAATTTCCAGCTCATAAAAATCTTCCTGACAACGATTCAAGCACATGAATAAAAATTGCAGAAGTGACCTGAATTATGCATCAAAAAATACATGAAGCTTGAACAACTGACTTAAGAAGCAGTACTCTACCAAAAAAATAAAGCAACTTAACAATACAATGACATAATTTAGCCCAATATTTATCCAAAATATTATTCTAAATACCTCGAGGTAGAAGGCCCACAGGAAAAAATAATTTTCAAATAAGTTAAAGGAAGAGCTCCAATATGAAACCAAATAAGATGAGCAATTTTAGCATGTATAAGAGGATTAGTATTGAAAACAAAATGGAGGATTTCACCTCGTTTATCTTCTACCCTAAAGCATTCAAATAAATATCCATACATCTTCTAAAATTAGTTGTTTTCCTAATAGAAGCAATACCCATCAGAGTAGTATCATCTGCAAATTGAAGATGAGAATACGTAGGAAAACTATTATCCCACCTCCAACCATGAATCAACCTATGATTGACATGCAATTTGAGAAGCCTACTCAAACCCTCAAGAATAATAATAAACACATAAGGAGACAAAGGATCCCCCTGATGGAGACTTATCAAAACCTGAAACAAAGTAGAAGGCTCACCATTGATAAGGATAGAATATGATGGACACGTTATATAGCTCATCATCCAACTAACCTAGTTGGAGTCAAACAAAAAAACAAAATTACTTAAGAAATACCATTTAACCCTATCATAATATTTAACCATATCCAATTTTATAAACATAGATTTTTATTTAGAAATTCCCATAGAATGAATGGCCTCAGTAGCAATAGCCACACCATAAAGGATTTGTCTACCCACCACATAACCTCCCTGTTCATCAAAAATAACCTTACTAAGCCAAGACTTAAGTCTCTCAACAATCAACTTGGAGATAATTTTGTACACCACATTACATAGTGTAATAGATCTGAAAAGATCCAGAGAATTGACTCCTTCCCACTTATGAATAAGTACCAAGAAGGTAGAATTCATAGCTCTTAACATCTGTTTAGTTATGAAATAATCCTACACAATAGATAAAATATCTAGTTTGACAATCTCCTAGAATTCTTGGAAAAATTATACAAGAAAGCCATCAGGCCCCTGTGCTTTCCCTTTCCTCATATAGAAAATAATACCCTCCAACTCTTCAATTGAAACATGTCTCATGAGCAACTCATTCATCTCAACACTAACAACTAAATAAATACAATCCAAAATACTATTTTCTTTAGCAACCTCTAAGGGAGAATCCTCAAAATACAAAGAGGGAAAAAACATTACACCCCCCCTTGAAATATCCTGAGCAACAATTAACTGGACCCCAAGAGAAGAAATCACATTACCATACCTTTTAGATTTAACCAAATTGAAAAATATAGTATTTCAATCAAGGCTTCTTTTTCCAATAAATTTCCTCCCTCAATTCCCACTTAGCTAACTGCCCTAGGTACCAATACATTGACATTGACCATGAGGCCACAATTTGGAAGTAATATTAAACAAACAATCAAATGATAATTTTGAATCCTACAAAAAAATAATATTAGGCCTATGCAACTCAATCAACTCATGAATAGTTTTTTATCGAGGTATGCTATTCAATCCCCTCACATTCCAAGATAAAACAATAATTTATGAGTTGTGGAAAAGTGAGAATGAATGCACCTAATAAAACCTGACTCAACCAAGGACTCCCTGTCAAGTTTAATTTTCTCCACATCTTTATTCCTGCCCACATTAGAAGACTTTTTAGGTACCCCATTTTTTAAATTATTTTGATGCAATCCCAACATAGAACTCACCTTGGAACCTTTTCCATCATCAAAACCCACCAAATAAGCCAGCAACGGATCATCTGACACCACACCATCCTGCTAAACAACCATATTTTCCTTATAAGGAATAGAAATATGGTTCCCCTCAATAGTTTGTGCTGCATAATTCACCAAAATTGGAACATTTGCAATACCTAGAGACTCATCAGTGTCCATCTGAGAAACAGAGAGATCCCTTTGTAGATCAACCCTAGCAAGCTGGTCCAAGTCATCCAAAGCATCAAATCTATTATGTAATCCATCAACTTGCCTCTCATTAACAGATCTCTTCAAACCCCTACCTTTATTGCGTGACTTAATAGAAATGAAACCCTCATTATCAATCCCATTATCCTACATTGGAGCTTTCCCCTCAATAGACCCATTATCCTACTTAGGAGCTTTCCCTTTATCTATCCCACTATCTTGCATAGGAGGCTAAGGCTTAGATGACAAATTCCTAGGTAATTTTAGGTATTTTCTCTTAATGTGTCCATATGCATGACACAAATGACATCGAAATGAAAGGGTTTTATAGTCTAACTGTTGAATCCAAGAAGAGGATCCAACACAAATTTCCATAGAATATGGTAAAGGCTTATTTAAATCCATCTCAACACAAAAACAGACACAAAAAACTACCTTTTTATCCATCATTTGTTGAGAAGGGCCCACCAGATTCCCCAGCAATAGCACAATCATGTGAATAATAACATTTCGATAGAACTCCAAAGGTAACCAAGGGAGATGAACCCAAACCAGCAACCACAACAGAATTTCCTTCATAGGGTTAAAGCCCACATGCTAATGCCTAATGAACAAGCCAAACTATTTAAAAAAATAAGGCCCTCCTTCAAAAACTTTATGCCAATCCTCCATGCAAGAGAAAACAACCATGAAAAAATTATTTACCCCCAGCATGATCTCCATATCTCCAACTGGGTTCCATAATTTTCGAGCCCAAGATTCCAATGAAATGAGAGGGACTCGAATTCCTAAAAATTTACAAATTAAGGCATGATTAGCTAGGTATTCAACATCCTCTGCAATTGAATCTAGTTGAATCACTAGGATAGGCCTATCCAAATCTCGTTCAAGACAACCATTCATCTTTGTAGCTCTGAAATTCCAAGTCGAAATAGAGCCAACTGGACTTGACAAATTTTCTCCAAATGCATACCCTGAAGAAGACAGTTTGGAGCCCATGAGGGCCTCTTGGAAGGATAATATTTTCTTATCATTCAAATCCCCTGCCATCATATCTCCATCTATCTCATTCTCTGCAATCTTCATCCAGTATTATCCACAAGGAAGTTGCACATGAATAAAGTCTCTTCACAAGTATAATTCAAAGAAAATTACTAAGGAATATGTTTGCTTTTATATGGCAATTTTTCCAATTTGTTAAATAGGCTTTCAAAATAAATTTAATTTATGTTTCACCCACTCTAATTTATGTTTAACCTAGTAATTTGTTTCAACAACAATAGGATTTCAAACAAAACATTCATCATTATTTCAACACCAATAGGTTTTTAAATATAATGTTTAAAATTGTGATAAACAATGACACATGCACTAAAGTGCAAATAATTTTTTAATAGCAAACAATGCAAAGTGTATTCTAATTTATTTTCACTTTGGTAAATTATTTCAATCTTAATAGGGTTTCAAAAAAAATATTTCTAATTATAACATTTGGCAAGCAATGTAATAAATTATAAGGATGTTGTTAATACTAAATAATAAAAAATAAATTCTAATTCATTTTCAACAAATACTTTAGTTAAATATATGTGACATTTTAAACCAAATGTTTATAAGTCAAACATATAATAAGGAATATAATGAAGTGCATAGAATTTATTAACAAACATAATAAAAAAAAACTTATTTTACCTCTCACTTATTTTTAAAGTATTAGGTTTTTCATGATATTCTTTATTTTATCCTCCAAAGCATATGGATATTTCCAGATTCAATTAGCGACTGTATTCCACAATGGACGTTGCCATTCTCTTCAACCTAGCTCGAATGCTTCTGGATATTTTTGTTACCTCATATTCTTTGGGGTGTGTGGAAGGAGCGAAATGCTAGGGTGTTTAAAAATTCTGAGAATGATATCTTTCATGTTAGTCAAAAAATAATGTGGAGGGTGGTAGAGAATGTGTTGGTGGCCACCAAAGACTCTTGTTCCTCTATGCCTCATGGCCACCCTAAATTTTCTATTGAGTATTGTCTTGGTTTTCGTCCAAAGTTAACACCCCCACCATCTCCTAATTTAAGAGTATCTATTCGTTGGACCCCGCCTCCTTCTAGATGGTATAAGCTTAATTTTTATAGAGCATCTAAAGGTAATCCAGGTTTGGTTGGGACTGGGGACGTGATTCGAGATAGCAGTGGTAACTTGATCCTGGTCTTCGCAAAGTATATTGGTATCCAATATTCTCACATAGCTGAAGCTCATGCTTCTTTTTTGGGAATTTTAATGCTCAAATATCTAAGCAATCATAGGGAAGTTATTGAGGGTGATTCGTTGAATGTTATCAACATGCTCAAAGGGGATTTTATTCCTAGTTGGCGTATCTCCAATTTAATTGACAAATCTAGAGCCCATTTGTGTTCTATGGAGGAGGTGATAATTAAGCACGAATATAGAGAAGGGAATGTGGTGGTTGAATCTATAGTAAATCTTGGTGTATCTCATCAGAGCCTTTCAGTTTGGTGATCATATTTTTTTCTTGAGCTCCTCTGCCTCATGAATGAAAAGAAACTTTAATTCCTATTAGGTGGTGCTATGTCATCTCTTATTTTTTCCAATCCTTTGGTGGTGGTGGAGTTTGTAGATCTCTGGCTTGGTGGTGGGATGCCTTTACTTCTAGAACCTAGGTTGTCCTTTCTGGTATTTTTGGCTCAAAGATCATCCTTAGCGGTGTTAGGAGGGCTTTCCCCTCCTTTTGCTTTTCAAATTTCAAATTTCAAAATTCATCCTTCCAATGTCCCCTCATTTTATGGTTTTGTGGGCTTCCCTAGTTGAACATTGGTTTCTCGAAACTTATCTGAGCATGGCTATGTCATTTTGTTATTTTTCTTGTGCTTCCTTTTTTTCTCAATTTGAGAAGTCATTTGTTATTCCTTTCAATTTTTGGAAGCACTTTGACATTTTTTTTATCGTGTTGGGTGGGAATATTTCTTGAGTATCCTTTTTCTCTAAGTGGGAGCACTTTCGTGGAAGTGTTTTATTTTTCCTTATCTTTATTTTTGTCACTCGTATTGGTGGGTTTCATGAGTCAATGACATGTGGTATCTACTAGGTTGGTCTTCTCTCAAAGGTAGTAGAGGATTTTTGGTCCTCCCCCTTGTTCCCTGAGGTGTTTTTTGGTTGTTTTTGCTATTTGGTCTCAGTTTTTAGACTGTGTTTCCTCATGAGGACATCCTAAAAAATAAAAGCTTTGTCTTTCACAATTTGAAGCTTATTGAAATCAATCAAAGGAATATTTAGAGCTCGCTGAAGATGGCGCTAACTACTCCATGGATATTTATCATTTGGCTACTATGTTTCTCAATATGTGGGTATGTTGGGGTTGAACCATCTCAGTTATCCCCTTCGTGCTTGTTCTTGGGTCTTGGATTTATGCATTTTCCTTATGTTTTCCCTCTCTTAGTCTGGTGGGGTGTTTAGTTATTTTGTTGTTCTCCCGGGTGGCATTTTTATTGTATAGGTTGTGGGATTCCTATCAAAACCCTCTTTCTTATTAATAGTACCCAAAAAAAAACTTATTTTACTATCACCTTGGTAATTTCTTCATACAAGAAGTGAAAGACAACAAGCAATGCCATGCAAAATTATAAAACTTAGTAGGAAAAACCTACCCTTACATAACTAGGATTGGTTGTTTGGATCATGTTTTATGATTGGTTGGTTGGTGATCAAGGTTGATTATGATAAATTATGATTTGAAATGAAGGGATGAAGTACAATAGGAATGAAATAGAAGGGTTAAAAAATGTGTCTCCAATTTAAATTTTATTAAAATCATATTTTATATTCAAGAAAACATGTCAACATGGAAGCAATTGAATTGTCTATCATATATGTGGCCAAAATATATATGTCCATTTTATCTATTTTTTATCAAAAAATTTCAACACATTATATATTCCCTTAGCCCTAAGGGCCAATGCTTATTGGAAACTCGACGAAGATAATACCAAGGAAATATTTTGACACATAATGGGATGAGGCTATTCAAATAGATAATATAACACTAATTTTTGAAAGGTAAGAAAGGATAAAGTAGTTTTTAACATTTTCAATGTTGTAGATTATATAATATGATCTTCATTGAGGATGGTGCTTACCCAATATATGGTTATCCAACCATAATCAGTTATGTGTACAACCCTAGCCAACAAGAACCTTAGACCTTACACCACTCAAGTTGAAGAATACTAAATTAAAACAAATCATAAAAATATTAGTTAAATAAAATAATTGCAATTCAAGATGAAAAACATGTTCCTAAAATAAATAAATAAATGTATGACTTTTTTATATAATAATATGTAAAATAAAAAATATTTGTAATAGTATAATAATTTATTTAGTTTATCACCCATGTTAATATACTTTTAAGCTGGATATTTTTCTCTTTTTTAAAGGGTTGTACTCGGGTCCCCCACCCTTAAAAAATTAAAAATCTCTTATTTAGTGCTTTAGAGTTTACAAATAGATATAATTCTCATCTCAATCGAGATGTTATAGCTAGAAACCTACTTAATTTTACATAAAATGTTTGAATTCTTGATTTTTATTTTTTGGATCTTTTCAATTTTTTGTATGAATACAAATATTCCAAAATTTAGCATCCTTCTTGACATTTTCCTATAGCATACTTCACAATACCAAAAATTCACCTCTACTATCTATGCTTCAAATCTTAGTAGAGTAATATTTCCAAAACGTTGCACTATCATAGTCCACTTTACCAAATCTAGATTGCTAGCTTCCTTCCTAATACAAAAGTGCAACCACAAAAATTATAATAAATAGTCTATATGAAAACACATTATTGTTACATTATAAAGCATATATTACAAATGGAAAATATTAAATTAAATCTTAATCATTAATTGATTTAGGCAATCAATATTTTCTTGTCAATTTCAACTAAACTTACTACTTCCTCTAACTATGGAAAGGAGAATTTAACTTCACGATCCTCAATAAAAATCCCTCTATTGGATAGCCTACCTGCATATTTGTTTCCTTATCTTAATGTATGTGTATACCTAATTTATTCAAACTCTTTAGCACGATATTTTTTTCCATAATTTTCTCTTGTATGTTCCATGGAGCCTTTGCTTTTCTCAAAATTGTATTTATTACTATGAGATAATCACCTTCCATCCATACTCTATTCCATTTCACATGTTTGCATAATTTTAACCCTTCCAAATCTTCCCAAGCTTCAACTTCATTGACAAAATATCTCCTCTATTATTTCTAATTATTTCTCCTCCTGCTGGTCTTGGATTTCCTTTAGATGCTCCATAAAAAATTAATTTAACGCACTCCACATTTAGTGGTTTCCACTTTATATTATTTACTTTCTTTTCGCTTCTCTTGTACCTAGTATCATAATTCCATTTAATGACTTGACTCCATTTATAAAGGATCTCTCCTTCCAGATTAGTGATTGGGTGAGTTGATAGGGTTGGTTTAGACTGCTCTATGGCTAAACATATATTCTATTTTATTAGCTCTAAACTACTTTTCTTAAAATATTCTTTATTCCTTTCTATCCATATGATCCAAAGTATTGAATCTTTTGATATATTCTATATTGTCTATAAAGCTTCACTTTTATAAGTACTCTATAATTGCTTTAACCAATCCTCAATTATGCTATTCATCATCATGCATTCACTGAACATATTAAGAATCCATTGCCATAGATTCTAGACTATTGAGAAATATCCCACGATATGGTCTATAATCTCCTCCTTTTTACAAAAAGTACATTGAGAGGGGTCATGGAAACTTTTTTTTATAAGGTTATCCTAAGATTAAATTCTTTTATGAACTACTAGACAAAAATATATTTTGATTTTAAGAATGCTTGGGCTATCCCAAATTTCTCTCCATATTTTAGGGATATTATTATTTTTTTAGTGTTGTATATTATTTACACTTCTTGTTATAAATTCTTCTGATATATTCATCTACCAAATCAATTTATCCTTGTCTCCCCTTGGAATAATCACAATTTTTATCTTTCCACTCAATTGCCTCTTATCACCAATATCTTGAATATTTGTAAAAAAATCTTCTTTCCATTTGTATCTTCCTTCTTGACCCTTGTTCAAAATGTTTGAAACCCTATCACCGCATTTGTCTTGAAGCAATCTCATTTAAGGTTTCAAAATTGGATCTAAATTGAGTGGTTTTTTATCACGCCAAGTATCTATACAAATATAATTTTTTTATGCAATTCCCACCACCCATATTAAACCTTTTATCATAAGATTAATAGATTTTTTTTAAAACCATTCCAAAGAGCAAAACTATTTGGTAGATAGAATGTAGTAAATATTAAATGTAGGTCATTGGGATCAACATACTTAGAAGAATTGTTGTCCATTGTCTTTGAATCTTTGTAAAATCGCTAGATAAATATTTTTCTAAGAGCTAAGTTTACATCTGTAAGAAATATTAAACCAAGACCTCTCCTAGTTTTATCATCATCCTCCTTGCTCCATTTCACCAAATAAAATTTCCTTTTATCATGTAAACTTGACCATAAAAAAGATATCATAATATAGATTAAACTTTTTTCAACTGATTTTGGCATAGAATACAATGACATATCATATATTGGAATGGTCTGTAAGACCAATTTAATTAACTACACTCTTCATACTAATGATAACTATCTACCTTTCCAAGATGGAAGTTTAGTTTGAACTTTACTAATAACTAAACTTTACTAATAACTGAAGAAATTTCTTCTAGAGTAATAGGCTCCATCAATTTCTTATTGTCTTCATTCGATATAACTGAAGTAACATCTTGAAAAATTTTATCATTAAGAACTTCAATTTCCTTTGACCTAAGAATATTATGATAAAAATACTTTGCCTCTTTTCTAAATACACTTTGATATTCAATCCAAATGCTTTTTATTGATTTAATTCTAGTAATTTTGGATGTTGATCTTTGTACTATAGCCATCCTATAAAAAAACTTTTATTTTTATCTCATTATTTTAACCAAGTCTATCTTGATTTTACTCTCCAAAATTTCTCTTCCTTAATAAAAATATTATGATATTCACTAATCAATTCCCTTTCCTCTAAGCTTGAATTATTATGATTACCTTTTTTGGAATTTTAAAAGTTTATTTTTTAGTTCTTCTTTCTTCTCAAAATATTTTCAAAAGTGTTCTTGTTCCATTATTTTATCTAGATGTCATAGATTTAATTTGATTTGGAAGAGCATACAACCCACCATTACCTGAATAATTCCATGTTTGAGCTATCATATCAACAAATTGAGGATGATCTTCCCACATCTGCTTATATTTAAAATATGATTTTTTTTAATTCACTTACCACCATTTTAACTCTTATTAGCCAGTGATATGAACTAATCCTTGTTAAGGTATTAATTTTAGCACAAGTTCTTTCATCTAGCCAATGATATGAGAGTATGCATCTGTCTAATTTTTCTACTACTAGGTTTTGGCCTCTCATATTGTTGGTCCAAGTATAGTTGTCTTCTTCAAACTCAACCTCCCATATATTATTATTTTGAATAAAAGCTAAGAAATATCTCATACTTTTGGTTAATTTCTTAATTCCCCAAAATTTTTATCTAGCTTGGTTATGGCATTAAAGTATCCTATGATCATGAGTCGAGTTTATTGGTCTTTACTTATCATAAAGGCTTCAATCCCACTTTAAAATTCTAATCTACCTAACTAAGTTGTAGGTACATAGACATTGATAAGGATGAAATGAATATCAATAAAGTAACAAGTGACCAAAGAGGCTATCCAATACCTATTTTATGAATGGTTAAATAAGAGGTTCTAGAAGAATTCCAACAAGATAGACTTTCCCTTGTCTCTCCTTCAGAATCCTTAGAATCCCATTCACATATTACCCACACTGTTTTCATAGTTTTTGAAACTTCTTCTTTTATCACTTTAGATTCCTGGATACAAAGAATATTAGATTTATTACTTAAACATAAGTCCCTAATGCACCTATCCTTTGAGGAGGCATTAACACCCCTTATATTCCATGATATGATAATCATGGCTCATTAGGGGCTTTTGGACCCACTTGCATATTACCAATATCATTTTGTTTGGTAAAGAGAAGTTGAACCAACTTAGTTTGTGTTCCTTTCTCTATGTTTGCTCTTGCATCCCTAGATCTTGCTTGCTAATTTGAGGACTTTCCTCCTTTTGCCAACCCATGTTAATATGATTAATGTTATATATATATACTATTAAGAAAAGGAGGGTTTTGAAAGGAACCCCACAACCTTTTACAATATATTGATACTATTAAGAAAAAAAGGGTTTTGAAAGGAACCCCACAACCTTTTACAAGAGATAAGCCCTAGGGGCCACAACCAAAGAACACAAAAAAACACCCCAATGGTGAACCAATGAAACAACCGAAGAGACAAGAGCAGACAAGAGGAATGAACAAAAGGGCCGAAGAGAACCGAGGAAGTTCTACTTCGAAGCACCAAGGGAAAAATCCCACGTCCACAACATCACTTCAAGGGAAAGGATTCAAAATTTAAAAATTGCCAATGACTCCACAAGGCACATGTCATGAGGAGAACCACGTACCCAACGGGAGGGCGAAGGTACAACAATTATTACCAACATCTCCAAAGGCACATGCCATAAGGAGATCCACATACCCAATAGGAGGGTAAAGGTACAACAAATAAGAGTGGAGCCAGTCACACACAAATGACACCATAAATTCCATGTACCTGCAACACACTACCAAAGATCTACAAAGGCAACAAATGGTCCATCACAAATGTAGCCCACGAATAAATTTCTGACAATATTTAAGGAACTTCATCTCTGATGCGACTAATGATCTCCATGGGGAAATCCTCCTACCAAATAGAAAATCCTTGGGATGAAACACCCATATTCGCCAATAAATCGGCCATTGCATTGCCCTCTTTGAGCATGTGCTCAAATGCCACATTATCAAAGGAGTGAGAGTTCCAAATAATTTCATTAATAAGATTAGACACCTTCCAACTAGGCTAACAGACCCCTTTAAGCATATTAATCACTAACAAAGAGTCACCTTCGATTATTGCATACGAATACCAAGATTTTTTAAATGCATCACACCAACAAAGGCAGCCCGTGCTTTTGCAAAAATGGAAGATTGAGTACCAAGATAGTCTGCAAAGGTCAGAATAAGATCACCATTATTGCCTCGTATTACTGCTCTTGCACCAGCAAGGCCGAGATTCCCTTTAGAAGCTCCATCAAAGTTTAACTTAAAACAGTATGCAAGCAATGGGAGCCAAGGAACATGCCTTCTTATATCAGGAGCAATGATATAAAAACATCGCACATAATTAAATCATATCATGAGTAATGATATAAAAACATCAAAGCTAAGTATGTATGTTAAAAGTTCAATGTAATTTTATGTCATTTAATAATTTGTTAATGAGTAATGATATAAAAACATCAAAGCTAAGTATGTATGTTAAAAGTTCAATGTAATTTTATGTCATTTAATAATTTGTTAAAATCAGCATGGGTAAACTTCCTTATCAATGGGTTCTAATACTAAGTGAATTAATGTTTATCATTATTATTATTTTAAAGAATTTCAATATCCCTTATCATTGATATCCTTTTTCTTTAGGTTCCACAAAAGAACTTTTTTAATAAATAAATGTTTTTAGAAACAATATAAAACAATGATGCAATAGGCTAAACAAATTTTAAGAAATATTAACTGTGACATTGGAGAGTGGTGTGTGTGAGGGGGTGAGTGAGTGGTGGTTGTGTGTTAAATTCAGTATTGATAAGCGTACCTCACATTTAAAGGTCATAGTTGAGAGGCGACTGCTCATCCCTATTTCTTACACTAACCAATAAAAATAAAAATAAAAATAAATAAATAAAGTTAATTAATGTGCCAGCCACTACAAAGGACCTGGTTATATTTACTTTAAATATAAATAATAGCCAAATGAAAACATGTTAGTTCCCAAATAGGCACATCCTTTTGAAGGAAAGATTTCTCGATTTTAATTTTCCGTCGGCCGAAATGCGGACAGCGTCGCGCGCAAGGCGAGCTCCAGGCGACGGGAGCAAAGTTTGAACAGCGCCAGTTCACAGGGCGACAAAGTCCATCACTCACGAGCGTAGTGCGAACTATGCTGGAAAAGCTGGCAAAGTGCGGGCTTCATGTGCAGTGCGAACTGCGCTGGAAAAACTAGCGAAGTGCGAACTTCGCATGCAGTGTAGACTGCACTAGAAAAACTGGCGAAGTGTAGACTTCGTGCGAAGTATGAACTTTGTCGGATCAAGAACTTCGCCAAACGCAGGAGGGAATTCGGCAGCGAAGTGCGAACTTCGTTGGCTGACGAACTTCGCTTAGTGCAGACTGACAAGCTTTAGACTTGGCCAACTTTGGCCTTCGACTTCTTCGTCTTCTGCGGTCGTTGCTGGGTTTGCTTGGCTTGGCAAGACTCGTATGAGAGGAGAGAAATGCCGAAACAGAGAACAAAAAACGTTAGCAAATAAGCCACTACAAACCCTAAAGATGCCACAACCAATCAACAAAGTTTATTTATATGAAACTAGGGTTATAGCATTCCTCAACCGAGGAAATAACAACTTCTGTAGGCTAAGCTACAGGTTAAACTAAAATGGGAAATGTCGAGTCTACTGCTCGAACATTAATTAGCTGAGCCACACTACTCACTGTATCGCTCACCCTCCTTTATCTGCTCTATTCTTCACTTCCTCTTTCACGAAATTCTCTCACACATGCACTGCTTCTTTTTTTTTGTCTAAAGACCCGAACTGCCCTTTTATAGCCACGAGGAGAGAAGGATAAGGGTTATCCTCTGACAGCTTCGGATAAGGGTTATCCTCTGACAGGCCCTCAACTAGGGTTTTTGACTAATCGTCGACTTGGCATTAACTCCTGGGGAGATCGGATCTGTCAGGTGTCAAATCTATCAGAAGGTAGGTGTGACGTCATGTCACACTTTTGTCGGGATCCTGGACTGTGACAGCGTAGTCCGACTTCGCCCATGTCTGGAGCGCAATCCGGTTTCGCCCAAGGTTCGAAGCACAGTTAGGCATAGGCGTGAAATCTGGGTTTATTTTTCTAACACCCTCCTTTAAACTTGATTTCATGATCGCTTTGACTCCAAGCTACTCTCGCAATCTGCTGAAATCTTCCTCCTTCAAAGGCTTCGTGAAAATATCTGCCAATTGCTCCTTGGATCTGCAAAATTGTAGATGAATTTCTCTGCACTTCACCAACTCTCTGATGAAGTGATAACGAATATCAATGTGCTTCATCCGGCCATGGAACACAGGATCCTTTGACAGTGCAATGGCTGAATTGTTATCACAAAAAAAAATTGTTGCGCCTTTTGGAGGATTCTACAGTTCACTCAGAACTCTTCGCAGCCATACTGCCTAGCATGTGGATGTCATGGCGGCGACATATTCTACTTTGGCTATGGACAACGCAACAATGGGTTGCTTCTTGGACGCCCATGAGAATGCCTCTGATTCGAGATGGAAATCATACCCAGAGGTGCTCTTTCGATCATCAGTATTGCCAGCCCAGTCACTGTCTGTGTAGCCGACCAGTTCCAACTGGTCCCGTATGGCATAAAATAGGCCATGGTTTTGCATCCCATTGACATAGCGCAAGATCCTCTTGCCTGCTTGCCAATGCGTGTCCTTAAGAGTCTCCATAAAATGACTGATCAGAATGACTCCGAACATTAGATCTGGTCGAGTTGCAGTCAAGTACATCAGACTGCCAACTAGCCTCTTGAACAAGGTTGGATCTACATTCCTCCCTGTATCCAACTTGCTCAGCTTCAAACTTGTGGCTACAGGTGTGATGGCAGGTTTGTTGTCCTCCATCTTGAAGCACTTCAGGACATCCTTCGCATACTTGCCCTGAGAAATGAAGATGCCATCTGCTGATTGGTCAACTTCAATGCCGAGAAAATATTTCATCATCCCCATGTCAGTCATTTCAAACTGAGACTTCATGGCTGTTCTAAACTGCGCAAATAGGCTACTGCTATTGCTAATATATATCAGATCATCTACATACAGGCAGATGATGATGAGCTCACCTACTGCATTTGTCTTCATGTATAGGGAGTGCTCATATGGGCATTTTTGAAACCCATTCTCCTGAAAATAGCCATCAATATGGTTGTACCATGCCCTGGGTGCTTGCTTCAACCCATATAGGGCCTTCTTTAGTTTCAGAACTTTGCATTCTTGCCATTGTATTTCATAACCGAGTAGCTGGTCTATGTAGACCTCTTCTTCCAACACTCCATTGAGGAAGGCAGACTTGACATCCATCTGGTACATGCTCCATATTTTTTGAGCTGCCAGTGCCAAATTCATTCTGACAGTGTCAAGTCGAGCTACAGGTGCATACACCTCATGATAGTCAACACCTGACTTCTGCTTGTAGCCTTTCACCACTAATATGGCATTATGCCTGTCAAATTCTCCTTGGGCATTAAACTTTGTTTTATATACCCAATTGACCCCAATGGTCTTCTTTCGTGCTGGAAGATCTGTTAGCTGCCATGTCTCATTTTTCTCAATGGCTGCTATCTCCTCATCCATCGCATTCACCCATTTGTGATTCTGAATTGCATCTTCAAACTCCACTGGATCACATTCAGTAAAGAGAGAAAAATCAGAATAATCTTCATTTAACTGATTTCGGGTTACCTCATAAATGTATTGCAAGCTCTGAGTCTTCATAGGAGTCCTCAGGTTTTGAATCCTGCTTGCAAGTGGAGGTGATCGGGATGATGAGGCTGTGCTACTACTGGCACCACTGTTGCTACTTGAAGGAATAGGTGGTTGGACACTATCTTCCTCCAAGTCTACAGATTCAACAGTTGCTGGTTCAGACTGACCAATATTTGAATTCCAGTTCCAAGCTTCATCCTCCAGGAACTTCACGTCTCGGCTGATGACAAGTTTCTTTGTCACAGGATTGTATAGCCTGTATGCCTTTGATGGTTCGTTGTATCCTGTGAAAATGCATCTTTCAGCTTTGTCATCCAGATTTTGCCTTTTCTCATCTAAAACATGTGCATATGCTATGCACCTGAAAACTCGCAAATGAGCCAAACTTGGCTTCAACTTGCTCTAGGCTTCCTCTAGAATTTTGTCCCTCACACTCTTGGTGGGACATCGGTTCAGCAGATAAACTGCACAACTTATAGCTTCTACCCAGAACTCATGTGGCAAACTTTTTGCCTTTAGCATGCTCCATGCCATCTCCATGATTGTTTTGTTCTTCCTCTCAGCTATGCCATTCTGCTGCGATGTGTATTTGGCAGTGAACTGCATTTGAATTCCATGCTGTTTGCAAAAGTTGTGGAATTCGTTGGAGATGTATTCTCCACCTCCATCAGTTCTGAGAGTCTTCACATAATGACCGCTCTGTTTCTCAACCAGAGCCTTGAACTCCTTAAACCTTGCAAATGCCTCTGACTTCAACTTGATTGGATAAATCCAAGTCTTCTGGCTGAAGTCATCAACGAAGGTCAAAAAATACTTGTTGCCGACATATGAGGTGGTCTGAATGGGACCACAGATGTCTGAGTGCACCAGCTCCAAAGGTCATGATGCTCTCCAATACTGTCCTATAGGGAATGCGTCCCTATGCTGCTTGTCGACTAGGAAACCTTCACAAACTTGATTTGGTTGCTCTATAAGGGGTAAACCCTTCACCATCTGCTTCTTGTGTAGCAGATTCAGGCCACTGAAACTCAGTTGACCAAATATGAGATGCCACAGCTAGGTAGCATCCTTCTCAACTACACTCAGAGACATCAAAGATTCATTTTGAATTTGCAACAGAAACATTTTTTTTTTCATCATGGACACTGTTGCGATTTGTCCATGAACTTTGTCTCTGATGAAACAGACACCATCTTTGAACAGTACAGTGTAACCCTTCTGCACAAGCTGTCCAACACTTAGCAGATTATGCTTCAACCTAGGCACATAAAAAACATCTTGAATTATTTTTCTATCATCGTGTCGGGTGTAGATGAGGATCTTTCCTTTTCCCATCATAGGAACTTTGATGTTGTTCCCCATCTTGACTTCGGATTGGACTGTTTCATCCAGTTGTGAGAACATCTCCCTGTTCCCAGTCATATGGTTGCTGCAACCACTGTCAAGATACCAAATGTTTTTCTTGCTCTCCTCTTCAATACTACAAGTTAGCAGCACATTTCCTCCTATCGCATTTATAGGTTCCTTTGTATAATGGGCTTGCTGCTGATTCTCGTTTGCCATCTTCTTTCTGCATTATGTGGCATAATGGCCAAACTTGCTATAGTAGTAGCATTGGACCTTTGACATGTCCTTCTGTTGAGAGCCACCTTTCTGATTTCTGCCAGTGCCTCTTCCTCCTTGCTGATGAAAGTTGCAACTTGGCTCACCGTCCTGAGGGTTTGATCTCCCTCCTTGCTTGTTCCTTCTCCCACACACCTTCTGCCTCTTCCTCCTTGAGAACTAGAAGCGTCATGGTGGGAGTCTTATCTGTCGTTTTCTCGGACTGAGACTTGCGCTTTGAATGTTTGCTCCAAAGTAGACTGAGTTGAGCGGCTCAACCTCTATTCATGGGTCTACAGAGAACCCATGAGTTCGTCTGTCGAGAGGGTTGTCAAATCCCTTGACTCTTCGATTGCTATCACAACCGAGTCGAACTTGGCAGGCAGATTTTTTCTCTGGCTCTACATATTTTCTTCGTTCAACCGCATCTGGTTGATAATGTCCGTCGTCCGAGTGAAGAAATCACTCATGGACTCGGACTCAATCATCTGCAGATTCTCAAACTCTCTTCTGAGCATCTGCAGTTTCACCAACTTCACTTTGTCGGTGCCCTGATACAAACTTGCCAGGGTTTCCCAGGCCTGCTTGGCCTTGGTGGCTGATGCAATCCGCGGGAAGATGGTCTCCTCACCCGCTTGCATGATGTAGAAGAGGGCCTTCTGGTCCTTCTTCTTGTGCTCTTTCAACAGATCTTTGTCTGCTTGAGAGAGGGCGGCCAGTGCTGCTGCATCTACCGATTCTGGGTAGTCGTTCTCGACTAACTCCCATAGCTCCTAAGATCCGAACAAGATCTTCATTTGGATGCTCTAGTAATCGTAGTTCTTATCGTTAAATTACGGGATCTGCAACTGCAGGGAGTTGTTTCCAGAACCCATGCTTCTATCTCCGCATCATAGCAAAATCAGCTCTGATACCAATTTGAAGGAAAGATTTCTTGATTTTAATTTTTCGTCGATCGAAATGCAGACAACGTCATGTGCAAGGTGAGCTCCAGGCGACGAGAGCGAAGTTTGAACAGCCCTAGTTCACAGGGCAAAGTGCGGTCGTCATCGGCTCATGAGTGAAGTCCGTCACTCATGAGCGTAGTGTGGACTGCACTGGAAAAGCTGGCAAAGTGCGGGCTTCACGCGCAGTGCGAACTACACTGGAAAAACTGGCGAAGTGCAGACTTCGTGCGAAGTACGAACTTTGTCAGATTAGGAACTTCATCGAATGCAGGAGGGAAGTCAACAGCAAAGTGCGAACTTCGCTGGCTGATGAACTTCACTCAACGCAGACTGACAAGCTTCAGACTTGGCCAACTTTGGCCTTCGACTTCTTCATCTTCTGCGGTTGCTGCTGGGTTTGCCCGGCTTGGCAAGACCCGTATGAGAGGAGAGAAACGTCGGAACAGAGAACAACAAATGTTAGCAAATAAGCCACTGTAAACCCTAAAGATGCCACACCAATCAGCAAAGTTTATTTATATGAAACTAGGGTTACAACATTCCTCAACCAAGGAAATAACAACTTCTGCAGGCTAAGCTGCAGGTTAAACTAAAAGGGGAAATGTCGAGTCTACTGCTCGGACATTAATCAGTTGAGCCACACTGCTCACTGAATCGCTCGCCCTCCTTTCTCTGCTCTATTCTCCGCTTCCTCTTTCACGAACTTCTCTCTCACACACGCACTGCTTCTTCTTTTTTGTCTGAAGACCCGAACTGCCCTTTTATAGCCGCGGGGAGAGAAGGATAAGGGTTATCCTCTGACAGCTTCGGATAAGGGTTATCCTCTGACAGGCCCTCAACTAGGGTTTCTGACTAATCGCCGACTTGGCATTAACTCCTGCGGAGATCGGATCTGTCAGGTGTCAAATCTGTCAGAAGGTAGGTGTGACGTCATGTCACACTTTTGCCGAGATCCCGGACTGCGGCAGCGCAGTCCGACTTCGCCCATGTCTGGAGCGCAATCCGGTTTCGCCCAAGGTTCGGAGCACAGTTAGGCATAGGCATGAAATCTGGGTTTATTTTTCTAACACCTTTGTCTGGGATAAAATTAAATAGTTGTGCCGTTATGATTGTCGTTTACCAAATCAAAGGCAAATCTTCCCATGTACGATCGCATATATCGCCTGCAATAACCTAGCTCAGTACTTGAAAAAAACACGTTTGGCAAGCATATGCTTGACTGGTGTTTCTCAAATCAGATATGATAACCCAAAAAGTGGTTTCCTCTCTCATTGTCTTTCGGAAACTCACGATATTCTATAATGTATACAACAATTGCCTTGAATCGAATATCAAGCGTAAAATCAAATGGTTTCTATAAAGCAAATTATTCTTGTCATTCTTTTCAATGGTACCACAGAGAAATAAGCCCTCAATGTCAAAAAGAAATGTTGATAACAGATTCTGTACCTACAAATACCTCTTGCATACTGGTTGGAATCATACATATATTTCATAAGAAATAAACTGCCTGATATTTATGAGCAGTCAGTGGAATCCTCAGGTAAGGATTTAAATCTTTCTATAATATATAATATTGTTTGTAATTTTAATTTTTCTTCTTAACATCATTAATGAGAAGAAATTGAAGCTAACACGGAATGACTGAGATCTTCCTTTGTTACTTTACAAAACTTATATTCCAAACATGTGAAGTCATCTCCTATGCTTCTAAAGCATATTATCTGCAACAGATATTTGGGCTTCCCACTCTACTCCCAAATTCTACAGAAATGATCCTTATGCTTGGAATCCAATATGCACAATCACCTGAACAAAAGACAACATCGTAGTGGGAATATATTAGTGAGCCTTTCTTCTAAGAAACACGGTAAAGTAATTAGCTGATTCCTTTCCCATTTTTGAAATACAAAAATTTCAAACGGAGCATTGATATTCTGGGTGGAGGAATTTAATCTAAAAGGCTTCCCTTTTTGTTTTTGCCACTTTACATTGAAAAGCACGAGTATCGATGGACGCTTACAGATGATTGAAGAAACGACATGGCATCGCAAAAAGCTATACAGCACAATAACGGTAATAAAGTTCCACACATACCGAAACCCTGTTTTGGAATTAATACTAGTTTCTTTTGGGTGGCAAATAAGTCTCGGATAGGTGACGAATGCCTTATAAAAAGGAAGGGACGATATATTAATAAGAGGTGTGGTGAAGAATAAGCCAGGTATAAAAAGGAAGGGACGGCATATTAGTAAGAGGTGTGGTGAAGAATAAGCCAGGTTTACGTGAGCCAATGAATTACAAGATACTTGATAATCTGTGTGCAAGGGTGGCAGTTCAAGGTATGTTACTGCAATTAGATTCCAATTTAGAGGCATTTAATGGTTCTTTACAGTTATTACTTTATTGACATGCTCCTGCATTTTATGCCATGGTTCTGTTCTTTTAATTTAAATGAAAGGTAGAGTGCTCTGGTACAACGTAATGGTTTTGGTTTTGATTTTTTACGGAAGGTTTAAAGTTCAAACTGCCTCATGTATGTGTTTATGTGTTAAATTACATGATTGCGTGTTAAATTTCTTATTGATAAGCTCAACTCTTTCCCTATGGGAGGTTATGGTGGGATGAGGATACCCAACCCTGAGCCTTCTCACAGCCCACTAGTTTTGGTTTTGATTTTTCTTAGGAAGGTCCAAAGTTCAAACCGCCTCTTGTATGTGTTTGTGTGTTAAATTACATGTTTTTGTGTTAAATTCCTTATTGATGAGATCAACTCTTTCCTTATGGGAGGTTATGGTTGGATGAGGATACCCAACCCTGAGCCTTCTCACACTAACTAAATCTTAAAAAAAATATATAGAGAGTGAAGATCAGCTTGTACTTTTGTCATGGAAAAATGAAACATGGGTAAATACCTTATCCTTTCCTTTCTTATTTGAATTGTTTGCTAAAGAAAATATATTTTTGATTAGTTGAAAATAAGAGTTTTCAAAGGATCCCCAAACCTTATTATAAAAGGAACATCTAACACCCTATCAAGGAGAAGGATGTTAGCAAGCTAAACAGAGATCAACATCCAAAACCCACATAGGGGAAACTAGAACAACCACCACTAGAGTCAACAAAAAAGAAACAAATTGGTAGAGGGAAGACTAGATGACCTACAACTATTTCCCATAACCCATATAGATCAACCCATGCAAGAACACTCAAGCAAAAATAATAACCAAAATAAAAAATAAAAAACTAAGAAAGACCCATAAAAAAATAGACCCTCGACCATTAATGTTCATTGATGATTGGGTTGTCCTTGCTGGAAAAATTCAAAAGATTACCTACCTGTCCCTAGCTTAGCATATTAGTCAGGAGAAGAGTTTTATCATTGTACCAGCTATCATTAAACCTAGTGAATTTCACTAGCATCCAAAACAACTTATACCACCCATGAGATAGGGCTTCTACCAAAATGATGGTAGTACAAGTGAAGAATTTCAAAAGATTTGAAAGATTGAACTTAGACTTGGCATTCACAATACCCAATGTCAATTTTTGGCCCTCTGTGTTAAGTGGATCATCAGAGCTCTCATAGGTAATGAGGCCTGGAATATTCTCATTTGATACTATATCAATGAAGGTTCCCCTTTTGGCCATAAGAGTTGGAGGGGCATGTGATTACCTTCCCTCCTTATTGTCCCTTTATCTATCAAAGTGTTTGGATCCTTTGTCATTAGAAATATTTTGAAGGCTTGGGAGAGTGTTAAGCCTCAGCTTATATGGAATAGATAGATCTTTTGGCATGGCCTCTCTATCAACTAGATAAATTTTTGGTGGTGATTTGTTATCACCTACTAATGTTCCTTGCTTATGCAAGTTCCCTAGATTCATGCACTTATATTATTTTGCAAAGGTGTGTGATGCATCTCTAATTTATTTTCTCATTCTACTAGGGATTGGCTCCCTTGGGATGGCATTAAAGCCAAACTTGGGCGTAGTCACTCTGATAGGGATACTTTTGAGGTTGTCAAGGTTTCTCTCCTTGACTCCATGCTACATAAGATTTTTGTGCTTTCGTAATGATCTTGGTGGAAGGACTATAAGTGGTATCCAAATACTCTGCTACAAAACTATAAGGCTTGATTGAGGTATATATGGCTATCTCCTTGTATCCCCATGATTGATAAGCTCAATCAATGGTGGAAGGTCTTCTCCCCTTAGTCTATTTATATGTGTAGGTTCTAGAATGCTTGGGCTCCTTTCTTGGAGCCCAAACTTTCATGTTTTGCTTGGAGTCTTTTGCACAAAGGGTTTTCTATTGGGGAGCATCTCTAGAATTTAGGCATTCCTAACCCTTCTTACCCTTTTTGTCTTCAATCTAATTTTTTTTCCATTTTTTTGGGGTTTTTACTCATGCTCATTCCCTATTGGATGCTTCCCCCATTTTAGACCCTATTCCTTCACCACATTTGAGTGGAAGCATATAATTTTGGGAGACCTTTCACCCTTGTTGGATATTTTATTTGAAGTGTGGCAATTTTTTTGTATGTTGACCATGTTTAGCATACGAAGTGCTAGAAATTATTGTATTTTTGGTAAGTGTTTTTCCTCTTTATACATATTTGCTTTTGAGAAGTCTAAAATTATTTTTTCTATGTATTTTAAATTTTATTTCAAGCTAATAAGGTGGCCATGAAGCTCACTCCTCTTTAGAATATTATTAATCAGTAGGAAAATACATCATACATAGTCAATCGGGTTCCTCGAGTAGGATACTCCTTGAAGCCAGTCCGGGTCTAGATAATAGTGTCACTTACTCCCAAACTACACTCCTATCCTAGCTCAAGGTCCTTACAAATATGGTTATGGCTACTTGACTATTCCACTCTCCCCCCCAACTCCTCAAATTGACACCTAGGATAATTTAGGAGCTTCGATGATTACTAGCAACCAAGAGCTATTTGTTTATAGCTAGGAGGATATTCCCAATACTTTTGGATAGGGGATGGATATAGTGCTAAAGTCTCTCGATGCTACTATTAGGTGGGAATCAGTCCCAAGGGTGGCTAAACCCATATAATAGAGCCTCATAATTATGTAATCAATTAGTTTTGTTGGCCATTAGTTCTATAAGGTAGTGTTGATTAGTTATAAATTGTTTTCTTGGGTTCTCGCTCTGTTTTGATGGGGATGGTTTTTTTTTTGATGGTGTTAGCCACATAGCATGTTTATTCACGTCTTTATTTTTTTGTAAAAATGTATTCTATTAATTTTTTAATATAATACTTTTTTATATTAAAAAATATTGAACTTGGGAGAAATGGGTGGGCTATCAACAACATCCCTAGTGTCAGCACAGAAACAGGTCAAGTAAAACCTCCCTAGCCTAAGGGAATTACAAAGAGGTCTAAAGAAATAAACATGTAGTATTTGAATCATTGATACTTGACACAAAATCTTCTCTCCAAATAGTTAGTCCATCCTGGCTCAACCCCAAATTTGCTAAGAAATCAAACGTTTTGTTACCTTCCATGTACATATGCTTTACAACCACATTCACTAAGGACTAAGGAATTCTTTTTGCCTCATAAATCATATTGGAAACATAAGGACTAGGAGTTTGAAAGCCTTTCATTAGATTGGTGATATTAATGGAATCACCTTCAATGATGACCTTACATTGATCAAATCCAATCAACAAATAAATCCCTTCAAAGAGAGCATGATTTTTAGTGAAATGACTCAATTGAAGTCTTTAATTCTTAGCAAAGGTGAGAATAATTTTGTCACTACTTTTATGAATTAAACCACCTACACCTACCTCTCATAGGTTACCCTTGGAAGTCCCATAGAAATTGATTTTAATCAAGCCTACAAGGAGTGGTTCCTAGGAAATTTATCTTCTTCCATATAAATCCAAATGAGCAGTAGACTTCAAAAATGTTTTAAACCCAAGAGTATGCTCAAGAGCTAATTCCTCAACAAAGGAATATAAGTCCAAAGAGATGGAAAAAACATTCTCCAATATTTCCATAATGCTCTCAGCACAAATATAGAGGTTTGAATTGGCTTCATTTTTAAAAACCCTTAAATTCCTTTCCTTCTAGATACACCACATAATGTGAGCTAAGCTAAATATCCAGAATAAATGAAGTTAGGGAGAGAAGAAGGGAGGGTTCCCACTAGTATAAAGATCAAATATTTGAAAGGGGCATACCTAGGAGACACTAATCGAATTGAAAATGGAGGAGAAAAAATCCTTAGATAATGGGCATAAAATAAAAGCACTTTGTAGCAAATCAACATCCAAGCCACAAAGGTAAGACCGATTTGGAATAATTATACCTTGAGATTGCAAATTATTTATGGTCAAGATTTTATTCTATATATAAATCCATAGAAAAACACTGACCTTAGAGGTTAATCCCTTTTTCCAAATTAGTACTCTCAAAGACTAAGGGGGGCTAGGGTCCTCCAGAAGGAAATATGTCAATTTCATAGAAAAACTCTTGAACTTTCTACCTTCTAGAAAATATTATCAGCTTTATTAGTAGATTTGATGACTTGAGGTTTGAGATATTTTTAAGGGATTTTTTTAGCCAGAGATAATTCAGGAGTGAATAAAACTCTCCATATTTTCTAATGATTTATAGTTTTGATATAATATTCAACCTTAGAACCAAAGGTACATCTGTAGATGTCTTCAACCACTACTAATTCTAGGAGTGATGCCAAAAATTGGTCCATCAGCCAAGGATTTTATCAAAAATGAATTAGATGGTCATTACCCACATGCTATCTTCATCCCTTTCTAATACTCCTCCTAGAATTATACAAACTAAGCCAAAAGACCAACCCAAAGTTTGGGACACCATCTGATAGGAAGTCCTCCCCATTATTTAGATATTTTTCTTTTATAATATTAATCCAGTCAACCTGTTCATTATGGGTTAGGCACCAACCTTGTTTAGTAACTAGGGCCTTATTCATTTGGTCCATCCTTCTTAGACCCAAGCCTCCAAAATCCCTTCTACTACAAATCTAATCCCATGCTACTAAGTGGAATCTCTTCTTCTCCTCTAAACCAAACCATAGGAAGGACTTTTGAGCTTGCTCAATATTTTGTATTATTTTACCTAGCATCTTGAACAAGGACATAAAGTAGTTTGATATAATCTAAAGAGTAGTTTCACCAAAAAACCTTACCTACGTAGATTAACAAAGCTCCTTTCTAGCTAGAAAGTTTCGTTGCACTCTTTCCACCATTGAATCTCATAAATATTACTTGCACTTTCTTTTAAAAATATGAATCCCAAGATAAGTAAATGGAAACTATACCATATCATAACCCATCACCACCACTATTTGTCTTTGCTTGAGAATCAAGGAATTCAATAAGAATATTTTACTCTTCAAAAATTAACGTTTTGCCTCGCTGCTTCTTCATACCAAACAAAGCTCTCTTTGGTTTTCTGGGCCCAAGATATCGAGACAAGGAATGAGAGAAGAGTATCATATATGAATTGATGATGGGAGATTAGTTCCACACTCAAGGCCAATTTAATACCAACCATATATGAGGAAGCCTTTAGGGACCTACCCAAGGCTTTTTCCATGAGGATAAATAGATAATGGGAGAGTGGGTGTCGTTGATGAATGCCATAGTAACTAAAAACATATCTAGTGGGGTATCCATTGGTAAGCACTAAATATTTGGTCGATGAAATGTAGGTTTTAATAAAAAATATCCATCTCCAATCAAAGATAAACTTTTGGAAGATCCTACGGAGAAATTTCCATGAGATCCTATCGTAGGCCTTGTTCATGTCTAGTTTTACAAAATCTCATGCTCGACCACTTGTGTCCATTGAATGTATGAGTTCATGAACCAAAATAACTCCTTCTAGGATCTAACTCGAAATAAAACCACTTTGGGCAGAATCAATTAGATGAGACAATAGATGTTTAACCTTGTTAGCGAAATCTTTAGTGAAAATTTTGAAGATAGTATTGTAGAGGATAATTGGGTGTAAGTCTTTGAATTGAATAGCACCTACTGATTTTTAAATTAAAGACAATAAAGTAGTGTCTAAAGCCTTAGGAAAGACTCCAATGATTTGAACTTCAAGTAGATATCCATCGATATCCCTACCAAAGATATTCTAGAACCTCTAGAAAAAGACTATGGGAAATACATCCAGGATATGGGCCTTTAGTCCTTCCATATAAAAGAGTGCTTTCTTATTTTCATCATACTTAAGTAGACTATTGATATTATCACTCATTTCTTCCATCACCATGTGAGGAATGTTCTAGAGGAGTTTTTATTTCCCAAAAATGCTTCTCACACTCGTCTTGTAAAGGAGATATTGGAATAAGGATACAACCTTCACTCCAATTTCTTGGATATCCCCTATTTAGAACCATCCACTTTATGAATATCCTTGATATAGTTATGGTTTCTATGGTGAAGAATTAAGGAATTTTTTTTTTTGTGTGTTTCTATCTCTATATTTGAGTCAAAGAGCTCTAGAATTTTGTCACAAAAAAGTCTCCTCATTACTCAGGAAATTATGAAGCTTAGCTAAAATTATTCTCTCCTCCAATCTATTATTTTGTGAGAGGATATCCACTTTCACAAAAGATTGAATAACTTATAACTAGGATTTGAGATCCTTTTTCTTAATCTAGATGTCCCTAAATATCAATTTATTCCTATCTTTTATATTTTTTTTATCAGTCTTAGCTTAGCAACAACCTGATTAATACTTGGGCCAAATAATTTGGTGTTCTACCATTCCCTAATTCTTACCTCCAACTCTGGATGAGAGAGCCACATGGCTTCAAATCTAAAGGATTTCAAGAAGAAAAGAGTATTATAATAATTATCAAAGAGAAGGGGGTTATGATCAAACTTAATATTGTTAGAGAGTTGAGAGAAGAGTTCCCAAACATAGGAATGATATCTTTAGAAATAAAAATCTATCTAATATAATTTGTATATTATGGGGCCCTAGGAATTTATTACTCCACGTATATCTCAAACCTTTCAAATCTAAGTCTATGAGATCTTAATTATTTATAAAATAAGAAAATTCTTCCATACTTCTCGATATTGTTGTATCTCCCCCCTTCTTGTCCCACTGGTACAAAGGAAAGATGAAGTATATTGCTAGAATCAAGATCTTGTTCTTAATAGCTTTTCTCATTAAAGTAAGCATGGACCAAAGACAATTTCTATTTGTTCTAGAGTTAAGGTTACAAATGCTGGTCAAAATCCATTTTCTACCCAAATACTTAAAACAAAACAACATGTTAATAACTCTATTTGTTACCAAAAGAGTTGAGCCAGTGACTTAATTGGGGTTCCATAGACACAAGATACCCCTCGAGGCTCCTTGTGCTAAACTAGCCATATATCTAACCTCCTTCCAAGCCATATTTCTTACCTCATATACCTTGCTTCTATCCATATTTCTCTTGTAGAATAATTATATCTATACCAACCTCATTTCTCAAAAAATATAGGACCTCTAATATTCCATTATAAGAACCTCATTTATGGATTATATAATTTTTTTTTATCTTAATTGCCCTAGGATTTATGATAAAATATTTCAATCTTGAGTTGTTTTCCCCCTATTTCTTTGACATTATCAACTTTTAATAGGGTTTGAGATCCTTCCACCACATCTACCTCCATATCTTTGGATTGACGTGCTTTGTTGGAAGGTTAACCACCCTTGCATTCCACTCCAACATCAGTCCTTTTTTTTATCACTTCTAGTATTTAGAAGGGATCTATTAGATACTAGGCTAAATCCTCAATCAGAGAAAGAGATTGAGGAATTTGATCTTCTAGAGTTACATCTTTTGGTAAGCCAAAGTCACAACCCAAGAAATCATATGATTTTTTTAACATAACAGTTAGATTGGAGGGTCCGAAAATGGATCTAGAAAAACTAACCTGAAGTTGTTCATTGGCCTTCAAAATCTAAGAAAATATTCCACCCATTGTCATAATCTCCCTCAAGGTGGGTTAAATTTGGGTCAAACTTGTTTTTTCTGTGTCCTTTAGCAAAATACTTTAAATATTTGGATTTGCTGACACACTTATTTTATAGGTATAATATAAATATAGGGTTTTGTGGAGTTGTGCACCACCTCCTTAAGGCCTAAACCTTCAAACTCAGTCCACTCAATTTAACCTTTAAAAATTTTTGACACCACTTATTTTATAGGTATAATATAAATCTAGAGTTTTGTGGAGTTGTGCACCACCTCCTTAAGGCCTAAATCTTCAGTCTCAGTCCAATCACGCTAACCTCCAAAAAAATTTCTCTTACTAAACTTAATCCTTCTTGTTAAGGATATTAGAGCACTATGAACATAAATGGCCAGTTTTACCGCAACCAAAATATTGAATGCATCTATTTTCATAATCAATAGGTTGAGTCTATATTTCTATCTTTGAAACAAGCTTAATATAATATGGAATATTAGCCTCCAAATCCACCATAATACACAACCTTGTGAAGACCATCTTGGATTTTTCTCTAGTTGCTAGGTTGATTTGAATGAGTTCACCTATGCTTTTAGCTATCCCTCTCAATATGTATTCTTACCAAAGGTGAAAGGGAAAGACTAAAAGCCTCACTTAAAGAGGAACCAAATTCACCTTTTGTGTGTCTAGGTTGAAATCATGACCCCATTTGTGAAGAGATAGGCCTCTTTTCCCATAGAACTAGGGAACCCTACCCAAGATTCATTTCAAGTCCTCTTCATAGTTTCACTTGGTGATGAATTTTTTTTGGTACAACCACTATCTCTAAGGACCCCAATGGCTTCCATTTCACCAAAGCCTAGCATCTAATGGAATCTAGAGCATGTCTACTTCCTTGGAATTCACCTATCAAATTCCAAGAATCCTCTTTCATAGCAATATTTGTGATCTCATTAGGAATATGAATCTCGTCACCTTCATGGGTGAGATTAAATAATACTTTCACCCCACTAGGTTTAAAACCTTTTGCAATAACCTTGGAAAAATATTCTCCTAGGTCAAAAGGATGTCCCATCCAATGGGACCCACCTAATTTTCCACTTGACTCGAGTACCACCAAGGGGACTACATCACTGGCACTTGTTTAAATTACATGTGAGTATGCAACACCAAAAAATGCAATAGAACCATCTCATTACTCTCTACTCTCTAAGCCTAAATAACTCCCTACACTAGAATACCCTCTAGAACCTAAATATGATCCCTTGATTGCTCCTTCATGATCACCTATTTCTTCCTAGTTTCTTGCTCCTTCTCTCTCGTTAGCTCCTTATTGCTCACTTGCAACTTCTCATCTGCTATCTCCTTCCCACCAGAGCTCATTTTTTACTCGCACTCCAAATGCAAGAAAGCATGTCCAAATAATATGTGTGCATCATGAGATTTTTAGGGCTTATGGTGGTGGTCTACACCTTTATATCCATAGCTATAGTAATTTTACAATACCACCTAAACTTATCCCCCATAAACACTCGCAAGATGTCCCAGTGAAACTTCACAATCATTGCCAATATCGAAGAAGCTTCTAAATGTTTATATTCTCTCTAGAACAAAAACCTAGCATGTATCTCTACGTATTCAAGACTTGGTCAAATTAATCACCTCAAAATGTAAACCACATAGTGAGATACCCCGAATTTCAACTTGAAAGTTTAGATTTGCACTCAAACAAATTTTCCTCTTGTCTAGGTTCGAATATCTACCTTCAAAGGAAACTCAACTTGATTGCCTTCCAAATCATGAAATATAACCCAAATATCTATAAATATGACACAACAATAGATTTTGATTACTTACCCATGGGTTTCACAATGGCCCATGTTTGAATCTTCCCTTTGAACAACTTTGTGCAACATATTGCGGTAGCGAAAACGCCAAGTTTTCTCTTCTTGCACAAGTATGGCCATACCCTATATAAAAAATTGGTTTTTAGGGTGGACACCAAAGAAACCCTTAGACCCTTGGCCACAAGTAGCGAGGAATGGGTTTTTTGCATATCCACAAGAGGGAGTGGGAATCATTTTTCTAAATATAATGTTGTTAGCATTTTATAAAGTTTGTTTTGTGATATTTATAAAAATAAGGAATACCCAATATTTTTTGTTATTAAAGATAAGATGCAGTTGTTTATTCTAATTGATAAAAATATGGAATATAACTAATATTACTATTTTAATAAAGCATAGGATAAAATTAAGATGCAATGTATATAGATGAATCAACATAGATGCATAAAATATGTTATATTTTTTTAGAGTTAATTTTATTATTATTTAGTTAGAATCATAACTTATTTAGTTTGTATATAAATGTATATTTTTTATTAACAAAAAAATAAGAATTGGAAATAAGTGTATTTACATAAATCTCTCATTTGTTATTAGAAAGAATTCTTGTAATATTTCGAAGTTAAAAGGACTAAGAGATGTCAAAAAATGGTGTTGGAGAATTGTAAAGGCTTGTTGAAAGGGTGGACAATGATACACTAATAAATACAAAAAAATAAAACATACTTAAATGATAATAATAGTTCAGTAATGAAAAATTTACTTGATTTTAATGTATGGTGAATACTTATTAATACAATTAATGAAGTAGTCCAAAATCAGTTGAAAAAAAGTTTAATGTATATTATACAATCCTTTTTATGGTCAGGTTTACATGATAAAAGGAAATTTTTTTTGGTGAAAAGGAGCAAGGTGTGTAATGATACTATTAGGGGAGATATTGTTTGAAGAGCTCTTACATATGTAAACTTAGCTATTATGGAAAAAGTAATCTAGAGACCATATAAAGAGAATGAAAGAAAATGGTAATAATTCTTCTAAGTATGTTAAGCCCAATGGTTCGCTCTTTATATTTACTGTATTCTCTCTACCAAATGGTTCTGCTCTTTGGAATGATTTAAAAAAATGTATTGATCTCATTATTAAAGGTTAAATATGGGTGGTGGAGACTCCAAAAAAAAATCTATTTGGATGGATACTTGGTGTGATAAAAAACAACTCAATTTAGATCTAATTTTGAAACCTTAGATGAAGTTATTTCAAAATAAATATGGTGATAGGGTTTCAAACATTTTATACAAAGATTAGGAAGGAGATATAGATGGAAAGAATAATTTTATAAGTATACAAGACATTAATGCTAGGAGACAATTGAGTAGATAGATAACGACTATGATTATTCTGAGAGGAGACACTTAAGATTTTATCCATGTGATGTGGTTTACCGGCAAGGACGCCACTTGAATTATCGGTGATGTGACCCAGGTTCAATTCCCACGGTGGATATGTATATGTATAAGAAATATTTACTTAATTAAAAAAACAATGCGATGCATAAATAGTAGAGGTGAAATTTTGATACTGTAAAGGATGCTATAAAAAAATTTGAAAAAAAATGCTGAATTTTAAAATATTTATAATCATACAGAAAATATAAAATATCCCTTTAACTAACTATAAATAATTATCTCATTATAAAATTTCTAGACCTATTTGCAAGAAAGGTGCACTTGTGGGACAAGAATCCACTTCTAGAACCGACTGCTATGCAACAAGAATCCGGTTTTAGACAGGCCTGCTATGCATACCGTCTTGTTCTATACCCTTTAGGTTGTTTGAGTCTAGTTACTACGTTATTACTATACTATACTGGAAGTGACTACTTCAAAAGTGAAAGATGTTTATCGGATGTTAAATGTAACACATAAAGTTGTGATTCTATGCACACAGTGGAAATTGTTCACATAATTTTAGACAATCAATCATGAATTTGACATATTGCATTCAATAACCAACGAAACAATCTAATAAAATTCATATATTTCAATGTCTAGTTTAATTTTTTTATTGACGTAAATGATACCATCGTATCCTTTTACAAGTATGATGGGTGGAAATTTTATGTAGATTAATAAGTTTTGGTATTTATTAAGAAGAGATTTAGGGTTTTTTAAGGCAAGTTTTTTGGGTAAGGCAAAAAAAAGTAGAGTCATTAGAGTTTTTGAAGGCAAGTTTTTGGGCAAGGCAAAAATAGTAGACTATCCTGACTTCGCTAGTTGGTGTTCCTCAGGTAAAGTGGCTAATAACAAGGTGACTCCGTCAGTTGTTGTCCCTCAGGTAAAATGGTTAATAATTAAATGAGGTCACTTAAAATGACTAATAACTAGATAAGGTAAACATTATAGAAACAGCTCTAAAAATTTAAACCAAAATCTAATAGTAAGAAAAAAAAAAAAAAAAAAATATGAAGGATGGCTATAGTAGAAAGATATGAAGGATGGCTATAGTAGAAATTTGGAAAGAAGAAGATAGTTTGTTAGGCTAGCTTAGTACTCAGCTGGGCTGCACGTACATTTAAGTGCATTGGTTATAGTTCTAAAAGCTATTACTCTTGTCACAAATTCCCTATACAACTTCGTCCATGTCGAAGCGCCTGACGTGAAAAATCGCCACAAATGTAGGTATATGATTGGTGTTTGGTCAGTGTTTGGCCAAATAAGGTTGTTCTCTGTTTCAAATTCCCACAATTGTGGAATCAAATAGTAAAGCTTTGACACTACGTAGTGCACAAAAAGATCGTGAAATCAAATGGCTTGTCTGAAGGAAATTATTGTCATTTTTTTTTTTTAACAATAGTACCCGGACAAGTCTGGCCTTTCGTCAAAAATAAATTACGGAAACAGATTCCAGACCAATCTAATAGCCATTGGATACTAGGTAATAAATCATCTACATATATTTTCGTTAATGAGGCATAGCCTGGAATACGTTAGATTCTCGCTTTTTGGCGAATATTCTAAACATGCAAAGCCAAAGGATATTATCCGCCGACTTGAATAATGATCGTTATGCTTGGAATCGAATACGCACAAACACCTGGAAAGAAAGAAAAAAACTACATGCTACGGAGGGTAAAGGAATAAGCCTGCCTTTTAAGAAACTCTGTGAACTGATTCCTTTCCATTTCTGAAGATCAAAACAATCATCATTGTTTTGGGTGGAAGAATTTAATAGAATGCCTTCCTTTCATTCCCGTTATGTTGAAAAGTATGCGTATCTATGGACCCTTACAGGTGATTGACAGAAAGGCCCTGGCTTGCAAAACGCTATAATGTTTTTTTTTTTTTAAATTCCTTCATTAGTGGCTTAGGAGTCTCTTTTCAAAATATTTACATCTTCAATATTTTCATATTCAATGCTATTATTCCCCCAAGAAGCCATGGCTTAATATAAAACCAACACTTGGGATGATCAATTTATAAATATTTTTTAGAGTATCAAGGTTTTCCTAAAACCTCTATAGAACTAGAGGAATTCATCATTTTAGAAGGTAAGATTATGTCAAAATATTGCTACAATCTTGTGAAGGCTCATCCTTAAAGCATTCAAGCTCTCATCCTTGCAGGTATTCAAGCTCTTATTTCTTACAAGAAATCAAGTCTCCAAGGAATCAAGCAATCTCCAAGTAGTCAAGCATCATGCATCCAGGTACAAAACACTCAATTCTCTAAGATCAAGCTTTCAAGTGATCACAAGCTTCCACAAACAAGGGGGAAAAAACCTTACAACTTGATTTGTACTCTTTCCTCTTATTTATTTTTGGTGTTTTCTTTGTCTTGTGGCTATAATATTTTATCTTGTTGCACTGTTAACAAATTTTGCATATTGCACTTACATGTAGTTAGCATCTTCTTTTGTAATTTTAATCAAACAAAACTCTATTTTGATTTTATTTAGTAGGTCTCTATACTTATAAATTAGAGGGATCCATTATCTTAATCAATAATTTAGCTCATATTATACTTAATATAGCTTTTATGATCTAAAAAATGAAAACACTACAAAATCATAGGTCTGGTGCTACTTTGTTATCTCGTTTACATAGGAAAAAAGTATCATTGACACTATCACCAAAATTATCGTTGATCAGGAGATAAATTAAAAAAAAAATTCATCTACAGGGAGTGAAAATTTAATCTTGAACTCCTTCCACACTTCCTGTAGATGAATCTCTTGAGGATAATTTTTCAAAAGCAAACAAGAGTGGTATTTATAAGAGTTGTAAATAACATAAAAGTCTTACTTTGAGGAAATAATCTTACATAAAACTAAGATAAAATAATCTAATAATTGATAGGCAAATATAATCATTAAGGTACATATTTTTCTTTTCTAATTTTATAATAATGTAGACACTTAATTTTTCATTTAAGGTTAATTTTAAAGTTTTTTCATCCTCTCATCAATTACCTTTTCAATTAATCAGATTAAATTAATTTTTATTGTGCTTAAATTTGAAGTATTTCTTGCTTCTAAAATCAAAAATGTTGAGGCATGAGTGATAACATCAATGGTGCTTTAATATCCCTAGCAACGCTTTTGTCAAACTTTTGAATTTTGACCTTCCTTTCTCAAATTTGACATCCAACAATCATGACAAAGAAGGTGCCATTGTGGAAGCACAACCAACACTTTCGTAAACCAACACTTTTAACGATCATATGCCAAAAAAAAAAGACTTTGTCTAGATTCCAAGCCACTTGCCATTCATGGATCAGATCCCTAAGATCTAGTTCATAGCTCCCAATAGAAATATGAAAATCAAAAATTACTTTTTTAAAAATTCCTTTATTAGTGGATTAGGATTCTCTTTTCAAAATATTTTCATCTTCAATACTATTCTTTGAATTAGAGGAATTCATCATTTTAGAAGGTAATTTTATGCCAAAATATTACTACAATCTTGTGAAGGCTCATCCTTAAAGAATTCAAGCTCTCATCCTTACAGGTATTCAAGCTCTTATTTCTTACAAGCAATCAAGTCTCCAAGAAATCAAGCAATATCCAAGTAGTCAATCATCATGCATCCAAGTACAAAGCACTCAATTCTCTAAGCTCAAGCTTTCAAGTGATCACAAGCTTCCACAAACAATGGGTAAACAACCTTACAACTTGATTTGTACTCTTTCCTCTTATTTATTTTTGGTGTTTTCTTTGTCTTGTAGCTATAAGATTTTATCTTGTTGCACTGTTAACAAATTTTGCATATTGCACTTACATGTAGTTAGCATCTTCTTTTGTAATTTTAAGCAAACAAAACTCTATTTTACTTTTATTTAGTAGGTCTCTATACTTCTAAGTTAGAGGGATTCATTATCTTAATCAATAATTTAGGTCATATTATACTTAATATAGCTTTTATGATCTAAAAAATGAAAACACTACCAAATCATAGGTCTAGTACTACTTTTCTATCTCGTTTACATAGGGAAAAGTATCATTAACACTATCACCAAACTTATCGTTGATCAAGAGATAAATTACAAAAAAAACATCTATAGGGAGTGATAATTTTATCTGGAGCTCCTTCCACACTTCTTGTAGATGACTTTTTTAATTGATATCCTGATCAAGACCTTTCCCATTGAAGGATTTTGGTCCCTCAAAATCATATTTATTCATATGGAAATATTGTTTCTCCACTTGCTTCCTAGAGATCCATTTTACCTTGCTTAGCAGTTTACATTTGCGGTTACTAGGTTTGCTTGTGCTACAATTTGAAAATCCACAAATAAAATTAGATACTTTATTCTGCATATTGGGCTAGTAGACATATCATTGGAGGTTAGATACTATTTTGTGCACACCAAAATGACCAAAAACTAGTGATGTGTGATCTTTGCTTATCAACTATAAGTGTTTATCTCCCTTGGTCACACAAAGATTTCCCTCTTTGAATAGCAAATCTTTTTCCAAATAAAAAAACTCATTGGATTTTTCTTGCACTCCACTTTTTCAACTCCTTATACTCCTTCCCAAGTTCAATATCTTCTTGATATTGTCCCTTGTACTTTTTGAAAGAAAATACTTCAATTCCATTACAAATGTTGAGTAGGAGGAAGAAGGATGTTTTGAGGAAGAGAATTAAGGAAAGGTAGTGTGTGCTACCATAATTAAGACTTTAAAGTAGAAGTATACCTCTAAGAAGGAGGAACAAGTTTTAGAGGCTAAGAAAGAGGAATTATTTTGGGTCTACATACAAGTGTAGATAAAATTTACAACATTGTTTGACAGCGGATCTGAATGGAATTTAATTTTTAAGGATTTAGTGAAGCAATTGGGATTGAATACTATGGATCATCCATAACCATATCCATTGGGATGGATGCAGAAGGACGTGGAGCTACACATAACCAAGCAATGTACTTTATAATTTTCTATTAAAATAAATATCATGATGTAATTAGTTGTGATGTAGTACCTCTTGATATTTACCAAGTAATTTTTGGTAGCCCATATTTATGGGAAGGATATTGTTAGAATAAATATTTATTCTCTTAAGTTATACTAGGATAGAATTACTTGAGTTACCACTCTTCCATGAGTCAGGTGAACTCTTAGTCTAGACTAGTTCAGATTTGTTGAGTTGTTGTAATCCAACGACTCTCAATGATCAACTTTGCTATTTATACAAAGTTGATCCCATGAAATAATCAATCAGTTCTACTCTTCTCTTCATAGTTCTTGTAATTCTTTACATGTCTATTCTTAGGAAATTCTAACATGGTACCATATCAGGATAGATTTCGCTAGCATTCTCTCTTAAAGTTTCTAGGATCTAGTTCATTGTATCTCTTGTAGACTACTCACTGCATTTGTTCAAGTCTACAAATTTTTTTATATATAGTTCTTTCTAACTATATTTTTTTGAAATATATGTAAAAAGGGTTTCTTCTGAATGTTATTGTATTCTTCAAAGATTTGCAAAAAAAGAAAGGAGAACTTCACTACTATTTTAGTGAATCATAATTTTTTTTTTGGCCAAAAATTGCTATCGCAATCTTCAAATTATTATTTTAAACCTTATTTTCTCTACGAAATTTCAAAAATATCGGGCCATTTTTTGAATCCTTGGTGCCCACCATATTTTTGTCTCCCCTCTCCAAAGGGGACTGCAACATCCATCGCTCTCCACTTCAAGCAAGCCAAAGGCACCATCTACCATGAAGTTGAGACGTACACCATCTAGCATATACAGTCTCCATTTTTTAGATCGTCGAAAGCACCATCGTCCATGAAGACAATTTATACACGTTGGCCAACGACCACATGTGCTCTTTACCTTTACAAGAGAGTCTTATGTAAAAGTTGGATGAAACTACAATACTCGGTATTCATCGCTTTATTTTGCATATTGTTCCAAAATTAATACATTGTGAACAATGTTTCCTTCTCAAGATACGAAGTATTTCACTTTGAGTAAATATCAAATCCGATCATGTTTACTACACTTGAAATTGCTGGTGCTCTTCTTCATGAAGAAATCTGCAACTTAAATCCATTGTATTCTAAAATTTACCATTAATCTCAAATATTCTCTGACATTTTATGGATATCATATTTCTTTTACAATTTCCAAACTAACGTCTACCTTTTTTATTTATAATAAAGTCATCCTTTTCTTTCTTATTTCATTACATAGATTGAAAATTATCTACTGGTGATTGGAGGCTTTAAGAGTGTAGATAATATAACAAAGGATTGTGTTTCTTTATTTCATGTTTGGAGACGTATGTACTTGGTATTGTCAGATGGATATTGAAGGACTGCGTTGAAGGACTACATGTTGATGTGTTACACAAACCAAAGTGCATACAATGAATTGAATTCAAATCTTGAAGGACTATGTGCTGATGTGCTACACAAACTAGAGTGAAGACAACAAATTACATTCAAATTTGAAGACCTGCATTGCCTTAAGACTCCTCTGGGGATACGAAGTTGAGGGACTACATTGAAGATAGTGACTCGCATTCAAAACTTGAAAGATAATGTTTAAGGACTACGTGTTGATGTGCTTCACCAAATATTGGTCATCCAACATTTTATGTATCGATGGGAGTAGTCATGTTAACATAACCAAATCCATTCGAAAGCTTACATGTTGAAATAATCACCACGTCAAGAGATCATTGCATGATTTTTTTAATCCATTGAACTGTGCAGGGAACAAAGGGCATCATTTCAAAATTTTGTTGATGGTTTACATAGACATTTATTTTAATGTCATTGTATTATCTTTTTTCAAATATTGTAAAAGAACTACATGGTTTAAAGGTCTCTCTCACTATTTATCTCCATTTAATTCTTTCTAAATTAAATGGTGTATTTCAAAATTTTGCAACCACTTTTTTTTCTACAAAATATGCTCTTGGTATAATTTTTAAAATGCCCTCTTTAGAGGAGTTTTGTGATAGGCTAACTAGAGAGGAAACAAAAATTGAAAACTATGAGATCTTTCCCTCTTCCTCAAAAGCCTTAGTAGCATCAACCTCCACTAAATAAAAATTCAAAAATAAATAAATAAGTCCTATAACTTGTACACATTACAAAAATGATGGTCATTCTGTGAATAAATGTTGGAAAATACTACAACAACTAGAGGCAGCAATGAAGGATCACAAGATAGATATTAAGAAATATATAGAAAAATATTTAAATGTTCAAGGTAAAGCTATAAAAACTTCATCAAAATACTGGGTTCTAGATTCAGGAGCAACTCATCACATGACCTCCTCAGATGAGTCATTCACTTCAATATCCTCAAGTTCAACATGTAGCATAGAAGTTTGTGACTCATCCTTTATCCTAGTCAAAGGAAAAGGTGAAATATCCATTGAAGGTGGATATATCAATAATGTTCTCTATGTCCCAAACATAGCTACAAATATCCTCTCCATATATCAAATTTGTACTTCTAAAAAGGGTAAAACAATTCTTTTCTCACCAACAGGTAGGGTTATGTGTAAGGGGTTAGCCCAAAAATATATTTATAAAACTTTGGCGAATCAGTTTCAAAATACAGGTGAATAGTGTACAAACTCATGTAGAAGGTTCACTATTCTTAGGGGTAATTTTGGAAATTTAAACTTAAAATGGTCAACTTATTATAAAATTAGGGTGACTCGACCCGCAAAAGAATTTGCATCCAAATTTTTTTTGCTAATGGGCCTTGGTCAAGGGTCCCAAATATTAGCCAATTTCAATTTTTGAAAATCCTAATTTTAGCCAATTTGGCTATAAATAGATACTATGCATAGCCAACAGGAGTTGAGATCAAAAACTTTCAAGAACTAAACTCTCTCATAGCAAAAGGAGATATTGATCATAACACTCACTTATTTCACTTTAAGGGATTCAAAAATTTATAAGGGACCTCCTATTTTGTTGCACATGGAGATCTTGAAAGCAAAATTTGGCATGAAAGGTTTGGGTATCTTAGTTATAACTATCTAAAGGATTTAAACACTCATAAAATGGTAACAAGGTTTCCAAAAGTCTCTTCTATTGATGGAATATGTCCTGGATGTGCTCTTGGAAAGCAACATCAAGATCCCTTCCACCCAAGTGGTTCTCAAAGAGCCTCATCCCCTCTAGAGTGAATCCATAGTGACTTGATGGTCTTCCCAAAACTTTATTTCAAAGGAGCAAAATATGCCTTAACCTTCATTGATGATTTTTCCATAAGAACTTGGGTCTACTTTCTAAAATACAAAAGTGATGTTCTATCCCACTTCAAAATCTTCAAATACTTAGTTGAAAATCAATCCATGTTTAAAATCAAGCAAATTTGTATAGATAATGGGGGGGAATACTTCAGTAATGAGTTCTCAAATTTTCTCTCAACTGATGGTATAATTCATCAACATTTAGTCTCCCATAATCCGCAGCAAAATGTCATTGTAGAAAGGAAAAATAGAACTTTAAAGGAAATGACCAATTGCATGCTCCACTCAAGAGATATTAAAATAGTTTTTTGGGCTGAAGCAATTAACTGAGTGAACTATATTCAAAATCGCACTACTCATAAAAATCTTGGCCATATTACTCCTGAGGAAGGATGGACTAGCTCAAAACCTAATGTCTCTTTCTTCAAAAATTTTGGGTGTACTGCTTGGGCACATATCCTAAAGAAGAAAATGAAGGCTCTAGATAAGAAAAGCAAGAAACTCATATTTATTGGTTATTGTGAGGAAATGAAAGCATACAGGCTCCTTGATCCCACAACTCATGAGGTCTTTTTCATAGAAATGTTCAATTTGATGAAACATTCCCTCATAAATATCCTCAACCATCCTCTTCCAACATTAATTCTCTTGAGCCATCTCCAATATTAGAGCCTCGATATAATTATGATCCCATTATAGAGATAAATGACCAAACTGAGGATCCTATGCTTCAAAATCTAACTCAAAGTCCTGCCACACCAATTACTCCTTCTACAATGCCAAAATGGGCATGCACCATAGTTGAAGAAGTCACTACTTACATCTAAAATATCCCATCATCCAGATTAGGCAACTCCATGGGTTCTACTCTTCTCTGTTAGTCCATTTCCATAGATCCTCAATCCTTCAAAGAAGCAATTGGTATAAAAGAATGGGATAATGCCATGGAAAATGAATTTTCTTCCTTAATAAAAAATAAAACTTGGGATTTAGTCCCTCTGCCTAAAGGAAGGAAGTTGGTTCATTGTAAATGGGTCTACAAAACTAAGTATGGACTTTATGGAGAAATTGAGAAACACAAATATCACTTGGTACCTAAAGGTTTCTCACAAATTGAAGGTATTGATTACTCTGAAACCTTTGCACTAGTTGCAAAAATGGATTCTGTTAGGTTGGTACTTGCACTTGCTGCTTCCCAAAAATGGCATGTATTTTAGATGGATGTTAAAATTTCTTTATTACATGGTGACTTAAAAAAGGAAATATTCATAGAACAACCTTCTGGATTTACTCAAGACTCCTCCCTTGTTTGTGGACTAATAATTCTCTCTATAGTCTCAAACAAGATCCTACAAATTGGTATGAAAAATGGACTCCTTCCTTCTTTCCTCAATATTTTCTCATTCTGAGTTTGATACCACAGTCTACATTTGGAGAGGCAAAGAAAAAAATACTATACTTGTTATCTATGTTGATTATCTACTTCTCACTGGTATTGATATTTCTCACATCCAGACTATCAAAGACTCCCTTTCTGAGAAATTTGAGATGGCTGATCTGGATTTAGCTCATTACTTCCTTGGAATTCAGATAACTTAAAAAAATGCAATAATTTCACTGTATCAACAGAAATATACTCTATACCTTCTTCAACGGTTTAAGCTAACTGATTGTAAGCCTTCTTCCACACTTTTTCAGTCTGGAGTCACTTTAAGTACTTCCTGCAAGACCCCTCCATGTGATGCTAATCTCGACAAACAACTTGTAGGAAATCTATTATACCTCACTCATACTCACCCAGATATTACATATGTTGTTGGCTTAATATATAGATTCTCACATCAACCTCATTTCAGCCATTGGCTGGCGGTAAAGAGGATTCTCCACTACTTGCAAGGAACTACTCACTTTGGGCTCTTATATGAGGGCGGATCCAAGGAAATCATTAGTTACATAGATTCTAATTGGGCAAGTTCGGTAGAAGATAGATGTTCAACTTCTAGATATTTTTTTGTCTTGGTTCTTCACCTATTGCTTGGTCATACAAAAACAACAAGAAGTAGCATTATCATCTACAGAGGCATAATACAGGGCATCTATTTTGGCAAATCAGGAAGCTTTTTGGCTTCGTCATATACTAAGGGAATTTTATTTTTCCATGACAAACCTATTACCCTTTGGTGTGATATTCAGAGCATAATTCATATTTCTCACAATCCATTTGAGCATCAGTGCACCAAACACATTGAAATTCACATGCATTTCATTTGGCAACATATTCAGAGGGGATATCCACTTGGACTACATTCCCACAGAAAATAAAATTGCAGAAATCTTCACCAAATCCTTTCTTCCTTCACTTTACATTTAGTTGCGAGAGAAAATTGGGGTTAGGTAGATGAATTAGAAGGGTACACAGAGGTTTTCACCTCTCCCTTCTTCTTGTTGTTCTTCTTGGAAGATGGTTTTTCCTATGTGGTTTTTTCACCATCTATCCTATATAAAAGTACATTGTACATTAGTACCTCATCAGGCCCAATTTTTAGAACCCATTTATTTTTTTTGGGTGTTCAATAGAGGACAATCTTCGCAATCCGAAGACATGCCTCTTCTTTTTCTTCTTTTATTTTTTGAAAGATGGATTTTTCCCATGTGATTTTTTACCATCTCTTCAATAAGAATCATTGTACATGAATCCCTCATCAGGCCCTGTTATCGGGACTCATCTCCTATTGTTACATTCACCCCTAGTATCACTTAAGGGGGGGTGTTAGAATAAATATTTATTCTCTTAAGTTCTCCTAGGATAGACTTACTTGAGTTACCACTATTTCATGAGTCAGGTGAACTCTCAGTTTAGACTAGTTCAAATTTGTTGAGTTTTTGTAATCCAATGACTCTCAATGATCAACTTTTCTATTTATACAAAGTTAATACCATGGAATAATCAATCAATTCTACTCTTCTCTTCATAGTTCTTGTAAGACTTTGCATGTCTATTCTTGGGAAATTCTAACAGAGATGCTTTGTTTAAGAAAAGGTGTAATGTTTGAGAGTTCAAGAAAGGTGGAATCACATATGTGATTAATCCCAGTAGGTTGGAAAATAAATTTTATCTCGTGACAGTGTAGTAGGCCAAGAATTTGGTGAATGTAAGCAAGATATTTGTGTTATTGATGATAAGCGGTACATATAGTAATATGTAGTTCAATAAGGAGGTGGAAGCAGCCAACTATACTCCCCAACAAAAGAAAAAATTGGAGGAATTACTGCAAATATTTAATCGACTGATGGAATAACCAAAAGGCTTAGCACCAAAGAGATAAGTGGAGCATGAAATTCAACTCTTACATGATTTACCTCTACCTAAAATTAGGTTGTATAGGCAGTCTGTAATTGAATCAAATGAGGTGAAGAAAAAAGTTTAGGAATTATTGGATAAGGGTTTGATTCATATTAGTGCATCCCCAACTGGATCCCCAATTATTTTAGTCCCTAATAAGGATATAACATAGATGATGTGAATAGATTATAGGGCACTCAATAATATAACTATTAAAAATAAATATCTACTACCATGAATTGATGATCTATTAGAATAGCTAAAGCATGCACAATATATTTTTAAGCTGGATCTAAAATCAAGTTATCATCAAATCAAGATGAAGACAAAGGATATTTGGAAGACTACATTCAAGATCAAGTAGGGTCTGTTTGAATGGTTAGTGATGCCATTCGGATTAAAAAACACCCCAACTACCTTCATGAGGCTGATGAATGATATTTTGAGACCTTTTCTAGATAGGTATGTCATTGTATTTCTTGATGATATATTAGTTTTCAATCCAACATGGGAAGAGCATATTTAGAATTTAAAATCAGTTTTTGAAGTGTCAGCAAGGGAAGATTTAAAATTAAATCTTAAAAAGTGTGAGTTTGGAAAGAAGTCTTTAGTTTATTTGGGTCATGTAATTGGGAATGGAGAACTCAAAATAGATCCTTCCAAGGTGGATGCCATAAGAAATTGGCCAGCACCAAATACCCAGACTGAACTAAGAAATTTTATTGGGTTATCCCAATACCTCAAAAAAATTATTAAGGATTTCTTACATATAGCAAGACCTTTGTTACAACAGATACAAAATAATAGAAATATTTTTTGGGGACAAGAGGAGAACAAAGGCTTTGAGCTGATAAAGGATAAGGTATGCAATGCACCTATTCTTGATATGCCAAACATAAGGATGTCTTTTGATATTGAGATGGATACCTTAGGTCATAATATGGGGGCAGTTTTGTTCTAGCAAGGTAAACATGTATGTTATCATTTTGAATTGTTTTCAGGGGCTGTTCTTAACTATCCTATGTATGACAAAGAGTTGTTTACACTTGTCCAAGCGGTGAAGAAATGGAGACATTATTTATTGGGTAAAGAAACCATTGTGCATATAGATCATGAGCCATTAAAGTACTTGCAAACTCAAAGCAAGTTACAATAGTCAAGGAATTTTAAATGGATGGGTTTCCTACAATATTTTAATCTCCTAATCAAATATAATAAGGGGAAGACAAACAAGTTAGCTGGTATGTTGTATCATCCTCCAATAAAGGTTGATTCAATTGTAATGGAATTTGAGCCATTTTATTTTGAAGAGTAAAAGGTACAATATGAAGAAGATATTAAACTTGGTAAGAAGTATAAGAAGTTGAAAAAATGGAGTGCAAGAAAAATCCAATGATGTTTTTCATTTGGAAATAGACTTGTTGTTCAAAGATAGAAATCTCTGTGTGCCCAAGGGAGATAAACACTTACAGTTGATAAGGGAAGCTCACACATCACTAGTTTATGGTTATTTTGGTGTGCACAAAATAATATCTAACCTCCAATGATATGTCTACTAGCCCAATATGCAGAATGATGTGTCTAATTTTATTCATAAATTTACAAACTGTAGCATAAGCAAACCCAACAATCGCAAAGGTAAAATGCTAAGCAAAGCAAAATGGATCTCCAAGAAGCAAGCAAAGAAACAATATTTTCATTTGAACAAATATTATTTTGAGGGACCAAAATCCTCCAATGGGGGAGGTCTTGATCTGTAGATCAATTAAAAAATTCATCTATCGAAAGTGTGGAAGGAGCTTCGGATAAAATTCTCACTTTAGAGCAATAAAAACTTGTCGAAATAGAGCATGGAGGAAAACTAACTTAACTTCCATCATTTAATGAGTGGTAAACACCCATTTAATAAAATGCGCTGGTTTTAAATAACCAACACCAATTTAATAAAATGGATTGGTTTTAAATAACCAACACCTATTTACTAAAATGGGTTGGTTTTAAATAACCAACACCCATTTAATAAAATGGGTTGTAAGAATTTAAGAAAAGGGTGCTACACACATTTAATGAAAGTGGATTTATTTTGCATAAAACTTAGTGGAAAATGGTTGCACAATACTGGATGGTAGTTTAGTTTTTACACAACATAGCATGGCAGAGTTTTCAGAATAAAAATTCTTGCAGAACACATGGTGATGACTTGATTTCCAGATCTGTAGTAGAATAACATAAAGAGAAGATAATACATCAAAGCAAGGGGATCAGAGTTGGAGAATGGAATATTGCAATCTAATACCATAGTCAGGATTGTAATCGAATTATTATTTCCAAGAAAAATCTATAGAAATCTCTTTGATCGTGGTTTTACCCATTTTGGAGTTTCCACGTAAATTTGGTATTTCTCTTTAAACTATATGTATGTTTTTTTGTGAATATGAGATTATTGCTATTATTTACCTTAATTGCGGGAATTACCAAATTAATACTAACACATAGAAAGAGTTGATCTCTTTGAAAATAACCAGATAACACACCAATGCTTGTATTCACATTGTAAATTTACAAAGTGATTTTTGGTTCAAGTTTTAGAGATCCTCAATGACAAATAAAGAATAATTATTAAGCACAATCCATAGTGAAAGCATGAGATTCCGGAAGTTTTTTTGAAAGGAAAACTATTTCGATGCATTCAAAATCAAAACTAACGCTTAAGTCCTAAAATGTGAAGTGCATTAAACGAAAGAGGCAAATTGAAATGAGATACAAGAATTTAGAGAAATCACAGCCCTTTTATTTAACTCTTTAACCTCGGTTACAAAATCACCTCCTCCCTTTTTAGGGGTTAGGAGCGTTAAATAGATTTGGTTACAATCGTGATCAATAATCCTTCTTCCGCATGCCCACATTTGAAATGGGCGGGCCAAAGTGTTGCCACCGCTTATGCTGATGAATCCTTGCTTCTCGCTGCTTATCCTGCGTTCAAAGAAACAACGACAAGTGTTAGTAGCACCTGTTGCAAATAAGAAGCACTTGTTCTCTAAAAACAATAAAAGATGCATGCATACAACCTAATAAAATGATGACTAAATTGATTCCAAATGATTTGCAATTCGAACATGAACCAGAAACATTACCAGAGGGCCACTGCCATTGAAACAATCGGCCAATTTGCATTCAACTGAAATTCATCCCTGGCTAGGACGAATTCTGCTGTAATTCGTCCCCGGGTAGGACGAATTCGCCTATGATGAAAAGCCGAAGTGATGCCGTCTAAATGTCGAACCTCGGGACCTCCAAAAGACCTGCAAACAGAGGGGTTAAGTAATTGGGGCCATTTTGGGATGACCCAGATGGTCGGATTCTCCCAATTTGGCCTCTATCCATGGGAATTTGACGTCGCTACCTGCAAGTTAGTGAGGGCCACAAAATCGACAAAAGCGACAAGCATATGATGAAATCTGATTAAAATATTATGAAATTGAATACATGAACTATCTAGACAGCATAGAATGGAATGTGAAATGAATAAATGACAAGAAAATGAATTAGAATGAAACTTAAAAAGGTGTGGGGTGCCCAAGTGGGCCACCCACCGTTGGAACTTGATTTCGGCACCAATCCACTAGGGATGGGCCCAAAATCTCTTAGATTGGGTTGTCGGCAAATTGGTGGATTAAGGTGGTCAAATGTTGGGTTTGGGTTCGGATCCACACTTCCAAAAGCCACCCAATAACCTCTCTTGTGAAAGAGATTAATGGATGTGAAAAGGTGAATCGAAAAAGGGTGCAATAGGGTGTTCAATTTGGCAGCACTTCGTTGCTTGAAAATGCCTCCAACTTGTCCTCTTTTGGGTGGGAAAGTCCACCATTTTATAGACCCGGGGGTCTCTTTGGAGGGGCATGCAGGGATGCCATGTGGCGGCCATGCCTTCCCAAGAGGGAGGAGACTCCTCCTTGACTTGGGCTTCCATGACTGCCTTTGTGACAGTCCTCTAATTGCCAATCTACCCACCTACACGCGCATGCACGGCAGGAGGCAATAATTGACTGTCCTCGGCTGCCACTTGGCGGCATTCTTCTTTTTGCCCATTAAACCTGGAATTCGTCCTGACCAAAGACGAATTTAGAATTCGTCCCTGGGTGAGACGAATCCCAGTTAGAATTCGTCCCTGGGTGAGACGAATACTGAGCAAAGTGCCTGAATGTGCCAAATTGCCTTTTGACCTTACAAAATTGCTATGAAAGTGGTTAGGACCACTGTTTAACCTTTGAGGGCTGCCCTGGGGGCTGTGTGTGTCAAAGCGATCAGTGTTTGTAGTCACATAATCGGATTGGTGTTGTTTTGGTGTCTATAGATGCCCCTTTTTGGGATGCGCTATGCATGGCACAGCGTCGAGCAAAAATAGATAACCAAAGCACTAATGATTAGGGTTTCTTGGTAACCTAACCAACTTTTGATGCCCCAAGCATGGAAAGGGCATGCATTCTTGAATCCTTGCTTCTAACGAGCTAAGGAATTTGATTTCAAGTATTAACCTATTTTGGTGAGGTGTGACTTGAGCTTGGACATTGATCAGTCATGAATAGGCAAAGGGCGCAACCTTTTGTCCACGAGGGGAACCTTGTGTTCATGATTCGGGAATGCCAAGTGTTTGATCAATTTGTGATTATTGCTTGTTTGCTGCCCCAAGCAGGAGCGTGATTGTCTTTGTCAATGATTCTTTGAATGCATGTCATTGCCTTGATTGGGTGTGTGTTTGTTGATTGGTGACTAAGTGTGACTACCCCCTCAAGCGACGAATCGATGAGGGAATGACCTTCGTGAGAAAAGTGACGAGTCGCTTGACCCAAGATGACTTGTGCAAGGGTGCCTTTAGATGGTTTATCGTTAAGCATGTGCAATTTTTCCAACATTTAGACCTATTTTTGGTGGGTGTTAACCCTTTTTGCGACATTGTTTGGAGCTGAAATTGGCAAAAATCCGTCTTCCCATGGAGCGGTCCGGCTAAGATAGCCTTCTTAGGGAGTAGGATAATGACAATTTGTGACCCCAACATCTGTTTTGTATGCCCGGGATGTCAAGTGCAACAGCACTCTCATCGGGCAAATTTATTATCTGTTTTAGTGCATTTTTGTCCAATTTTTGATGTTTTTGAAATTTTTGGCCTGAATTCGTCCCAGGGTGGGACGAATTCCAGCTTTAGAATTCGTCCCTGGGTGGGACGAGTGCTAACTAGAGCGCTCATCCCAGTGAAGGATGAATTCCAGCTCAAAAGGCCTATTTAAGGGCCAAAACTTGAGTTTGGGCTCATTTGCATCTAATTTTTCTTGCGATTTGGAGCTCTGGGGAGGAGGAGGTTAATTCTACGAAGCGAAGCGCTGCCGGATTTTCCCTGCCATCATGAGTACACAAACCGGATCGAGCGGCGGAGCCGAAGCGAGACCAGTAAGTGCTCCCTAGAGTTTATTTTTGTTTAAAATTGCAATTGTTTTATTTGATTATTTTTGTGATGATGTTTTTCAAAAATTTTAAAACTTAAACCCTGAAACTGAATTGAAGACAACTAAGACTTAGTATACAACTAAACGTAGCGTAAAACCTAGGTAAAGAATTTTACAACTAAACCCTAGGATAACGGAACGTAAAACCCTAAGACGTAATTTTTGTGTTTTTGAATTTTTTTATGCTGTTTTTAAATTAATCAGTTAAGATTAGCAACCTTAAGACTGAAAAATTAATTTTTTTTTAATTTTGTTTCGTTTTATTTTTTGAAATTTATCAGTTAGGATTTAGGAACCCTTGAACTGAAAAATTGTTTGAATTTTGAATTTTTGTTTGTAAATTAATCAGTTAGGATTAGAAACCCTAGAACTGGAAATTTGATTTTTGTTTGAATTTTTGTGCTTGTTTTTGTTGTACATTGGTAGGCAATATTGTATATGCATGTTATTGTTGTACAGTTCTTTTCCATGATTTTAATTAATTTTTTTGGTGTGTTTTCTTTTGCAGGTTGTTAGGAGCCGGTACCGTGTACCCACTGCTTTCACTGAGGCATGGGGGGCGCTGACTGAGGCTGATTGGGAGTGGCTTGATGCCCTTGGGCTCAAGCAGGTGGCTCGACTGGAGCTTGTGGTCCCGGATCAGGCCTATTTGATGGCCCTGATCAAACTTTGGGATCCATGGACCAACACCTTCCATCTCCCGACAAGGGAGATGACTGTCACTTTGGAGGATATCTATCGGCTTTTGCGGATTTCGATAGATGGACTGCCCATCAGGACATCGCCGCGTGATCAGTGGACCATTGTACTGATGAGATGCTTCGGGCATGGGGAGCGGTTGGGCGTAGAGAGCCCAGTGGAGACGATCGAGGTGGACTGCCAGGTTGGCAGGATTTTGGTTGGATGGTGGCAGGAGAGGGGGGTGTTAGGAGTGAGGCACGCATTCCTTATGGGCCTCATTTCTAACATGCTATTACCTGACTCGTCAGGCGCGAGGTTCCCATGGAACCTGCTGGATTTGGTGTGGCAATTGGTAGAGTGCCCGATAGAGGCACCGCTGATCCTGAGATGGGGACAGACACTATTGGCACAGCTCTACGAGGAGCTATATGGGGTCCATTGCCGACGGTAGAAGGGGATCAGCTGTAGTTATCTGTTGCAGTGCTGGGGTTGGCAGCACATAGCAGTTGAGAGGCCAACCGGGTTACCATGGACGACTCGGGCGGCGATGGAGGATAAGGAGATAGGGTATGCAGTTTTGTGGTGGCGGTCCGGAGAGCAGGGGCAGAGTCGACGGTGGGCAGGTGTCGTAGGGCACTATGCCGATGCCTTCTCTCGGCTCACTCCAGGGGAGGTGGTTTGGCACCCTTATCGGGACTGTCCAGCTTGGCCGGAGGTTGGAGAGTGGCTCCGATGGGTATGCAGGGAGCGGTGGTTGATTGGGCGACACGGGACCGAGCATGAGTTCTTCTCATATAGCCGGGTTACATGATAGTTTGGGGTGCGCCAGGGGTTTCCTGGTGAGCCCGTGGTCTATCGGTGTCAGGGAGATGAGAGGACTCTAGATCGACCGGTCATCGCGCCATTGGGCGAGGATTCAGACGCGATGATCGACGTCCCGGACGTGGATGACATCGGGACTACCACTGAGTATGACTCGTGGTGGGTACTACGATGATGGTGAGGAGAGGGGCCACTGGGAGGCATGGAGGTGGCAGCAGAGGGTGCTGAGGCACCAGGGGATGATTGGGGAGCTCCATTGGAGGATGCGAACATGGTTGAGGTGGGGGGTGAGGATGTAGATTTGGGGGCTCCGGATCAGTCGGACATGCAGGACATGGCGGAGCAGTGGGAGCCAGAGCAGGCTGCTATTCCAGAGAGTCCTATGCTTCAGGCGGATACGAAGGAGATGGAGTCCGGGGTACGTGCTGAGAATGCACGATTGATAGAGCTACTATGGATGCGAGATCAAGAGCTGGGGGACACGTTATGGGAGAGGGATCTCCTACGGGCTCAGCTAGTAGAGCGGGATAGGGTTTTGGTGCAGCGCGACGATGCAGTAGCTTACTACCATCGGCGGGAGGCAGAGTGGTGCCGGCATCGGCTAGATTTGGAGAGGGAGGTCATCCACCTCGGTGGGCGGCTACCTGAGCCGTCGGGAGGTGGATCTTCATGCCGGACGAGGGACAGTGCTACTGAGCAGTCAACATCATCTCGTCGCAGGCGATTGGATGAGGGAGGCGATAGTAGGCGTGATGTGGGGGCTAGCAGTAGCCACCCTGAGGGGTCCCATAGGACCCACACCACGGGGGGTAGTTCCCATCGCATCGATCCTGCGTGATCATGGTGGCCGATGCCTTAGGCTGGGTGGTTTTTGTTATATGATTGCGGGGTCAGAGGACCAGTTTTGTAGCCTACGGGCATTTTTTTGACGATATATATATATATATATCGGCTTTATTGTGGTTATGCATATGTGATGATTTGATCTTATGCATGATGGTTGATGAATATGGATGTATGCATGTTTATTTATTTTGATGGATGCATATGCTATGATGAATGCAAATGTTTTTGATTTATATGTGATATGCAAAAATGAAATGGATGAATGGGATTTGTGATGTTTGGCTATGGCACCATAGACTGTTTAGAACTCTGTTATTTTGTTTTTTAGGCGATTGTTGTGATGCATGACTTTGTATGTATACATGTGGTTTTTCTTTTTTTTGTATTTTCTGATGGTATTGCAAAGATGAAAAGTAGCGCAGTTGGTTTAGAAATGTAGCTAAGGTTTTTTGAGACTCAGATGGTTTTAACTCACTAGCCACGACTGTACTTTGTCTTACAAGACTTTTGGACAAGGTATGAATCGAACTCATTTTTGACCAAGCTATTTCACATCCCTGTGTGTGCAATTGAGTTCATTTATGTGGTATTTGTCAGGATACCGCCAGTGCCAGATGGGCTTTCAATCGAACCTGTACTGAGGATCACCTAACTAGCTCCACTAACTCCTTTGTTGTATTTAGTTAGATTAATCTACGGTGTTATCCAGGATACCATAAGCTAGCTCATCCTTATGCAAACATTGGTCTGCATATATGCAAAGCGAATGTGACAGACATATCGTCATGCGGGTAGGATACCACCATTGCCAGATAGGTCATCAACCAAACCTGTAATGAGGATCACCTAGATGGTTTTCGAATGCTCGAGAATTCCAAAGATTCAAGTTCAGGTTGTTTTATTGGCTGAATGATTTGGGAGACTTGCTCGTCTATATAGTGATGCAAATCATTGTTTATTTTTCTATTTATTTTTCTTTTTGAGCAAGGATTTTGAATAGTGGTGATAACCACTGTTACTTGATTTTGTATTTTGAGCGGTGTGAGTTTGAGCTTGTGAATGGCCTTGATCCTCGTGGCCTTGGGGATGACTACCCATCCTGGTTAGGGGCGGATAGTACGAATCCTTACGACGTTGGGGACCAAGGGGATGATGGAGATTATGAAGTAGGGGCATTGATCTTTTAGGCCTTGGGGACGACTACCCATCCTGGTTAGGGGCGGATAGTACGAATCCTTACGACTTGGAGACCAAAGGTGAATGGAAAGTGTTAGGATGATGATTTATTGGAATTTTGTTTGTGAATGGCGTTGATCCTTTTAGGTCTTGGGGATGACTACCCATCCTTGGCAGGGACGTGTAGTACGAATCCTTACAACTTTGGGAACCAACTATGATTGGGATTTGGTAGTGGTAAAAACCATTGTGTATTAAGGTGAATGGATAGGGAAGAGCTCGTCCTTTTATCAATTCTCAGCATTCTAGAACCATTCGCATAGGGGGATGAGCAAGATAACCGTTTCGCTTATGGTGACCTGGATTACTATGCAGGTTTCATCTTTCGTTCACACAACTTGGGAATTTTTATGTGTTTTAATTTGTGTTGGGATGCTACGTAACAAGGCATATTTCAAGTGTAACTCTACCTTCGTAAAATTTGTCTGACTCGGTACATTACGTGGCTAAAGAGCAAAATGATGACTGAATTACGAAAACTCTTGATACATTATAAGACCACTGACTCTATTGTGGTAAACAACAGTAAATGGCGTTTGTTTGCTATTTTGTAAAATGGAAAAGTGTGGAACAAGATGGACTTATCAGAATAATTACAATCTATGGTGCCTTTGACCTGTACGACCACAAATATGCAATGTATGGGTGCGATGCTTAATGCAGCTACATATTTTTTGTATTTTTGATGGATTGATTTTTGTGAATATGAAGATGAGATGCGAGAAGAGCTCTCTATTGATGAATTTGAGCATGCCTAGAAATGAGATGCAAATTTTTTTGTTGTTTTTGATGATTTTTGAATTTTGACTTTTCTTATTTTTGACCAAGTGATTGTGGGAATCCTTGGAGCATTTTGGGGTTGACCAAGCGATTTTAGAGATCCTTGGAGCATTTTGGGATTGACCAAGCGATTTTAGAGATCCTTGGAGCATTTTGGGATTGACCAAGCGATTTTAGGGATCCTTGGAGCATTTTTGGGATTGACCAAGCGATTTTAGGGATCCTTGGAGCATTTTTGGGATTGACCAAGCAATTGCGATAATCCTTGGAGCTTTTGGGGTGACCAAAGATTTGATAATCCTTGATTTGGAGACCAAGCGATTGCGAGAATCCTTGGAGCATTTTGGGATTGACCAAGCGATTGTGAGAATCCTTGGAGCATTTTGGGATTGACCAAGTGATTGCGATAATCCTTGGAGCTTTTGGGGTGACCAAGCGATTGCGATAATCCTTGGAGCATTTTGGGGTGACCAAGCGATTACGATAATCCTTGGAGCTTTTGGGGTGACGTGATTGCGATAATCCTTGAGCTTTTGGGGTGCATTCTAATCCTTGAGCTTTTTGCCATTCTTCCTTGGGTTTTGTTTGGATTTCCTTGGTTTTGGTGCCGTATTCGATCCTTGGGTTTTTGCAATTAATCCTTGGGCTTTTGGGGTGACCAAGTGATTGCCTATACCCTTGCCTTTTGGGTTTTGACCAAGCGATTGCGATAATCCTTGGAGCTTTTTGGTTTGGACTATGGCTCTTCAGGGGATAGAGGTACCCCTAGCTTGATGGTCTTTGCGCTTCGGATCTGGCTCTGGAGGGATTGGCACGAATGGATCGGCCCTATGTGCGGAGATGAGGGCAGGATCTGCCCTCGGCACTGATATTGCTATGGGATCTCTGGGTGGAAGTTGATCTCTGTATGCCCAAAGTGGCGGACGTAACGCTTGGCCTCGCTGTGGTGGGTTAACGTGCCACTCATGCCCTAGTATTATGTTTAGCTGTTGAATTGCTTCATCGATATTTATGGGATGTCGATGCTGTCGCATGTGATTGCTGTGGGCTATCTCTGTTTTATCCTCACCTTCGGCCAGTGAGTATAGCTCATCAGAATCTAGAGATTCGAGACATGGAGGACGCATCATCGAGTAGCCCTACGGTTAAAGGTTGATCCTCTTTGAAAGGAGCCTCATGTAAGTTGGGCCTTGGGAGCTCCAAAATCTTGGTCTCTACCGACTCTAAGTGCTCTAGCACTTTGCATGTATCGAGGGATTTGAGCTCCTCCTCTTTGGTTGGTTCTTGTTGAGGAACTTGGGGCCTATGGAGGGGTGGCCAGCTAGCACCCCCCATGCCTTGGTAGGGCATTTCATCTCGCTCTTCTTCTCGCTCTAATTCCTCAGAGGCTTCTTGATGAATTTCTAAGGGTGGCCCATAAACCTGAGTGGGTTCCTGAGGAAGGCGCCCGTCATTGGTTATAGGAGTAGCCTCCCGCTCATGTCTAGGAGGCATCGAGGGTGGTGCTCGATAAGGTCACGAAGACTTGTCTCGCACCCAGGGGTTGTGCCTCTCATAATGTTTTGTCTTATGCGTGTGAGGGGTTGGAGTCCTCTCCTGCATAGTGTGTTGGAACAACTCATCCTTCTAGTGGTGAAGGTGCTCTTTATTTAAAAGATACCATTGCTCTAACTATTGTCGTTCTAGCTCAAGTTGCGTGAGTTGCACCCGACAGGCGATATGCTCGACAGATTCTAAGATAGTTGGTCTTGTCGCCTCATGTCTAGAAGGGCTAGATGCCTCTCCTAACATATCTATCTCGGTCGTAGTGATCCAAGATCTCTATAGGCCGCCTCCCTCTATTGGGGGTAGCGGCATTCCCTCGGGGCTTTGGCCTCAGTGAGTGGTCCTGATAGATAGCAGGTGCGGAGGCGTATTGCTCCCGCACTGTATATTGCTCTCGAGGAAGGTAGGGGTCTTCCTCGTGCTCTCTTTCATAAGTGAAAAGGGGACGGACGGAGTTGGCTCGCCCTGCCTAAGGAGCCTTGTGCTCTGGATTTGTCCTTGTAGTCCTGACAACTAGAGGGGGTGAAGGAGGGATAGTGTAATCATGTGGTTCCTCCCGTCGAACCCTATGTTGACCTAGCACTTCATCGCATGGTGACCACTCATAGCGAGCATCTAAGGGAGCTCTCCTATGGATGTACCCCTCATGGAAGGGTGTGTGTTGGGTGATATGCTGAACAGGAGTGCCCCTCGAAGAGGTGCCCCTATAGTCCCATTTCGTCAGGGCACGGAGGGGTCTGCCTTGTGTGTCAGGCCGCCAAGGTGGTATGACCAAATCCTTGGGGCTATACTGAAGGTGACTTATGCCTCCTTGGATATTCCCCATAGCATCCGCCCATGATTGGGCTTGGCTACGGGTGAGCACCATGATGATGTCTCTCTAAAAACCCTAAAAATTGAAATGAGTCAGATGGGGCCCAAAATTGGGGTGCACATCCTTCTTACAATAGATAAGACAAAAATGAAGTTTCAAGTCCTAACTCTAAATACATTAGGATATATTGACCTCCGAACAGCTCAAAAAGCATAAAAAATTAGGTTATCAATTTTAAAACCTAATTTCGGGGCACTAGATGATGGAATTTGGCCTCGAAAACTGGTTTTCTTGCATAGTGTGTTGGAACAATTCATCCTTCTAGTGCTGAAGGTGCTCTTTATTTAGAAGATACCATTGCTCTAACTGTTGTCATTCTAGCTCAAGTTGCGTGAGTTGCGCCCGACAGGCGACATGCTCGACAGATTCTAAGATAGTTGGTCTTGTCGTCTCATGTCTAGAAGGGTTAGACGCCTCTCTGACATATCTATCTCGATCGTAGTGATCCAAGATCTCTATAGGCTGCCTCCCTCTGTTGGGGGTAGCGACATTCCCTCAAGGCTTTGGCCTCAGTGAGTGGTCCTGATAGATAGCAGGTGTGGAGGCATATTGCTCCCGCACTGTATGTTGCTCTCGAGGAAGGTAGGGGTCTTCCTCGTGCTCTCTTTCATAAGTGAAAAGTGGACAGACAGAGTTGGCTCGCCCTGCCTAAGGAGCCTTGTGCTCTGGATTTGTCCTTGTAGTCCTGATAACTAGAGGGGGTGAAGGAGGGATAGTGTAATGATGTGGTTCCTCTTGTCAAACCCTATGTTGACCTAGTGCTTCATCGCACGGTGACCACTCATAGTGAGCATATAAGGGAGCTCTCCTATGGATGTAGCCCTCATGGAAGGGTGTGTGCTGGGTGATATGCTGAATAGGAGTGCCCCTCGAAGAGGTGCCCCTATAATCCCATTCCATCAGGGCACGGAGGGGTCTGCCTTGTGTGTTAGGCCGCTAAGGTGGTATGACCAAATCCTTGGGGCTATACCGAAGGTGACTTGTGCCTCCTTGGATATTCCCCATAGCATCCGCCCATGATTGGGCTTGGCTGCGAGTGAGCACCATGACGATGTCTCTCTAAAAACCCTAAAAATTGAAATGAGTCATATGGGGCCCAAAATTGGGGTGCACATCCCTCTTACAATAGACAAGCTAAAAATGAAGTTTCAAGTCCTAACTTTAAATACATTAGGATATATTGACCTTCGAACAGCTCAAAAAGCATAAAAAATTAGGTTATCAATTTTAAAACCTAATTTTGGGGCATTAGATGATGGAATTTGGCCTCGAAAACTGGTTTTCTAGGGAAATACAACTCTGTGGAGTTGTATTAGTTTAAAAAATTCCCAACTAGCTCCCTATAAAATTTCACATCAATTGGAGCTACGGTTGAGAAGTTATGGCCCCAACAAGATGCACTAAAATTTAGGGAAAAATATAAGATTTCCCATATTTTGTTGGATGCTCCTGCATCACTTATGGGCACCTTTGGGGTGCTCTTGGGTTGACAAAAGGTTTCATGGACACCTTTGGGGCATTTTGGGGATGACCAAGCGATTGTGGGAATCCTTGGAGCTTTTTGGAGCAAGTGACAAAATGCATAGATTTTTATCTTTTGTTTATGATTTTTCTAATTTTTTTTTTGTTACACTAAGCAAAAATGAACACACACATACACAAACGATGATTATCTCTTTTAAAGATTAATGGTGTGTCCTAAACTGGTTTAGTGCATTTTGATGATTTTGTTTTGTTTTTGCAAGTTTTGAAGAACGTTTAAATGCATAATGTTGGCTCATACGACTCCCAATAATGGTCGCCCCTTCAATATACCATTTTCAGACTGATATACTAACCTCTCTATATACCCGCCCTTATAAGAGGGAAACTATAGGTACGTGAGAGTAGATTGTATGTGGAACATAGGTGGTACAGAAGTGGGATTGTCCTGTTAATGACACATACCATAGAAGACTTATCCTCGCGCGCATGGGAATCACCCCAGTGACACTCGATTAGCTTTCGTCAGGATTTACACCTAACAACAGTGACAATCGGGGAAATGGATGCAAAATCAAGCCAAGGTGGTGATGAACCCACCATTGGTCTTGATCAAGGGTTGGGGTCTTATGACCAGCTCCTTGGTTTAAAGATACCATGTGATGTGTGTGTGGTTTATTTTAATTGAAATTGAAACATGCAAGCAACCAACTTTCCCTAAGCAAGCAAAAGTTGACGGAAAAATAGAAACAGAAAATCAAAAAATGACAGGGACAGTTTTGGAACCTTACCTCTTTTTTGCCTAGACTTGCTGTTTTTGATCTTCGGCTCTGAAAATTTACAGACAAAAATTCGTCCCTTTGTGAGACAAATTACAGAATAGAATCCATCCCTGTCTGAGATGAATTTGAATTCGTCTTAGGGTCAGACGAATTACAGTAAAGTATTCGTCACAGTCAAAGATGAATAACAGTCTGCTTTTGAAAAATGGTACCTGTCAAGCACCAAACACAAAAATGGATCAGTTACTTGATCTTAAAAACTAGGGGACAGAGTCCCATTGTGATCGCCACTGAAAGCATGAGATTCTGGAAGTTTTGAAAGGAAAACTATTTCGATGCATTTAAAATCAAACTAACGCTTAAGTCCTAAAAATGTGAAGTGCATCAAACGAAAGAGCCAAATTTATTGAAATGAGATACAAGAATTTAGAGAAGTCATAGCCCTTTCATTTAACTCTTTAACCTCGGTTACAAAATTGCCTCCTCCCTTTTTAGGGGTTAGGAGTGTTAAATAGATTTGGTTACAATCGTGATCAATAATCCTTCTTCCGCATGCCCACGTTTGAAATGGGTAGGCCAAAGTGTTGCCACCGCTTATGCTGATGAGTCCTCGATCCTTGCTGCTCCTCCTGTGTTCAAAGAAACAACAAAGGCGTTAGTAGCACCTGCTACAAATAGGAAAAGTTTGTTCCTTGAAATTAATAAAAGATGCATGTAAAAGATTATCGAAATCAGTGAGTAAAATGAATCTAAATCACCTACAAATCTGACAGAGACCAAAAGACCTTACCAGAGGGCCACCACCATTGAAACAGTCGACCAATTTGCATTCAACTGGAATTCATCCCTGGGCAGGACAAATTCTGTTGTAATTCGTCCCCGAGTAGGATGAATTCTCCTGTGATGAAAATTCAAGGTGATGTCGTCTAAATGTCAAACCTCGGGACCTCCATAAGATCTAAAAACATAGGGTTTAAGTAATTGGGGCCATTTTTGGATGACCCAGATTGTCGGATTCTCCCAATTTGGCCTCTATCCACGGGAATTTTACATCGCTACCTGCAAGTTAGTGAGGGCCACAAAAGCGACAAAAGCGACAAGCATATGATGAAATCTAATTAAAATATTATGAAATTGAATACATGAACTATCTAGGCAGCATAGAATGGAATGAGAAATGAATAAATGATATAAAATGAATTAGAATGAAACTTAAAAGGTGCAGGGTGCCCGAGTGGGCCACCCACCATTGGAACTTGATTTCGACACCAATCCACTAGGGATGGGCCCAAAATCTCTTAGATTGGGTTGTCGACAAATTGGTGGATTAAGGTGGTCAAATTTTGGGTTTGGGTTCGGATCCATGCTTCCAAAATCCACCCAATAACCTATCTTGTGAAAGAGATTAATGGATGTGAAAGGGTGAATCAAAAAAGGGTGCAGTAGGGTGTTCAATTTGGCAGCACTTCGTTGCTTGAAAATGCCTCCAACCTGTCCTTTTTTGGGTGGGAAAGTCCACCATTTTATAGACCCAAGGGGTCTCTTTGGAGGGGCATGTAGGGATGCCATGTGGCGGCCATGCCTTCCCAAGAGGGAGGAGACTCCTCCCTGACTTGGGCTTCCATGAATTCCTTTGTGATAATCCTCTAACTGCCAATCTACCCACCTACACGTGCATGCATGGCAGGAGGCAATAATTGACTATCCTCGGCTGCCACTTGGTGGCATTCTTCTTTTTGCCCATTAAACCTGGAATTCATCCTGACCAAATATGAATTTAGAATTCATCCCTGGGTGAGACGAATCCCAGTTAGAATTCATCCCTAGGTGAGACGAATACTGAGCAAAGTGCCTGAATGTGCCAAATTCCCTTTTGACCTTACAAAATTGCTATGAAAGTGGTTAGGACCACTGTTTAACCTCTGAGGGCTGCCCTGGGGGCTGTGTGTGTCAAAGTGATCAGTGTTTGCAGTCACATAATCGGATTGGTGTTGTTTTGGTGTCTACACATAGATATGTATGTCGAGGTGAATCCACAGTGTGGCACTTTAAAAATCAATGGTGCTTTCACCACTAAGCACATACTTCATACATTTATTATTTCTATCATTTTTCTTATCTATCTAAACAAGGGTCTGATTATTGTTCGAGGGAATCCAACATTCTTTACTAGCTTAGATAGGCCTCTCTACCACTAATCTTTTTTTTTTTTTCTATTTTTAAGGAAAGAAAAAGTAGCATCAACTAGCGAAAGTTCCAATGATGCTTTTATGGATTAGAGATGCTTCCATATTTGTCATAGGAATAGGTTTTTATGCCTGATAATTTTATCATTTCAACAGTTTAAGACTTAGTATTGTTTTTTGCTTGATTAAATTAGTCTTTTTTTTCTATTTATTTAACAAATAAGAAAAAAATTGAAATAATAAATTAGTTTAGTCATAATTATATAGGGAATAAATTAAACATTTAACCTTTAGCATCAAATTAAAATATCAGATAGTTACATCTAAGATTTTTTTGTTGCATCTTTTTTGTACCCTTGCCTCTTGAAAGGAAAACCACCATTTACTTCATCACCAAAAAGCAAAAATCATTTTAGCTTTAGGCCTTGATTATTGCATTTTTATGTTGGATTGGGGCTACAATAATATTAAGCTTAGTACAAAAGGTATCGTAGGATAAACATAAGTGTTATTCAAACTAATCGATCAAACATTAAGCTTTAAGCTCACAAACTACCCTTAATATCAAGGTGAGAAGGAGGAGAAATGTGGTGGATATTCCAACAATCCCTTCGTGATCTTATTCCTATCCTTATCACATTTTGTTGAATCCAACATGAATAACACCATAGGTCCCAAGATATTCTTTGTCCAAGCTAAACTTTAAGCTAAAAATGGTTAAAATTTAATCAAGATCACTTAATGTTGTTTGGTTATATTAGAATACATTAAATGTAGATAACAAGGAATAACCAATTGTTAGTACTACTAAGTGTCTTCGTGATCCTTCGAGTAGTTGCTATATGATATTGTAGGTTATATTAGCTATATAGAAAGCTTGGGCCACCAATAATACACATAGTGTCTCAAGCATACTTACACCTAGGAAGGAGTATATTATAGTGGGATAGTGGGAGTAATAAGGATACATATTATTAACCATCATGTACCATATTGGCCATGTATCCAACTAGTCATTTTCAAGTATTGTTGATAATCCACATATCAACTTTCTCTCACATATCGATGTGTATATATAGTGAAGTCAGCTATTGATGAGGCCTATAAATGCCTCATTATTGCACTATGTTTGACATATAAAAAACTGCCATATTACCAAACATGACAAAGTTAATTGCCAAATAGTTGATTAAAATATATTATTTGTTAATTGTTTGCATGATTTTATGTTTGGAACATTATACCCCTATTTTGACTATTTTTAGCATTTTATGCATTTTTTCAGTTGATTAAGTAGCAAATAAAACATATATTTCAATTAGCCAAATGTTGTATGTTGAGTAAAGGAGGCCCTAGGATGTTTTGTCATTATTGTCAACACAGTCTAGGTATACTTGTAAAAGGTCAAAAATGAGTATCATATCAATTATGGTGTCATACTGCAGTAGATAAAAATTTATGAAGGTTACATCATTCTGGAGCTCATTCTTTCTGGTGCTTACTCAATGTTCATGCCTTAGTCTTTTATGGAGCTGTTAACAAGTGCAAATTTGCGTTAAGGGGAACATTGGCGGATCTACTGGGAATGATCCAAAGTGATTTAAGGTATCAAATTCATACCAATGGTACTTAATAGTAGAGAGAACACATGAACTGAATTTTAAGGCATATGGACAAGTAATCTGGAAGTTATGTGGCCCACAAAATGATAGTTTCACACTTTTTTACAGCTGGAAATTCTAGAAAAATCTATGTTAGAGGCCAACTTGACAGCGATGCTGGGAGCGATTCCTAAGGAGTTAAGAGCTAAAAATTGAACCAAATGAATTTCATAAAACCAAGAACACGTGGATACAATTTGGTATACATTGGAGTTACGAGGCACAAGTTATGAGCACTCCAAAAGAGCAACTGGGCATGTTTTGACAAGCTGGAAATAATAGGTGATAGTCCATACAAATTCCAGCCACCTGTCACTATGAAGGAAGGCATGGAATTTTTCAACTAAAGGGAATAGGGGAGATTGAGGGAATATATTAAAAGTCTTCTATAGTTGTCCCCACCATTCCTTACCGACCAGAAGACATAGCTCATGAAAAATATCAACTAACGCAACTGACCTGTCCTGAAATATCCCCAGAATAGTTGAAGAATAATAGGCAAATAAGTTGTAGATAGAAATGGAATATTTTATGCATGTAAATAGGTATTATATATTATAAATATCATAGCTCCCATATTGGTTGAGCTAAGTAGCTATTAGGAATAGATTCAGATTGCAATAGAGTGCAACAACAAAATTGTAATGTTATTTCTGGAATAATAAAGTGCAGTTTTTCCATCAGTTTTCATTGTGCATGAGTGTGTTAGAATTTAGCAAGTAGAAGAGTTCTTATACCTTCTTCTGGAAAAGGAAGCAAGGGCCACTTCTAGGCCTAGGAGAAGGACTGACTAATAGGTTTTCCCTAGAACTTTGTTGCAGCATAATTGAGGTGGATATTTGTCAATTTCTTTACTTGTTTTACACTAACCATTGTTGTAGCTTTAGGATTTATTTTCTATGTTTAAGAGTGAACTTTCAGATTGCATATATGTGTGATTATTGATAGACTGTTTTAACTTGTGTTTTTCTTGTTCCATGTTTTCAACAATTAAGTAGTTTTACAACATTATTATTGTTTGTTTATTTCCAGCAGTTTTTCAAAGCTTCCTTGCATTTTCTTTGTTGTCAGCTACTGTGATAGAAGATTGACAACCTTCTGAAATAGAACACTGATAGGTGTTAAACTTGTGTATTTATTTCCAGCAATCTCCATTCTACAAAAGTAATTAGGTTTAATTTCCTGTCATTTCAATTATTGTAAACTATACTTAGATTCCAGTTTCTGCAATTTAGAATTAGATTTCCATTTCTACAAGTAAATTAGTTATTTTGTGCAAGATAGGATTAAAAAGGTGATCAAAAACCCCCAAAACAATTTGTTCTACCAATAAGACCTGCTACTTCTAAATGAACTAAACTTCAGCCCTACTTGAAATTTCTCTCGTAAATAGCCTTGGACACCACCCCGGATTGATAGATCCTTGAGATTTAATGATGTGATTAGCGACACGCATCATTTTGGCATCATTTTTGGGGACACGGTGTTGTTAGAGGGTAAAAGTAGTCAAATAGTTATTATTGTGCTAAGTTTTGAAGTCTAGAGTAAAATTTGAATATAATAACTGGTATAAATAATAATTATTGATAGTTGCATTTCAGTCCATTTAGAAAACAAGCAAGAAACCACAGGGAGGTGATCTTCACACTTAGGGGTTAAATTGCCTATGTTTGAAATTCCTGATAAAAATTGAAAGAAATTCATCATCCTCATTATCAGGAAACATAAGATCTCTTGAAAAATTTAGAGGAGCCATCTGCTAGTACTACCCTTTTTATATCCATATCATCAGGGTAGTATAAAAAAATTTGTACTAGGTGTTGGGAAGACATCATGGCAGATATACAAGACTATCCCTTGAACAAAACAACCATATCAACTACTTGTAGCATTTGTTCATAGGGACATATCATTGATAAATGTCATTTACTTCCACAACTCAAAAATATCCTAGAGATGCAAAATTTGTTGCCTAGTCTAAATTCTTCTCAAGAGAAATCCCAACAACAACAAATAGAGCAAGTAAATCAACCACTACCTCCAGCCCAACCTATGGCTAATCTGAATAATACAGGACAAGAAGCCCCTGTCTATGTAGTTGAATCTGGTAAAAATACTACAAGAAATGTTATTGACTGTAGTAACATCCAACTGTGCTCAAACAAGACCTTACCTGAGCTTGAAGAGATAAAATTCAATGGAGATACACAAAAATCCTTTAGTCCAGAAACACAGAAATCAGCCTTGGATAAAGGGGAAGAAAAACTAGAAAATATGCACATAGAAAATTTACTTCCATTGAACTCCTTAGTAAGCAATTACAAAGGGGTAAATTCTGTCCTCCTAGGAATGAAACAAATTGAAGTACAACCAAGAAAATTCTTGAACATTATTAGTTGGCTGACTTATGAACAAAAAGCAAAATTGTTTTCTATTTTGAAACAATATTTCAATCCTTTTGCATGGAAATACAGGGGTATGTCAAGATTTCATCTTGATATATGCACTCATAGGATATATATTGAAAATGTTAAACCTGTGAAATAGCTGCAATTGCAATTGAAGTCTACCTTAAGAGTTATTGTCCAAACTATAATAAAGAAACTCTTGGAGGTTAGATTAATTTATCCAATTTTTGATAACCGATGGATTCCTCCATTAGTTATTATTCCAAAGAAAAATAGGAAACTGAGAGTGTGTGAAGATTGTCAAGAACTAAATACAGTCACACATAAGGACCATTTTCTATTTTATGATCATATGTTAGACATACTCAATTTCACATTGCATGAACTGGTTTATGATAAGAAACCACATTTTTCTATTGAAATTGAGTTACTAATGCTTTTAACATCTTTGGGAATTGGTATTGAATTGTTTCAAGTACATATTGACAAGATTTTGTAGACTAGGTGGCATGGACCACACTTGATTGAAGAAGTTTTCAGATATGGAGCAGTGCTTCTTTCTCCCATTGGTGATTCATGGAGGAAGTTAGTGGTGAATGGATATTGCCTTCGGGTATACCATGCACCATTAACTAAGGAGGAGTTCTTGAGGGAGATTACACAATTGGATGTACACATGATGGAAGAGAATTTCTCTTCCATATCATATTCAAAGTGATGCTAAAAATTTTGACAAAAAAAATACAAGAAAAGCAAAAAGAGAATAATCTTGTTTGTGAAATTCCTTCATGGGCACAAGCAAGACAAGAGAAAAAAAAAGTTGAAAAAGAAAAAAAGAGAAAAAAAAGAGAGAGAGAGAGAAAGAAAAAATTGCAGCAAAAGGCATGTCCCACAAAATGGGGATACATGAGGACAAGCATCAATTTCAGCATGGAGGAGGAACAATGAATTCAATACTTCATTTCCAGCAATAAGGAGTTAATGATGACATAAGAAGGCTCTTATTACTCATATGGAAAGGATGGTTGCATCATTGTTGCAGGTTTCAGCAGAAAAAGATGGTGTTTTCATACAAATATTGACATGTTTTTGCAGAATAAGGATTGTTCTTATCCAAATAAGAGTGAGAGACATTCTCTCTCATTGAAGCATTTGAAAAAAAAGGATAGAAGTTGGTTGAAAACCAGAAATGGCAGCCTCTTCTGATGAAAAAAAAAATAGAAAAAATGAAAAAAATGAATAATTCAGTAGTGAAAACCTCCTTGAGGCGTTGTTGAGTTGGCTTGCATGAAAACTGGTTTTTCGATGTGCATTGCCTTGTTGATCCACCCATCATTGTTCCACCATTGTACAAATCTCACACTGCACATGTGTTATGTTTATGCTTTCAGATAGCTTACTAGCAATCATCAGAAGCAACTTGTAAGGTGCATGATCAATTTTCAGGACAATAAGGTATGTGTTTCTTGCATTTAGTCATAGTAAGTATTTAGCATTTAGTATATGATAATTGATATTTGGCATAAACTATTCATACAATATTGGCAAGTTAAAAAAAAAGTGGAACATGTTGTTCAAAATATCAAAGAACAGCCCCTTCTACCCTTATTTGCATGGGAACTTCAAAACTATGCAAAAATATGATTTTGGGATAGACATGGCAGAAATTCTATTTGAATTAGTAGGGCAACTTTCAGAAGGAGAACTACAAGTTGATACCCCACAAATGCTTCATAAATCTGAAGAGGATAATCTGGAAAATGCACCTGAAGATTTTGTTTTACTACTATTGCAATAAAACAACATGAAGAATAACATCTAAATAAAAGGATAGAGCAGGGATTTTTGATGTTATGGAAGGCTTATACACTCTAGATATGGGCCCACAATAGAATCTACAACTAAATTTTGCATAGAAGGTCATTTCTGCATTTTTGTCTGATCTTCGAAATAATAGGTTATCTTCGGAATGATGCAGCTTGTTGATCTTCGAAATAGCAGAGTTGTCTGATCTTCGAAATAATAGGTTATCTTCAAAATGATGCAACTTGTTGATCTTTGGAATAGTAGAGTTGTCTGATCTTTGGAATAATAGGTTATCTTTGAAATGATGCAACTTGTTGATCTTCAGAATAGTAGAGTTGTCTAATCTTCGAAATAATAGGTTATCTTCAGAATGATGCAACTTGTTGATCTTCAGAATAGTAGAGTTGTATGATCTTCGAAATAATAGGTTATCTTCAAAATTATGCAACTTTTTGATCTTTGAAATAGTAGAGTTGTCTAATCTTTGGAATAACAGGTTATCTTTGGAATGATGTAGCTTGTTGATCTTCAGAATAGCAAAGTTATCTGATCTTTAGAATAACAAGTTATCTTTGAAATGACAAAGCTATTTTATCTTCGAAATGACAAAGTTGTTATATCTTCAGAATGAATAGGAACATCTTCGGAATAAATAGGCACATCTTCAAAATAAGAAAAACTATACCAAAATTCTTGAAAATGATGTAGAACAACAATAAAAGTATGGTACATCAATTATTGAGGTTCCTCAAGCTCAAAATTATCCCACCACAAGTAGTACATCCCTCCAAAATATTCAAATTCAAATTTTTGTCAAGTCATACATGTGCTTAGTTGTAAAATGCTTGATATAGTGCAGCAAGGAGAAATTTCTCAGGTAGCAGGTGGCAAAGGATATGTTTTCACAAGGATAAAACCTGCATATTACTATGGCCTACAAGGATGCATGAGGGCATGCATCAGTTCAAGCTGGGGGGGATGATGAGGCCTATAAATGCCTCATTATTGCACTATGTTTGACATATAAAAAACTGCCATATTACCAAACATGACAAAGTTAATTGCCAAATAGTTGATTAAAATATATTATTTGTTAATTGTTTGCATGATTTTATGTTTGGAACATTATACCCCTGTTTTGACTATTTTCAGCATTTTATGCACTATTTCAGTTGATTAAGTAGCAAATAAAACATGTATTTCAATTAGCCAAATGTTGTATGTTGAGTAAAGGAGGCCCTAGGATGTTTTGTCATTGTTGTCAACACAGTCTAGGTATACTTGTAAAAGGTCAAAAATGAGTATCATGTCAATTATGGTGTCATACTACAGTAAAGTCACGTACAAGTGCCCTCATATGAAACCAACTACAACCATTTTTTTTTTAATCAGTCAAGTCCTGAGTTGTAGATAAAAATTTATGAAGGTTACATCATTCTGGAGCTCATTCTTTCTGGTGCTTACTCAATGTTCATGCCTTAGTCTTTTTTGGAGCTGTTAACAAGTGCAAATCTATGTTAAGGGGAACATTTGCGGATCTACTGGGAATGATCCAAAGTGATTTAAGATACCAAATTCATACCAATGGTACTTCATAGTAGAGAGAACACATGACCCAAATTTGAAGGCATATGGACAAGTAATATGGAAGTTATGGGGCCCACAAAATGACAGTTTCACACTTTTTGACAGCTGGAAATTTTGGAAAAATCTATGTTAGAGGCCAACTTGACAATGATGTTGGGAGTGATTCCTGAAGAGTTAAGAGCTAAAAATTGAACCAAATGAATTTCATACAACCAAGAACACGTGGATACAATTTGGTATACATTGGAGTTACGAGGCACAAGTTATGAGCACTCCAAAAGAGCAATTGGGCATGTTTTGACAACTGGAAATAATAGGTGACAGTCCATACAAATTCCAGCCACCTATCACTATGAAGGAAGGCATGGAATTTGTCAACTAAATATGAGGTAAATGCTTGGAAATAGTTGAGGGAAGATAGGAAAAGTCTTCTACAACTGTCCCCACCATTCCTTGTCCGACTTGAAGATGCAGCTCATGAAAAAGATCAACTAACGCAACTAACCTTGTCCTGAAATATCCCCAGAATAGTTGAAGAATAATAGGAAAATAAGTTGTAAGATAGAAATGACATATTTTATGCATGTAAATAGGTATTAGATATTTATAAAATGCATATCTCCCATATTGGTTGAGCTAATGAAAGTAGACATAGCTATTAGGAATAGATTTAGATTGCAACAAATTGCAGCAGCAAAATTGTAATGTTATTTTTGGAATAATAAAGTACAATTTTTTTCCATCAGTTTTCATTGTGCATGAGTGTGTTAGAATTTAGCAAGTAGAAGAGCTTTTATACCTTCTTCTAGAAAAGGAATCAAGGGCCACTTCCAGGCCTAGGAGAAGGACTGACTGATAGGTTTTCCCCTGAACTTTGCTGCAGCAGAATTGAGGTGGATATTTGTCAATTTCTTTACTTGTTTTACACTAACCATTGTTGTAGCTTTAGGATTTATTTTCTATGTTTAAGAGTGAACTTTCAGATTGCATAAATGTGTGATTATTGATAGACTGTTTTAACTTGTGTTTTTCCTGTTCCATGTTTTCAACAATTAAGCAGTTTTACAACATTATTATTGTTTGTTTATTTCCAGTAGTTTTTCAAAGCTTCCTTGCATTTTATTTGTTGTCAGCTACTATGACAGAAGATTGAAAACCTTCTGAAATAGAACACTGATAGGTGTTAAACTTGTGTGTTTATTTCCAACAATCTCCATTCTGTAAAAGTAATTAGGTTTAATTTCCTATCATTTCAATTATTGTAAATTGTACTTAGATTCTAGTTTCTGCAATTTAGAATTAGATTTCCATTTCTACAAGTAAATTAGTTATTTTTTGCAAGATAGGATTAAAAAGGTGATCAAAAATCCCCAAAACAATATGTTCTACCAATAAGACCTGCTACTTCTAAATGAACTAAACTGCAGCCCTACTTGAACTTTCTCTCGTAAATAGCCTTGGACACCACCCCGGATTGATAGATCCTTGAGATTTAATGATGTGATTAGTGACACACATCAGCTATAAATGTACCTTTGGTATATAGGGAGGCCCTTGAGGTATATAGGTAAATTTTTTATTTCAAGGGAAGGGGAAATAATGTTGCTAAAACATACATTTTTAATTCTTTAATAAAATTTATAAACATTAAGACTTAATCAATTGAATCTCTCCTTTCCAAACCCATGGTTGACGGATGCTACCTAACCCAAAGCACAACTTATTAGTTGTCCATTAACCCTAATCCTTATAGATGGTCATGATGACCAAATTACTTTTAATAACCCTAATTCAAGGAATAAGAGGAGGTTTCAACAACTTTAGGTTATCTAACCCCTATCCATGATGAGTAAGGAAGAGTGGTTTTTCAATCTACTACTTATATGGATTTATTTTTGTCGAAGTATAGGACGTTGTAGAATAATTCCTTAGGGAAGGTTGTGACACCCTAGGCATATCATAAGGGGAAGTTTCACTCATGTACTATCTGCAACAACCTAGCTCAATATGGTTCCCTCTATATCAATTAGATCAATCCTTTGGATCTCTAAATATAAATTTAATGCATCAACTTCTAACTTAATTATTTCAAATCCTCCTATTATCACTAACTCCATGGAGACCAAGGGATAAAACACCCCACCATCCATGTTATATATCTCATCTTTGCCTACTCTTGTAGAACTATTACATGGTAATGTAAAGTATCCTATAACCAAACAAGTGGACATAATATATATTTGTAATAAGGATATCCCATTAAGTGTCCCAATATCTAATCTTCATGTCAAAAATATTCACTCTAATCTCACAAGTCTGAGTATGGGTTTCACTCAAAACCTTAATTCTATAATCTCTCATCCTTTATTTTCTAGTTCTTTCATCTCAAATACCTTGGGAAAAAACCATATGATTCTAAACTCAACATCATATGCCCAAGTGTATCAACCTCCTTATCACAATTATTAAATTCTTCTTATCTCTCAACACATACCTTTTGTACCATCAAATCCTATTTAATCTAAAATTCAAACTCTAACCTCTCAACTAGAGCTATTGAAACAACAAATGACTATTATCCTAGGATCTTCTTCTAGTCACTAGTAATCTTATAATAACTTATGCAATGAACACTTAGATCCTTTTGTAGCTAGTCATGTTTTTTTTATCCAATTTTAAAATCCTAATTTTTAAATGTACAAAGGGAAGAAAGGCCCTATCAACCACCTTAGGCTATTCACAACCACTTATAATGATATTTCCTATTATAAAACATTGCTACTCAAAATATTTCCTAAGACCTTTAGCGAACCTAACTTCGAATAGTACTACCAAATACCATGGTATTCCCTTAAGATATTTAGATATATTATTGATATGTTTTTCAAGAATTGTCCATATACATTAAGGAAAATATTATGATTAATGATATATACCAACTCAAACAATATAAATATAAGAATTTAACTAGCTTATTAGCAATATGGTAAGCCCTAGTGGGATGAATCTAATAAGTTCCTACACCTAAATACCTTCTAAACATATCTATAGGAAATCGTAATGAGAAATTGACCTTCTATTTAGATATGACCAATGTATCTTATTTTGAAGATACAATTGAAATATCCAAGAGAGTAGAGACCACCCTTGTCAAAAGAGGACAATTAAAAATAAACCCCATAAGGATAATGAAAAAAATTATTCTCACCTAAAGGGGTAGCACAAGAAAAAAATGTTGTAGGCGATGGGGTTATATACTCACATGAGACAAACAATGGTATTGTTGTGTTAAACCTTTAAAAGCTTATCTTGGGGAAACAACAACAAAAAAAACCTAAGAGGAAGTACCCTTAATTGTATAAACCTTCAACCATCCTAGATCAAATATTTAATCCAAAATAGCATAGCTTCCACTTGTCGAGCCTTTAGAACTTGAAAGGGAAAAATATCCTTGGTTTTGTGCTAATGACTAGTGTGCCTTCCATTGCATTAACATTCTTGTGATTGATAAATGCATGAACCTTAAAAACTTAATCTGAGACATAATTAACAATGATCAAGTTTTTTCAGTAGCTCCAATTCTTAGTCTTCTTCTAATCTAGACCTTGGAATTTTTTAAATTTGCTACCTATTCATAATCAAAATTAAAATGCAATAAATAACATTCACTATAGGAATGTCCAACCCCTAAACACAAGTATGGTTGGGATGATCCATTCTTTTGATAATATCTAGAGACACCAAATCCTAGCCACTTGTCATCCACGCATCTTCAAATCACAACCACTCATTATTTATATATCTATATATGTGTATATATGTATGCATGTATTATATATATATATATATATATTAATATTTATATATATTTAATAAATATATATGTATATATGTAAATAAATCTCAGCCGCCCATCACAACTTAATCTTGACCATTAATCCATCATGATCCGTGTCACTTATCTAAATCTAAATCTTAACCCTTCATCATGTTTTAATCTAGACTATTCGTTGGTGTCGTCAAAACACTAACATGATCAAAGGGGAAATTATAAAAGATCATTCATTTTTGTGAATGGGAGGATAGAAAATATTAAGTCTCAACAAATTTACATTTGAAGAGCATTAACCATTTGTCTATTTACAAACCCTACCATTTCGCTAACATCCTCCTGTTGGCATTTTTGCCACATTATTTTGATTGTTGATTATTCATGCATGAGATGTTGAAGTTCTCACTCCTTTACAGGTTTTGATGCAAAAAAAGGCTAAGTCCGAAGACTGTCACGAAATCACGACAAAAAGCAGCATGGAGAGCATAGTTTGAAAACCGTCGTGATATCATGACATGTCGCGTTATCGCGGGTCTGTTGAGGAGAGAGAAATCAAACGCAAAGGTGTCACGAAATCGTGACCTATCACAGTTTTGCGGTGCAAAAGGCAGAAAAGGGCTAAGCAGCAAAGGTGTCATGATTTCGTGACATGTTCCAAAATCACGGTCAACGTAGTCAATGGTAGCAAAGCAGCAAGGTTGTCGCAATATCGCGACGTGTTGGATTTTCACAGTCAAAATTGTCAACGGGGGGTAGCACAGTAAACTGTCACGAAATCGTGATAGGTCACGTTCTCATGAATTACAATGGCCATAGAGTATAGTAAGCAAAACCATAGCGATATCGCGACATAACTAAGCAAAGGATGATGACAATCAATTTCGTCACAATTTCATGATAGAATAGTGAGCAAGATGCAAAAGGCAAAAGACGTCGCGATATCGTGACGTGTTGCATGGTCACGGAAGATTTGGAAACAAAAGCTTAAGGCATGAAATTCGTCGCAATTTCATGAAACTTTCAGAGATGAAGTCCAGTAACAGAGAAATGTCATGATTTCGTGACATATTGGGGCAGAAGGACTATAGAAAATTGTAGCGATTTCGTGACATGTTGCGTTTTCACGAAGAGGAAGCAAAGAGGCAGCCAAATTGTACGGAACGTCACGATTTCATGACATGACAAATTTTCATGGTTCAAAAGTAGTGAAGTCCAAGGAGATAGAACTTGTTGCAATTTCGCGACATGATGGAGATTAAAGAACCACTTGAGGCAAGAGTGTCACGTTTTCATGGGTTAGAAGCAGGACCATACAGGGTGGATGAAAATTGTCGCAAAATCATGACATGTCGGATTTTCGTGACTTAGAAGAGAAGATTGAGCAACGGTTAGATAGTGTAGTGATTTTGCGACTTGTCTGGTTTTTGCGACCCAGAGTTAAAACAAATATGCCGATGGGGGAACGTAGTGAAAGCGTGACTTGTCTTGTTTTTGCGACATATAAGTGAGACAAAGCCAAAAGAGAGAAAGGTGTAGCGAAATCGTGCCTTGTCACATTTTCATGAAAACAGAGCGGAGAAGGAGCATAATGGTATGGAACATCATGATTTTGCGATGCATCACATTTTTGCGAGCTAAGGTAGCGAAGGAGCCAAAGGAGCCAAATACGTCGCGATTTCGTGACATGGTTGATTTTCACGGTTCCAAAGTGACAAAGTGTACGGAGCATAAATACATTGTGATTTTGTGACATGTCACATTTTCACGACCTATTACAGTTTCGTGCTAGAAAGCAGTTCAAACGGCTCGATGAAGTTTTGCGATTTCCAACAATTAAAAGTGCTCCATAATTAAATGTTTTGGTGCTTTCCAATGCGAGCAAGGTAGAATAACGTGTCCAAGCCATCAAAATTAAATATTTCCATTATCCAAAGTTGTTAATTTTCTAATGGTTCAAGCATGTTTCAAGAACGACCATTTAATGAAGACGACCGACTCATTGTTTCATTGAATTTTTGGTTTCTCCAAGGCTGGTTTAAGGGGATGATTTCATTGTTTCCGTTGCACATGTTGTAGATCTCGAGGAAGTTTGTTGCAAGTTTTAAATGTTGTAAAGAAGCAAGACTTCTATATAAATCAATGTAGATCTCAGAAAAATGGATTAGGAGTTTGAGAGACATTTTGCTGAAAACATTCAAGTTCTTTGCGTAAATAAAAGAGATTTGGCCTCTTATTTTGCAAGCGTCTTTCTGTGGGATTTCCTTCTATTTCATGTATTTCTCAATTATGCTCTTCTTTCTAATCTATTGTTAGATTTCAATTCTGCATTTGAATTTGAGTATTGCAAATAAGGAAATGAGTTCTAGAATGCAATCATGAAGGTTGTCTACGCAAGGTCGTAAGTGAATTATGTTGTATTCTATTATTATATGTTGTTTATGCACTTGAAGTTAGATTCTTGCTGAGTTTCTTTCCCTGATCATATAAGTTCGGCCTGTGGCCATATTTCTTGTCTCTTTCATGTATTTCCCATTTCTTTCTGCACATTTATAATTCCTTTCCAATAAATTTAGTCTTAATCAAGCTTAGAAATAGTAAGGGAACCAGCCCTCTCTGGAGATTGGTCTGGGAGACATTTCTTTCTCCCAGCCTTTCAATGTTGGCCGGGTCTAGGGTGCATAGACATAGAAAATCCTTTCCTATGGTATATTCGTGACCAAAATTTTTGGCATGCCCAGTGGGACAGACTGCTTCTGTCTCTCAAAGAATCCATGGTCGGTTGGATAAGCATTATTTCAAATTGACAAACCCACCTGTGCCAACAGTTTTGGCACGCCCGGTGGGACAGACTATTTCTATCTCAAAAATATCCCATAGTATTGAGGGTTTAATGTTTGCCTTCATGCCATATAGTTAGAACATTTGGTGACTCTACAGTACCCAAAAATCTCTGAACGTGGATGTAGTGAAAGTTGTACTTCATGATCACGAGATCAAAGTCCAAAAAAGTTGAAGATCTTGTTGAGTTTTTTGAACTTGACAAAGACAAAGAGAGGTGAACACTCTAGGTTGGTTTCCCCATCACTTGCATCATCTGCCATATCTACACAAATCCCTAGTATTGTTACTAGTTTTCCATCTTCTCAGTTACATACACTAGTCCCAATTGCCCAGTATCCTCTGCCCCGACAGTTTTCAGCATGGAACAACTCAGGGGATTTGAATTTGTAGGCTCAAAATCTAGTTCCCCAGGCTACTTTGAAAGCCTTGCCAACCTATTATGGCATGGGAAATATTGCATACGAACATATTCATGATGTAGCTTCTCTGGAATCCATTCATGATATAATCGATGAAGATGTGATGGTGAAGTTATTAGTGTTATCCTTGAGAGGAAAATTGATGTATTGGTATTGATCTTTGCAACCAGGCACTATTGCATCCTGGGATCAGCTAGGAGAATTGTTAGTGAATAATTTTCATGAATAGGCTGACCCATTTTCATTGTTGCACCAGTTTAATGCAATCAAGAGGCACCCGCAAGAGGCAATAGTAGATTTCAATGTTCGTTTCACTAGAAGCTGGTAGTGAGTACCTAAAGGACTTTGCCCTACCCCTGAGCAAGCTATGTTTTACTACCTTTGAGCGTTCAATATAGACATTGGCTTGGCGATCAGGCAATCCAATGTGATGACCTTCTCGAAACTGTTCGAGCAAGCACAAAAGGCAGAGGCAGACTTGATTGCAATCGGTAGGCTTCCCCCAAAGGTAGCAATGCCCATTTTACCTGATATTCCACAACATTTATATCCTAGTTCTTTTTTGCAATCTATGTCTTCTATGTACTGTTGAGTTGTATTTTCACCCGATTGTGAAAACACACTCTCCGATAGGATTTGGGTTCTAAATCCTCTGCTTGCAAAGAAACAATTTCTCCAAGGTTCCTGTTATGTTAGCATTTTGCATCTGTGTATAAGAGATATTTAATTAAAATGCTTGGAATACCTTAGTGATTGCAAGTAACTGAAAACAAGGGGCACTGTGGTTTATTTTACTATGAAATTTAATGATTGTTCCTTGAACCCTAATAAAGTAAATGTGATTTGATCCTTAAATGACCATCTTTGTAACTTCAAAATAAAATTTAATGAAATGCCATAACATGAATGGAATTATTTTTGGGTTTTGAAGTTTTTAAATTTTTAAATTTTATTTTAATGCTTGAAAATAAAATTGGAGTTTCCGAAAAATAAAATACAACAAAAGAAAATAAAATGTGAAGAAAAGAAATTAAAAATTGCATCCAGTCTGATGCTATCCCGTCCTGGCAAAACCGAAGTTGTGAGGTTTCCATGCATGCAACCTAACTTACTGGACCTGCAAACATGCACAATCCCGATAAGCTAAGTGCTGATTCTAAGGGTTTTGAAATAAAATTCATATTTCGAACATTTGCCTAATGCAACCCACAAAGGTGGCATTTAACATTATCTATAAATCCAAAATCTAAAAAATGAAAGAATAAACATTAAATATGTAACATGCACAGAAGATTTCCTTCTTTCTTGCCCATAAGATGCAAATTTTTGAACACTCTACATTAAAAATATGTCATTTACAATAGCATAACTTTCTAGTTTTCTCAAAACCAGGAAGGAAAACAGCCTCAAAGCAGGCCCAGAATGACCCTCTGGCCTCTAGCACTGCAACTCTGCTCCAGCGGTTTTCGACCCCCTGTGCCAATCTGTGCCTCTGCTTTTAAACTTGTTGTTGAATTGATTCTCCTTCCATGACGGTTCGTTTCATCTTCCAGTGGCTGCTCGTATTTTAGCTTTATGCTCTACATTAAGACGTTAGATCTTCTCTGTAATGCTTCTGCAGCCTGTACGTCACGTGTCCCGCACTTTTCTGCACATTCTGTAACAGTTCCATGAAAATCGTGACCAAAAAATAGCATGCAGCCTTGTCCGCCTTCCTAGCCATGAAAACGCGACATGTCGCGAAATCGTGACATGTCGCGATATCGTGACGTTTCCCTATCGACAGCCTTTCTTGCCTTCACGCCCAACGAAAACGTGACATGTCCAAAATTGTGACATGTCACGAAATCGTGATGCTTTTTTTTGTTTCGTACACTTGGGCAGCTTTCTGTCATGAAATTGCAACAATTTTCTCTTTCGTGCTGCTTCGTTGCATGCTGTCGTGAAATCGTGACATTTTTTCACTTGAAGCTGTCTTGCGGCAACCTATCGTGAAATCGCGACGCTTTTCATCTCCGTACGCCTCGGCCGCAACCTGTCGCGAAATCGCGACGCTTTTTCATTTCTTTCACTCTGGCAGCTTTCTGTCACGAAATCACGACACTTTTCTATTCCGTACTGCTCTTGTTGTTTTGGCTGCAAAAACGCGACATGTCGCGATTTCGTGACATATTTTGCTTTCCGTACAACTCGGCTCGTTTCTGTCATGATTTCGCGACATTTTTCATTTCATGCACCTTCGCTGCTTTCCTGTCATGAAATCGCGACGTTTTTCCACCTCGGGCTGCTTAGCTGCTGTCGTTGACTGTGTTGACCATGATTTTGCGACATGTCGCGATTTCGCTACGCCTTTTTGCTTTGCCCGTTTGACTGGTTTGACCCGTGATTTTGCGACATGTCACGATTTCGTGACACTTTTCTTCTTCATATTTCTCTCTCCTCTCTGGCCGTGAAAATCAAACACGTCGCGATTTCGCTACGCTTTTCTCCCACCTGCTGTCGTTGACTGCGTTGACCACGATTTTGTGACATGTCGCGATTTCGCGACACCTTTTCATTTTCTGTCGCGATTTCGTGACACGTCGCGATTTCATGACATGTCGCGATTTCGTGACACTCTTTCATCCTTGTGCAATTTTGCCCCTTTTTCTTGATTTTTAGCATCTGGGTCACTGAGATCTTCTTTGAAAGCATGCAAAAAAGGTGGGTCCCCAATTTTGGGGTGTGTTGTGGATCAGCCACAACAAATGGCGACTCTGCTATCAAATGCTCCTGAGCATTTGGTGAGAACCCAACCTGGAAATATAAAAACTTGGAAACCAGCATTAGCACATAAGAAATATAAACAAATGCCCATAGATCAAAAATACATGAATCATCAGAATTATGAAGTATCAGCTCGGTGTGTGCAATGTGTTTTCATTCCCTATCGTTTGAAATTGATCAACATTCCATCGTCAGTTTTACATGAATGCATATGTGAGATTGTGAATGATTTGTGTAACCTAATGAATATGCTAGGAGATCTTGCTTTTATAAAAGGCATAGTCTTTCTTCTAGTATCATACACAAACATTCAAGATTGCCAAACCCTCTTAGGATCCACTAATGAATTACTTTATTATATCCCAAAGTTGGTTATGAGTCCCTACTATCTTGAACCCATGTGCAAGTGAATGTGAAATCAGAACTTTGGGGAATCAGACTCCCAACCTAACCGAGATGGGAGTTTAACCCTATCCTTACTATTCTGATTTAGAATTCATTACCTCACTTTGAGCAAAATAATTTAACCAATTATGGAAGAAATGGTCATGCTAGTCTAACCCTTTGGACAATCAGTGGTCTTGTTTTTTAGACAAGACATGTTGCCATGCATGGGCATACTTAACCCCACAATCCAAAACTTATCTTCATTTCTTTGGACCTTAGGGATGACTACCCATCCTTTGCGAGAGGACAAGTAGTACGATCCTTCCAATCCAATATAAATATGAGATGGGAAAAATTTATTTTTTACTTCTTGGACCTTAGGGATGACTACCCATCCTTGCTAGGGACATGTAGTACGATCCTTCCAATCCAAACTTTAGATGTAAATGGAAAATATTAATTTTGTTGCTTAGACCTTGGGGATGACTACCCATCCTTTGCAGAGGACAAATAGTATGATCCTTCCAATCCAAGATTTATCATGAAATGAGACATAGGAGCTTTGGGGAATCAGATTCTCAACCTAAGCGAGATGAGAATTTATGCCCTATCCTTACTACTCCATGTAGGTCAAATCAAAGCTTTGGGGAATTGGATCCTCAACCTAAGTTCGATGAGGATTTAGCCCTATCCTTACTACTATGATTTTAGGCTTTAAGCTCTATGGAAGTGGTCAAAACCACTATTTTAAGGATCATGTTGCATAAATAGGATAGACATGAAATACTTCTTTCGCCCAACCTTTCCTTCCAAGTTAGGTTTTGATCATTTTGCTCAAGATCCTTTTTAATGTATAAGACGTGCTTGGTTCTAGATATCTCAAGACTCAGTTTCCAACCTTAGGATTTTTCTTATATTTATGTTATAACACAACCCTAAGAGGATTTGACATACTTTAATGATTTGTATTTGAAATGCATTTGCAACTAAGATGGCATGTATTGCAAAGTGAGATGTAATATGAATGCATTGTCCTTTGAAATGCAGATGAAATATTGCCATATAAAACTGACTACTTCATGCATCACAAGTTTCAAACGATATTATTAAATTGTTTGTGTTACTTGTGGAGCTTTTACAAGACAATTCCAATGTTTCATATTCTCCCGATCTAGAACATAAGTTAGCATCTCAAGGCAACTTTTTCATCATCATTTTTTTTTTTTTTTTATAGACAAACAAAACATGTCAAATAAACACACAACTTTAAATCCAAATCCAAATAGCAATCCCAAAATGAAACTTGAAAACACAAACCCAAAACCAGAAACCAAAATCTATATACAAATGTACACTATAATACAAAATGATGCAAAGCTTGGATTATCACTTTCCTGGATCCCACACATGATTAGAACATTTCAACAAAAATATGACATGATATGCATGCCAAATGTTGTGGGAATCCAACACAAACAAGACTAGACCAAACAATGCAACAAATTTCCACTTGCCATGCTCACCATACCAATTTGATTTAGTTCCAATAATACTCCCATAGGTGAGCATCAAATTACTAAAATGATTAGACAATAAATGATTTTCAATTTTATCTTGTCTATTCTTTAAAATGTAAACTTCATAATTCCCTCCTTGATTTAGAATTAGGCTATCTTTTTCAAATATGCAATTTTGTAAGTAAGAGCCTATTTCTACAAATTTCAAAGCCAAATCATTTTCCAAATTTGTAGGCCAATCAAATTTATGTAACAATTTACAAGCATCTAGGATATTTACTAAATTAGGATCATTAAAAGTTTTTATCCTAGATTCAATTAGTAATTGTTGATGAATTTTATTTAACAATTCAAGTGCATCAACTTCTTTTCCATTCATTAAAACCATGTTATTAAAGGTGTGATTAAAAATTATACCTTGTTTTTCATTTACCTTTAATGACATTTCACCATAAAAATTATTTAAATTCAAAATATGGTCATCCTTTTCAATCCTCAAACATTCTTGGTCAAAGTGTATGTCAAGTAATCTGCTTTGATGATCACTTATTTGAGTTGCTTCCAATTGATCCATCTCTCTATCATTTGGTTCTAATTCTTTGTTCACTATCCATGGTATCTCTTCATTTGAATCCTCCAAATCATCATGCAAACTTGCATCCACACTTTCAATGAATTTATATTCAACATGATCAAATTTTGTCACCTTTTCAAATCTTGTGAATATGAGATCTTCGTATGATGTAGAAGGTTCAACATCCTGCATATCAAGTAAAATATGAGTTTTATCTATAGGGATGTGAGAAAAGAATGCATCATCATATCTCCCCCAACCATTGTAAAAATCGTCATCCAAATCCATAGAATGAAAATCCATGATGTTTGTGACATGATCTCTTGATTCATTCATCAATTCTTTTTCTTCTTTGTCCTTGGCGATAGGATCATTATAATCTTCCAAAATTTGATGAGATTTGAAACCCTCTTCCAAAACATCCTCAAATTGTACAGGAGTTGTAATATCTTCCTTTGAGTAGGCAATTATGTCGTCCTGCATATCAATTGGCACAAAAGTTTCATTAGTAGTTTTGGAATGAGTGAAGTCTTCCCACTTCTTCCAAGCATCATAATAATCATCTTTCAAAATCAAGTGGTGACATTCAACTACTTCTTCAACATCTTCCAATTCATCAATGTGCTTCTCATCAAATTCATCTTCACCTTCCTTAGATGGTTCAATTATTTCAAAAAGTGGGTTATTTCTTGAATTCAAATTTATAAGGCTATCATTGTCCAAATTAGTAACCCATGATTCATTATCATAATTTGGAGGGTGAAGAATTTCTTGATCCTTAATTTTACACATCTCATCAATAGTATCTTCCAAGAACAAGTGGTGAAATTCTATCATGTCTTCAAATTCATTTATTGATTTTCTTCCCATTTCACTTTCAACCACTTTATTTAATTCCATGGTGGGTTCCATCCGTTCACATATATCAAACATTGTTGAATTTAGAACCCCTTCCTCTAGATAATCATGTATCTCTACATGATCCTCACTAGTGGATGTTGTCTTAGCAATTTGCACCTCCTCTTGGACTACATCTAAGGTGGTCATAAAATTTGGGTATTCAAATTCATCCCCTTGATCACTTACCTTAGGTATCATTGGAGTGGAGGGTACTATGTTTGATGGTTGGTGTAGGTTGGCATCAAAAGAACAATCTCTCATGTGAACATGTTGTGCCTTTTCTTCTTCAAGACCTTGTCGTTCTATCTCTTCTAAGACCTCATGGATTTTCTCTAGGGACAAACCACTCAGTTTTTCCTCAATGAGTGAAGCAAGTGTGGGGTGTATGGCTCCTAGGTATACTTCCATGGCTTCCTCTTCTAATGTGTTAAAATTTTCCCACATTTGGGAGTGCAACTCATGAAATCTTCCATTGAATTGACTCAAGGATTCATTAGGCTCTTTACATATGGAGGTAAACTGATTTTTCAATATTTCTAAGTCAGTCTGATTACCAAAATGATGAAGATAGGTTGCTTCTAGTTGTATCCAAGAAGTCCTAACCTCCATGGGTAGTTGGCTATACCAAAAGAATGGTCTATCATCCAAAATGTATGCAAATAACTTACAAGCTACCTCCTCATAGAAAATTTGGAATTGACATAATGTATCCTTGTAGACATGCAGTTTTTGCAAGTATCCTAGTGGCACCTCTTGATTAAAACACCATAAAAAATCCAATAACATTGTAGGAATTTGATAGGGTACCACATGTATAGATAAACCCTCATAATGATCCTCTATCATTGATACCATTCTCTCTCTTAGAGACACTATTTCAGATCTCAGGGGATACCATTTGCTCCTCAAGTGTTGCCATTAGTGAAACTGTAATTTCAGAACCAAATCTGTTGAATATTCAACCTGCAATTTATAAAAAAAAATCAAATTAGCATTAACTAAGAGATGTATTCATTAAAAACCAAATGAAAAGTAATTGCATGAGACCAAAATTCTGAAAAATTAAATCACATATTTCTGAATGAACAATCAGAAAAGTGTTATAATAATATACAGCATACCTGAATTAAAATAGAACAAGTAAATAAATTCAGGCCGTCCTTTTTACAATCGGCTGAGTGTTAGAGGACTAATGCATACAAAAATTTAAATTTATATTACACTAAAAATAAACCCGTACGACCCTCCTAGCACCAATCCGTTGAGTGGTGTTAGAGGCCAAAGATGCTAATCAAATGGACTTGAAATATTTAGCAATGTAAAGCTCTTAAACAATTAAAAACCCGTAGCATCTAAAATCATGATAAAATAAACCATCTTCGGCCCTCCTTCTAGCGCCAATCTGTTGAGTGGTATTTTCACCCGATTGTGAAAACACACTCTCCGATAGGATTTGGGTTCTAAATCCTCTGCTTGCAAAGAAACAATTTCTCCAAGGTTCCCGTTATGTTAGCATTTTGCATCTGTGTATAAGAGATATTTAATTAAAATGCTTGGAATACCTTAGTGATTGCAAGTAACTGAAAAACAAGGGGCACTGTGGTTTATTTTACTATGAAATTTAATGATTGTTCCTTGAACTCTAATAAAGTAAATGTGATTTGATCCTTAAATGACCATGCCGTAACTTCAAAATAAAATTTAATGAAATGCCATAACATGAATGGAATTATTTTTGGGTTTTGAAGTTTTTTAATTTTTAAATTTTATTTTAATGCTTGAAAATAAAATTGGAGTTTCCGAAAAATAAAATACAACAAAAGAAAATAAAATGTGAAGAAAAGAAATTAAAAATTGCATCCAGTCTGATGCTATCCCGTCCTGGCAAAACCAAAGTTGTGAGGTTTCCATGCATGTAACCTAACTTACTGGACCTGCAAACATGCACAATCCCGATAAGCTAAGTGTTGATTCTAAGGGTTTTGAAATAAAATTCATATTTCGAACATTCGCCTAATGCAACCCACAACAGTGGCATTTAACATTATCTATAAATCCGAAATATGAAAAATGAAAGAATAAACATTAAATCTATAACATGCACAGAAGATCTCCTTCTTTCTTGCCCACAAGATGCAAATTTCTGAACACTCTGCATTAAAAATATGTCATTTACAGCAGCAGAACTTTTTGGTTTTCTCAAAACCAGCAAAAGGAAGGAAAATAGCCTCAAAGCAGGCCCAGAATGACCCTCTGGCCTCTAGCACTGCAACTCTGCTCCAGCGGTTTCTGACCCCCTATGCCAATCTGCGCCTCTACTTTTAAACTTGTTGTTGAATTGATTCTCCTTCCATGACGGTTCGTTTCATCTTCCAGTGGCTGCTCGTATTTTAGCTTTATGCTCGACATTAAGACGTTTGATCTTCTCTGTAACGCTTCTGTAGCCTGTACGCCACGTGTCCCACACTTTTCTGCACGTTCTGTAACGGTTCCATGAAAATCGTGACCAAAAAATAGCATGCATCCTTGTCCACCTTCCTGGTCGTGAAAACGCGACATGTCGCAAAATTGCGAAATGTCGCGATATCGCGACATTTCCCTACCGACAGCCTTTCTTGCCTTCACGCCCAGTGAAATCGTGACATGTCGCGAAATCGTGACATGTCGCAAAATCGTGACGCTTTTTTTTGTTCCGTACACCTGGGTGGCTTTCTGTCATGAAATCGTGACAATTTTCTCTTTTGTTCTGCTTCGCTGCATGCTGTCGCGAAATCATGACGTTTTTTCACTTGAAGCTGTCTTGCGGCAACCTGTTGTGAAATCGCGACGCTTTTCATCTCCATACGCCTCGGTCGCAACCTGTCATGAAATCGCGACGCCTTTTCGTTTCTTTCACTCTGGCAGCTTTCTGTCACGAAATCGTGACACTTTTTTGTTCCATACTGCTCTTGTTGTTTTGTCCGCAAAAACGCGACATGTCACGATTTCGTGACATATTTTGCTTTTCGTACAACTCGGCTCGTTTCTATTGCGATTTCGTGATGTTTTTCGTTCATTCACCTTCGCTGCTTTCCTGTCGTGAAATTGCGATGTTTTTCCACCTTAGACTGCTTAGTTGCTGCCATTGACTGTTTTGATCGTGATTTTGTGACATGTCACAATCTCGCTACGCCTTTTTGCTTTGCCCTGTTTGATTGGTTTGACCCGCGATTTTGCGACATGTCACAATTTCGTGATGCTTTTCTACTTCGTCTTTCTCTCTCCTCTCTGGGCTGCGAAAATCAAACACATCACGATTTCACTACGCTTTTCTCCCACCTGCTGTCGTTGACTACGTTGACCGCAATTTTGCGACATGTCACGATTTCGTGACACCTTTTCATTTTTGGTCGTGATTTCGCGACACGTCGCGATTTCGCAACACCCTTTCATCCTTGTGCAATTTTGCCTTTTTCTTGATTTTTAGCATCTGGGTCACTGAGATCTTCTTTGAAAGCATGCAAAAAATGTGGGTCCCCAATTTTGGGGTGTGTTGTGGATCAGCCACAACAATACCCTGTTCCATCATAGAATTCTAGTGCACCTCAAATTGCACCTATCCTAGTTCCTCAACTCTCTGCTTTAGCAAATCCCTAGTTGCCTGCACCCAGCATTCTGCCATTCCCTGCTTCCACTTCATTCCTAGCATTACCGGCACCGCCAACACCTTTGCCCTTACCAGAACTTCCTACGCTTGTAAATCTTGATCCTTATATGGCACTCCTGCAAGAGGTAAAATCTGCCAATTCAGCAATAAGAGAAATGGGTAAAAAGATCACGCTTATTGAAAGGAAGCAAGTTGAGTGAGATTTCTAGCCTAGGAGATTTTAACCCCCACCGATTACTAGAGAACAAGCTGCTTCAACAAGCAAAGCACCCAATAAGAACCTAACTTTTTTGGCAAATGAAGATGTAGTCCTTGTTGAAAGAACATATTAGTGTTCGACATGCAATGATCACCGCGGAGAAGACACTTGCATGGTTCATTTGAATTATGTGCAGACATTGGCTGCTAGTTCTTCGGGAGGGCAAGTTAATATGATCTCTGAGGCAAGCCATAGCTTAATGGTTCCATCGAAAGAGCAAGTTTTGGTTCTCACAAGGACTGGAAAGAAGCCTGTTATAGTAGATCCTGCTAAGTTAGAGCCATTAAAAGTGCTAGTTGATTTGAAAAAAATAGTGAAAACTCCTATGCAAGCATCAAAGCTAGATGCACCTGTTTTACCAAAATATCCTGTTCCACACAGAACACAAGAAAAGGCCACAACTGCACAGGCAAGATCAGAAGTAGAGGAGCAAGCTAGAGAAAATATGAAGTACCCTTCATTGACAAAGAGGCTAAGAGTAGAAGCCACCCAGCAATATCGGAGTAGATATGATCACCCCATTGAAAAGAAGGAATCTTCTACGGTTGCATACAACATTGTCGAAGAACTGAAGAAGACCCCAGCTAAGGTTAGTCTTTACGATGCATTACAATTTCCTGGGCAAGTAGATTTATTGCAAGAATCTTTGAAATCTATGAAGGATAGTGAAAAGGGTTCTACCCAGACAATTTATGCTCAAGCTTTAACCACTTCTATCACTGGTAAAAATAGACCACCCTCATTTTATCTGTCCTTGCAAATAGAGGGTTGGATCGTACATAACTGCATGATCGACTTGGAGCCGCTACAACTGTCATGCCAAAGGCGGTTTGTGAAGTTATGGGTATGGAATATACACGAAGTAGCCCTCGAGTCTTGCAGTTAGATGGTACTCCGATGAAAATGGTGGGTGTAATCAAGGATGTCCCGATTGTTTTACACACTATGCATCAGATTACAGTCATTCAGGAGATAGTTGTGGTGGATCTAGAACCGTATTTTAGTATGTGATTATATAGAGAGTTTACTGCAAAGTTGAGAGGTTACCTTGAACTGGATAATTCCCACTTGGAAATCCCTTTCAAAGGAAAAAGACTCAAGATTCAGAATGAAAAACCTTCCTCTTTTCATATTGAGAGGTTAGATGAAGCAGGAAAGACCATGCAGTCTGTTAACATGCTAACCAAAGAGTTAGAGGGTTCTGATTTGATGAATGAGGTTTTAGATGAGCTTCAGTTGGAAGACGGGTTTTCCATGCTTGATTTCAATGCTATGCTAGAGACCGAAATTGGTTGTTATTCCATTACAAAGCATCTTGAAGAGGTTGAAGTCAAGTTGTCCCCTGATCAAGTTGGTCAAGATTCTCTGCCAGATCAGCTTTATTTTGATGGATCACACTATAGAAATAGCGCTAACACTAGTACTAAATGATCATGCCTAGGTTTCAAGATGGCTGGGACACTTGGAGTGTAGCAGTTGTAGATCTTTGGTGACTCTGAGCTGATCATCCATCAGGAGTCTACTAAGTGTCTGTCAAGGATCTAGGATCCAGGAGACAGAACCATGTTTGGGTTCGTGTCTTTCCTGAAAGTTCACAGCTAATTCGGGAGTAAACTATTGTATATAGCAACAAAAAAAATAATAATAATAAAATAAAAAAATAGAAAAAGAAAAAAAAAGTATTGTTTTCCTCTGTCAACTTCAGCTCTTTTTGCATGCGAGCCCACAGGTACGTTCATTTCTTTCTTTTTTCTTCTTCCTTCCCATCAGTTAGTGGCTTCCTCTTTATTTCTTCCCTTCCCCTCTTTATTTCTTTCTTCTCATACTCATTTTTCCTCTACAAGTAATCAAGCCACTGTTGTTGTTTCTTTTTTTCTTCCTACTATTCTCGTTTCTTCTTTTCCTTTTCTTCTAACTTCATTGTTGTTTTAGTATTTATCCACCGTTCATCCTGCATTTGTCATCTCTTCCACTTCCATTCCATTATTCCATTCACTTCCATTTCCCTTTCATAGCAGCTGGTAGCACAGAAGCACTCTGTTACTGTATCTACCGCATCACTCCCTCCATTCCATTATTCCATCATTTATCATTTCCATATTCCATAGTCCTCACTCCACTTATTTCATTCATTTCTATTTTTGCAACCTCTGGTGCTTTCATGGATATTATTTTATAGCACCTGGTCAGCTAAGCCAAATATAGATTCTTTGATTTTTTAGTGAGTCAGCAAGAGTTGTTGCAGCAGTCCGCCGAGATGTACCCCATCAGCCAGCTTTCTATTCTCAGTTTTTCTTGACTCTGTTGCCCAATGGATTCAGGCCTGGGATTCGTGCATACAGTAGAACTGTATACCCCACGAGCCACAAAGAATGTTGGCATTTTTGCCACATTATTTTTATTGTTGATTATTCATGCATGAGATGTTGAAGTTCTCACTCCTTTACAGGTTTTGATGCAAAAAAAGGCTAAGTCCGAAGACTGTCGCAAAATCATGACAAAAAGCAGCATGGAGAGCATAGTTTGAAAACCGTCATGATATCATGACATGTCGCATTATCGCGGGTCTGTTGAGAAGAGAGAAATCAAACGCAAAGGTGTCATGAAATCATGACCTATCATAGTTTTACGGTGCAAAATGCAGAAAAGGGCTAAGCAGCAAAGTTGTCACGATTTCGCGACGTGTTCCAAAATTGCGGTCAACACAGTCAATGGCAGCAAAGTAGCAAGGTTGTCACGATATCACGACGTGTTGGATTTTTGTGGTCAAAATGGTCAACGGGGGGTAGCGCAGTAAACTATTGCAAAATTGCGATAGGTCATGTTTTTGCAACTTACAATGGCCATAGAGTATAGTAAGAAAAACCGTAGTGATATTGCAACATAACTAAGCAAAGGATGATGACAATCAATTTCGTTACAATTTCACGACAGAATAGTGAGAAAGACGCAAAAGGCAAAAGACATCGCGATATCATGACGTGTTGCATGGTCACGATAGATTTGGAAAGAAAAGCTTAAGGCATGAAAGTCATCGTGATTTCACGACACTTTCAGAGATGAAGTCCAGCAATAGAGAAACGTCGCGATTTCATGACATATTGGGGCAGAAGGACCAAGTGCAAAAAATTGTAGCGATTTTGTGACATGTCACGTTTTCATGAAGAGGAAGCAAAGAGGCAGCCAGATTGTACGGAACGTCGTGATTTCATGACATGAAAAATTTTCACGGTTCAAAAGCAGTGAAGTCCAAGGAGATAGAACTTGTCATGATTTCGCGACATGATGGAGATTAAAGAACCACTTGAGGCAAGAGTGTCACGTTTTCACGGGTTAGAAGTAGGACCATACAGGGTGGATGAAAATTGTCACGAAATCGCGACATGTCAGATTTTCGTGACTTAGAAGAGAAGATTGAGCAGTGGGTAGATAGTGTAGCAATTTCATGACTTGTCTGGTTTTCGTGACCTAGAGATAAAACAAAGATGTCGATGGGGGAACTTAGCGAAAGTGTGACTTGTCTTGTTTTCGTGACATATAAGTGAGACAAAGCCAAAAGAGAGAAAGGTGTAGCAAAATTGTGCCTTGTCACATTTTTGTGAAAACAGAGTGGAGAAGGAGCATAATGGTATGAAACATCACAATTTCATGACGCATTGCATTTTTGCGAGCTAAGGTAGCGAAGAAGCCAAAGGAGCCGAATACATCATGATTTCGTGACATGGTTGATTTTTGTGGTTCCAAAGTGACAAAGTGTATGGAGTAGAAATACGTCGTGATTTCACGACATGTCGCATTTTTGCGACCTGTTATAGTTTCATGCCAGAAAGCAGTTCAAACGACCTGATGAAGTTTTGTAATTTCCAATAATTAAAAGTGCTCCAAAATTAAATGTTTTGTTGCTTTCCAATGCAAGCAAGGTAGAAGAATGTGTCCAAGCCATCATAATTAAATATTTCCATTATCCAAAGCTGTTGTTCATGATTTTTCTAATGGTTCAAGCATGTTTCAAGAACGACCATAAAATGAAGATGACCGACTCCTTGTTTCATTGAATTTTTGGTTTCTCTGAGGCTGGTTTAAGGGGATGATTTCTTTGTTTCTATTGCACATGTTATAGATCTCGAGGAAGTTCGTTGCAAGTTTTAAATGTTGTAAAGAAGCAAGACTTCTATATAAATCAATGTAGATCTCAAAAAAAGGGATCGAGATTTTGAGAGACATTTTGCTGAAAAAATTCGAGTTCTTTGCGTAAATAAAAGAGATTTGGCCTCTGATTTTGCAAGCGTATTTCTATGGGATTTCCTTCTATTTCATGTATTTCTCAGTTACGCTCTTCTTTCTAATCTACTGTTAGATTTCAATTTTGCATCTGAATTTGAGTATTGCAAATAAGGAAATGAGTTCTGGAATGCAATCCTGAAGGTTGTCTACGCAAGGTCGTAAGTGAATTATGATGTATTCTATTATTATATGCTGTTTATGCGCTTGAAGTTGGATTCTTGCTGAGTTTCTTTCCTTGATCATATAAGTTCGGCCTGTGGCCATATTTCCCGTCTCTTTCATGTATTTCCTGTTTCTTTCTGCACATTTATAATTCCTTTCCAATAACTTTAGTCTTAATCAAGCTTAGAAATAGTAAGGGAACCAGCCCTCTCTGGAGATTGGTCTAGGAGACATTTTTTTCTCCTAGCCTTTCAATGTTGGCCGGGTCTAGGGTGCATAGACATAGAAAATCCTTTCCTGTGGTAGATTCGTGACCAACACCTCCCTCCTCATCGTCACTACATCCTCCATTTCTATCACCAAAACCCTTACAAACTAGATCTGGTTCTGCAATACACCTCCTTGAAACCTCCAAACACTCCAAATAATTTCTATAATGTTGTTGAACATTCCAAGAATGTTGTAGAGCATTCATAGCTCTCCTAAAATGCTCAAGGGCATTTCCTATTAGATAATTTATCACCAAAAAATCCTTGAACACTCACAGGCATTCGTGCATCATCATATCGAGGAAGCAGAAGCATAGATCAACATCGCATGTATTGTTATAGCAAGGTATAAGGTATTATTGCTTTTTAACTTATATATTCTATATTTGACTTACATTTTATCATCGCTACACCTAGGGTTTATGGATTTTTTATTTAGAGGATATCACATAGTGAAGCTCTTGCATATACTACTAATATATTAATATTATGATCTGTTTACAAGTATAGAAAATAGTTTTATTGACAACTCTTGCAGCTAGAGTGGCTCCATAGGGATATGCATACCCACTCACAAATTGTTTGGAATGAAGATGACCAAGATACACCAGCATTATTTTGAATGAGAGTTTTAAACCCTCCCATTGTAATAATTGTATCAAAAGCATACATAGCATTGTAACCCTAGATTTGGGGTAAATATATTGTACAAATTGGAGATCCAAGCTCCTTGATTTATAATAAATTAGATCTGTGATTTTGTGCATGTGTTGTTATTTACTTTGATCTATTGATTTATTGGTGTTAGTTATTTTTCACTTTACAAATGATGATCACGGTGGGACCCCAAAGGGTTTCTTATTTTAACTTACCTTGTCAATAGTTTTGATCTATATTTTCTATTTCTATTGTAGGTTTCAAAAATCCATTACAAAAATAACCAAATCTAGGGTTAGGGTTTTTGGAAGCAACAAGATTCAATTTGTGGTCATGTGAATGCCATCCTACATTTGGGGGATTCCACATAGAATCCATGTGGATGATACAAAGTATCTACAAGTTTCAACAAAGAAAACTATGGGTTTTTATAGAGAAAAATATGGGTTTCGATAGAGAAAAATGCAGGTTTTGATGAAGAAAATTGTGGGATTATGCACCATGTTTGAAGAACACAAGCTTATACTGAGAGGGGGGGTCAATAGTATAAGACCTATTTTTACTTTTTCCTTTATATTTCAAAATAGTAAAGCAATATCAAAGCAATGCACAATATCATCCACAAAGTGACACCAATTTTAACGTGGTTCACCCAGAATGGTTGGGCTACGTCCACAAAACTTTTCTCTAAAAGTTATCTCAAATTTCTTTGGGAATCCTTCCCAATTACAATGTTTATGAGCCTTGGCCCAAAGGATATAACTTTCCCCAATCAGAATTTATGAGCCTCTGCTCAAAGGAGATACCTTCCCCTCTGCTCTGGAAATGATCCCTCAGAATATCAACTACCTCTACCTCTTGCCAGCATGTGCAACTCCTTTCCACTGAATACCTCCTATCCTCAATGCTTAGCCTAAGAGACCTCTACCTTCTATGATCACGTCCATAGCAGCTCAACAACCTGTACCAAACATAGTCAGTCGGTCTAGTACAAGTCTTCCTCTGTCTATCAGATCTATCCAACTCTTGAACAAATCAATCCTCTGCATACAAGCCTTCTCAAAGACTTGCCAACTATCCTCAGGTTCTTCTCATAGAACCAATGCACCTCTATCCTCAAGTTCTCTGATAGAACTATCAAACTCAGCTCACAAGTCCTCTACTAAGACCTGTCCAAATATGCTCACAAGTCCCCACCGAAACCTATCCAAAAATTGTTCACAAGTCCCCGCCGAAACCTGTCCAAAACTGCTCACAAATTCCCACTGGAACCTGTCCAAAAACTGCTCACAAGTCCCCACCGGAACCTGTCCAAAAACTCAGCAAGCTCACCAAGAAAAACTTTCTTAGTAGGAAATCACAAAGTGAATTGTTAGAGACCCAATGTGATTTGTCAAACTCATAGAAGCATAAAGAGAATTGTTAGAGACTCAATATTTTTTATACTCAAATCCCAATCTCAAAACTCAACTCAAATCAACTCAGCTCAATATCAATCTCAAATCTGAAAACTCAACTCAATATCTAAAATGGATAGGATAGAATGTTTTCTTTCAAGAACATGAAACCCCAAAAATTGCCAACTATGCAAAGAATCACATAACAATGATACTCATGTTCTTTTCATCATCAATTAGGGTTTCAACAACAATTCTCATCAAACAAGGTTTAGTCAACCAACACCACTCAACTCAACATCAACCTTGAAGCATTCAACCAATCATCACAAGAAAAGGAAACAAGTAGAAATCCTTTTCCCTCCAAAGATATTTGAACAAAATAGCCACCAACACAATATCACCAAATGCAAAGAATAACTTGCTCAAATCAACTCAATGGAGTAAGCCCAATATCATGAATCAAGTAAAGCAATAACTTGATCAAACAACCTCTATGGAAGCAACTCAACCATCAAACTCAAAATAGCCAACCAAGGGTTCCACCAACTCAATGCAAGTAGCAAGACTCACAAACATAAACCCTAGTGCACAATGCTTCCACTACCTCAAACCAGAATTATGCATTCACCAAAACTCTCATCAAGGATAACAATGCATAAGAAGTCTTCAACAAGGATTTACAACCAGCCAAAGGAAACCTAGTTGAAAACCTTTTCACTCCAACCTTATTTCAGAAAAACATACACCAATCATACTCATAAGGAAAATGTGCCCATACCTTTTTGGAGTAGAAGAAAATTGATCCTTAAAGCTGTCACCACACACAACCCTCAAACTTCCAACCAAGTTAGGGTTAGAACCAAGATAAATGAGCATATATAAAAACTTTCCTTAATACACCTTTTAGCTTCTCTTCTTTAAAAACAACCACCAAAGAAGCCAAAAACACAACAACCAAAACTTACACCTTATATCTCCATTTTTAAATTTAGCATAGCAAAAGACTAATCTCAAAAATACAGCCAAATAAATATCCCTTTATTTCTCCTATGTCTTTTAAACAATGCTAAACAATGCCAAAAATCATATCAAGAAAATAATCACACCTTATATTGGCTGCCCTTGAAGAATCCGAAATTCGTGGCACAAAACACATTTTAATAAAAACGTGACTAATCCATGCACAACTCCTTCCATGGGGATCGAAACGCAGACCTCCGCCTACGCAAGGCCCAAACGCAGCCTTCGCTTCCACTAGCCCACAAGGGGCTTACGAAGTCCAAGACGAACTTCCTTCCACATAAACGGTCAAGCTTTCCGAAAGCTTTTCAAACCACGAGCTCTCCTCTTTCGCAGTGTAAATAGAACATTCGATCATAGCCAAACCAATTAATTGCCTTCGATTTTCCAAGAGGGTTTAACCTTAGGAACCTTCTCGTATTTATAGTCCATACATAGACTTTAGAACACATCGGCTGCAAAGAAAAGTAATTTCGAATTTAATCAAAATTTGCTTTCTAAAGGGTTTAAAAACCCTTAAAGTATTTTTAATAAATTAAAAATAATTTCTCCCTTAATTAATTAAATAATTAATTAATTAAAACCTTGAAGGGTTTTAAATAATAATTAAATAACTAATAAAGAGAACCTCCATTGGTTTTAATAAAAACCATTGCCAATGGAATCTCTCTGGATTCTCTTAAAAAGATTCTCTTGGAATCTTCCACCTTTGAAGCCAACACATCCTCTTAACATTAATGTCATTTCCTTTTGACATCAATGACAACTCATAGACAAGAAGCTAGGATCTCAAACCCAAAATTGCCAACAATGTTTGCAAAGTTGGAGAAAAATACGTAGGCCTTTTTTTAAGTCATTTTTAAACTCAGCTCATGTTTTTTACTTTTTTAAAAGAAGTAAAATAAAAGAAATATCTATTTTATGTTTAAAAAGCAACATTTTGCATTGATAGGCATCTTAGATATTCATCAGCATTTTCAAAATCATATATAATTGCACATAGATATAGATTTGCATTCGTGCATTTATCTTAGTTGCATTAGACATTCATTACACTAGATTTAAGTTTTTGCTATCTTTCATGGTGTTTTTACTTTCTATCCTGAGTGTTGTTTGCAATACATAAATAAAAAACATAGTAGTTGTATTGTAGGCTAAATTTTATCACTTTTCACTTTTCTAAGTTGAAACAAGTCATTGGTATTCAAGTCTCTTCCACTATTGGAATCACATTGTTGATTCAGAGTGGAAGAAGTAGGTGAACCCTCCACTGTTAGAAGAACTTGTTGATTTAAGGTGGATCTTAAGAGTTGTACCCTAGATTATTTTGAGGGGCTTAGTATTAGTGTTCTTAGTCACCAACTTGGTTGAGTGTAAGAGGGTTTCTTTGCATTTTGAACACCATAGACAACAAAAATTTAAAAATAATCACACATAATTACATGCTTCACTTTTAACATCAGTGAGTTGGACTTCATCACCAACCACTAATCGAGACCAATGATGGTGGATTTCATCTCCACATGCTAGCTCACCCCATAGTCACCTTAGCATCCCTTGAGTAATTTTTTTTCTGGATTTCACCATTAGAAAAATCCCCATTTGCCATCCACATTAAGAACCCATCCTACATAGTTTTTTAGGGTTAGGATCTACATATCAAAACACACAAACCACACACAAAAAATAAAAATAATATACTTTACTGCAAGACATAGGATTCAATTATTTGTTTTATTTTGTGTGCTTTCCATTGTTATTGCACCTTTCCATACACATCCCTCACATTCACTACCCCTACTTGCTCATAGCTTATGGTATTGACCAAAAATAAATCCAAATCCATGAATCAAATACCAACCTCATCCATGGAGTGATCCACTCCTTCCTCAGTTGTTTTTGTTTTTAACCCAACCAGCATAACACAGATAAGCTATTTTGATTTATCTACAACACCCTCTCACATAGTATTCGCTTTTAATGTTGATGTGATGCAAAGAGCCATCCATACCTCCATTATAGAAACTTAGCCTTCCACACCAAATTATCCTCACAACACCTATATAGACATGGAAAATTTTGGAGCTTACTTAAGACCAACTAAACCACTTTTAGAATAATTCAACATCCCACACAACCAAGTTCATTATTATCAGCTATAACTTTCTCACTCACATCCCATCAACTTCAACCAAGTCTACACCAACCCTATTTTTGAGGTAACATCCACTCCTTCAAATCAAATTTCTTCACCACCATGCAACCAAATCACCTCCATTCATGTACCTATTAGAATTAAAGTGCACTATTCCTCTATTTTGACACTTGTCAGTTTATATTGACACTTGTCAGTTTATCATATAGGCCTTCTACCTATATATGTAACTCATTTGTATCAATAAAATTATCCCATAAGTTTTACTCCCAACATTTGGTATCAGAGCAGGCTTTCCTTGCCTTGTGAAACCCCTTGAGGGGGGATTTCCCTCATGGAAATCCTCCCTCCCCCTTGATTTTTTCAAATAGGGAGAATGCTCTTTAGCCTTGATGGATGAATCAGAAACCAGACCTTGAAAAATTAATATGCTATCGGATGGAGCCATTGCAAGACCTGAGTAGATGATGCTTGCAATCATTAGATTTGTGCGCTGTAGTGGTGGATTCACTGTGTAGAATCTGCACAATGATCATGGTGATCTTTATTTCTGTCCACGACGAGTGCAGCTTGGTTGCAAGCGATCTCGTCCAAATATGAGATCTATCCGAGGATTTGGGCCTTGGTGTAGACGTGTGCAAGTGTGTGCTACCTGCATTGATCTTGAAACCCAGCACCACAACCAAATTTCTCTTGTGTGCTTCATCCTGACTAGATTTAAATGTCTTGGAGACATAGGCAGTGTCTATGGCAAGCGATCGCAGTGATCTCAAGCAAACAAATTCAGTTAGACAATATTCTTTGCTGCTTAAGGAGACTGTGTTAACAAGTTTGTTTCAGCAATGATGTAAAGTGCCTAATACACTATGGTGGAATTATGATAAACGAAATCTGCTGTAATGTTTTTTGGCATCATCATGGACGTGCTCTGGGTGCCAAAGAGTGCTACGAGTAACAGGGTCTAAACGTCGTATCGAACCTGCTGTTGAAGGACTACAATGAGCTCGGTGTGTCACTGGATTGCATAATCCTTCTAACCATGGGAACCTCTCATCTGAAGATGATGTAGCACCTTCATGAGACCATTCTCGATGATGTCGTGGTGCCCTTCAAAAAGTTACACGGCCAGCCTACGTTTCAATACTTCATGCAGAATTCCTCCGTGGGAGAACTCTCTCTCTCCACCATCAGCAATCTGGGCGCCGCCATGATGAAATTGGTGTTGAAGAGCTACGACGGGTTTAAGGATGTGAAGCTTCTGGTTGACGTTGGGGGAGGGCATGGGAATGATTGCAGTATTTTAATGGCTTCCCATCCCCAGATTTTTGCCATCCCCAAATTTTTGCCATAATTCCTCATGCTTGGAGTAGCCGTGAAGAGCCACACTGATTTGCTTCCATGACGAATTGATTTGGGTCGTTTGAACTGTCATTTTTTGTTTGTACCTATAAGCGAACGATTACAACTGTCTTAGATGAATGAGATGCTATCCGCTCAGAACAATGAGATGTTTTCGTCAACACGAGCGCACAGAGAAATGGCTCTAAACGAGGAATGGTTTCTTTGTTTTTTTGTGGAATGGTGGTTTCCATTGGCCTGTGATAAGTAGAGTTAAGGCTACATTTATTTTATCATTCACCTACTATCATGGCATTACTTCAACGGTGTTCATGTTCAATTCTTGGTGTGCATTATTCTCAGAATGTCCTGATTTGTGATCTTTCACCATTATTTTCAATGGTCACAACGCCCTTTTTTATGCGACATCGGAGGTAGAATTGATGACGATGAAGCAGACGAATGTTTAATCTAAAGTGGCCATCATTTTGGAGGTGAAGTGCTTGGCGAAGTTTCTACAATTACTATGATTATTGGGGTTATAGATCTAAGCATCTTCACACCAATGATGCAGCAACAATAAGATCTAAAAACTGTGAATGGCAGTGGCAATAATTCTTTTATTCATCTGGCTTCTTCTTCTTCTTCAGACTAAACGGGAATGTGGACGCCGAGCAGCCATGGATGGAAGCCATGGTGGGAGGGTGGTGCATCCAAGATGATGAGGACGATGACCATCGATAAGCTAAGTGTTGCAGATCATGGAGGGAATTGACGAGAATATTTGGATCCTATGCTCACCTACATGTAAACTTACCATGATGAGAACTTGAAGTGCATCGTTGAGTGCGTTGTTGATTGAACAACAATGTCAAACCCAGCTGATTGACATTGTGGATACCGCTCGAGATATTTTTGCCCTGCAAATCAGTTGACGTGTTGCTTCTACGTGGTTCATGGTGTAGAAATTTAACCTCAGTAAATTGGAAACAGCAGCCATGTGGAGATATTGGAGGAATTTTAACCTTGTTGAAGTTCATGGAATTTTTTTGTCCAATTCTGAGTGGGAGATAATTCATGTTCGTCACAAGTGAAAATTGATCTATTTAAATTTTTAAAGTGCCCATGATTTAATTTTATTTAATTTTATTTATTTTTATATATAAAAGGGCATCTTTTATTAAGAGGATGGGAGCACTTCATTTTAATGTATGGAAGACTGGAAGTTTTTTAAAAAATATTTTTTCCACATGGAAGTGGAATGTGAAAGGCCCACATGGCCCATGTAATTCCCCTGCGAGGGAAATTTTTAAGACTATTTTTTTATTCCGCCTGAGAGTGATGCCGCCATTGAGAGATGTTGTCTATTTACTGCCTAGATAGGCATGATGTTTTTTTCCACAAGATGAAGGCCCCTTTGATGGTGGAATATAGGGGTATTTATAGTCATTGGAAACGGTTTTCCGTGACGGACACAATGGTGGTGTCATATTGTAATTTTGAGGCTATTTCAATTGATTTTCTTAGCCTTAAAGTTTTATACCTTGGAGTTGCACTCTCGGTTGTACCCGACACTCCCAAGGTAATTTTATATGTGATCCTTGTACCTAGTGATCTTTTCTATACACTTGGCGAATGCAGCGGCTGGTTACCCATGCATTTCGGTGGGATGACATGGTCACCATAAGGACACTTATTCTAGGGACTACAGACATAGACACCCTAGACTCTATCCGAGGTTTTTTCGGATCTACTTCTGAAGACTATAGACGAAGACACTTCAGAAGATTCTCTTCTTCTTTCTTCTTCTCCTCCATATTTGGATCTATGGCTCATTTTATTGTATTGAGTGCATTTTCGGCAAATACTGACACTCTTATATGGCTCATTTTTCATTTGTATTAAGGTGTATTTTCAACTGAGACCGACACCTTCTAGATTGAGTTCACCATAAGGAAGGATTTGATATTTATGGTGAATCTAGTCAGTGACCTACAAGAGGCAACATCCTCTGAGGATGACCTACAAAGGCAATAGACCCATAAGTGGCTGACCCTGAGGCACCCATGATGACCCTGAGGCACTTAGACGGCTGACCCAGTGGCAATAGACCCATGGAAGTGGCTGACCCTGAGGCAACAGACCGAGATGTATACACAGTGAATCTAGCATTATTCACAGTTGGAGAGCCAAGCACAAAGAGCACGAGCCTAGACCAAATCAGCAATAAAGGAGGATGTAGAATTTTTTTTTTTAGAGAAGTCAACATTAAGGGGGAATGTTACCTAATGTTGACTTGTTTTTTTTCTTTAGTTAGGATAGTGCACATTAAGGGGGAATGTTAGAATTAATGTAATGTGCAGTAATGTGCACTATGCCTTCCTTGACACTTGTCAGTTTCACTTGACAAGTGTCATGTGTTTCATATAAGCTTATGCCTATATATTGTAACAATTTGTATCAATAATATAATCCCATCAATTTCAGTCCTAAACCCCTTGAGTCTTGAGGGGGGATTTCCCTCATGGAAATCCTCCCTCCCCCATGAATTTTTTCTTCCCTATTTTTTTTAAGTTTTTTTACCGAGGGAGTATGCTCTCCATCATTTTATGGATCAGAAACCAGATGGTAAAAATATTAAAAATTGGGAGGTCATTTTTAGTTTTTTTTAGGGTTTACAGACTCGTGTGTAGATGGCTTGGATGTTTTTTTGGAAAAGCAAGCCATCTACGGCTATTGCAGGAGTAGTCACCAATCCCTTCAACATGAGATACTTTCAAGGCGACAAAAAGGCATCATTATAAGTCATTTCAGCATGCTTCTCAGATCTCCCCTTGTGCATCGATGATGATGTCTTTTTTTCTTGGATCTATGTTTTTTTTTTGGCCTTGACGAGTCTCATCATGAGGGCGTTGCTTGAACTCATCAGTGGGATTGCGTTGCTGTAGTTCATTGTTGGTGGTTGATGAGATCATGTTGTTGCAGAGCACACTATCCTGAGATATTCCTTCGTGCGATTCTTTGACGTCGTCGAAGGACAGTTCCATGGAGGCTTTCATAATTTTGATGGCTCCAACTCTATCGGTGGCAATGGGAGTTCTCATCAGCCATGACATGCACTCCTCTAGAAACTGTGAGGCCTGGCATGCTTCACTTATCTTAGGAGACATGGATTTTACAGTCATGCCTGGGACGATTTGTGCGAGTAAAATAACAATGACTCGAATGCCTGGAATTGAAACAGAGGCCATTGCTAGTGTGGATGAGAATATTGATGGGCTTGAATTGACTATAGTAAATGCAGGAACCGTCATCGTGGAGGCGTCACTTCATTTGATGGTCTACATAAATTACAAAGAAATATCAAGAAAAGCATGTGTGTTTTTTATTAAAATATCTAATCACCATGTTGTTGTCATAGGCAAATTTTGGTGTAGGCAATCCATTCGTGTGCAATCAAGTTCCCTAAGGTTGCTAGCACTATGGTTCATCTGCTTATGGACTTCTTAGGGGACAGAAATCTAGCATATTTAATGGATGTGGTGCTCTTTCTACGGGAGATCATCCAGACTAATCTCTCATCTTGTTCATTCCATATCCGAAGACCATGAGAAGCTCAACGTCGTGGAGCTATGCATGACAATAACTGACGAAGCAGAGGTGGTTAACTGGATATGAGGGTAAGCTAATCATGGAGATTACTGTGCCCTGTGTGGATATGAGGGAGCTTGGTGCACCTTAGTGCTCATTTGAGCAAGCAAATATTTTTTTCAAACCTCGACGAGGCGTTGATTTTAGAATATCATGATAAGGTATTGATTCCACTTCTCCAGCACTGGCCTGAACCCGACGTCGTCAAAGCTTGCTCTCTGGCCATACGTTTGTGTCCAGAATGCATTTGACTGCAACAACGCATAAAATTTTATGCTTTGTTCGTGATTGTGTTGTTTGGTGAGGATGGATGAAGATTTCAGATCCACATTACAAAATGCTTGCTGGCAAAAAGAAAAATTATCTCGCCAATGAAGGCCAATGGCAGGCATCACCAATTTGAGCATCATGTCCCCAGTGAGAACGATGGCGAAATATATCATGCATGGCTAAAAGATGTTACCGCTAGTGACCCTCTACAAAATTTCGATGTCGGTCGGCGATAGGAGATCGTCAGCTTTACAGCTTAGCTAGTACATTTGTCAACTACATCATCATGACGTCTCCCATGTTGGCCATGAAAAGTCCGTCAATTGACGGAAAAACTAAACGAACATCATATGTGAAATAATTGTGGGGTATTATGTTTTTTTTTAACATTTTTCATGGTATGGAGATTTTCTTGGTAGTACCCCTGAGCAATATGGCCCACAAATATTTTTTATTCAAATGTATGTTTGGATAAATGGAGGGCCATTTTTTAAGTTGTATGATATTTTATTCCCCCACATGGACTATGTAATTTTCTTTGGAGGGAAAATTTTTAATCATGGTGAAGACCGGTCGACAGTACAACTTTTTTCCACATAGGGATGTGGAAGTGGAAAGCCTACTTGGCGAATTTGATGTATCTTTCAACACTGAAGGCCCACATGGTCTTGTTTTTTTCTCCACATGGAAGTGGAAGGCCTAGATGGCCCTTGTAATTTTTCCTACAGGGAAAACTGAAGTTTGTTTTTAATCCATGAGAGTGCGATGGCAGGAATATTTTATTCTTGACGTTTTGTTGCCTAGAGAGGCAATTTGTTTTTCTACAAGATGAAGGCCCTATGAGACCCAAATATAGGGGTATTTATAGTCATTGGAAATTTTTTTCCATGACGAACACAATGGTGGTGTCATATTATAATTTTGAGGTTGTTTCAATTGAGTTTTTTAGCCTCAAAGTTTTTTTTTCTATCTTGGAGTGCACTCTCGGTTGAACCCGACACTCCCAAGGCACTTGTAAGTGAACCTAGTATCTAGTATTCTTCTCTTTCTACTTGGTGGATGTAGTGGCTAGTTACCCATGCATTCCGGTAAGATGAGGTGACTACCATAAGGACACTTATTCTAGGGACTACAAACATAGACACCCTAGACTCTATCCAAAGTTTTTTTGGATCTACTTTTGAAGACTATAGACGAAGACACTTCAGAAGATTCTCTTCTATTCTTTCTTCTTCTCCTCCATATTTGGATCTATGGCTCATTTTATTGTATTGAGTGCATTTTCGGTAGAGACCGACACTCTTATATGGCTCATTTTTCCTTTGTATTAGGTGCATTTTTGATAGAGACCGACACCTTCTAGATTGAGTTCACCATAAGGAAGGATTTGATATTTATGGTGAATATAGTCAGTGACCTACGAGAGGCAACATCCTCTAAGGATGACCTGCAGAGGCAATAGACCCAGAAGTGGCTGACCCTAAGGCACCCATGATGACCCTAAGGCACTTAGAGGGTTGACCCAATGGCAACAGACCCGTGGAAGTGGCTGACCCTGAGGCAATAGACCGAGATGTATACACAGAGAATCTAGCATTATTCATAGTTGTATAGCCAAGTGCAAATAGCACAAGCCTAGACCAAATCAGCAATAAAAAGAGGATGATAGGTTGCTTTTAGAGAATTCAACATTAATGGGGAATGTTACCTAATATTGACTTGTTTTGTTTCTTCTTTAGTTAGGATAGTGCACTTTAAGGGGGAATGTTAGAATTAAAGTGTACTATGCCTCTGTTTTGACACTTGTCAGTTTATCATATAGGCCTTGTGCCTATATATATAACTCATTTGTATCAATAAAATTATCCCATAAGTTTATCTCCCAATAGTACCTATACCATTCCACTATACAAAGCACAAGTCAATGTTGATTCACATATTTTGTCTACCTTTTGATCAACCACCCCTCATTCAATTGCAATTTCTTTCACAACTTACCCTCCACTGAGCTCAACCAACATGGGCAACATTCACACCTCACCTAATTCCACTTCCACCACAACCACACCATATGCTTCAAAAAATGTCATACAACAAGCATGGCAACACATAAATCAATTGCTCATGGACCAGGAATATGTTTGTTCTTATTCCCATCAACAAACATAGATAGTATATTTTAAACCCTATTCCATTCTAATCCAACACACCTACTTCACACCTGACTTATCATGGGTATCATCATTTTCTTAGGTTGTTATACCCACATTTCCATTCACCCACATCAACACCACCTCCACAACCCAAAATATTTACTTTCCTCAAACCTCATATCCACTCCATCAACAACAATTATTCCATCACTCAACTCAAAAACACACCCAACATCATCAAATACACCTCAATCCATCAAGCCATCAACATCACATTCCATCTCAACAATTCACCACTCCACACACCCCACCTTCACATAATTATCAAATAATTTAGGGCTTCTACACACACGTGGAAGACCCTAAAATCCAAGCCATGCAACAATAGATTTATATATTAATTATGCATAATCCTGGTATGATGTACCAGAAGCTTCCACTAAGACAACTCATCAATCGACCTATTCATTTTTTTGTACCATCACTGCCTTATCTGGTACACTTCACAATACAAAAAATTAATAAATTCAAAAAGACTGATTAGAGAGCACATTAGCACATTCACTCACTCATGCTTTTGAATTTAATATCAATATGCTTTGATGCTCAAAAATTTGAAGAACACAAGCTTATACTGAGAGGGGGAGTGAACAGTATAAGACCACTTTTTACTTTTCTTCTCAAATAAATATTATGCAGTGTATAGATAGCAATATCAATAGCAGTAATTAAAGCAATGTACAAAACACCACACACAATAGAGACACAGATTTTAACGTGGTTCACCCAATGTGGGCTACCTCCATAGAGAAAATATTTCTTCTAAATATTTCTCAAATTATCTCTTGGGAATCCTTCCCAAATTACAATGTTTATGGACCTCTCTCCAAATGAGATGTTGATCCCCTAATCTCAAGTTTGTGGATCTCTTCCATAGGAGAACTCTTTCCCCTTTTGCTCTAGCTAGTGATATTCTAGAATACTATGTCTCTATGCTGCATTGATTGGTGGATATCTCTCCACTTGAAGACTTCTCACTTAGATTTGTCTTCAATTATCTTGGCTTCTGGATCTCTATCCACTGAGACTGTATCCTCTATACTCTGTCACGTCCAAAGCTCTATCTCAATACTATACCAAGCATAGTTTAATTATTCTAGCATAGTTTTGCTCAATCTCTTGTACTAAATGTTGAGTAAGGTGCAACAGTATTGTCATTGTTGTCAACACAGTCAGTTAGATCTATTGATGCAATGGACAGGAAGTTCAAAGCCTTTCAGATGCAGAAATATAGGAGTTCAAAGGTTGCTCAGAGTTTGTACAGTGATTGTCCAAGAAAACCGAAGTGGCCCATAAGCAAAAGATCAAAGAAAAAGACAAGTAAGAAAAGTGTCGCGATATCGCGACATATACAACAGGCAAGAAAAACTGTCACGATTTCGCGACATGTTGGAAGAGAGAGAAAAAGAAAGAAAAATTGTCGCGATATCGTGACATGTTGAGAAGAAAGCAAAATTGTCGCGATATCGCGACATGTTGAGAAGAAAGCAAAACTATCGCGATTTCGCGACATGTTCGGAGAGAAAGCACAAGCAAGCTAAACTATCACGATTTCGTGACATGTTCGGAGAGAAAGCGCAAGCAAGCAAAAATGTTGCAATTTCATGACATGTTCGGAGAGAAAGCGCAAGCAAGAAAAACTGTCACGATTTCGTGACATGTTGGAAGAAAGAAAGGCAAGTAGAAAAAGTGTCATGATTTCGTGACATATTGCAAGGAAGGTTGTATGGATGAAAAAGTGTCACGATTTCATGACATATTGTAGGAGAGAGAGTCCGAAAGAAAAAGTGTCACGATTTCACGACATATTGCAAGAGAGATTGTACGGACGAAAAAGTGTCACGATTTCACGACATATTGTAGGAGAGAGAGTTCGAAAGAAAAAGTGTCACGATTTCGTGACATATTGCAAGAGAGATTGTACGGATAAAAAAGTGTCACGATTTCATGACATATTGCAAGAGAGAGAGTCCAAAATAAAAAGTGTCACGATTTCATGACATATTGCAAAAGAAAGAGCTAAGGAGAAAAAGTGTCGCGATATCGCGACATGTCGGGTTTTCGCGACCCGAAGGCAAGAGAAAGAGCTAAGGAGAAAAAGTGTCATGATATCGTGACATGTCAAGTTTTCATGACCCGAAGGCAAGAGAAAGAGCAAAGGAGAGAAAGTGTCACGATTTCGTGACATGTCGCATTTTCACGACTAAAGGAGGAGAGAGAAAGTAAGAAGGCAGAAGTGTCATGATATCGCGACAAAAGTAAAGAGGAAGAGTACAGAGACGAAAGTGTCACGATATCGCGACATGTGTTTTCGTAGGTACAAGCCAAGAAGAGTAGCAAGGAGGTGAAAGTGTCATGATATCACGACATGTTGTTTTTGCAAGGGCAAACTCCGAGAAGAGGACAAAGAGGCAAAAGTGTCACGATTTCATGACAGGTCATTTTGGCGCGAGCTAAGAAGAGAACCCAACCGAAATAAGATATGTGACAGTTATAGAAGAAGTCGATACGATAGTTACAGGTGTAGTTACAGAAGAAGTCGATACGATAGTTACAGGTGCAGTTACAGAAGAAGTCGATACGACAGTTACAGGTGCAGTTACAGAAGAAGTCGATACGATAGTTACAGGTGCAGTTATAGAGAAAAGTCAAAACTTTGTTATAAAAGGAGGTCTACGTGGAGAATTAGATTGCTGAAAAAGGTTGAAGAGTGCTGCGTAAAGAGGGTTAGAAGAGTGTTGTAAGAGAGCATTAAGCAGAGCCGAGAGAGCCGTAAGAGTGCATTAAGAAGCACAACAAGAGGGCTGTAAGAGGGCCGTAAAAGTGCAGCAAGCAGAGCCGTGAGTGTGTGTGGTGTTTTGGTGAATAGCGAGAGAGGTTGGGTTAGCAATAGACCAGTCAGGGTCTTGTATAAGCGAAGGCATTTTTATGTCAATCTTGTAGTTTCAAAATTGCAATCCGAGTTGGTGCTTGGAATCAGGGGTTGGTGCTCCTTTCTGTTGGTGCAGATAAATCAGGGGTTGGTGCTCCTTTCTGTTGGTGCAGATAAATCAGGAGTTGGTGCTCCTTCCAGTGGGTGCTTGGTAAATTGATTGTAAAATTGGTATTTTGCAAAGACTTGGATTTGGACGGGAGTCCAAGCAGTCATTTTTGAGGAGTAGCCAAATTGGTGAACCTCGTTACATCGTGTGTTGTGGAAAGCTCTCTTGTTATATTTGCTTTATCTGATTTTAAGTTTTCATTGTTTTGGCATTAAGAGTTGTAGATTTGAATTTAAAATAGCTACACTGATTCACCCCCCCTCTCAGTGTCATTGTGAGACTAACAATTGGTATCATAGCCAAGTTCTTGAACAAGCTTAATCGGCTAAGGTGATCTTGGAAGTGAGACAATGGTAGGTGGTGAAGGATTCTCATCAAACAAAGCACCATTGTTTGATGAAACTAATTACGCATTTTGGAGACTCAGGATGCAGACATATCTATGCGCTTTGGGATACGACATTTGGGAGTCAGTAGACAGTGGATACACAATACCCACCATTCCTCCAACCGATGTTGTCGATAAGAAACTGTTTGAGAATAACTCTAAAGCAAAGAATGCTATCATGTGCGGTTTAGTGGACAGCGAACTGATAAAAATTATGAGTTGTAAAATGGCAAAAGATATGTGGGACAGACTAAGGAGCATTCATGAAGGAGACGGCAAGATCAAGGAGGCCAAGTTACAAACGCATCGAGCTCAATTCGAAGCATTAAAAATGAATGACGATGAGAACATAGAGGCATACATGCTGAGAGTTAATGGAATCATGAATGCGATTAGAGGACTCGGCGAGGAAATGGAAGATGTTGTCATCGTAAAAAAGGTACTAAGATCTCTTCCCCAAAGATTTGATTCTAAAGTTTTAGCAATAGAAGAAGCTAAAGATCTAAATACTTTTAGTATGGATGAGATGCATGGTTCTTTGACTGCATATGAGATGAGAATAGGAAGAACTAAACCCATAGACAGAGAAGCTGCTTTTAAAGCACATAAAAATATAAAAGCAAAACAAGAATCCGAGGAAGAAGAGACATCAGATGAAATGGAAGCAAACTTTGTTCGAAAACTAATAAGGGGAAAAGGAAAATACAGAGGAAAGCTACCATTTAAGTGTTTCAATTGTGGAGGCATTGGGCACTTTGCAGCTAAATGTCCACTTAATGAGAAAAACAAAAGTGATGAAGGTTCACACCAAGAAAGAAGTGACTGGAAGAAGAAACCAAATTTTAGAAAAGGCAACTTCAAGAAGAAAAGTTTCATATCCAAGAATGTCAGTCCTTCGAAGACAGCTTCGGTGAGGATTCTGAAGAAGAAAAAGGTGAAGCTCTTTTCATGGCATTCAAAGAAGAAAAAACTGAAGAAAAATAGGAATGTGATAAAGAACTTGAGGCTGAGGCTGAAGTAGATCTGGAAGGTGAGATGATCCCTGCACTTAAAGAGCTGAGTATAGAAAGAAAAAAGAATAAGAAAATTTCAAGAAAGTTTGAGGATGCCAATGAAATCATAACCGACTTGAAAGTACAGATAGACGAATCTAAGAAAATATCTAAAGATATCGAAGTACAATTAACCGTGAAAATAGATGAGTGCGAGTAAGTTAGAAGAAGAGATTGTTGGTTTAAAGATGCAGCTAGAAGAGATGAATCGAAAAGTGAGTTGTTATCACAAACTTGAAGAAAGTTCTATAAAGTTGGATAAGATTATAAATAGCCAAAGGACTACAAGCATCAAATTTGGTTTGGGCTTCATCGAAGGAGAATCATCAAATAGATCAAAGGCCATAACTGTAGAACCCATAAAGAATGAAGATAAGATCAGGATTGATCAAGAAAAAATGAATCATGCTAAAGAAAGCAATAATGCCAGGCACGAGAGGAGTATTGACAATGATGGATTCACCAATGTCACTCATCAAAGGAGAAGAAGATTTGTGGCTCCCACTACAAAATGGCAAAGACCATCACCCAGGTTCACTCATTTCTTTTATGGTTATTGTTTTAAATGCAATGGTTATGGACATAAGATTGTTGATTGCAAGTATAATGTAGGACAAAGGAACTTTACCAGTAGAAATGTTTTTTCACCGTTGATGGATTATGCAATAGAATGTTATAACTGTCATAATTTTGGGCACATTGCAAGAAATTGTCGAAGTACATATGCAACAAATAAACATTAGGGAAGAAAATTTCAACCAAATGGTTTGAAACAAAATAGAAAATTTCCCAAAAAACATGCACAGGCTACTGACAAAGAAAAGTCAAAACAAGTGACCAAAACTGTAATCAAACTAGAGTGGAAAGAAAAGGAGCGACCCAAGGAAGAAAAGGAATCCTTGATCGTACAGACAACATTTAAAGCATAGAACAAATCTACACCATGGATACTTGATAGTGGATGCTCCAGTCATATGACAGGCGACAAACAAAAATTTGAGAAGTTACAGAAATATGAAGGTGGTTCTGTAAAATTTGGAAATGATGATGGAGCTAAGATAATTGGCAAAGGATCAGTTAAGATCAGTGACAAAAAAATCAAGTCAAAAGAAGTCTTGTTTGTGATTGGTCTGAAGCACAACTTGTTAAGCGTAAGTCAGATCTGTGACAGAGGTCATGAAGTAATTTTCAAGAAGCAGGGTTGTGAAGTCAGAACAACAAACTATGGAAAGTTGATAGCAACTGGATCAAGGACATCTGGCAACCTGTATACTCTCTCAGAGACTTTAGAAGGAGAGTGCTTGATTGGATAGGAAGAAGAAAATTGGCTGTGGCACAAGAGGCTCGGTCATATCAATTTTGACAATCTAGTAAAAATCAGCTCAAAAGGGGCAGTGAGAGATATTCCCACCATTGGCAAACCATTAAATAGCATTTGTGCTTCATGCCAAAAGGGGAAGCAAACTAGAGCCACATTTAAAACAAAAGAGTACTTCACAAGCAAACCTTTAGAACTAATACATACTGATTTATGTGGACCCATGAGAACGCAAAGCATAAATGGTGACAAATACTTTATGTTGTGCATAGATGATTATTCCAGGATGACATGGGTACTATTTTTGAAGCTTAAATCAGATGCCTTTGAGATGTTCAAGATTTTCAAAAAACAAGTTGAGAATCAAACAGGAAAAAGGATTAAATGTTTAAGATCAGATAGAGGAGGAGAGTTCATTTCAGAGGAGTTTGTAGAGTATTGTGAAAAGTATGGGATTAGGAGATAGTTTTCAGCAGCAAGGACACCTCAGTAGAATGGTGTGGTAGAAAGAAAGAACAGGACAATGCAGGAAATGGCACGGACTATGTTGATTGAGAGCAAAATAGCAGACAGATTTTGGAAAGAGGCAGTCCATACTGCGGTATACATCCAAAATAGGTGCATGTTGAGGACACATGAAAGCAAAACTCCGTATGAGCTGTGGTTCGGTAAAAAGGCAACAACAAGATATTTTAAAGTTTTTGGCAGCAAGTGTTACATCAAAAGAACTGAAGATAATCTTGGTAAGTTTGAAGATAGAGCTGATGAAGGTATTTTTCTTGGCTATTCGACAAAAAGCAAAGCCTATACATGCTACAACAAGAGGCTAAAGAAAATTGTGGAGAGTGCCGATGTTAAAGTTGATGAAGGTAGGGAACGAGAAATTAGCTATGAAGAAAACTACCCAATTTATGAAGAGGTTATTGAAGGAGATGAGGAAGAGGAAATGGAAAAGAAACAAAAAATTGACTCAGATGATTTAAGTAGTGTTTCAGAAGAGGTAGAAAACAAGAAATTCAAAACAGACAGCTGGCAGAAAAATCATCCTAGAGAGCAAATAATTGGAGACCCCACAGTTGGTGTTCAGACAAGAAGAAGAGTAGTAAGTAACTACTCTCTATTATCCAGCATTGAGCCCAAAAATGTTGTTGAAGCAAGCAAAGATGAAAGTTGGATGATGGCAATAAATGAAGAATTAGATCAGATTGAGAAAAACAAAACCTGGGAGTTAGTACCAAGACCTGCAAATAAAAATATAATCGGTACTAAATGGGTTTTTCGAAACAAATTGAATGAAGATGGACAGATAGTCAGGAATAAAGCAAGATTGGTCTGTAAAGGCTATGCACAAGTTGAAGGTATTGAATTTGAAGAAACCTTTGCACCAGTGGCTAGACTTGAGGCAATTAGAATGTTTCTGGCTTTAGCAGTTCACAAAAATTTCAAAGTTTATCAAATGGACGTGAAATCAGCATTTCTGAATGGAAAACTTGAAGAAGAGGTCTATATTGAGCAGCCAGATGGTTTCCAACTCGATGATAATCCCAACTTCGTCTGCAAGTTGAAGAAAGCACTGTATGGCTTGAAACAGGAACCCAGAGCATGGTATGCAAGGCTAGACAACTATCTTACTCAACAAGGGTTCAAAAAGGGTATGGTGGACAGCAATTTGTATGTCAAAATAGAGAATGGCCATCTCATTGTCCTTGTTGTATACGTAGATGATATCATTTTTGGTAGCAACAATGATGAGTCGTGTAAAGATTTATCAAATAAGATGCAAAAAGAATTTGAAATGTCTATGATTGGTGAACTTTCATATTTCCTCGGACTGCAAGTTAATCAAAATGAGAAGGGCATATTTATTTCTCAAGTTAAATATGTGAAAGAGATGCTAAAAAAGTTCACAATGGAGGATTGTAAGCCTGTTAGCACTCCCATGATGACAGGTTGTAAGTTGAGCAAGGATGACAAATCTCCAGATGTTGATCAAACCATGTACAGATCTATGATTGGGAGCCTCATTGTATTTGATAGCTACCAGACCCGATATCTTGCAGGTAGTTTGCATGGTAGCACGATTTCAGGCTAGTCCCAAGGAGACTCATGTGACAGTCGTGAAGAGGATTCTTCGGTATCTGAAGGGTACTATGGAGTATGGGTTATGGTATTCGAAAGGTAAGGATTTCACCCTTATTGCGTATTCGGATGCAGATTGGGCAGGATGTGTCGATGACAGAAAGAGTACCAGTGGAGGTGCATTCTATCTTGGAGACAGGTTGGTCGCATGGCACAGTAAGAAACAAGAGTCAGTCTCCTTATCCACAGCAAAGGCAAAATATATTGCAGCATCAACGTGTTGTACGTAGGTTTTATGGATGAAGCAAACCCTGAAAGATCTTGGCATTAACTTTAGTGAGCCAATTTTAGTTAAGTGTGATAACACCAGTGCCATTAACATTTCAAAGAATCCGGTTATGCATTCTCGTACAAAACATATTGCTATCCGATATCACTTTCTGAAAGAGAAAGTTGTGAAAGGTGAAGTTAAGTTGGATTTTGTCCCAACTACAAAGCAAGTAGCGGATATCTTCACAAAACCGTTGCCCAAGGAAATTTTTGAGTACCTTCGCAATAAATTGGGAGTGGTCACGCTTCCCAAGCATTGACTAGCAATCGGGACCACATTCTCAGGGGGAGCATTTGTATATTTGATTATCTTTTTGCTCATGTTTGTAATTTTTGCTAACTACAATAATTTGTGCCTGAGAATGTTGTGCATGGACTCAGGGGGAGTCTGTAGCAGCCCTTTGGTATTATTGTCAAAGGGGGAGAAGAATTCCAAGGAAATTGCACGTGTGTTGGTGTTGCCAACAATTCCAAAGGGGGAGATTGTTGAGCAAGGTGCAACAGTATTGTCATTGTTGTCAACACAGTCAGTTAGATCTATTGATGCAATGGACTTGTCATTGTTGTCAACACAGTCAGTTAGATCTATTGATGCAATGGACAGGAAGTTCAAAGCCTTTCAGATGCAGAAATATAGGAGTTCAAAGGTTGCTCAGAGTTTGTACAGTGATTGTCCAAGAAAACCGAAGTGGCCCATAAGCAAAAGATCAAAGAAAAAGACAAGTAAGAAAAGTGTCACGATATCATGACATATACAGCAGGCAAGAAAAACTATCATGATTTCACGACATGTTGGAAGAGAGAGAAAAAGAAAGAAAAATTTTCACGATATCGTGACATGTTGAGAAGAAAGCACAACTGTCGTGATATCATGACATGTTGAGAAGAAAGCTAAACTGTCACGATTTCGTGACATGTTTGGAGAGAAATCGCAAGCATTTTGCGACATGTTCGGAGAGAAAGCGCAAGTAAGCTAAACTATCACGATTTCACGACATGTTCGGAGAGAAAGCGCAAGCAAGCTAAACTATCATGATTTCGTGACATGTTCGGAGAGAAAGCGCAAGCAAGCAAAATTGTCATGATTTCGCGACATGTTGGAAGAAAGAAAGGCAAGTAGAAAAAGTGTCACGATTTCGTGACATATTGCAAGGAAGGTTGTATGGATGAAAAAGTGTCATGATTTCGCAACATATTGCAGGAGAGAGAGTCCGAAAGAAAAAGTGTCATGATTTCATGACATATTGCAAGAGAGATTGTATGGATGAAAAAGTGTCACGATTTCGTGACATATTGCAGGAGAGAGAGTCCGAAAGAAAAAGTGTCACGATTTCGTGACATATTGCAAGAGAGATTGTACGGATGAAAAAGTGTCATGATTTCATGACATATTGCAAGAGAGAGAGTCCGAAAGAAAAAGTGTCGCGATTTCGCGACATATTGCAAAAGAAAGAGCTAAGGAGAAAAAGTGTCACGATATCACGACATGTCGGGTTTTTGTGACCCGAAGGCAAGAGAAAGAGCTAAGGAGAAAAAGTGTCGCGATATCGCGACATGTCGGGTTTTCGTGACCCGAAGGCAAGAGAAAGAGCAAAGGAGAGAAAGTGTCATGATTTCGCGACATGTCGCATTTTCGTGACTAAAGGAGGAGAGAGAAAGTAAGAAGGCAGAAGTGTCGCGATATCATGACAAAAGTAAAGAGGAAGAGTACAGAGGTGAAAGTGTCACGATATCGTGACATGTTGTGTTTTCATGGGTACAAGCCAAGAAGAGTAGCAAGGAGGCGAAAGTGTCACGATATCGTGACATGTGTTTTTGCGGGCAAACTCCGAGAAGAGGACAAAGAGGCAAAAGTGTCACGATTTCATGACAAGTCATTTTGGCACGAGCTAAGAAGAGAACCCAGCCGAAATAAGATATGTGACAGTTATAAAAGAAGTCGATACGACAGTTACAGGTGCAGTTACAGAAGAAGTCGATACGATAGTTATAGGTGCAGTTATAGAAGAAGTCGATACGACAGTTACAGGTGCGATTATGAGAAGAAGTCGGTACGACAGTTACAGGTGCAGTTACAGAGAAAAGTCAGAACTTTGTTATAAAAGGAGGTCTACGTGGAGAATTAGATTGCTGAAAAAAGGTTGAAGAGTGTTGCGTAAAGAGGGTTAGAAGAGTGTTGTAAGAGAGCATTAAGCAGAGCTAAGAGAGCCGTAAGAGTGCATTAAGAAGCGTAGCAAGAGGGCTATAAGAGGGCCGTAAAAGTGCAGCAAGCAGAGCCATGAGTGTGTGTGGTGTTTTGGTGAATAGCGAGAGAGGTTGGGTTAGCAATAGACCAGTCAGGGTCTTGTATAAGCGAAGGCATTTTTATGTCAATCTTGTAGTTTCAAAATTGCAGTCCAAGTTGGTGCTTGGAATCAGGGGTTGGTGCTCCTTTCTATTGGTGCAGATAAATCAGGGGTTGGTGCTCCTTTCTATTGGTGCAGATAAATCATGAGTTGGTGCTCCTTCCAGTGGGTGCTGGTAAATTGATTGTAAAATTGGTATTTTGCAAAGACTGGATTTGGACGGGAGTCCAAGCAGTCATTTTTGAGGAGTAGCCAAATTGGTGAACCTCGTTACATCGTGTGTTGTGGAAAGCTCTCTTGTTATATTTGCTTTATCTGATTTTAAGTTTTCATTGTTTTGACGTTAAGAGTTGTAGATTTGAATTTAAAATAGCTACACTGATTCACCCCCCCTCTCAGTGTCATTGTGAGACTAACACTAAACACAGTACAGTTGGTCTAGTACAATTCTGCTCAATAGGTTCACTCAGAACCTGCTCAAATTTTCTCAACAGATTCACACAAAACCTATCCAAATCTACTCAATAGGTTCACACAAAACCTGTCTAAATCTGCTCAACAAATCCTCTCTAGGACTTTGTCAAATATGCTCAATAAGTCCTCTCTTGGACTTGATCAAATCTACTCAATAAGTCCTCTCTTGGACTTTCTCAAATATGCTTAATAAGTCCTCTCTTGAACTTGCTCAAATCTGTTTAGCAAGCTTTCACAAAATCTTAACTCAAAAAAGTACACAAACCTTCTCAAAGACTTGTCTCAAATCTGCTTAACAAGCTCACACAAAACTTGTTCAATCTCATAGAATAATAAAGAGAATTGTTAGAGACTCTATATGTTCTATACTCAAAGTACAATCAATATCTCAATTCAATCTCATATAAGCATAAAGAGAATTTTTAGAGACTCTATATGTTCTATACTCAAATCCCAATCTCAACTTAATAGAAGCATAAAGAGAATTTTTAGAGACTCAATATGTCTTATTCTTAAATCTCAATCTCAACTCAATAGAAGCATAAAGACAATTCTTAGAGACTAAATATATCCTTTTCTTTAATCTCAATCTCAATCAAATCATAATATAGAATAGTTTGTTTTATGGAACTTGAACAACCATTTCACACATCTATTTGACTAGGCTTAACCAAATCAACTCAACCAATCACATCAAGGAACAACCATTTCTCACAAACCCTATTTCAAACATGTATCAACCAACTCAAAATGTTTCCACCAATGCTTTATCTCAAGTCTCACATAATAATGATACTCATGTTATTTTCTAGATCATGTTCAAGTTCATTTCATCATAAATGGGCTTCAACAACAATGCTAATGAAACAAGGTTTAAATACAACTCACAAATCAAAAAAACCTTGAAGCATTCAACCAACCATCTTCACAAAGGAAATCATAATCAATCCTTTTCTCTCCAATGATATTTCAGAAATCAACCACCACAAACAATCAATAGGAGAATGTGCCCATACCTTTTTGATGCCAATAAGTTGTCCACAAAACCTGCCACACTTAATCAAAAATTTCATTTTCAATATTAATAAGGGTTAGTGGTCTTTTAAATAATCAAAATAAAAGCATAACTTAATTTACATCATTTTCACTTCAACTTCATAAACACATCCACCAAATTCTATTTTAATAAAAACCCTTATTAAGAATAACCCACAATAAATCTCTCAAAATCACTTTAACAACTCCTTATTTCTCCTAAAATAAATTCTCCATTTCCATAAAAATAAAACATAAATCAAATATGCTTTTGCAATAATAATCACAGCCCTAATGATAAAATTTAATTCCCATTAAATACCTTATAACTCCAAACTTTAGGGCTAATAAAAATTATTAAAGGCAAAAATGTAAATACCTCTCAAGGGGATTCAAACCCCCGTCCGTCACACATTGTGAGAATATTATCCATGGCTAAGATTCCAACCGAGCCAAAGTGCTTGTTGGAAAAGCAAAGGCCAAAAGGGCCTTTAATCTTCCTCCGTCTACCACAAAGGAAAAAACACCAAACCGCTTCCCACATGCTACCATCAAGGGGATTCGATCCCTAATATTTACGCTGCCCACAGTCTTAGCAAAATTGATACACCAATGCACCATGCCTCATACCACATTTGAGATTTTTAAATCGTTGCACTTTCTTCTTTGCTTCCTTTTCAACAATTCGCACGAGCTCTTTCAAATTCCAAGGCAATTAACACATGAGAGCAAGGATGATTATTTGTTTTAATTTCCACCCCTTTATATAGTGTTTAATAACACTTTGAAGATGTCGGTGGAAATATTAAAATTTTATTTACATGATGACATCAATAGGAAAATTTCCATTTAAATTTGAATTTAAATTTTAAATAACTAAATTTAAACCAAACATTAAAACTCAAATAACTCCATCACCGGGGTATCTTTTTCGATGAAACAAAAGCCCAACATGGGTTTTGAGAAAAATCCATATCAAATCTGCTGTCCATGGTTTTAAATAAAACCTTTTATTTTCACTACCTTGGTTTTCATAAAAACCCTTCATAGATCCTTTTGACATTTATTGCTCTATTGACATCAATGACAACATTTCAGCTTAGGGAACTCAAAATGTCCAACAAGCTCCCCCTTTGTCATTGATGGAAGCCCATATCCTTTTACTGAATTATGACCTTATTTTTTGCTCCCCCTAGGGATTTGCTCTCCCTAGCTCAATGCTCTCTTAGATATCAAATCTCTCCTCATATCCAAAAACTCTCCCCATAATACACAAATCTCTCCCCCTTTAACATCAATGGCAAAGGGTCACCTTTGGGCCTCGGGGCTAAGAATTAAGCCTCTTAGCTTAGCCCCTCTCTCACCTCCACATGAGGTGGTTAATTATGGGGTGGGAGTATTTCTACTCCCCGAAAGCACTGTTCTTTGCCTTTGTCTTTTCCTTTTTATTTTTGTTGAATTCTCTCACTATTTCTTTCTGAGTCATCATCCCGGTTCATGTTCTTGTTCTTGTTTTCATCCATGTTCCTATTCTTGTACCTATTCTTGTTCTTATTATTTTTTGATTCTCTGTTCCTGTTCATATTCTTGTTTCTTTTCATTTTCCTATTCCTGTTCATGTTCATATTCTTGTTCCTGTTCATGTTCATATCCCTGTTCCTGTTCATGTTCATATTCTCGTTCATGTTCATGTTCATATTCCTATTCATGTTCATACCTATTTTTGGAATATTTTCTCTACACCATATTGCTATGTGACCATAATTATTGCACTTATAACACTTAATGTTATTATTCCTTGGATGTGCAATAGTCTTAGGGTTTCTCCTGGTGAAGCCATATCTCCTTCTATCATGAATCCTACAATTTATTTCCTTATGACCAAACTCATTACATGAATAACAATATCCTTGGAAAATTTGTTCTCTTCCAAATACCCGTATTTCATGTGTCCTGTAGTGTGAAGCCATGTGCCCAAACTTGTTACATGAGAAGCATATCCCATTGAAGCTTCCTTTCATAGACCTCATTTGTCTCCTGTTATGATTTTTGTTCCATTTGTATCTTCTTTGCTCATTGTCCCTGTTGGACCCACTGCAATCTGACTCATCCTTAGAAGTTTCACTTTAAATTACATATGATAATCCCTCTTCTGAAGTATCTTCTTCTGATGTTGTTTCTTCTTCTTCAAGACTTGAAGTAGACTTTGCCTTTTCTTGTTTCTTTCCAAAACCTAGACCTGTTGAACATGATGTTCTATTTTTTCCATGAATGAACTTATCCAAGTTCTTAGAGCTATTTGTGAAACTCTTCATCTTAATTTTGAAGTCCTGTAAATATTTATTTAGAGTAGCCACTTCTTGTGCTAACTTCTCACATTCCAAGATTTTTGCTTCTAATTTTTCTCTGAAATTACTTGCCTTGGCCTTTGACTTCTCTAAATCCTCTATGAGTAATAATATTTCTTCATCACATTCTTTAAACTAACTTTCAAGCTTAGAGTATTGTTTTCTTACCTTCTTCACTATGTCAAGAGCATATATTAGTTCACCTTTGAGATCATAACCATTCTCTATTGAGTAGTCATCTATTTGTTTGCCTTTGTCCATATCATTTATTTCTTTTGACTTTCTTTCTATAGGATCACTCAATTATTTATCTTCTAAAGCCATTAGAAGATTCTCATTTGATCTATCAAGTGCATCTTCAAAATCATCATCACTAAAACTATAATCATCTCTTGTGTGATCATCTTCAAGATGTCCAAATTTACCACATATAAAACACTTGAGAATAACTTGAGTCTTTTTCTTAACTTGATCTTTTTCCTTAACCATGAACAATACTTCATCTCATGTATAAGTTCATCAACCTTGTTGAGATAGTCATGAATGCTTTCATCATCCCTCATTCTTAGATTATCAAATTCTCCTTTGAGATTTTTGATCTTTGCTTTCTTGACACTTTTATCTCCTTCATATATGGTTTTTAAGAGTTCCCACATATCTTTTGTTGTTTTGCATTCCATTACCTTCATATATTCTTATCTAGATAATCTTGTTATAATTGCATTCATAGCTCTTAAATTTATATGCATGAGAAACCTACCTTCCTTATCTATAGGAGGATTAATTTTTGAATTGTACCCAAATTCCACTACATCCCAAACGTCATTGCCAAGTGCCATCAGGTGAAATCTCATCAGCACACACCAATATAGGAAGTCACTTACATAAAAGACTAGTACTGTGTTATTGAAGGCCTCATTATCTTGATCTATTTGATACATTGTGTTCTTAGACCACTTTTCCTTCAATTTGTCAAACTCTTTTGATGGAACCCGCTTTGATACCAATTGAAGAACACAAGCTTATACTAAGAGGGGGGGGTGAACACTATAAGATAAATTTTTACTTTTCTTCTCAAATCAATATTATGCAGTTTAGAGATAGCAATATCAATATCAGTAATCAAAGCAATGTATAAAACACCACACATAATAGAGACACAAATTTTAACATGGTTCACCCAATGTGGGCTACCTCCATAGAGAAAATATTTCTTCTAAATATTTCTCAAATGGTATTTTGGGAATCCTTCCCAAATTACAATGTTTATGGACCTCAGTCCAAAGGAGATGCTGATTCCATAATCTCAAGTTCATGGATCTCTTCCATAGGAGAACTCTTTCCCTTCTGCTCTGGCTAGTGATCTTCTAGAAGACTCTGTCTCTATGCTGCACTAATTGGTGGATATCTCTCCACTTGAATACTTCTCACTCATATCTATATTTTATTGTCTTGGATGCTATATCTCTATCCACTGAGACTTTGTCCTTTATACTCTGTCACCTCCAAAGCTCTATCTCAATACTGTACTAAACATAGTTTAGTTGATCTAGCATAGTTCTACTCAATCTCTTTCACTAAAAATAGTACAGTCGGTCTAGTATAATTCTACTCAATAGGTTCACTTAGAACCTGCTCAAATATGCTCAACAGGTTCACACAAAACCTATCTAAATCTGCTCAACAGGTTCACACAAAACCTGTCTAAATCTTCTCAACAAATCCTTTCTAGGACTTGCTCAAATATGCTCAATAACTCCTCTCTTGGAATTGCTCAAATATTCTCAATAAGTCCTCTCTTGGACTTTCGAATCTACTTAATAAGTCCTCTCTTGGACTTGCTCAAATCTGGTCAATAAGTCCTCTCTTGAACTTGCTCAAATCTATTTAGCAAGCTTTCACAAAAGCTTAACTCAAAAAAGTACACAAACCTTCTCAAAGACTTGTCTCAAATCTGCTTAACAAACTCACACAGAACTTGTTCAATCTCATAGAATCATAAAGAGAATTGTTAGAGACTCTATATGTTCTATACTCAAATTACAATCAATATCTCAATTCAATCTCATATAAGAATAAAGAGAATTGTTAGAGACTCTATATGTTCTATACTCAAATCCCAATCTCAACTTAATAGAAGCATAAAGAGAATTGTTAGAAACTCAATATGTCCTATTCTTAAATATCAATCTCAACTCAATAGAAGCATAAAGAGAATTGTTAAAGACTCAATATATCCTATTCTTCAATCTCAATATTAACTCAAATCATAATATAGAATAGTTTGTTTTATGGAACTTGAACAACCATTTCACACATCCACTTGAATAGGCTTAACCAACTCAACTCAACCAATCACATCAAGGAACAACCCTTTCTCACAAACCCTAGTTCAAGCATGTATCAACCAACTCAAAATGTTTCCAACAATGCTTTATCTCAAGTCCCACATAACAATGATACTCATGTTCTTTTCTAGATCATGTTCAAGTTCATTTCATCATTAATGGGCTTCAAAAATAATGCTAATGTAACAAGGTTTAAATACAACTCACAAATCAGAAAACACTTGAAGCATTCAACCAACCATCTTCACAAAGGAAATCATAATCAATATTTTTCTCTCCAATGATATTTTAGAAATCAACCACCACAAACAATCAATAGGAGAATGTGCCCATACCTTTTTTATGCCAATAAGTTGTCCACAAAATTTGCCACACTTAATCACAACTTTCCTTTTTAATATTAATAAGGGTTAGTGGTCTTTTAAATAATCATAATAAAAACATAACTTAATTTACACCCTTTTCACTCCAACTTCATAAACACATCAACCAAAGTCTATTTTAATAAAAACCCTTATTAAGAATAACCCACAATAAATCTCTCAAAATCACTTTAACAATAACTCCTTATTTCTCCTAAAATCAATTCTCCATTTCCATAAAAATAAAACATAAATTAGATATGCTTTTGCAATAATAATCACAACCCTAATGATAAAATTTAATTCCCATTAAATACCTTATAACTCCAAAATTTAGGGCTAATAAAAATTATTAAATGCAAAAACGTAAATACCTTTCAAGGGTATTTGAACCCTCATCCGTAACACACCATGAGCGTCTTAGTCGTGGCTAAGATTCCAACCGATCCAAAGTGCTCATTGGAAAAGCAAAGGCCAAAAGGGCCTTTAATCTTCCTCTGTTTGCTGCAAAGGACAAAGCACCAAAGCGCTTCCCACACATTGTCGTCAAGGTGATTCGATCCCTGATATTTGTTCTGCCCATAGTCTTAGCAAAATTGATACACCAATGCACCACACCTCATACCATGTTTGAGATTTCCAAATCACTGCGCTTTCTTCTCTACTTCCTTTTCAATAATTCGCACAAGCTCTTTCGAATTATAGGGCAATTAACACACAAGAGCAAGGATGATTATTTGGTTTAATTGCCACCCCTTTATATAGTGTTTAATAACACTTTGAAGACGTCGATGAAAATATTAAAATTGTATTTGCATGATGACATCGACGGGAAAATTTCCATTTAAATTTAAATTTTAATTTTAAATAACTAAAATTTAAACCAAACATTAAAACTCAAATAACTCCATCACCGGGGCATCTTTTTTGATGAAACGAAAGCCCAACATGGGTTTTAAGAAAAACCTAGATCAAATATGCTTTCCATAGTTTTAAATAAAACCTTTTATTTTCCTTGCCTTTGTTTTCACAAAAACCTTTTATAGATCATTTTGACATTTATTGCTCTATTGACATCAATGACAACATTTCAGCTTAGGGACTCAAAATATCCAACAATCTCCCCCTTTGTCATTGATGGCAACCCAAATCCTTTTACTGAATTCTGAACTTCTTTTTTTCTCCCATGGGGCTTTGCTCCCACTGACTCAATGCTCTCTTAGATATCAAATCTCTCCTCATATCCAAAAACTCTCCCCATAATACACAAATATCTCCCCCTTTGACATCAATGGCAAAGGGTCACCTTTAGGGCTCGGGGCTAATAATTAAGCCTCTTAGCTTAGCCCCTCCTCCACCTCCACATGAAGTGGTTAATTCTGGGGTGGGAGTATTTCTACTCCCTGAAAGCACTGTTCTATACCTTTGTCTTTTTATTTTTCTTTTTGCTAAATTCTCTCACTATTTCTTTTCGAGTCATCATCCCTATTCCTGTTCCTATTATTGTTTTCATCCATGTTCCTGTTATTATACCTGTTATTGTTTTCATTATTTTTTGAGTCTCTTTTCTTTTCTGAGTCTTTGTTCATGTTCCTATTCCTGTTCATGTTCCTGTTCATATTCATGTTCCTATTCATGTTCATATTCTTGTTCTTGTTCATTTTCATATTCTTGTTCTTGTTCATACCTATTTTTGGAATATTTGCTCTACACCATCTTGCTATGTGACTATCATTATTGCACTTATAACACTTAATGTTATTATTCCTTGGATGTGCAATAGTCTTAGGGTTTCTCCTAGTGAAGCCATATCCTCTTATATCATGAATCCTACAATTTATTGCCTTATGACCAAACTCATTACATGAATAACAATATCCTTGGAAAATATATTCTCTTCCATATGCCTGTATTTCATGTGTCCTCCACTGTGAATCCATGTGCCCAAACCTATGACATGAGAAACATCTCCCATTGAAGCTTCCTTTCATAGAGTTCATTGGTCTCCTATTCTGATTTTTATTCCATCTATATCTTCTTTACCTATTGTCCCTATTGGACCCACTGCAATCTGACTCATCCTTAAAAGTTTTACTTTCACTTACATCTGAGAATCCCTCTTTTGAATTATCTTCTTCTGATATTGTTTCTTCTTCTTCAAGACTTGAAGTAGACTTTGTCTTTTCCTATTTCTTTCTAAAAACTAGACCTATTGAACATGATGTTCTTTATTGTCCATGAATGAACTTATCCAAGTTCTTAGAGCTATTTATGAAACTCTTCATCTTGATTTTGGAGTCTTGTAAATATTTCTTTAGAGTAGCCACTTCTTGTGCTAACTTCTCACATTCCAAGATTTTTGCTTCTAACTTTTCTCTTAACTTACTTGCCTTGGTCTTTGAATTCTCTAAGTCCTCTATGAGCAATAATATTTCTTCATCACATTCTTGAAACTGACTTTCAAGCTTATAGTTTTGTTTTCTTACCTTCTTCACTATGTCAAGAGCATAGATAAGTTCACCTTTGAGATCATAACCATTCTCTATTGAGTAGTCCTCTATTTTTTTACCTTTATCCATATCATTTCTTTCTTTTGACTTGCTTTCTATAGGATCACTCAATTATTTATCTTCTAAAGCCATTAGAAGATTCTCATTTTATCTATCAAGTGCATCTTCAAAATCATCATAACTGAATATATAACCATCTCTTGTGCAATCATCTTCAAGATGTCCAAATTTACCACATCTAAAACACTTGAAAATAACTGGAGTCTTTTTCTTAACTTGATATTTTTCCTTAACCATGAAAAATACTTCATCTCTATCATTATCTGAAAATCTAGTATCGCTATCAATTTGGTACTTGGATTATCTGCATAGTAGCTTCTCTTTTGCATTTGGAAGAATTTCTTCCCTTGCCTATTTTGTCCATCCCTATTTTTCTTTTGGTACCTTTAATTTTTAGATTCCCTGTACCTGTGATCCTTTTTTTCTTCATCATTGTTGATCTTTGGATTTTTGCATTCTGTTGCAAAATATCCAAACTTGCCAAAATTAAACCATTTGATAGATCTCATATCTATTGGTCTTTTGAACCCTTTATCTCTTCTACCATAGTTAGCTTCTTCATCACTAGAAGATTCATTGCTTGATTCTGTCTTCTTACCATTTTTCTTACTGTCCACTTTGAATGCAGCTTCTTTTGGAGGAATAGGAGCATACCAAGAAAAGCATTTCTTGTTATATTATCACTATCAATTGATGTTTCTATGGTAGAAACTTTTTCACCATACCTTTTTGGAAGAGTCCTCAAGATCTTGTCGCAAGCATTAGATTTATCAGCCTTCATTCCAAGACCTTTCATATCATGTATAATTTCATCAACCTTGTTTAGATATTCACGAATGCTTTCATCATCCCTCATTATTAGATTCTCAAATTCTCCTTTGAGATTTCTGATCTTTGCTTTCCTGACACTTTTATCTCCTTCATATATGGTTTGCAAGAGTTCCCACATATATTTTGTTGTTTTGCATTCCATCACCTTCATAGATTCTGATCTACATAATCCTCTTATAATTGCATTCATAGCTCTTGAATTTGCATGCATGAGAAACCCACCTTTCTTATCTGTAGGAGGATTAATTTTTGAATTGTACGTAAATTCCACTGCATCCCAAACTTCATTACCAAGTGACATCAGGTGAAATCTCATCAGCACACACCAATATAGGAAGTCACTTCCATAAAATACTGGTACTATGTTATTGAAGGCCTTATTATTTTGATCCTTTTGATCCATTATGTTCTTCTACTTCTTTTCCTTCAAGCTATCAAACTCTTCTGAAGGAACCCGCTCTGATACTAATTAAAGAACACAAGCTTATACTAAGAGGGGGGTGAACAGTATAAGACCACTTTTTACTTTTCTTCTCAAATAAATATTATGCAGTGTATAGATAGCAGTATCAATAGCAGTAATAAAAGTAATGTACAAAACACCACACACAATAGAGACACAGATTTTAACATGGTTCACCCAATGTGGGCTACCTCCACAGATAAAATATTTCTTCTAAATATTTCTCAAATGATCTCTTGGGAATCCTTCCCAAAGTACAATGCTTATGGACCTTGGTCCAAAGGATATGTTGATCCCCTAATCTCAAGTTCGTAGATCTCTTCCACAAGAGAACTCTTTCACCTTATACTATGGCTAGTGATCTTCTAGAAGACTCTGTATCTATGCTGCACTGACTGGTGGATATCTCCACTTGAAGGTTTCTCACTCAGATTTGTCTTCAATTGTCTTGGTTGTTGTATCTCTATCCACTAAGACTCTATATTCTATACTTTTTCACCTTCAAATATTTGTCTTAATACTATACCAAACATAGTTCAATTGATATAGCACGTTTCTGCTCAATATCTTGCACTAAACACAATACAATTGGTCTAGTACAATTTTGCTCAATAGGTTCACTCAAAACCTGCTCAAATATGCTCAACAGGTTCACACAAAACCTGTCCAAATCTGCTCAATAGGTTCACACAAAACCTATCTAAATATGCTCAACAAATCCTCTCTAGGAATTTCTCAAATATGCTCAATAAGTCCTCTCTTGGACTTGCTCAAATCTGCTCAATAAGTCCTCTCTTGGACTTGCTCAAATCTGCTCAATAAGTCCTCTCTTGGACTTGCTCAAATCTTCTCAATAAGTCCTCTCTTGGACTTGCTCAAATCTGTTTAGTAAGCTTTCACAAAATCTTAACTCAAAACAGTCCACAAGCCTTCTCAAAGACTTTTCTCAAATCTTCTTAACAAGCTCACACAGAACTTATTTAATCTCATAGAATCATAAAGAGAATTGTTAGATACTTTATATGTTCTATACTCAAAGTACAATCAATATATCAATTCAATATCATAGAATCATAAAGAGAATTGTTAGAGACTATATGTTCTATACTCAAATCCCAATCTCAACTTAATAGAAGGATAAAGAGAATTGTTAGAGACTCAATATGTCCTATTTTTAAATCTTAATCTCAACTCAATAGAAGCATAAAGAGAATTGTTAGAGACTCAATATGTCCTATTCTTCAATCTCAATCTCAACTCAAATAAGAATATAGAATAGTTTGTTTTATGGAACTTGAACAACCATTTCACACATCCACTTGAATAGGCTTAACCAACTCAACTCAACCAATCACATCAAGGAACAACCCTTTCTCACAAATCCTAGTTCAAGCATGTATCAACCAACTCAAAATGTTTCCAATAATTCTTTATCTCAAGTCTCACATAACAATGATACTCATGTTCTTTTCTAGATCATGTTCAAGTTCATTTCATCATCAATGGGATTCAACAACAATGCTAATGAAACAAGGTTTAAATACAACTCACAAATCAGAAAAAACTTGAAGCATTCAACCAACCATCTTCACAAAGGAAATCATAATCAATCCTTTTCTCTCCAATGATATTTCAAAAATCAACCACCATAAACAATCAACGGGAGAATATGCCCGTACCTTTTTGATGCCAATAAGTTATCCACAAAATCTGCCACACTTAATCACAACTTTCCTTTTCAATATTAATAAGGGTTAGTGGTCTTTTAAATAATCACAATAAAAGCATAACTTAATTTACACCCTTTTCACTCCAACTTCATAAACACATCCACCAAAGTCTATTTTAATAAAAATCCTTATTAAGAATAACCCACAATAAATATATCAAAATCACTTTAACAACAACTCCTTATTTCTCCTAAAATAAATTCTCCATTTCTATAAAAATAAAATATAAATCAGATATGCTTTTGCAATAATAATCACAGCCCTAATGATAAAATTTAATTCCCATTAAATACCTTATAACTCCAAACTTTAGGGCTAATAAAAATTATTAAAGGAAAAAATATAAATACCTGTCAAGGGTATTCGAACCCCCGTCCATCACACACAGCAAGCATCTTAGCCATGGCTAAGATTCCAACCGAGCCAAAGCGCTCGTTGGAAAATCAAAGGCCAAAAGGGCCTTTAATATTCCTTCGCCTACTGCAAAGGACAAAGTACCAAAGTGCTTCCCACACTCTACCATCAAGGTGATTTGATCCTTGATATTTGTGCTACCCATAGTCCTAGCAAAATTGATACACCAATGTGCCATGCCTCATGCCACGTTTGATATTTCTAAATCATTGTGCTTTCTTCTCTACTTCCTTTTCAATAATTCGCACAAGCTCTTTCGAATTCTAAGGTAATTTAGACACAAGAGCAAGGATGATTATTTGGTTTAATTGCCACACCTTTATATAGTTTTTATTAACACTTTGAAGACGTCAAAGGAAATATTAAAATTGTATTTGCATGATGACGTCGGTGGGAAAATTTCCATTTAAACCTTAACACAACAAAATCAAAACCTTTGTATACACCAAATGCCACTTACTCATCATGAGTAAACACAACAAACAATAGGGTGATATGGAATAGCAATCACAAGCACAAGAAAAATATGACAAACCCAAAAATTTATTTTCCATTGATAAAAAAAGGCCTATAAATAGGCATTTACAATATATGAATTAATAAGGGTGCATTCAATGATAACGGTGCCCTTAATCCTTACAAAAACTAACATTTATTAAATTACACACCTAATTCCCTATCATTTCTCCCCACTGAAGAAGCATTGGTCCCCAATGCATACAAATGTGGAAGAGAAAGAAGGAAAACAACCAGGAGTATCGGGTACAACAAAAAATGTACTCCTGTTACAAACCAAAATGATAACTTTTTACATGGTTGCATGAAACCAAAATATGGCACTGTATATGAGTCGGGCTTGAAAAATGCTCTCTGATGACTATAGACACTGCTATGTCGGTGGACAACAAAAATTGGGTCCCTTAAATGGTAGAAGAATGCAACAATGGATGTCAAAGAAAAATACCTTGAAGTATGTGCCAAAAGATGCCAACTTTGAAATTAAATATTTTGGTTGGCATTAATTTTTTGGTTTCCAATACTGGGCCATGAACATTAATGATGATAGATGCACATTATTAAATGATTTTATTTTTATTGCAAATACATGCATTAATGAGAGGGAATGTGATGGCATGGACCAATATACCATGATACAACTGATAATTACAATGATGTTAGTGCATGGAATTCCATAGACTGACATAACTAGGAAACTGATACAATGGACTAACACGCTAATTAAAAAATCCTCAAAAACTCACATGTGACACACATGCATGGAACCCTTGGGGTGGACGGGTGGATGGACCAGGACAAGACAAACCCAAAACATGGCAACCCTTGGGGTGGATGGGTGGATGGACCAGGACAAGAAAAGACAAACCCAAAACATGGCAACCCTTGGGGTGGACGGGTGGATGGACCAGGATAAGACAAACCCAAATACTGACTAGACGGTGCTGACAAGATGATGCTAACACTGGACAAGACAGACCAAGACAAACCCAAAGCCTGACTAGACGGTGCTGACAAGATGATGCTAACACTGGACAAGACAGACCAAGACAAACCCAAAGCCTGACTAGACAGTGCTGACAAGATGATGCTAACACTGGCACAAGCCAATGGGGATAAAGGTGTTGGGGTGTGGAGGAAGCCAATTGGTGGGTAGTAGGTGACAAGGTGGATAGGTCAGGTATATCTAGTGGAAATCCTACAGAAGCAGGCTATGAGGCATAATGGGAGGTGTCGAATATAAAAATTTATGATGCTAAAAATGGATTGAATGTGGGATAAAGGCCACATACGTGAAACTTGAAATACCCTGGCCAAAAAATAGAGCACACGAATAGAATACAGGAACAGGCTTGTGAAAATAAAGAAAGATATTAGAAGGTGACAAAATGTACCAAAATTGGATTGATAGGGATGGATAATGCTACCGGGGATGAAAAATGTTGCATGTTAGAAAGTTATAAAGCTTATCAAAAACTTTTTTTAACCTTAGGATTTGCATTAATTTTTTCTTCCAAATTTCTTGTGTTCATCAAGATGTGGTTACGAGCATCTAAGAAATTTTTTATCATCCTAAAAAACTCAGTCGAACATGATCACAAGCCTGAAAGTAGCATGATTGCGAGCTGGAAGGTGATCGACGAGTGTAGAAAGCCATGGGTTTGACCAAGCGTGGTAGGTTGAGCAAGGATGTATCCAATAATGTTGAAAATATTGAATATGTCAAGAGGCTACCAATAACATGAACAACCTAGGAATGCAAGCAAAACGATGAAGGAAGCTACAGGAATCCCAAAGTGTAGTAGTGACAGAGACATTGAAAGCAAGTAGACGATCACCTAATCGTGTAAAAAACATCACCGAGAGGAATGAATGAAAATGCATCAAAAGAGTGGTGATGATGGTAGAGACACATGCATAATTTTGGAGATCACAGATGGAGAATATGTTGTGGTGCCATCAGAACGAGGTTGGATATCATTGAAGGTCGTGATCTACTACTGAGAAGTGATGAGTGGATATGCCATGCATGAAAAATGTAGATCTCATCGAATTCAAGTTGGTGGGGGCTACAACACTCGATGGGAACCAACTGTGAAGAGTAGAATATCTAGATCTAGGGAATAGTAGCTGATAGAATGGTGTCAAATAGACTATCAAGTGTGTGGCAGTTGGATCCCTATGGACAATGGGCACAAGATGAAATAAACCATCAAAAATGAGGTGAGCCATTGTAGAGGCTACTAGTCATGGAGAACTACAACAGAGCTAGGGAGACATGAAAACTCTCCATAAAGTAGCAGATCACCTATGGATACTGGTTGTGATGCTAAAATAGGTTGAAACTCGCATGGAACAAAACTACAATGGGTTGATGCCAGAGGTGAATGGAACCATAAAAAATATGCAGTAATGTAGAGAAGGATCTGGGACCGAAGTTGCTACCAAACCATATCGAAGGTGTACCTAGAAACTATGAAATATAATGGAGGTGGCCATAGGGAGGGTCGACCATGGATGAGTGTGTCATGGAGAAAGTTGAATGGTTTATCGCCATAATATGGGTTGATGTTGAAAAATGGTAGAGGTGTTCTGGTAATGGGTGGATCGATGGTTGAAATAATTGGATAATGAGTGGTATGCACCAAATATTTCTTGAAAATACGTAGAGGTTGCAGAGATGTTGCATGATATAATCGATCAAGGTCAAGGTACAAAGGATGCATGAAATAACCTTCAAGTGAGTGTGTCATAGGCAAAGGAGAAGCACCAATATTATCTTGAGTAGGAAGTGGTACGAGTCGTGCCACTTAATTTTGGGTTGGTGAAGAAACTTCTTCTAGCAGAGCAACATGAGATTCAAAACTTGTATCCACATTAGGAGCATCCATAGCCACATGATCTAGTGGAAACACGCTAAGAATTTTACCCAAAGACCCTGGTTCGAATCCAAGTGTGGCTGTAAATGCTTCAATTTTTGGATCAAGAATGGAATCATGATATTCTACAAGGATATTTTGTCACCAGGAATGAGATATTCAACAATAGTGGTAGCAAGCATTTTGGTGTGAATGGCTTGGATGTTGGTAGCGATATCACAAGATTTAGCAATGAGATATTTAGTGAGATATTTGGCAGGTAGTTGATGCATGACTGCAAGAATATCTTGAAAGTTTATGGTGATGATGTAAATTTGGGCAAAGACCTCATCATGTGAGAGAGTTGTACTCGACATAATTCTATCAAATATGGAAACAGATGATGTGATTTGAATGTGCATAAAATAAATTAAGGATAGATAAATCCCCCCAAAAAATGGATCAAATTCATTAAGGAATCACTCGAAAACACAAACTTGTATTAAAATGAAAAAAAATATGGTCGAAGATGTTTGGATTTTCCAAAAATTTCATGGCCTAGGTGGGATGAAATCATGGACAGATTGAGTCAATCTATAGGACCGTCAAAACAAGGTGCTTGAGAAGATATATATTCCACGGATCCAACTACGGAGGTGTTCTCATTCCCCATTTGAACCAATATCAGCCTAGGGGAAGAGGATACTAGCCTTGATTCCACAATCGACTCTGATACCAAATGATATGGAATAGCAATTGCAAGCACGAGGAAAATATGATAAACCCAAAAACTTCTTTTCCATTGATAAACAAAGGACTATAAATAGGTATTTACAAGATATGAATGGATAAGGGTGCATTCAATGGTAACGGTGCCCTTAATACTTACAAAAATTAACATTTATTAAATTACACACCTAATTCCCTATCACAGGGAGATCAAATATTATGATTCCCCCTAACCAAGCCAATCACGTGCAACAGTACCAAGGCTTTATAGGGATTTTCCATGTAGTCACCTGAGGTAAATAAAGCACAAATAATGAAGATAAATAATCTCAAGGAATTCATCCTCCCATAACATCTCAAGAAAATGTGTCTCCACAACCTGTTAATTAATCTCCACCTATTCATTTTTCCATCAATTCACCTCAACCAATTCACCTCACAAGTCTTCCATCCACCCACCTATTCCTAACTTCATCAACCACACCATCCACTTCACATCACAATTCTCCCTCATCCAAAGCTCCTATTCTTCAGGAGCTTCCCATCACTAACCCACATAAATCCTCTATTTCCACCCCTCAACCAGCCACATGTACATGTGGTCAAACCCAATCATCACCATCCACATCCATACAAGGGAGACATTCCTCCCCATCATCCACATCACTAATCACTATCCAAAATTAGGAACATGAGCATGTGGATAATTCCACTAGCCAAAATCATCACAAACCATCCAAACCAGCTCATATGTTGAGGATGTATGATCCATATATGCTAGATTGCTTCCTATCACCTACACCCAATCCACCTCCACCACTCATCAACTACAAACAAATTTTATCACAATCCATACAACAACCCCCTCAATAATACCAACAACCACTACCACTATATTTACAAAAAATCATGGAGTGGTTTTCTATCATCGAGTTACAATCAAGTTGTCGACACACTCCAACTATTCAATAAATTTTAATTTGACTTACAATAATTAAGTTACAGTTGATGCATCATCAATCCCATAAACATCCATCTTAGCAACCTTAGTAGTTGCAACATCCATTTTTGTAATCCACATCTTAAGTTACATTACCTATGCCACAAATCCAAAATCAACCACAATAAAAAAAATGTACCAAGTGTCCTACAAAACCCCCTCACAACTATACATTGCTTTTAGAGTCTTACTCATCCATCTTCTGAATGTTACATGAGGTAAATAAAATTACCTTACCAACAATAAAACCAAGATATCTCAATAAGCCATATATAAAAAATAAGCACTTGTTCTATCCCTATCATCGAAAAGCAAACCATAATATCAACAATTATTTCACATTTAAAAATATGGTCCAAGATCTTATTGATAGGGAGAGCATCACTATCCCTAGTTCACCTCGTTTATCTAATTCAAAATGCAAGTGCCATACCTATACCCCTCTTTCCAAGCCCATGTTGACCATTTTTTAAAATTTGCAATACATAAAAACAATTGTTTTACCGTACATGTGCCCTCTTGATCCGAATAGACTTAAATCCAAGTCATATAGAGAAGATCATTATTGTATCTATCATAAGAAATCTGGCCACAACATCAATAATTATTACACATTTAAGGATATTGTCCAAGATCTTATTGATAGGAAGGCCTTTTTCATAGATGGTTCACTCACCTCATCTGATCAGGACCTTGGTATCAACTCAAACAACATTGGGGATTCTCAAGGTATCACACCTTCCCAATCATCCACATCATCAACAATTAAACAAATTGGGGATTCTCAGGGTATCATACCTTCCCCACACTCATTAATCACAAAACACTTTGGGGATGCTTAAGGTATCACACCTTCCCCACAAAAAAATTAAAAAACATTGCATTTCCATTCCAATCACATTGCATTCATGCATTCATATCATCTACATACATACATGTCATCCACCATACTAATGGTTATTTGTTCAATTTGGATAATTTTTAATCCAATAAGTCTTGTCACCTTAATTAGGGGTACCCTCAATTTAATATCCATCTCATTTCACCATTTCATAAGTAAGGTCATCATTTACAATAAAATTCCATTACCCCTAGGTGTTTTCGACCACTCAGGCACTCCTAGTGTTTCAAGAAACCTAAAATACATGTCGAATTTTCCCTAGGATGAAGTCACATATTCACTAATAAAATATTGAGTTATGATATTTGACTCTAACATTATTGAACCAAACACATGTAACACATATTAAAAACATCCGGTGTCAAAGAGAGATAACACCATGATTGGGTTGAATAATGAAGCAAAACAAATTCATCTTTGCTTGTCCCATTATGCACATAGCCCAAAATAAAAATAGTGTTCTTCACCACTAATAACACTTCCATTTAAAATAATGAGTAGTAAGGATAGGGTGAAATTATATTCACACCGTGGTTGAGAATCTGATTCCCTAAAGCTTTAACTCTTTTATAAATTACACACCATAGATCCTCGAGTAGTAAGGATAGTACTATATTTTCATACACATGGTTAGGTAGTATGATTCCCCAAATATTAGAGATCGTATTATTTGATTATGGATCTAATATCCATCGGAGATATAAATTCTTGACTGGCATTGGAATGTGCTCATGCGTGGTAACACATCTCTCTCGAAGAGACCTCTGGCTACACATAAGGACAAGCTAGCTTCTTGATCTTCTCTATGATAAGTTTCATATCACTTTACTAATTATGGGTAAATGAACTTCACTTGCACACATATTGGTTCTTGATTGCCTTGATTCATCACCATGCTCATGATTTGGTAAATGAACATTCACTACACACACATTTGATCTTCAATAAATTAGACAAAACTTAGTGAGTTTGTTTGAAATCACTAGTATGTTTGAGTCTCTACAAAATAGTTATAGATCCATTATACACAAGCCAAAACAACATCCATACCATAAGTACATCACTACATGAGTCCTCCACCCTATATAACACCATTAGATGTTGGTGTCCCTGATTAAGCAACAAAGATAAATTTGGTCAAGCAAGAGTCCAAAAACTTTTATAAATGATCATTAGAACATGATGCCATTCATTTTGCATACACAAAACCATCATCAAGCAACTTGGGTATGTTTAAGGTATCACACCTTCCCCATAAGCCACACAAAAAAATCCACTTGGGGATGTTCAAGGTATCACATCTTCCCCAATAAAAACAATCAATCAACTAGGGGTGCTTAAGGTATTGTACCTTCCTCATCAATCCAATAAACTACTTCATAAAATTAGTTTATAGGTTCAAAAGGTTGCATCCTTTTGTCAAAGGTTATGTCCTTTGCCTTGCATTCACAATCAATCAATCCATAATCAACCATATCCTACAAAGGCAAAGGTAGCATCAATTCAATCAAAATACCCTTTTTATGTTAGGGCAAAAGCAAAAATCAATCATTGCACTATTCACAATCAGTACACTATTCACATGCACTACATCATGCACAATTCTTTACATCATTCATATCATCCAATTGAACCTTGTATCTAGTGGTTTACTCTATTCCTCTTGCAGTTGCAGTGATTGGTTACCCATACAATTTGGTATGATGGGTAGATCACCATAAGTATGCTTGGTCATCTCATCATCCAAAATCCTCTTGTTTGAAAACAACATCTTGTTGATCCCTCATTTTTTTAGTGATACTGTGTTTAGACTAATTCTCTCAAAAGCTATCATTGATGCTCTTTTTTATGGGGTCACAAACACGAATACCTTTTACTACATCATTTATTTTTATAAATTACAAACAGTCGCTAGGGATATCAAAAGCCTAGGTTGATTGGTTCTTGTTGCATCTTCATAATTTTGCATTTTTAATGACACCAAAAAAGGCATATTTCTCCATAGCATAGAATCACCCCAAACTTGGGGTAACCAAATTTGATTTTGCCTTCCCACATTAAGATACATAAATCACATTCAGTTACATCATCCACATGTCACAAACTTCTTTTCTTATTGGTGTAAACACATAACCAATCATTGCACCATTTGTATTCATTGCATACTTCTAAATTAAAAACTCCTTTTCTATTAGGGAAAAAGCAAAAATCAATCATTGCACTATTTAGATTCCATTGCACTATCCAAGTCAAAAACATTTTCTTTTCTATTAGGGAAAAAATAGAATCAATAATTGCATGATTCATAATCATTACATATTCATTTACATCATTCATGGCATCCACATTTCAAAAACCCCTTTTTCTGTTAGGACAAAAATAGAATCAATCATTGCAACATTCACAACCATTGCACCATTCATAATTTCTCTACATCATTCACAACATCCACACTTCTTTCAATTGGCTCATGAGATTCATTCTTCACTTATTTTTTAATTGAGGGGGTAACCTACAACAACAATTTGTGTTTCCAAGATCTTCTCACGTACCAAGGGAAGAATTTGCTTCACCTAACCAGGTGTCTCTTATTTTTACATCGCAATGTGTTTCATGCAACATGATACAAAAATGGGTATTTGTAGATAGTAAACACTAGCCACTTGTCATCCACACATCTTCAAATCACAACTACTCATTATATATATATATATATATATATATATATATATATATATATATATATATATATATATATATATATATATATGTATGTATGTATGTATTTATTTATTTATGTATATACATTATTTATCTATATATATATATATATATATATATATACTAAATATATATTATATGTAAATAAATCTTAGTTACCCATCATAACTTAATATTGACCATTCATCCATCATGATACGTGTCACCTAGCCAAATCTCAATTTTAATCCTTCGTCATGTTGTAGTCTAGACCATTTGTTAGTGTCATCAAAACCCTAACATGATCAAACATGAAATAGTAAAAGATCATTCATTTTTGTGAATGGGAGGTTGGAAAATATTAGGTCCCAAAAATTAACACTCAAAGAGCATTGACCATTTGTACATTCACAAACCCTAGCATTTTTCTAACATCCTACCTCCTCATTGTTGCCACATCCTCCATTTCTATCACTAAAACCCTTGCAAACCAAATTTGGTTCTATAGTGCACCTTCCTGAACCCTTGAATGCTCTAGAGCATTTCTAGAATGTTTTTGAGCATTCTAGGAATGCTATAGGGCATTCACATCTCTCCCCAAATGCTCCAGGGCATTTTACAATAGATAATTTATCATTAAAAAATCCTCAAATGCTTGCGAGTGTTCGTGCATCATCATATTGAGGATGCAGAAGCATAGATTAGCATCACAAGTATTATTCTAACAATGTGTAAGGTATTATTGCTTTTTAACCTTTTTTTTCTATATTTTACTTACATTTTATCATCACTACACCTAGGGTTTGAAGATTTATTATTCATAGGGTATCACACAGTGGAGACCTCACATATACTATTAATATTTTTGTATTATGATTTGTTTATAAGTATAGGAGATAATTTTCTTCATGGCTATTGTAGCTAGAGTGGCCCCGTAGGGATACACAAGCCCACTCACAATTTTTTTCGAGTGAATATGACTAGGATGCATCAACATTATTTTGAACGAGGTTTTTATACCCTCCCATTGTAATAATTATATCAAAAGTATATATAGAATTGTAACCCCAAATTTGGGGTAAATATATTGTACAAATTGGAGATCTAGGCTCCTTGAGTTATAATAAATTAGATCTATCATTTTGTGCATGTTTTATTATTTGCTTTTATCTATTTCTTTATTGATGTTAGTTGTTTTTCACTTTACAATATCCTTTCTATTTGTATTGTAACTAGGCAACAACACAAAAATCCCCTATTTATTCAACCTTTTAGACATGCTTTGGTCCTCCATGAAAAAACATTTCCCCTAAAAGGCCTCCATTAATTATCCAATTAGGAGATAAATCTAAGGGTACTTTTGATACGCTTCACCAACCTGAAAGTACCTTGACTAGAATATTGGTCAAAATTTTCAGTAAACAAGTTGTTCCTCAAGACCTCAATTGAATGACCTCACTTCTATAGTGGTATCCATTTGGATTAACCATATAGCTATATCATTCTATGAATATTATATCTCTCAATCCTCTATAGTTGGAGACATCTCACTTACACCATAGGCCATAAGGATGAAATATTTATCAAGTGAGTCTTGGAAAAATAATGGTTTTGGTATTAATGTCTATAACCTAAGGTTCATTAGTCATTTTGGATTAACTAAACAAGATTTGAAAAAATTTGATCTTATAATCAAGTCTTTTGATAATTGTGACTATGAGGCTAGTGACATTATAGTCTTACCTCTCATAGTCAAACTTTGTATTCTCGACACTCTCTTCTATATCATGCCTTGTGACTTAACCTACAATATTCTTCTTGGAATGTCACAGATCCATGAGATGTAGTCCATTCCTTTAACTCTTCATTTGTGTATTAAATATGAATTGAAAGGAAGAATTATCATATTCTAGCTAACCAAAACCATTCCCCTATTACTAGGTGATCAATATTGGGAACCCTAAAGTCCATCTTGTCCTTCTCTCAATTTATCTCTCGAGTCATATTCTTCTTCTAAGATTATAATAATTTATTTCTTAATATATATTACCTTAAATATTGTACTTAAAAATGAACCTAAGGGTCAAATCTCTAATCCAACTAATATTAAAAATTATTAATTAATATAATAATCAACTTGTGTTAAACCTAACCAATCTTCCCCAATTTCCTCAAACCTTAGGCTTACCTTCTAGCAATAAGGATAAAATGGTAGAAATACAATGTTTCTCCTTATTTTGTATTGGTATTGTTAACAATGAGAAGTTTCATGATAATAACTATTTTCTTGTTGAATGATAGTATGCTTCATGCTTCTTGTTAAACTTATATTTCATCCCTACGAAGATACTTTATATTATGTGATATCATGGTAAAGGACTAGGAATATATGAGATGAGAATTCAAGAGTCCCTATAGAAAAAATCCTAGATGGGAAGTTATGGGATAGGTTATATCCCCTTATGTAGTAAGAGTTTTTCCTTTTGCGAGAAAAAAAAAATCTTCTTGATAGGGTGTCTCATGAAAATACAATTTTTTTAAATAGAATGAATAGGGATAGGGAGTATGATTATGGGTCATCACTTGATATATATCCTAGCTCCTTTCAATTTACATAATCTACTTGTGTAAATATCCTAACCTTAGCATATACCATGTTGATTATTTACAAATCCAAGTACGAGATTGAGGACATATTGAACAATCCTCATAAAGATAGTCCTTCAGACTATCTAAAAAATTTGATTTTGGTAGATTTTTTTTTTGAATTATGATTATCACCATATTATAGCTAATAGATCATAATAAACAATCCCTATATCTTGGAGATCTTGAGAGCCTAGGAGTGTTTCTAGCTCCCCCTAAATTGGAAGATAAGTCTTGTATTCTAATTGAGGAAACCACGAATATTGATATTGGGAATCCTAAATATCGTAATATACTTAAGCTAGATAGGTTTTTGAACCTAACTATGTGTGAGATATACACCAAGCCTTTGATGAAGTTTAAATACATCTTTACTTGGTCCCATTTTGATATTCTACGTCTTGATCCTTTCCTAGTTTTCCACCACCTAGTTGTCACTCTTGTACAAAACCTATAAATAAAAAATTGTGGAAAATATATCCAAAATACACTTTCCTAGTCAAAGACACTCTCAAAACTCTTTGATGTTAGATTCATCAAATCCATCAATTAATTTGACTAGATCTCTAATATCGTTCTTGTTGCTAAAAAAATATGTAGCATTAGAGTCTATAACAACTTTTTAGAGATGAACAAGGTATGTCCTAAGGATTATTTACCTATTTACAACATCAAAATGAAAATTTATTTCACTCTTAGATGTGGAATATTGTCTTTGAACAACATATTCTTAGGTTATAATTAGATAAGAATTACTCCTAAGGACCCAACTAAAAGTGTCTCCATAACCTTGTGGAAAACCTTCTTCTATCAAGTCATAAATTTTGGATTGAAGAACCTAGGGGATACATACCTTAGAACCATAAATACATCTTTCACAACATGATGCATGACATTATGGAAGACTAGGTTAATGTATTTCTTCATAAATTTTTAAACTAGGAAGATCATCATTGAAACCTAAGGCACATTTTGAGTGGATATGGGAGTACAAGGTATGCCTAAAGCATTATAAATACATCTTTAGGGTTACTTTAAGAAAGCTATTGAGATTCACCATATCCCAACATAGCATCAAAGTTGATCTTGAAAATATATTAGCTATAGTCACATTCCACTCACTCAAACTCTAAACCATCTTAGGAGTCTCTAGGGAAAATTCCAAGCCATTCAAAGATTTATTTCTCATTTTGTTAACAAATTTCAACCTTTTACCTATATTTTGAAGAATGATATGGATTTTAATTAGGAAAATAACTATAAATTAACTTTTTATGGTCTCAAATCCTACCTCGTGTCTTCTCTCATCTTTGTCATGCATATTCCCTCTAAGAAATTATTGTTGTACATAACAACATTAGAACATGCATTAGGAGATATGTAGGTGAAATATGATAACCAACATAGAGAGTGAGTCATTTTCAACAATTAACAAGACTTTTATCAATTACAAAGTCCACTATATCCCTATTGAGAAGATTTACCTAGTCATAATGTTTATTTTTATGCACTTTTACTCTACATGTTTAGCCATAAAATATTTATCATCACAAGGGTGAGTGCCTTATGATATATCATGTCCAATATTCATCTCTTAGGACAAATCACGAAGTGAATTATTGCACTTACTAAATTCAATCTTGAGTTTGTTAGTCAAAATTCTATGAAATGTTAGGTCATTTTTGACCAACTACCAACTACATCCTTAGAAGCCAATAATCCCTTAGCATTATAATTTCTAGATTATTTTTTATAGCCTAGACGTATATCATGTTAACTTTTGGACTCTATACTTCAATAGTTTTTGATGTGTCAAATGAGAAGGGGTAGGATTTATTTTGGTTATTCCTCAATAGGAGCATATCCCTTTTTCCTTTAAGGTTATATTTTCCTATACCAACAATATTGCTAAGTATGAAACCCTTATCCTAGGGCTATACATAGCATAAGATTTACAATTAGAACCTTCTCCACATCAGTGGTGTTTATAAAACTAAAAATAAAAAGCTTAATCCATATAAAGTCATTGTCACTAAGCTAATGACTTATTTTGATAAAATAACCATTGAAGCTATCCCCAAGTTTAGTAGCTTAATGTTGATGCTATGGTCTCAACTACATTCCTTATCCTCAAAGAGATGGATGAAAAACAAGATACAATTATCATTCAATAGATTAGAAATCCATCAACATTCAAGTCTATCTAACTTCCTGTAGGAGTCTTATCTATAGAAGAAACTCCTTCTCTTAATCCTTGGTACAAAAATATATTTACTTTCCTTAAGTATGGCATGTTGCCTAATAGTTTAAATCATAATGAGCACAAGAAAATTAAGAAATATAACTATAAGCATGTCATCATTGATAATTTGTTATACCATAATTCCCTTAATCACATTCTTCTTAGGTGTGTAGCCTTATTTGAAGCACATGCAATCATCAAAGAGGTCCATGATGGATTATGTGGTGGCCACTTTAGTAGTGTTTCCATCACCAATAATATCCTACAAATAGATTATTATTGGCTCTCCATGTAAAAAGACTATTGCAACTATATTAGGAGGTGTAATAAGTGTTATAAGTATGACAAACTTATCCATGCTCCATCATAGAATATTCAATCCTTATATTATCCTTGGTATTATTCCATTTGGGGCTTATATATGATTGGGAATAAAAACCTAGTATCACCTAGTGGATACAATTTCATCAGCATAGCCACTAAGTACTTCACTAAGTGGATCAATACCATACCTTTAACCTAAACCACTAGAGTCCAAGTCTACAAGTTTATCCTTAACCATATCCTTAGCTATTATGGCATACCTTCTATGCTAAAATATGATAGTGGAATACCCTTAAAGAACAAAAAGGTCCAATTTTTTTTGGTAAATACAAGATTTAGCACAAATACTCTACACCTTACTATCTTTAAGAAAATAGCTAAGCTAAATCTTCTATGAAGAATATTTTTAATATCCTTAAGAATCTCATCAATAAAACTTGTCAATATTATCATATCTAGTTGTATTGAGATTGAAATTGTTGTTGTCATACAATAATATATTGATTTTGAGATCGATATTATATTTATTGGACTAGTTTATTCATTTGACTTCCTTGATTCATATTCATATGATTTCCTTGATTATATCTACAAAAATTTGTACTATGACCCTTTCTCTTACATATATGATAGAATATTGAATTTCATTTAGATCTATATCTAGATGTCATAGCTATATTACTTGGTAGATTTTGTCTAGATACCAAGAAATTATTAGTCATTTCATCCTTGATTTAGTTCTCTATTTCATATCCTTGAAGAATATTTACTAAGTCATAAAATGTAGTTTCTTTTCTTATAACATGTAAAGAAGTAACTAAATGTTTATAATTTTTTGGAAGTGTTCTTAGTGTTACTTGGACAAGAAATATATCTTCTATATTTTCTTGTAGAGTTAATACTTTTGCTTTTATATCTGCTACTTTTTGAATAGTTCTATATGTTTCCCACTATTAACTTTTAAGGAGTACAATTGGGATTGTAAGTTCAGAATTGTAGCTATGTTTTTCCCTATAAATTATCTGCATAATGTATTCTATGCATCTATGAAATTTTCTGCTCCACTTAAGTATGACTCTATTTCATCAATTATTCCAAAAGTTATTAACATAAGTGCCTTTGCATCACCTTCAAATTTTTGTATTTCTCTTTCATCCTCACTAGGTTTTTTCTTTGTCTCATTTACTATATTCCATAGATTTTATACAATAATAATTAATCTCATTTTGTTCTACCGTGATGCAAAATTTGGTCCCTTCAAAAATTGAGATTCAAAAAGGAAACTTTTATTATTTGACAAAATGGAATTCATTCAAATTGAAATCCTTTAAAGTTGAAATCCTTATATCTCCAAATTTCAAATATGCACAAAAAAAAATATGAAATTTGTAAAATTTAAATTTCTCTAAAATTTTGATGTAGAAATTATTTTAACTCCCTCATATATTAAATTTGTAAAATTTCAAATTTCAAATTTTATGAATTTTAAAATTTTCTAAAATTTGAAAAAAAAAAAAAAACTTTAAGAACTTTAAAACCTTTTAACTCCCTACTTTCAAATCTTCACATTTTTCAAAAAATTAAAAATATTCTAATGCTTATAATCCAAGTATTCAAGAATTTCAAATATTCAATAAACTTTTAAACCCTAGTGCCACTTCTTATCTCTACATACCTTATATTCAAATTTCAAAATAAAAATATAATAAAATCTTATAACTCTTTAATGTATTTTAAAATTTATTTAACCTCCTTTTCCCTCTAAAACTAAATGGTGCACAAGATTAATGTTGAAGATATTACCTATCCAATATTTGCATGATTATCATCGATGCTCATTGAAATTCACATGCAAGCCTTGATGTGTTAGGTCAAGCGTTTCAAATACATTCTCCTCTAGCCTTCCTCCATTGTTGATTATTTTCATATTCAATGTTCTTATTATTTTTTAGTACTCTACATTCATAGGTGGAACATGTTTGGTCTTTTTCTAGTGGAAATGTCTCTAACAATAATTTCTTTGTCTCTAGAGAAGATTGTTTCAATAGCAAATTTGTGATTCCAAGAAGTAATGATTTGATTCATTTGTCCTAGGTAGAATTGATCTAATTCATTAGGCAACAATGCTTATTTTCCGTAGGCAATGATGCTTAGTTCCTTAGGCAGTTGTTGGATTAAATTCTTGCATCCTTAAGAGATTTATCACACTGTAAGACTTCCTTGATCCACTCAGCACTATGGACTCTGGTGGATCCACCTCTTTGACTCGGGTTAAAATTATCACAAGAATCTATAGAGACTAAGTAGGGTAAGGAAACCTCAAAGGTGAGCCTATAATATTTTTCATATGCTCATGCTCAACCAGATTTACAAAAATAAAATAAAAATACAACATAGAAATTGACCAAGCTTCGAAGTAACTCCCATCTAGTGCTTCAAAATATAGACCAATGCCTTATACATTGGGAAATTGTAGCCATACATAAAATATTATGAATAAATAAGGGGGAGAAGATAAAACTGATCCAATCACATCCATTCAAATAATGTAACAAAAATGATTGATCATGACAATGAAAGAAGATACCATTTACACATTGAAATGATGTAACATTTAAATAGGATAACACATAAAACTACATATAGAACTACTGAAATAAGAAAGCATGATTGCATTAAATAATAGATCATTAGAATGGGAGTCTGATCAAAATAACTAGATCTCAATAAACAAGTACAAACAAATTCTTTATTTAAATGATGTAATAGAGAACTATAATTCTTCATTCAAATGATGTAACAAAGAACCTCATGGATTTTGGCTTTAGCCACTAGAAATGATCTTAGTAAATTGGGCACCTCCTCAACAACACCTTCATAATAATGGGGAAGAAAAAGGGGTGATTAGATAAGACACACAAAGGGAAATACAACTGACAAGGATGCTCTTGTAGAATTTTACTGTGAAAAAATTGATCCCTTTTCTCCTACTAGAACAACTCTCTTAAATAGATTGATTATTTGGTCCATAATCATAAAAACTATAATTTTCTTGATGATGGCTCATAACTACAATAGTCATTTATTGTAAATGGGTCATGGCCCATATAAATTGAAACCGTCTCCATATTTGATCCACCATATTGATTACACTTATAATTATTCTCGTTCGTGGCCCAGTAGTGGTGTCAAATGGTCAAAAATACCATCATAATTTCTTGACATAATTTCTCTTAATGTTGGCAAAAAACAGATTCAAAAAATTAATTAATTTTCAACCGTTAACTTGAGCAAAAAAAAGTCATATTACAATTTTTATGCAAAATTTTTAATAACAACAATAATAATATTATTAAAAATAATAATAATCTTATTATTATTATAGAGCGGGGGGGAATGTATGGTGCCCCCACTCTTTTAATAAATTTATATATAATATAGAGCGAGGGGAATGGATGGTGTCCCCCATTCTTTTTAATTATTTTATATAATATAGAGGGGGGGGATGGATGGCCCCCCTGCTCCTTTAATTATTTTATATATAATATAGATCCGGGATATGAATGGTTCGCCCCCCACTCATTTAATTATTTATATATAATATAGAGTTAGGGGATGTATGGGGCCCCCTCGCTCCTTTTAATTATTTTATATATAATATAGAGTGGGGGGATGGATGGGTCCCCTCGCTCATTTTATTTTTATATATAATGTAGATCATGGAGGAAGGATAACCCTCCCACTCCTTTTAATTATATATATTATAGAGCAAGGGGGAGGAGCCTCCCCCACTCTTTTTATTTTTTATTTATAAAATTGGATGAGTTGGGAGGGGGAGTTAATTTAATTAAACATAATTAAATTTAATTAAACCTAATTAAATATTTAAACCATACATATAAAAGAGAAAATTTTAATTAAATATTTAAGACTCTTGAAGGTAAAAAATAATTAATTAAATCTTATTTAGGAAACAATTTTACTAACAAAAGACCTTAGGAAAACCAAAACAAAGACCTGTCCTTGGAAACATAGATTTTTTAAAAATGCTCTTGAAGGATGAGATAGGATCCAAAAATGCCAAAAATTTGCAATAATTGAAAAGGGCCTAGAAAATTATTGAAAGGAAACTTACTAGGGTATTATTGCAAATTTTGAAAGGACTCAAGAGATAGAACACCAAAAATTAAAAAATTGTGGGTAAAATTCAAGTTGGATTTTGAGGATTTAACACAAGCTCTGATTCGAACATGTGATGAAAAAACTATGCGACAATGAAAAGACTCTTTGACAATGACTCAAAAAATGAACTAATCAACTAAAATAACACCTTAATCACCTATAAATAACACCTTAATCACCTAAAAATAACTCCTTAATCACCTAGAAAGCACTCCTTAATCATCTAGAAAGAACTCCTTAATCACCTAAAAATTCAAAAACTTTTTTTTTTTTAGGCTTCTCAAGCCCTTTGTGCAGAATGATACAATTTCAAATGATGGCCATTGATAGGAATTGAAAATTTTCTACCATTCAAAGTTTGCAATTTGTAAGTATGTTGGCCTACATTCTGAAGGATTTGATAAGGACTAAGGCATTTGGGTTCCCACTTTCCCTTCTCACCATGCTTCTCATTTTGGAATCCTAGTACAACACTATGTCTCCTCCCTAAAAAGGTTTAGCTTTGGCTTTCTTATTGAATAACTATGCTATTTTGTTATCTTGCTTAGTTATCTTCATTAATGCATCCTTTCTATCTTCCTACATCTTCACAATATGATCAAGTCTTCTTGCAAGACATTTGGATTTTCATGATCTTGAAGAAGCAAATATAAAGCATGAATTTCTACCTAAGGGGGTAACAGAGCATTCTCACCATATACTAGTTTATAAGGATATTTTCTTGTGGTTCTTTTGATAGATATTCTATCAGTTAATAAAGTAAACTTTAGCTCACTGTCCTAGATCCTTTTGTTTCTACCTAATGCTCTTTTTATTCTTGTGATTAAATTCTTATTTGAGTATTTTGCTAAACCATTCCCTTGAGGATAGTAATTCATAAAATAATAAAGCTCTATGTTTTACCTAGCACAAAATTCAATCATCTTAAAAGAAGTGAAATAGTTACCACTATCTATGACTATCTTCTTGGGAACCCCAAATATTTTCAATATGTGCTCTTATAAAAACATGATGACCACTTCTATAGTGAATTTCTTGAGAGGTTCTACTTCTACCCACTTGGTAAAATAGTTTGTTGATGTAATGATCCACTTGTGACCTCTAGAAGAATTGGGTTTAATCTCACCTATGAGATCTATTCTCCATTGAGTAAAATGAGCTTCCAAAATTAATTGGCCTCAAGGGCATGGGTGGAAAATTATTTTTCCCTATAAAAATTTGATAGTTATGACAACTTCTAACAAGCTGATAAATATCCTTAAATGGGGATGGCCAATAATAACCAGTTCTCATGATTTTGTGAGTAGTAGCTTTTTGAGCAAAGTGACCTCCATAAAAGCTAGAATGATATTATTTTAGCACTTGAGGGAACTCTTTCTCAAATAAAAAGAGAAAAAACACACCATCTATATGCCTCCAATATGTCTTTTGGAAATGATAAGATCTGAAGGTAAAATATAATGCCATCATACGACTAGCAATCAAAATTATCAACTGCTCTAGCTTCTTGTTGTTCATCCACTATAATAGTGTTATTAATATCCGCCCCTTATTTATTAGCCAGATACTTTGTCAGTACCTATCCTCTAATAATATGCATTACTTTGAACTCTACCTCATATTGTAGTAATTTAGCCATCCACCTTGTAGGACCACCTAAAGGTTCAAGTTGAGTGAAAATATATTTAACAACAATGTAGGGGATACATGCTATTACATTATTAGACCCAAAAATACATTTGAAGTTATCTAATGCTCTGATCAATGCATAAGCTTGATTTTCCATCAAAGAGTATTTTATTTTAGCACCCTTTAATCCTGTACTCATCAAGGCTATTGGTATTTAATTTTTCTCTTCATCCTTCTAAGCTAGAACTTTAGCAATAGTGTGTTCTAAAGAAAATGAGTAGATTTTGAAATATTTGGACTAATTAGGTCAATTTAATACTCTATCTTAAGTAATTGCATCTTTGATCTTTTGAAAAGTTGTAGTATTTTCCTTTGTCCCACATTATTTCCCTATTTTTCTTTATCATATCATTTATTGGCTTGGCAATTTGAGCAAAATCAGGGATAAATATTCTAACAAAGTTAATCTTCCCAAAGAATGATCTAACTCCCTTAATATTTTTAGGAGGGAGAATTTTAGGAATTGCTTCAATTCTTTGTGGATCAATGTTAATCACATCCTTTGAAACAATATGCCCAAGTAGTTTACATTGTGTGGCCCTAAACACACATTTCCTAGGATTCAAGTATATACCAAAATCCTTGCACCTATCAAACACTTGAGTTAGATGTGCAAAATGATCTTTATGATTTTTAGAAAAATTTGTAATGTCATCAAGATATACTACCACTATATTGAACAACAACCCCTTAAATGCAACATCCATTGCTCTCTGAAATGTTACCCCTACATTCATCAATCCAAAGGGTATGTTGAGATATTCAAATGTTCCCAATGGTGTGGTGAAATTTATTTTGTGTATGTCTTTTGGATTCACTACAATTTGATTGTAACCTGAAAAGCCATCCAAAAAATATATTCTTGATGATCTAACTATTGTTTGAAGCAATTGTTCCATATTCAAAAGTGGATAGTTATCTTTAAGAGAGATCTTATTTAGATTCCTAAAATCTACACAAATCCCGATATCACCATTCTTATTTCTAACTAGAACCAGGTTTGCTAACCAAGAAGAAAATATCACCTTCCTAATTATCTTAGTATCTAGTAACTTTTGCACTTCCTTCTACATAATTAGATGTAAAGTGGGATTGAACTTTCTTTGTTTCTGCCTAAAATGCTTGGTGTCCTTTTTAAGGGGTATTATGTAAGTCATCATATTTGTGTTAAAGGTATTCAAATCCTTATAAATCCAATAAAAAGTATGAATTTTATTTTTTAAGAAGTTGATATACTACAATTTATATTTTCCTAACAAAGCGTTATTGATCCTAATAACCTTGGGCTCTTCCTCTATTTCGATATTAACTCCATCTACTTCAAAATCTTGAACTAGAGGTTTATATGCTCTATCAAAGTCATCCAAGGTTATGCACAGTGGTGAATATTTATATATTGGGAAAATATTAGGATTTTCAAAATTAGAAATTGGCAAATATGAGGACTCTTGGTGTCAGCCTATTCTCTTGAAATTTTTAGGACCAATTTTTTCTTAGGGTGAATTTGCCACAATATATATCCAAACATAGGCATATTTGTACTCGTTGGAAAGCTTATTTTGATCTTGATCCAATGGTTGTGTTTTTATGAAGTTATAAGGTGATTTAATAGGTCAAAATATACCCAAAAAATGACCTTACTTTTTAGGGTTTCAAATGCCCCAAATTTTGGTGTGAAGATTATTGATTTGATTTGTTGAGGATTCACCTTGATTAGCCTTGATTTCTATTAGGATTCACCATTTTTTACAAGTACATTTTGAGTCCAACCCCTTATGCATAACCTTGAATTCATAAAATAAACTCTCTAAAGATACCAAGCCCCTGGGGATCCTATTGGTATTCAGTTGTATGAATTTTGTGGGTTCTCCAAAAAAATATTTTAGTTTTTATTCATTACTTTCATCATAAATAATATTAGAAAATATATTTTGCATAGTCATAAAATCATTAATGTGTATATCATCATGAAAAACTTGTAAAAGTACCATATTATCAGGGATGAATGGCATATAAATAGATATGATTAGGAACCTATCCATAAATAAAGTGTTTATCTTAGGGTTATTTGCTCCTGAAGCATTAATTACCAACATATTTGCATTATGATTATGTTTCTAGGAATTTATTGTAGATCAAAATCCAAAAAATTATCTATTTCATCCAACATTGTCTACTTATATTGCTTTAATATAGGGTGTTTTGTTTGATATTTTCCTTGAATATATTGAATTATTAGATTATCATTCCCACTAACTTTGAGCTAATTAATACCAAATTATTTGGCTTTCCTTAGCCTTAGCAATAAAGCTTCATACTCTACAACATTATTCGTACAAGAAAAATCTAACCTGTATGGTATGACAAGATAGCTTCCATTGATGTCTATCAATAGCACTTAAATTACTACTCCTACTTGATATTTTTCCCCATCAAAGGTCATAGTCCATAACTCTAAAGTCAAAATTCTATCAGTTTCTCCATCCACTTCATCCTTCAGTTTTGGATCCATATTCTTAGCATTAGGTACTTCCAATAAGAAAGGAGAGTGCCAAAAAAAATAAACCCCCATGTCTTTTTCCTCAATAGAATTTATGATATTAACCATATTATAATTAGGCTATCTAAATTCAACTGAATACATGTTTAAGGGTCCAATTTTTAAGATGATTTTTTTCTTAGCATGCATTGGGATAGTGTCATATGACCAATCCAACTGAATAATACCACATAGATACTTTGCCCAGTGCTTAGATAGTAAGATGAAAAATAAAGGGTCTACATCTACAACTACAACATCAATTACCGCATATTTCTTAGGATAATGTTCAATATGGACAAGAAGCCCAGTGATAATGCCTACATAAGGTACTCTCCTATTATCCATTAAAAAAATAAGGGGGTTTCTCTTTCTAACAAATCAAGCCTAATTGATCAACTACCTCTTTTAACATCACATTAAAGGAAGCACAACTATCAAGCATGTAGTTATGAATAACATATTTATTTGCATAACCTAACATATTCTTTAGTGATATGTAAAATGGTTTAACTAAATATAGGGCTCTGACTGCATTATTTTCAAGGCCTATGGGGGTTTTAGACTATCCTCCTGACTAATCAGATAATTTGAAGGCTCTACATACTTGATACCAGTATTTTGGAATAGTCATTAATTCTCCAAAAGTAATGTTGACCTTCTGCTTGGCAACTTGAATTTTACCTCCAATTTTTGAATTTTTGGTGTCTTGTGTTGTCACATCCCACCTTGGACGACTATTTTTAAGATCATATTTGTGTAGTGGTAGTTTGTTTTAATTCTTAATATATTTGCATTGCATTTTTCAAAATAAAATGATGTTGCGTTGCTTGATTGCAGGAACATTTATTCTTGTAGGTGGAAGACTGGCCACCAAGATATGAGAAGGGAAATTATGACTATGAAAACTCAATAGGTAAAGCTCATATTCCTATCATCACTAGCTACTTCCCTGATGGCAGTGTTACTTGAGTATTACTCTAAAAGTCTCGCACAATCAAAGGAAAAATGATGATAGGGGATACTAGGCACATACATCTAGTGCTTGTATATCATTTGTATTTGATTTCATGATTGATTTACATGAGTTTGGTTAATTTAATTTTAATTGAAAATGCACATTAAATAATCAATTTTGTTTAAATTTAAAATACACATTAAATTTAAATCTATACAATAGTAGTTTTTTTATAAACTAGTTCAATTTTGATTGGATTAAAAAAAAAACTACTACCGTGTAGATTTAAATAATCAATTTTTCTTACACATGCATGGCTACTTTAGGAAGGTTGAAATGATGGATAATATTATTTCTTATCCCTATGGATTTCCTTTCCATTAAAATAATATATATTAAAAGAAGCCTCCTCATGGGATAAGAAAAATAAGATAATAAAAAAATAAAAAATAAAAAAATTTAGAAGCATCTTTCTGAAAGAAAGAAAGCAAAATTAAAAATAATAAAATATATATATTTAGAAACATATTTCTTGTCTAATAAGAAAGAAAGCTATAAATTTCCATTGGAGTTGAGAAAAAATGAGGTTATGTTATGTTATGTTGGATTGGATAAGGTAGGAGCAAAGATATACAAGCCTAGAGGAGTCACACCTTGCTGGAATTCCATGTGGGAGCTTTCCTACTCACATGGTGTTTTCATATAGCTTTGTAATTAAATATCATGTGATTATATTTATTACCTTCTTTATTTACTATATTCTAATATGTGCAAGGTTTAAAATAGTTGATTTTTATATTTCAAATCCTTGTTTGAAGCTCTTTTTGTGCTTACCTATGCTATGTATAAAATAATAATAAGTAGACTTATTGTCTATCGTTGACACCCTCAATACTCATAGGAACTAATAGTCTCTTCTGGTGTGCACTCATGCTTAGAGGTATCATATTCCTACTATGCATAAATATTATTTTTGTGGTGTTCATTTTGATGAATTTAGAATACCATAATCCCATAGTATTTACATGTTTTATATTCAAATATAACTAGTTTACAATATTAAATTTCAAGTAAACTAAGGATATATCTAGGTCTTACATCAAACCTACAAGTGTTGAAGTAAACTAAGGATAGTTTATATCTAGGTCTTATAAAATAATAATAAGTAGACTTCTTTTCTATTGTTGACACCCTCAATACTCATAGGACCCGATAGTCTCTTACGACATGCACTCATGGTTAGAGGTATCATATTCCTACTGTGTAAATATTCTTTTTTGTGGTGTTCATTTTTATGAATTTAGAATACCATCATCCCATAGCATTTACATGTTTTATATGTAAATAAAACTAGTTTACAATATTAAAGTTCAAGTAAACTAAGGATGTATCCAAGTCTTACATCAAACCTGCAAGCGTTGAAATAAATTGGACCCTCATTAGTGCTAAATCAATATATGTTCAATTTTGACATTTGGGCTCTGATTGTAAGTTGATGCTATAAATTTATAATTTTCTATACTTGAATAATCATTACAAAAAAGAAAATACATATAATAAATTTTCTTATTCCTACGATTTCCGAACTTGACTCTCATTAGAATCAACATCAAAGTGTAAGTTCTCTGTTCAAATATGGAAAAATTGATTGGTATAATACTTCAAAACTTATTTAAATATGATTGTATGATGTTGTTTCAGATAAGAGGGACATTTATTTTAACTAGGATTGAATGAATTCTAGGGCGATAAACTTCTTTGCCTGCTACCAATATCTATTTTTAGAACCGTCTGAGCTACAATTTTCAATAAGTAACACTACCCCACATTCTACCAATGTGTATGGAAGGTTATACCTTGTAGCTGACCATGGGCATCAGTATAAAATAAGATAAGCCTTCTTAATGCCGATGTTAGTTGATACTAAATTCCTTGTGTTGAATCATGTGTTTCTATGAGCAAAGGAAGAGTCTCAAGGATTGCTAGGGAGTAATAAATTGTTAAACAGTGTTCCACATCTCAGTTCCCCTCCACTATACATTTAGATCGTAAGTACTCCCTTCTCAAGATGGGATTCTAACCGAATCAAGAAAATTTAAATGGCGTGTAGCCACATCGAAAATACGAACGTAGACATTTGGTTAGTCAAATGCCTTTTAAAGTGATCCAATCGCTATGTTTCCATGGAAGAATTAATTACTAATTCTATAGAACCTTAGACATGCAACTTGTGACATATTTCCAATACCATAATATTTCAATGGTATAATATTATGTTGGGTTTTCGTTCCACTTTAAAACTTCTTCTTCTTTCGAATATGTCTTGTTTTGATGATAAAGTGCCTACTGATGATGACCATTGTATAAGCCATCCATAACATGATAATATTATCTTTATTGAGGGATAGTTGCTAGAGAATTGAATATTCAATGAATCCTGTAGTGTGCACAAAGCCACTACATACCAAGTTTTAACTTGTGATGTTTATCAATCCTAGAGCGATGCTGATTTTATCAAATATGGTCTTATGAATAACCTCGATAGGCTTTACACTATAAAAGGTCTCCTTTTAGGGTTAGGGACCTTCCTTGATTACTATTATACAAATCCTTATCATTCTGGAGTTTATGGAGCTTTCGTAGCTTAAATATTTTACCATATAGAAAATGTTGGTATGGTACACCCTATGTGATCTTGTGAGGATTTTCCATAATCTATGATAGTGATATGCTTCATAATGATTTATGCCAAATTTTGTTTTGGAGGGATAATATTTTATATCCATGTTTAGATTTTGAGAATGTTATGGATTCTAGTTTAAAGGAACACTACGAAACTTCTCACTTGCTTAAAATGAATATGTTCAAGGAATATAATTAAAAAGAGTTTCTTTTATGTTGTATATGTTCTAGTAATTGAAGAGCTCTAAATAATGTATGTTAGATATAATAGATTTTGTCTAAGTTCCTTCTTAGGTAAATATTAGCTTTCCATTGGTATTATTGAATGATTTGGTATAATATAGAAGCCAATGTTATTGGATCTTTTGATTAGAGATTTTATATCCATTTTGATTGTTAATTTTTATGAACAATGTGAAATCATATATTTTGCATTTATATTCCATTATATGTGTTATAATGAAAATTTTAAATGAATGAAATCAACTAGGAGTATGGAAGAATATCTTCTAGTTTTTAGAAGGATTGGATTGGTGTCCATTCCTTGGGAATAGGTATGGGACTCTTCCCTATGTTCGATGATAAACCAAACAAATGATGGTTGGGATTAAGAATTAATCCTTATTTATAAAAATATTAATGATGAATTAATTGTTTATTCATGCTCGGTGATTTTCTATGTTAAATGTGAGAAGTAAATAGAAGTAATGATTTTAATGAAATTATAGATTTTGTACGTAAAATACATACTATGATTTATTATGGAATTTTTAATGAATGGAATCCACTAGAAGAATGGATGATATTGATGTCCATCCAGGAATGGGTATAAGACTCTTCCAAACGTCCCTAAAAATAAAAGGAAATGTTGATTGGGATTATAAAAGTAAATTATTTAGGGATAGACCTTGATGCTAGATGATTAATGAGAATTTATGGGGTTTCCCTCTTTTGAGAGATTAATTGAATAGTATTAAAGCAAATCTTGGAGGTAAATTTGGTATCATTGGAGATAAGAGAAATAATCTTTGGATTGAATTTTGATAACCAAATTAGCAAGATAATTAGATATTATGTTGGATCAAATTTTGGAAAATTTTTGATAACAATTTACAAATATATTCTTGTAGATTGTATAATAGAGGATGAAATAACTGAATGCATATTGGGATCCAGTTATGGAAATGAATTGATTTGAGATCTAACCTTGGATTGAAATATAATAATTGTGTAGGACATTTGATGCATTTTTAGCTCAAATTTGGGAAGAGAATTGATAGGATTTGGAAAGTAATGAGATGAATATTGGATCAAATTTAGGAATTAAATTTGATAGAAATTGAAAATCAATTGAATAAATTAATATGTTGTATTTAATAGGGAATTAGATCCATGTTGGTTTGTATATAATCAAAGGAGATAGCTTTAGTATAATGAGCTTTATGTTACCCATGGTAAACCTCTAAGGGTTTAATTTTATTGACCTAATATTAAGGAGAAATATGGTTGATATGGGTTGTTACAATAGAATACAATTATGAAATGATAGATAATTTAAATTATTAGCTTAAATTATTAATTTAGGAAGAATGGTTTATTAATGAATTAAAGGTATGGGACTTTAATTCATGGATTGACTTTGTGTCAATTATGTAGAATGAATTTGGAATTAATTATTGAGGGAACTTATATGGTTCTCTCGAATTCTCCAAAATTAGGTTCCAATAATTATCATAAACATATGAAAATATTGTAAATTCTTAGGATGTCTTAGAGGAAGGAATCAATAGATTCCTTAATTGCATCATAAGTTTAAAGAGATAGATGAGTTACTTATTGGTATGAGAAATACCTTAATGATATAATGATGACTTAGATTAGGGAATTAGGAAAATTCCTTAATTACATCATGACTTGATAAGGAACAGTTGTATTCCTTGCCTTGTATCATTGATTGAAAGGGACCTATAGTGGCCCTTCTATATCTGTAATAGTTGACATCTTAATTTTATGAATATGAGAAAAGTACATATTTTGGAGGTTGGGTTTATTACCCATGAGGGTTCCCAAGATAAACAATGTGTCACTCTATTTGTGGATTGATGTGTTAATTCTTGTGCAAGTTGCTTTTATTTCAAATGAAAATGATTTAAGTGGATGAGATGGTTAAATGTTTGATGAAATAGTTATGCAATTCTTATATTAGTCAATGTGTACTATGATGCAAGGAATGTATGCTTAACTTTAATATGTTGATGATTTAATGATATACGATTATGTCAATTATTTTCTAAAATGTATTGGGTAATTATGAATGATGTAGTTAGCTAGCTTTACCTTTCAACAACTAGCACTTGATGTATTCAATGGTTGAATGGATGAAAAAAATAGAATGTAATGGAATGTAAATATTGCTCAAGTGGATATCTCATGTGTGCTACAGTATCAAGAATCATAAAGTAAAATATTCTACTCCTTAAAGGATTAATTGGGTCATGATCACTTCATAAACATTCATGGTTGTTATAACCTGAAACGTTATGATAACAATTTGAGGATTGATCCGAGTTGAAACTCAGAGTAGGTTGGAACCCACAAAAGGTAATTTGGACTTAAGCTATATACAAAGTCAGACCTTACATTATGAGTTGATAAATGAATGTACATGAGTAGGTACTACCATGATGGTTAAATAATGCCCTGTTGTAATAAACTTAACTGATTCATGTATATAACAAAAGTGGATCTAATATCTATGAATAACCATTGTTGAGGTTATTTCATTATGATGGATTTCCAACTTCAAGGTATTCACCTAAATACAAGTATTTATGGGCAGTATGGATAAGGGTGATTTCCCTTTTTAGAGAGATGAAACCTAACACTTGGCCAACGTTATCGTATCCGAGTGGTATGAGGGTTTCCTAGGAGATGATCACTTCTACTCAAGAGTGACTCTGATCAAGTCTTAATATTTTTGGATGCTATTTTCCTTGGTAACTTACAATCCAAATATTTTAGTTCATAATTATGACCCTTGCTTCATGAAATATGAATGTGTATATGTAAAAAAGACGTGATAACAATTGGGGTTGTTACTAGTTAGATCTAGGTTAGCAAAATATTTGGGCATGAAATAAAACAACTCAAACATAAGTTCCATAACTCTAAATGATGCACACTTGGTAAGGACAAGGTCAATTCTTGAGATTACCGATGTCTGAGTTCCTATCCCCCATGAATAGATCCATAGTCATTCGAAAGTGGAAGAGCTAAGTGAACCCTCCTTCTATGGGTTTTAAGTGGTGTACCTTAGACTCTTTTGGAAAAATTACTTGACATCTATGTCTTTTGACTTACTTACTCCTTATTCTCAAGTGTGTATGAACAACAACAGAGTTAGTGGACTAAACTAGGGAATGAACCTAGTAGTAATAGATTACTTGAGAAATTATGATGAAATCTAGTTGTCTAGAATTTCAACTATGAAAATCAGTGAGAATTAATACAATTTTTTACTCCAAGTAAACATGGCAACAAGCTTGAGAAGTAAGAAGAAAGGAACCTTGCAACAAGCTAGTCCCGATAGTCCTGAAGCCAAATAGATAGGAGAAAGTTCTGGGAATTTAGACAAAGATATGGAGAACCTTACTGCCATGGTTTCCATAATGCAAGATCAAATTCAATAGATTTTGCAAGCTATAAGTTCACAACATCACCACAACAACAATCATGAGATGGAAAATCTAGAGGTTGAGATTAGAGAGGATGAAGATCCCAAAGAGCGTGAAAACAAGTCCCGCATGAAGAAAGAAATGGGCAATGACATAAAGCATATTAAAGTGACTAAGTTCATGGGAAAAGGAGGAGAAGATGCAGCTGAGTCATGGTTAGATGAACTGGAACTTCATTTTTCCATAAGAAACTACTCCTCTAAAACTAAAACAGCATTTGCTCTTTCTCATCTAGGAGGAATAGGAATTGACTAGTGGAATGCTTATAAATATGAACATAATATCTCACCTAACAAGTTGAAGTGGGAAGTTTTTGTGGAAGCTTTTAAGGATAGATTCCTTACAAAGAAATTTTATTTGAATAAATTTAAGGAATTCTTCGCATTTCAACAAGGATCAAGATCTATGGAGGAATACTATGAACAGTTTGTGAGACTCCTTAAATATGTGTCATCCTATAATCAGAATAATGAGATGAAAATACACAAATTTTTCCTAGGAATGAAGCCTTGGTAAATTTCTAGGAGAGATGGATTGAGTTTACCAACGAAGACAAAGAAAGGCAAAGGATGTATAGTGAACCAAGAGAATTTCAACCAATGCTAATTTCAGCAATGCAACTGAAGAAAACTATTAGAAAATGAGGATTGGTTTATGTAGTTAAACTCAAGGAAAAAGAGGAAATTCCAAAGGAAGAAATTATTGGAAAATTTCCACTGTTGTAGGAATTTCATGATGTTTTTGTTGATGAGATACCTGGATTGCCGCCTAAATGTGAATTTTATTTCACCATAGAATTGATGCTAGGTACTGAGCCTATCCATAGAGCTCCTTATAGAATGAACCCCATCGAGATGCAGGAATTGAAAGTGCAACTTCAAGAGTTTCTAGAAAAAGGGTTGATAAAACCAAGTGTATCACCTTGGGGAGCACCTGTTTTATTTGTGAAGAAGAAATATGGTTCATTAAGGCTATGCATAGATTATAGAATGCTAAACAAGGCAATTGTCAAGAACAGATATCCATTTCCAAGGATAGAAGATTTATTTGATCAACTAAAAGATGCCACCATTTTCACAAAGATTGATCTAAAATTTGGATATCATCAACTGAGAATCCGAGAAGAAGACACACATAAAACCGCATTCAAGACTAGATATGGGCACTATGAATTTACAGTCCTACCATTTGGATTGACTAATGCACCAAAAAATTTCATGAATTTGATGAATAGTGTGTTTAGAAAATAGTTGGATCGATTTGTGTTGATATTCTTGGATGACATTTTGATTTATTCTCGTAATAGAGAGGAACATGATAAGCACTTGAGGATAGTGCTAGAAATTTTAAGGAAGAACCAACTCTATGAGAATTTATCTAAATGTGAATTCTATGTTCCACAAGTGCATTACTTGGGGCATATTATATCAATGGATGGGATCGTTGTTGATCCAAAGAAAATAGAAGCCATTTTGAATTGGCCACCTCCAAAAAATGTGACAAAAGTAAGAAGCTTCATGGGTTTGTCAAGATATTATAGGAGGTTTGTTAAAGACTACTCTAAGATTGCTTATTCAATAACCAACCTTCAGAAGAAAGGGAAGGAGTTTAAATGGATAGAAAAGTGTGAAGAAGCATTTAATTTGCTTAAATAGAAACTAACCTCAGCTCCTATTCTGAAGATTCTAGATCCCACAGAAAATTTTTAGTTTGCATCAATGCCTCTTTGGAAGGGTTAGGAGGAGTCCTATCCCAAGATGGTTCTGTAGTAGCATATGAGTCTAGGAAACTCAAAAAGCATGAAGTTAACTATGCTACTCATGATTTAGAACTTGCTGCAGTTGTGCATGCCTTGAAAATTTGGTGATATTATCTGGTTGGTAGATCATTTGAGTTAAGAACCGATCACCAAAGTTTGAAGTATATCTTCACTCAACCATTACTAAATGCTAGACAAAGAAGGTGGATAGAGTTCTTAGCAGAATATGATTTTGGTATTGAGTATATCAAAGGAAAAGAAAATAAAGTTGTTGATGCCTTAAGTAGGAGGAAGCACATAGCTGCATTGACTCATAGTCATGTGGATTTAATGGGGCAAGTCAGAAAGATGCAGTGTTAGGATCCTGAATGTAGTGAAATTTGGGTTAATATAGAGCAAAACTTGAATGAAAACCAAGATTATAGCATGAAATATGGACTTTTATGCTTTAGAGATCGAGTAGTCATACCTAAAATGGGTGATTTGAGGAGATTGATCATGCGTGAAGCTCATAATTCTCCTTATTTCGCTCATCCTAGAGGAGCCAAGATGAGGAAAAATATGAAAAAGACCTTTTACTAGTCGGGCATGAAGAAAGATATCACTGATTTTGTGGCATGATGTTTATAGTGTCAGAAGGTGAAAGTTGAACATCAGCATCCAACAGGAAAATTGTTTTCACATGCTATACCCACTCACAAATGGCAAGTAATATCAATGGATTTTATTGTTGGTTTGCCAAAGATAAAATATCATCATGATGCAATATTTGTTATAGTAGATAAACTCACTAAGGTTGCACATTTCATACCAGGATGTACTACAGATGATGATAAATGAATGTACATGAGGAGTAGGTACTCCCATGATGGTTAAATAATGCCCTTTTGTAATGAACTTAATTAATTCATGTATATAACAAAAGGGATGCCTAAATAAAAGGGTGGACAAATAAGCCTTAAGAGGTACAAGGTTATATAATCATGCTTAAAGATGACATTCCAAGGATTCTATGAGTTGATCACGTATAGTGATTTTGTTATCTTAGTGACCCCATCGGGAAGATGTGGGTTGGATCTAAGATCTATGAATAACCATTGTTGAGGTTATTTCATTATGATGGGTTTCCATCTTCAAGGCATTCACCTATATACTGGTCCTAGTGGACAATATGGTTAAGGGTGATTTCCCTTTTATGAGGGATGAAACCTAATGCTTGGCTAGCATTCTCATATCCGAGTGGTATGAGGGTTTCATAGAAGCTGATCACTTCTACTCAAGAGTGACTCTGATCAAGTCTTAATATCTCTTGATACTATTTTCCTTGATAACTTACAATCCAAATGGAATGATTCTATCTTAGATCATGATTATGTACCTTGCCTCATGAAAGATGTATTTATATAAAAAAAAATATAGATAAGAGGTGGTAACAAAATTTGCAAAAGAAATTTTTAGGTTGTATGGATTTTTGGAGATGATTATCTCTAACAAGGATTCTAGGTTTACTTCTAAGTTCTGGAAGGCTCTCCATCATGCAATTGGCACAACTTTAAATATCATTTTTGCATACCATCCTGAAATGGATGGACAGACAGAAAGGGTTAACCAAGTTCTGGAAGATATGTTACGCATGTATTGCATGGACCAAAAGTCTCATTGGGAAGACTATTTGTATCTAGTTGAGTTTGCTTATAATAATAGCTATCATTCTTCCTTGAAGATGGCCCCTTTCAAAGCTTTGTATGGCAGACGGTGCAGAACTCCATTATCATGGGACAATCCCGAGGATCGGGTTGTCATTGGACCAAAAATGGTCAAAATAATGGAAGAGCAACTAGGACTAATCCGTCAAAGGCTCAAGGAAGCCATGGATAGATAGAAGAGTTATGCAGATTTGAAAATAACCCCTAGAGAATTCTCCATAGGTGATAGAGTGTTTCTAAGGGTAAAACCTAAGAAGAGTGCCATTAAATCAACAAAGTTGGATCCTAGATTTGTTGGTCCATTTGAGATTGTGGAGAAGATAAGTCTTGTAGCCTATTGGCTTGACTTACCACCTAACCTATCAAAGATCCATAATAATTTTCATGTATCCCTACTTAGGAGATATATTGTTGATCTTGATCATGTGTTAGATGTTTCTAATTTATAGATGGCAGATCCGACAACCTTTGAAGTGAGACCTATGAAGATCTTGGAATTTCATTCCAAGACTATGAGGAAGCGTAATATTGATCAGTGTAAGGTCCAGTGGGACCAGTATTCTAAAAATAATTCCACTTGGGAAAAAGTGGAAGATATGAAAAGACACTTTCCTTATTTATTTAATGATGCTATGTAATAATATAGGTTGAACTATGGACCACTTATGCAAAGTGGAAACTATGCCAAAAACTATGTTTTATTGATTGTTATGTAATAATGTAGGAAAACATAGAGGATTGTGTTTAATATAAGGGGGAGTATGTCACATCCCACCTTGGAGGACTATTTTTAAGATGTTATTTGTGTAGTGATAGCTGGTTTTAATGCTTAATATATTTGCATTGTATTTGTCAAAATAAAATGATGCTGCGTTGCTTGATTGCAGGAACATTTATTCTCGTAGGTGGAAGACTGACCACCAAGAGATGAGAAGGGAAATGATGACTATGACAACTCAATAGGTAAATCTCATATTCCTATCATCACTAGTTACCTCCCTGATGGTGGTGTTACTTGAGTATTACTCTAAAAAGTCTCGCCCAATCAAAGGAAAAATGGTGATGGGGGATACTTGAGCACATGCATCGAGTGCTTGTATGCCATTTGTGTGTGATTTATATTTGATTTCATGATTAATTTGCATGATATTGGTTTAATTGAATTTTACTTTGAAAATGCACATTAATAATGTTTTGCATTTTACAAATTATTCTAGAAAATATTGAAAAGAATATCATGCAATTTATTATGATTTTGTGTGTAGACACCTAAAATACATCATGTTTAGGAGAATACCCATATGGAAACATTCGTAGACCATATAAATCCTCTTGGATCTCTCCAAGATCAAGAAGTGGTCCTAACCACTCAAAAAGGGTAGTTCTAGCTCATCCAAGCCTAGCCGCTCTCAAGTAGAGCGGTCTCCACATATAGCCACTGAAGACTACAATGGCCACACCTAGCTGTTGAACTTGTAGTGGGTAGCACCATGCATAGTATGGTCATGAATACAAGCCCATATCACATAGTATTACTCCACTTTACATTGTTTTTGGGTGAATTTTGGTGAGGAACTACCTGAGTTCCTCCTAACTACCCTTTCAATGTCATTTTGTGACTAATACTTCCCACATGGGACAGTTAGTCACATGATATTTGGATTGAAGCTTCTCTAGGAAGGAAAGTTCTAGATCTAGAAGAGAGGGAAGTCTACATATGGACTCTCCCACAAATAGCAAGAGATGGAAAATTTTAAGAGTATACAACGAAGCCTTGTTAGATTGGAGATAAACTCTATGTACCCTTGAGGAGAAATGAAGTGCTATTCTACTAAGGAGAGACTATGCATCCGCTATTCACATTCATTATTATTCACTGCAATTATGTGTATTTGACATCTCTGATGACCCTTGAACATCAATTTGAGCATAGAACCTAGTGTTACAGCCCTTGGATCCCAAAGAGGAAGGTCTATTTTGTGGTTGTTGTCTTGGATAGTGGCCCGCATGCATAACCTAGGGTTTTGACATTAGTTTCCTTGATTTAGCATTAGATTCGATTACTTTCTGCTTCAGCATTTATTTCTAGTATAGATCTAATTTACTATATGCATTTACGCTATTGTTCCCTAAGATATGCCCACGTTTTTCATTAGTTTCATTACATTTAATCATATTATAATTGTTTATATTACTTATAAAATTTGACACTGTAGGCCCAAAATGGTCACATACTTAAGAAAATTTTGAAAATTTTGTCTAAGTCATGGAGTTCTCATTTCGCACACTTTGCAGTGAATTTTGGAGTGGATCCACAATAAGGGTCACAAATTCGCCCAAAACTAAGCAAGTTTTCACACTTTGAGAAAATTTGCAAGGTTTTCCATATTCTTGGTTTCGGACTGGCGACACATCCCGAATACACAAAACTTTTTGAAGAAGGATGACATCAGCAGAAAATAAGTGTAGATTGGCAACCGCTTGATATTTTGAATACCTTATGAGTGGCTAAGTGTTGGAGAGCCTGATTTCGGAGAACACATAGAATATTTTTGCTCGGAATGGTGACAAGGCAGAATGTTGTGAACATAGTAGATGCAAATTCATGATGGACATTTTTGACTAACTCTCTTCTAGAATGACAACAAGTAGCGATGTACTCTGAAGTCAGTGTGGATTGGAGGAAGAGTCACTTTGCATTGCAATAGGTCCATAATGGTGTTCACAGGCCAATGTACTTGTTTGGATCCAGAATGGAATCTGCAAGAGTTTCAAAGGAGATATGATGTCATCAAATTTTTTGTGTGGATTGGTGAATGCTTCATGGTCAATGAAGAAAAACAAATGATGAGGAGCAGATTCGATCCCACTTAACTTCCAAAGCATTTAAGGCCGATTAGCGTTCTACAGTTTCTAAGGCAAGAAAGATGATGTTATCAATTTCTAAGAGCAGAATGGCACTATGTTCTCCCCTGCAATTATACCAAGCTTATATCAGATTAAATCATAGCCATACGATGGGGGAGATCAACGATGGAGATTTTGCTAAGGAATCTGAAGTATATAAAAACATTTCTTCACTGGAGTTATAATAGTTAGTTGGAGTAGGAAGCTGAAGCATCAAGGGTTTCAAGAAGATAGAAATATATATGGTTACAAATTGATGGTGGCAAAAGGCTTCCAAGAAGGATCGATGATGTATACACAATCTTCAATGGCTAAAACTCCTGTTAGCATCAAACGACCAACAAGTTGCAGATAATTCAAGCTGCCATGATGGTCCACTTGCAATGGATTTCCTGGAGGATGAACTAGTAAGAGAATGCCAACAAGAACTCTCTACTGAGTTGTCAAATTTCAATCTTTGTAATGTTCCTTGTTATTTTAATTTTGCAAAACTATAAGTAGAGGTCGAACCCTCATTTTTAAAGGGTTGGCTCTAGTGTGTTTGTGTATGTTACTATAAATATTCCCAAGGACTAATTAAAAGAGCATTACATTGATGTTCACCTCAAATATTGTGTCTTCATATTTGATATCAGAGGTTCTAATTCTTAAGTTGTATTTTTGTGAATACTTGAATGGTTAGTTTGTGCCAAATTAATGGATTACTAGCTACTAGGGTAATTGAAATCTGCTTCTAAGTTTGATATTTATTGTTAGGGAGTGTATTTCTATAAAATCTATATATTGGTGAATTCTATTATTTGGATTATCATTGTTTAGATATTGAAATTACTCTCTGCAATATTTCTCTATGATTCGTTAATGAATGAAAATACATTTAACTTGAGATAATGTTGATCTGAGTAATGTGTCTTTAAATTGGTTTTTTGGAGCTTTTTATTGTAGAGCAATATTGTTAGCCTATCTGTCCACTATTGTTCACATATTTCTAACCCTAACCTTTTTTTACCCTAATATCAAAACCCTAAGTGAGCATAATTGTGTCAACATCCTATTTAAGTTGACAAGGAACCAACCTACTCTGGAGGTTGGATCGAAAAATATTTTTTGGTCCATTCAATGTTGAGTGTTGAGTTGTAGCTATTGGGTGCAAGCCTGGATAGAAAGTAGGAAGATATACAACCACAGTATTGAGTAAAAATTGATGCAATTCAAGGCCCAATAGTTTTTGGTATGCCTGGTGGGACCAGTTCACAAGGAACATGAAATCCATAATGTGAGTTATTGTTTATCTCTACCCAAAGGAATCAAGATTTGGTGAATTATCTTGATCTTATAAGTGAAGAATAATAAATTCACCTAGCGACTCCCTGGTCCTGAAACCCAAAATAATTATTACCCTTGTAGATTAGTGTCCTTTCATGTATACCAGGTCTTTCAAAAGGAATAACCCTCACTCCTATTTTTATTGAAAATTAATTTATAGAGGGTCTACTATTATCAGAAGTTTAAATCAAGACTTCCTCTCAGAAGAGGAGATTCCTAAGGAAAACCCTGAAGTTAATCCAACATTACCTCCGATACGATCTGCACCTGTAAATATGGCACAAAATGTGGCCCCTAATCAGCCATTACAAAAATACCCCACTTGGAATACAACTGGTCCCTTGAGATTAGACCAAATGAATGCCATTCCCCAAGTTGTATCCAAGGCTATCCCCACTTATGATGGATCTAGGAAGATAGCCTATGAGCACTATCAGGATATTTTAAACCTGGCAGCAATTCACAACATAAAATAAGAGGATATTATCCTAAGAATACTGGCCCTATGCTTCAGAGAATTTTTTTTGCATTGGTTTATAACCTTGTAGGATAATACCATCACTTCATGTAAGCATTGGCTGAGCCTTTTGTGGAGGAATTTAATGAATATGTTGACCCCTTCTCCCTGATTAACCATTTTACATCCAAGCAGAAAACTGAGCAAGAAATTGTCTCTAATTTTAATTTGAGATTTAGCAGAACATGGAAAATAATTCCGCCACAGCCAGACCAGATATATGTTTGGCATATATGTATTATATCCAATCTCTTGGATCATATCTAGGGTTGCAAACATAGCAATATGGAGTAGAGACATTCCCCCAAGTTTATAATGTAATAATTCATGTTGAGAACATCCTAATTAATGTGGGAAGACTCCCCCCCAAAACTATGCTACCTTATAACACAGAAACCACTAGTGGCCAAATCCAAACTGCAAACCCTTCTTACATGGATCCCCTTTCTTTATCATCTCCATATCCACAAATGAATGCAATCCCTCAACCAAATCCAACATCCTTTGTAGCTCCTTTTCCTACCTTTCCTTATCAACCATCTTAGGAATTTTCTACCATTCTTGATATAAAAAATACTATGAAAACTTTGAGTAATAGAATGAATTCAATGGAAAAAAGAGACCAAGAAAGGTCACAACAGAGGAGGTTTCCATATGTGAACAAAGATCAAATACTTGGTCCTAGTAATAATATTGTTGTTAGAGTGAATGCATTATATGAGGAACCAGAATGTTCTTCAAATACTACTCTTGCAAATATTTGGTTTTTAGTATGCAATGATCCCCATGGCTCATAGTATTTTGTTATGTATCAACACCATGTCCAACAAGCTATCGATCAAGCTGAAAGAAATCAAAAGGGGAGAGTAAACAAGTTATGGAAGTCTGATCAAATCATGGTTGGAAAAGAGTTGGATGAAGAAGGCCCAATTACTATTATGACAAGGTCTGGAAAGAAAGCCTTACAAGTAGATCCCCAAAATATGGGGCAAATCCAAGTCCCTTATCAAAAAAGGATTGATCCCCCTCCTCAAAGTAGTGATACTTTCTCCATGCCTCAAGCTAAGGGCAAAGAGAAGACAACCAATATTCCTAAGAGGCTAGATAAGAAAACTAAAAGAGACCAAATAAAATCTAAGGATGAGGCTCAAAAAAGGCTCATATTCCCCTCTATTACCAAAAGGAAGGGAATAGAAGCCACTCAGTAGTATAAAAGGAGAAATAGTGAGCCAAATAGAAGGCCTAAAAGACCTTCCCTGACTAGATTTGAGTATAATATCATCAAAGAGATGAAAAATATTCCATGAAAATCTAGCCTGTATGACACTTTGTTCATTCCTAGTCAGATTGATCTGCTTAAGGCTTCTCTCAACAAGTATCTGTAAAATAGGTAGGCCACTACAATCCTTAGTATGTCATCAGAAAAGAAAGAAATGTTACCTACTATTTTAAATAATAAGTCCCCTCATTTCTATATATCCCTGAGGATGGAAGGTTGGGTAGTCCAAAATTGTATGATTGATTCAGGAGCATCAACTATAGTCATGCCTAAAGCAGTTTGGGAAGAAATGGGTATGTAGTATACCCGATATTGTCCTAGAGTATTACAATTATATGGGACACTTTTTAAGATAGTCAGAGTCATAAAAGAGGTGTTGATGAGGCTGCACAGAGCTCCTTAAGTGACAATAGTATAGGAAATAGTTGTGGTTGATCTAGAACTCTACTTTGGATTATGCCTTTAAAGGGATTTTATTGCAAAACTAGATGGATGTATGTACATGGATTATTCTAGTATGATAATTCCTTTCAAAGGAAAGAGAATAAGGAAAATTCTTGAAAATCTAGTAGCTTATCATATTGAAAATATTGAAGAAGACATGTGTAATCTTAATCCCCTTGAAGAATTTGAGCTAGTGGAAAACATTGAGGAGTTGGATATTGAGGATGAGTTACCTTTCAGAGAGGATTATAGTCAGTTTGGAACTGGTATGGGAACATACAATATCTTAACTAAATCATAGAAGAAAATCACTACTATATCCAATCAATCTCTAAGAGATAAAGAAACATGGATCATACACTTTGACGGTGCTAAATGTAGAAATGGTGCAGGAGATGGTGTGGTTTTACAATACTAATCAGAGGGGAAAAATAATTTTGCCTACAAACTAGCATGGTCATGTACAAATAATGTTGCAAAATATGAAGCCCTATGCCTAGGATTGATATAAGCAAAAATCATGGGCATTAATATTTTGAAGATATATGGTGATTCTAAGTTAATAGTCCATCAAGTAAGAAACAGGTGCAGCAGTAAGCACCATTACCTCAAATATTATAGAAATAGGGTATGGGATCTGATTGAATCCTTTGATACATTGAATTTAAATTTTATTCCCAGAGAAGAGAATACTCTCTCTGATTCATTAACAACAAAGGGAGCTAAATTCAACCTTTCTGTAGACTTTGGAATCAAGAAATCCAAGGGGATCAAAATGACTTTCAGACCTGCAGTACCAGACAAGCAAATTTTCCAGTAGGATTTTGAAAGTGATGAATAGATAATTGACTTTCTGGTAAGAGAAGCATGTCTCTCCAATATCCAAGAAGAAAATCTAGAAGAAATTGATCAACAAGATGTTATTCAACTAAGGAACAACCACATCCCTAGAGGATTGGTCACCCTAGAGATCTTGTTTGATAATGAAGATAGAAAAATACCAAAGTGTAGACACCTAAAACGTGTCATGTTTAGGGGAGCTACTCACATAGGCACATTCATAAGATCATAGGACATAATCTTAGAATTTCCAAGCATCAAAAGTTGTTTTCACAACCCATTTGGGGCATTCTAAGCCCATCCAAGATTAGCCGCTCAAGGCCAGAGCAAACAAATCTTAGCTGCTCAAGCTCATAGTGGCTAGACCTTAGCTGCTGTAGACAACAACAGCCAAATATTAGTCACTTTAGATGATAGAGGCTATGCCATAAAAAATATTTTGTCGATAAACAAGCCTAATCAAAGGTGCAAGTGGCAGTCTACATGTAATAAAGATGAGTGGGATTAGATTTTTATTCCCCTTCATAACTAGTTCACATAGAAGACTTGAGTCTGAATTTAGACTTCAATTAACTAGTATTTAAACATAATAAAGACAAAAATCTTCTCATGCTAAATTTCACTATGCATGAGGGATTCAATCCTAGGGTTTTGAGCATAGAATTTAGGGTTTCACATACTTTAAAATGTGCAAGATTAGAGCACTAAAAGAGAATCAATCAATCTAGTGATACAGTAATGCATTAAATCATTAAGGAGAGCTTTCGAGACTTGGAGAGTTTCCCTTGGAGATCACATTTATGGTGAAGCACTGACAAATTGGAGAGCATAGCAACCACCATTTCAACATAAAATACAAGATTTGATCTATAGCCTTGGACCAAATAGGATGAGATTCAATTTAGTGGTCGTTGTCCTAGACAGTGGCCTGCGGGCCTAGCTTAGGGTTTTAGACATTAGTTTCATTACATTGATTTCTTCATATATGCATATCACTAGCATAGCTTTTATTAATTCACATACATATAATTAGTTCCATTTGCACTTGCTTCCATTTGAGTATATTCATTGCTAACAACCTCATTCGGGGATAAAATCTTAGATATCTAAGTGTGTGTTGTTGTTTCATTTCTTACAGGGCCACATGTTCATCGAATGAAAAATACAACATACGAGAGCAAGAGGATTCCTCTAGCAATAAGACCTAGAGAAGGAGGCATTTGTAAGCCCTCATACATTTTCATGTGTGGAACTAGGAAGCTTTAGAAAGCACACCACCCCTTGCTAGGAGACTTCTTTCTCACTTGTAATTCATTGTATCAAAATGGGTATCCCTAAGAGGGACCGATATGTAATCGAGTTTCAATACAAATAAAGAGATCTATATTTGTTACTTCCATGTTATATGTTTTTTCATGGTCTTTCATTTCATCTTGGGTATAATATTGCAAGTAGAGTAAAGCGGTGCATGCATCCTGAGGTTGCTATAGATGGCGATCACGATGGGAATTCCATTTATTTTTCATTTTTCTACCTAGAAACTAACTTAGTTTTGTGTGCAGGTGTAGCTGCTTTGAGCTACAATGGCCATAAATCAGCCACTCTGATATACAGCGGCCAACAGTTAGCCGCTCCTACTAACAGTGGCCATAAACCAACCATTCTGGTTGACAACGACCAACACAGGAGTGCAGTAAAGGCCAGAAACTTGGTTCTCTAAGCTAGATTAGAGGTTGGTATAGCTTTTTTGGTATTTTATGGTTTTTTTGTCTACTTATGTTTGTTTAAAATAGTGAACTTAAAACACATTTCTATTTGGAAAACTAAAAGAATGAAAGAAAAAGAACTTGCATCTTGCACATCTTAGAGTTCCTTTTTAGATTTTCAACTAGGCATTGCTAGGAACAATAGCTTTTGCTTGTAAATTTCATCCTAGAATCCAACGTGCTAGACATTGTATGTTGTTTTCTTGCTTTGAGGCCCTGCTAGAGGCCATAGCTGCATAGGATAAAATGTGTCAATACAAATCATGGTAGTTCATGTATTTTTCTAAAAATTGAAATGTCTCTTTGCATTTAGGCATATAGGAAAGATTCATTGCTATTATATGATGCATTTTACTTTACGCAAGATTAAAATTAACATCACATATGCACGTATCATTTAAACATTGGGGAGTTGGATTTCATCACCAACCCTCAATTCAGTCTAGTTATGTTGGAATTCATCTCCTTCCACCAATTTGCCCCCTAGATTATCCTAGAAATGGATTGAAGAACTTATTCATAGTGACACTAAGTTACTGGTGTTCAAAATGTCTCCCACTATTGGAACATTCATTGGTTTAGAGTGGAAGAGCTGGGTGAACCCCCCACTAGGATTTTAGTGGTGTACCCTAGTCTCTTTTTGGAAATCATGTTTGGCATAAGTACACTTGATTATCACTATGGATGAGTCTCCTCATTTCCAAATACAAAAATCAAGAAACAAAGGAACAAAAAATCATCAAAATACAACAAACAATTTAGGACACACTTAAATTGATAATTAAGATAATTAAATTGCAACTCAAAAGACAAATTCCTAAAAGCAAAAATGGTCAAAACAAGAATTAAACACCCTCGGTATGATCCTGAACGAGAGTTTGAAGCAGCCCATACCCATAGGAGAAGTCATATCCATATCATACAACCTACCCACAAGACCATGAGACGTAGGTCCACGAGCCTAAGGGGAAATAACTCAACCCTTGGGGGTTCTCCTTGAGAAACACCAAGTAGGAAACTACATCATGGAACAAAGTAACATAAACAAAGAGAGGCTTCAAATCCATCCTCATCGAGGAGACATGAGGGGACCTCAAAGACCTCCTCTAAACACACATAAACTTCTCAAAGGCATGAATAAGCTTCAAAGGCTTCCTCCTCACATAGACATAAAGAAGATTCTAAATCTCAATCTTCACATAAGGATGTCGAGGTTGCTATGTCTCCATTCACATGGAGAGAGCATGTGACCACAAAGCCTTCTTCATCAAGAGGTCACTCAAGAGTTACAACTTCTCAAGCTTCATAATAAACATATGGAACAGGTCTGCCTACTAAAGGGCAAGAAACTAGAGAAACATCGAGTCATAGCCATCAAATAGAAGATACCCTACACACAAGAGGAAGGATTCCCATAGACCATGACCTTATTAGAGTGAATAGAACCCCACAAGATCATCCATGGAAAACAAGACAATTGGATGAGTTGGATAAGTTTCATCAGAGGCCAACTCAAAGAACCATAGTTACTAAGAACTCTACATTTGGAAGTTCACGAACTGACTTCTAAGCATACCTCTTAGTATAGGGGTGCCTTAGAATGACCCTGTAGTAAACATACAAAATATGATCATGAAAACACTCAAACATACACTGAATGAGTTACATTAGCTAGCAAGAGCAGAGAAACATCAAAAAACTCCTCAAGGAATCTGTGCGTTAGAACCACCAAAACAAGATCATACAAGCATGAGTTCTCTATGACAGTGCATGCTGACTGCATGCGACGATTAGATAATGCCTTGTGTAAAGAGTGAGAGATTTTGGAAGATATTAAACATGAAAATCAAAGAGAAAAACTCTTTTACTAACATGAGCAATTTTTAAAAGAGCAAGCTAAGCAGCTAGCTCACATCAACCATCAAACAAATGGTAATGATCATCAAAGAGATCAACACACTGACTCACCAAGAGAAAGGCACACTAGACAAGAGAGCCCACAATGGAATCACCCATCGAATCATGAGAAAAATCCAACTAGTGGGGAATGGGTAAGCCTAATAGATCAAGAGTAGACATGTCATGAATCCCCTCATAGGAGGGAAGAAAATGGAACAAATCAAGTGGATAGGGGGTTACCTCCATTGCCACCACAAGGGTACCTACAAGAAGAGGAACTCCTCACCTCAAAGGCATTTCAATATCTTGCTAAAAATATGAAGTCCTTTGAGAAACAAGAGATGACTAGGAACCAACCAACATTGAGCAAAATACATAATCAACCATTATGCCCATCAGTTCCTAGCCCTACATATCCTAAGCACTTTGAGATGCCTAGGTTAGAAAATTTTAAGGGTGAAAAATATGCACAAGATCATGTCACCAATTTCATCAATGCATATTTTCATCTTGAAGACAATGATGCTCTTATGCTAAGGACATTCATCATGACATTTTCAGGTGTTTCCACTCAATGGTTCAACCAATTTCCCAAGCATAGCATAACCAACTTTGAGCAACTAGTAAATTTTTTTCTAAAGTATTTCTCCTTTGGTGCTAAGATAAAAATGAACCTTTCAGAGTAGGACAATTTGAAACATTATGATGGTGATCCAGTAATGGATTATGGGAATAGATGGAGAAAGATCATGGCAAAACTATCATTCTCCGTCCCCACAGAAGAGATTGTTCGCATGTTCACCAAGAGTTTTTCTAAACACATATCCCTCTTGCTAAAACTATAATAGTACCCCTCATTTAAGGAAGATTTGGCACATGCCAAACTCATTGAGGACAAAATTATATGAGGGAACCATCAAACTCTGAAAAAGGAGTGGAAAAAGAATGACAAAAATGGCAAAAGTAAGCAGAAGCGAGCAAACCCTATCCTAGTTAATAAAGTAGTGTTGGTTGCACCTAATGATGGGGCTGTGCAACAACCCCAAAATTATCAAGCACATCCTCCACCAGCCAAATATGATCAAAAGAACAATCAAGGGAGAAACAAAGAATGAAAACCCCCTCACTACTTTACACCATTAACAGAATCAATGCAATCAATCTTCAACCAATTAGTGAGGCAGGAAATATTAGATTCCTTGAAATACCTCTTATAGATCTCAACCATCCTAAGCCAAAAGGATATAGGAAAGATCATTTTTACCCTTATCATAGGATATCAGGACATAACATTGAGGTTTGCAATGGTTTTAAGCACCAAGTTCAAAACATGATTGAGGCAGGAGAAATCAAAGTGGATAACCCACTAGTCCCTGACAACAAAGATATGGGTATTTACAAAAACCTACTACCAAATCATGAGGCCCCTAAAGGGCAAGGGGGGTAAATCAATCATGTCTGAATTGATACACCTACCCATGGATGCATTGGGATGGTAGAAATTATTAATGTAGCAACCAATAGTAGATGTTATGGTCAACCACAACCTCCTGTGAGACCCATTAATGTCATAGCTACACCCATGCAAAGACAAGAGAAAAATAACCCTCTAGGTCCACCAACCCGACCTGTGGTGATTGTTCGGAGTAGAATTGAGAAAAATTTATAAACGACTCCGAAAAAGCTATCTATCTATGAGCTCATACAACAGTCCTCGAAGCATAGGGAGACTTTTATGGAAATATTAAAGGCAATTGAGCTTCAACCAGAAGACCCACATGCATTCACCCATTTTGTGGGACAAGTACAAGAATGCCAAGAACCTATAATCCAATTTTACAATTACAATATTAAGACATTACCTACTGCCTTACCAAACCCTTCACTACACATTGTAGCGTCAGTCAATGATTTAACTTTAAATAGGGTCTTCGTCGATACAGGTTCATCAATCAACATCATCACAACAACTGCCATAGAACACTTGAAAATACCCAAGTCACATATCATTCTAGGAGCCTACACATTAAGAGATTTCAATGATGCTTTATGCAATACTGTGGGAACAATAGTCTTACCTATCAAGGTAGGGCATAAGACCATCCCCATGATGTTTCATATCTTGGAAGGGGCCATGCAGTACAACATCCTTTTAGGGTGACCTTGGAAAAGGGACATGAAGTGTGTCCCTTAAATATTACACCAATGTGTCAAGTATGTGCATGATAACAAAGTCTATATGGTTCTGGCCGATGATGAGCCATTCAAGTATGTCCATCAAGTGGATTTACTAGGATATTTTGTGATCCCTTCTACCCACCTATATTTAGGTCCTTCGTCTCCAATTATAAAACTAAAGGACAAAGACAAAGGGGTATAGAAATACCCATCCACATCAACACCTCAACATGCACCCAACATGAGTAATGCTTCTAAGAAACCATCAACGTCTAAGCCAAAAGATAATCAAAAGCTAAAGGTAACCTTATTTGAAGAAATAAATCCCAGGGAAGTGCTAACCATAGCCATTGAGGAAGGTCCAAGTACCATGGATGAATATGATCTCCAAGAGCAAGTCGAAGATGATGATTACCACCCTACTTTGACAGTGTCATCCATGGGGTCATCCACATCGCATGTAACCATACACTTGGCAAGCACAGGGATAGGAGAATACCTTGTGCAGAACATAACATTCACACCTATCATATATTCTACACAAGACATGGGAAAACCAAAATACTTAAGACCACTAGTGGGAACAGTGGTTCCGCTTGGAATCCCTCCCAACCAAACAAACTTTGTCTATGCTAGACTAGACTGCACCCATAAGTCTACTGAAGAGGAAGAGGACAATGACAAATTATTCATCGTTAATGTTTGTTACCTCTCTAATCTTGAGTTTTCTCTAATCTACTTTGAACGTTGTCATTGGCATGGTTACGATGTTGGTATATATGAGCAGGGGCATAGGCGACCACTCAAGCCGCAATACCATCTTCCTACTGATAGGTTTGGGGTAGGTTACCACATCATATGTTAGGATGACTCTTTGGAAGTAGCTTTAGATAGATTGAGCTTGGGGTTAGGAGAAGACACCGATTTTATTCCTTATCACCCACTAAGTTCAAGTCTTATGTAAAATAGACAAGTAGCCACAGTTAACATCTTTCTGCCTGAGATATATCATCCAAGACTCACAATTGATGCCATCCCAGTAGGATACATGATGCAGGAGCATCCGGCGACGGTGGAGCAATCTTGCATCCTCCAAATTTTTCTAAGTTTTCTAAGTACTTTGTATTTTGATTTATTTCAGTTCTTTTCCAAGGTTGAAGTTTTGTAAAGCAAGGGGGAGGTTTAAGTTTTATAAAGCAAGTTGGGGAGTCACAAAATCGTGGTCCGAAATCGCGGCTCCAAAGGCAAGGCAAGGCAAAGGTTGGGGGGGAGTCACGAAATCGTGACATGTCACGAAATCACGGCTCCAAAGGCAAGGCAAAGACAGAAGGCAAAGGCAGAAATGGTCGCGATATCGCGACGTCGCGATATCGCGACGAAAAATGAAAAGCTAAGGCACAAGGGCGCGGAGGTCGCGATATCGCGACATGTCACGATATCGTGACATGTCGCGATATCACGACGTAAAATGAAAAGCTAAGGCACAAGGGCACGGGGGTCGCGATACCGCGACATGTCGCGATATCGCGACGTAAAATGAACAGCTAAGGCATAAGGGCGTGGGGGTCGCGATACCATGACATGTCGCGATATCGCGACCAGTAGAAGGCTGCCACGTGGATTAAGATATCGTTGCCAAGAAGAAGACAGGCCGAATTAGACACGGGACTGCCATGTGTGTAAAAGCGACGCGACCTGTTGAAGACAGAGGCCAAAAATGGACACGCGGGCAGCCACGTGTATTAAAACAAAGATGAAGGCCACGTATATTAAAATAGAGATGACAGCCACGTGTATTAAACAGGGATAACCATCTTAAGGAAATATTCTGACAAGGCGACAGTGGCAGGCCATGGACAGTATGGGTGAGACGACGGTTCAAAAGAACGATCTGACCAAAGCGGCGGTTGCAGGTCAAGGGGGTCTTTAATGCGAGCTTCATAGCGGATCGGGGCGGTGGCCCATTAATGGAAGAAAATTTGAAAACTTGGCAGAGGAAGGAATTTTTTTTGTTGTTACGGGAATTCTCTCAGGTGGGGCATTAATTGCCTAGAGGGCCGAGACCTCGATAAAAACTCAGAAAATTGTAAGGGAAGGGATGGCGAGTTTGAGATCGAGTGGGGAAGAACTATGCCTGGAAACGGTATTGTAAGACTGTGTTAAGCAATTTACAAAAAATTAATTTGAAGTTTTGTTGTGTGAATCTCGGCTTGCCATCAAGTGGTATCAGAGCGGGAGCTCCTGAGCGTGTAACAGATCGCCGAAAGAGAGGCAGTTACACCAGGATCTGTGGAAGGATTTGTAAGGGAAGAAAGAAAAATGCCTCCACGAAGAAACCGTGGTGGAGAAAGAAATGTGGTGCCGGTCGAAGACTTTCGAGCCTTGCAGAGGCAAGTTCAAGCCCTGCAAGAAGAGCTACGTAGAAGGCACGAGCCCGGAAGGGATGAGGGAAGTGAAGACGAAGTTGATGAAGAAGAAGACCAGTCTGAGGAAGAAGAAGAGGTTGTGGATCCTGCACAAGCCAGGTTGTACAAAGCCATCTCTCAGATTGGAAAGCAACCAAAAATGGAGGTTTCTACATATTCGAGAAACCTAAATCCAGAAGAGGTGATTGACTGGATAAATGACTTAGAAGAATATTTCGAATATGAGGAGATTGAAGACCCTAATCGGGTCAGATTTGCTAAGACCAAGTTGAAGGGTCATGCCAGCATTTGGTGGAGGGGAATACAGCTGGAAAGGAACAGAAGAGGGAAGGAGAGAATAACAAGATGGGATAGAATGGTGGAAAAGCTGAAAAGATAGTTTATTCCGGTAGATTACGAGTTGGATCTGCTAAGGAAAATGCAGAGTTTGAGACAGACAAACAAAACTGTCCAAGAATACACCGAGGAGTTTTACAAGATCTCTATTAGAACTGGACATTTAGAGGCAAACAAAGAGAAGGTAGCCCGTTATATAAATGGGTTGAGACTCGGTATCCAGGAAGAGCTGAGCCTAGTTCGGGTAAGCACCATTGAGGATGCTTACCAGTTTGCCTTAAAGGTGGAAGAAAAACTGAATAGGCGGTTTGAAGGCAAGCAAAGAGGAAGGGGCCATGGTGGAAGAACTGGTGGGAGAACCAATGGAGAAAAATATAAAGATCTGAAGAAGACTGGTGAAGCCAGTAGTAACCAGGATCAAAGGGAGGAGGATGTTTATCAGCCCCGTGATCAGAACAACTACCCAAGAGGACGGGGTGGATCTGGACGAGGGTTTGGAAGAGGAGTATTTCGTGGGACATGTTTCCACTATGGTGAAGAAGGACATCGAGCATTCGAGTGTCCACAACATCGAGAAAGGACGAACAAGAGGCCTGAGGGTCCAGCCAGAGCTGCTATGGCAGAGGAAGATGCTGGATCTGAACATTCTGAAGAAGCGGAGAGAGGGGAAGCAATGATCGTAAGGAGAGTCCTATTGAATGAGGAGAAGGACACAGATCAGAGAAGAAGTTTATTCCGCACAAGGTGTAAATGCACGGGCAAGATTTGCAATATTATTATTGATAATGGTAGCACGGATAACCTGGTTTCAAAAGAAATGGTTACCAAGTTACAGTTAGAGAGGAAGAAGCACCCGCATCCATATCGGGTCGCATGGTTACAGAAGGACCATAGGGCTTTGGTCAGTGAGCAGTGCTCCGTTAAATTTAATATTGGGAATTATTGTGATGAGGTCCTGTGCGACATCCTGCCTATGGATGCTTGCCATATGTTGTTGGGAAGGCCCTGGCAGTTCGATCGGAGTGCAGTGCATGATGGCCGTGCCAACACCTACTCATTGACGAAGAATGGCGTGCGCCATAAGCTGAAGCCCATGAAGGAGGCGGATGAAAAGGTGTGTAACAACTCCAGAATCTGTTTAGTTGAAGGGAGAAAATTTTTGGACGGTTTGAAGCATGAACATTTATGTTATGCAATAATTCCTAGAGTTAGGGAGAAAGAATGCCAAGATACCCCAACAGAAGTCCTAGATCTATTGGAGGAATTTCTAGATATTGTGTCTGATAATGTGCCTGAGGGTTTACCCCCAGTAAGGAAAATCAGCCACCATATAGATTTGGTGCCAGGATCGAGCTTGCCAAATAAAGTTGCACACAGAATGACGCCTGTAGAGACTGAGGAGTTAAACAGGCAGGTCCAGGAGTTGCTGGAGAAGGGATTGATTCGGGAAAGTTTGAGCCCATGCGCAGTACCTACAGTGTTGGCGCCAAAGAAGGATGGAGAATGGAGAATGTGTACAGATTCACGGGCCATCAACAAGATCACAATAAAATATAGATTTCCATTGCCAAGAATGGATGACATAATGGATTGTTTAAGTGGAGCCAAGTACTTCACCAAGGTTGATCTCAAAAGTGGTTACCATCAGATCCGTATCAGAGAGGGAGATGAGTGGAAGACAGCCTTCAAGACCAGAGAGGGCTTGTATGAGTGGTTGGTCATGCCCTTTGGGCTATCCAATGCACCGAGTACCTTCATGCGGCTGATGAATGAGGTACTGAAAGAGTTTTTAGGAAAATTTGTCATAGTCTATTTAGATGACATATTAATATTTAGCAGAACCTTGGAGGAACACCTGATGCATATCAGAAGGGTTTTTGAGAAGCTGTGGGAGGAGCAGTTATTAATAAATCTAAAAAAGTGTAATTTTGTAAAGAAGGAGTTAGTGTACCTGGGATTTGTAATCTCAGCAGAAGGTCTAAAAATGGACCCAGAGAAGGTGAGAGCCATCATGGAATGGCCTACTCCGAGAAGCACAACAGAGGTAAGATCATTTCATGGTCTAGCCAGCTTTTACAGAAAATTCATTAAAAATTTCAGCAGCATTTGTGCACCCCTCACAGAAACAATGAGAGGGGATAAGAAAGAATTCAAGTGGACCTTAGGGGCTGAAAGGAGCTTTGATGCATTAAAGAAAAAGGTCACAGTAACAGCCTGTTTTGGCACTTCCGGACTTTAACAAAGTATTTCGGTAGACTGTGATGCCAGTGGCAGTGCAATAGGGGCTGTACTGAGTCAGGAAGGCAGGCCTGTTGCCTATTTTAGTGAGAAGCTAAATGATGCTCGAAAAAAGTATTCAGTTTATGACCAAGAATTTTATGCTATAGTTCAAGCTCTAAAGAAGTGGAGGCATTATTTGTTGCCAAAAGAGTTTGTTCTATTCACTGATCATCAGGCATTACAGTACATTAACAGCCAAACAAAATTGAATCAAAGGCACTTGAAGTGGGTTGAGTTCCTCCAAAGCTATACCTTTGTGCTGAAGCACAGAAGTGGGAAATCAAACAGAGTTGCAGATGCCTTAAGTAGAAGGCAGAATTTACTGATTAAAATGACAGTGGAAGTAGTGGGATTTGAAGAACTGAAGGGTTTGTACCCTGAAGATCCGGATTTTGCAGAAGCCTGGACGGCTTGCTTGACACCTGTTACTATGGACAGGACAAAATGGTTGGATTTTCTAATCCAAGATGGAATGTTGTTCAGAGGAAGTAAATTATGCATTCCAAGGAGTTCCATGCGGGAAAACTTAGTCAAGGAGAAACACAGCGGAGGACTCGGCCGGACATTTTGGCCGGGATAAGACAATTGCCCCGGTGAGTGAAAATTACTATTGGCCGCAACTACAAGCAAGATGTGAAAAAGTTTGTACAGAGTTGTAGAATATGCCGGATGGCAAAGGGCAGAAGACAGAACACGGGATTGTATCAGCCGTTACCAGTACTCGAGCTGGCCATGGGAGGACATCAGCATGGACTTCGTCCTCGGATTGCCAAGAACACGAGGGGAAATGACTCTGTATTTGTAGTAGTTGACAGATTTTCCAAGATGGCACACTTTATTCCATGCCAGAAAACAAGTGATGCGGTTCACATTGCAGGGTTATTTTTCAAGGAAGTGGTACGACTTCACGGTCTACCGAAGAGCATTGTTTCTGACAGAGATACAAAATTTGTTGGGTATTTCTGGAGAACTTTGTGGAAGAAGTTGAAGACAGATCTGAAATTCAGTTCTGCATACCACCCATAGACTGATGGATAGACAGAGGTGGTAAATAGAAGCCTGGGTAATTTATTGAGATGCTTGATAGCAGATCAACCCAAGGGATGGGATTTAGTTTTACCGCAAGCGGAATTTGCATATAACAATTCAGTCAATAAGAGCACAAATAAATCTCCATTCCAGATAATATATGGAAACAACCCGAGAAATGTGTCTGAACTGAGAAAGTTGGATAAGGGAGAAAAGTGCAATGCCGAGGCAGAAGAATTTGCGGAACATATGAAAAGTCTGCATGAAGAAGTAAGGAAACAAATTATAAAAATGAATACTCAATATAAGACAAGAGCAGACCAAAAGCGGCGGTTCAAAGAGTTCGAAGTAGGAGATGAAGTCATGGTCCATCTCAAGAAGGAAAGGTTTCCAGCCAAAACTTATAACAAATTAAAGATGAAGAAGTTTGGGCCATGCAGAATATTGGAAAAACGGGAGTCAGGCAATGCATATGAAGTGGAATTGCCAAGTTGGCTTGACATTTCACCTATTTTTAACATTTCAGATTTAGTGGAATATCATGAGGGAGAAAGTACAGAGGTACCAAGTACGGAATTATGGCAAATTCCAGCATCTACTCCAACCACAGACGAGGTCGAGGAAATATTAGACGCCCGTGAAGGCAGAAGCACCAGAAACAAACAGTATTCTAAATATTTGATAAAGTGGAAGGGCAGACCTGTTGAAGATGCAACTTGGTTGTCGAAGACGGAGGTTGACCGCCTGGGTCTTCCCCTAACAAAACAGAAGTGAGGATCACTTTTTAATTACCCCGGGTGTCTGATGCAGGAGCATCCGACGACAGTGGAGCAATCTTGCATCCTCCAAATTTTTCTAAGTTTTCTAAGTACTTTGTATTTTGATTTATTTCAGTTCTTTTCCAAGGTTGAAGTTTTGTAAAGCAAGGGGGAGGTTTAAGTTTAATAAAGCAAGTTGGGGAGTCACGAAATCGCGGCTCCAAAGGCAAGGCAAGGCAAAGGTTGGGGGGGAGTCACGAAATCGTGACATGTCACGATTTTGACATGTCACGAAATCGCGGCTCCAAAGGCAAGGCAAAGACAGAAGGCAAAGGCAGAAATGGTCGCGATATCGCGACGTAAAAAATGAAAAGCTAAGGCAAGGGCGCGGAGGTCGCGATATCGCGACGTAAAATGAAAAGCTAAGGCACAAGGGCACGGGGGTCGCGATACCGCGACATGTCGCGATATCGCGACATGTCGCGATATCGCGACGTAAAATGAACAGCTAAGGCATAAGGGCGTGGGGGTCGCGATACCGCGACATGTCACGATATCGCGACCAGTAGAAGGCTGCCACGTGGATTAAGATATCGTTGCCAAGAAGAAGACAGGCCGAATTAGACACGGGACTGCCATGTGTGTAAAAGCGACGCGACCGGTTGAAGACAGAGGCCGAAAATGGACACGCGGGCAGCCACGTGTATTAAAACAAAGATGAAGGCCACGTATATTAAAATAGAGATGACAGCCGCATGTATTAAACAGGGATAACCATCTTAAGGAAATATTCTGACAAGGCGACAGTGGCAGGCCATGGACAGTATGGGTGAGACGGCGGTTCAAAAGAACGATCTGACCAAAGCGGCGGTTGCAGGTCAAGGGGGTCTTTAATGCGAGCTTCATAGCGGATCGGGGCGGTGGCCCATTAATGGAAGAAAATTCGAAAACTTGGCAGAGGAAGGAATTTTTTTTTGTTGTTACGGGAATTCTCTCAGGTGGGGCATTAATTGCCTAGAGGGCCGAGACCTCGATAAAAACTCGAAAAATTGTAAGGGAAGGGATGGCGAGTTTGAGATCGAGTGGGGAAAGAACTATGCCTGGAAACGGTATTGTAAGACTGTGTTAAGCAATTTGCAGAAAATTAATTTGAAGTTTTGTTGTGTGAATCTCGGCTTGCCATCAATACAACTCATGGGATAATGAGCAAGAAGAAAATATATATGTGACAAGTGATGATGAAGCACAAGAAGGCTTGGCCTATCATGGGCCTCACTATTTACAAAGCTTTACTTGGTCCATCCATAACGAGAGTGGATACATATCAGATGAAAGTAGCTATGAGTTAGAGGACTCAATAGAGAGAGCCTAATTAGGACCAAGGTATTGGCCCCACGATATGGGGTAAGATAATAATGCAAATGGCATCTTCGTAAGTGATGATGAATATGAGGATGAGACTGATATGGCCTACTTGGGGCCAATATACGTGCCCCATATCTTAGGGCTGCACATTATTGCCAATGGATTCTTCATAAATGACAAAGAATATGAAGATGAGAAATATATGGCCTACCTAGGACCAAGGCATGAGCCCATTGTCTTAGGACCGCATACCAATGCTAACGATTTTTGGATAAGTGATGATGAATTTGACATCAAAACTGAGATGGCTTATCTTGGGTCTTGCCACTTCATTTCATAGACCCTCATATATGGTTTTTGGGGAGACCTATTGACCTAGATGCTATTCACAAGATGGTCAATCCCCCTCTGCCTACATTCAAAAAATAGTTAGAGCCCAATGATCCTATTATCTACCCTGCTCATGGGCCAGATCCAAAAATTCCCATTACTCCAAATACTCATCCTGATTATGGAAGGTAAACCTCTGAGATAAGATTGCACCCATATGGTCCTGGAGATTTCATCCCATCCATCAACACAATCTCCATTGATTTGACCACTCCACTTCATAATCCAGCCGATCCCACAAAACCTTTGTGTATTGATATAGAGGCAATTGATTAGGACCACGTTGATTCACCCATAGATCCTGAAGATCTTTTCCCTAATGAAGATATGTTACAACCATTTCATTTTGCATTAGGATGTGCATATGACGTATTTCATGTTGGTTTGGATCCTGAGTCAGTAGGACCTATAAATCTTGCCGATGACATTCACTTGATACCCAAAACTCATAAGTTGGAGGATGGGTCACATATGGCTGTAGAAGTGACTTTCAAGGTGGATATCAACAATGATCCTACTCAACCAAAGAAAGTTAAGTTTGGGGAAAGTCTATCTCTATAAAAACAAGCCATCATAATCCCCCTCCTCAAGGAAATGCCAATTTTGTTTGCTTGGACTTACAAAGACATGTCTGGAATAGATCCAAAGTTAGTTGTTCACAAAATTTTATTGGATTCCATGAATAAACCAATCAAGAAAAAGTTAAGGAAAATGCATCCAACCGTTGCTTTGATGGTAAAGAACAAATTGCAAAAACTATTGGATGTAGTTTTCATAGTTCTTATCGACTACCTTGAGTGGGTGTCCAACATAGTGCCCATGGGAAAACCCTACGAAAGAGTTCATATTTATACAGAATTCAGAGACTTAAATAGGTCAACTCCAAAGGATTCATTCCCGTTGACAAATATAGATGTTCTTGTTGACGCCACCACAGGTCATGAGATGCTTTCCCTAATAGAAGGTTTTTTTGGATACAATCAAATCTAGATTAAATGTGAAGACCAGCACAAGATTGCTTTCATTACTCCATGGGAAGTATTTTGTTACAAAGTGATGTCATTCGGGCTCAAGAATGCTGGTGCCACATATCAGATACATATTTCATGACTACATGCACAAGATATTAGAGGACTACATGGACGACTTACTAAGTCTTTTCTATAGCAAGAGCACGTTGAAGTCCTTAGACAAGTCTTTAACGACCTCACTAAGCACAATGTAAGATTGAATCCTAAGAAGGGCATATTTGGTGTAACTTCTGGAAAGCTTTTGGGATTCATCATTTCTAAGAGAGGCATCAAGGTCGATCTACAAAAATTAAAGTCTATACTAGAGATGGTCACCCCTACCAACATTAGGGAATTAAGAATCTTGCAAGGCAAGATAGCATCCATAAAATAGTTCATTGCACAATTATCAGACAAGTGTTGACCCATGAACCGGTTGCTACTCAAGGATGTCCCATTTCATTGGGATCAAGAGTGCCAACAAGCCTTTGTAGAGATCAAAACATACCTGGCCACACCACCAGTGTTGGCTCCACCAAGGCCAGACATTCCATATTTGTTATACATATCAGCTACTGATTTTGCTTTGGGTACCATGTTGGCCCAAAATAATGTGCAAAACAAAGAGCAAGTAATATATTACATCAGTCACACATTGGTGAGTTATGAGCTAGGGTATGCGTATGTCAAAAATTTGTGTTTAGTAGTGGTATTTGCAACCTGAAAGTTGTGACACTACATGTTGAGCCATACAACCTACGTTTATATCCAAACAAAATCATTTGCAGTACATGATGAACAAGACATCACAATACTCGTACTGCAAAGTGGATCATGCTACTGATAGAATTTGATCTAGAGTTCATAAGACAAAGGTCCATCAAGGTACAAGTCATATCAGATCAATTGGCCAAGGCTCCTCTTTAGGATAGAAAGCCTCTCACTGTAGAGTTGCTTGATGATGCAGTATTTGCATTATCAAATCCATCTAAACTTGAAGAACTTGAGAAATAAAGAGACATGTCGTTGTTCTTAGATGGTTCAAAATGTGAGCAAGGGGGTAGAGTAGGGATAGTATTTATCACATCGTAGGTCGCACCGTTGCTCTTATCATTCAAAATAAACTTCCCTTACATAAATAATAACACAGAGTATGAGGCTTTGATCTTGGGACTCCAAACAACCGTAACATTGGGAATTAAAATATTGAACATATTTAGTGACTCCTTTCTCGTAGTAAATCAAGTTAAAGGCCTATTCCAATGTAGGTGACCACTACTAAAATCTTACAAGGAACTTGTTGACACCTACCTAGCCTGGTTGGAATGGTATGACATCGAAGAAATCCCTCATACATAAAATAGATTTGTAGACACCATGGCCTCTCTGGGATATTTAATCCCTTAGAATCTATCTGCTGATTTTACAATCATTCATGTGAAAGTGCTCTCGCACTCAGCAATACAACATGAGGCTTTGGAAAATCAAGAATCAATCAACATGATCAACATCAAAACTAATCAGGATTGGTCCATCACAACTAAAGACTTCTTGCAAACAACACCTTGGGCATATTTGGTTTCTCAAGGACCTACAAAGTGTGGCACAACCATCACCATAGAGTTATTTCTCAATCTATGTTCACGCATGCTATATCACAAGAAGAGCATGTCGTCCTATCCATAGAGGTCATAGCTTATAAGGATTGACTTACCCAATTGTGAGACTTCTTGAAGCTCGGAATAGTACCTCAAGGTCTATCACATATCGAAAGATGAACGTTCAAATAGAAAGTGATAAGATATATTTTTCTAGAAGTCCTCTATAGGTGAGGTTATGATGGAGTACTCCTTCATTGTCTTGAGCCCTAGGAAGCATCTTGGGAAATTTTGAAAGCTCACGACAGTATGTATGGCAGCCACTTAAGTGGTATGGCTATTGTTAAGTGTATCTTAAGGATGGGTTAGTATTGGCCCATTATGGAAAAATATTGTTGTGATTATGTCAATAAATACATTAATTGCCAGCATCATGCAAATCTCACCCATTTGCCATCACAAGCCTTGCAACCCATCTAGGCAGCATGGTCATTCTCACAATGGGGAATAGACTTGGTGGGGAAGATCTCACCCCTATCCTCGAGCCAACACACATTCATCATAATGGCCACTGAGTATTTTACTAAATGGGTTGAATCAATCCCCCTAACATCGATAACTGGACCAAGGATTACAGAGTTTATACTCCATAATATCATAAGTCATTTTGGGATCCCTTCGAAGATAATATCGGATAATGGGCCATCTTTCAAGAACAAAAATGTGTGTGCTTTAATGAAAAATACCATATCCAGCATAGTTTTTAACAGCTTATTATCTGCAAGCAAATGGGCAAGCAGAAACCTCAAATAAAACAATCGTCTTCATCTTGAGGAAGATGGTAAAAGAAAATTATAAGGACTGGCACTTGCAATTACCTCTTGCACTATGGGAATACAAGACTAGTGTGTGGATGCCCACTAGGGCAACATCGTTTTCACTTGTATATGGCACTGAGGCCATCATGCCCTTAGAGTTGGAGATTCTGAACTTATGAGTAGTCATGAAGGACTTCATAGATGATGACACTGCATGGTAAGACCACCTTGATCAGTTAATGCTTCTTGATGAACGTCGATTCAATACCTTGGAGCATCTCTATGTTTATCAGAATTGCCTTGCACAAGCTTACAACAGTAAAGTCCACTTGAGGGAATTCAAATTTGGAGATCTTGTGCTCAAAGAAAACCAACATAACTCAAACTTGCCACCATGCCTACAAGACAAATTTGCGACAAAATGGATAGGTCCCTACATGATTTCAGAAAGGGTTGGGCATGGAGCATATCACCTTACATCATTGGATGGTTTTGAAGAGACTGAACCTCTCAATATCATTCACTTGAGGGTATTTTATACATAAAAAAAAAAATTCAAATATGTCATAAAAAAAAAAAAAAAACATTCAAATATGTCAAAATAAAAAACAACATTCAAATATGTCAAAAATTGAAATACAAAAGCAAAAATAAATTCTCCAAGGGTATCTTCACACCGCTTGGTCAGCTTCATCACAAAAATTTCCAAAGGCATCTTAAAGCCCTTTGGTCAAAATCAATCAAAAATGCTCCAAGGGTATCTTCACGCCACTTGGTGACCTGCATCATAAAAATATCCAAATGCACCTTAAAGCCCTTTGGTCAAATCAAGTAAAAATATCCAAAGGCATATTAAAGCCCTTTGGTCAAATCAAACAAAAAGCTCCAAAGGCATATTAAAGCCCTTTGGTCAAATAACAAAATAAAAAAGCACAAAACAATGCAAAAATCAAAAATACAAAAACATTTGTAATTCACACTTGCATTCACATAAGTTGCATTACATCCATTGCATTTGCATATGTTATGAGCACATTCTAGCAAAATATGCCATAGTTTGTATCACAACCCAAAAATCTCAAATCCACCTACATCCATGCACTCATGTGTATAACTATGTTTGTCAACACAACCATTTCATGTTGCTCTATAAAATAGGATAATATTATCCTATTATTCAAACATGTCTAGTGGTCTTATCAGCTTTTGTAGAAAGCCACCTTGATTAGTAGAAGGTAAGGTATAGCTGTGATAATGCCTTGGATATTCAGGATCCTGTCACTAATTGAAACACTAAAATCCCAGCTGGTACAAGGAAAAGATGAAAGTTGTGAAGCGATCTAGGTTACCTTAAGTAAAAAGGATCTTCCTTGCTTATCCCCCTATGTGACCAGTTTAAATATGTTGAGAATTGGCAAAAGGACAAGCTTCGCCCTATCCAAATCCCTTTCTTAAATCAAAATAAGCAAAAGCCTGAAACAAAGTGCAAATTCAAAAAGCCAAGCATACATTCCATATTTCAAAGCAATGATCCGATAAACAAATCAGATATTCCAAGAATCCCTGCTCAAAGAAAAATCAATCAAAAATAAACAATGATTTTCATCACTACATATGAGCAAAATAAATAGTGATTATCATCACTACAAGAATCCTCACTCAAGAAAAAAAATCAATAAAAAATAAATAGTGATTTTCATCACTACATATGAGCAAATATCCAAATCCAAAAGGAAGAAAATAAGGGAATGAAGCTTGAATCCTTGGAATTCTCAGCATTGTACAAAACCAGAAGGAGAAATCCTTATGCATGACGATATGCCTACCAAAATTGCTCCATGCATATGTGTAGACCAATGTTTGAATGTGGATGAGCTAGCTTAGGTAACCCAATACTGCCTAGTGGTATAGTCCAACTAAGTCCAACTTAGGATGAGAGGAACACTTGAGAATCCTCGATCTTAGCAATGGGTTGAAAGAATCCCTCCTAAAATCAAAGGAAATGCTTGAGTTCTAGCTTAAAATATACAATCACTTGCACACACAAAGATCATGAATATCTAGGTCCATGGTAAAAGCCTTATTTTTCAAAAGTCTAGAATGGTCAATAGACAACTATTGATAGGATAACTAGAGTGGTTGAATTTTAGGAACAACCAAAAATAATTCCTATGTAAGCAACAAATCATATCACCAATCACACCAACAACTTTATTCATAAGATTCTATAAATTAGGGGGTATTAATAAAATATATGAGATACCAATTATATGTCAAAAATGATATTTAGACGACCACTGATTATTTTATATTTCTTAAATTACAGAAGCTTATCCAAAAAATACTTTTATCCCACACCATTACATTGCACACATGTATGGAGTAAATGATCAATTATCATGATTAGTAAAAAAAAAAAAAATCCATGGTTGTTATACTTTCTGTGGTATCACCCATTATATTGTCAAAATCATAGCATATGCATTCTTTGTGTTTTGAGTAATTAAAACATACAAGTTCATTTACATTAGATTACACACTGAATATATCATATACATAACCCATTACATACTACAATCATCATATACATAACACATTGCACATTGTATTTACCATATCATAACATAAATTAAGTGCGCACACTGAAATAAAAATCAAACATGCATTCAACATACCAACATCTCATCCATAAATACACAAGTCATTAATCATCCATCATCACATTATAAAGCACATCATAAAACACATAAGCAATATCCATTTACATACAATTATAAATCCATCATCAAATCATTGCATAATACATTGCATCATATCACAATAGGTAGATCATATTGCATCTACATGAGCATCTATCCCAATATCCACATCACCACCAATATCATCTATCATTTATCATATATGTCAAATCATCATAATACCATCATCACATCTCATCATAAAACAAATAAAAACAAAAACATGAGCAATAAATGATACACCTAATGAGTCATAAACTTAAAGATATCATATAAATGTGTGTCAAGTAGATGGGTATACAAAACTGCCCACAGAGCTACAGTCATATAGGTCAAGTCGACCTCAAAAATGACAAACTAAGAGCATCATCAATCAAATATAGGGCCTAAACCTCTTGCACCACCTCTTCCAGTGCCACCTCCCCCTATGGTGGTGTCACGGGTTGAATAGTATGAACCTACTGATATCTCTATCTGAGTCCTAGTACTCTGGCTAGAATGGGTGGAAGACTGCCTTGAGGTGGAGCGCTCGCTGACCTATGAACCACCTGCACTTGGTGCCTTCCTGGGGACAAGCCCATGCCTACTGAGATGTATCTGGAGGATGGTAATAAGACCAACATGCCCATGGATCATCATATTATACTCCTCTAGTAGTGACCTCAGGTGTAGAACCTCTTCCCCTAAGTCTGTCCCTGTAGCACCCTGTACAGTAGAGGGAGGTACAAAAAATTGCATCCTAGTAGCACCACCCCCAATAGTAGCCTACAAATCTTGGATCTATAGTGTGAACTGCTCTATGGTAGCATACCATTGTATAATAGTAGCATCTCACTGCTCTACTTGGATATTGGTTGACTAGAGCTCAACCTCGACCTCGTGCAGTTATGCTCTCAGATGAGAATATCTCTCCTCAAGCTCCAGCTCCTCCTACTCCTCCTTAGGAGCCTTCTGCTCCTCTACTACCACATGTTGTTCTAGCTGGCCTCATACCTCATTCCTAGCTCAAAATTTGCATCCTACTGGATCTGTATCATCACCTCTACCATCATCCTCACAACCCAAGCTATCATCACCATGCCACATTCGATCCCTCCACCATTGAGTGTATACCTCTGTGACACCCCCAATGACTCCTAGGTCAACTACTAGGGCATCCTCCTCATATGACAACTCTATGATCCACAAGGGGATATATCCCTCTACTGTGATGTGCCTATATACAAATGGAACCAGAGGCACATCCTGTTGCAGCCCATACTGATGAAGAACTCGAGAGTAGAAGAAATAATCCCAGATGCCAACATTATGGTCATTGAGCCACTACTCATGTCGCATCCTCGCTATGAAACTAGCAGGATCATTCCAAGCCGGGCACTCATGATATGGTCTCCATATGACATCATCGGCCTTCAGCCTAGTAAAATTAGCAATGTAGTGGGGAAGCTCCCCTACATGAGGGTGGCTCTTGCATAGCTCACGCTATAGAGCCCATATAGTAGCATAGCACTGCATCTGATCCTCCACAAATATGATCATAAGAGGAAGCCCTATAGGATTATCTACCTTGATGTGCTCCCTTACTCAGACCTATAGAAGCAAGCTATAAGCAATGTTGATGCGACCTCACTAGCGGATGTGGTACAACTCATCATAGAACTGAGCCAACAAATATCTGTCCCATGCATAGATGATAGGCTCCTCACTATACAAAAAATCTTGAACCATAGCCAAAAGGTTCCACAGGAACCTCAAACCTGAGCAATATGGAATCAAGATATTATTGATGATTATCAGCAACATTGCATGCCTCGTAGAGAAGACATCTACCTCATACCACTACAAGATGGAAACTCCCATAGATTTGGTGTCCTTGAGAGTCTACATAGAGCACCATATGAAAACCCAAGTGAAAACAATAGTATCATAATTAGTGGCTGAAGATACAATGGCCACTCCATCAAAAAGGGATCCAGAATATCCTATACACATCTTCCGACATGATGGTCATCTCGCTGGTAGGAAAGTGGAAGGTATTGGTTTGAGGATCCCATCGATGGATCAAAGTCATAAGGTAGGCATGATATGCCATGATGGTGGGTAGTCTGGTGACATACTATAGCCCATGAGATTTGAGCCAAGCCCATTCATCACCATCCAAGAGGGGTAGAAGTGTATTCATGAGCTTTGGTTCCTGAGCTCGAGCAGTAAGAATCTAACATTTTTGCCACATTGTTTTTGTTGTTACTGTTCATGCAAAAGAATGCACAAATTGTAGAGATACTCATTCCTCTGTTTCTCCCTCCAAGTACTTCGAAATGGAAAATACAAAAATCTCTACAAGTTTTGTGTTAAAGCAAAGTAAGTGTAAGAAGTCGTGACCTATTACAGTTTCACGGTGTCCGATGCAAAAAATAGTTAAGCATAGAAAATGTCGCGATATCGCAACATTTCACATTTTCACGACCTATTGCGTTTTCATGCTAGGAAATAGCAAAGGAAGCAGTAACGACAAAATTGTCGTGACATCATGACATGTCGCATTTTTGCGACTTGTTGTGGTGAGGGAGCAGTAAAGTGAAAGTTGTCGTGATATCGTGACATGTCGCATTTTCACGACTTGCAGTGGCAACAAAGCAAAGTGATAGGAAAATGTCGCGATATCGTGACATGTCACTTTTTCATGGAAGTGTTGAAGATAAACACAAGGCAGGAGAAAAATGTCATGATTTCGCGACATTTTTGGAAACGAAACCAGGCAGGAGAAAATTATCTTGATTTTGCGACATGTCATGTTTTTGCAAGGATAAAGTGTGAAAGCAGCCAGATAGTACGGAATGTCACGATTTCGTGACATGTCGAATTTTTGTAGTCGAAAAGCAGAAAAGTACAAGAAGACAAAAAATTGTCATGATTTTGTGACATCACGTTTTCACGGGGCAAAAGCGGAAACAAAGGGGAAGATAGAAATATGTCGCGATTTCGTGACTTATTGCAGATGAAAGAAAAAAATAGAGAAAATTGTTGCGATATCGCGACATGTCACGTTTTTGCAATGAAAAAGCAGGAAGGACAATGCCAAGTTGAGAATGTCACGATTTCATGACATGTCACATTTTTACGACTAAAGACAGTGGAAGGGCCAAGAAAGAGGAAAATGTCACGATTTCGTGACTTGTCATGTTTTCGCAGGTATAAAGCAGAAAAGGAGCAAGGAGGAGAAAAATGTCACGATTTTGCGACATGTCATGATTTTGTGGTGAGAAAGCGGACAATACAGCACCAAGAGAAAGATGTCACGATTTTGCAACATGTTACATTTTTGCGACAAGAAGCAACGAAAAATCCAAAATAGAGGAGAATGTCACGATTTCACGACATGTCATGGGGACAAAACAAAATGAAGGTAGATTGCCATGATTTTGCGACTTGTCACATTTTCATAGAAGTACAAGAAGAGAAAGCTAAATGAAGAGAAGATGTCACGATTTTGTGACATGTATTTTTGCGACTGGTGGCAACAGGAGAAATCAGTAAGTTGAAAATGTCACAATTTTGTGACATGTTGCATTTTTGCGACCTGTCACATTTTCGCGACAGAAGCAACAACAAAGGCCCGATAAAGTTCTGTCCGCATTTTTTTTCAAAATTGCATAGGAGAACATGAGGAGAAGATAAGGATCAAACACAGTAATTTTTTAAAATCTCTCCAACTAATTTTGAGTTTGAGGTCAGAGAGACTCCAAGATCAAATGTTTTTTTTACCTATGTGCGCAAGATGGGAGAACGTGTTAAATAAATTTGTTCTCGAAGCCACCAAAATTAAATATACCTCCAGTATTAAAAGCTCTTGTTCGTGATCTCCTAATGACTTCAAGCATGCCCCAAGAACAACCATCTAATGAAGAAATATGGTCCCTTGTTTCTATTTGATTTTCATTTTTGATCCATAAAAATAGGGAATTTTATTTCTCTAAGGCAGATTAAGGGGGATTGTTTCTATTTTCAAGTGCATATTTTGTGGATCGCTTCTTCAAAATCTGTTTTATGTTTTAAATGTTGTGATGCGAAAGGGAGAGGGAAGGCCTCTATAAATACTAATGTATATCTCAAGAAAAGAAGGAGGACCTTTTTGCAAAAATTGAAGCAGAAATCCTAGATGCATTTTGCTTTGTTCTTAGTATTTTGAGTTGGTGATCCAAATTGTTGTTCATGTGATGTTTTCTGTGTGATTCGCTTTTGTTTAGTCCAGTGTTAAAATATAAGTTGAATTCTCTGTTCTGAATTTGGCTATGTTTTCATTTGAACATTTGAAGTATAATTGAAGGCAAACTTATGGTCAATGCTTGATCCAATTTTTGTATGAGCATTCTAAGAATTAGTTGCTGCTTATCTTAGAGATTTAGTGTCAGGTTATTTGCTATCTGAGGTTTTTCTCCTTATCGACTATCGGCTTCGACCATATTTCCATTTCTTTCTGTTATTTCTAACCCTTGCCTTGAAATCAGTTTTAGATTAGTTTGGGAGCTAGCCCTCTCTGGAGATTGTCCTGGGAGACTTCTCTTTCTCTCGACATTTCAATGTTGGCCGGGTCTAGGGCATTTTATATGACTAGGCAGATTCATGACCAATAGTTTTTGGCATGCCCGATGGGACACACAAGTCTCATTTTTTGACACCCAAAGGAATCAAGATTTTGATGAACTATATTGACCTCAAAGCGGAGATTGTAAGTTCATTTGGTGACTCTACTGAAGGTGAATGTATAGTACCTAGTATTCTCCAATCGTGAAGCTAGTGAAAATATTTGCATCTTTGCTTCATGATCACAAGATCAAGTGCCAAAGAATCAGAATATCTAGTTGAATTCTTCAAGATCGATGTTCAAAACTAGAGGGAGCGCTCAATATTGGTAAGTCCTATGAACCTATCATTTGCTATTTCTTCACAGGTGGCAGGTCAGTTTGTGCCATCTCTGACTCCTCCTAGTACTGCTACGAGCTTGCTAGTAAATCCAAATCCTATAGTGCAAATGGCTAGTCAACAACCTCCTCCACGTCAATTTCCTACTTGGAACTATTTTGGAGCGTTGGACCTACATTTTCAAAATCTAGTTCCTGCTGCAGCATTAAAGGCTTTGCCTACATACGATGGGACTGGAAAGACCATGTATGAGCATGTTTTAGATGTGGCATCCTTGGCTACAATTCATAATATCATAGATGAAGATGTCATGATAAAATTGCTCGTGCTGTCACTCCGAGGTAAGTTATTGTGCTGGTATAGATCCTTGTCTCCCAACTCCATAAATTCATGGGATCAATTAGCAGAGATGCTGATCCAAGGGTTCAATGAGTAAGTAGACCCTTTTTATTTGTTGCATCAATTTACTAATATCAAGAGGCATCCTCAAGAGGAGATAGTGGATTTCAATGTTAGGTTTTCCTAAACTTGGCAGAGAGTTCCTGATGGTCTTCGCCCTACTAATGACCAAGCGACATTTTACTTTCTTAGGGATTTGCATTCAAATATTAGTATGAACATTAGGATGTCCAACATCTAAACCTTTTTTGCACTATATTCCCA